>OZ010786.1:524818205-526097027 GCA_963932465.1 Maratus speciosus
GCAATGTGTTCCACCAAGAGCTTTTTGAATGACATCACAAAAATGCAAAGAGTATTTGCGAAAATTATTTCAGATATTAAACTAAACCGATGTCGAAAGGCAATTTCAAAGCTTCATCACGAGCAGGAGATTAGGATTGACTTCAAGAGAGCTACAATGACAAAGAAGGTATCCATTTATCAAAAGTTATTATCTATGGAATCAATTGAAAGTCTATGTCGAACTATTTATACGAGTACTGATACATATCACACACCATTTCCGAGATTTGATGTAATTTACTAGGAATAAAATGAACTGCCTCCCTACTTGAATTCGACTTTTGGAACAGTCCAAACAATACAGCCTTTCATCATTTTCAGTTTTAATTTTGGAACAGCCCATCAAGTATAAATGAATGAACTGGACCTCTGATTTTTTTTAATGATTTTAACCCAGATGATGAGCATGTCAGATGCTCGAAAGTACTTGGTTTTGATATTTTAATTGTACAGTGTATGTATTTCAATAAAACTTCTTTAATGTTTTAATAATAATTCATATGACACAATTAGTTTAATTCCTAAGCAGTGAGATTAACACGCAACAACAATTTCTGAGGGCACAATAAAATTAATTTTGTGACAAATTAATTTTTATATCTTTGTAAGTGATAAATAAATGTTAAACCTAACATTATTAGATTCTTATCGAAGTGAGTAAACTTACAGTAAATAAACTTTATAAAAATTGAAGCAACCTACTTATAATAATAGCTGTGACGTTGCTTTATGAAGTCATTTAAAATTTCAATTAGAGTTTTAAACAGAATGTAATTACGGAATTAAAACTTGCATGTTAAACTTATGCTCGATAATTACTTTAAAATTAGCTAAATGTACTGCATTAACACCAGATTATGCTATAAGCTTAAATTCTAATCGAAAATTAAAGAGAATATTTCAAATTTTATAAAATGCCTTTTTTTTCCACAAAGAAAAAAAAAATGCTTCTTTTATTTTGTCTTTGGAGACGAATATCTTAAAATAGGTAGTTAAAGGCTTGGATATAATGAGAAATATATGACAGTGTTAATTTTAGTTTCAGCTCATTTTTTATTATAAAAATTTTCTTTGTGTGACATATTTCAATAATGATAAGGGAGAGTAGCCAAATTTGGACCACAGCTTTAAATGGACCACTATAATTCTGACGTTAATTACATAAAGAGACACCATCCACCGATGAAATAATGCTCATCAGAATGACGTCATTTATGATTAGAAGAAGCACCCGCTTTCCACGTGCCGTTTTCAGACAATTTTGAAAAACCTAAAATTAGCTGTTTTCATCTAATCAGAAAATCAAAAAACCTAAATCTAATCAAAAAATCTTTTTCAAATTCTAATTATTTTGTATCTCTTTTTAAATTTTAAAAAATAAAAAAAAATTAAATGCCCGCAATTTTGAAACAAGATGGCGGATGAAGGTTTGTTTCTGACATCATTTTTCACACTTTGTTGATCGCACTTTGTTCTATAAAAGAGGTTAAGAACTGGGGATAATGTTACTTCTTCTGTAACTTTTCAATAATGACTGAGCAACCAGTCATGCGTTTCTGACAGCCTGGCCATTTTGTTAACTGGATCTTAATACGTTTGATATTTTGCAGTGGATAGACTTACGCTCGTATTCACCATCTACCTCAACCTAGAAAAACCTGGGTTGAACGCTCAAAAGATATTCCTGATTAACATGATTGGACCTGATAGTGGGGGAAGTCCAATCAGATTAATGATGAATGCAATTTTAGCGTTCGACCCAAGTTTTCTAGGTTGAGGTTAATGATGAATACGAGCATTAAAAAATCTTATTTACCAAGGAATTCTATTAACTTTGCCATACCTGAAAGAATGTATCGCTCTACTTGTGAGAATCATCTCAGTCGACTAGTTAAGATCTGAAATTGAACAAGCTGACCACAGATTGCAGATTTTACATGTTTATGAAGAAACCCGATTGAGCATCATTCCGTGCGTACATAAGGCCCTTGTCACGTGAATATTTGGTAAGGTCAAATAAAGTTTCTAGAGATGCATCTTTTCAGCATATGACTAGTTGTACAGCGCCATCTATTGGTGTTTTTAAAAATTATTGTCTTTTCACGTAATTCGTTTTCTCATGTCTTGAATAGCATATGAGCAATATTTGATTGCTATACGCTGAATGCTATATATAGAGAGAAGTCGAAGTTCGGGTGTTTTAATTATGGCTACCCTGTATCTCAATTTACGGATTTTGTAGGTGCGTTCGTAATTATATAAATACGTAGCACCCATAGTCGTCGTTCAGTCCGTCTGTCTGTATGTCCGTCCGCATATAACAGAGCAAAAACTAACCAGCCGAATGGTCTGAAATTTTAAATATATAATTGTAGCAAAATTTTGTGGAGTCATTTCAAAATTTATGAAAATCGGATGCATAGTTTAATTACAGGGACAGTCAAAAGTTTTCCGTTACATTACGGCCAATGGGAAAAAATATTACAAGTGCATTTTAATGATGTTACAGACATTCGAACAGAATGAAATTAATAAGAGCTTATGAAATGCACTAAAATATACATTCAGTACAATATGCGGTGCAAAAAATATTTATAAAACAAGTTTTAATACGAACTGGTATCATTTGCCACGTTTGGCGTGTAATTTCTAACTTGTTTTACCCAATTTGTAACTTCTTTTACTTGTTTTATCCCAGCTAAAAATGATCCAATCTTATGCATTGTTTAAGAAATTATTATTGTTTCGTTGTATTTTATATCAGAATTTGAAACATTTGCTTCCCAAATCTTCGTTATTTCATTGGGATATTTATAATAAAAAGCACATTCTTCCGTATTTACATTTTCTAGTTTCACAATAGGTAGTATTTTAAAATGCTGCTGTGATATTTACGAAAAAATGTGAATTGATATTATAGAAGCAGTAACCCCCTTTTTTTTGACAATTAACATTCTTAGAGAAATATTTTATTTTTCGCAGCAGATATGAAATAAATTTGAAGCAGTTCTTTAACTGATTGGTATTGTATAAAGAGGTAGCTTTCATGAACGTGATTGGGATTATTTTAAGAATTGTGTATATTTTTTTTTTTCTGGGAATTAGCAAGAACGTCGTGGTTACCAATGAGGCGTTACATGCTGTACACACGTACGAAAATAAAGATGGAAAAGGTACTGAATTTGTTGTTGATATTATATTTTATTTATTCTTGCGAGATATCAGATACTTTTTAGGTCACATCAAAGCCTGAGAGCTAATGTGCAAGTTCTGTACGCACGTACGTATGTAAGTACGTAACGCGATAACTCTTGATAGAAATATCCAATTTGCTGCAAATTTTGAATATAGGTTCATTCTGATAAGGCGCTTTCCTGGTCAGTTTTTGGGGTTCATTTGTTAAGCATAAAAGGAGGAGACGAGGGCTAATCACCCCCCCTTAATTTAGATAAATGTGTTTTTCATGCAGAATTATCTGATTTGCTTCAAATTTGGTATACCGGTTTATTTTGATAAGTATAATATAATATAATCACTATAATACCTCCAAATATAATCGCTTCCACGATTATATTTGGAGGTTCATTGGTTAAGTATAAGGGGGTGAAATGAAGGAGCTAATCCCCCTTAATTTAGCTAAATGGGTTTTTTCATGATTTCTTTATTTTCCTCGGGGCATTATTTTTTGAAATAAGAGTTTGACATGCAATTAGTTTGAATAGCATGTGAGCTCAATGCTATCAGCTTACCTGGGCACTTTTCTTTTATTACAGCATCTTATGGCAGCTGCAGTGATATTCTTCGAAAATTAAATTTTGAAGTTTTAGATTCAGTAAAATTTTACTTGATCGCTCAAAGGCGAAACATTTCAAGAAAAACTTTAACTTTATTATTTAACGTAGAAATTCTCATATGACAAATCACAGAATTGAAAAATTGTATCTCCATATTCAAAAATGAATATTTGACATAACATGACCGCAGGGGATTTTATGTATTTTGGTCTTAAGATACAATAAATTTATGTGAGCACTTTGCGAGACGGTATTTAGTTGATCATTAAATACGTGAATTATCCCACTGCTAACTAAGCGTAAAACCAACAGAATGAGAAATGTCCAAACCGGTAATCGAACCCGGATCCTTAGAATAAGGCTCCAATACTGTACCGTTTGAGTTACAATGAGGATACCAAATCTGCCATCTCTCACGCACATATGTTGGTAAGGCTGCAACCGTAGCAGAAAAGGGAACAGGCTTCATGAGAACAGAACCATGTGGCGAAACATGAGACACCAATAAAGGTAAGCATAGTTGAACACATGCGTGTCATGTTTCGTTGCAGGGTTGTGTGCTCATGAAAACTGTTCTATCCTGTGCTGTGCTTGCAGCCTTATAGTCTAGGCAATAGGGAATTTTACCGAGCAAAATTATTGGTAGTTCTAGAAATCGACTTACTTTATGTTTTTTGGGTCGCTGAATCCGAATTTGTAACTTCCCACCAAAATTTCCCTCGGCAATCCACCCCACACCCCACAAATTTTGCTAAAAAGACCCGAAAAAAGGTTTTTATTAAAGAAATATTTTTTTTTATTATTTTAGGGGAAAAGTATCTAGAAATTCAGAATGTAGACAATATTTTCAACAAATTAGACACATGACATTATGACTTAGGATGAAGGGGAAGGGGGTATCTGCCTCGGAACATGCGCGCGGTGCTGCGTGGATCAAGTTGCACAATTCCACTTAACCACTCACACGTTTCCATTCGCCCTCTCATCTCCCCTCCGAACTTTCCTTATAAGGTTTACTTTAAGTGTTTTGGATCGCTGAATCCGAATTTTTAACTTACACCCAACCCCCCCCCATCCCGACACCCCCCCCTCCAAAAAAAAAATAGTTGTTATTAACTTAAGGGTGTATTCGAAAAAATATTTTTCCACCCTCAACAGCTCGAAATTTTCTGAGACATTTTCAGACTCATTTTTAAAAGTAAAAACATGAAACTTGCTGGGGTGATTTCTGAAGACATGTTTAATATGCCTTGTGATTTCATTTTCAGCTCAATTAATTAGAATTTTATTTTTAAACAATTATTTTTTCAGTATGACCAATTTTTTCATTCCCAGATCGCCCGCTTCGGAAAATTCGGTTCAAAACGCCAACTTTGACAGCGTTTTTTACAGTATTTTCTGCATTTATCAAAAAATTAAGAAGCACCGCACATTATATAGTTTCTAAATAAGAGAATTTCCAAGTTTGATGCGTTTGAGAGCAAAAATGAATTTTAAAATGAATCAGAAAATAAGCAGTTTGGATCGGAATACACCCTTAAATTGCTTATTATTTTAGGGGAAAAGCCTTACAAAATTCAGAAACTAGACAAAATTTGCAACAAATAGGATATATGACAGTATGACGTAGGATAAACGGGGAGAGAGGGGGCTGCCTTGGAACATTCCCGACGCGCTTTTCTCAAAAACCAAATTTTTTTCAAAAAATCAATTTTTCGGGGGATTGCCGGGTGAAATTTTGGTGGGAAGTTACAAATTCGGATTTAGCTACCCCAAAAAACATAAAGTGAGTCGAAATCCAGAAGTAGTATTAATTTTTCCAGGTAAAATCCCCTATTGCCTGGACTTCATAACTCAGCGCACGCAGCGCCGCAGTGCATGTTCAGAGGCAGCCCTCCCCCTCCCCGTTCATTCTACGTCATAATGTCATCTCTCCTATTTCTTGCAAATTTTGTCTAGTTTCTGAATTTCGTAATGCTTTTCCCCTAAAACAATAAGAAATTTAAGTTAAAAACAACTATTGGGGGGGGGGGGTCTAATTTTGTGGGAGAAAATTTGGGGGGGAAGTTAAAAATTCAGATTCAGCGACCCAAAAAACTTAAAGTAAACCTTATAGAGAAAGTTCGGAGGGGAGATGGGAGGGCGAATATAAACGTGTGAGTGGTTAAGTGGAATGGTGCAACTTAGTTCACGCAGCACCGCGCGCATGTTCCGAGGCAGATCCCCCCTTCCCCTTCATCGTAAGTCATAATGTCATCTATCTCATTTGTTTCAAATTTTGTCTACTTTCTGAATTTCTAGATACTTTTTCCCTAAAACAATTAAAAATTGATTTTTTTAATAAAAACCTTTTTTGTGGGGCGTTTTACCAAAATTTGGGGGGTTGCCGGGGGAAATTTTGGTGGGAAGTTAAAAATTCGGATTCAGTGCCCCCAAAAACATATATTAAGCCTTTTTCCAGAACTACCATAAATTTCGCTAGGTAGAGACCCTATACGGTCTCTATTGCCTGGACTATTAGTAACATATACGAGTGAGAGATGCCAGGGTGGGTATCGTCCTCGTAACTCAAAGGGTAGACCATTAGATCATTATTCCAAGGATCATGATTCGATTCCCGGCTTGGACATTTTTCATTCTGTTGGTTTTACGCTTAGTTAGCAATATGATAATTTACGTATTTAATATTCGATAATTTCTGGCGTATTTTGCTGCTGAAAATTAATTGAAATAATTAATTAAAAATTATATATTTACGGTTTTTAGTTTTTTAAATGTTGATTAGCGAGTAAAAGTCTACAATTTGAATTCCTATGACGTTTTTTATTTTGTTTAATATATTACATGTAGTAACTGAGAATTTGTTTTCCTGAAATTTTGTAAGTGGAAAAGCGCAATGATTCTTTTATAGTTCTAGAATTAAAGTGCTTTTGTTTAAAGAGAATTCGAATATGTACTAAACAATATAAATGTTACTAAAATATATCTTGCACTGTATAAAAAAAATAGGATTAGATTTCCTGTAGGAATCGGAAAATTAGTTGCGATTGTCGGAATAAAATCATTAAAATCGGAATAAAATCCATAAAATTGGAATAAAATCCGTAAAGTACCGTTTTAATGAATGTTTCCTTTTTTTTACGGATTTTATTCCGAGCTGGATCGGAAAATTTTCCGGTACGATAAGGGCAACTATTTTTCCGATTCCTACAGGAATACTGTTCGGATTTTTTTACAGTGTGGACAATCTCTGATAAGTACGAGTAAAAATACAACTATCAGTAAAAGTTCTATTATTCGACGACCAAAATGCACTGATATTCTACAACCAAAATTCTCCGATATTTTACCACCAGAATTCACCAATATTCTAAGGCAAAATTCACCGTAATATGAAACTATAAATTGTATGAATTTTTTCAAGTTTAAGGGGGTCGGGACACATTTTCAAAAAAAAATTATTTATTGAGTTAAAATTCTGAATTTTTTTGTGATGGTTGACCATATCATTTGTAAACAAAATCACATAATAAAAGTTTTCATATGTTTAAAAAAAAATTGAAATTTATCAAAAAAGTGGTGTAATTTAAAATTGGTTTAACTCGAAATATTATTAATAGAATTTATTTTTTTTTCATTTGAATAAACTGAAATATATAAGTTTCAATTTGGATTCAGCATTTAAAAAAATATTAATTAAAAAAAAATAAAAATATTAATTAAAAAAAATTAAAAATATTTAATGAAAAAATTTAAAAAAAATGGTGCAATTAAAAAAAATCATATTTTCAAAACTAAATATTTTTTCCAAATATGCTGAATCAAAATTAAAGTTAAACAATTGAAAAAGACATGTTCCAAGTTTGAATCGTTTATCTCAAATGGTTCTTAAGTTATAACGATTTAAATATGAGAAATGGTGAAAAAAACCATCACGAAGAAAAACGCATTTTCACAAGAAGTTGTTTCCACGACAACCATTGCTTGAAAACTAGATTTTGAAAACAGTCTAAAGCGAAAAATATTATTATTTCCTATTCCGATTAAGATAGAAACATGATTTAAACATCATTTTAAGGAGAAAAATACAGAGAAAGTTTTAACGCAATAAAAGTTTTTTTTTAGAAAATTTGAAAAATTTTGTGTCCCAGGCACCCTTAAACAATTGTCTGTCTGTTTTTAGTGCGAAAAAACTTCAACATTTTATAAATTTTAAGGTATCATATATTGGCGAGTTTTGGTCTTCCAAGAAAGGAATTTTTACTGCTGTATGTGTCAAAGCATGGAGAAAACGTTTCTAAATGCTGTAACTTTTAGGGCCTTTGAAAAATGACATATTAAAAAGTGACAATGAGAATAATTATAAGCAATTAAATTTCATGGGTATTATGGAATTGAAATTCTTCAAGGTCCTCCGAACTTTCCGAACCTTAACATAATTGAAAAATAGTATTGTATCAATAAAACAAAATTTTTGTAAACAGAAAGAAATTAATTTATTAAATGGAAAACTTTTGGAATAGATTTATAGAACAATTTTTCGCATAACTTGTGGTTGTCTTATTTTATTGGTGTGTCGTGAAGATTATAGCAATGTATACTGATAAATAATGAAAATACTAAAATTTAAAATATTATATATTTTGTAAGTAAGAATTATTTAAACAAACTTAAGTATGGTTTGTTGCAAGAAATGTTTTCCTAACAAAGCCATTTTATAAGATAGTATCATTTATTTTTCAAAGTACTTAAAAAATACTTATTTTAATGACAATTATTTTAAAAAATAACAAATTATTTGAAGAATTTATGCACGAGTGAAAGTTAAATTGTTAGTCTTTTTCTCCAACTGTTTCCAAAGCAAGCGCTTATCAGCAAAATCTTTTCTTTACTTCATTCCGGCTGAATAACAACTTTAATTAGCTTTTATCTTATGAAATTAAAAATTTATAATTTTTTAAATAGAAAATATAGTTTTATAAATGAATATTCCTTCAAATTATCCACAACACAGATTTAATAATTGTTTTGCATATTTTATTACCTGGAGCCACATATGATGAAATCGTCCATTTCAAATAGTTTTTCCCTATACAAAAGATCGATGATCGTAACATTCAAATATATACATGCATACAAATATATATACATATTTTTCGTTTAAGGATAATTTTTTATCGAGAAAATTGTCATATTTCAGTAATTTATAAACTGTTTTATAAAAGAAAATCCCGCGATACTACATTTAATAAACTCATTCTATGAGTTTAGAGTAAGCTTTCCTACAAGCTTAACGTTTATGTAATAAAAATGAATCATTTTTTTAAACATTGTGCGAACTTCGGAAACGTGGTAGCGAGCGGGTTAAGGCTTGTTTCGAAGGGGAGTAATTCAGATTATAACTCAATTGATGAAGAATAAAAATGAAATTTATTAATTAAAAATGACAATAAAAAGTTCTCATGATTTGAGTTGTTCTTGAATACTCCTACGCAACAATAATTGTCTGCGTACACATTAGAGAAAAGTCTTAGGTTGAAAGTGGCAGCCTTAAATAGAATTCACTATAGTTCATTAATAGACAGTCCAATCAGACCACCTAGTTGATCCGATCTTTGTTGATCTATGGTAGAATATCGTCCCGGCTGGAAGATCTAATCTCTCGTTTGGTAATAAAATGCAGCGTACTCCCGGTTTAACCGTAGTACCTTTTGTTTGTAAGGAAGCTAGTTGTTCACAAAAAAAGTGTCGACTGCAGACCCGGTCTGCCCGCTGCTCTCTACATGAGAGGCTTAATGGAACCCGGAGAATCTATTTCTCCGTAAAAAAATCTCGTCGGAAACCTGCAAGTCCAACTTGCTATCTCTCCTTCATGTCATTAACTGACTACCCATTAAGAACTTCCTTCTAAGTTCAAAATTGTCTCTCTTGGGCGTCGGGGGTTCAGCCAATCCCTGTTCTCTCTATTTCTGACTCGCTCGTGTGTTTTCGGGTAGGCTACACCCTATTTTCCCACGCTTCCGGGGACCATCTGTTTCAAAGTGAAAATCAACTGATCACAGGAATAGCTAATAGGCTTTGCGAATTAAGTGCTTTCACAGCGTGTCTTGACACTGAAATTGATCCCTGATCAGTGATCGTTTATCTGGTTTCCGAAGGGACATCTCGACTAAGTGCTACTGTCACAGCTGTCGAGTCTAGAAGGTAGAATATGATCTATCGAAACTTCAGATGTCTTCCCGGGATTAGTGGACTTAGAGAGAATATTCAGAAGTTTGTACAACATATAGAATATGAAACATAGTTATTGTATGAAAAATAGTTTTTTTCAGGGGGGGGGGGGGATGTTAAAAAATATTATACGTATGTGACAAGTTTAAGGAATGCCATTTGCTGCTACCTTTCATTCATATTATTATGTATGTAAAAGGGTGTGCTTTGTTATATTACATTTAATTGTATTTTATCTGTATTTAATTTAATTTTCTTTGTCCCATATCTTTCCCTACGCGGACATAATAACATCATAATAATAAAACAAGTTTCAAATGATTTTCCCCATCTTCGAAAAACTGTGACATTTATTGTTCAAAATCCCTAAGAAGTGATTACGAAATTAAAGAAAAATAATTTCGGGAAATAAAGGAAGGAATTCGTTTGGCTATTTTTTACGTGAAATGAAGGGGAACGTGTTTACATTTTTAAAGTTAAAGAAATTTAGTAGATCTCACATAATCCTTATTATTTTTAGAATGTATGTGCATTTTACTGCATCTGACAAAATCGTATTTATTACTTCTATTGTGAATAGCCTTTTTCTATGCATTTACAAAACTCTAAACAATGAATGGACTATCATTCGAAAAAAAAAATTAACCGGCTTTTGACATAGTGCGCTCACATTCCGCTAAAACATATTTTTTGAGTTTAAAATTGCTTTATTTAAAATTAAATTGGCATTGTTTTCATAAATGTAATGAAAGTTTTTACTCAAATCAATGTTACGACAAAAATTAAACACTGGATTATATCATGGGTCAGGAATCTCTCTATTGTAAAAAAGGTAACTAATGCTGCCGCCGCCGCAGTTAACGAGTTTTTTGTGACCGGAGGTTTTCCTTTGTTAATATTAAGAAAACTGCTGCATACAAAAATATAAAAATCGGTGGTATTAGAGAAAAATGTTTGATAAACACGCTGATGAAGACAGTTTTTAAATCGGATAATTATTTAAAGATGTATTTAATGTTAAAGTTTGTCAAAATCGTTCCATTAAAAATATTTCATAGGAGAAAAATCTGTGCGTACGAATTTAATCATTTTTAGGTCATTTTATAAATTAGACGTTCCGGTGTGCAGACTGCATTTATTTTTTTTATTTGACTAATTTTGTTTTCTAAGAAAAGTAACAAACGCTGTTCCCGCCGCCGATAATCAGTTTTTTGTGACCGGGGGGCTTTCGTCATTAATATTAAGAAAACTGCTGCATACAGAAATATAAAAATCGGTGGTATTAGAGAAAAATGTTTGACAAACACGCTGATGAAGACAGTTTTTAAATCGAATAATTATTTAAAGATATATTTAATGTTAAAGTTTGTCAAAATCGTACCATTAAAAATATTTTATAGGAGCAAAATCTATGTATACGAATTTAATTATTTTAGATCATTTTATAAATTAGAAGTTCCGGTGTGCAGGCTGCCTTTTATTTTTTTTATTTGACTAATTTTTTTTTAAGGAACAAACGCTGTTCCCGCCACCGTTAATGAGTTTTTTTGTGACCGGGGGTCTTTCGTAATTAATATTAAGAAAACTGCTGCATACAGAAATATAAAAATCGGTAGTATTATAGAGAATGTTTGATAAACATGCTGATGAAGACAGTTTTTAAATCGAATAATTATTTAAAGATATATTTGATGTTAAAGTTGGCCAAAATCGTTCCATTAAAAAAGTTTTAAAGGAACAAAAAATGTACTTAATCATTTGAATATTAATGATTTGTACTGAATTTAATCATTTTTAGACCATTTTATACATTAGAAGTTCTCAGTGTGCAGACTACATTTATTGCTTTTATTTGACTATTTTTGTTACATATTTATTTCCATTTTAAATTCAAGTTTTCAGCATTTCGAGGGATATTTTTTACATATTTTAGAAAAAGGTATTATTTTAAATTGCTGTCAATTTTAAAAACAGCGCAAAGAATAACATTTCCTTCAAATACAAAATTTATTTACTCTTGGCTATTATAAGCAGATAAAAAAACTTTCAAATTAGAATTAAATGATTAAGTGTTAAAAGCGGAAAATATTGAAAATTACATCATAAAAACTATATTTGCACGTGAATTTTAAAAGAGAAAGGAAATTTTAAAATAATAAATTCATTATTACGCATTAAAAGTCGTAAATGGAGGAAATTACGTAATTTTTAAAATTGCCAAATAATAATATTAACAGTTTAAATTTACAAATATATTTGCCCGAGATATTTATTCAATATTTTAAGATGATCTTTGCAACTATTGTTGTGCATTTCTAACAACAAAAGTATTTTCACGTGAATATCAAAAAAGAATAAGAATACTTCGGTGAAAATTACGTCAGATTTAAAACTATACATTTAAAATGTCCTATTCAAAATAATTTTCTTATATCGTTGTTTAAAAAATACCTGGAGAAAAAGACTCCGTTTACTTAATTTCTTTTACATTAGCCTATTTTCAACTGTTTAACAAATTTTTTTAATCAAAGACGAAAACAGCCATTGTATCTCTGAACACTAGCATATTTTGGTCTTAAAAATCATCATTCAAAGGAAAATGAATGGAAACCCGTTTATAGGAAGATCGTCATTGTTTTTTTTTAAATTATAATTAAATTTTCCGAAATCTTTTTAAAGCCGACCGAATTAGCTTGCTTTTAGAGTTTGTGGTGTCTGAACGGGGGTTGGCGATCGTAGCTCGTAGGGGGCAGAGCTTCCTAGCGATTATAAAAAATAAAAGTACAAAAAACGTTGTATAGATGTCAACGCCTGGGTTTATTTTATATCTTGACTGCCTAAGGGGAATTGCTCAGACGAAAAACAAAATCGGAAATGAATTTGTTTAGAAAAAAAAAAGAAACTCTCGATCAATCAAAGTAGTGGTATTTCACGTGCTGCTTAAAATGTGTGCTTTATTATATTAGATTAAATTGTAATTTATATGTATTTAATTTAATTTCTTTGTCCCATGTTTTTCCCTAAGCGGATGACGTCATCCTCTAATGCAATTAAAACACGATTGTTAATTTCCCTCCCCCCCTCCCACTTGCCTTTTACTGTCTTTCATCAGTTTTTCTGTTACTTTGAAGCAGTAAATGAGGCATTACTCATAAAATATCAGATATTTCTAAAATATATTTGACTCCAGTGGGAAATCCTCGAACTGGCTAACCGGTACAAATTTATTTCGATACAAAATGTAGTATTTGTATTGATGCTTCTTTCTAGACATTCCAAAATCCTTTTCCAAGACAGTTGATTCCCGTCAAATATTTTTATCTATTATTCAATATAATTCTTCGCAAAAGAAAAATAAAACTCTAATTTTTAACGTATTTTCTCAAAATTATACTATAAATTGAATATAATGTTGAAAAAGTAATTTTTCATGGCAATGCTTATTTTATAGCATTTTTTTAAAATTTGGTTTTTAATGTGTTCATATTTAAAAAAAAAAAATTGTTAACAGGTATCGAAAATACCCTGAAATTTGAAAGTCAGCCTGTGTATCTGAAATTTGCTCGTCAGTTGAATTTAGGCAGTTTAATAAATGATTTAAACCTTCAGCCGTGGGAAAAGCTATTTTTGCGTTCCAGTGGGCTACTTTTTAAAAATTCAGATTGCTTGATTCCCACCACTTTTTAATAAGCGTATAATTCGGCTTATTCTCTCATTATTTAATGTGCAATTAAATAGACTATTTATGTTTCAAAAAAGTGGTGGCAATCGCACAATCTTAATTTTAAAAAAAACAACCCACTGAAAAAGTCGCTCGCGGTTGGTGGGTTAAGGCGAATTTTCTGTTTTAAGCTGATATTTAAAAACTTCGGTCTATATGGAATAATCTGAATAATCTGAATATCCCAGAATTTTATTATTTCATTCTTATATGGAATCATTTTATTAACACTTATATGAAATTATCTAGGTATCTATAGAACTCAGATTACCTTTCACTCAAATTTCTTTAACTTGGGGATTCATGTGATGAGAAAATTTACATAAAAAAATGCTAATGAATATAAACCATACACAGTTTATAAGCCAGCATTTTATAAATTAAGAACATAGACAGGGTGATTTATAAAGATCGAAACAATAGGCAATTTCCTTAAATATTTTCCCTAGAAACATACTTCCAAATGAAAAATGTCATTAAAAAAAGGAGCAAAATTTAATGACTCAAGTTTGAACTCCATGGGGAGTCTATTTGAGAAAATATAAAAACTAAATTTTTTTACGGTCCCCGTAGATTAAAATTTCCAATTAGGAAAATTTCCCTTACCCATTCCTGAATTAAACACAAAATAATTATCTCGATAGCTGCAAAACTCGCAGAGATATTAAAATCCAAAATTCATGACATACACCATGTATCCATGCCTCTGAGCGACGAGTTATTGACTAATTTTGAATGCAAGATAGGGATCATCCACAAATTGTACGTTATTAAAAGTCGATTTAAGACAATGCCTCTCCTTTGGACATGAAATAGCAACGTATAGATTTTGC
Organism: Maratus speciosus; assembly: GCA_963932465.1. NCBI lineage: Eukaryota > Metazoa > Arthropoda > Arachnida > Araneae > Salticidae > Maratus > Maratus speciosus. Next base: position 524,832,826 of record OZ010786.1, read on the forward strand.
GTTAAACCTGCTTTCAAAATATGCTGGAGGTCTGCATGGATCGAAATATTCAGCCCCGATCCCGAGCTGACCCGGAGGAAAAAAGTTTAGCCCGGCCTGGAAAAATGTTAAAATATTAGCCCGAGCCCGTCCCGGCCTGACTAAATTTCTACAAAACATAATTTTTCAAGTCAATGTAGTTAAAAATTGTTTCGTATGGTGGAATTCTGACCAAAAATACTTATATAGCTTTTCTGTTTCATATTTATGATCTTCATTTTTAAACAAGCGCCAAAAGCTGTGAAATTTTTTTTAAATGAATCTCTATTTGTATGTAAAGGTTTTACTTATCATTTAATATCGTTAATCCATATTCCATGTTTTGGAGACTTTGAAAAATGCTATACAGTAAAATCTTCTAAGACGGAATCACATAGCAAACAAAACAATGCGTTATAGACAAGTTCCCTTTTTAAGAAGAGTAAATGTAGTCTATTCTTTTCTCGCGTGATATTACATTCACTTTGCATGAATCAACACATATTTCCGTTTAAGACAGGATTCCGTCATAGGCAGGGTCATTTCCAATAGTTTTACTGTATTTTTATTTTTATTTATTTATTTTATTTTATTATTATTATTATTATTATTATTATTATTATTGCCTTTAAATCTAGTATCCTTTAAATAAATGAATTTTAATGTTTAATTGTAAAACAATGGCAATTTAAAAATATATGCATTTTTTGTAAAAAATTTTTGGCCGAGCCAAATTTTACTGATTTTGTTTGGATCAGGTCAGTCAGAGACAATGATTTTAATACAGGTTTGTTCGATACCGGGGCTAAAAATTTCGCCCCCGGTAGACCTAGGAAGAAGGAAGCCAATCCCAGTTCGGTATGAAACAATACGTTAGGCCCGGGCTGGCGGAGCCTTCAGAAAAAAGTAAGGTACGGGCCTGACCCGTCCTTGTCCCAGAATACGAACTTTTTGTAACGGCCTCGCCGGGAAGATATAAAACCTAAACTTGTGAGAGCTAAAATTATGAAAAAAACTCTTATTCGGCTTGTTAAGACTTGTTTTAAATCAACTGACGGACATTTCAATAGAGTCAATAGAAATCAGTCATTATTGATTTTTCCAGAGCGTATGATAAGCGCATGGAACACCTATGACTGATGTTGAGCGACTGATACCTCACCTTTCATAACCACTAGGTGACAGAATTGAGTGCAAAGTGACATGCACGTTCTGTTTCTTTGAAATGGGCCATGCCTTTTTCATGGGTGTTCGTATTATTTTGTCACCCATCTGTACATCTACAAGTGTAAGCAACAGGTGGTCATATTTGTTTTCAAATAATGTGACCACTTAGCTCAAGTAGAAAGTAGAAGTGAAGTAGTGTTACCATGTTTTTGTGAGAAGTTTTCCATCTCTAATAAAAAAAGAATGATATAATTAAAATAGTGAATAATGATGTAATTAAATTTTTTTAAGCCTGGACATTTAAAAGACTTAAAAAAAAGATTTAAAAAGATTGTTAAAAAACTAAAGAAGCCCTGGAGTAGAGGAAATTTTAGAGCTCCAGCTCCGGCTCTAGTTCCAGGGAAAACACAACTCCGGAGCGCTTTGGCTCCGGGCTTCAGCTACAGGGGAAACACAGCTCCGGAGCGCTCCCGCTGCGAGTTCCAGCTCCGGCTCCAGCTCCGTGTCTCTGCCGTGTATAGAGCAAATTAGTAACAGATATAAAATACAAATAACAATCTATAGAATAACGAATGCCTTCGATAATCTATAAAGTTTATATCTGCATTATTCTAATAAAATATCTAATTGAAAAAATTGTTTTAAAATAATGTTATTATTACCAAAATAAATAACAATATAATTTTCAAATACATAAAAAAGCATTAGATAAGATATATTTATTTGTCAATGATTCAGATTTACTGTAATCAACTACGGCTGAAAAAGCTGTAAATTTATTTGCATTTCAAAAATTTGTACTTAGAAATAAATGTTGAATGACATGCGTTCAATATATTCAGCATCTTGTTCTTACTTAGAACAAACGAATAAAATCTGAATAATAAATGTTAATTCTGTTTACGTGCCTTTCATCTGCATTGTATCTTACATAAACTCAGAAATGTAAATATATTTTTGAATATACTTAAAAAGGATTATATTTATGATCTTTATACAAAATAAGATTGGAAAGATGAAATTTTCGTCTTATATAACATCGAAGCTTATATATAGTCATTTAAAATATAGAATGTGTAATGCATAAAATATTAACTATTTTCGTGTATATTTACTTACCTTATGTAGCTTTTTTGAAATTCTAAAATAGTTCTCGTTTCGCATCGATCCAAAAGTTATTAGATCAGAGCTTAATCAAGAGAAATATTTTGGAAATATTTTTTTACTGTATATACAGTAAAAAATATTTTCAAAATATTGTTATATATGTTGTTATACGTGGACACACTGTATTTTTTTATAGAGGGTGTCCACGTATAAACTGACCGACATTTATTTTCGATACCGTTGGTCCTAGTTGCATACTTATAATTACAACAATGGTTTTAATAAGATAAAGAATTATTTTTAAAGCGATTTGGGAAAAGAAAAACATTTATTAAAAATAATGAAATTTAAATTTTCATACTGTCCCCCGGTCCTATAAGTTATATTTATTAAAATTTTCTTGTTGCCTGACAAGTGAGACAAAAAAAGTCCCGTTATTCTACTATTAAAATTGACCGAGTAATAATTGTTTAAAGTTGGAGCATATTTTTTGCTGCAAATTAGGGGTCATTCACAAATTTAGTACAAATATAATTTCGTCAGATAATTTAAAAAAATGGTTGAGAGTAAAATTAACATTGCAATATAAATTTGAAATCTTTAATGATTCCGACATATTAATGCAAATTATACAATTTGTAATAAACACATAAGAAGAAAAAAGAAACAGAATTTTTGTTAAATAAAATGATGAAAAATTAACAGTTTTTGCTTTTGATAATTGATTCTTATCTATTCTGTACCGCTGAATCCGAAATTTACCTTCATTTTTTACCATCACGTAAAGATTTTTTTTTCAAATCGTAAATTTTAAAGTTAAAAAAAGACAAAATAGCGACAATTTCATACTATAAAATAGATGTCATTGTTGCGTTTTTAACTTTGATAATTTATTTTTAGGTATTTTTTTGCCGCTGAATCCGTAAAGGACCTTCATTTTTAACAACCACGTCAGGAATTTTCGCAAATTGTAAATTTCAAAGTTAAAAAATTCAAATTTAAAATTGAACCTCCTCCCGCACCTCATTGGACCCATCAGGTGTTTAGCTGTAAGAAACCCAGTATAAGCCAAAAAATTGAATAAATTATTGCATAAAATAAAATAAATAAATAAAGTTTTATATCTGTTTTATTCCGATTTTAGCTATATTTTAACTTTGACATTTACGATTTGCAAAAAATGTCTAACGTGAGAGTTAAAAATGAAGATCATTTTCAGATCCAGTGCTAAAAAGGGCATAAAAAATCAGTTATTAAAAGTTAAAAAATACAGTCATCTCCTCTATTTTAGAGTATCCGATTTTTGTTATTTTTTAACTTTGACAATTTATGATTTGCGAAAAATCCTGACATCATGGTTAAGAATTAAGGAAATTTTCGGATTCAGTGCTAAAAGATACATAAATATAAAAAAACACAGCCTTCACAATGTGTATTGTCTAATCGAAAACTTTTTCTTAACTTTCTTGGCGGTAATCTATCTGAATTTTTCTATGTTATCCTATAAAATAAGTATAAATGGTAACCACCAAAAATCATAATATTAGATTGTCATCGGATTTATGTCAGTAGGTAAAATTTAATCTCGATCGGACATATGAAAGTGAGTTAAAGTTCGAGTACAAACTTTGAACTGGAAAAACATACATACGATCGTTGAAGTTAAATAAAATCTTATAAAAATAACATAATTTTTGTTCAAGGAAATCATGGAAAGAATCAATCTCCTATCCCTACAAAATAATACATATGTTAAAATAGAATTATTTTTGTCAATCTGAAACTTAATAAAATTAACTCAATCACAATTCTTGTACGATTTTTTTCAAAGCGCAGATACACGTGAAATAAGTTCTTCGAATTCTTTAAGCACTTGGTATATGACCTCTCAAAGCATGGTGGCACTCATCTGTGTTCAGATGCATTAAAGGGGTATTAAGTCATGCATTTTTAAAGTTTCATAACCCGGTAAATTTTAGTTTTATATGAACGGGACATTTTTGGTCTTACTTGTCAGTGGAATAGAAAAAATTTACTAAATATAACTTATAGGACCGGGGGACAGTATAAAAATTTAAATTTCGTAATTTTTTAAGAAATGTTTTTCTTGACCCAAGTCACTTTAAAAAATAATTCTGTACCTTATTTAAACCATTTTTGTAATTGGAAGTATGCATCTAGGACCAACTGTTGCGAAAATAAAAGTCGATCAGGTTATATGTGGACACATTGTATAGTATATATAGTATATATAGTTGTATATTTGTCCTTGACAGAATATTTGTCCTACTTCTTATTCCAGAAAATGTATTCAATATAATATGCGTATTTGTAGATGGTATTTATTTGGTTTCATTTATTAAGTAAAATAATGTTGATTCATAATACGTTTGTTTCACTTGGCAAAAAAAAAAAAAAAAAGGAAGATCAGCAACTATGGAAATGCTACCGTATAACAAACAAATCTTAATAATTCATATTAAAACACTAAAATTATCAGTTTCTAATTCACAATTTTTTCCTTCTTATTTTAACAATCCTTAAGGAAGTTAAAATAATTGAAGGTGCGTAGATAGTTATTAACACAGGGGAACTACTTGATAGAGAAGCATTCTACCACTGCATAACTTATGATGAAACAAAACAAAAGAATCTTTATTTTCACAGCGATTTAAGCGATGGTGCAGGTAGCGACATCATATAGATTGTATTTTAAACGTTAATGACATTTGGAAGGAAACTACTTGATATAGAAGCATTCTACCACTGCATAACTTATGATGAAACAAAGCAAAATAATCTTTATTTTCACAGCGATTTAAGCGATGGTGCCGGTAGCGACATCATATAGTGTGTATTTTAAACGTTAATGACATTTGGAAGGAAAGACTTCGATGTATGATGTTTATGCAATAGATATAGAAAGAGAACTCTTTAGCTTATACATTCCCTTGAGCAAAATAGAAACATGGAATGAAGTTGTATAAATCTATTTAAAACTAATTTGAAAATCAGCAATTGCTGAATTTTAAACTTGCTTAAAAGGCGTAAAGCTAACAGAGTGAAAAAGTGTCCAAACCTGGGATCGAACCAAGGTCATTAACATCAGCAAATAAATAAATAGAATGCTAAATTCATCTTTAAAAAGTTAAACTTAAAATTACTTAAAAGATGAAAAAATATTTAAATAGTGTTAAATTACTTTAATATCCTTAGTACTTTGAACTATATACATAGCCTTCGTCAGAGAATACAAAAAATGTTTTTTTGTATTTTCTGACGAAGGCTACTAATGATATTAAAGTAATTTAACACCTTTTTAAATATTTTCTCTTTTTTAACTAATTTGCACACAGCGTAATTTTAAGGTCATTGAAATTACGCGCCAGTTCTCTACCATAAAGCTACCTGGACGATACCAAATCTAGCACTTCTTTCTCTTATCTGTTATAGAGGTTGCAACCGCAGCACGATGGAATAATTTTCATTATCCACCAGCCATTGGGAAAAGACGAAACGAATAAGAATTCAGCTCGATGAAATTAAATAGACATTTTTGCATTATTTTGGAAGATTTTTCTGTGGAAAATTTCACACACCTTAATTTAGTAATTTAAATTCTGCAATTGCTGATTTTCAAATTACTAAATTAAGGCTAGTGAAATTTTCTACAGAAAAAATTTCCAACATTATATATATATATATATATAGGTTTATTCTATATAAAGCTTTCAAAAACATATGTTTTCTGCGAGAGATTGCTATCATAGTCTAAAGGATAACTTCTTAATCATTGCATTTTTAGAGCATCCAGTGTATTCGGTTGATTTACTATTGGTTATTAAGTGTTATCCTCCCCCCACACTCGTAGAAAAGTGTAAACAAAATTAATTTTGAAGACTATGAAATAATGAAACGATACGATAATTGCTTTCCGTTGTAAAATGAGTATTTTAGAAAGCATTTGAAAAATTTAGCGATTATTTCACTACATTTTTAAAGCCTTGGGAAAGTAAATTACGGACAAAAAAAGTATCGGACTTGTGTAAGATTTTATGAGTTTTCTATTTTATTAAATTAAACTAAATGTTTACATTTTTATGTAGGAACAAAGTACTCTAGCTTATAAAATAAATTTCAAATTCCAGGAATGTAAGGTTCAAATGTCACATTTGTTTAAAGGCAAATGTCTTCACTCAAATACATAAATTTTAGTTAAAAGTATTATAGTTTTATATGCATATATTTATAATTTTATATGCAAAACACGAGAAAAATAAAATAAATAAATTTAAGGGTAGCAGCACATTTCTTCCAAAACTCAAATTGAAAATAATAATAATAATAATAATAATAATAATAATAATAATAATAATAATAATGAAACAGATTTTGTTTGAAAACAATACAAATTTATATCATAAAATATTCATTATCACAAACGTATGACTAACAATTAATTGTTCTTCAAGTAATGACATGTCAAATACACATGACTTTGTTTAAACAATGAAACAATGTGAAGTGTTTAATTATATGAGAAAGCAAATTTAAAAGGTCTCTTTAGCAACATAATTGATATTTTATTACAAGTACTATTGAAAAAATGCGCCAGACTTTATTCATTTAGCAAATAATTTTAAAATTTCTTTTTTATTCTGACAATATTTGACATATTTTGATTTTTATAAAAATAATTAAAGGAACTTCAGAACAAAGATTAATTTTTATCATCCAATTGCTCCATGATAGATTTTATTTATTATTTTTTTTTTAATTAAAGGAGAGGTACAAATGTTGATTTTATTTTATGGATTTTTTTCTTTTAACTAGAAATTCAGTCCTTTTTATAAGCAGGTTAGTACAATAATGAAACAGCGCTCTCGTTTTTATTTATTTATTTATTTAAGAAAACTTCATCTAAAGTTATTGAAACTAATAAAAAATCCGCTTAGATCAGACTATACACATAAAAGAAAAATAAGTTTACAAAAGAACAAAATTAAGTTAAATGAAATATGCAAATATGCACAATAGTAGGCTTAAAATGTACAAAATATTTGCTGAATCACAACACGAGACCCATATTATTAATTGTGGCTGTAAGATTTGAATCTGTGTTGCTACTGAGTACCAAATAATAAATGTAAAAAGTGCAAAAATCAGCGATATAGGGAAAAATGTCCAATAAATTTGCGACAAAATGGCGGATTTTTTGTGTGTATTTACGCATTTTTACGGTGCTTCTATTGCGATTAGGCAGCTTATTTTTACCGCAATTTCTTTTTTTGCAAGTACTGTCATCTGAATTTTTCAGCGTCAATTTGTTTTTATACTTTCTGAAACATGGCTTGATAAGTTCAGACTGATATGACTGGTATTAACTGTCAAAAAAATAATACCATTTTATAAAATTTACCTTTACAAAAGTAATTGGAAAGCAGCGAACGTACATTTTGCATTTTATATCTAAAACAGTTATCACAGAGTAGGAGTAAATTCAAGTGCTGAAGAAATTTTAGTTGTACTTGTTCCAAAGAGGAAATAAAATCAACATAAAAAGATTTTATTTTCCTTCATAAATACTTACAAATACTTTTAAGGGAATTTAGGACACTTAAAATTGCAAAAAATGAAAACAAAAGGACCTTATTCAACATTCAAAATCTTAAAATGTATATAATTTTAAAACACAATTTTTATTGAGATGAAAGATACAAGTATGTTCTTTCATTTCATGTATTTTAAAAATTTCAGGATGCAGAATTAGCATTTACAAGGGGCTCCAAACTGTTAGACATTTGAATAGCAAAAAATTAGTATAATAACTTTCATGCAGGATTATAAAATAAATATTGTAACTAGAATGAAAAATTTTGCACCTACTTATACTCCAAATTTTAATACTTATCCTGAACCTAAATACATTTGTATTTAAAGCATTTTTATATTTTTAATACAAGGCTGTATTTAGCTAATAAAAAAATTTGAGAATTCCAACAGTATAATTACCTAAAAAATATTTTTTGAACAATAAAAGGAAATTTTAGGTTCAGTTTATACAAACTAACATGAAACATGTGTATTGAAAATTTGATGAAAAAATATTCAAAAGTTTTTGAGATATCGTGTGCGTTACGTTCAAAAACGTCATTTTGAGAAAAATGACTTGAAAGGTTCGGAATCGCTGCTCCAGCTATTAAGTGGGTATAATTCTAAAACCCATAACTTCTGTTCTAATGGGAATTTCGAAGAAACAATTACAACAAAAGGATTAGAAAAGATAGGCGTTTAACATTTAAAAAAAAATTAAATTTTCTAAAATTTTAAAGTTTTAAGAGTCCTGAGATCCCTTCACGCTAAATCTTAAGGGAGATGACACGCCTATTGTCATGGAATACATTCGTATTTTTAAAATATCTCATCAGGAATTTTTTATTTTAATCTTCTTTTTTCTGTGTATTCTTTTTTAATAATGCGTCTTCCTTTTTCAGTTTGCAGAAATGTTCTAAAATGTACGACTGATTGAATATTTTATGTGCGAAAAGCTCATGAGATGAGTGTAAGATTTTAAAACCATCAAATGAAATTAAAAATATATTTTAGAAATATTTTGGTTAGTAAAAAAAAGAACATTCTTTAAAATGTGTACCCAGAAAAATTTAAAAATATAAATTAGCTTTGAAATATTATGTTTTACCAGTTTAATTTTTTAAATTTTTGCGGAAATATTTTTTGTTGTTAATATTGGTCTTGATAAAGTCGCCGATTGTGCATACGAAACATGCAGATAAAGTTTTAAAAATGTAGTTATATGCATTTAAATGTACATTTTTTGCACTTTTAGCTTGTTATAATATTCCCTTAAATTTAGTTTATTAATTTTCCGATGATAAGTTTAAAAAAATAAGAATGTATTACACTTCCGTATGTCTACTATTAGCGAAAGAAATTTGAGACCGACTCATATAATCTGGTAATCACCATGACCCATGAAATCTTGTAATAATAATAACAAAGAAATTAAAAGTTGATTTTTATAAAAAATGCAACTTTTGAAAAAAAAAATGTAATAGAAGCCTTTTCCCCTCAAATTTTTCCAGTCTGTATGACCAAAAGTCAAAATTTGGATTTGCGGGCGCGAAATTGTAGAATTAATAAAGCAGAATATACATTTTTTTAATTTTTGAAGCCCTAAAAAGAGAATCAGTGCCAAAATAGTGAGATTTTAGCTTTATATTTCTTATATTCTATTATTATTTTGATCAACGAGCAACACTAGAGCGTGGGACGGAATAGGAATCAGAATCGTAAAAATATCGCGGAGTCGGAGTCGGCCATTTTTTCCGCCGACTCCGCAGCCTGGTTTAGAATCTGCAGCAATAGTTTACAAATAGGATAATATATATTATTTCTTTGCAACATCTGTCGCTCGAATTTTAGATAAAAAATTTTTTAAGATAAAATATTCTTTCAAATTTTATAACATATGTAAAGCATGTTTAGATAAACAATAATTTTATTTATTTGTAAAGATATATTGAAGAAAAAAAAAGAAATGTAACCCCTGTTATAGTATTTTAATATTTTCTTACTCCAAATACAACTTTAAAAGACCATATTTTATTTTTAAAGTTATGAGAGTTTTAAAAATGTGACTTGAACATAAATTTCTCTAAGTTATTGTTTCACGTTTTTCTGCTGAGAAAATTCACGTATTTTATTCTTGCATTTCAATATCTAAGAATTATATAAGCTAATTTAAAATAAATAATTGTAACAAATAAATGGGGTTATACACACGCTTTACGTAAATTATGTGCAATGGAAATAAATGTTAACTGAAAGTATTAGCATTATCAACGAGGAAAAAATAAAAAGCTTTTTGCCAATGGCAAATCATACTGCAAAGCTCCTGTCTAAAAGCCGAAGTGAAGCATCATCGATTGTGATAAGTACAGGGGAAGGTTACATCCTGCGAACTCATGGGGTTTTTGTTGTCTGCGCATCTATACCACCTACACACACATGCAATCAGTGGTGTAGAGAGTTTTATGTTAAGAGAGTGGTAAATGGGAGATGATTACCAAGCCAGAAGATTCAACGCAAATTGTGGGAAAAACATTGGAGCCTACATCAGCTTTCCTCCCCTGTCATGCCATTTAAATAGATCCTAGATATTCTTACCTCAAATAGCAGCTTTGCGACCCGATTTGCTATCTCAGTCGACCAGGAGACATTCGGAACAGCAACATCAAATACATCATGAATAATGATTCAATTCGTGAGTAATTATGTGGGTAAACTATTAAGATAGATATATAAGCTATAAGAGAAATGAAAGAGCTTCATATTTTATAAACAAACACTCCAAAGTATTATAAATTTAAAGATCGAAATTATGTCATACAAGAAAGATACAATCATGCGTCAAGCATAGATGATGAAACCCTTTTCAACACATTCAGAATAATGTAACAAAACTGCACCTTTAATAAGTTAAAACGTTATGTCTATTTCAACCATATGGAAACGTATAACACATTTGAAAAACCAATTTCAGCTGTTCCCATCTACAATCGGAAAATTATCCAAAATTTTTCAGAAGACCTGTATATGATATGTAGATTTGTATCTATTAACTACACGCATGCCAAAATTTAGTTCACTTAAGAAATACATCTACCTCAGTTGAAAATTTCCCTTCAGCAACTTCCTCTAATGAGGAGAATTTTACGTGAATACTTTTGTGCAGCCCTGTACATGAGTATATAGAATTTATATATAACGAGTAACATGCAAAAAATTAATTAAATTGAAAAGCGCATACCGAATTTTAAAACGCACACTCTAGCAATTATTACTCAAAGACAGTACTGTAACCGATTTCTTTTGTGTGTCCCTGTAAACTAATAAAAAATTCTATGAATGCCCTGTTCTAACGTAATTGTAGTGAAATTCAGCGATTTATATCTATTTCATAACATTTGAAATAGCATAATCTCATTAAATACTCTAAACGATTTTTCTCCATATATCATAATGTAATGAAATTCTTTGGATTGCCCCTGTAAATGAACTATTAATCCTACATATTTCATATTCAATACCAAACAAGCTTTGGTGACCCTAAATAACTTTTATGAATTTCATAAAAATCAGAGTATATTTACGGGAGTTAGAGCGTGGACAGACGGACAGAAAAACCGAATGCATAAACACTTTTCAACGTTGTTGGAAAGTGCTAAAAAGGGCATAAATTAATTACCAATTGTTGAAAAAATCGACTACTGGAAATTGAAAAAAAAAAAATTACTTTTTTGACACATAGATAAAATATGCATTTTTTGAAATAATCAATAGTTAAATTTTGTATGTAAAGCGTAAATTCTTTAATGAACTAAATAAAGTGAATTTGTGTTTTACTCAAAGGGGAAAATAATATTACACCTAGCCGTTTACTCTACATTTGTTAGTTACCCTTGGAATAAAAATATGTTCAGAAAACAGTCGAATAAGTTAGTTATTACTTGCAAAAAAATTAATGAAATGAAATAATTCTAGAAATTAATTTCTGATTTGTATAAAAAAACTCAGAGGTTAATATATACTCGCAATAATTTATTTTCTCAATCCTTTTAATATTCTTTCCTTCTATTATTTCTCGATAAAAATGAGTAATGAAAAGATTATTTGATACATAATTGAAATGGAATATTCGCAATTTATTATTGAAAACTGGCAGTTTTTCTAAGGAAATTTTAATTGTTTTCCAGGTTCTTAAAATTGACTGAAATTTATAACTTTGATTATTTATGCCATAATTTTAAAATAACCTTGCTAATGTAATAATTTATTTTGTTAAAGTTTCTTCTAAATATTGAATGAATGAGTACATATATTAGAATTTTTTATTTTCAAAACATTGGCGCAAATTTTTGAATATTTTGATTATGGCAAAATAGAGATAATTTTTAAAACAAATATTTTTTATACTCAACTGTTTCATATATATTATAAAATCAAAAAAGGAGAACAATTTTTTTGGAAAAGTTTATCTTTTTTATCCGAGGGTAAACGTACTACGACTTTAAAATCAAGAGCAGAAATAAAATAAAAAAATGAGAGAAAATTCAGCACCACTATTATATTATGAAATACTTTCTACAAAGACCAGGATATTTAGTCCATGGGAAATGTATATTTTACCTTGCAAAAGGTTGGGTAGAAGATTTTTTTTCTAAATTGCTTATAACGATGCAAACATGGAAAAACCAAGTTTTCTAACAAAATTTCTTAAGGCTAAATTTTCTGTGGCCAAAAAACAACAAAATTTTGGTACATTTTTTGATTTTTTGGAAATATCTCGAGACTCGTTGCCGTAGCATATTATTTGCCGATTAGAATATTAAAGAAGATAAAACTCTCTACAACTTTCATATTTACAACTTTTTTATACACTCAATAGCAAGCGCAGTACGCTATTTCAAAAATGGGATAATTTTTTGAATTTTCTTAAAAACCGTGAAAAATGTAGTTTTGCCGCGATTATTCAAATGTTTCCCCGCGGATAAATTGTGTATGTCGACCTCTAAAAATTGGTAGCAGTAAATTATCTATTATTTGTACACTCTCGTCTTTATTTTCATCTCAACAGACATTTTATATTCAATAAATTTATATAATTTTAAAAGTAGGGCAGAGTGTAGATGAATGAGACAATTTTCATATTTAGACAGTAACTTTAAGTGTATAGAATGTTAACTTCATAGCATTGTTTAAAAGAATTTTTCAATCTATAGTAGCTTATTGGCACGATAGTTTCAATTAAAAAAGATTTCTTGCTTAATTTAAATAAATTTTATAATTTTAATAATTTTTATAATGCATACATATTTTTCCAGGTATCAATGGAATAGGTGGGTCATGTTCAGAATCTGTCCATGTTTTGGAATAACAAAATCAAATTTTTAGAAATAATCAGAAAGTTCAATTGTTTGTAAATAATTACCTTACCTCATAAATATTAATATACAAGCATCAGCAGAGACCAAATTACTAATTTAACATTTTAAAACTAATTTTTAAATTTTAAAGCACTTGGTATAATGACATAAGTGAGCCCGGTAATGACAAATAAAGCAAAATATTTTTATTTTTTCCCCAGGCATAAATGGCAACCATTATATCTTCTGGCCTATACAATGATTTTCTATTTCTCATATAATAAAAGCCGATTAAGAAATAAAAGTTCATTTAATTATCAATTAGAATTGGGTACGGTAATGACTCACCAAAACAGTCAAAGTCTTTGCTTGTTTTATTGAAACTGTAAAACTATTTACTCTATTCACCTAAACCTGATAACAAGTTGACTTTTAAGGAGTACTTTTGCCTCGATAAAAAGGCATGTACTGTCCTCTAAAAATATCCAGAGGAACTTTTTGTCAGAAGCATGGCAATGACACCCTTTCTTGGGACACGGTTTAAAAAAATTCTTAAGAATTATAGATAAGTTTAATTAATGAAAATAAATATCTTTTTAATTGGTAGCATCTTAATAAATAAAAAATTATAAAAAAAATTATAACCATCTGTTTTAAATAAAACTTAGTCAAATCTTTATCTAATGAATTGCTTGTTGGGACAACCTACGGTAATGACATTTTGACTACAAAAGAATATATTTCTTATTTTTAAATTTTTTATAAATAATAATATATCTGTAAATTATCATTAAAGAACATGATAGTTAAAATGCAATAATTAAAATTATTATACTTAACTATTTTTCTGTGTAAATGTGAAAGGACAGTAAAACATGACACTCTTTTTGAAAATCACCCTGGTATGAAAATTTGCGAAAAACATATTTTATTCCCCACTACAATGGTATATTTTATTTACCAATTATTGATAACATATATTTTAATGTTTTACTGTTTTAAAGATAGCAAACATTGAATTGTAGTTCCATATAAAGGGGGGGGGGGACTCAAAAGATAAATACCTTTTATGTAAGAAACACTTTTACCTTATAAAATAGCTACAATAAAAATGACACCAGAGTATTTCACTAACTAATGTTATGCATTTATATCTTTTGAAATTTAAAAATTCTGTTAATAAAATATTTGAGATCACTAGTTTTATAAAAAATATTTAAAAGATTAGTTTTAAAACATATTGTCAACTTTTTTCCACTTATATCAATAAATATAAAAAGATATTATATCATTTTAGAACGCAAAAATATATAAAACGTTTTGATTATCTATTAATTGCTTTAAAGCTCAAACAGAATATTTTAAATTCCAGAACGGGTTCCAAACATTTTTCCAAAAATGAAAGTGTCCGTATATATATATATATATATATATATATATATATATATAAAGCAACCAAACCCACCCGTAAAAGTACAAAAGCACAACTTTAGATATTGATCTCAGGTATCCCATAAAAAAAAAATTATTTAAAAGTAACAAAATGTGAGCGAGATATTTGTCAAGAACGCTCCCATAGGTTTAATATTACCTTGCGAATGTCTTCGTGTGACTAATTTAGTCTCATAATTCATATAACTGTGGCTTTAAACGCCTCAATACGACAACTACCGTAAAATCTTTGAAAATGAAATCTGTATATACGGAATTCGGTCTTTAAAGAAAAAGTATATATTTTTTCAAGAGAAAGAATATGAAGAATTATACCTGCTAAGATGGAAACCTGTTTAAAGCGCAATATATTTCGGTTCCTTTCGGTACGGTTTTCAAGGTTTTAATGAATCAATATTTGACAAAGCTGATTACGTTGTTCAGCATTGCTTACACACTTAAAATTTTCAAAATCCGGCTATTAGAGATTTATTAAAATTCCCGTGGTAAATTTTCTTTTTAAAAGAGGGGGGGGGGGGCGCCAATATCCATGTTTTCCACGGGTGCAAAAAAGGCTAGTTTTAGACCTGAAACACATAATTTACTGCTACTAATATATTGAAGTTGACATATAAGATTAAATCCGGGGGAAGCATTTGAATAATCTGGGCAGAACTGCGTTTTTCTCGGTTTTTAAGAAAATTGAAAAAATTGTCCTATTTTTAAAATGGCGTACTGCGTTTGCTATTGAGTGTATAAAAAAGTTGCAAATATAAAAGTTGTAGAGAATTTTATCTTCTTTAATATTGTAATTGACAAATAATATGCTAAGGCAACGGGTCTCGAGATATTTCAAAAAAACCAAAAAACGTCCCAAAATGTTCTTGTTTTATGGCCGCAGAAAATTTGGCTTTAAGAAATTTTGTTAGAAAACTTGATTTTTCCATGTTGACATCATTATAAACAATTCAGAAAAAAAAAACAACAACCCGACCTTTTGCAAGGTAACCCCCTTTTTTTGGTACATTTCCCCTGGACTAATTGTTATAATATCTCATTTCATATGATAAGAGAAAATATATAAAAATTAACTAAAAAAAAACCTTATAACTACTTTCAGAAATTACCACTCACAGATAACAGTATATTTGAACTTTCAGTCAAGCCCCATACACTTTCATACACATCATAAATTACGCTAAAATTTGTGTGCACCATTAACGCTAGTTATATAGAAATCGTTATACCACACTGTAAAAATATTTCCAGAAGGTTCCATAAAAAAGTGGTGACATTAAGGTGCCACTGCTTTTTGCTGTTTCACAACAAAATATTACATTCAAATTTTTCAGAAACATTCCATAATATATACGCAGAAACTTTCATATCAAAATATTTTAATATTTTGATATGAAAGTTTTCGGAGTATATATTATGGAATGTTTATGAAAAACTGGAATGTTTCACTACTTTGTTGTGAAACTTAACAGCAAAATGCCGTGGAATCTTAATGCCACAAATTTTTTCGGAACCTTCCTGAAAATTTTTTAGAGTGCACCAGCATATTTAAACTTTATTTTTTAAATTATTTATCATGATGGATATATTTTAATATTTTAATTCTACTGTATTTTACATATATTAACTTTATTTTATACAGGTGCAAAAAATAACACCCTGATTTGCAGGAAACATCCTGAGATTCTGCTGTAATCTTGACTTCTCTAGGTCTGTGATGAGCTCATGCAGTTTTCAATTACGGCAATTGCATGGAGCAGACTTTGCTCGAATCGAATTAGAAACACTTCTGTAAGATCTCTATAGGCTCGTCGGATAATGCAATCTTGGAGAGCACTGAATTTCTGACCGAATATATATTTTTTTCTATTGGGACACCTTATAAGTGTACGGATAGTGGGTAACGAATTTGCTAGATCTCAGCACATCATTTTAATGCAAGAAGTCGTTGTAATCAGAGCAGTCCGAAGGTTAAAGGAAAATTTCCCGAGAGACTTCAACTTTACATCGACTTGTAGGGGCAGCATTCAACTGATATAAGGCCAGAATTTATGGAAGAAAAATTGCATATAATGTAATATTCCAGTATAAATATTTTTTTTCTATATTTTGATTTATTACCTCTATATTGAGGTTCAAATAAGGTTTTCCTTATTGCGGCATTTTGCATTATGCAGTTATACAATCACTGTACATCTAAATGTATGATACGTGAGTCCCCGTAATTCAGTTAGCTAATAAGGTGTACTTTGAATCAGTACCACATTTTACAAAATGATGCTTTTTCAGTTATGACGTTGTTGCATTTATAACTTTTCCTTTATTGCTTTTCCTATTAATATTGCTTTGATATCTGGAACACAGTAAATAAGTGTCTGGCGTCCGATTCACTAATTAAATCATCACAAAGTGTTCCTTCAATGATTTTACACCACTCTAGTGAATTTGAATCTTCTAAACACTACTTTTAGAACAATAACTGTGCCGCTGATACACAGATTAGTAAGGAGTATCTAACATTTTCTAACAAAAAATACAATATATTAACAACAGCATTCTGTAACTTTAGTGTGTTTTTGTTTTTAAATATGCGCAGTACATTTTCATGAGTCTTATTACTTTACACTTTATAGTTATTGATTCTTCGTGGTAAAATAAAGATCTTTCTTGAAATAATTCGGATCACGTTCAAGAAAACAGCTATTTTATTCTAGATCAATCAGTTAAAGTATTGCTTTAAACATCTTATATTTCCTTTGTGGATAGAAAAACAATACTTTAACGGCGATGAATCGTAGAATTCTAGGAAATTTTATTACTGTCACTGATATAAATCCCTAACAGTTCTTTTTATCGCAAGTGAAACTTTAAATCTTGTTTTCTGAAAAAATAAAGTAAGTATGAAAGGAAGACTGCCCTGTTTCAAAATTGTGCTTGGAAAATAAAATGGGCTGATTAATTACCATCGAATATGCATATCGCAATGTACTATCTGACTTAATGTATTATTGCTGTGATAAAGTAGCGTATATTCTTCCTGTGCATCTTTTCTGCTAAACAGATCAAAAAGAAAGAAATTGAACTTTCTACATCTCATTAGTTTCGAAATATTCATCGTAAAAAAGTAAAAGTTCTAATTAATGCTCCGAACGACATCTTAACATTATGTAACATTCATATCTATCGATAGAAATAATGATAAAATAGAAATAATATATCTAAATTAGAATTATGTGATATATTAATTTCTTAGTATTTATGAGATTTGCTATCAGAATTTCTTGAAAGTTTGTTTTCAAGACAATTCATCTACCAATTCTTTGAAAAAATCTAAGTAGGATTGTGATAGTTCCTTCTAAAAAATGTCACAGTCATTCATAATTTTTGGAATTACTCCATTTTATCCTATTTCAACTACAAAAAGTCCTTCCGGCCAGTGCCGGGAGGAAGAGGTAGCTTTCATATTCCTTATTTTAAAAAGGCCAACTTATATTATTCAAACACACGAAGCTCAATTTAGTGGAAACCGAATATAGGAGATTCAATACTAATTTTTATCAATATTAAATCATTATGAATGAGAATTTCGCGAAATTAGTCAGCTTTATCCAAGCTCATTTTATTTAAAGTTATATTTGGTTTCCAAATTCGGCGATATGTGAAGTGCCTGCCATTTTAAGAGAACATGGTGAATGAAGCTAACCAGTGAACTTGGTTGAGACCTTAGTAATTCCTGTGCACACGCTCGCTCACATCGGAATCGGTTGATTGATATTTATGAGTGCTGTCGCAGGCAAAAATCAGATTTTTCATAATATCACCCACATAATGAAATTCAATCTGCTGTATCTGAGCCAATTTTTAAGATAAAGACAAACAAAAAATGCTCCTGAATCCTTATATCAAGGTCAAATACCTAAGAAAGAAACCTTTTTCAATTTCTAATTTTTTTGCACCTCAATTTAAATATATTTTTTTTTAATTTGATGGCCGCCATTTTGAAACAAGATGGCTGATGAAGCTGGCCAGCGAACTTGGTCGAAAGATTGATGTATACTATCCACATGCCTTCTTACATCGAAATAGGCGAATACGTGTGTTATCGCGTGACAAATACAAGATCGTTTCAAAGTGTTAGCCATGCTAGAAATTCAAAGTGCTATAATTCAACCATTTTTTAAGATATAAACAAAAGAACAAATTTTCAGAAACAAGAACTGCTCCAGAATCTTTGTATCAAGGCCAAACACATAAAAAAATCTTTTTCATTTTCCAATTTTTTAATACCTTAAATTAAATTTTTTTAAATGGCAACCCTTTTGATACAAGATGGCTAATGAATCTGGCCAACGAACTCGGTGGAGACATTGGTACGTATTATGTACAGAGACAGACCAATTTACATCCAAATCGGTTCATAAATACGCCTGTTATCGCGTGACAAAAATCAGGACGCTTCAAAATGTCAGCCACGCTAGAAATTCAAAATGCTATAACTCAGCCATTTTTTAAGATATAGACGTAACAAAAACTGCTCACGAATCTTTTTATCAAGGTCAAACACATAAGAAAAAAATATTTTTTCATTTTTCAGTTTTTTGGTACCACATTTCAAAATTAAATTTTTCTTAAAAATTTAAATGGCCGCCATTTTTAAGCAAGATGGCGGATGAAGCTGGCCAACGAACTCGGTCGAGATATTGGTATGTACTATGTATAAACGAAGTTACATCCAAATAGGTTCATAAATACGCCTTCTATCGCGTGACAAAATTCAGGACGTTTCAAAATGTCAATCATGCTAGAAATTCAAAATGCTATAACTCAGCCATTTTTTAAGATATAGACAAAACAAAATCTGCTCCGGAGTCTTTGTATAAAGGTCAAATACATAAGAAAAAAATATTTTTCCATTTTCAAAATTTTGGTACCACATTTCAAATTTTAAATTTTTTAAACATTTTTAAATGGCCGACATTTTGAAACAAAATGGCGGATGAAGCTAACCAACGAACTCGGTCGAGACATTGATATGTACTATGTACACACCGAATTACATCCAAATCGGTTCATAAATACCAGAGTTACAGTATGACAAAGGTCAGATATATATATATATATATATATATATTGATATATATGTATATATCAATTTTGAACGGAGGGTGGCTTCGGGATTTGGGGGTCATGATCGATGAAAATATACCAAAATTTTTTGAAATCGCTTTCCTCCGAACGGCTGCAATAGGTTGCTTTTTGTAATGAAAGCTACCTAAAAGGCAAGCATACGGAAAACAACCTTAATAATGCGTATAATAAAGTATTTTCAAAGTTACAAATGGTGAAGGGAACAGAGAAGATTTTCGATATCAAAGAAACTGATTTAAGATCACTAAAGCGCTGCTGTACTCATGCTCGTGTTCACCGTCTACATCAATTTAGAAAAACTCGGTCGAACAGGCTGTTCTTAAGTTCACTGCTCAATAAGCGCGAAACTTTTTGACACAATGACGGACCCCTTTTTAAACGTATAGGTATAAAATTAGCAATCCTGACTATGGAAACGATTTGGAATCGAAGTGAGTTTTCCATTTTTTATAAATAAATTACGTATCGAGTTGTAAGCGACTTTGATCACGTGACAAGACTTTTTCTCTCTTCTATGACTATTTTTTGTACTTGCGACCAGAATTTCGGTTCAAAACGCCCACTTTGACAGTATTTTCTGAAAGATCTATTGCGTTTACAAAAAAACTGGAAACGTCTTTCGATCACATAGTTTCTGAATAACAACACTTGCAGTTTTATGCGCTTCAGAATAAAAATTATTTAAAACTCATGTCATAAAATTGCCCCTTTGGATTTGAGAACAACTTTAAATGGTATTGAACATTAATCTGATTGGCCTCCGTCCGCGTACAGGTCCAATCAAGTTAATCGTGAATTTCGTTTGAGAGTTCGACCGAGGTTTCCTAGGTTAAGGTAGACAGTGAAAACGAGCAATACATCATTGTGTAACTTTCACGAAATTCATATATACATGCTTCTATTAAATGTGACTTTTGGAGCCATAATAAAATAAGGGCCGTTTCTAAATGAATATCGGGGTTTTAACGCTTGGTGGTATTTATTACATAAAACTTAAAATTATAATTAATACATAAAATGAAAGAGCAACTCAAACCGTTTTACCTACAAGTTTACAGGTGTTCAATGTGAGCACCTTTTATCACACGGCACACATAAAGTCGATAGCTCAGTTCTTCCCAAACGTTGATTAGTGTTTGTGGGGTGATTGTTGCAACAGCTGCAATGATTAACTGGTAGTAAAGGCAAATACACATGATCCTTTATGAACCCCGACAGATAGAAATCACATGGCGTCAGTTCGGGTGAGCGTCTGAACAGAATTTCTTTGCTAATCAACAATTGGGAAGAACTGAGCTATAACTCGATGTGTGCCGTGTGACGAAACATGCTCTCATTGAACACTTGTAAGCTTGTAAGTAAAACTGTTTGAGTTGCTCTTTCATTTTATGCATTAATTATAATTTTATGTTTTATGTAATAAATGCTACCAAGCATTAAAACCCCGATATTCATTTAGAAACACCCCGTACATTATCTATCTTTAATTTTCATCTTCCACCTTTTATGTTGGGAATGGGTTTAATGTTTGAAGTTTGACATGACCTAACCTCTACATTCGTCCCACGGATACACGACAAAGTAATATTAAAAAATAACAGCTTTTAGTTTCTATATTTGAAGATAAATATTAAATTTTCTTTATACGAAATCCGTTCTTATTCAGTTCGCTTCAAGAAATCTGAACTGAATATTAAATTTCACTCTTTATAGTTTAGCATTTTTAAAGCCATATTGTGACTTTAAATATAAAAAAAAAAATCTTTTTTTTTACAACGATGGAAAAAAGATTACGCATATTGCTTTTATCCTTGTCAATAGAATAGGAAAAACAAAATTTTATATGACATTCCAGCTGACACAAGCTTATATTTTATGCTGTATGCAATACATTGCACAATTTTAAAGCTTAAGATTTATTTACACATGCTTTCAGTTCTATTTTACGGAGAAAATTGTATTTTTATAATACAAATTTATGTTTTATACAAATTATATATTTAAAATGCACAGAATAATCGCAGAACATGTTTCTTAAAATAACATTCGAAACTTTTATAACCATAATTTGTGTAAATTATATTTCTTTTAAATATTACGTTCAATATATGATATGCGAAAACAGTACATATACTACGTACTAAAATATACAAAATTTTGAGAGGTTTCTCCCAGTTATCCTCAAAAAGGAAATTAAATAATTTAAATCCACAATAGGATTTAAAAAGCATGAAATCTAGCTTACTTTAAAAATATCGAACAGTGAAGTGAGGAGAGAAAAAAAAATTAAATTAAAATGTATCGTTGTTTTTATGATATTGGGAAGCAAATGGTGAAACAAAAAGCCTTAAATGGTAAAAAAAAAAATATATATTAATAATTTTTTCCCTAAGAGAATGCAATTTATTGCAAGTAAAATATCAAAAGCATTAAAGTAAAAGAAAATAATTATTAAATTAAAACTATCGAATACTTCTTTCTTACACACATTTGGATACTTCAGAAAATATTCATAAATTTCAGAAAATATTTAGCTCGCTCTCTGAATTGCACTATGTCAACTTTTCTATGATCCTGCGAGTATTATCTGATATTTAGGCGATTTATTTTGATTTACTAGGCAACTGACTATATAAACATATTGACGGATGCATGCACTGATGTCCATACATTAAATGACAACCATAAAATGTTATTTTTTGAAAAACAAACTTATATAGGTACCATAAAACAGGCACCACCTAAATGGTTCAGCCAGTCGATGTGACGCAACTGTGACGTCACAAATGATTACAAATTTTACAAAATGATAACAAAAAATGTGATGTATCTTATTCGTTTCATTACTATACTCAAGTGACAGCAATGTGAAGTCACCGTGGTGTTGATTTGAGACGACTCACCAGGTGACGATATAATAAAGTTTCTTGTTAATTAATATATGAATTTCATGCGGAGATTCCGTTCAAATCTCACCCCGTTTGTTGCTTTGTGAGAAACCTCTAACTGACATCACACTGAAGTCACCAGGTGATATTTCAAAAACAACTGTCATAAAGACTTTACATTGGAGTCTTCAAATGTCGGCCACTTAACCCTTAAATGCCGGGTGTTGCTTTTCGGCAATATACCCAATTTATGAATGTAAAATACTATTAGAATAATATTGAAGCTATAATGCCTAATGTTGCCAATAAAATACATTCTGAAAATATTATTAAATCGATTTTCAACATGTAGATGGCAACACTTGTGCTATTTAAGAATAAAGACGGATTTATTTTTTCAATTGTTGCTACTTGTTCTTTTTGTTTTGTTTGGAAGTTTGCGAAATACCCTATTTAGTTTTGCAGTAAGCAAGTAAAATTTATTTCTTATTATAATTCCTAAAATTCTTGTGTGTTTAATATTATAGAATTTTATCAAGGGAAATTATTTTTTCAATTAAAGGCCAGTATTGCTGATTAATAAAAAACTGTTTTTTAGTCGTAAACCATACTTAAAACAAAATATGATTTTTTAAAGTATTTTTCCCATGATTTATTTAAAAAATGAAAGCCGAAAAATATTATTACAATGATTTTTGAAAAATCAGGCATTTAAGAGTTAATTGTCTCCGGGAAACTTCGATGGGACGTTATTTTGTGATCATGACAGTGCAATTGCGATGGTTGCTTCACAGTAAATTCTCCTAATTGCGGTCACTTTAGCGAAATAAATGCAAATAATAAACATATCTAATTTTTATTTACCGTAGTGATTGTAACACATGTGGCTGTTTGTGAAGTCGCGTCTAATAACTTTTCTAAATAATGGACATAGACGAAATTATCAATAAAAAACTTATTTCTTTGGTGTATTTCATTTGCGGTCCAGAATTTTAAAGATTAAATACTTCATATTTTTTATTTTAAAAGACGTATTTTGTCACATTTACTCATAAATAAAAATCACATTGTGTCAGATTTCATATTTTTTTCAACTGAATATTTCTCATTTAAAATACATATAAAAAACACTTTAATTATATCCCAATTGCACTACGTTAATAAATGAATACGTTAATACGTGAGAATGGTTATAGTATTTTCATTTTTTTTCTGGCATCTCATCTCACGCAAAACCTTTAAATTATAATGTTTTCTTTTAGACTATTTTCGAATAAGTGCGAAGAAAATAATAACAACATTTAAATCCCACTGATGACTGCCTTGTAATGTCTGAAAACGTTCTGGGCTTTCTAATGTATTTTACAAAATTTTTAATGTATTTTAAATACTTTTATATTATATGCATGCACTTGAAAGTAATTTTTGTACATTTATTTGTGCTTTTTTTATATGCATTTTAAATACTAAGCTCAAGGTGAATTTAACACAAGAATTTTTAGTTTCACTTATTGAATATTTTTTTTTGTAAAATTTCTTCATCCCATTACCATGATTTAGATTCATTTTCGACTGAATGAAGAGTGATGCAAAATATACATTTTGAAAGAAGAGAACTTATCATTAAGATGTAATTACGAGAAAAATTTTACGTATTTTACAAGAACGAAATACGCCCGGTAGCTCAGTCTGTCAACGAGTCGCATTGTCGTACTACAGATAGAGAGTTCGACTCAAAACTTGGGCAAGGCTTACAAAACCCACTGCATCTAGAGTAAAGTTAATAATATTATTCTAGATACCGTGATACAAACTCTCATCCGTTTCATCTTACAGAGTCTATAACACGAATACCAAGCTTGCTTAGATACTAAACAATGAAGGCTCCGGGTGAGCTTAACCACCTGACCGTTAGATATGTTGTATAGCTCCTTAGTGTGCATTGTAAAAGAAAGAAAAAACAAAATATCGGACACCGTAGAGAAGGATTTTTAATGGATTGTAGCTCCGCAAAGTTCAAAGTTTAGTATAAGAATAAAAATTTGATTCAAAATTTTTATTTACCGCACGTGTTTGTATTAAGGGGACAGGGAAAGTCTTATCTCCGCCATGTTAAATTCACCAAATTTATGTACCTTTTTCTCAGAAATGTTGAAAGACAGAGGTCTAGATTTTTTAGTATACCTAGAATAACATGATTTACGTATATTAACAGACTATTTTCTTTCTAAGTGAAACTCAAAATTAATTATTAATTATTTATTGAAAGTCATTTTTAAATTAGCATTTTTGGTAAGATTTTACTGCCTAAAATAAATAATTCTCAACATATCATTAAATCCCTTTGTTAAAGTATACAATATAATATAATATAAGCATTAAAAAAATCTGACTTCTTAAGTTTAATAGATATAGAAAAAAAAAGAACATAAACATGAAAAATCCAAGTTTTGAGAAAAAGTCAATTAATAATTTAAATGACCATTAAGCTGTGAATTACTCTTAGAAAGAATGAATAATTTCAACACTTACTTTTATATATATATAAATATGTGTGACGCATCGTTGGAAAGATACAAGTTTAAACAATTTAATGATATAAAAAAGTAAAAATCGAATTTTGGTTGAATTTTGCTTTCCTTGTTCCCTTAAGCAAAATCCCGGTGTAACTAAACGTAAATAAATATACATTTAATTTGAGGCTTTTAAACAATCAAAAGCTGTCTATAATTTTTGTAATAAAATATTTTCAATAAACAAGAATAATAATCATTCTATGTCTATAAAGACCTAAAAACAGCTTTTATGTAACTAACATATATTTTGATATTTTACATTGAAAAATATACATATTTTCTGTATGTATAATCTCTAATACAGCATGAACTGAATATTAAATTCCTCCTCCTTCTTACATTTTCAAGCCGTACTTTTTTATTTTAAACATGAAGAAAACATTATCCCATTTTGCACAACAGTGAAAAAGGTATTACGCATATTAGTTTTATCCACGGCAAAAGAATGTGAAATGTAAAACTTTATATCTGATATTAGTTGATATAGTTACAGCGCATTCTTTATACAATACATATGGCATTTTTAAAATGCATTCACCTGTACTATTATTAAAAAAATGCAATACATTTTTAAATAGATTGAATAGCATGCATTTTTAGCATGCATTTACTTGTATTATTATTTAAAAACGAATGCGATACATTTTTAGTAGAATGGATTTTTCGTGTGCATCTTTTATGTCTGAAAATTTCAATATTTAAAAGAATATTCAAACTATGATATCAAACATAAATACAATATCTATCTTAAAAATTATATTTTCGTTTTTTATCTCTTTTATTTAAGCACGTTACAGTTTTATATATCAGTATATATGATGCAATTTTGATAATGTTAGGTCCATTAAAACATGTTATTTCAAACGAACAACATTTGTGATTACTAAAATTAATCGATAGTAGCTCTGAATAAATTTTACTTTTAATTTGAATTAAATAAAATTGCATTTTATTTGGCAAAAATTTTGATTACTATTTTATTAAAGAATCTATTTATATAATGAATAAATCGTTAATTCAGAAAAATTGCAAAAAATATATAAATATTATTATTACTTTTGTTGTTTCGCCTAACTTAAATCTATTGTAACTTTTCGCATCACATTAATGGGCACGAAAATGTTGTTGTTTTATTAATTCACAATGCCAAGCAAATTCATAATATATTCTAAAACTAATGAGAACTAAATATGGTAAAGTCTTATTGTAAAAGTAGACGGAATTAAAGTTAAAATTATAAGGTATCATCTTCGACGTTTAATATAGGTTTAGAGTTCTACATCCAGTAGTCATAAGCCTGTAAAACTCGATCATGCCTTTATGCAAAAGTCGTACTTTTTCTACCTTTGAAATAATTTCCATTTGCAGTTTATCTTTAAAAATATTGAATTCAATTAAAATAAAACGAAAAGAAATTTTTAAAAGAGAAACAAGTGAACGTTAATTAAGGGGTATCAAGACTCTTAAAATATGAAGAAATTAAAAAAAAAAAAAAAACAGACCATTTTTAACATTTAATATCTTAAAATGTATATGATTTTAAAACACAATTTTTATGGAAATAAAATATATATGTATATTCTTTCGTTTCATATATTTAAAAAAGTACAAATTGCTGGCTTAAAATGTATACACTGTTAAAAATATTTACGGGCAGAATCCGGCAGCTGAGATTCCAGTCATAGCCCGTAAAAAAAACAATCCGTGCCCATCATTTTGTGTCAACGTGTGTACACTAGTGGAGTAAAATGTATGGGTCGTACCGTATTTGATGGTTTTTGATTTTACCGTTGACGTAACAGATGGGCTAGAACTGCAAGAATATGTGGATTGCCCTTAATTTTATAAGTATCTATTCCTGTAAAACTACGGGCAGAAGTCGGCAGAAGAGATTCCAGTCATACCCCGTAAAAAAAATTGCATGCCCATCATTTTCTGCAGCCCGTAATTTTACGGGGCAAATATATCATGCACTTCAAAACACAATAACACTTTATTTACTGTTCCGTAGCACGTAGCATGTTATATAATCATCACAGAATCAAATTTTTGGCGGGTTAAAAAATATGTTACGGTCACGGTTAATCGACATTATTTTTCAAAACACGACTAAAACGAAGGGTTACACCCTAGCGGAGTAAAATGTATGGGCTTGTACCGTATTTTTTTAGTGGATCAGACCGTTTTTCATCAAATAAAGCTGTTGCCCGTGAAAATTCAACAGCAAAGGTTCATAAATTTACAGTTTTTTTCTGACTGTGCAGCGGGCTTCAAACTGTCAAACATTTGTAAAGCAGAAAATTGGTATGACAGCTTACGCCCACGATTACAAAATAAAATTTGCAACTAGAATGAAAATTTTGGTGCCTAATTATACTTCATATTCTAATAATTAACCCGAACCTAAATAAAGTTGTATTTAAAGCATTTTTATAATTTTAATACAAACTTGTATTTAGCTAATACAAAATTTTGAAAATTTCAACAGTATAATCACCTAAACAACTATTTTTTTAAATAATAAAAAGAAAATTTATGTTGAGTTTATATGGACTAACATAAAATATCTGTTTCGAAAAATTCATGAAAACGCAATGAGAAGTTTTTGAGATATCCTGCGAGTTATGACCAAAAATGTCATAATTCAGTAAAAGGATTTAAAATTTTCAGAAAAGCCGCTTCAGCTATTGAGCGGTTACAATTCTAAAAGCCATAACTTCTGTTCTAATGGGAATTTCGAGGAAAAAATTATATCAAAATGTTCAGAAAAGATGGGAGTTTAAAACATAAAATAATTAAAATTTCGAAAATTTTGAAGCTTTAACAGTCCTGAGACCCCTTAAAAAGTACTAACACAATTTTAAGAGAAATATAAAACTCAATTATGTTTTTTTGCATTCAGACATTATTAAGCAGTTTCGGTTTTAAATTTTTACATATATTCAATGTACAAAGTTTAAAATTTTATCTTATAAAATATTTACAAGAATAAAGATTGTAAAAAAGTAAAAATTACCAAATATATGCTAATTGTAAAACCACTGTTCGTTTGAAAGTATTCTGAAGTAATGAAACGGAAAAAGCATTATCTTAAACATTAATAACTAAAAAAAGAATCAGCTCCGAAAGTTCCATACAGTAATTGAATGCAATAATTTAAAAAGAAAAAAAAGTAAGAAGTTAAATAAAAGAAAACGCCTAGTTTTCGTATGAAAAAAAAGATATTTAATAGCAGACCACAGATTTTTTTAAAACTTATTCTTAGTTGAAAAATAACAATATTGTATTTATCTATATTGATCGCATTTAGTATAATCACCTTTTACGAAAGAGATGCATAACTTATATAAAAAGAAGAAAAAACAAAACTGATTATCATAGAATTAAATCTATCCACAGATAATTATTTCACAAATTAACTTTTTATTCTTATTAAATACCACAAAGAGGAATGCCCCCTCTGTAATTATTTTATTTCTTTGGTTATTTTTTCCACACTGAAATTATCTAGAGCAAAATTAATAATGAAATAGTCTCATCTTAAAATAATATTTCTTCAAAAGAAAAGCTCATTTTCGCACCAAATTTTGTAATAAATTCTGTAATTAATTTTTGAAAAAGATCCGGCTTTTCTCTATGCTTAAGAGATTCTTTAATTTAAAATCTAGAGAAAAGTTGAAAAATTAACTGTTAAAATGCTGTAACCTATTTTGCTTAAAGTATTTATGTAATGCATGTTATTTAATTATAATATTGAATTTGACTGTAATTTCAGTGTTCACTATTTCTATATATTAGTATTAGCCTTTCCTCAATATAACAGTCGCAACATTTAAGCTTTTATTTACTTATGTGATTAGTCAAATAAAATTCAAAATTTAGATTTAATATTAAATAGAACAAAGTATAAAAAAAACGTCGTTTAATCTGGTGAAAGAAGATATATTGAGCAACAGTTAAAAAAAAAAAAAAAAAAACGCATAACATATTTTGAAATCCAATTTCAGCAATTGCCGTCCAAAGTGAGAAAGGCGTTTGAATTCGTTTGGTGTCGTATATGATTAGCAAAGTCACTGCATAATTCAGTTCAGTGAAAAATACACTTTTGAAAAGTCACCTTTAGCAATATCCGCCAACAGATGGAAATGTATTCGAATATTTTGCGCAACCCTGTAAATTACCTACAGATTTTTATATGCACTAAATATTACATTAAAATTTAATTCAGATAAAAAAAAAGCATAACACAACTAAAAACTCCCTTAAAGCAATTATCATTCACAGATGACAATGTATTCATTCTTTGCGTAGCCATGCATATGATTTTTTATAGTCAAAAGATATATTTAGCGTACTAAATATAATTCAGATGGTAAATGCATTGCACAATTCAGATACACTATAAAAAATAATGAAATAAATAAAATATTTTAATTAGGGGAAAGAAAATATGCTAAGTAAACAATTTACAAAACTCATGATACTTTGAAAATTCAATTTCAGCAATTACCACCCATACTTATTACATAATCCATACAGCATACTCGAATTCGTTTGTGCGGTATGCAGCGTATAGATTTGCACTATGTAATTCAATTCAGACAAAAAAAAAAAAAAAAAAAAAAAAAAAAAAAAAAAAAAAAAGGCAAGCACTTTTGGAAAGTCACCTTTAGCAATTTCCACCCAGAAACGGAAATGTATACGATTTTTTTGTACAAATTTGTAAATTATCAAGATTTTTATATGCACTACATATTAACCCATTTGTGCCTGAATTTTGTTTTTCAAATTTCTTTGTAAAATCACTTTAAAAGTTGCAAAATGAACTGTAAAAAACATTTTTTTTAAATTACGCTAAAACTTTTTTGAATTTATTTGATAAAATGTAAACGTATTAAATATGAGAATATGCATGATATTTATAATATTCTAATATGGATAATTATATGTTTTGTCTAAATTTATATAAACTAAGCTTTTAAAATGTATATTATATACTATAATTATTATTTTTATCAACTACTAAAAAATATATATTTATTTCTTTACAGAGACTAATAACATCAATAGTATTATTAATAATAAACTACGAATAATCCTATTTGAGGCTTAAAAACACTTTATTTCATAATCATCTTGAAAAGGACTTTACATAAATAACTGCCACCTAAATGGCTAATAAAAATATATACCCATTTGCGCTTAGTGCCCTATATTTTGTACGTAACAAAAATGCATAAAAAATAGGCTTGATAATATAATTTCACAATTAAAAAAATACGTATTTCAAAGAAGTCTACAAGCTAAGATTATGACTTGTTTATTTGGATCCTTGATACAAAAAATACAAATAAACTTACTTTTTACATTTCGCTCTCTTGGAAAATGAACAACCTATAAACACCGAAAAAGGCCTTCATTTAAGTAAATAAATATCAATCTTATCCTGTCAGTTCTCTGTAATAGATAAAGAAATTTATAACCAATTACTTCATACAATTTTCATGTTGTAAAGAAGAAGAAAATTATAAAAAATATTAAAATTCGAAACGTCCCAAAAATGGGACGGTTGCCAAAAATGGGTTAAGATAAAAGTTAATTCGGGTAAAAAACGAATAAAACAACTAAAAACTAACTTACAGCAATTATCATACCTAGATGGCAATGTATTTATTGTTTGCGTAGCCCTGCGTATGAATTTGTTTACACTCAACAAACATCTCTTAGAGTACTATAATTCAGCTGTAAAATGCATTACTCAATTAAAATACACCATTAAGCAATTCACGTCCACAGACAGAAATGCTTCCGAATTGTTTCGTGTAGCTCTGTAATATGATCATTAGAATTTAGATATATAACTTGTAGAATTTAAAAAGTTAGTTAAATTGACAAACTCAAACTAACGTTCAAAATGCACTTCCAACAATTATCACTTATAGACAGTTTTGTGACCGATTTTTTTTTTCGTGCATCCCTGTATATGGACGGTAGATTTTAGGAAATCTATATTTTACAGTAAGAATATCGTGACGCAACTCAGTAACGCATATTAATTTCCTGTTGTTTGAAATCGCGTAACGTCATTAAAGTAATCTGAAAACAATTTTTTGCCGGAAACCAATATGTAATTGAAT
Organism: Maratus speciosus; assembly: GCA_963932465.1. NCBI lineage: Eukaryota > Metazoa > Arthropoda > Arachnida > Araneae > Salticidae > Maratus > Maratus speciosus. The sequence goes on from OZ010786.1 coordinate 524,864,262, forward strand.
TTTTGTGTGACCCTGTAAATGAATGATAAATGTTTCGCTCTTCATATTCAATGGAAAGCATGTTTTACTGCACGTCATAAATGTATATCAATATCATCAAGTTTGAAATAGTCTAACATAATTTCAATATACTGCAAACGATTTCCCCCCGTGTACCATATTGTAACGAAATTCTTTTGGGTCTCTCTGTAAACGAACTATAAATGTTATGCATTTCTTTTTCAATAGCGAACATGCCATGCTAAATCTCCATAAGATACATCAATAACTTAGAAAGCAAAGTATATTTGTGAGGTTTAGAGGGCGACAGACAGACTGACAGATATACCTAATTCATAATCACTTTTTAACTGTGTCGGAAAGTGTTGCTAAACTGACGTTCTATCTGTCAACTCCCCCCCCCCCCTTCTCTCGTATAATTTTAACTCATTTTAACTCAATTTGCAATTTTACTCAACTAACAATTTTTACTCATCTGGTATAATATAATCATTAAAGTTAGAAAGTACTTATGTTTAATTTTTATAATAAACACGAAAAATTGCTCAGTTAAATTTAGAATTCAAAAATGTGATAAAAGGCTTTTTTATTACTTATAATTGTTTTGAAAATAGTATTATCGCGCTATGCAGAATTGCATAAATGATTTTTTTTTTCAAAATCATAAATAAATAAATATATTGTTTTTAACAAATAAAAGTTCCATTGTTATTCAAAAATTGAAGAATGTTCTGTAAAATATATTATTTGTTAATTTGCAAGTATACATAAAAATGTATATAATGTATAACAATGTATAATAAAGTATTTGCTAATTTTTATGCTTGATGTTTATAATAAACAGAAAAAATTGCGATGCCAAATTTAGAATTTAAAAATCTGTTAAAAGGCTTTTTTATTACTCTTCCTTATAATAGTTTTAAAAACAATAATATCGCATAATGCAACATCGCATAAAGGATTTTTTTTTCAAAATCACCAATAAATAAATAAATATTTCTTAAACCAATAAAAGTTTCATTGTTATTCAAAAATTAAAAAATGTTCTATGAAATATATTATTTATTATTTGCATGTTTACATAAATTTAATGTATTAGCTAGAAAACGCAATTTTACTAAAGTACATGAAATATCCTTTTTATAACTGATTCATTTATAATAATTCTTTTATAACTAGATAAAATAAAAAAAAGCATTATTGTCTTTTACATATTGTTTACATATCATATGATTATATTTTAAAAAAGGCTTTGGTGCATGATGCCTTCAAGCATTTATGAACATTTTAGCGATTATATTTTAAATATTTAATCATTTATAAGTATGGAAAATTTAATATTTAAACTCATTATTATTTTTATAGCAACAATGGAATATAAAAATTGCTTATCCTGAAATGATTTCATAAGATATATGAATTATTCATTAAACATATTTTAACTTGAAAAGTATTGATTTGACAAAAGAGATCTCCAAAATAATTAATATTTTGTAAAAGATTAATTTCTACTTTTGTATATCACCTTTCCATTTTCAACTTTAAAAGTATTCCATTAACATTTTAATTGAAACAATTCTTTCAAATGTTCAAAGATAATTTTTATCAGAAAATTAAGTAAATAGAATGCTAAATTCATCTTTAAATAGTTAAACTTAAAATTACACTATGTACAAAATACTAAAAAAGATGACAGAAATATTTAAAAGGATGTTAAATTACTTTAATAATTCTTAGTACTTTCAGCTATAAGCACTGCCTTCGTCGGAGAATACAAAAATACTGTTATTAACGTCTTATTTCTCAAATTTCACGTAGTTGCTTTCGAACGGAGTGAAAGTGAAAGTCAATTTTTAGATCCGGAAAACAATGGAAAAATAAAATTTGGCTTCGTTTGCTTAACGAATCATAATGCAAGTAATAATACAACTTCCCCCTATATCCACATTTTATTTTCCCAATGTTTTCAGGATCTAAAAATCGACTTTCACTTACACTCCTTTCGACACCAACTACGTGAAATTTTAAAAATAAGACGTTAACCCATTTATGCCGGGATTTTCGTTTTCTCAAATTTGATGGTAAAATCACTTTAAAATGTTTCAAAATGAACTGGAAAAATATTTTAAAAAATAACGCTAAAATATTTTTGTATTTATTTGATAAAATGTAAACGTCCGGTAATATCCATATGTGCAAAAATGCATAATTATATGTTTTGCCTAAATTTATATAAATTAAGCTTTTAAATTGTATATTAAATACTATAATTAGTATTTTTATGAACTATTAAAAAATATATTTATTTCTTTACAGAGACTAATAACATTATAAATATTATTTATAATAGATTAAGAATAATCGTATTTGAGGCTAAAAAACAATTTATTTCAAAATCATCTTAAAAAGGACTTTGCATAAATAACTGCCCCCTAAATGGCTAATAGCAATGTGTACCCATTTGCACCTAGCGTCTTATATTTTGTACGTACAAACATGCATAAAAAACTGGCTTGAATATAATTTCGTAATTTAAAAAAATACGTACTTCAAAGAAATCTACAAGCTAAGATTGTGACTTATTTATTTCGACTCTTGATACAAATAATACAAATCAACTTACTTTTTACATTTCGCTATCTTGAAAAATTTAAATCTGTAAACACCGAAAAAGGCCTCAATTTAAGCAAATAAATATCAATCTTATGCTGGCATCTTTCGGTAATAGATAAAGACATTTATAGACAATTACTTCATATAATTTTCATGTTGTAAAGATGAAGAAAACTATAAAAATTTATAAAAATTCAAAACGTCCCAAAAATGGGACGATAGGCATAAATGGGTTAATAACAGAATTTTTGTATTTTTTGACAAAGAGTGTGTTAATAGCTGAAAGTACTAAGAAGTATTAAAGTAATTTAAACATGTTTTTAAATATTTTTTAAGCTTTTAAGTATTTTGCTCATAGGGCAATTTTAAGATTATAATTTTTATTATTAATTCTTTCCAACAAAGCGGAGTAGATAAAAAGTGTTTATCACTTCAGTTCCTCTGTGTATCTTACTGTCCATGTCCAAGTTTGTACGTCTGGCTGTGCTCTAACAGTACTGAATAAACTCGGATTATTATGCATTTTTTATATGTTATTGATATTTACCGTATAATATTTGGTATTGAATATAAAGTGTGTAGCCTTTATAGATCATATACAGGAATACACAAAAGAATTCCGTAACACAGTGGTCTGTAGGGAAAAGTCTTTTGCGGTGCATTTTAATGATGTCATGATATTTAAAAAATAATGGATCTATACTATATTCATCACTCAATTTGACTATAACCTGCTTTCTCAGGAGTATAGGATAAGTTACATGTGTAGTTCGTTCACAGGCTTGCACAAAATATTTCCATTATATAACAGTCAGTGGAAAAATTGTTTGCGTGCCATTTTAATGATTTTACGGTACTTCAAACATAAAAAAATTAAATGAATCTCTGAAGTGCACTACAGAATGTTTTATTTAGATAGTGGAATACGAAGCATTGTTCTGTTAAAGGTTCTGTTAACAGTTCTGACTATCTATATTATAATCGACAAACGTGTCCGTGCGAAACGCTGACGTCATTTTTACGGTGGTAACAGCAGACGACAAAATTTAACTTTTTATTTTTTTAAACTTTAACGACTACATTTTAAACTTCTCAATGCCACATATTTTCAGTTTTTAGACTGTCGAATAGGGAAAAAATGTTCTTTCAAACGCAATTTGTTTGAAAACTATATCGCAATTTTTATTAACTCTATCGCAAGTCACTCAATTTTTGTTGTTTTTAAAATAAGCATATATATTTTTTAATCTATCTCTATCGTGTGCAGTCGAATTTGAAATGAATCCGTTTCGCTTTTAATAAGTTTCAAAGCTTTATTTGAACGCATTATTGCTATCTTTCATACGATTTTTGATAATGTTAGAGGAAATTAAAAAAAAATATATATAATAAATATGAAAAATATATTAGACTAGCCGCCTTCGCCCGCTACGCTGGTCGGTTTTTCTAAAGAAATCTTGAATGAAACAAAATATATCTGTGAATTTGATCATGCGTTTTAAAGCAATATGGACATTTACCTGGTGTATCCAACCAAATTGCTGAAAGCAATATGAATGTCATTACGCTATTATATCTTTTATTGAGTCATACAAAATTTAGACTGTTAAGGACAAATTTCTTTAGTTGATCTGTTAGTGTAGGATTCGGTAAAGAAAAATAGAACAATATGTAATATACTGAAAGCGTTCATGAAAATTTATCAATGCAAGTTTCATCAGAATCTGTTAATTGGACTTATTGAAAAGGCTGATCGTTCATAATAATTAGGTTCGCCTGATTCTAGAACTTTCATCTATAATTCTACAATCAAACAACCTAACAACCAAGCAACAGCAAATGATATGTGCTTTATACTAAAATATTCACTGACAAATTTACTAACCTATCAAGTTGCATCGAAATCCACTTAGCAGAATCTTTTAAACTGAAAAATATACCGAAACCTTCCCTAAAAATGATCTAATTAACAGTTTAAATCCCATAAAAATTCATTCAATGGAACCTTTAAAAAAAGCAAATCTTTCAAAATTGGGTTCATCTGATTTAGAACTTTCCCCATAATTATTTAACGAAGCAACGTAGAACGTTGTGTTTTATACTAATATCTTTTCTGAAAAATTATCTAACTAACAATGTATGTCCCTTCAAAATCTATTCAGCAGAACTCAAGATATAAGCGGCCGGAATGAAATTTCTCTTTGCATTATACATATATTTTGAGATCGTTAAATATAACTTTCATAATCGCGTTCACCTGATTATAGAACTCTCTGGGAGGTAGGAGTAGGTATATACTGCATCACTTCTGAATTATTTAAAGAACTCAGCTCAACTTCCATAACTATAGCATATATACTCTCTAGTATACCCTATGTCTGTAGCGTATATCTTCCAATTTTCTTTACTGTACCACTGAAAACTTTTTCCGCATAGCTCCGTAACTAAACAACACAGAATGATATGATAAATATTGAAAAAATCTCTGAAATATTATCTAACTTACTGTGCATTTAATTAGTTGACTTGAAATCTTTCATAATCGAGTTCACCAAATTTTAGAACTTCCGTAGCAACTTAGAATGATGGTTTTTACATTAAACCATTTATAAACCAAATTTACTATTTAACAGTGTAAGTTCTACAAAATTCTGTTCAGTAGAATCTGAGTTATATTCATATTTACAATATTTATTGCTCATTAAACCTTTTTTCTTTACATTTGAAATAAAATCAGTAACTGTTTTGGTATTTCTCTGTTATGCCAACACCATTGTCACCAAGCGTAATAGTTGGCACAAAATTGAAATGATACATTTGAAAAAAAAAAAATTGTTGATAAAAAAAATGAGCATTTAAAAAATATAACTTTTGAAAATTACAGACTTTGACCTACCATTTTTTTAAATCAATAAAAATAATGGTACTACTTGGTTATCCCGTCGACCAAAAATATATTGCCAAACTGTAAGATTAAATGCCAATAATGGTTGATCGTAAATGTCACATTCACTTGACTTTAAGCAAGTTACACGTATTTACATCATCAGGTGATTTTTATTTCGACGTTTTAAATGCATTTTTATTAATGTTATACTAATTTATTTGTTCTTTCGTTATTTAAAATAAAAATTATGTCAATTTGTATAATTTGGTGAGTGGTTTGACGATTTATATAATTTGGCGAAATTGGTCGGCGGGTACCAAAATAAATACTTAAAATATAAGAATAAATAAATATTTTGCAAGTAATAAAATATAGTCAATTTAAACTGCAGTCTTGAAATTGTAAATGTCTTTTACTACTGAAGCATGGCGTACGTAATACGTAAAATATGTCTCACATTGCCGTAAACATTTCATTCTTTCAATGAAGACATTCATGGTTTTTTGAACAAAACATTTTTATATGTATAATTCCTAACTTCTGAAATAATTTTATTGTAGGTTCCTCATCAACAGATAACTGCGAAATGGTAAAATCTATATCAGTATCAGTAATAAATATTTTCTATTAAAAAAATAACAAATAAAAAAGTTTTGAGAGAGCATGATGGAATAAAATAAATTCCATCATTAAAAATATTCGCGTTCAATAATTAGCAAATGTTAATGTGTGGCACGGTTTGCAATAAAAACCGTTTGCACGATTAGGGTTCAAATAAATGGCGCGATACCCTACATTTTGGCATGGTATCGCGACGAAAATTAGAACGAAAGAGTACCACAGTTTTTTTTATTATTATTATTTAGTTTTAGTTTTTGAGGCGTTTGAACTTTTTTCTAATGGACGAAGTTGTTTTTATTTAACGAAAAGGATTGTTTAAAAATGATTCAATTTGAATTTTTTCGCTTGCTTCTTTTAACAGAATGAAAAGAATGAGTTTTTAGAAATTATCACTTGAGAAATTCAGGTTTTGGCGCCAAAGATAGTGCCAAATTAGAAAAATATGAAATATCTCTCGAACTATTGGGCTTAAAAGAATTTAGTTAGTACCATTCAATTCAGCATACAAAAATACACCAAAATATGTTATCAGTTGAAAAATAACTATAAAATCAGATTTTTAAGGAATTTTTTTAAAGTTCGTTCTCTTTTTTACCCCCCCCCCCCCTTAGGGGTGGAATTTTGGAAAATCCTTTCTTAGCGGCACTCTATATCATAAGAAGTATTTTTACCCCGATTTTCAAGATTTTAGGTTCAGTAGTTTTGGCTGCGTGTTGATTAATACAAAATCCAGACTTTCTTTTATATATATAGACTAGCAGGCTATGCCCGCTGCGCTGGTCAATATTTCCAAATGGACTTTGGATTAAACTAAATGGTGAATTTGAACTTGTATTTTAAACAATATGGATCTTCAGCTTGACCTTGCTCATCACTGAAAACGATGCGAACGCCATTGCGATATAATGTTATCTTAAGCGTTGGACAAAATTTAGCAATTAAGAAGTAATTGTTTTAGTTGATTATAAACAGCGCACTTATGGTCGGGTAATGAGACCGTTATGACAACAGGAATTAATACCTCTGTAACTAATCAACATATAATGAAATCGTATATACTAACACCATTCCTAAAAGTCATGCAACAGGGCCACTTGTAACAAAATATGGTCTGTAGATTTTTTTTAAAAAGGCTAAACTTTCATAATCAGGTTCACTTAATTTTTGAACTTTTACTGTTGCTCTATATCTAAGTACCCTTGAACAATATGTATACACTAAAACCTTTCCAAAATTATTACCTAACTAATTGTGGTATATCCTACGATAGTATTATAAACAATCGGAATGAAATACAAATTTCCGTTGTAAATATATAGTAGATGATGATGATGCGATTTTGTGTAATAGTAAAGTTTTCGCTTCAAACATAAACGATGCTTTCAACATTAAAGCTAATACACCAATATGTTAAGTATCCGAATACGGAAGGTTAACTTAAATTCTCATGAGCAACTACTCGAAGAAAAGTGAATATGTGGCTTTTGTGATATTTTTATGTCAGCCGGGCGCAGATAATAAATCAATAAAGATTGTTTTCATAGCATATTCTTATTTTATTATTTTCATTTAAAACACAAACCTTTCACTCATTTCATTTAAAATGCATGCCTTATACTAATTTCATTTAAAAAACTGAAAAGATAAACAATAACAGGAAATAATGCCATAATTAAAAACAAAAAAATATTTTTAATTTACATACGCAAAATGTAACTACTGCTACTGGGAATTTTAAAAATGCTATCAGCGAAATGTGCGCACGGTTGTTATAAATGTAACCATTTTTTCTTCTTATCGAGGAGCAATTTATAAATCGCACAATATTATTCCAATTCCAATTTCTTTCATTGAGGAACCTATGACCGGAAAAAATGGAAAAAGACTTTTGTAGATTCTTCGGATGACGGCATCTGACGCCATAAACCGAGTTTATATATATGAAAATAATTTTTAAGTCGTTACAAACATTGCTTTCATACTTAAATATTTTCATTGGTACTACTTGTTATCCCGTCGACCCATTTCGCCAAATTATATAAATCGCCAAACCATTCGCCAAATTATATAAATTGACATAATCTTTATTTTAAATAACGAAATAACAAATAAATTAGTATAACATTAATGAAAATACAAATAAAACGTCGAAATTAAAATCACTTGATGACGTAAACACGTGTAGCTTGTTTAAATTCAAGTGAATTTGATATTTACGATCAACCATTATTGGCATTTAATCTTATAGTTTGACGATAAATTTTTGGTCGACGGAATATCTAAGTAGTGCATTTTCCATTTTTGTTTTATAACGCTAAATTCTCAGTAATTTTTTTCCTTTTATTTTACATAAAATCACTATTTTTTTTAAAAAAATTAAGATGCTTGCATTTTTATTTCAAACTCATAGAGCCGTTTTTATTTTTTAGCCAAAAGGGTTGATTTGAATTTTTTCCGTTGCTAGAGTAACGGATGTAATGATAGATATTTTGAGGTTTAGATGCCAAAGACACCGCCAAATTAGAAAAATATGAAATGTGCCATGAACTGTTGGCTTATAAAAATTTATTTGGTAGCAGACGCATAATTTTTATATTCGATTTTTTTCCCCTCCACGTGCAAAAACCATTAGGGGTGACACTTTAGAAAGTCCTTTCTTAGCAGAAGTCTATGTCATAAGAAGTATTTTTACCACGATTTTCAAGATTTTAGGTTCAGTAGTTTGCGCTGTGCGTTAATTAGTCACCTAATCCAGACTTTATTTTATATACTATATTAGATATTCCATTTTGCGGTGAATCGATGATCGAAAATTAGTCCAATATCATTTGAAATATTACATAACAGAGGAGAAAGTACGAAGAAAGACGAAGAAGAAATGACGAATTACAAAAGACTTGTATTTTTTTTTTCAAAATGTTGAATTTTTCGATAGTAATAACGTATTAAAACATAAATTTCCTTAAAAATTATCTTTATTTCCTAGATTTCGAATCTGTGAATTTTCCTATAAATGAAATTGGCGATATGACTTGAGAAAAAATGAAATAAACAATAGATAATATTTGCTTATATAAAATGGGTAATATTCGTTGATCTGAGTTCGAGTTTATAAATATCACATGCTTTCGGAATTACGGCGAAAAACATTTTAAAAAGTATGAAATTATTTTACAATATGTATGTGTGGCAGAGATTCACACTGAAATTTAAGCATTCGATTCCATTTTTAAAATATTAACTGATATCTATATAAGTTACAATTGAATATGAAAATGTACCCAAAAAATGATCTCTTTCACCTAAAAAAACACCATTTGTGAGAACATCCTCAAGCTAATGTCACGCTTATGCATTTTTGGCTTAAAATCACATCGTTTGGCGACAAAAGAAAAATAAAAAATTGTAAAGAAACAAATAGTAATTACACATGTGACTCATAATTACATCTGCTTGTTTCTTCTTTAAGTCACGTGATGGGACAATTAGATATAAAAAAAAAAAGAAAAGAGCAGAACAGAAAGAAAATGTTAAAATTTCATCTAATCAAATTTTCTGATTCGTTTCCATATCTAACGCAAGCGATAAAGAGCCAAATATTGCGTATCAAGTGTAATATTTCTTATTAAATTAATTTTTAAGCATTACAAATATTTCTTTCAGGTTTTGATTAAATGTTTCCGTTTTTTAATATTATCACTCATTGAAACGGATTTTCTTTTTCTTTTTTTCTTTTTTTTTTTCATTTAAATAAAATTAGTAACAGTTTTTCTTTTATTTTTCGAGGTTTAATAGCCGTTTGAATTTTTTTTTATCAACGATGAATTTCGCCAAGAAATAAAATGGTAACCTTATCGCCCAAAATAACAGAATTTTCCGTCATAATTCTAAAACTAATATAGGTAGAATAATGTGTTATAGCTTAAAACCTTCCCTGAAACAATACCTATCTAACGGTATAAGTTCCGTAAAAATCCATGCAGTAGAACTCGAAATCTAGGCGTTCGGAACGAAATTTCCGTTTGGATTTTATATATATAATAGATAATAGAATAGATAATAGATTTTATATATATATATAATAGAATAGATAATAGATTATGTGTTATGAACTATCTCAAAGTTTAAAACAGATCGCATTGTTAGATTTCCCAATTTTAACAATATCGCGTTATGTTAGTTCCACATTCCACCACCAGGGAGCGCACTCTATTCTTAACGAAAGCGTATCCGAACGAAACTCCTTCGTGCAACCTTTCCGTAGATACATGAATCGGGAGGGTGGCGGTCTTAACGAATAATGTAAGATAATTGCTGAAATTACTACGAAAAATATGTTAAAGGGGCCCTACGCGGGCCCCTAATAGAGTTAGAGGAAATCGGAAGACGGCAAAATAATCGCGGGGAAAAGTTTGCTTGGGTGCTTTGGAGCTACTTTTGGCGCGAGATCTAAGCTCTACGACCAATAGGAGCCCAGATATTTAAGGAAATATGAAGTTACAAAGTTCAATATAAAAGAATTTTCCGTAATAATTCTATAACTAATCTAGGTAGAATGATGTGCTATAGCTTAAAACCTTCCCTGAAACGATACCTATCTAACGGTATAAGTTCCGTCAAAATCCATGCGGTAGAACTCGAAATCTCGGCGTTCGGAACGAAATTTCCGTTTGTATTATATATATATAATAGATTTATCAATTTGAAAAATCCCTGCCAGCTCGGCCTACAGGCGGTGGTAAATTTCGAAGTTAAGTACTAATTTCACCAACAAAATCTAGATCAAGGTTAGAGATAAACCTTGTTTAGCAATTTTATCTGGCTGCTTTTCACGAGTTTTTAATTTAAATTTTCTGTAAGAGCTAGTTTTATCTGAATCATGTTAAAGCGGTATTCACAAAAAAATCCACCCTCCATAATTCGAATTTTTTTCACACATTTTTAGACTCATTTTTAAAGTAAAAACACGAAACTTTCTGACGTGATTTTTGAAGAGATTTGTAAGCGACCTGTTTTTTTTTTGTTGTTGTTGTTGTTCTTGTTAGATTAATTAGAACTTGATTTACAAATAACGATTTTTTTCAGTACTACCAATTTTTTCGTTTCCAAAGCTATAGCTTCGGGAAATTCGGTTCAAAATGCCCACTTTGGCGGATTAAAAAATATATATTCTGCCTTTATGCAAAAATCGACCAATACGGCACATTATATAGTTTCTGAATGAGAGAACCTGTCAATTTGATGCATTTGAGAGCAAAAATGAATTTAAAAAGTCCTTCCGGCCAGTGCCGGGAGGAAGAGGTAGCTTTCATATTCCTTATTTTTAAAAAGCCAACTTATATTATTCAAACACAGGAAGCTCAATTAAGTGGAAACCGAATGTAGGAGATTCAATACTAATTTTTATCAATACTAAATCATTATGAATGAGAATTTCGCGAAATTAGTCAGCTTTATCCAAGCTGCTTTTATTTAAAGTCATTTATATTTGGCTGCCAAATTCGGCGATTTCTTAAAGTGCCTGCCATTTTAAGACAACATGGTAGATGAGGCTAACCAGTGAACTTGGTCGAGACCTTAGTAATTGCTGTGCACATGCTCACTCATATCGGAATCGGTTGATATATACGAGTGCTGTCGCAGGCAAAAAATCAGATTTTTCAAAATGTCACCAACTTTAGAAATTGAAACTGTTATATCTGAGCCATTTTTTAAGATAAAGACAAACAAAAAATGCTCCTGAATCCTTATATCAAGGTCAAATACTTAAGAAAGAAACCTTTTCCAATTTCTAATTTTTTTGCACCTCACTTTAAATATAATTTTTTCTAATTTAATGGCCGCCATTTTGAAACAAGATGGCTGATGAAGCTGGCCAGCGAACTTGGTCGACATATTGATGTATACTATCCACATGCCTTCTTCCATCGAAATAGGCGAATACGTGTGGTATCGCGTGACAAATACAAGATCGTTTCAAAGTGTTAGCCATGATAGAAATCCAAAGTGCTATAATTCAACCACTTTTTAAGATATAAACAAAAGAACAAATTTTCAGAAACAAAAACTGCTCCAGAATCTTTGTATCAAGGCCAAACACATAAAAAAAAATCTTTTTCATTTTCCAATTTTTTAATACCTCATTTTAAATTTTAAATTACATTTTTTTTAAAATGGCAACCCTTTTGAAACAAGATGGCGAATGAAGCTGGCCAACGAACTCGGTCGAGACATTGTTATTTACTATGTACAGACCAAGTTACATTCAAATCGGTTCATAAATACGCCTGTTATCGCGTGACAAAAATCAGGTCATTTTAAAATGTCAGCCACAATAGAAATTCAAAATGTTATAACTCAGCCATTTTTTTAGATGTAGACGAAACAAAACCTGTTCCGGAATCTTTGTATTAAGGTCAAACACATACAAAAAAAATCTTTTTCATTTTCCAATTTTTTGGCATCTCATTTTAAATTTAATTTTTTTTAATTTTTTTAAATGGCCACCATTTTGAAACAAGATGGCGAATGAAGCTGGTCAACGAACTCGGTTGAGTTATTTGTATGTACTATGTACACACCAAGGTACATCCAAATCGGTTCATAAATACGTCTGTTATCACGTGGCAAAAATCAGGACGTTTCAAAATGTCAGCCACGCTAGAAATTCAAAATGCTATAACTCAGCCATTTTTTAAGATATAGACGAAACAAAAACTGCTCCCGAATCTTTTTATCAAGGTCAAACACATCAGAAAAAATGTTTTTTCAATTTTCAATTTTTTGCTACCACATTTCAAATTTAAATTTTTCTTAAAATTTTAAATGATCGCCATTTTTAAACAAGATGGCGGATGAAGCTGGCTAACGAACTCGTTCGAGACATTGGTCTGTACTATGTATAAACGAAGTTACATCCAAATTGGTTCATAAATACGCCTTTTATCGCGCGATAAAATTCAGGACGTTTCAAAATGTCAGCTTCGCTAGAAATTCAAAATGCTATAACTCAGCCATTTTTTAAGATATAGACGAAACAAAAACTGCTACGGATTCTTTGTATAAAGGTCAAATACATAAGAAAAAAATATTTTTCCATTTTCAATTTTTTGGTACCACATTTCAAATTTTAAATTTTTTAAAAATTTTTAAATGGCCGCCATTTTGAAACAAAATGGCGGATGAAGCTGGCCAACGAACTCGGTCGAGACATTGGTATGTACTATGTACACACCGAATTACATCTAAATCGGTTCATAAATACGAGAGTTACAGTGTGACATAGGTCAGATATATATATATATATATATATATATTGATATATATATATATATATATATATCAATTTTCAACGGAGGGTGGTTTCGGGGTCTGGGGGTCATGATCGATGAAAATATACCAAAATTTTTTGAAATCGCTTTCCTCCGAACGGCTGCAATAGGTAGCTTTTTGTAAAGAAAGCTACCTAAAATGTGTCAGAAAATAAGGAGTTTGGGTTTGAGTTGAACCTTAATACGATAATTTTCCCTTCAACAGCTATTTTTGATAAATTTGTTTTTGCTGTAAGACTTGATCCTATCAAAAACTTGTCAACATAAAAGTTTTTGATAATATTAAAAAAATGTATAATAAATTTAAGCGGATTGGATACCTTGTGAATTGACGAAGTTAAATTTTTTTTCATCTTCAACCTTCATTTTTTTTGTTTGTTTTCATTATTTATTTATTTATTTATTTATTTTTGAGGTAAGAATTGGTCCTATCAAACTCTTGTCAATATAAAATTTGTAGCTAGTATTAAGAAGATCTATAATAAATTTAAGTGAATTTGATATCTTGAGAATTGACGAAGTTATAATTATTTTTTTCCCCCTAAAATCGTATTTTTTTTCGTCCCTTGAGACCTTTTTAAATTTTATCAAGTATCTATGATACATAAATTTTTGGCCATTTTTTAGAAGTAATAATAACATTAAACTGATTTGATATATATATTATGATTAAGAAGTTATGGTTTTTTTTTTCAGTTTTCACAAACCCCCTCCCTATTTCTATCCCCGTAGTCTGATTTTACACATTAACGAACTTGATCGTGATTTTCTGCCCTTTGATTTTATGCGTCAGTTTGGAAGAGATTTGCGCAGAATCATAGAAGTTATCGTGCCCATGAAAAAGTGATATAAATAGATATATAGATAGATAGATAATTTTTTTAACTGGGGGTGATTTTGGGTAACAGGAGTCATGATCGGCGTAGATCTCCAAAAAACTTTCAAGGGGAGAATGTAACAGGTAGGGAGAGTGGGTAAGGGAGAATGTAGTAGGTAATTTCTTACAAAATCTACCTTAAGAAAAATAAAAAAATTGACTGTCGCGAGGCTTTTTCTCCACAATCTTTGAAATTATTTGCTGTTACGTGTCTTCGTAAATTTTCGATAAGCTGCGTTACTTTAATTTTTTTTTTTTTTTCATCAAGCAACATGTTTTGATGATATTACGTCAAAAGTCACTTGCAGAACCTATCGCAAAATACCACATTCTTGGATGTGCCTTTAGTATGTGCAGAAGAAAAAGGATATTAACATCAGAGGTAATATATATAATAGTTTCATCTAAATTCTGTAACCCCGGAAGCCCAGGATTATCTCTTTGTCATTCATAATACCTATAGTGTGTTTTCTTCTGCTGTATGTATTTTTAAACATGTCTAATTTTTAGTTTATTACGTGGTGTGTATAAGTTTTATAGATCATACATAAGGCTGCACAAAAGAATTCGCATTTATTATTACCGGATATGGACAGCAATTGCTAAAAATGAATTTTGAATGAGTTATATGTGTCTTTTATATTGCGTAGTTAGATAGTTCATTTCATCGTATGAAAAAATATATTCCTTAATAATATCCTTTTAGTGTTGGAAAGTGTTTTATAATCGATACCTGATGTATGATTTTTTGTTCTTGTTTGAATTGAATTAAACAAAGATAAAACACTATCGCTCTCATGAAATAAATGTTTGATTTTCCTTCACTTTAAAGAAGATTGAAGTGTCTCATACGTAAAAAAAAAAAAGAAAAAAGAATGTATGTCGGATTAATGCGCCAGTACACAAAAGCTCTAAAAATTATACAGTGCTATTTTTATCTTATTTCTGTTTTGTTTTCTGAAATAATATAGTATGTAATCTCATGATTACATGCTCTGAATATCACGTAAACAACAGGCTTAGTTTTTCGTCCGCTGGCATTAAATAAGAAATAATTCTATCTTTTATTCAAATATTTATTTGCGAACAAAGAACTGTAATAAGTTTGTTTCGCTTAAAATTATTTTAGAAGCTGTCTGACGAAAGCAAGATGAAACTGTTAATTAATAAATGAACTGAAAAAGTAACTAGTATTAATAAAATAAATGCCTTATAAAATTAAATAGCTGCATAAGGTTCAAGGTCTAAGTAAAAATTAAGATTAAAAGGTATTATTTTCCAAACAAACTGTAAAAGGAAGGTATTGTAATAACGATAAGAAAACGACTATGAAATGTGGCGCGTTTTTATCTTCTAGTGTCTTCTGAATCGGCTTTGGCCATTATTAAAGTTATTTACGTTATGTTAAAGTTACGTCACTGTGTATGCGTGTATGTTGGTAATACCTTGCATTTCACGGTTTTGGTAGTCCGTTTTTGCTTATTTCTAGTCGATGTGATTGTGTACGTATGTGTATGAGTGAATATGATAGCGTCCAAACGGCGTTTTTAGATTGATCTAAATTCGTGCTCCTATGTTATAGGCCACTGTAGGAAAGTTCTGTATAGATTTGTGGGAAATTTGTGAAAGTTTCTGGTTTTTTAAATCATTTTTGACTATTTAAAAAATGGATCGCGATAACTAATAAATAATAAATTGTTTCGCAATTATATGGCTCAAAGGTAAGATCGCCGGCGTCAAAACAGAAGGTCCCCGGGAAGAGTCCAACTGATTATTTTGTATTAGAAATTTATTCGAACGTACAGTATTATACAAAGTGCTGAGAAAGTCGAGGGCAGTCACAGCAGACTTATAAAGTAGTTGGACATGTTATGTACTTGATTAATAAAGCTCGGATACCGTCAAAATAGAAAGTCCATTTGATCCCTTTGTGTTAGAAATTTATTTGAACGCACAGTATTATATAAAACGCTCAGAAAGTCGAGGGGAGTCACTCCAGATTTATAAAGTGTTTGGACATGTTCTGTACTAAAGCTCTGGGACAGTCAAAACAGAAGGTCCTGGTAAGAGTCAAGCTGATACATTTGTGTTAAAAATTCATTTGAACGCCCAGTATAATAACAAGCGTCAAAAAGTCGAGGGGAGTTACAACAGATTCATAAAGTAGTTGGGCATGTTATGGTACTTGAACAATAAAGTTCGGGGACCGTCAAAATAGAAGGTCCCCGGGAAGAGTCCTGCTGATTATTTTGTGTTGGAAATTTATTTGAACGCACAGTATTATACAAAGCCCTCAGAAAGTCGATTGGAGTCACACCAGATTTATAAAGTAGGTGGACATGTTATGTACTTGAATAATAAAACTCGGAGACCGTCAAAACAGAAGGTCCCCGGGAAGAGTACAGCTGATAACTTTGTGTTAGAAATTCATTTGAATGCACATTATTATACAAAGTACTCAGAAATTCGAGGGGAATCATACCAGATGTATAAAGTAGGCGAACATGTTATGCACTTGAATAAAGCTATTTATCAATTTTCAGATTTTTTCATCATGATAATTTTGTGTAGATTTCTTATAAAGAACTTCAACTTTTGAATTTTAATAAACTAGCATATTTTTACTGTGGCTGTTGTAAGGTATTTTCTAGTTCTTCTTAAAATATAAAATATGTAAATATTTATTATTATAAACTATTTTAATTGTGAGTACAAAATACTCAAGTACATTATGAAACAATTCGAATGCTTCTTAATCTAGGAAAGAATAATAATAACAATACACGAAAATAGCAAATAACTGTTTTTACTGCCAATGATTTTCGGAAAGGTTTCCGAGAAAGTGGTAATCAGTTTTTCAGACAAACATGGCAAAATACAAAGCAAAAGCATTCCTATTACTTTGTTACTCTTGTATGTACAAATTCAATTATGAAATTGAAATCGCTTAATTGAGAATTGATACAATCCTAAAAAAAATATTCCGATTTCATAAAACTGATCGATATACTACAGTGTGTCCTAAAAGTTCCCGTGCTCCAAATTAAAGAACTCATTGTCCGCGATTTTTTTTATTAAATTTTATCCTCTGCTTATCATTGCATCAATTCTTGAGTTTTTATCGTTTGGTTCTTTTCGCACTTAATTGGTGCGAGAATAAAGTTCTATGTTATTTTGTTCTTCATAGTGAAATAAATTTATCTCGCATTGAGAAAATTGTGCTGCTCGAAACTTCTTTTGAATGTAAATCGTTTGAATGGTGCAAAGATGTTTGGCGAAATAAATATCCAAATGATGCAATACCGAGTACAGATATATTTTATCGACTCGATCGACGATTTCTTAATACAGGTTTGGTAGACAAGCACAGGAGTGGAACGCCGAAAGTCATTGCTCCAATCTTTGATATTCTCAAAACATTGGCGTACGGTGTGATGTACCACGCAAATGGATAGTTGGACCTCTGTTTTTCGAATAAACTGTTAATAGTTTTGTATACAGGGAACTTATACAGCAATTTGTTGTATTGTTAGAAGTGAATGAACGAAATTCTTTGTTCCAATAAGATGGTGCAACAATCTATACAAGTGGAGAAACCATGGACATCCTTGAAGAATTTTTTGGCGATCAACTCATTTCAAAAAACCTTTAGCTAGCTCGATTCCCTGATCTGAGCATCCCGGACTTTTTTCTGTGGGGATATTTAAAGAAGAAAGTTTATGCAAATAATCCTCAAACAATAGATGATCTAAAAATTGCCATTACTCAAAGGATACAAGAAGTCACACCGAGCATGATAAAGTGCTTTTCTACAAGCATGCGCAAAAAAGTTCAGCTTTGCCCTTTAGAAAGCGTTGGATATTTTGAACATTTATTAAAAATATAAGTTCAGTATTTATTTCCTACGTCATGTTAAAAAAGCTTTTTATCATTCGCATAAAAGTAATCATTTTAATTTTTGTTCTTTTGTAAATAAAAAATACATATGTTGTGAGTGCGGGAACTTTTAGGACACTCTGTATAAAAGCTACTCAGAAACATTTACTAAAATCAGTGGCAGCAAAAGAAATTATCTTTTTATAAATGATTCTTTAAATCTCAAAAAAGTTTTGGTTTCTGAGGTTTCTAAAGATAAGAAATGCCTTTCAGAATCATGGGTATCTCTGAAGGGGTTATTGTATATTTCCGTTCATTTTTAGATTAAATTTTTGTAGATTAAGAATCACGCCTTATTTTACAGTGCAAGGGTGAAGGAATACATACTGTATTTCATGTTGCAATAAAAGAAACTGTATGAAAAATCTTACCTATAAGAGGATTTAAATTATCATTAGCTGCACTATATTATGCATATTTACGAATTATTTCATGAATTTTAAAAATATATGTAAAGTGGAATGATTATTAATTTTTTATTTCGCTTTATGGTATAATCTCATAAATCTTAAAGATTTGAATCTTCTTACGGCTTTGAATTTTTCGTTTTAAATGTGAAATGCTCTTTTTGTAGAAAAAGTAGTAGAATAAGTAAATTTAATCTGACATTTTACATATGCGATATTTTTTTAACACAAGTTTAAATACAAGTGATACGAATTTTGAAGAATAGTCGTTAAAAGATTGTTTGGAACTCGAAAATTTAAATCAATAAATATCAATCTGTCGCGATTTGTGAATGAAAATGTAAAGGAAATAAAGCTGTTGCAGAAATGTATCTAGACATATTTTTACTTGCATTAGTATTAAATGGCAAATTCCAGGTATTAATGACCACTTTGTTTCACATCTCTTTATATTAGTATTTTAATTAGTCTTTTAATGACAATAAAATTGTGTGTATTTGTTTATTAGTTTAAATACCAGTTTTAAATAAGACATTTGTTCAGATTTTGTTAAGGGATCTCAGGCCTCTTAAAATTGGAAAAAAAGAAAAAAAAAGACCATTTTCAACATTTAATATCTTAAAATGTATATGATTTTAAAACACGGTTTTTATTGAGATGAAAGATGTAAGTTGTTTCTTCCATTTCAAGTAATTAAAGATTTCAAGATGCAGAATTAGCATTTACAGAGGGCTCCAAGCTGTCAGACATTTGATGAGCAGAAAATGGGCATAACAGCTTACGCGCAGGATTGCAAAACAGATTTTCCAATTAGAATGAAAATTTTGATGCATACATATACTTCAGATTACAATAATTACTATGAACCTAAAATAAATTGTATTTAAAGCATTTTTAAATTTGTAATACAAAGTTCTATTTAACTAATACAAAATTTTGAAAATTTCAAGAGTATAACCTAATTTTTTTTTTTTTTTTTTTTTTTTGAACAATAAAAGAAAATTTTAGGTTCAGTTTATATAGACTAACATGCAACATAAGTTTTGAAAATGTCATGGTAAAATATTCAGAAGTTTTTGAGATATCGTGAGTGTTATGCTCAAAAACGTCATTTGAAAAAAAAAAAATGACCTCTAAGTTTCGGAAACGCCGCTGTAGCTATTGAGCGGGTATAATTCTTAAAGCCATAACTTCTGTTCTAATGGGAATTTCAAGGAAACAATTGTATCAAAATTTTAAGAAGAGATAGCAGTTTAACATCTAAAAAAATTAAAATTTCGAAAATTTTGAAGATTAAAGTGTCCTGAGACCCCTTAAAGAACTCGATTTTTGTCTTTTGATTTCTAGGGATTAAATACATATGCATATATATATATATATATATATACGTATTCATATTTACATACATTTACAGCCAAATATCTTTCTCACAGGTAATTATTTTTATTTCTGTCAAAAGATATGTTTTGAGTATGAAAAAATGCATATAATATTAATTAATTACATTATTGATTTTTTTTTCACTACTAGGGGGCTCTGCCCCCTACGAGCTACGCTCGTCAACCCCCGTTCAGACACCGCAGACTCTAACAGCACGCTAATTTGACCGCCTTTAAAAAGATTTCGGAAGATTGAATTATAATTTGAATCTAACAATTATAATCTGACGTAATTTTCACCAAACTTTTCTTTCTCTTTTTAATATTCACGTCAAAATACTTTTGTTAGAAATGAAATATTATGATCATCTTAAAATGTCAAGTAAATGTCTCGCGCAATTTTTAAATTAAAACTGTTTTGCAATATTATTTTTTGTTTATTTTACGTAATAAGTGTATAACATGACGTAAATTCTCCTATTTAGGACTTCTAACGCATGTTACTGAATTTATTATTTTACAATATTCTTTCTCATTTAAAATTCACGTGTAACTATAGTTTTTATGACGTAATTTGCAATGAGTTCCTGCTTTTTATATT
This sequence comes from Maratus speciosus, assembly GCA_963932465.1. Lineage (NCBI taxonomy): Eukaryota > Metazoa > Arthropoda > Arachnida > Araneae > Salticidae > Maratus > Maratus speciosus. The sequence goes on from OZ010786.1 coordinate 524,884,914, forward strand.
TTTTGTTTATAATAGTCACGTGTAAAATAATTTTTTAATTTGAAGCAAACATTATTGGTTGCGCTTTTTATACAGTTGGCAACAGTTTAAATTAATACAATTTTCTAAAATTTGTAAAAAATATCTCTCGAAATGCTGAAAATTTGAATTTTAAATAGAAATAAAACCTCGAAAAATTATTCAAATTAAAAAACTAACTGCAATCTGCACACCGGGAAATTCTGACGCATAAAATGATCTAAAAATGATTAAATTCCTATGTACAATTTTTGCACCTATAAAACTTTTTTAATGGAACGATTTTGTCCAACTTGAGCATTAAATATCTCTTAAAATAATTCCTCGATTTGAAAACTGTCTGCATCAGCGTGTTTATCAAACATTTTTCTATAATACTACCGATTTTCATAATTTTGTATGCAACAGTTTTTTTAATATTAACGAAGAAAGACCTCCGGTCACAAAAAATTCAAAACCGGCGGCGGCGGCGGCGGCGGCGGTGACAGCGGTAGTTACTTTTTTTTAGAATAGAGAGATAAGGGAAATATATTAAGCAGCTGTTTTAAAATTCTTTTGATAAAAAATTTCATTTAATTCCAGACCATATCATTGATCACAACCTAAAAGTAATCGATATAGCTTATCGATTGTCAATGATAGTATAATAAGGATTAGGAAACGGATGATTCAATGTTTTTCGGTATAATGATTTTCAATAATTAAACTAACGTTTATGACGTGATAAATTACAGGCTCAAATGTTATTGTTTACGGAAATTAAACTAATTAAGAATAATAAATCATACACGGATAATGACTATTTCAGAAACACTTAATAATATTGGTTTTTAACTATGATAATATGGATTTTCGTTAAAGTATATATTTACTAATGGAATTCCTTTGATTAAATATACTATAACATTTAATCACATTTTTTACCTATCGATTTTACAAAACAAAAGTGTCTCGTTCTCTCAGAATCACTGATGTGTTAATGTTACGTTCTTGCTCTATGACGTCATGATTTATAAAACTAAAAGAAGGACTTTAGTAACAATGCATTATTCTGTGTACTTACGTATATGGATACTTCAATGTATGTAGATATTTACTTACATGTGTGAAATCACTATATTTTGAGAAAAAAATCAGTTGTCAAAGTTAAGTCCAATTTCGAGGTAACTGACCAAATCGTCAAAAGTTCCATTAATTTCCAATATTTCATTAAGCAAAATTTCATTCACAGACAACACTAATTGAGTCCTTATCATTCTTTTTGAGTTTTCATATGGTATATTTAATAATTCTTTTTTCAGTAAATGTCTTTCAAAATTATTTTAACTTTTTAAAAAATAATCTTTTTAATGAAAACCATATACACTCTAAACAAAAATGCGTAAATTAGTCACTACTTTTACATAAATATGTGTGTAAATTAAAAAAATTACACTTTTGTCATAAAAGTTACACTCGTGTAGTAAACATTTACCAGTATTTTTGGGTGTTTGTCGGCTTAATGGAAGTGTGTAATTAGTTATCCTTTTAAAAACTCAAAAAAGTGTGTAAACGTAGGAAATTGTACGGATTTAACCTGATTTGTGTGTTAATGTAAATTTACAAATTTTAAATATTACACATTCTGTGTATTTTATATATTACACCGAAATATCATCAAGAATATTACACAGATATACGAGTATGTGTAAGAACAGAATATTACAGAAATTTGCGTATGAATTTCGCACTGCTATATGTGTAAGAACAGAATATTTACACAGAGTTGTGTCTAAAACTATTACACAGAAATATGTGTAAGAACAGAATATTACACTTAAATATGCCTACTTATGTGAACACAATAAATAGCGATACTTGGGAAATTAGCTTGTGGTAATAGTAACTGAATGGTCAAATCAGTACTTTCTAAAGATGCAGTTCTTCAGTTCTTTTCCCGTTTCGGTAACTATTGCTTGTTTACTGTAGATTGAAATAAATAGAAAATTTCTCTTTTTCACGTAGATGTACCTTTGAAAACATGTGACTGAAATTGATTTAAAAAAAAATCCAACAAAATGCGGAAATAGTACTGACGTCACAATTTCTGTATTTTAACGAAATTTTACTTTACAGTGTATTTATTTAGATTATACAGGTTCTGTGCATAAACTATGCATATGATTTTAGGACTTCTAAACAACTCTAACGGAGAGATGACATGCAATAAATATAATTTCAGATGATCCTATTTGTTGTAAATGATGGTTACACTATTCTCTGGTCTTAAACAAAATCTGCTAGAAAGAAGACAAACACAATAAGCACATAAGTTTGTTCTTCATGCAAATTTGTTTTGCGAGCATGAAAATATTTAGTTCGAAATTTACATCCTAAAGTGAGAGGTTATGTACTATGTCCACAAAATAGATCGTTTTTGTATATTACATAGATATAGGTGTACTCAGGTGACATTTACCCGTTAACCTACGCATTTCAGAGTTATTGGATAACTTCTTAGACATTAATGCAGCTTTATGTGTTATCATCAATACACACAGAACAAAGTGTATTCTGAAACTGACACACCAGTTGTGTACTTGGCAATTTACAGAACATTTTACACACATAGACCAATCGTTTTGTATCATCGGTATACCTGTTTGGTGTGTAAATTTACCCATTTTTTTTAGAGTGTTATACTTCGAAGAACTATCTAAAAATTCAGTATTAAGCTATGAAAATTCTTATGCTTTTTTAAGCAATATAAACGTTGCTTCAGATGTTGCAAATAAAAAATTATTTACGTACTTGTTAGATTTAAGTTGAGCGCAATAGAAAAAGCATGAAGCAATAGCATAAGGCAAAATTGAGCTTAAAACGGATTTAATGTCCTTAAACTGCATATATGTGAGGTAATGGCATGAGAAATAAGTTAACATACATTAATTCAAAATATTTTCTTGAAAATCATAGTTGTAGAACTCAGAACTGATAACGCCTGTATGTGACAAAAAAATGAAGTTAATCATATGATTGAAGATAATCAATGATCCTCTACTATCTGTTATATTACTATTTGAGGATACCTAATTATCACAGAGATTTTAATTGATAAAGGAAGCATTTGACAATCATCGCAAATAAAGATTTGGAACTTTACAGATCATTTTCTCAAAATGATGATTGTATTACTCACCGCACGTATCATCTGAGCTTTTAAATCATGAAGTGAAATACCAATAAGCACTTTGAAAAATACAGTTTTTGCACATTTATTTAATTTTATCAATATGTTTAAAAAAAATGTCCAAAGAATATAACATATATTTTTATCAAACACTTTGGGATTTTACATCGATTTCTGACTTGTTGGAGGTGATAGAATCTATCATAAAATCGTCGAAAATAGCATTATGCTGTTTTAATCCATCAAAATGTTTCTGGTCGATAAGTATCATAAAACGGAAGTTATGTAAGAACATCAACTTATTATATGTGTTTCTATTTTCCTTGATAATACGAAGAAAAAATTGATGGAGAACAACTGTTATTATACTTAGATATTTTATTGAAGTGCACTGGATATTTTTGAGCTGTATGTCAAGATTGTAATTGAAAAATCTTCGATGTTTCTGTGTGTGTTTATAGAATTAGTAGATTAACACAAGCTGTAAATAAAACTATATTGAAATTTAACATGTTACAATTTCTTGCATGTGCACAGTAAAGAGAGCTTGCAGTTTACAAGGACGCTTGCAGGTTACAAGGACCGGGGATTTTGTTACCCGGATGCAAAAATTGCGAAATCACAGCTAGAGAGATGAGCTGTTGCGTATAGTCTGAATGCTTGAGTTCAACTGCCTCTTCAAAATGTACAACCACTGCAACCAGGAAGTGACCTTGATTCCTTGATCAAAAAACCATAACTCACAATAATTATTTTTAAACAACTGAGGAGATGAAAGTATCTTGATATGATAAACAAAATTGGATATAACACCATTTCAGATGATTCATGGTTAATTGCTAAAGAGATAATATCAATAAAGGTTTTCTTAAATAAAAGTTATAACACTAAATCACTCTAAAGTGATTTTAGTTGAAGTAAATGGGTTGTCATAAATCTAAATTGATAAAATGTATGTTCACTGAACATGCTCCCCCCTATCAGGGCTTTAGTCCTGATACTGAGGGAGTAATGCCAACTTGTGCACTGGGCGTTTGAAGAATGAAGACCCGCGTTGCACAGTCACCACTCGGTTGAGTCCATCACTGCCTGGGTGGACCTGCGTAATACGACCCAACGGCCAAGTTCCAGGCGGTTGATTTGCGTCCGGTAATAATACTACCTGTCCCACCTCGATGTTAGGCGTGGCGATCTTCCACTTAGCTCTGGGTTGCAGAGAGGCCAAGTATTCTCTGGTCCAACGTTTGGAGAAGCCGGCTTTCATGTCTTGGAGCAGCTCCCATCGTTTCTTTAGATTGGTTGTAGTGGTTGCTGACTCATCGGGCATAGAGTGCAAAATATCCCCTGTAAGAAAATGTGAGGGAGTGAGAACATTTTATCATTATCGTTTAAATGTATAAGCGGCCGCGAGTTGAGCAAGGCTTCTATCTGCGTGAGTAACGTGGTTAGCTCTTCGAAAGTGAGCAATGTCTCTCCTATGACTCGCTTGATGTGATACTTTGTTGATTTTATCGCGGCCTCCCAAATCCCGCCAAAATGAGGAGCAGAAGGAGGGATGAAATGCCATTCTAGAGAGTTTTCAACTTGATAATGTGACATAATTTCATTATCTGTAAATGAACGCCACAATTCATAAATTTTGTCCAACTTTCTGGATGCACCGACAAAATTGGTGCCCTTGTCACTGTAAAGATGCCATGGGGTGCCTCGCCTTGCACTAAAGCGTCGAAGGGCGGCGATAAATGCCTCAGCCGTCATATCACTCACAGCTTCAATATGCACCGCTTTTGTAGCCAAACAAATAAACAAAGCTATATAGCCCTTAGTTGTTTTTGCACCCCGACCCTTACTAAATTTAATAGATATAGGGCCTGCGTAATCGACACCGCTGGAAAAAAAATGGACGTTCCAGGGTTACTCGATGCTGTGGCAAATTCCCCATTAGTTGAGGGGTTGCAATGGACCTTTTATATCTGTAGAATTTTAAACATCTATTAATGCATTTGTTAATGATCTTTTTTCCACCAACTATCCAATAAGATTGTCTGATGATATGGGATAGCAGTGAAGGCCCAGCATGTAAATGGGCAATGTGTTGTTGCTGTATTAATAACTCAGCCATTTTATGCTGTGAGGGCAAGATTAAAGGATGTTTGTGATTAAAGGATAATTGTGAATGTTGTAAGCGTCCTCCCACCCGTAACAGACCCTTATCATCAATAAACGGGTGGAGGGATTGTAACGTACTTTTCTTTGGCAAAACTTTCTGTTCTTGGATACATTTAAATTCTTCCTGAAAGTAAGAATTCTGAATCCAACGAACAATATTCTCTTCAGCAGCTTTTGTTTCTTTGTAAGTAAGATGAGGTGAAAAAAATTCTGTTTTGTTAGACTTCTTGCATTTTTTGATAAATCTTTGGCAATATGCCAAAATGCGAATAATTTTTGCAAGTAATTTTTGCAATATGACATTTTTGATATTTTTGAAACAAATTATCAAATAGATCAGTTGATGTGTGGGCGTGAAAGGAAAAAATTGGATCAGACCTTTGTTCGGCTTTGATTTGATCATCAAATTCCTCAACATTTGAGACGTCTTTGGGCCAATTGGATGGGTCTAAAGTTAGCCAACTTGGCCCCTTCCACCACAAATCACAACCTGGAAGACATTTTGGATCAATACCGCGTGAAGCGATATCTGCGGGGTTCTCTTTGGATGGTACATGTCTCCAGTGCTTTGTAGGTAGAATTTCGGTAATTTGAGCTGTCCTATTCGCGACAAAAGTCTTCCATTTAAGCGGATGTGCTGATAGCCAAGAAAGGACGACTTTGGAGTCCGTCCAGGCGAAAATATCGAACTTGTAACTCTTTAATGTTTCCATGACGGAACGGAACAGCTTAGCTAGTAGGTGCGCACTACAAAGCTCTAATTTTGGCACTGAAATCTGTTTGATTGGAGCAACTTTAGTTTTAGAAACTAAGAGAAAAGAGTTTATTTTCCCCTTATAACTTTGTCGGCAATAAATTGCGGCAGCATATGCCAATGTTGAGGCATCAGAAAAACCGTGTAATTCAAACGGGTTACTGGATGAAAGCGTGACACATCTAGGAACAGACAATTGATTTAGTCCGTTAAAGGAAATTTGAAATTGTAACAATTCGTCTGTAAGATGTTGCGGTATAACAGAGTCCAAGTCCCCTTTTGTAAGTCAAAGTTTCTGATAAAATACCTTTAAAGTCACAGTACAGGGCGAAATTAGACCTAGCGGGTCGAAAATCCGTGCAGACTCAGCTAAAATGTGTCTCTTTGTAAGAGGTGGAGTGAGTGTTAATGCAGTTATGAAAATAAAACTATGTGATGAAGAGTTCCAGCTTAAGCCTAGAACTTTGGAGCTTCCGTTGTCACTAGGAATGATTTCAAAATTTGATTCAGTGCTAGAAGAATCTATAAATTCGTTAAGAAATGCCTGTGAATTTGAATTCCACTTCCTCAAGTGGAAACCATGCGCGTCTAAACAATCTGTAATTTCTTTGCAAGTTTCTATTGCTTCCCTAACAGTATTCGTACCGGATAATAAGTCATCCATGTACATATCCTCTTCTAACATGTGCGAAATGCAAGGATTTTTTGTATAATCCTGAGCGATTTGTTTTATACATCTAGTTGCCAGAAAAGATGCTGGCGCTAAACCATATGTGACAGTTTTCAATTTGTAATTTTTTATTTCCTCATTAGGATTAGACCTCCAAACTACAGGGTGGCTACTAAATACTGTTACACTCCAAAAAATACGAATTAATTTTAATCGTTTGGAAAAACAATTTATTTCTCTATTTTAGGTTTTAGCAAGCTTCTTTTAGTGCAGACGAACTTGGTTATAAAGCGAATATTTAAAATTATTTTGAAGAGGGAAGCCAAAATAATGATGATTAAACAGCTCTTTGATCGCAGGTTTTCCTCAGGTAAAACATTTAAGCAATTAAAATGCCCTGGTTTTTATGGAACATTTATGTATAAAACTATAAATCGATTATTGGATACTAATAGCTATGTAAATATCGATCTAGGTCTGGTCGTCCACGCTCAGATCTCATAATAGAGCGCATCAAAAGAATTCGCGAAAAGGTGTGAAGAAATCCACAACGTTCTGCAAATAAAATGGCTGCAGAAGAGAACGTGAATTGCAGAACTATGCAAGTTATTATGAATGAAGATCTGGGTTATTGCCCTTATCGCAAAAGAAAAATTCAAGGATTGACTGCTGCACAAAGTATAAAAAAATTACAAAGAAGGAAGAAATTGATGGAGTGGCACGGTAGGAAAAGTGTTGACAGAATAATATTTTCTGATGGGAAGCTATTTTGCACTTAACAGTGTTATAATACTAAAAATGATATCGTATATTTAGCAACCCTCGAGGATACACCTGAAACCTTTCGAATTGTTAAACGCTTTCAGAACAAGAATTCTGTTATGATTTCGGCTGCAGTGTCAAACAATGGAAAATTGCCTATGAAGTTCATCGATAAAGGGATAAAAATCAATGCGAATATTACAAACAGGACATATTGGCTACACATTTATTACCACATGCTGACAGGTCGTATCCCAAAAACAATTGAATATTTCTGCAAGATTTTACATCTTCGCACCGAGATAAATCAACACAGGCTTGGCTCCCTGTCACCTGTCCGAAATTTTTCATGCAAGAAGATTGGCCACTTTCTTCACTGGATCTAAATCCTTTAGATTATTGCGTCTGGGGATAAGTAAATATCAACAAACACAGAAGTTTGGACTCTCTCAAAGCTTCCATATTGCGTGAATGGTACCGACTGCCTCTTAAAATGATTCGTGCCGCAGTCGGACAATGGCATAAGAGATTATCTTTGGTAATCGATAAACATGGCGGTCAATTTGATTAAAATTATTTCCTGTTAAACTTTCATCTCTGATGTTCATCATGTTAGTGTAGTCATCATTTTCTATTTTATATTTGTAAAATAAAATGACTGAATATTTGTAACAGTATTTAGTAGCCACCCTGTATTTGCTGATAAATTTGATCCTCTTCAGCAACCAAAATCTGGCGGTACATTTTCTCTATATCCGCTGAAAAGACTATTTTCGGAACTCGAAAATTAAGTAAGATTTCGAAAATGTCCAGTTGTAACTTAGGGCCTACACCCAAAATACAATTCAAGGAAATACCACTTGAAGTTTTGCATGAAGCGTCAAAAACTACCCTTAATTTAGTAGTGATACTAGAAGATTTAATAACCGCATGATGAGGAAAAAGTAGTGTTTGTTTTCATAATTATTAATGTCATTTTTCGCAACTAATTCCATGTGATCTAATTCTTCATATTCGTACATAAACTCTTTGTACTGATTTTCAAATTCTGGTTTTTCTCTAAATTTCTTTTCCATAGCAAGCAATCAAGAAATTGCGGCAGGTTTAGAATTACCTAATTCTGATTTAGATTGAATAAAAGGTAACTTAACCACAAAACGACCCTCGGAATTAATTGAATAATTTTCCTGAAAATGTGATTCAACAAATTGCTCTTCAGGTGACAACATTTGAGTATTCTTATTAAATACTTCTTCTACTTCCCAAAAACGCTTTAACTCTTTATCAATATTAACTTCATAAATGTGTAAATTATGTATTGAATTTGGAGATGTACTAGAATGTGGCATTTTCCCTGATACCAGAAAGCCAAAAATTGAATTTTGAGCAATTAAATTGCTCTGAGTATCTGTTACTTGAACAGAAAGCAAAATAGAAAAGAAATAATCAGATCCTAGAATAATGTCTATTTTACTTGGTGTCCCGAAATGTGGATCCGCTAAGTTTATATTCTTTAAATGCGAAAAATGCTTCTCATGTATTTTTCCCGCAGGTAACGGAACAGTTAAATCATCTAAAATAAATGCCTTAACAGACAACTTGGTGTCCACATTATAAATTGATGTAGGATCAAACATTACGTAACCCTTAGTTACTGCGATCTTTGAGTTAGACAGACCTTTTACGGGGAACCTAGCATTTTTCCTTTTAATTCCTAACATTTTCATGCAGGATTCAGAAACAAATGTAGACTCTGATCCACTATCACACATGATTCTTAAAGTGTGCTTTTGACCCATGCAATCATTAATATATACACTAGCAGTGGGCAAAAGTGCGAAAGATGTTTGAACTGCATTTATGGAAGGAGAAATTTCCTTTTTATTCTCATCCGGAATCGAACCGGCCTCTGAATCAGGTTTGTTTTTGCGGCTCTGTTTTTCATTTGAACAAAAAGTTGATATTGCGTAACTTTGCAGCTTATTTTCGCATAAACTAGTATGATGTTTCAGCTTGCAATTATGACAAGAGTAAGAGGAATTGCATTGCCAGGTAGTGTGCTTGTTAGACAAGCAATTACTGCATAACTTGTTTTTCTTAACAAACTGTCTCCTATCCCTGATGCTTAATTCTTTAATTTTAACACACTTGTAAAGTGAGTGATTAAATTTACACAATAAACATTTGCTAATGACACTGGAAAAAGATCTATTGACGTTATACTGTTTCTCTTGTTTATGCGAACCTTCATTTTCACTTTTATACAATTCTAAAGATGAACATCTATCATTTATAAACTGAATAAATTGATCAAAAGACGCTTGAGGTCAATTTTGCCCATTCCTCCCTTGTTTTAGAATCAACCTTTTGTAATAAAATATGAATTAGCCATAAGTCACGGCCAGATGCCTTTTCATCGATTGATTTAAGGCCTCTAATTACTTCATCTGATACATCTGATAAACAGCGTAAGTTAAATGCATTTACTTGAGTAATGGGGGGAATGTCCAAGAATGTTTTAACTAAAGTGGAAACAATTTGTTTTTTCTTATCATATCTCGACAGCAATTTTTCCCACGCTTCTGAATAACTGTTTTCAGAAATAGGAATATGTTTTATAATAGAGGCTGGCTCTTCCCCTAGTAACCCTCTTAAATACTGAAACTTCTGTATATTAGTTATGCTGGCATTGTTATGAACTAATCATAAATATAAATCTTTAAATGATAGCCAGTTTTTAAAATCACCATTAAATTGCTCTATATTGAGCCTAGGCAATTTAAAATTGTTAGAAATAGTAGAACTAACAACTGGAATCTGATCATTTATTATTTGAGGTGCATGCACATTTACGGTAACTTTTTCAAGTTCCGTTTGCAGTTTGGCTTTCGTTTCATAATATTTCTTTTCAAATTCCTCAATTTCAGATGCTTCAGTTGGTAATTGAGCATCATATTTATCAAAATCGGAATAAACTGTCTCTAATTTTTCTAATTTATTGTACAAGTCATTTTTTTGAAATATTTGGTCAGAGTTAATGAAATTGTTTATCCTTGTTAGAGCAGATTTAGCTCTGCCACGTAAATTTATAGCTGCCTTTTCCAATTCTTCAGCAGCCTTTTTTGCGGCTTCCAAGTCGGTATTCATTATTCAAATAATGATGTGAATAGCGTAAAAAACAAAAGCCAAACCGATAATAATAATAAGATAAAATGTACTTATCTGTAATAAATGTGATGCGAGGTGCTCCGTCGTCTGTTACAATTCCACATAAGACTGGTGAAAACACTATTTAGAACACTGATATGATGAGTGTACATTAATCCAATCTTGAAAAGGTATCCAAGATCTCGCAGCGGTGCCTCTAGCTTTTATGTTTCTGTGTGTGTTTATAGAATTAGTAGATTAACACAAGCTGTAAATAAAACTATATTGAAATTTAACATGTTACAATTTCTTGCATGTGCACAGTAAAGAGAGCTTGCAGTTTACAAGGACCCTTGCAGGTTACAAGGACCGGGGATTTTGTTACCCGGCTGCGAAAATTGCGAAATCACAGCTAGAGAGATGAGCTGTTGCGTATAGTCTGAATGCTTGAGTTCAACTGCCTCTTCAAAATGTACAATCACTGCAACCAGGAAGTGACCTTGATTCCTTGATCAAAAAACCATAACTCACAATAATTATTTTTAAACAACTGAGGAGATGAAAGTATCTTGATATCATAAACAAAATTGGATATAACACCATTTCAGATGATTCATGGTTAATTGCTAAAGAGATAATATCAATAAAGGTTTTCTTAAATAAAAGTTATAACACTAAATCACTCTAAAGTGATTTTAGTTGAAGTAAATGGGTTGTCATAAATCTAAATTGATAAAATGTATGTTCACTGAACATTCGAAGACTTTGAAACTGTATGTACGAGTCTGGATCAAAAAAAAAAAAAAAAAAAAAAAAAAAAAAGGTTACGAGCAGCATTATTTGAAAATTGATTACTATGGAGGGAATAATTTACCCCAGTGTGTAGACAGATGCTGCTTGTTGTCTTACACCAGTTGTGCGTGTAAGCAGGGTAAGTTCGTAGACGCGTGAGACCGATTAAAATAGCGAGGCAAAATAGCATTAGTCAAAAGTGAGTTAAAAAATGGTCATGTTTGTGTCATTTTGACACGGTACCTGAAGTCATCAGACGCAAACGCCATGGCATGTCATATAATCCTCCTATATGACAATGCAGGCCCTATATTGATCGCAAAACTCGAAAATTGCTGCAAAAGCTCAAGTGGGAAGTCTAGAGCCATCGCCATACAGCCCAGATTTGGCAACCAGCGACTATTTCTTTTTACTGAAATTGAAGGAAATCTTATCTGAAAGAAGATTCTCTTTAGACAGTTATGTGAAAACAGGTGCCAAGATCTGGTTAATGGACAGGAATATGATTTCTATCAATCCAGGTTAAGCAAGTTGGTCTTGCGTTCAGATAAATGCCTAACTAGATTTTGTGAGTATGTGGAAAAATGATCGGCTACTATGCATCTTAATTGCCTTTTGTACCTTTTGTCTATTGTTAATGGATAATTTTTTATTACCCTTGTAACTTTTTTTTTTTGAATCCATCCTCGTAAATTATCAATTCATTTATTTTTTATTACCCTTGTAACTTTTTTTTTTGAATCCATCCTCGTAAATTATCAATTCATTTATTATTCAGATACTGACCAGCATAAGGATTTGTCACATTTACTAAATTGACTGTCTTCAAACAATGAACGCAGAAAATTGTTATTTAAATTCAATTTTCTCTATTTTTCAATATTTTTCTCTTGGTATCAATTACGAATATAACTATTGTAAATATTATGCAAGTATATATATACACACACACACCTCTTTTAAACACTTTAATACAATTATGTTCTAATAATGATTATAGGCAAAAACACTTCAATTTCTCAAGAACCGGAATAAAACAAACAGTAATGCACAGATGATTACTTCGAACGGACAAGTTACATATTATTTATGTTGCGTTTTCCAGATCAGTGTAGAATCGCAATACTTTGATTTTGCTATATACAGGGCTATTAAAAATGATGGACCAGATTTAAAAAAATCACATTTTCGAAACTACTGCGCATATTACAATAAGTGATACATGAATTTAAAGAGAAATATGCCAAGTTTTTTCAGTTACAAATTTTCGATGTGCGACCCTCTTGTTACATGGCATACGTCCAATCTGTAATCCAGTTCGTCCCAAACATTTTATAGCATCACTCTGTCAATGGTACTGAATTCTGCACAAATGCGTTCTTTAAGTTCTGACAGTGTCAAAGACATTGTTTATGTACCACCAATGCCGAAAACAAAGTGTTCAGAACTCAAAGAACGCATTTGTGAAGTTTTCTGAACCATTGACAGAGTGGTGCTACAAAATGTTTGGAAGTAACTGGATTACAGATTGAACGCATGCCGTGTAAAAAAAAGGGTCACACATCAAACATTTGTAACTGAAAAAAACTTAATATATTTCTCTTTCAATTCATGTATCACTTGCAGTAATATGTGCAGTAGTTTCGAAAATATGATTTTTTAAAATCGGATCCATCATTTGTAATAGCCCTGTATTATACTGCATTATGTTTTTAATAGCATACCAGTCGGGAAGAGCGAGCTATGCTCGTTTAAAATTAGCATTGTATTCAAATCGATATAACAATAAATTCTCGCTGTATTATTGCTATAAAGAGTATTATTTTATTACATTATTATTTACAGAAACTATCAATAATACTACTACGTACATAATCACTAAATGTTATCCTAATCGATCTGCATATGCTCAATCATAATAGCAAGATTCACTGTCCAAATTCACGGGCTGTAGACTCAGGCCTAAAAGCTTCATTAAATAGGTGTGGGATTGAATGTGAGAAAGCTCTATATGCCCTAATTGGTTGAATTCTGTTTTTGAGAACATTCTATGGCATCTGATGTGTTGAAACAAAAATCTCTGATTCTGTTGAGATTTTTTTTTTAAATTACTTCAGATTCTGAAACCTCAGATTTTTTCGCCAAATGTTGCCAAAATGTCTCAAAATATTGCCAAATTTTGTAATATTTATTTATTTGGCGCCAAGCGTGTGTTTTGGCATTGGTAATATGGAAAGTTGGTTTCCCCGCTAAAATTTTGCGAATTTCACCAATATTTTGCCAAATACTGCCAAATTTAGCGAAATTTGGCCGACCTTGCGACTTCATTTGAATATAAACGGTCGAGTCCGAGTATTACTTGAGCAGAGAGTATTCCGTAGAAAAAATATATGAATTTGTAAATGTATTATTTACAAAAAAACCGTTGCTAAAAGAATACAAGACTTTGTAAAAAACTATACAACGTAGGGTTGGGTATAAAAGTATATACTAGAAAAGTGTAAATGGATATACCATAAAAGTTCAAAGAGATATGGAACCTAAATAATATAAACTATAGCTATTCTGTATAACTCATTTTCTAATATTATCCTAATCCGTTTATGATGAACTTAATACGGTACTGACAATAAAAGCAGTGCATATTTAAACTTCATTTGGCATTTCACTAAACTAAATTCAATGAAGTAATAACCTTTCTTTCTACAGTGTAGCTAAAACAAAACCTTTGCTCAAAATTTAAATTTGGCATTGTTCTAAGTGCGCTTCGAAAGGAGGTCGCATAGATGTAACATCGCCTTGGTCCATGCCCCGTTTTTCCAGGTAGGTTTTTAATTAACTTTTAGAGTCACTTGAAGCGTATTAAAAGATCCACTCAATGCAAACTCGTCGCGAATCCCATAGTATTTATCTGATTCATTCTATTTAAGTGGTCTCAGGTTTCTTAAACCTTCAAAATATTAAAAATTTTACCTTTTTTTTGGATGTTAAACTCCTATCATATCTGAAGATTTTGATATAATTGTTTCCTTGAAATTTCCATTAGAACAGAAGTTATGTCTCTTAGAATTATACACGCTCAATAGCTGAAGCTGCGTTTCCGAAACTGTGACGTTATTTTTCTCTAAATGACAATTTTGGGCATAACGCGCAGGATACCTCAAAAACTCCAGAATATTATTCATATAATTTTCAAAACATATAATTCATATTAGTCTGTATAAATTGAATCTAAAATTTCCTTTTTATTGTTAAAAATATATATATTTAAGGCCATTATACTGTTGAAATTTTCAAAATTTTGTATTAGCGAAATGCAAATTGGCATTAAAATATAAAAATGCTTCAAATAAAAATTTATTTAAGTTCAGATTAATTATTACACTCTGAAGTATAAGTAGGCACTAAAATTTTCATTCTATTTGCAATATGTATTTTGTAATCCTGCGCGTAAGCTGTTAAGGCAATTTTCTGCTCAACAAATGTCTAACAGTTTCGAGCCCCCTATAAATATTAATTCTGCATCTTGCAATTTTTTAAATACATGAAATGAAAGAACATACTTATATCTTTCATCCCAATAAAACTTGTGTTTTAAAATCGTATGGATTTTAAGACATTAAACGTTGAATTGTGTCTTTTGTTTCAATTTTTTCGAATTTTAAGAGTCCTGAGTCCCCTTAAGTCAGTCTGTTTGTAACAATTTTACTTTTTTTGCTTTTATACTGCTACTGGACATTACATTACACATATATATCAATAAAATTTCTTAGCTAGGCATAGAGTACTCCACCCCTGTCATTATGTATGTCCAAAGTGTCCGTATCTTTAAGGGTTAATATCTCGGATAATTACTGACGATTTTTTTCGAAAATCATTATCAAATATGGTTTTATGCTTCTGCTACGATAGGTACCTCCAACGCTGCTTAACACTTTTGTTGAATGCCCGTAAATTGAAATTTGCGTGTAACAGAAAAAATGCGACTTTCTCAAAAACTATGGGACCTAGGGTAATCGCTATAATTTTCCTACTAGGTCTAAATTAACATCTACTACCTCTAATTTTTTCATAATTTTAGTTTCAGTAGATTCGGAATTAGATGGGGTGGGGGTGATGGGGGGGACATATTTTTGCGCTAAAGTTTCGACGATATCTTTGAAAATATAATACCTAAAATTAAAAGAAATGTATTTTTCAGTCCAGCGTCACGAATGCTTTCACTTGAGACCCCACACGATATACAAATAAAAGAGCATTTTTTTTTCACGTAGCTTAATTAGCCCCTCAACATTTTTACTAAATATATTTATCAATGTTTAATAATCTGAAAATATGTGGGTCAATAGTCTCTATTACTTCCCCCAATTTGAACTTTCCACGTTCCATAGTTTAAGAATAAAATGACTGTGACAGACAGGCAGATACAGGAGTATTCTTATAATGGTTCCGTTTTTACTTTTTAAGTACGGAACCCTAAAAACGTTAATAAAAATGGAGACCTTTTAATTCAATAAAATTTCAGCAATTAAAAATTGTTTGCACCAGATCAACGTGGATTTCATAGCCAATATTTAAAAGGATAATATGGGTCTTTCTAAATAAATCTAATCGTACACATATCGCTATATAATAACTAAATTAATAGTTTTCATCTTTTCAATTGTTAGAAATATGAACAGATATGTCTTATTATTTGTACCCTAATAGAAACAAAATATGATCCAACATTTTCAAAAAAAAAAAAAAAAAAAAAAAAAAAAATACTTCCCTATTTCATTGACGATATTTTTAAAAGAGGAGCCAATATTTCTTAAATATTGCATAAAAATTTGACTTTTTTTTAAAACTATAAAATAGTTTTCCCAATAATACTTTATTTTTTACAAAACTGCAATCGATAACCACAATAAAGAAAAAAGAAAAGAACAAATTCTTAAGCAGGTTGTTTTATTAAACAGAAATAACACACAATATTCTATTTTTTACAAAACCGCCATAGACGCGCAGCAAAAAAGATACGTCTTAAATTCAGACACATATGGGATTGAAAAAGAGTTTCAGACATTTAAGTGTCTTAATCTGAGATTTAAGATATTATAGATGCCTTAATTTAAGACACATAAGTGTGACTGACTATGTGATATACTATGATCATAGTATAAGCGAACTGAGATAAAGCTGGAAAATCAGCATACGTCTTCTTTAAAACACTTTGTTTCTTCCGTTACGTAATAATCACCAGTAGGGACTCATAGTTGTGCATGCGTTTTAGATTTCTTTTGGTTGAACTTGGCACTGCTAGTAATTCGAACTGAATACTTTTATGTACGCGTAGATTTTAATTAATAATTTGTTTTGACTCGATTGACTTTTTGCGGAATGTGAAGTTCTGTTATTTTATTTCGTATCTATTTATTTATTAAAAACATACATCAGACTTGTGTGCTTGACGCCAAATTCCGGCTTATAATAAGGCGTCACGTTTTTGATACAACGGCGGGAAAGAAAAACTTGAAGATTGCATCTGGGTTGCATGTACAACGGCGACAGTATTACTTTTCATTACTTTTCATCAATAATATAGTGTTATGCATCCTGTCAAAGCTTGGTAATAAGAACTAGCGCCCAGACCCGCGGGCTATGTTTTCAGAATTAAAATAATCATTATTTTAACATAGCTAACAGGATATATGAAGCGCTTTTTTTTAAAAAAAAGATGCAAGTATTTTGTCTGTTATTCAAATTTTAAATTTGACCCTTTTTTAAAATTTCAAGTTGTGGAAATCTCCATTGATTCAATGGCAAATTAAGTAACTGTTGTTGATGTTTTGTTTATAGTACCATATAAAATATTGCATGAAAGTTAATTTAAGTTTGAACCTGAAACGCGACAGCTGCTCTAAAGAACAAAGAAAATAACAAATTCTTAAGCAGGTTGTTTTATAAAACAGAAATAACACACAATATTATCTTTTTTAGAAAAACGCGACAGACGCACTAAAGAAAAAATAAAATAACAAATTCTTCAGAAGGTTGTTTTATTAAACATAAATAACAAACAATATTTTATTTTTTACAAAACCGCGATGGTCGCACTAAAGTAAAAAGAAAAGAATAAATTCTGAAGCAGGTTGTTTTATTAAACAGAAATAACGCGCAGTTCCATTTCTAAAGATAAATATTTAAATTTTAAAATGCCTTTTCTGACAACAATGTTTTCTTCCTGTAATACCTTCTAAACCCTTATTTTAATAAAACTTAATACCAATTTCTCAGACTTAACTTTCTTCCCGCATCTCATTTAAAATTTCGAATTCTGAGCACGCAAACTACCATGAAACATTGAATGTTAATCCTGAATTATATATAAAGAATAAAAGAGGAGTAAAGTGTTCAAAATAATAGCAAGAAGAAATAAAAACTGAGAATGAAAGATTACACTGTTATAAATTTGTAGGAAACTGCAAATTATTTGACCATTTTTAAACAAAACAGTTACATAAACGTAATTTAAATTTATCCTGTCTAGATTATGGTTAATTATATGGTCACATATGCTTCATAATATGGTCAATTAAACGTTCTCTTTAATAATAATGTGCTTAAAAGTAAAAAGCAGTTTTTTTAACAAACACTCTTTTATACGCATTCAATATTCATCTTGAAAACCACGCAAAATGTTTTTGAAGGCGTACCACACAGCACGTAATACTGCGTAATATATCCGATATCCATATACAGGGTGAGTAGAAATGCTGGACCTGATTAAAAAAAAAAACTATTTCCGAAGCTACTGCACATATTACAATAAGTAATACACGACTTTAAAAAGAAATATACCAAGATTTTATTAGTTACAAATGTGAGATGTTACACGGCATACATCCAATCTGTGATCCACTTCGTTCCAAACATTTTGTAGCATCACACTGTCAATGGTCTGAATGCGGCACAAATGCGTTCGTTAAGTTCTGCCATTGTGAAAGACATTGAATATGTTCCACCAATGGCGAACCACTGCCACCACTGCCAGAACTTAAAGAACGCATTTGTGCAGCATTCAGAACCATTGACAGAGTGATGCGGTAAAATATTTGGAACGAACTGCATTACAGATTGGACATATGCCGTGTAACAAGAGGGTCACACATCGAATATTTGTAACTGAAAAAAATTTGGTATATTTCTCTTTAAATTCATGTATCACTTATTGTAATATGTGCAGTAGTTTCGAAAATATGATTTTTTAAAAAAATCGGATCCATCATTTGTACTCACCCTGAATAATGACTAATTTCTTTAAGAGCAGTTAAAAGTGAAATTCCTGAGAACGACTTTTTTTTTAATCCTTTATTTTCCCTCTTTTGCATGGTATATTACTTTTGTTTCTAAGATAGAAAGAAGTTTAAAAAATTTAAATAACTCAGTTTGTTTACATTATACATAAACATAGCATATATAAACTTTAAGCTTAGTTTCTCAAAATGTTGCTTTTTGAACTCCGATGTACCATTTTATAGAAACTACTACAGATTATTTTTTGCAATCTTATCAGAATATATTACACATGTCACTGATTAATTTGAAGTGAACTTTAGTTACAAACATTTGCACAAAATTTTTATAACAATGTTTTTCTTTAGAAAAATGTAATTTTTTTGTTATAAAAAAGTGGTTATTATTGCAGATTTTTTTAAAAAAATAAATAAAGAATATCTGTTTATAAAGTTGACTTCATTTTGTTAGAGATTAAACATATTATGTATGTAAACAATTTCTAGAGAATATCTTTGATAGTTTTTGAGAAAATGTAGATTAATTAACGTGGTAGGTATAGGGACTTCCAACTGCTCTTAATAATAGCAATATCGAAAGATATATAGAAGATAATTGAGGAGCTCATAGGAGACCAATTCCACTTTGAAAAGAAAGCGGTAGTCCATTTTGAAGGTGCATAAAATCTGTTTTATCCACTCCCACAGTAAAACAAGTCTGTAAACAGATGACATATATGAGGAAGTATGTGAAAACAGACTTGGTTCACTGTGGAAGTGGAAAATTTTATCCTCTTCAGACACCGAAGGTAAAATAACACTGGGAATACACATACACATTCATTGATTTTGCACAAACAGAAAGGCACCATAGGAGACAGAAGAAGATAGAAGAGAACGAATACTCTTAACGTTCTTTTCATTATGATCTAATTACATGGTATACAGGTGTTTCCGTGTTGAAACACACTTTCATCATGTAAATGCTATAGTTATAGCTCGGATGAATGAAACTAGTGCTTCAGTTTGCAGCTGTCCAACAAATAAGAGTGAATTATGTCATCCAGATATCGTCCGGATAGCTTAACAGGGAAAGCATTGGCAGAGCACGCCAAGTATCCTGGTTCGATTCCTGGTCTGGACATTTTTCGCTCTATTGGAATAAACTTCAACTGAGCTACTCCAGCCTTGAATAAAATAGTTTATATCTTAATCGGTTTGGAAGTATCACATGTAATACTTCAAGACTGAAGAGGTTATGAACCTTCTAAATGGACTCTTTTTTTTTTTTTCAAAATGGACTCTGTCTGTTCTATGGTTGTATACCCCTTAGTTAATGATTCATTATGGTTAAAATTAATGCAAGTCTTATAGTTCACAACGGAGACGAAATAGATGAAGATTGTAGTGCAAGATAATACTGGATATAGTTTTAAGCATGGCCAACAAACTTAGTACCTAATTTTAAAATCTCAGGTTTCAACTATATAGAAAGCAACACACGTTTACACAATTTAATATGGTTCATTATGGTAAAAATTAATGTAAGTCTTAGAGATCCTAACGGAGATGAAATAGACGAAGATTGTTGTGGCAGATAATACTGGATACACTTTTAAGCATGGCCAACAAACCAAGTAGCTAATTTTAAAATATCTGGTTTCTGATGTATAGAAAGCGACAGACGTTTACACAATTTAATATGGCACTTAAAAAATTAATTCATATAAAATAGTTTTCATTCTTTGTTTCATATTAAAAGTTCGATAATTACACGGTAAGAAAAAATACAGATTTCGATATTCTTATTTAAAACACTTTTAAGAAAAAAAATATCATAATGTAATAACACCTGAAAAGGCAGACTCTCGATTTAGTGTAGCGGAATAGCTAATTTAAGAAAAAAAAGTACCCTATTCTATTTTATGAAAAAACAATTTAAAAAACCGTTTATAAATACAAAAGATAAATATTTTTATATACTAAGAAAATATAATTTCCGCTCCTTATTAAAACTATACCATAAACATTTATTTTCTAAATTATCCTACAATCCCAGTTTATTAAATTATTTCCTATCTTAAATAATATTCCATTCATTCCGTTCATTTAAATTGATTCTCTTTAAAACGTGTATTTAATTTACTTCAAAATCTTCTAAAAAACATTTCCTCTCAATACTTTTTCTTCAAGAGCTTTTTATTTCTGAAACTTAAATTGCTGATATTCATTCTATTAAAGTTATCTGATTTATAGCATTTCTTTATTTTTTTCTTTTTTATTCAATAACTCGATTTTCCGCTAAATTCGGCTCGGTCATTTCTCCTCAGTGTTATGCTGCGTAATATAAAGAGTGTCCCAGCTTTGCCACCCGCTCATTCTTTAAATTATTCCTACATTGGGGAAAAGATTCCTACGTCCTATCCGGTATAAAACGTGAAGAATGAGCGAGGAGCTCATATTTTACGTGGCATTTGTTGTTTATAATACTTCGTTCTGTCTAGAAGAGCGTCAGCGGAATAATTGAATGACGTTCCATCATCTTTATAAAAACAGAGTCTGTGAAATGATGACGGGAGTAAGTGTCTCATATTTTTTTTAGAATTATAGTGGATGCTTTGCCCATGTATTATGATAGAGGAAAGTAATATTTTTTGTTCTTTTGTCAAGAAATGTTTTTACTTTTTTACGGGAAACTGCCATTGTGTATCGACCAAGGTCATAGGTGAAATATCGATGACTGCAGGTGAACTATTGAATATGTGATCTTTATCGGTACAGTAATGACGGCTGCCTAAGTTATTAGAGTATTACGGAGAGGTCTTTGTTTCATTTTACATCGTTCTATGACCTGTCACAGTCTAAATAAAAAGGAGAGACTATTCACTCCGTAGGAGTAAATATCCTTCGATATAACAAGCAGTCTTACCCATTCGGTGGATTTTTTAACCCAAAATAGCTACCAGAAATCTTGAATAATAATTTTTACTTTATTTAGTGAGAGACATTTGATGACTGAAAATTGCTATTCCAAAATTCAGGTAGATATTTTGTATGCCAAAATCTTCTTAATTGGAAATCCTATTAAAGTGACACGCGAGTATTTTGCAACATTGGACTGTTAAGAGTATCCTAAATAGACTAATTACAAAAAGAAAAAAAAATCCGAAATTTTTAATTATTTTTTATTTTGTATTCGTTCAATAACTTTTTCGAATCGCTTAGGCAATCTAAAACAAATAAATAATAAGAACGATAGTAATTGTTTTATTAATTAAAGAAACCTATCAACTATAGAGCTTAGTTTTGTGTTCCTGTCAGAGTTTATCTATTTATTAATGAATTTGCAAAAGATATTCGTATATGAAAATTCACTTTTCATATATTTAAATTGATTATAACTCTTTTATTATTTCTTTCAAAAAAGAACTTCGAAGTTTATTTTGCATGTTAGAAACTTGTAAAAGGCGTGTTTGAAGCATTTGCATCAGGAAATTGATTTAAGACATTACTTTTACAAAGTTTTCATAACCAAATCATTGCTGCAGCACTTAAGAACAAATTAAATTATTAATACTTACAGATATGAAGAGATGAGAGTGAAATATACTTAATCCTTTTAGTCATAATTCTATGAGTCCCTAATTCTTAAAATTGGCGCTAAGTGCATGGATTGAGTTATTATTACTTGTAGACAGAAAGAGATGAAATCTGAATGTAAGTGAAATTCATAATTCTATAAGTCACCTGTGTCAGGTCTCTGAGGTTAATCAACGTGTCCCTTATTAAGATTACTCGTAATTAATTTTGTTTTCTTTATTTATTGTATTTATATGTACATCACTTGTTACTTACTGGGGTTAGGGAAATACTTTTTCTTATCTTAGGGAATGGAATTTGTACTATTATATTACAATCTCTACTGTGTGAAAAGCTTAATTGTATGAAAGGAAATACCAGCATGGTCCTTTTGTACTAGTACTGGTATGTGAAAAACAATGGCGAGCAGATAAGGTAAACAAAGATGATCTTTCGTAATACCTAGTCAATTATCACGCGGGGGAGCGAAGTGCAGTTGGATTGTCTGTGATTTTACAAGTGGAAATGTCCCATGATTTTACAAAAAAAGACTCCATGTTTTTTGGGAAGGAATAAACTGAAGGGAAAGTAGTCAGTTTTGTCTGGAGTCTTCTGTGAGGAGGCTGGAGCCTTGAGTCTTGCTTGGAGTTTGGAAAAGTATTCACTCCTGTGTGGAGTAGTGTATGCATACACTGTAAAAAAAAAATCCGTTAAAATACGTAAATTGTACCGGCATCTCAATGCCAGTACTATTCCCGTATTTTAACGGAATGTTTCCCGTAAATTCCAGAAAAAAATCCGCTTTTCCCAAAATTTACGGAAGAAAATTCCGTTAAAATACGGAAATAGTACTGGCGTCTCGATTACCAGTACAATTTCGTATTTTAACGATTTTTTTTTTTTTTTTTACAGTGTAAGATTGCGAGAAATACCTGTGTAGTAATCCCGCATGCCCAAGCTGAGTTCTGCAGTTTGAAAAGTGAAAAGAGTGTAATTTAATAATATTACACAATACATAGATCTTAACATGTAACTTAATGTTGGGCAGGATCTGCTATAACCGTGCCTATAAATGTAAATAGTGTTTTTAATGTAAATATTTTGGAAATAAATTTTCCATTAATATTATTTGAAGGATCATGGTTATTAGTTTTCAAATTTCTCACATTGTACCCGTACCTATACTGGTGGTGGCAGCATATCGACTAAAGAATGGTTAGTTAATTTTTTTTTTTTACATACGAGTGGTGGACTAGAATTTGAGCGATAATCGTTATCGTATCGCAACGAACCGTAACACCCCGTTATGGAAAATTTCCGCTAAACCCCTGGGTGGTATCTAGCCATATCAAAATATTAATAGTAAGAAAGGCACAAGTCATAAATTCGCGAAGTCTTTCAGATAGCAGTAGATAGCCAAAAGCACAGATAAATTTATGAAAACGCTCCTATAAAATTATTTGTATTTAATAAACATTTAAGAAAATGTCATTTACAAAGCTATGGCTTTAACTGCCTGAATTATCTTCCTTATTACAGAAATTTCTAAATGTTAATTTATTTCAAGATGTTTATTTGTAGCTTAAGGACAAATTAAGTTATAATAATCAAATTTTAATTTATTTGAAAAATTTCAAATAAATGTGTTTACACATACAGTTGGCTCTCTGTTTAACGACTTTCAAAAAACCTCGAAAAATCGTCCTTAAATAGAGATCGTCCTTAAACAGAATTTGTGAAAAAAATAATATTTGAAAAACATTTCTCTTCACACTTTACAGGCTTAGGACTGTCAATACATTTCTCAATATATTGGTGTGTTTAGAAATGTTTTATATATTTATTTAAATTTATTTTATGTTTTATTTCTTTCTTTTTTTTATTGATACAGATATAATACTACATATATGTGTTGCACAAATCCAAATTGTAATAATTATACTGCATACAAGAACAACAGTACAGCATACAATGTTACTTACAGTGGAATAAAAATATTTATAATACATTTAATTAAACAAATTAAGTTTTTTAAAAAATCAAGAAGTGTAGATTGTTTGAATGGTGGTCTAGTTTTTAGTACCCTTGCTTCAAGTTTCTCAAGAAGGTTGAATGAGTCATCTACCATATTTGATGAAACAATGTACTGGCGAAGACTATCGAGGGCATAATTCGCATCTGATGTAAGAAGGAGGTGGTGTATCGTTCTCTGTATCATCAGCTTCTTCACAATCTTCTGCATCTGTAGTTGCATTTTCATTTGCGATGTCTACATAAATTTGATCTAAATTTGTAAAGTCGGTTGTTAAAACGTCTTCGTCAAAATAGATAAAATGTTTTAGGGGTGGAGGGATAAAACGAATCATCACATTCCAACAATTACATACTTCTTTATCTGAATTCATCTGAATTGCAAGAAACGTTGTTTTTCTATCAAAGAAAGTTCTCTCGTTTAACATGTTTAAAGGCATTGGTGGAAAAAAAAAACTACGTGAAAATCGTTGTTAAATCGAAACAATTTCGTCTTTAAATAGAGATTTTTTTTACTTAAAGGAGCCGGGACCGCAAAATATCGTCCTTAAATGGAAATCGTCGTTAAGTAGAGCGACGTTAAACAGAGAGACAACTGTATTTTTCTTTTAAATATCAATTAATCTAGAGGAATATTTCATTTACTTAGACCTAGTAATTTAATAATATTGAAACACTTAATATTTCATTATAAATAACACAACATGCTCTTAAATTATATTTTGTAGAAGCGTACTTCTGTTAATAATAAAACAGCATCGCAATAAGAAAAAAATATTACACTGAGAAAATAATATGAGAAGGAAAGTATTCTTTGAAATATAACTTGTCAAAATTACAACATAGCACGAAAACATTCTTTTTATTCTAGTAAAGAAATGATACATGTCTAACACAATACCAATTGATAAATTCTCTTCCATGCATTGGCTTAACAATAGAAATTCAAGCTATGTTTCTACCGGTTGACGATTTCTGGTATTATATAGTGTTAAAGTAATATATGTCGATACGATTAATTTTAAAAATTTGTTTCGTTTTACACGCTTCATAAGAACAGGATCGGGTAGGTTTGGTTTGTTAAACAATTTTGTTATAGGGTGAAACCCTCAGTAAAAGGACGCTTTAAAGATTCCTTTTTGTTCAAATCACTATTAAAAAATTTTAAATTCATTTTGTAATTATTTTTCTCTTTGAAAGTATTGTAGAGATACATTAAAGAATTAAGGTTGACAAAATTCTCAAATACTATACATCAGGGGTTCTCAATGTATGGTACGCGTATTAGTACTGGTACGTGAAGCTCTATTTACTGATATGCGAATATCCGAAACTGGTATATGAAATGAAATAAAAAATACAGCATCTAAAATCAAAAGCAGCTCTCTATTGATATGTCAGTCGACTGGCTTACATGGTGTCTGGTGTCTATTATTACTGCTTTGACAGCGATTAGCTTTCTCTTATTTTAATGTGTAATGTCGACTAGAATTTTTAGATAAATGGAACTAAGAGACAGATGTTGATTTAACCTTTTACCCTCTCTCAACAAAAACAGAAAGGGTTGTCTTCTATATTGTACGTATGTATATTTCTTCTTTCAACGAACTTCGATCTTGCATTAATAAGCAGTTTATTTTCACAATGTTTGTGAATTTCTTACGTAGCACTTATTAAATTTTCTTACGTATATTTTACTTTTTATATAAATACAGTATTCATATAGCAAAAAGTTCTCAAACAATGCTACTTAAAATGGGTATTTTTTTCTATGTTTAACAAAGCTATGTAGTATTTATGTTCTCTCTTTAAATACATTGGTATTTGCCCCCCAGAAATTATACACTTTATATTGATAAATGTAGAATAAATAATTATAAAAAATAATTTATTCCTTCGCATGCTTTTCTGAAATCTTTCATTTTGTTTTCGATTGTTTAATGTCAGACAGAAAAGTGTTTATACAGGTTTTTGTATATTATCTTTGAGTTTTGTCACCTGGTGGTACATGGATGTATGAAATTATATATAATGGTACGTCGATATAAAAGTTTGGAAACCCCTGCTATACATTATAATATTATACATTAATTTAATTCATAAAATAGGGCAAAAGCTCCTGTAATTGACACTAACCTTATTTCAGCTATAATAAAAACAAAGCAAAACAGTGTCTGACACTTTATTTTCAAAGATTTTATTTAAAAAAAGTTAATTTATATTTCAAGGAATGTATGTCTTTATAATATTTTAATCCATATTATAAAAATATTTAAACCTTATCCTTATTTATATATGATATCATACTAAACATGCGCGTGACCCTTTTTTCATGTTTTAAATTATCTGTAATGCAAATAAACCATATCTGACATTTATGAACCAGTAACTGACAAATGCTGTTAGGCCCTTAACTTAGAAAACTTAAATTTTAATGATGTTGACTACAAGTAAAATTTATTGTTATGTTTTTTAAACAGTTCAAATAATAAATTTCAACCTTTTTTAGTATTGCCTATAATTACCACCTCTGTCAGAAACAGATGAAATGAAATTACTGGATCCAATAACTGACAATCCCCGTTAAGCTAAATTAAATAGCTGTAAACTAGAAATCATGGTCCTAATGTATCATAGACATCCTTTAACTAATTTATACAAGTATAAATTTAAGAAAAAGTGTATAATGGTTCTATTACAAATATTAGATTTAAAAAAAGGGATTACCTTAATTTAAAAAATAAGACGGATGCCTCAAAATGGTACTGTTTGTGTTTTCAGTAGTATTATACATATTTTTTTATTAAGAATTAATTTCATTCATGGTCAAACATTCCAATAACTGACACCAAACTTAATTTGAAAAACTTATAACTGGCACAAAGTGAATCAGCTGATACTTTATTTACAAAGATTTTTAAAAAAAGTTATTTTATATTTCAAGGAATGTATGCTTTAAAAATATTTTAATTTTTAATTTGAAAACAAAATACTTAAACCTTATTTATATTTTATATCATACTACAGATGCATGTGACATTTTTTCATGTTTTAAATTATCTGTAATGCAAATAAACCCTATCTGACATTTATGAACCAGTAACTGACAAATGGTGTTAGGCCCTTAACTTGGAAAAATTTAAATTTTAATAGTGTTGACTACAAGTTAAATTTAATTTATTATTAATTTTTTAAACAGTTCAAATAATAGACTTAAACCTTTTTTAATATTACCAATAATTACCACCTCCGTCAGAAACTGATGAAATGAAATTACTGGATCCAATAACTGACAAAATAACTGTTGATCCAATAACTGTTCAAATAATAGATTTAAACCTTTTTTAATATTACCAATAATTACCACCTCCGTCAGAAACTGATGAAATGAAATTACTGGATCCAATAACTGACATCACCGATTAAGCTAAATTAAATATCTATAAACTAGAAATCATGGTCCTAATCTATCATGCACATCGTTTAACTAATTTATACAAGTATAAATTTAAGAAAAAATTTAGAATACAATTCTATTACAAATAATAGATTTTTTTTAAAAAAAAGGACTACCTTAATTTTAGAAATAACGTGGATGCCTCAAAATGGTACTGTTTGTGATCTCAAAAGATTCCATCTCATTGAATATGGTCTTGGTTTATTAACCGTGAATAAATTGACTCCAAATTAAAAGTATATGTATAAGTTACCCTTAGAAATTTATTAATTCATTTTGTAATTATTTTTCTCTTTGAAAGGATAGTAGACATTACATTGCAAAATTTTACAAAAAATCGCATTTTTTGAGTTAGATTTTGCTGAAGCATTAGTTACTGGATAGGTGTAAATAACTGAGATTTTCCCCGTTAGTAAATGTTATCCGTCTAATTTCTAGAAATTTAAATTTTGATAAATTCTATGCAATTAATACTTAGAATTATAATAGTTTTTCCAAATGCAGCAGTGAATATATGCCATCAACAAGGAATCTTTTGTAACTAATTTTAATTTTTTTTTAATTCTGTAGAATTAATTAAGGAAAGTAATTATAAACATATCATTTTTAATTTCTCAAATACAATTTTTAAAATCATCTTTAAAAGTGAAATCACAGTAATGTTTCCCTGAGGACTTTTCATTTAAACAAATAGCAGCAAGATAACAACAGTAAAATGTACGCGTATGACCTAAATTGTAGTAAAAATTTAACTATTGTACAACTTTAAGATTGTATAACGTTAAGAGTTTAAAAATAATACAAACATTAATTCGTTGTTTTATTACATAAAATAAAAATGGAAACATACATTTTTATTATTGTGGAAATGTTGTAGTTTTTAAATAAATAAAATAATATAAATAAAACACAAATTTAACAGACATGTATAAGCTCTGAAATTATCAGAATATGAAAGGATGCCATAAGTAGCAAAATCTTGGTCAAATAACTCTTAGCATGCGGCTAATAAGAAAATATCGCTTTTGATAAATTTCAAATTTGATTGTATAATTCGTATTTGCCATATGAAAATTGCTTTTTTAAATATAAATGGGCAATCTCAAAAAATTATTACATATAAAAATTATTACTTTTCTATAAAAAAAAAAAAAAAAAAAAATGTTTTCACCTATATTCTTAAACCCGGGAAGCCCGGGTACGATCCCCTAGTTTTCTTTAATGGATAAAACAATCATACACAAATACATTATTTCATATGCAGTTGCAATTTATTTTAAATAACATCATATTAAAATCAAAAATACGTAACAGTGCTTATGGTATATATAAACAAAAAAAAGTTTTAAAAGTAAAAATATCATTTTATGAAATATTTCTTCCAGATAAAAAAAAATATATATATATAGCCAAAAATTCAAATTTTCTTCACACAAAACATATTTTTAGTAAAAAGAACGATTCTTCTTTTACTTTTTACATTTTCTGCTTCCATTATATTTTCTTTTAGGATTTGAATTGTTTGGGATTTGAATTGTTTTGACTCCGAGCATTGTTTGTTTTTAGATAAACCTAGAGCATTTTTGCCACAGAATGAATAATGCATGGAAATGTGAAGGATATATTTTTTTAACTTTGTTTACAGACATAAATATATGTTTATTTTGAATTTAAAAAAATGTTACGGAGATTTCTCGTTCCCGCACAAAAGAACATCATAACTTTTATAACAACATGCATAATAATAACTTATAACCAGATTAAGCTAAATATGCATATTTATCCATCAAGATTTTGTTTAACATCCATTATCCGAGAATCAATAGAGATATTTTTACGCAACGAGAATATTTGTAATGATTCAGTGCCCCTTAATTTACTTAAAATTTGGAAAGAGATGCTATGCAATTTTAGTAACAATGGTAAAAATTAATCCACGCTCACAAATATCCAATGTAATTTTTATTTTATTTTATGTTTTCAATGATTTTTATTATGCATGAAGTCTCGTGACATTGTTTACCAAGTTATTGTTTTTAAAAATTTTGTGAAAATATTTTCTAACATGAATGATTTTGAAAATATCGCCATTTGTGCGATGAAACGTTCGTCAATGTAAATAAAGATATTTCATCACTTTTTATAATATTATGTAGCTTTTATAACATTTGTGATCAGATTTAAATTACAGTTATAAAATTCCTAATTCTGTAATATAGACAAAAAAGAACTTTTTATAGGGTGCTAACAAATAAGAAACAGTTCGTACATGAAACCAAAAAAGGGTCTACAGAAATTAGCGAAATGAAAAGAGAGAATGAGAGAGAGAGAAGGAAGGTAAAACTGAAACTAATGAAAACTGTCAATCGTTTATTCCAAGCATGTGTTGTTTTATATTCATTCCGTTTCCGAAAATTTTATTTTATGCCAACTTGAAAGCCCACACGCATCCAAAAAGATAGATTTTGTGTACTAAAATCCTACAAGATAATTTCCGACGACCGAATTTGAACTCAATACCGATCCGCAACCCTAAATGTAAAAAAAAACCCCTTTTTTAACAGAAGTAATTCAAAATAATCTATTGTTCTACATTTGATACCAACAATTTTATCTGTTATGTTTTAAAACAAGTATATAAGTTACCGTTAATGTGCAAAACTCGTCTATGTGTGAAAGCCATTAATGTGCATATTACCTAGTTATTCTGAAGTTTAGCTGATTTGTTCAGTTAACAAATAGAATCATTTACGAAATACAAATTTTCTGCACGTTACCTAGGCAATATGCATATTAACCCTATAGTGCACAGCTTTGCATATATGCAAATAGCACTGTTTTGAACTTAATAGATTTTTTTTATTCGCATATATCTAATTCACACCAGAAAATTACAGACCTTCCAAATTTAAATAAAGTGAAATTAACCATTGAAACTTTCTGGTGTAAAGTCAGATTCTCTGAACTACGTAATTTCTACAACGTATTCTATTATGGAAATTAAAGGGTTAAAGGTTAACTTTTATAAAATAAATAATTATATAAAATAAGGTATTTGGAGACATATTAGACATATTTATTAAAATATTTACTAATTTTCATTATTTTAGAATAAAACAGCCACACGACAGTAGTTTTTACTTGTATTGCACGTGTGCAACAGAAGAAAAGTGTGACGCATTCTATGAAAAATATATCTCTGTTTTTTTTCATTATTTTTCCTGTGTTATAAACCTTTCAGAAAATCATATATATATTTTTCCGAAAGAAAATAAAAAATCACACATTTAAGAATTAAACTGTTTAATATCAGTAAAATGCGAAATTTATGTCATCGTATTTAATCTACTACCATTTATTGAAGCAGATGTCGCCGGCACAATGCATTATTTCCCGCATTTCTGATGCAGGAAACAAAGTTAGATCTTTTTTATTGCTTAGGATTTGGGTCCAAATAATGAGATCTTACTCTAGGGAACCACGACTTTCTCATTCTTTTCTACGACATCGAATATTTAGAACTACTTTCGAATGAGATATAGGTGTTGGACAGACAACTATCTTATTCCTCGTGTCAAAATCGAGCGCTTGGAAGAACGACTCCCGTTTTCAGATTTATTTGTGTCTTGCCAGAAGCATTGAAATCAAGTAACTTTAGCTGCAAAATTACTGCAGAATTCTGGCTATGTGTATGAATAATTAAATATTACATAAAATATACAAATAATAATATTTTATTCTTAAATTTTTTTGAATGATTTGTTTTTGTTTACTTACTACTTTTTCGCATTAGCAAATGAAATCTTATGTTTGATTTTGGGCGAAATTGAAGTGAAAAGTTAGGGGTCGACTTATACGCGGGATTTTCATTTTTTTGCAGAACTTGCATTCGAAAGTTAGGGGGTTGACTTATACTCGAGTCGACTTATACGCGAGGATATCCGGTATTTAGTCGCATGTTTTATAAAAACAGTTTTATGCAGCTAGTACTACAGCATATATTCTATAACATTTATACTCAAGATCTGAATTTAGCGTTTACAGATTATCGAAAGATAATACAATACTGAAAAAATATCTCTATGAGTCAAACAGAAATAAAACTATACTGGATTAAACAAGTTTTCTGAAAATGTTATGGCAAATCTAAATGCTTTACAAACAGGTGTGCTTGTTGCAAAAATCAGTTACTGTGTATCAGTTTCAAATTCAAAGTGTCAAAACTCCCTATATTACACTAACTACGCAAGATATTATCACGGTTAAAAATTCATTCCTTAATTGCAATATTATTTTAAAAAATGCTTAACTGATTTTTCGTATTTTATTTTTCTCATTGATTCATTCTATCAATTTGGAGGCTCACAACCATTGTAGACCAAGTCCATTTTGAAAAAAAATGATATAGTCCATTTAGAAAGTGCATAAATCTTTTTATCTACTCCCACGGTGAACCAAGTCTGCTTTCACATATGCATTCGGTTTGTCTGTCCGTATGGCCGTTTGGCCGTCTGTTTACTATCTAACTAACGTAAATATACTCGGATTTTCATGCAATTTATAATTCACATTTAGGGTCACCTAACCATGTTTGGTATTGCATAGGAAGTATGTGGGATTAATATTTCATTTACAGGGCTACCCAAAATATTCCATTACATTATGGTATATGGGGAAAAATCGTTTGCAGAGTATTTTAATGATATTGCTCTGTTTCAAATGTATTTAAACTGATATAAATCACTGAATTTTACCACAAGATGATTATGACAGAATAGGGTATTCATAGCATTTGTCTTTCATTTACAGGGACACATGAAAGAAATCGGTTACAATAGTGTCTTTGAGTAAGAACTACTGAAGTGCGCTTTTCAATTTCGGCTTGCGCTTTTAAATTTAACTGTTTTAATGATATACAGTGTTGCTTAATGTATACAATAGGGCAATACAATATATACAGTGTTGGTCAAAGAATTTGGATAATTTTCAGATTGTAGATGGGAACATCTGAAATTTGAGTTTTCAAGTGTGTGATGCGTTTGCATATAGTTGAATTAGACGTGATATTTTAACTTATTAAACTATGAAGTTTTGTTACATTATTCTGAAGGTCTTGGGAAGTGCTTCATAATCTATGCTTGACGCATGATTTTTCTTTCTTGTTTTAAAATGGATTTGGTCTACTATGGTTGTGAGGTCCTCAATTATTCTTCTGACTGATTAATTCTGCGTATGTTACCATTAAATTTCGGAAATTAGATAATGAGCAAATTAACTATGTTATCCGCAGATTAAGTATACAAATCCGTTCGCTAATTGATGGACGTGGGTGCAAGAAATTCTAGGGAACCCGCTTAGAATTGAATAAAGGAAGGAAAGAGTATCAGAGAAAACGTCGACCATTACCGCCGTGACGTGCTTCGTGAAACCAATAGTGCGCATGTAAAGTTTTATTAATTTATGCAAAAATAAATTCAATCTATATATTCCTGATATTGGACTACTTTCCATATATGTATCTGTTCATTTGTTTTTGTAATAAAAGCTTTAAATTGTATAGAGTCTTTGTGGACACCTGTATTTATTTGATTTGCTGTTTTTATGAAGACCTAAAAATGTTTAGATGTTGATTGATTACTGCGGATCTCTGCTATAGTTTCAAAACTTTGTGAAGCTCTGCAACGCAGACGAATCATGGCGTATTTCAGTCTATCTTCGAGTAGTTGTAAATCTGTGGTGTTTATTGTTGATTTTTGTCGGGTCGGGACTAGTTTATCAAGAATAAATCATCAAAATGTAATTTTGTAAATACTTAAAAGTAGTCATTTTTATCTAATATATATATATTATGTAATACTAGATGTTGAATCTTTAGAATAAAAAAGCAAAATGCATTTAACGTGTATTTCCATAAACTTCGGTGTTGTTCTGTAATGCTCTCTGAAATATCAGTAAAATGTCCCTTACTGCAAATAAATAAATAGAATGCTAAATTCTTCTTTAAAAAGTTAAACTTAAAATTACATTATGTGTAAATTACTTAAGAGATGAAAAAATATTTTTAAAAGGCGTTAAATTACTTTAATATTTCTTAGTACTTTCAAGTATATACATAGCTTTCATCAGAGAATAAAAAATACTAGCGTCTTATTTTCAAATTTCACTTAGTTAGTGTCGAAAGGAGTGAAAGTGAAAGTCAGTTTTTAGATCAGGAAAACATTGGAAAAGTAAAAATATTGATATAGAGGGAAGTGGAATATTACGTGTTTTATGATTATTTAAGCAAACTGAGCCAAATTCTCGGTATGTTCTAGGACAGAACGTCATTACAAAAAGTATTTTCTTTAGTAATAATTTCTATTGATTCACGGATAATTAAGTCATAATTATTCTTTAAGGGCATATAATTTTTGTTCAAGATCGCATTAAAGAACATTTGAGAGATTTGAAGTGCAACCGACCAACAACAGCCCTGTCAAGACTTAACCAGAAGCAGAATATACAAATTAATTTCGAAGATACAAAAATTATATGCCTCTTAAAGAATTATCACGATTTAATTATCCGTGAATCAATAGAAATTATTACTAAAGAAAATATTGTTTGTAATGAAGTTTTATCCTACAACATACCCAGAATTTTGCTCAATTTGCTAAAAGAATCATAGAACACGTAATATTCCATTTCCCTCTAAATCCATATTTTTATTTTCCCAATGTTTTCCGGATCCAAAAATTGACTTTCACTTTCACTCTTTTTGAAAGTGAAAGTAACCAACTACATGAAATTTGAAAATAATACGCTAAAGTTTTTTTATTCTCTGACGGAGGCTATGTATATAGTTGAAAGTACTAAGAAATATTAAAGTAATTTAATAACTTTTTAAATATTTTTCATCTTTTAAGTAATTTGCACATCGTGTAATTTTAAGTGTCCCTTACTACGTTTGTTATTTTTATGGTTAAAATATTATTTTTACGAAAACTCTGGATAAAAGATCACGATTAGATATTATTTCAGGCTTTAAACCGACTCCTCCTTTAAACTAAAACTTAACTTTCTAAAACATTTATGGTTACAATTTCACTTTAAAAACGTTATAAAAGCATTAGACTTATTTTAAATTTCGTAGTTGAAGATTAAAAGCTAAAAGTTTTAAAAATCCTTCTTATTACATAGTCTTCAAAACAGAGGTAATCTATCATACTTACGAATTTTTCAAAAAAGATTTTTAAAGTTTATAGTTATAAAAGAAGAGTAATATAAAGCGTACATTAAGTTTTCTTTGCGACTTGTTTTTAATGGAGTTTTTGAAGATAAGGAATTTAGTTTACTTTGCACTTTAAATCACATTTGTGATAGATAAAAAAAGTATTTTCTAAGTCAAGTTTTCATACAAATATCGCCTTACATATTTTATTATCAAACTAAAGATACGAACCTTGTATTGAATGCAAGGTTCGTTGATATATATAAATGGATATATATCATGATATATATCTTGATATATATATCCGATATTTATCTTTAAAATATCAAGATTTTTGATACTTTCGATATTTTCAAATTCTTGATATTTATTTTCAAAATATCAAGATGTTTGATATTTTGTATATTTGATATTTATTTTCAAAATATCACTGTGCAAGATAATCTTTCTTTTTTCTTCAGTCAAAACAAGTGTAAGTGAAATTTTTAACTGTTATTGACTGTGTCATTCTGTAGATAAAGAACTTTTGTCAGTGAATTTTTTAGGCAAAGAAGAAAAATATATTTTCCAGGTTTCATGTTTGAAACTTTTATTTTTAAATGTATGTAGCATTTTGTTATCGACTTTCAGACATTTCGGCGACACTAGTACATCTCGAAATAAAACGTAGTAGAGCAATCAAGGTCAACCATCCGTTATCATGCAAATATCGGATTGCAGTCAGGGTGGCGAGTAAGACAGGCTTAATAAACATTGAGAATTTCCCATCACAAAATGAATAGAGTCATCGTAACTTTAAACTGGTTAATTTGACAGAAACATATCGAACATTCCCAGTAGCTGTTTCCTCAACTCTCAATAATAGATCATTCACTTCATAAAACTTAAGATGTTACAAGATTAGGATCTACATATTAGGATCGTTCACTCCAAGCGACGCAGCTTAATTAAACAACCGGAAAAACGTAAATTTTTCTGCTCCTCGTCGATGTAACGATATAAGTACTCCGAAAAACAGCGCGCGGACGGATACAGAAAGGTGGATAATCAACGCCAGCAGAGAGATGGGGAAGGATGGGACATGAAACAAGCTACGATTCGATGGGAAGAGGATGACGTCGATAATGAACTCTTTATACGGCGTCAGAATTAAAGAGCCATTAAATGCTGGCGACGCATGGAATTGTTGGTATAGAACACTAAAGAAAAAATGATATTAAAAACATTCGAAAGAAAAAGGATTTAGTTTTAGAAGAAAATGAAAAAGTAATTTAATGGGTTTTATAAGATTAGACGAATGGATTCTTTCGCTCAGTTGGAAATATTCAATTCGTATGATAACTTTACCAATCAGTTTGATTGCGTTAAAATATTAGTTCATCTACGTATCCATTGTTTATATGGAGTTCCTTTACCTGCGGTTTATTCTGTTGAGCTGTCTACATGACAGACCAGATGTTATTACCATTAAGGTTTTTCTGAGCGAAATATGCTGGCTGGTTGTCGGCCCAGTTAGCTTAAACGGAAAAGCATTGGCCTTGTAAGCCAAGGATCTGGGTTCAATTCCCAGCCTGGGCATTTTTTCGCTCAGTTGGAAATATTCAATTCATATGATAACTTTACCAATCAGTTTGATTGTGTTAAAATATTAGTTGAATGGATTAAGGTTTTTAGAATAATAAAAGAATACGCAACTTTAAATGCATGAAATAAAAGACAAAAGATATTAAGATATTATTAAAGATAGGTAAAAAAGGAAACATATTAAGAATTTGGAATAGTTTTATTAAAAAAAAGGGGCAAAACTTTTTATTATTACATGTATAACTATTAATTATGTCAGACAGTTAATTCATAACAGTCATTTGAAAATATACTGTAATTTAGATAATCATTTATATTACAGCTTCTTTAGAAAAGAATCTTTTCTGATTTTGGTTTAGTTGAGTCTAAACTGTACAACAGGTTAGGGAATAAAAATTAAGGCAAGCTTACTTTTATGTTAAAAGTCTCAAAAAAAAAAAATAAAAATAAAAATAAAAACTATTTTGTATTTAATATTTTGCGTTATAAAATATAAAACTTCCTTGAAACTTGATACAAAGCCTATAGTTTATATTAGTGTATAAAGCAAATTGCATCTATTTTCAATTAGTTGATCTTGAATTTTATTTTTAGTTGGAAAAAAAAGAGGAAAAGAGAAATGCATTTTCAGAACATTGTTTTATTAAGTTTTGTTAAGTGCAATATTTTTTAGCTTCTAATTTATATTATGCTTGAAAATATTTATTATCAGCAGTAAGTTGGCTATTTTGAAACTATCGGATATACATCGAAAATGTCGGATATATTTCAAATTATCGGATATTTTTTATATTTTTGAAAATATCATGATATTTACTTACCCTGATTATATGTAATGAAACGCAGAAACAAAAAATTGTACTAAAGAGTAAAGAATATTTTATCATTTACACAGTAATATGTATTGAGCAAAGAATAAAAATTTAAAAGCGTATTTTATGTATCTGTAATTTGAAATTTCGCTTATTTATTATGGAAGAAAGATGATAACAAAAGATAAAGAGGTGCGCCAGGAAATGATTTTGATCTATTAAACGAATTATATTAACATTTTATGTTTAAAATGTTTTGTTCAAAAAACTTACGGATTTTAGAAAAAAAAATCTATTATCACAAGAAAAGATAAGAATCTTGAGTTGTATGTAATGAATTGCAGAAACAATAAATTATTTTAAATAGTATAGGATACTTTATTATTTTTACAATAACATTTGATGAGTAAAGAATAAAAAATTAAAAAGCTGTAGAACAAATATAACAAAACAAACATAGATAACAAAAGATCAGGAGGTGCGCCAGGAAATAATTTTGATCTATTAAACGAATCATATTAACATTTTATGATTAAAATGTTTTGTTCAAAAAAGTTATGGATTTTAGAAAAAAAAATCTATTATCACAATAAAGATAAGAATCTTGAGTTGTATGTAATGAATTGCAGAAACAATAAATTATTTTAAATAGTATAGGATACTTTATTATTTTTACAATAACATTTGATGAGTAAAGAATAAAAAATTAAAAAGCTGTAGAAAAAAGATAACAAAACAAACATAGATAACAAAAGATAAGGAGGTGCGCCAGGAAATGATTTTGATCTATTAAACGAATTATATTAACATTTTATGTTTAAAATGTTTTGTTCAAAAAACTTGCGGATTTTAGAAAAAAAAATCTATTATCACAATAAAGATAAGAATCTTGAGTTGTATGTAATGAATTGCAGAAACAATAAATTATTTTAAATAGTATAGGATACTTTATTATTTTTACAATAACATTTGATGAGTAAAGAATAAAAAATTAAAAAGCTGTAGAACAAAGATAACAAAACAAACATAGATAACAAAACATCAGGAGGTGCGCCAGGAAATGATTTTGATCTATTAAACGAATCATATTAACATTTTATGTTTAAAGAGTTTTGTTCAAAAAAGTTATGGATTTTAGAAAAAAAAAAATCTATTATCACAATAAAGATAAGAATCTTGAGTTGTATGTAATGAATTGCAGAAACAATAATTTTTTTTTAAATAGTATAGGATACATTATTATTTTTACAATAACATTTGATGAGTAAAGAATAAAAAATTTAAAAGCTGTAGAACAAAGATAACAAAACAAACATAGATAACAAAAGATCAGGAGGTGCGCCAGGAAATGATTTTGATCTATTAAACGAATCATATTAACATTTTATGTTTAAAATGTTTTGTTCAAAAAACTTACGGATTTTTGAAAAAAAAATCTATTATCACAATAAAGATAATAATATTGAGTTGTATGTAATGAATTGCAGAAACAATAAATTATTTTAAATACTATAGGATACTTTATTATTTTTACAATAACATTTGATGAGTAAAGATTAAAAAAAAATTAAAAGTTATAGAACAAAGATGACAAAACAAACATAGATAACAAAAGATAAGGAGGTGCGCCAGGAAATGATTTTGATCTATTAAACGAATCATACTAACATTTTATGTTTAAAATGTTTTGTTCAAAAAAGTTATGGATTTTAGAAAAAAAATCTATTATCACAATAAAGATAAGAATCTTGAGTTGTATGTAATGAATTGCAGAAACAATAATTTTTTTTAAATAGTATAGGATACATTATTATTTTTACAATAACATTTGATGAGTAAAGAATAAAAAATTTAAAAGCTGTAGAACAAAGATAACAAACAAACATAGATAACAAAAGATAAGGAGGTGCGCCAGGAAATGATTTTGATCTATTAAACGAATCATACTAAGATTTTATGTTTAAAATGTTTTGTTCAAAAAAGTTATGGATTTTAGAAAAAAAATCTATTATCACAATAAAGATAAGAATCTTGAGTTGTATGTAATGAATTGCAGAAACAATATTTTTTTTTAAAATAGTATAGGATACATTATTATTTTTACAATAACATTTGATGAGTAAAGAATAAAAAATTTTAAAGCTGTAGAACAAAGATAACAAACAAACATAGATAACAAAAGATAAGGAGGTGCGCCAGGAAATGATTTTGATCTATTCATATTAACATTTTATGTTTAAAATGTTTTGTTTAAAAAACTTACGGATTTTTGAAAAAAAAAATCTATTATCACAATAAAGATAAGAATCTTGAGTTGTATGTAATGAATTGCAGAAACAATAAATTATTTTAAATAGTATAGGATACTTTATTATTTTTACAATAACATTGGATGAGTAAAGAATAAAAAAATTTAAAAGTTGTAGAACAAAGATAGCAAAACAAACATAGATAACAAAAGATAAGGAGGTGTGCCAGGAAATGATTTTGATCTATTAAACGAATTAAAATTAACATTTTATGTTTAAAATGTTTTGTTCAAAAAAGTTATGGATATTAGAAAAAAAAATCTATTATCACAATAAAGATAAGAATCTTGAGTTGCTTGTAATGAATTGCAGAAACAATAAATTATTTTAAATAGTATAGGATACTTTATTATTTTTACAATAACATTTGATGAGTAAAGAATAAAAAAAATTAAAATCTGTAGAACAAAGATAACAAAACAAACATAGATAACAAAAGATAAGGAGGTGCGCCAAGAAATGATTTTGATCTATTAAATGAATCCTATTAACATTTTATGTTTAAAATGTTTTGTTCAAAAAAGTTATGGATTTTAGAAAAAAAAAATCTTTTATCACAATAAAGATAAGAATCTTGAGTAGTATGTAATGAATTGTAGAAACAATAAATTATTTTAAATAGTATAGGATACTTTATTATTTAAACAATAACATTTGATGAGTAAAGAATAAAAAAATTAAAAGCTTATTTATATGAATTGAATTCGCTTATTTGTTCCGGGAGAAAGATGATAACAAAAGATAAGAAGGTAAGACAGGAAAAGATTTTGCACATTAAACGAATTCTATTAACATTTTATCTGTAAAGTGTTTTTAATAAAGAAATTATTGATTTTAGTAAAAAAGATATTTTTTAGAAATTCATAAAAAAAATAATGAAAATTTGAAAACATAAATCTGAAAAGGTTTAGTTTACTCATGTAAATTAACAAATTGCGAGTTTCTAAATTTAAATAACTTATATCGGATAACCAAAAGGCCACCCTTCTTTAATAAATTTGTATTATTGTCTTTACATTAAATATTAATTTGTAGATCACTGGCTATTATTTAATCAAAATATTTTATAAATATAATATCGACTTACATTAAATATTAACTTACACTTTACCGGGTATTGTTTAATTTAGTAAAGTTTAATACCCAAAGAATAAAAAGAAAAATGAATTAATTTCCTATCATTTGAAGTTTTGCTTTGTTTCTCCTTGGAGAAAGATAATAGCAAAAAAATATTAAAGCTTCAA
Organism: Maratus speciosus; assembly: GCA_963932465.1. Taxonomy (NCBI): domain Eukaryota; kingdom Metazoa; phylum Arthropoda; class Arachnida; order Araneae; family Salticidae; genus Maratus; species Maratus speciosus. Next base: position 524,925,898 of record OZ010786.1, read on the forward strand.
AAAATTATTTTGAACTATGAAACGTTTTCTGTTGATATTTCACCTGTAAAATTCTTTGTATTAAGAAAGTCATACTAGATTTTAGAAATAACAGTCCATTTTTAAAATGTATTAAAAATAATATTAAGTTAAAAGTTATAAAATTTATAGAGATTCGAATTGCCAGATAATATGCTTTTTAAAAATTATTTATTGTAATTGATATTTTTTTGCTATTTTAAATTATATATACTTTTTATTTCGAATTTTATAACGTGTTTGATATCCAATAAATGTTTTCAGACGAGTACTAAGTAAAAAAAAAAAAAGAGATATACATTAAAAATTTCAAAAACTCCTCATATGGGTATGAGAGAAATATTTTACATTACATGTTAAACCTTGAAAACCTTTCTTTTTAAGTATTCGTAAAATGTTTGCTTTATTTTATTTAGAATTTCATAAGCAAGAAATTAGTTTTAAGGAAGTTTTATTAGTTTAATCGAATTCTTAAATTGAAACTTACACAGACCATAATTAAATTCTGAAAACCTCATTCATTAAAAATTTAATTTACATACTAAATATGTCTGTAATGAGCTTCAAGAATATGGAACTAATTAAATTTTTAATTAGTTCTTGTATTATTTTATTTTAAGATGGAATTTTAAATAGTATTTGTTTGGTTATCAATGTGGATATTATCTTTTTAATCATATATTTATGAAGGTATTCATATGTAGTTTTATGCAGGTTGTAAAAAGCTCATTAAATTTTTTGTGTTATCTTTTAAAATATTTAGTGTATATTTAGTGATATTACGAGTTATAAACTGGCAAATTAAACTTGATACCAAAACTTACAGATTTTGACGAAGTATTATTTTGATATTATATATTTTTTAATACTCTAATGTATATCAGTTTGATGCAGTATTAGCATGCATTATTAGCATCAGTTAAGACCTATTAACTACTGCCATCACTTTAGAGAAAAAGTAGTCAAGTGCGAGTATTACTCGCGCTCGGATCCGTACAATAAACATATGAATTAGCAACTGGGCATTACATTACACAAATATCTATCTATATTATAAAGGACAAACATATCAGTGCGTAACGCATACGTCATTATGCATTTTTGAACTTTTAAACATCGCACATTTTCAATTTTTACACCGTCGTATAGGGGGGAAAATGTACGTTTGATTGCAATTTGCTTGAAAGCTGTATCTCAATTTATTTTTGAGATATTATTTTTTTTGTAGTTTTTAATATCATTTTGTAATCGTGGCAACAAATGTACTCAATTGCTATTGAAAGTAAACGGAAAAAAGTCGAAAATAGGAGATTACTGTATCTTTTTGTTGCCATTTTCTCTTAAAACCTGAAAAAAAGTTGAAATGTATGTCAACAATATCGTCTGTTATTCCGCGATAATGACGTCATATGCATACTTTTCTATAGATGAAATTTAAGACTGAATTGTAAAATTGGGTTGCTTTCGCGGATGCAAATGACGTCATTTTATAAAAAAGCGTGTATTTTAATTCTTAAAACTGAAATATGTTTTGTAGAAGTTCGTCATTTTCACAGCCCACCTGCTATGAAATTCTTCAGAGGTGAAAATCTTTCACTTTTGTAATTGAACTAATGTAATTGAAACCGCACACTGATAAAACGCAATGTTTCACATTCTTTATATAAGAGAGGTGACATGCAAATAATAGCGATTTATATTATAGAAATTGATGATTCTCGCCTGGATGGATTTGCTTCGCTGAGTTAGAGAAGGAAACAAAGAAGGCAATAATTTGAGGTTTAAAATAATACCAGGTTCCTCAAGTTTTTGTCCAAAATTCTCTCGACTAATAAAATTTTAATGCTATTCTTTAGAACATTCTATTATAATTTTATCAAAATAAAATAATTTACTAATTTAATTTTTCATAATTTTATCTAATCTATATATTTAAAACACAAGTGTGATTTTTAGTCATCTGCCCTGATCTTTCTGCTGAACCAATTTTACTTATAAAATTTTTAACTGAAAGCTGTTCATTCGTAGATGTGATCGTACTAGCTTTTTTTTGTTTTTAAATATCCCCAGTTTTATATTTTAATTTTAAAAGCACTTTATGAAATTTCTTCAAAATGGTGAAAATTAGATAGCTTTCATTATTGCAGACAACAGAGACATAATGAGGTTTATTTATCTTTATTCATGCCATTTTCTGATAAAATTTCAAAATTGTTGATAAAAATTGTTTAGTGGCACAAAATCCCATTAGGAGAATAATATTTTGAACGGAAAATGACATACTGCTTTTGAAAACACGCATTTTTCCTCATAAATTTTCCATTTTGTTTTTCTTTCTGCATGTGTACTGATACTAAGTTTCAGACTCTAGCGAAATGCTTATTTAAGTGAATATGAAGTCATATTTAAGAGAAAACGGTCATTTTCTTAGATAAAACTAAATATTTTAACACTAATGGGTCTAAAAAAACATGAATTACGGAAATTTTTACTCTCCGGTACTGAGATTAGAATCTTAAGTTAAGAGTGCGTCTGTTCAAATAAAAAATGTTGCTGACAATCGTGACTTCAAGTTTTGAGTTAAAATGATTTTAAAATGATTAAACAAAACACAAAATTTTTAAAAATGATAAATACGGATATGAGAATTTCGTATATAAATTTTGAGGAGGTGAAAAGGATGTCGGGTTTAGATTTCATGCGGAAAAAAATCTATGATCGTGTCAGAGTGGAATAAATTTTGCTGTTTTTCATTCCGGAATAACAAGCCTCAATTGATAATCTCATCCTAATAAGGGATGTTTATTATATTTTACTGATCACGTGTCTATATTATAAAGGACAAACGTATCTGTGCGTAAAGCTGACGTCATTTTGCGAATGGCAACAATTCAAGATAAAATTTCGGTCTTGAAATTTTCGCTACTGCAATTTTTTAATCTTCTGGCCATCGTACATTTTCAATTTTCGTCGCATAGGGAAAGAATCTACTTTAAAATGCAATCTGTTTAAAAATTGTATCTTAATTGACTGATTTATTATGTTTTTTAAATAACTAGGGGGCTCGGCCCCCTACAAGCTACGCTCGCCAATCCCCGTCCAGACACCGCAGACTCTAAATGCACGCTAATTTGATCGGCTTTAAAATGATTTCGAAAGATTGAATTATAATTTAAAAAACAGTGGCGAATTCCCTATAAACGGATTTCTATTCATTTCTCTTTGATTGGGGAATTTTAAAACAAAATCCGCTGCGGTACTACTTGATTATCCAGTCGACCAATTTCGCCAAATTATATAAATCGCCAAATTATACAAATTGACATAATTTTTATTTTAAATAACGAAAGAACAAATAAATTAGTTCAACATTAATAAAAATAAAAATAAAACGTCGAAATAAAAATAACTTGATGCCGTAGACACGTGTAACAACATTTCAAAATAAGCTAATATAAAAGGAATTAAGTAAACAGAGTCTTTGTCTCCTGGTATTCTTTAACAAAGCGAAAAGAAAGTTCTTTTAAATGAGACATTTTAAATTAATTATTTTTAACCTGACGTAATTTTGACCAAGCTATTTTTTCTCTTTTAAATATTCACGTGAAAATACTTTTGTTAGAAATGATATATTATTTGCGCTTTCCTAACAAAAATAGTTGAAAAGATCCTCTCAAAATATCAAATAAATGTCTAGCGCAATTTCTAAATTTAAACTGTTTTGCAATATTATTTTGTGTTCATTTTATGTAATAACTGTAATGTGACGTAAATATAACGTAATTTCTCCTGTTTAAGACTTCTAACGCATGTTAATGAATTTATTATTTTACAATATCCTTTCTCTTTTAAAATTCACGTGTATACTTTTTATGACGTAATTTTTAATGAGTTCCTGCTTCTTGTACATAATTATTTAATTCTAATTCCAAATGATTTTTTCTGTTTATAACAGTCACGTGTAAATAAATATTTAACTTGAAGCAAACATTATTGTTTGCGCTATTTATACATTTGGCAACAGTATAAATTAATACCATATTGTAAATTATGTAAAAAATATCTCTCAAAATGCTGAAAATTTGAATTTAAAATAGAAATAAAACCTCCAAAAATGAGTCAAATTAAAAAAATTAATGCAATCTGCACACCGGCAAATTCTAACGCATAAAATGATCTAAAAATGATTACAGTCCCATGTATAGATTTTGCTGCTATAAAACTTTTTTAATGGAACGATTTTGTCCAAATTTAGCATTAAATATCTCTTAAAATAATTCTTCGATTTGAAAACTGTCTGCATCAGCGTGTTTATCAAACATTTCTCTATAATACCACCGATTTTCATATTTTTGTACGTAATATTTTTCTTAATATTAACGAAGAAAGACCTCTTGTCACAAAAAATTCAAAACCGGCGGCGGCGGTGGCGGTGACAGCGGTAGTTACTTTTTTTTAGAATAGAGATATTTTTAAGCATGAATTTTTTAAAAATCATCTTATCACGTGCCGGTTTCAAAATATAATAATAATAATCATTTTGCACATAAATCAGCATTGTTCAGCATTTGTTTCTGACTATTTTTGCATAACAAAATTAATACTTCCTTTATAAACAAATAAAAAAATAATATTAAAAAAAACACAAATCTAACATATTTGTGAAAGACGATTTAACGAAATTAATACATCCTTTATAAACAAATAAAAAAATAATATTAAAAAAACACAAATCTGACACATTTGCAGTCGTGAAATTTAAAATTTTAGATCATCAAAAAAAAAAAAAAAAAAAAAAAAAATCAAATGGAATTTTTTTTGCAAAGTGCATCTCAGTTTACTGATTGTCTATAGTTTTAAAAATAATTTTAAAGTATGAAATATTTTTTAATTTATCTACATCGCGCGGAGCTCGGTTACGAAAGATTAATCCGTTTGCCCTTAAAACAACATAAAGAGTTCATCATCTTCTTACGGCTAATATTCATTTTTAAAAAAAAGCAAAACCCTTCCCTATGAATAAATAAATAAAATAATATAAAGGAAACACAAATTTAACAGAAATGTAAGCTCTGAAATTATTAGAATATATAAGGATGCCGTAAGCAGCAAAATCTTGGTCAAATAACTCATAGCATGCGGCTAATAAGACAAGATCACTTTTGATAAATTTCAAAACTTTATTTGATTGTATAATTCATATTTTTCATAATAAATGCTTTTTTAATGTAAGTGGGCAATCTAAAAAAATTATTGCATATAAAAAATAATATTAGTTTTCAATTAGAAAAAAAATTGTTTTCACCTATATTCTGTAACCAGGGAAACCCTGGTACGATCCCCTGGTATCATCTAGGCTTTAAAAGTTGGTGGCATATAGAGTATGCCGCTCGTGTCTTTATGTATGTCCAAAACACCAGTGTCTTTAAGGGGTAATATCTCGGCTAATTGCCTACAATTTTTTCGAAAATCCTCGTCACCAATCGTTTTATATTTTTGCGACCAAAGGTACCTCCAGCTGATTTGCTGAACACCCGCAAATCGCAATTTCCGTGGAACGGAAAAATGCGATTTTCTCAAAAACTATGCGGCCTTGGGTAACCGCTATAGTTTCCCTGCAAAGTTTGAATTACCTTTAGTAACCCTAATTTTTTCATAAATTTAATTTCAGTACATTCGGAAATAGAGGGAGGGGAACATATTTTTGCATTACATTTCCGACGATATCTCTGAAAATATAAAATATAAAATGAAAAGAAATGTATTTTTGAGTTCGGTGTTGCGAAAGCTTTCACACGATATACAAAGAAAAGATTTTTTTTTTTCAAGTAACATAATTCATCCCTCTACTTTTTTCCTAAATATATTTGCGAATGGTTCATAATCTATAAATGTGGGGGTCAATATCCTTTATCACTTCAGCCAATTTGAACTTTCCGTGTTCCATACTTACAAGTAAAATTGCTGTGACAGACAAACGGACAGACACAGGAATGATCTTATAATGGTTTCATTTTCACTTTTTAAGCACGGAACCCTAAAATGAGCTGTATTTTTTTTTATAAAACTTATGCCGTAAGTTAAAAATTAATAATTATATGTCTCAATTTAATCAAAATCATTCTTTAGTGAATGACTAGTACTTATAGTCTAAGAGCTAGCAACGTTTTCATCACCTGATTTTATCACGGCTCATTTTTCTATGTGTTCTTCTCTTTTATGGTGTAGTACGTTTGCAAACGGTCTGGCTGCCTGGAGACGTTGCGTTTACCTGTAGGAGAAGGGGTTATGCAGGCCATAAAACTTCAAAATTACGCCCTTTTATCAAGGCTTATTTTTCTATATGTTCTTCAGTTTTATGGTGTAGTACGTTTGCAAACGGTCTGGCTATCGGGAGACGTTGCGTTTACCTGCGGGTGAAGGGGTTATGCAGGTCAAAAAACTTCAAAATTACGCCCTTTTATCAAGGCTCATTTTTCTATATGTTCTTCCGTTTTATGGTGTAGTACGTTTGCGGACGCTCTGGCTGGTGGGAGACGTTGCATTTATCTGCGGGTGAAGGAGTTATGCAGATCAAAAAACTTCAATTTTACGCCCTTTTATCAAGGCTCATTTTTCTATATGTTCTTCCGTTTTATGGTGTAGTACGTTTGCGGTCGCTCTGGCTGGTGGGAGACGTTGCATTTATCTGCGGGTGAAGGAGTTATGCAGATCAAAAAACTTCAATTTTACGCCCTTTTATCAAGGCTCATTTTTCTATATGTTCTTCCGTTTTATGGTGTAGTACGTTTGCGGTCGCTCTGGCTGGTGGGAGACGTTGCATTTATCTGCGGGTGAAGGAGTTATGCAGATCAAAAAACTTCAATTTTACGCCCTTTTATCAAGGCTCATTTTTCTATATGTTCTTCCGTTTTATGGTGTAGTACGTTTGCGGACTGTCTGGATGGCGGGAGACGTTGCGTTTATCTGCGGGTGAAGGAGTTATGCAGATCAAAAAACTTCAAAATTACGTCATTTTATCAAGGCTCCTTTTTCTATATGTTCTTCCGTTTTATGGTGTAGTATGTTTGCGGACGGTTTGGCTGGCGAGAGACGTTGCATTTAGCTGCGAGCGAAGGGGTTACGTAGGTCAAAAACTTCAAAATTACGTCATTTTAGCATAATTTTTGTTTATAGCATCTGTTTCTACTAAGTATTTGTGATATTAATCCATTATTGCCAGACGTTGCCAATGTTGCTAAGACCCTGCCAGATCCACATTTATAGGTAACATATTACTATTTGGCTATCAGACAACATACAATTAATTTTCAAGACACAAATTCGGTTACAACGTTAATGCCAGATGTCTTTAAATATGGCAACGAAATTGCCTGCTTCAAGAGTGGTTTATAGTTTAAAAACTATGTCATCTTTGCGTCTTTTTATCGAGTTTAAAATTAACAAGATATTACTCTTTGGCTAACAAACAACCTATAAATAATTTTCCAGACACAAATTCGTTTGCAAAGTTAATGCCAGACGGCCTTAAATATGGCAACGAAAGTGCCTGTTTCAAGAGTGGTTTATAGTTTAAAAATTATAAGACATCTTTACGTCATTTTATCAAGCTTAAAAATAATAGATATTACTCTTTGAAACAAGCATTTTCGTTGCCATATTTAAAGCCGTCTGCCATTAACTTTTCAACCGAATTTGTCTCTGGCAAATTAATTATAGGTTGTCTGTTAGCCAACGAGTAATATCTTGTTATTTTGAAGCTTGATAATATAACGTAAAGATGACTCATAATTTTAAAACTCTAAACCCCACTTGAAACAGGCAATTTTGTTGCCATATTTAAAGCCAACTGGCATTAACTTTGCAACCGAATTTGCGTCTTGCAAATTAATTATATGTTGTCTGATAGCCAAAGAGCCTATAAATGTGGATCTGGCAGGGTCTTACGACATTGGCGTCGTCTGGCAATAATATATTAATATCACTAATAGTTAGTACAAACAGATGTTATAAACAAAAATCATACTAAATTAACGTGATTTTGAAGATTTTTGACCTGCATAAGTCCTTTTCCCGCAGGTGAATGCAACGTCTCCCTCCAGCCAAACCGTCCGCAAACGTACTACACTATAAAACGGAAGAACATATAGAAAAATGAGCCTTGATAAAAAGACGTAGTTTTGAAGTTTTTTGACCTGCATAACCCCTTCTCCCACAGGTAAACGCAACGTCTTCCTCCAGCCAGACCACCGTCCGCAAACGTTCTACGCTATAAAACGGAACAACATATAGAAAAATGAGCCTTGATAAAATGACTTGTTTTTTGACATTGCTAACTCTTAGACTGTTAAGAAACTTATATTCGGAAAACTAATATCCTAAATTAAGAAATTCTAATGTCTGACTTAAAATAAAATAAGAAATAGTCAATGTTGCTTATTGTATTTTATTTTGTTTGTTTTTTAAGGGAAGGTATGATTTATGAGATCATTATTATATAAATAAAGACACATTACAGGTTTTGATGAAGAGTTAATTTAATATTGTAATAAGTGTAATTTAATAAGTTTTAATTTACTTGCTATTGTAATGTAAATCAGTATTATGCAATATTATTTTCAGACGTATTAACAGCTAGTATCTTTTTAGCGAAAAAAATTACAGTAGAATCTCTTCTATCCGAAACTCTTTTAACCGAAACTCTCGGTTAACCGAAATTCCTTTTTAAAGCTTTTTTTAAATTATTATCATTACTATCACATTCTTTGTATTCAAAATCAATTTTGAAAGCTTTTTTAGCTTTTTTTTTTTTTGCTATCATATTCCTTATGTGCAAGCGGTCCTTTCCGAACTACGAGTACATATAAATATTTTTGATCCCCTTTCTTAGAGTTTCTTTGAATTTAACTTGAGCTCCCGTAAGATAAGGAGTGGAACGAAAAAAACGAACAAATTTTTATTCTGAAGCTTTTGAATGTTTTGCAAAAGGTTTGGCATGGCTGAAGCAGCAGAAAGACTGTGATATTGGTTAACTAATAATATTAAAAAACTCCATGATAGAGCTTCAAAGTAAAGGCAATCGAAACTGCGACAAACAAAGCATTTTTTGAAACCCTTGTAATACATGTAAAAGATAATTTAATTTCAAAATTAAAATTCAGGTAATCTATTCTGTTTTTTCTATTTTGCTATTGCTTTATTTTTAATAAGCACTTGTTACAATAATAAGAAATATTGCACATATTTCTCCTTAATCTTAAAAGAGAAAATTTCGATTTTCCGAAAGAGGGTCGGTCCCAATTACTTCGGATAATCGAGGTTCTACTGTATTCATTCAATAGAACCCTTGTCTCAAGTTAAATAAAATATTAAGGAACATCTCAATTTAACCAAAATTATTCATTAGTAATTGACTAATATTTAATAAACTAACATCAGGGAAATAATATCCTAAATTAAGAAGCTAACTTGAGAGCTTATTTAAATTAAATAGTTAAATTTTCAATATCGCTTTACAAATATTTTTTAAGGGAAGTTTTAATTCACAGGATCCCTATTTTATAAATAAAGATACATTGCCGATTTTGAAAAACATTTAAATTGATATTGTATTTCACCAAATATTCTAATGTATATGTATCAGTTTTATGCAGTGCTACGTTAAAATGCATTATTTTACTTAATTTTTTTAAAGATAAAATAAATATACTTTAAACTGAGCTGCTGCCGCAAGTTAAAAAATACGCAAAGAAATGCCTCAAATTAATAAAAATCATTCATTTGTGAATGGAGCGTTTATAAGATGCTCTAATATCAAAGTTTATTTAAATTAAAGAAATGAATGTCCAATGTTGTTTAAAAATATTTTTTTAAAGGAAGATACGATTCATGGTATCACTATTACATGAATAAGAAATATATATAATTTACGCTAAGAGAGTTTTTTTAAATATTCGAAATCTTTTCTGAATTTCATAGTATTTTTTGTATACTTACTTTAAAGCATTAGTACTATTTTGTTAAATAGCAGCCATCAACAACAAAAAAAGAAAAAGATTTTAAAAACTATTATTTTTTGAGGCAAACGTCTTTATTTTTTCTAGATGTAAAAGAATTTCTGAATCATAAGGGCGTTGAAAATTTAAGAAAAAGAAAATATATTGTCATTCCAGGAGCTTTTTCACTTATTATGGAAAAAATGTTTAAAAAATATATCATAAAACTTATAAACTTTCTTTTTTATCTTCCGAAATATTGGAGAAGTTCTTAATTTACTTTGCCTAGAATTTTATAAGCGAAAAATTAGGTTTAAGGGAACTTTATTAGTTTAATCGAGAGCGTAAACTGAAACTTTCCAAGGCCATAATTAGGTTATCAAAATCATATTCACTAAAAATTTCATTTGCATACTAAATATATAATAATGAGGATCAGGAATATGAGGCTAATTAAGTTTTTTATTATTTCCTAGATTCTTATAATGAAAAAAAAAATATGATTAAATTTTTGTATGCTAATCAATGAATAAATTATCTCTCTAATTATACATTTATAAATATAATCATGTATCTTTACAAAGATGGTAAAACAAATAATTGCAAATTACATTTCTTAATTGTTTCAATACTTAGTGTATATTGTGATAATACGATAGGCAAAAATAAAAATAAAAATAGACATAATACATGTAAGGCTGTTTTCAAAATCTGGTACTTTTTGAGACGTTTTATTCATAAGCCCATAATACTGGTTGAAGTTCTAATTAAAAAATTTCGAAATCGAGTAGCGGTTTCCATTTTCCGACAAAGTTAAAAACTCTTTCGGAAAATACAATCAAAATTTTCTTATTTAACCAATGGGACAGCGCCATGTCTTCATGAGTCAACAATCGCTACTAATTCAACATGTAATACTTTTAGGAAAAAATGAAACGCGCTATTTGATTGCAAATCACTTCGCAGGCAATAGGCACAAATGCTAACTGAATATGCTTTCACAGTTAAAAATGAATCCATGTATTAGATTGTTTTACATTGTTGAGCAAGAAAAAAATGTTTTTGATAACCGCCTTAAAACTCCAATAAATTACTATTTTGAAGTACTATTCGTTATTTTTATTTTATCGCAATATATAACTCTAATTTAATCAATATTAGTTGTAATATTAAAGTGCTTTCAAGCATTACACCCTTTATATTTTTTATTTAATGTTTTACTTTTTAGTGTTTATAATATTTCATTTGTGCTGTTTCACAGAAAGTTTGCACTTTTTGACGCACAGTTAAATCTATTGTTATCAGATGTAATTTTCCAACTGCGCGAAAAATGTCCGGACCATGATTCGATCTAGGCATCTCTTGGTTGAAGCTGCCAATGCTCTACCATGTGAGCTATCCCAGACGAATCTGGTTGAACTTTTTCACCCAGTTAACCTTATTGATTAGGGGAAAGGGCTAGTTGGCTACAGGGGTAAGTAGGCGCAGTCCTCATAAATCGCCTGTTTCTGGATAGATCGCGCAACCAGTCACAGAGTACCTTTTTTATTGCTTTTTACAATCCTCAATGTAGTTTTGCATCGTTACCTACGTGCAATGGGCATTTATTACGATTTTCCTGTTTTTTGCACTCATGAGTGATTTTTTGTTGCTTCATTCTTTTTCTAATTTCTAATACTTATCTTAATAATTGCGATTTAACTTGTGCAGTTTTTCTTAGTGTATAATCAACTGTACCTACCCCACATGTGATTTACTTGGATTATTTATGCTTAGAGGATTACGTGTCCCTTTTGTGAAGAAATTTATTATGGGGCAAGTAAGCGAATTGAACACGGGGCAAGTTAGCTCGGTGTTTGGTGTGCTCTGGTAGCTTTGAAATCAGCAAACAACGAGAAAAGTGGTTGCAGTGCAAGATTTTGTGCACACGTGGCTTGCCAAACGGATACACTCGATTTTTTATTTGTGGAAACTGTAACTCTGATGATTGTATAGAGTAGGATAGAAGTCACTCAATGTTAATGTTTTATTCATTATTTTTATGTCTGTATAATTTAGAATTTACACTGTACAGCTATAACGCCTTAGTTTAAATTTACTGGTAAAAATGAAATTGATTTCGCTTAACTGCGTGTCTTATTTGAGCTTCATTTAAATTTTTATAAAATATGTGCCAACTTAAACCATATGTAGAGGCAACTTGCCCCGTGACGGGGTAGGTTGGCGCAGAATTTTCCTTTTACTTTAGGCTTCCGCTAAACATAAACTACAAAAGCTACAAACTCAAAACTCCGGGTACTTATGGCCAAATGTCTGTTCTTTAAAAGTGCAGTTAAAGTTTGTTAAAAAACTTAAATAATTTTTTTTAAAAAATCAAAGACTAAACACTGCGCCTATTAGCCCCGGTCTCCCTAATAGCAACTGGTCTGAAATCTGATTAATCTCAACAGAATTAATCGCTGGATAAGTAATTACACCATTACCTGCGATTTATTCTATTGAGCTGAACCAGATTTCAGACCAGATGCTATAATTAATAATGTTAGCTGGGTGAAAAAGTTCAACCAGATTCGTGCGGGGTAGCTCATATGGTAGAGCATTGGCGGCTTCAGTCAACAGATCTCTGGTTCAAATCCTGGTCCGGACATTCTTCGTCCAGTTGAAAATTTACATCTGATATTATTTATTTACCAATTAGTGTGTTAAAATTTATCTGGTGAAAATCCATTGTTATTGTAACTGGTATACAATTCTAACCATAAATAATATTTTTCTATCTATCACCTACGGCGGGCTAATAGAAAAATGCCTTAAAATTTTTTATTAAGTTTTAATTAGGTTCTAAAAATATTAAAATGTTATATTGCCATCGGAAACGCACCTTTGGCATAGTTTGTTTAATAATCCTAGAATATTAGAAAGTTACGAATTGATGACGAAATTCCATCTTTACATGACACAAAACCAAGTTGTGTTAAACAAAAAAGTTTAAAATAACGCAAACATTTTTTTTATGGATATGGAGATGGCTAAAATTGCTACAAATTTTGTTCTAACGCAATCATTTGAATGCGATTCCGTTGAAAATATTACAAATTAAATAAAATTTTAAATGAGTAACTAAAAAAATAAATAAATTTTAGGGTAGATTTAATTTAACCTAGCACGCTAAACAACATGCATAAAAAATTTCCTTTTTTAACATGTTTAAATAGTAATTAATTCTTATGAATTTTTGTTATCGTATACAGGGTGTAATTAGAGTCGCAGTCTATTCATTCGGTGAAAATTAAAGGGTTACAGGAAAATATTACAAATGAAATAAAATTTTAAATGAGTGACTAAAAAAATCAATTTTATGGTAGATTTAATTTAACCAGCCTCTCTACACAACATGTATAAAATTTTTCATTTTAACATGTTCAAATAGTAATTAAGTCCTATGAATATTTGTTATCATATACAGGGTGTAACAAGAGTCGCAGTCTATCCATTCAGTGAAAATTACAGGGTTACAGGAAAATATTACAAGTTAAATAAAATTTTGAATAAGTGATTAAAATAAATCAATTTTATGATAGATTTAATTTAACCTGACTCCATAAACAACATGTATAAAAAAATTTCATTTTTAAATAGTAATTAATTCTTATGAATTTTTGTTATCATATATAGGGCATAACCAGAGTCGCAGTCTATTCATTCAGTGAAAATTAAAGGGTTACAGTAAAATATTACAAATTAAATAAAACTTTAAGTGAGTGACTAAAAAATTAATTTTATGGTAGATTTAACTTAACTTGACTCCCTAAACAACAACCTGAATCCTAAACAACATGTATAAAAATTTTCATTTTTAAGATGTTTAAATTGTAATTATTTCTTATGAATTTTTGTTATAATATACAGGATTTAACCGGAGCCGCAGTTAATTCATTCAGTTGAAATTACAGGGTGCTTCACTGCAATCTGACGCGGGATTTATGGCCGTAACTTTAATAGTAATAAAGACATTTACATTAGAGTTAATTTGCTGCGTGAAAAATGCGACGAAATCACGAAAAGTTAAAAAGGTACATAATAATATTAATTTTGAGACAGTTATTCTAATTGGCAAATAAATAAATTAAGAGATGAAATTTTCCGAGTGAAAAACTGTCCAGGTTATGATTCGAACCAAGAAACTTTTGACGTAAGCTGTCAATGCTCATGCCAACTAAACTATCCTGGACGCATATAGTAAGCACAATTTACCCAGGAAACCTAGACGTAATAATGAATAAGATTCCCTGGATGAATTATGTACACCAGATTTGTCCAAGATATCTCAGTTTGCAGAGCTCCGGTGATTTATGGCCAAAAGTCCCTGGTTTGTATTCTGGCCCGAAAACTTTTTCACTCAGTTGGGAAATTAAAACTCGAAGTAATTTCATCACTCCATCGTATGTAATATCAGTTGAATTTTGAAAATAGGATCGTCTAATTTATCACTGGTTGGTTGCGGATGGTTACCACATTCACCATCTTAAATGAGACATTATCGGAATATGTGGGAAAAATGAATACCGTACGCACACAATATTCGATAAATGAGACGATTCACTTTTAGGAATGTAGTTGACATTATATATGATGACAAAACTGAATTACTGTGCACTTCTAGCACTGTTCTTAATTTCGTCTCATTTTGCAAAATATAATTTCAATCATTCGTTAATCTCCTTAAAATATCATTATTATTGTTAAAGTTGTGATTAAATTTTGTACTTAGATTGAAGTGAAGAACTTTGCAATTTTGACAGAATGACAAGATTGCCATTTTGATTTCTTATACAAAAGTACCACCAGTAAAAGTTTGTAAATGTTATACCAAAAACTCCCTGCATATATATTCATATTTCAGTAATACATCTTATTTAATCCAGTCAATATGGATTGTTGAATCCTTTAATTATTTGACTAAAAAAAACTAAACTGCAGCGCTGCAATCCATCTTGACAGGGTCATAGCCGCAAGTGCGTTACTCAGTTTTTTTTAAGTCGATTTCATAAGAAATAATACTTATTGCAGTCGTTACCATGGTGCGACTTTTGAAAAATTTCTTCATAACTTTTCATTATAAGACCGCATGTACCCAAAACTACCCCCACCTATATATATATATATATATATATATATATATATATAGATATGTATGCATGTATGTACTAAATTTTGCCCGCACGTTTAATATCGCATTTATGCACGGATCGTCTTCAAACTTTTCAAAAATTTTGAGATGGCTAATATCTCGACGAGGATTGCAAATAGGCAAAATCGGCCCAAGGGTGTAGAATTTCGGAGGGTTCAAAATTTTGAAACCGCCTTAACATGATTCTGATAAAACTAGCTCTTAAAGAAGAATGACTGGAAAAAACAAAGATTTTTCGTTGTAGCAGTTGCCAATAATTTAAAAAACACAGTAAAATTCTTACCACAACAAGTACTTTTCTATTGCAAGATTTCCGCGTGAAAAAGGAAAAATAAATAAATTTTAATGAATTAAAAAAAATAATATTGCGTCATAACTTTTCTTTAGCAAGATTTACATGTAAAAAAAGAAAATGAAATAAATAGTTTGACGATGTTTTTTTTTAAAAAGTGAATATTGTGTCATATCGGAAATATCGAGGCTAACGAAAAAGACAGGCTACCGCGGTGGGTCCGATTCTTCTTTTTTTACAGACCGCTGGAGTCACGTGATGCTCTTTTCGCACAGCTTCATTGGTGCATTCGAGCATCACGTGACTCCAGCGGTCTGTAAAAAAAGAAGAATCGGACCCACCGCTGTAACCTGTCTTTTTCGTTAGCCTCGGGAAATATAATGAACGCCAGCAGGTGAATATATAACGTTATGCGAGTTTGAAAAAAACAAATTGAACATGATAAAATCTCAACTATGGAAATATTAGCATATTTTAAAATTTTGAGGTTCTCTGAATTTGTTTTCGCCATTTTTAAATCTATTCCATTTATATATAAACATGTATGTATGCGTATATATTAGGATTTGCACAAAAGATTTATGTTCTTAGAGCTCATTCTTAGTGAAGAAATTGTGTTTACCTCTGATTCTGATTTAGTTTTTGCTGGTGAAATTAGTACTTAACTTCGAAATCTACCTCCGCCTATAGGCCGTGACGGCAAGGATTTTTTAAGCATGGACTTTGAGGTGCTATAAAGCATAAGTAAATGTGAGCTTAGTACCCTGTTCAGACTGGATTGTTAAGATATCTTAGACAGCATTTTGGAGGTGGTGTGTCCCGGAATTGAAGCACCTCTTCACACCAGAAAACTCCACCTAAGATAGCTCATTGAACGTCGCTATAAGTTAGATATGAACAAGTGGAAAGTGTGCGCATGCGCATACGTTAAAACCAGCCTCAAAAGCTAATCTGTTAAAGCAAAGCTCCACAGCCAATCAGAGTGAGTGATAGTGGCTGTATCTAGGCATAGAAAATTCGAACTCACTGAACTATCTCAGTGAATTCTGCGATCTTAAATATTCGTTCAAAACGGGTTATAAATGGATCCTTTATCGTTTAGTTGTTTGATACTCATTTTATTGACCCCGAAGAGATGAAAGATTGATTAAACCATGACTGAATCCGGTGGCAATTCTCCGACATGCAACGAACAAACGCGGCATGCTGACCACAGATCTATCGAATGCTTATTTGAATTAATATTGATTTAATTATTAGTAAATTATTCATTAGTATTTAGTGCACTTGTACTATAAATTATTATAATTGCATTACATTATCTTTTAGCTGTTAAATACAATATAATGTAATCGAAAAATTATTTGCAATTCAAAATAACTTCTACTTTATATATCCCTTTACTATACGGTTCGAACTATTTTTTAATTCACTTCTTAAGCATCAATTTTGATATTGCTTCCAATGTCTATTGCAGATATTTAACGAAGTACATGTAAGAAAATTCTTATACATGAGGTGTATTTTCCAACTGCATCTTATCTTACATTCTTCTATTGTTCACTTGATGCTATGTTTTCATTAAAAATCTGTTCAAAAGAATTTATGAAAAGTTTAGACAGTCTCGAGATGTCTTTTCTATAAAATAACTTCAGGCGGTCAAATAATTGCATATTCAGTAAAATTCCTAAAACAGTTACATATTTAATTAAATTTAAATCTGTCAAAGTATAAATTGAATGTGATACAGACAAGAGCAAATATTAATAGCATATTTAGGAACTTCGGTATGAAAAGAGTTTGAATAACACACGTATCTTTGATGTACATAGTAAATTTTTATTAATTTCATGCATGTAACAAGATTTGTAGTATTTGTGTCATTAATTAGTTTCGAAAAGTTACTTTTAAAACATTCAGTAAAGGAATACAAATACATTCAGCTGTAGAGTATTTTCCTTTATTTAATTAATGTTAGGATCTTCTCTCCATGAGAGGAAGACTGTCTTTAAGAAGACAGAAAGTACACATTGAAATAAAATATGGTGCAAATACATTGTAATTAATTCTTGTTCAAGTTTAAATAAAGAATTCTGAAATTCTTGAAAGTTATTAAATATCTTTGAAAATAGAAGAAAATTAGCAGGTATATATTTATTTAAATAAAAGAAGTTTCTATTTAGAAAACAGAAAGTGGGATTTTAAATAATGGGTTGCAAATGCATTTTAATTAATTCTATCTCACTCGCGTTTTAATTAATAATCCTTAAAATTTTGAAATATTTTGAATAATCTTAAAGGTATTTCGTTAAAACTTACCTGTATGGAATGTTTATAATATCATAATTTACATGACTTTTTTTTTACAATAAAATATTAAGACAAACAAGCAGTTTTAGTCCTAGGATATTAAATGTTCTATTATTAAATTATTGAATAATATTTAACTTATAAACATAAATTGAGAATAAAATGTTGCATGTAGACAGTATTATTTCATTCATTATTTCATATTAATACAAATAGAGAATGATCTTTTAATGAAATTTAAAAAAATGTTTTCTACAGAAATACCTATTTCATGAAGAAAATATTTATTTTGTGCGAAATAAAAGGCCGGACAGATTTTTTTTCTTTTAATATTACTTTATTAAATTTTTAATATTAAAAAAAAATAAAATTTATAAATTTACCGAACACGATAAAGGTATTGATTGAAAGTAAGGATTAAAAAATATATTTTTGTACAAATATCTGAAAAGGTATCTCTTTTGAATAGCAGAATGTAGACATTTAAATAATTTTATTACATAAACGATATATAAACTTTAAAGATTGGTTCGCTTATAAACAATTTCAAATTAACAAAATGTACTGATATATATAAAATACAAATGGAAATTTCGTTCCGGCTTCCTACTATTCGAGTTCTACAGCATGGATTTTGACGGAACTTACATTGTTGGATAGATATCATTTCAGGAAAGATTTTAAGCTCTAACACATCGTTCTGCGCAGATTAGGTATAGAATTATGATGGAAAGGTCTGTTACTCTGGTTGAAAGAGTTACCATTATTTTATTGGCGATAAATTTCGTTGATACATGAATTGAAAATGCTGTACATCTAAAAAAAAACTGTTACTAATTTTAATTTTTTTTTTTTTAAAGAAGAGAAAAATAAAAACAGTTTTCACGAGTGTATAATGTTATAAAATGAAAATATTTAATTTAAACATGAAAAGGAATGTTCGTAATTCTTAAAGGTTTATTCAATACTAGCAAACACCGCGGCTTTGCTCGCGTAATAGTTGAAATATGCCAAGTGATATTTGCATGAATATTTTTTATTAGAAGAACGCTTTTTGAAATAATTCAAAAATTACAAATTAAGCCACAGTTTGACTAAACTTCATTATAAAAGTGCAATAGACAGAAATGAGATTTTAATTAATAATAAGAACTAAAACTAATTCAAAATAAATGATAATTTAGAAAGTATTTTGAGACTTTTATGCTCATTTCATACGCTCATTTTAGCATTCATTTGAAGTTTTTAGAAACCGTCTTAACACATTTACATCTTAAAATTAAACATCATGTCAAGTTCCAAGCTTTTTGTCTAACAGTATACCACCTCTTTGGTGTTAGTGGCACCAACATTAAAATGCCGAAACAGAGTTGAAATAGAATGTCTCGAAAAATATTGAAACAGAGAATGTCACCATTAATTTGCCAATATTAACCTTGAAATCGGTTGGTAGTTCCTAATATTCTATAGAAAACGGTATTTAGATGTTTTTAAAGGCTTTTGCCAAGCAGATGGTAGTGACACCAGCATAAAATGTAGACCGTATAGGATCAGGCACTATCAATCTTGATTCGCAACCTATAACTTCTGTAATCGGTTTATTATTTCCCGAGATTCCATAGAAATCGTAATTTCGGACACTTTTAGAATGCTTCTCCCCTCCTTCCGTTCGCTTCACCCATTTTTAATTTATTTTTTGCTGTTCTTAGTGGACATTTATATTTTATAAGTAACTACCGTGCTACATTTTAAGTTTCTATCCTCTTCAGTACCGCCGAAATCGCAATTTAGAAAGTTGTTTGCTGCTGCAACCCTCTAGGGGTTGTGACATCGACATAACATATAGCTTACGTTTGAGCAGGCTTTATCACCATCAATTTGCATCCATTATGTTTGAAATCGGTTTCGTATTTCACACGATTGCATAAAAATCGTAATTTAGAATGCTTATAGAACGCTTTTCGCTCACTTCATACTTTTAAATTTGGAATTTTCTTTCGACAATTCTTAGAAAGCATTTCCATCTTTGAAGTAATTACCCTTCCAAATTTAAAATGTTAGATCCCCTCAATAACACAAAAAACGCAATTTAGAACATTTTTTGCTCCTGTAACCCCAGGTGGTATTGACAACAACGTAAAATATAGGCTATGTTGGAGCGGGGACTGTCACCATCAATTTAAAACCATTACTTCTGAAATCGGTTTATATTTCACGAGATTGCGTAGAAATCGCTATTTAGAATGCTTTTAGAATGCTTTTCGTTCATTTTCACCCATTTTAAATTTCAAATTTTTAAGGAACTCTTCTCAGAGAGTATTTACATCTCATAAGTAATTACCATGCCAAATTTCAAATTACTAGCACCTTCAGTATCACAAAAATCACAATTTTAGAGCGTTTTTTAAAATGCAACTGCAAGGTGGTAGTGTCGCCGACATGAAATAGATCATATATTGGAGCAAGGGCTGTCATCATCAATTTCCAACTATTACTTTTGAAATAGGTTGGGTACTTTCTGAGATTGCGTAGAAATCGCCATTTAGAACGTTTTTCGTCCATTTTCACGTCTTTTAAATTTTGAATTATTTAGGAAATGTTCTTAGAGATCATTTATATTATATAAGTAACTACCATGCCTAGTTTCAAGTTTCTAGCCCCTGCAGTATTACAAAAAAAAACGCAATTTAGATCGGTTTTTGCTCCTTCAACCCCTTTGGGGTAGTAGCACTGACATGAAATACAGCCTAAGTTGGAGCGAGGGCTGTAACCGTCGCTTTCATACCATTAATTTTTAAATCGGTTCGGTAATTCCTGAGATTGCGTAGAAATTGCAATTTAGAAAGTTTTTTAGAAGGCTTTTCGCTCATTTTCACCCCTTTAAAATATTGATTTTTTAGAAAATGTTCTTAGAGATCATTTGTATCTTATAAATAACTGCCCTGCCTAATTTCAGGATTCTAGGCCCTTCAGTAACACAAAAATCGCAGTTTAGAACATTTTCTGTATCTGCAACCCCTAGGTCGTAGTGACACAGACATGAAATACAGCCTATGTTGATCGGGCTGTCATCATCAATTTCCAACCATTACTTTTGAAATAGGTTGGATACTTTCTGAGATTGCGTAGAAATTTCCATTTAGAACGTTTTTTAGAAATCTTTTCGCGCATTTTTACCCTTTTTAAATTTTGAATTTTTTAAGAAATGTTCTTAGAGATCATATATATCTTATAAGTAATTACCATTCCAAATTTCATGTTTCTAGGCCCTCCAGTAACACAAAAATCGCATTTTCGAACGTATTTTTGCTCCTGCACCCCCTTTGGGGGTAATGGCACCGACATAAAATGTCGTCTATGTTGCAGCAAGGGTTGTCACCATGATTTTGACACTATTATTTTTGAAATCGGTTTGGTACTTCTTGAGATTGCGTAAGAATTGCCATTTAAAACGTTTTTTAGAACGCTTTTTGCGCCTTTTCATCCTTTTTAAATTTCGATTTTTTAAAGAAATGTTCTTAGAGATCATTTATATCTAAGAAGTAACTACCATGCTAAATTCCATGTATCTGGGCTCTTCAGAAACACAAAAATCGCGATTTCGAGAGTTTTTTGCTCCTGCACCCCCTTTAGGATTAGTGGCACCGACATAAAATGTAGCCTATATTGGCGCAAGGGTTGTTACCATCATTTAGGCACCATATTTTTGAAATCGGTTTTGTACTTCATGAGCTTGCCTAAAAATCGCCATTTAGAACATTTTTTAGAACGCTTTTTACGCATTTTCACCCCTTTCATATTTCGATTTTTTAAGAAATGTTCTTAGAGATCATTTATATCTAATAAGTAACTACCATGCCAAATTCCATGTATCTGGGCCCTTCAATAACACAAAAATCGCAATTTCGAAGGTTTTTTTTTTTTTTTTTTTTTTTTTTTTTTTTTGCTCCTGCACTCCGTTTAGGGGTAGTGGCACCGGCATAAAATGTAGCCTAGGTTGGAGCAAGGGTTGTCACCATCATTTGCACACCATTATTTTTTAAATCGGTTTGGTACTTCTTGAGATTGCGTAAAAATCGCCATTTAGAACGTTTTTAGGACGCTTTTTGCGCTTTTCACCCCTTTAAAAGTTCGATGTTTTTATGATATGTTCTTAGAGATCATTTATACCTAATAAGTAACTACCATGCCAAATGCCATGTATCTGGGCCCTTCAATAACACAAAAATTGCAATTTCGAACGTTTTTTTGCTCCTGCACTCCCTTCAGGGTTAGTGGCAGCGACATAAAATGTAGCCTATGTTGAATCAAGGATTATCACCATCATTTTGACACCATTATTTTTGAAATCGGTTTGGTACTTCTTGAGATTGCGTAAAAATCGCCATTTAGAACGTTTTTAGGACGCTTTTTGCGCTTTTCACCCCTTTTAAAGTTCGATTTTTTTAAGAAATGTTCTTAGAGATCATTTATACCTAATAAGTAACTACCATGCCAAATGCCATGTATCTGGGCCCTTCAATAACACAAAAATTGCAATTTCGAACGTTTTTTTGCTCCTGCACTCCCTTCAGGGTTAGTGGCAGCGACATAAAATGTAGCCTATGTTGAATCAAGGATTATCACCATCATTTTGACACCATTATTTTTGAAATCGGTTTGGTACTTCCTTAAAATGCGTAAAAATCGCCATTTAGAACGTTTTTAGAACGCTTTTCGCCCATTTTCACCCCTTTTTAATTTCGTTTTTTTAAAAGAAATGTCTTTAGAGATCATTAGTATCTCATAAGTAACTACCATTCCAAATTTCATGTTTCTAGGCCCTTCAGTAACACATAAATCGCATTTTTAGAGCGTTTTTTGTTCCTGCACCCCCTTTTGGCCAGTGTAACGGACATAAGATATAGCCTATGTTCTAAGTTGGACTAACACCATCATTTTGATACCATTACTTTTGGAATCGGTTCTGTAGTTTCAGAGCTTACCTCCTATAAATAAACAATTTTTACCTCTTTATAATATTAGTATAGATGAAAGATTGCAGTTTTAAACTATATTTGACTTTTTATCTCTTGCGTTAGGTTAAGAAAAATACATCAGAAAATTTGATATGATAATATCTCAGTGATATTTTTTTTATTTAATTTTATTTTTATCTAACTCATCCATCATGGGGTTTGCAGAAGAAACTAGCAGATGTAATTATAGAAATCACGGTACTTGTGAGTTACATATTGTATGCTTATTTACGACTTCATTTTATTGCCAAACTATTTAATTTTAAGCCAGAAATACATAAGTGTGGCATCGGTCTGTGGCACCATACTGTTGAAATTAAAAAAATTAAAAAATGTATTAGCTATATACAATTTTGTATTAAAAATATAAAAATGCTTTAAATAAAAATTTATTTAGGTTCAGGGTAATTATTACAATCTGATGTATAGGTAGGTACCAACATTTTCATTCTAGTTCCAATATTTATTTTGTACTCATGCGCGTATAGTTGTTACACTAATTTTCTGCTCGACAAATGCCTGATAGTTTGGAGCCCCCTATAAATGCTAATTCTGTATCACAATTTTTTAAATGCATGAAATGAAAGAACAATCTTATATCTTTCATATCCAAATTAAAATTGTGTTTTAAAATCTTATACATTTTAAGATATCAAATATTGAAAAAGGTCTTTTTTTCATTTTTTACAATTTTAAGAGTCCTGAGACCTCTTAAAGACGTGGATAAAACATATAAGATAAAACTTTTAAAAATGTTAAAAACTATAAAAGTTAAAAATCTTAATACCAACAAGTTTCAGCTACACTACAGCCATCTTCAGTGTCACGCTTTCCAATGTCGAAAAACTTAAAACTCAAAACTTTTATGGATTTCAAAAGTCGTAAGTAAACATATCACGTTGATGGTGCTGGTATCACTGCACCATCTATAATGCTATAAGTGAACCATCTGTTCCTGACAGAAGAATCATATTAAGATGTAGAATAGATATCACGGGAAAGGTAAAAGATTCAGCATAGCAGCGCTACCTTTTAGACGATATACACCTAAATCTTAAATGTGTGGTATAGACTATCCAAAAGTTCAGTTAGATCGTGTCATAAACTGATTCTAATTGGATTTGGCTGAATCTTTCTCAACAGGAAGATCGGCTCTGCTATATTGGCATCTATGGGATTAAATGTCACCCAAATTTAATATGTGAGACATTTATTAAAAATTACGTTACTTCAGATTTGCTTTGTTCACTTAACAGAGACTGCTGCTATTCTGTGCTTTTCACATTTTGTTGTTCACATTTGTTAGATATATCTTAAAATCTATGGGAGAGAATTTCATCAAATTCAATATGTAAGATATCTATTAAAAATTATATTCAATTAATTTCGGTTTTGTTCACTCGGCAGGAGTCGCTGCTAAGCTAGATTTTTTCAGATTAACATTATAGCCGTATCACAGTTTCTCTTGCTTAGAAATACATCAAATTTTATATTTAAAGATATTAATTAAATATACATATATAATATATCTATCTATGTATCTATATATATATATATATATATATATATATATATAACCATTAATTAAACATTACCGACCATCATCAAAAACCGCATTATTGTGAATGAATTGACAATAAAAATGGATGCCACAAACCTATAATATAGAACTGTATGTATAAAATAAAGTACCTTATACTTAATTACAAGAATTAATAAGGAAGAATAAAAAGAAGAATATGGATTCCGAAAAAAATGAAAAACTTATATATTGAATTACGTTTTCAAGAGTACAGAATTCAAT
Organism: Maratus speciosus; assembly: GCA_963932465.1. Lineage (NCBI taxonomy): Eukaryota > Metazoa > Arthropoda > Arachnida > Araneae > Salticidae > Maratus > Maratus speciosus. The sequence goes on from OZ010786.1 coordinate 524,950,526, forward strand.
GATATAAGCAAATCGGCTGTTTTCTGTGAGAAAAAAGCTAAAAGCTGAAAAAAAATTTTCTCCTGTACCCGAACAACCAATAGAACCAAAAGAATAGTCTCAAAATGAAAACAGAACATTATCAAATGGCATGAAATGGAAAAAAACACTACAACCCATTGAATATTTAATTTATAGCAATAGAAATCTTACACAAATTACCGAATAAATTCCCAGTAGATTTTCAAAATATATTCCCGCACATGGAATCTACAAGCATGATAAGATTAAGGTGAATAAAACAGTTAAGTTAACACAGAAATTAAAACCTATGGATTCAGTTAATTCATTTTGAAATACCGTGATGAATACAATTAATATAATGTAAATAGAAAATAATTACATTATTTAAAATACCTAAAAACAATTTTAAATTGTTTAATATCAATTTTACAATATTACCAATAAACAGCGTTAAATACCACCTGGTGTAAAAAATTAAAATTATTACTTTAATAGAAGCTTTAAAAAGACAAAATTTTTGGTGCTGCCATTTATTGTTTTATTTTAAACTATTATTATTATTCAAATCTCACAAAAAGATGAACCTAATAAAAGCTAAAGAAATAAAGACATATCAACTGCATTACTACACAAATCCTAATATAAAAATACCATACTATATATCATTATTAAAAAAAATTTAAATAAATTAAATGTTAATAAAAAGCTTTCAATATATTCTATTACCAAACCCATTTAATCTACACTGAGAAATAATAATAAAAAAAATTAACATTGATAATATATAGAATATAGCTATATGCTATAAAATAAAATAAATTATATACAATAATAATATAAAAAAACTTAATAATTACCATTACATATAAAAAATGAACAGGAAAGAAAATAAATAAATAAAAAATGGATGTTTATAGAAGATTGTCAGATTCTAAAATTCCCAATATCCTAAAGATCACAAATATATAGTGTGTGAATTATCTTCATATTAGCCATAAAAAAGTTAAAAAGATATGATTGTGACAATCAAACAAATTAAACCGATAGTTAATCATGGAATACAAAGTTGAAAATATGGGCCCCCCGAGCTATGTTAATCCCGAGCTCATAACCTCTGAATAACTATATCTGAAATTTCATCTCGATCGGTTGAACGGAACGGCCGCTAGAGTTCCATATATCTGCAAAGTTTTTTTATGACCACCCTGTATATATATATATATATATATATATATACTGTTCCAATTTCGTTATTAAATACTCAGCAGGCAGTATTGTTAAAAAGTTTTTTTTTAATTCACTGATCGCTGTTTCTCCGAGTTTAATTAAGGAATGCACTGTACTTCATGATTATTGGAGTGCAATAGGAATATTTAAATTAATATATTAGAAAAATACAGAAGAAAGTTTTATCATGACTACAAATACTTTTTCATTTTTCTTTTCTACACTTTTGTATTATTTATAGCTTCTATTTTTAGAGAAGATGCAGAGCAAGATATCAAACGAGCTCACAGATTTTATTTCAGAATATCTATTTCTGTGAAATTTACAAGATATGTGCCAGGAAGATAAATGAAAGATATTGGATTTCATTGCATTTGAAACGTTTGAAATATAGTATGAAGTCTTTTTTCAAAATGGACGTAGAATTTTTCTTTTACTGTTTTTTCTTTATTATTTTCAAGAGTAACTGAAAATGATTGAACTGTAATTTGTCGATGCAAGCTTTTCTTAATCTTTTATTTACAACGACCGTCTTTTCAGAATTCTACTAACTTCACGGATACCTTGGATTTAAGACTAAAATTATTGAGATTATTTAGAATATCTAGTGTTTGATATCTTGTTGCGTTTTCATAAAAATAGAAGCTATAAATAATACAAAAGTGGAAAGAAGAAAAATGTAAAAGTATTCTGTAGTCATGATAAAACTTCCTGTTGCACACCGACAACCATGAAGTGCTTTTCTTAATTTAACTCGGGTATCAATTATGACACATATTAAACAAGCAAGCAAATGTCATGATTAAGAATGATATCGAAAAAGGATGGAACGATTTTAACGAAAGTTGCCTCTCTTGCTAAATGGAACATGTGAAAACAATCTAGCTAGGTCCCTAAATCATGAAATTTCGTTTTAACAAGTTAAAACAAACTCAATACCTATTATTAATCCTATTAAATTCTCCTTAAATTAATTATTATCTTGCTCGATTTATTTAAATATAAAGATTTTAATTATTATTAATTATATCATGATTTCTGATCATTTCTAGCATTTTATGTGAATTCGAAGGTTTTTAAAAGAGCCATTTCTTTTTTTTTATTGCGAGAATACTTTCTCGCGCTGGGCTAATTTATACTATAAAATGAGTCCGCTTCAAATTGTCAGGACTCTGTGCTTTATCACTCCAATTGGTCGTGACGTAGGCTTTACACGTATCCTTTATTCTCGCATTGGCCAGACCACAGGCTACGTCATGATTTTCTGTTTCTCCGCGTTGTAGCGAAAAGCAGATGCCCGAGAGTTTTCGACAGAATTTGTTCGATCTTTCTCATTGTTAACAGCACCCCTGTCTGATCGTTCCAAGATGTTATTCATTCTAATACATTCTAATTTTATTTTAAGATCCTGTAGTGATCTCATGTCAAATCATTTAACTTCGAGATGGCGATGCCTTATAAAAAATGTGTTGAACTGCTTTAATGATGGTGGGTCATTCCATGTCAGTTCAGGCAGGCATGTAACCCACCATCACAGATTTTGATGAAACTGCGTGTGTTTGTTCCTTTTATTAAGATAAGATTCTCAGTATTTTTTTTTACTCCTTGGTCAAATAGTTTCTGAGAAAAAATTGTCAAAATTTTGAAAACTGCCATCAGTTGGCATTCTTGACTGCTCGATTTTCAAATGTAGCATGACATAAATATGATCATATTTCAATATCTATTCCACAAATCATCTTCAAATAATTTATGCATAATATATAGGGTACGTATTTTATGAAAAAAAAATACTGTTACGCTTATATAACATTTTAAGTGTGTCTAAAAAAATGTTTAATCTTTGAAGTCGTGATTTTTTTATGAAAAATAATGCATTACCTAAAATAGCATTATTAACAAAAGGCGGTATTTTTATTAAATTTATTTTTTGTGGGGGATATACTTAAAGGTGTCCTTTACCTGATTCTGAAATAAAAGTAGTGGGATTTTGGGTGTTTTTAGTAGTATTTCATATTTAAAAATATTTTGAGGCGTATTTCAAATCAAATCAAGCAGAGTCATTCCATGTCAGTTCGCCTAAGATATTTAATTCACTGTCACAAATTTCAATGAAACTGGGTATGCTTATAGCTCATTTTAAGACAGGATCAAGGAAATTAAAGGTGATTGCAAGTAAAATATTTTTTAAGATAAAAAAAATATCTAAATTTTGAAATTTTTTTAAAAATGTTTTTAATGGCAGATCTATATTCAAAGACTGCATAAAAAAAAAGTCATTTCAATATAAAATCACTAAATAAGTTTCATATAATGTATATGTGACAAATAATGTAGGCAGATTATTATTTATTGTTGTTTGTCATGTTTAAATGCTAAGAGTGTGTTTAATCTTGTGAATTCTTAAAATCAAGAATTTTGTGAAAAATAATGTGTTAATCAAAAATTTATTATTAACCGAAGGCAGGCTGTTATTACTTTCTTTAATTGTACGTAAAAATATCTTTTCAATAGTTATAAAATAAAAATAGTGAAAATATGAGCAATTTTAACAAAATTTTCATAAAATGTGAATGTTTAATGATAAATATTGAAGCTTTTCATGCTAAGATGTACTAAAATGACTACGATATCGTGTATTTCTACTCTTGCTTAAATATAATACATACAATAATAAAATAACAAATATTATTTACAGCAATAAAAATTAAATTAAATAGTACCAGTTCCTTTACCAACACTACATTGCTCAACAGCCGACTTAAAATCAACAGCCCGCACTCTTATTGAAAAATACTTTCAACTGTTCAAATAATAAATAAACTGTATTTAAAAATTTTAATATCAACTTATTATCTTAAGACGATAATAATAACTAAACAACATGATGAATTTATAAATCAGCTTTTAATTGAAAAGTCATGAAATGGTCCCTTTAAATATTGTTGTTCATCGAGTCAATCAAAACAAATTATATAAAAAAAAATAGTGAGCCTAATATGCTGACTGCAATGACACTTCTAACAAAACTAATTAATTCATTAACATCTGAAATCAAACCCGAAAGATCAAAAGAAAAAAAAATCATCTGTAGTGTGAATGTGGCATACTCAGTGGTTGTTGATGTATGTCTTTGTGACATTTTCACCTGTACTTCAATAAAATATAAACATGTAAGCTTTTTTCATTCATCCAAATTAAGTAAAACAATTGTAAAATTTTGTTGTCATTACACCAGATGTTAAATTTTTCGTTACATACTATTAGATAAGTTCTTTACTTTTAGACATTATTGACATAATATCATAAAATTTGCTATATGTATTTTCTGTAAGTGTATAAACAATATATATATGCTTTATTAAACATAAATGAATAATTTTTAAATAATTTGTTTGAGAACAGGGATATATATACACACATATATATGTTGAAAATCCATCTTTCAGCAATATTGTGATGAAATAAATCAAATTACCGTAATTTCCGGTGTATAGCCCGCGGATCATACAATCGTGTTTCGACCCAGAAATTTTTAAAAATAAAATGTAACTTTTCAGATCACAGTAAATATTGGTCTTCAAATACTGAATAAAATTTCTGGGTCCAAACTGAATTGTTTGATCTGCGGGCTATACACCCGAAATTACGGTACATATCATTAGAAACTGAATAAAGTTACAAAAGTGCAACTCATTAAGTTTTAATTTTTTTTTTAGATATAGTTATTTGAAAGATATAAATATAATGGATTATGCATTTTTTGCATATATTTAAAACACAATACGTCAAAATTTTCTTCAACAGAGTGAAATTTAGTTTTTTTTCAATATTAGCAGCTCAATGCTAAATTTTCAATATTAACAGCCAAATATGAGTTTAAAGATTAGGACTGTCATTTTGAAAATTTCTATTGGGCGGTGAGGAGCTAGTGATTTTTCTCTTTTTTGGAAAGGGATAATTGCTCTTCGCCCTAGAAGTTTTACTAAAAAACAATATTGTTTATTTTTTTCCTTAAGAAACGAACATAAAAGATAATTTGAAAAATAAAATAAATGTATAAATAAAAATATTTCCAGAGATGATACATTGGATAGGATTTACATTTGAAAATATTGATAATTTTAAATAAGATTTAAATACTACTAAAACCAACCAAAATCCCACTATTTTTATTTCAGATCCAATTATAATGTAGTATTATGTACAATTTAAAATTAAAAAATTAGTCATAGAAACTCCGCCTCTGATTGATAAAGATTTTTTAATAATTTCATTATTTTTTGTAAAATATTTTTGATTTCAAAGATTATACAATTTTTTAGACACATTTAAATATTTTTTAACATTACAGCAATATTTTTTTCATAATCTACATACTTTATTTACCTTGCTTAAATTATTTGAAGAAGATTTCTTTATTAGTTATTAAAATATGATTTTATATATAAAATGAGGCCTTTGAAAATTGAACAATCATTAATGGCAACTCGTGGCATTTTTCCAAAATTTTGATAATTTTTTCTCATATGTTCACTATTTTTATTTTATAACCATTTAAAAGATATTTTTACGTACAATTAAAAAAAAAGCAATAACACACTGCCTTCGGTTAATAATAAATTTTTGATTAACACATTATTTTTGACAAAATTCTTGATTTTAAAAATTCATAAGATAAAAGACACTCTTAGTGTTTAAACATGATAAAAAACAAGAAATAATAATCAGCCTACATTATTTGTCACATATACATTATTTGTCACATATACATTATTTGAAACCTATTTAGTGATTTTATATTGAAATGACTTTTTTTTTTTTTTTTTTTTTTTTTTTTTTTTTTTTCTTTTTAAATGTAGTCTTTGAATATCGAACTGTCATTAAAAAAATTTAAAACAGTTTTTCAAAATTTTGATATTTTTTATCTTAAAAAATATTTTACTTAGGATCAAGAAAATTAAAGGTGATTACGTCTTAAAATAAGCTATAAACAAACCCAATTTCATTGAAATTTGTGACAGTGATTAAATGACTTAGGGGAACTGACATGGAATGACTCTGCTTGATTTGATATGAAATGCACCTCAAAATATTTTTAAATAGGAAATACTACCAAAAACACCCAAAATCCCACTATTTTTATTTCAGAATCAGGTAAAGGACACCTTTAAGTATATCTCCCTTAAAAAATAAATTTAATAAAAATACCGCCTTTTGTTGATAATGCTTTTTTTGTTAATGTATTATTTTTCATAAAAAATTCACGACTTCAAAGTTTAAATATTTTTTTAGACACACTTAAAATGTTATAAGCGTAACAATATTTTTTTTTCATAAGCTGCGTACCCTAAATATTGTGCATAAATTATTTGAAGATGATTTGTAGAGTAGATATTGAAATATGATTATATATATGACATGCTACATTTGAAAACCGAGCTATCAAGAATGCCAACTGACGGCAGTTTTTCAAAATTTTGACAATTTTTTTCTCAGAAACTATTTCACCAAGGAGCAAAAAAAATTACTGGTGATCATATCTTAATAGTAAGAACAAACACACGCAGTTTCATTAAAATCTGTGATGGTGGGTTACATATTGATATTTTACTGCCTGATTTGACGTGGAATGCCCCTGGTTTCATTTAATAAAATCATGGAGCTCTATTTTGCCTCGTTTTTCTTTTATCCTGGAAAAACGCCCAAAGATTTGATTCGTGTCTTTTCTCAGCCAATCCACGACGTGCACCAATATTTTATATGCTACAAATAAAAACCATCAGCAGCTAAAAATGCTGCTTGGTTTAAATCGGATTTACACGAAACGGTTCGAACGATTTACACGAAAAAAATTTCTATTCTAATTTATTTCTCGTAGCACGAGAAAAAGAATTCAGAAAATCATTCATTCCCGAATTCAGAAAAGTTCATCTTGCAAGTTAAAATACTGTTATCACTGAAATTGCAGTTATATATCGAAAGCGGCTCGAACTATTTTTACAAAATTTGCCTTCTGTACTAATAGGAGTACAAGAAAACAATTTAGCCAGGTCACTAATTCAGCAAAATTCAATTGATATGGCTAAAACAATCCCAATATTCAAAATGATTGTTTAAATTGGAAATAGTTAGGTAGATTTTCATGAAATAAATCTTAATCGAATACAAGGAAACGATCTAACTGTGTTACAACTTAGAAAAAACGCGTTTTTATAGGATTAAGTAATTTTCGAAAGGAATCATTAGTAAACCGAATTCTCACCAATACTATTCGTCATTGATCAGTAACATGGCTACGGACAGTAGTGAAAATTAGTTCTAGTAAGTTAGAACAAAAAAATTTAAATCGAAAACTTTTGGGATGTTTTTCAAGACTGCATTTTTAAAAACATGAGCTATGAAAGGTTTAAATATATATTTTTTGTCATTAATCTGCTATAACCAAAGTTCTCGTCAATTCTATTTGCCATTGATCCCCATCACGATTTCGGAAGATTTCGATTCTGTGGGATATGTGATGGTGAAACTCCGGGTCAGTCAACTATAGTCTTATGCAGATCACCTCTTTAATTTTTAGAACAGATAACATTATCGTTCGAATAATGTATGAATACTAATAACGCTCGAATACGTAATTTTTTTCTGCGGTCGCATCCCAGTCGAATACATTTTACTTAAAACAAGATTTATGTGCTGATTTGGATACGAAACAATAATTAGATAAGTATCGACTTAAAAATCTTAATACTAATATGCTGCTAACGTACTGTCATTCACAAGTAAGTTCAAAACTGTTGAACTTAAATTTAATAACATACGAGGGTGTCTCAATAAATTTTAGCCATCACATAGAAATAATTGAGTGAAATTTATGAAATTGGTACATTGTATTAGTTCTTCTTTATATAATCAGCGTGCACAGTAACACATTCCTGCAAACGGTACTTCAAAGAGAGGGTGGATGATGTATTCCAGGAGGCACGATAGTAGACCCAAAGGGTGGCATTTTTCGAACTTTTGCCGACCCCCACATATGACATATTTTGGAAAGGCATGTGACCATTTATTCATGTTATGCGCTCCCTGAGTCCCTCCCACCAAATTTTGCCACCGGAGGCATGATTGATGTCCTCAAAATTTAGAAAAGTGCCCCCCCCCACAGAGGGCAAATTTGGAGGGAGGATCTCGGGATGTGCATAATATGAATAAGTGGTCACAAGCCTTTCCAACAATATGTCACATGTGGCGGTTGGCAAGAGTTAGAAAAATGTTCCCCTTTGTTTCTACTATCGCGCCTGGAATACATCCTCCCCTCTCTTTGAAATACCGTTTGCAGAAATGTGTTACTGTGCACACTGACTATGTAGAAGAGGACTAAAAAAACGTAGCAATTTCATAAATTTAACTTAATTATTTCTATGTGAGAGTAAAAACTTATTGATACACCCTCGTATATAATGTAGATATATACATATATATACAAAAAACGCAAAAAAAAAAAAAAAAAAAAAAAAAAATGAATCGACAGAATTTGTTACTCTAAATTTAAGAAAGTAGAAATTATATTTTTATGTAGAAATGAATAATAAAAATATGTCTCTTATCATATACAGTATGGATTATGTCGAATTGGATAATAAAATTTTGCCTTTATTGAAATACAGTATGGATATTAAAAATAATGACGAGTGAGGCTCAGTCTACCGAATACTTGTGCAAAAGCGAATAGAGAAGTATAAAAAGTTATACTGTTGTAATATTTCCAACTAAATGAAAATATCTCCAGGCTGGGATTTGAACCTATTACCGTTGTTTAAGCTGACAGCACTCTTCCAACCAAGCTATCCTTGAAAAATCCCGCGTACACATTTCACTCAGATAATCTTTCGTCAAAGACACCTAGTCTGTTATCTAAAACATATCAACAGAATATATTCCATGAAAATTAATCAAATAAACTTTGAATGCGAAATTACACCTAATTATTTTAACGCAATCATAGTGATTGGTTAAACAAATTGCCAGTCAGGTTTTCGAAAGTTAAAATGCCTTCATCTTATTTTGTCCAGTCAATACCATTTAATAAGTTGCAAACAAAATCATTTGCGCCCACCCATGCCGTTTCTTTCCCTGAATTTTAGGATTATTTCCCATTTTGCGAGGCTTCTACGTATGGCTGCAAACAAGGAGATTTAGTACTGATATTTTAATTTTTCTTTGTCAACCAGCGTTATTCAAAATTTTCGACAAATTTTTGACGTTATGTATGGAATGAAATTAGTGTGTTATGTTTGGCGTTATATGACAATAGCTTTTCTTTTTTCATATGACGTGGAGTTTTCTACTTTCTGGCGCAAAAAGTTGTTATTCTCCTAGAATATTATATATTTTGTAAAAGATAGGCACCTTCCCTTCTGGTTGGGCTGAGTTTCTGCCTGCGAGCCCCTGCATGTCGGGGAGACCTCCGTGTGGAGCATAAATAAGTCTGAGCTGGATCTCTGATCAGGCGATCTTGCCCACTCAGGCCGTCAAGTTGTTTTGTTTTATTGTGATGGTACTTTTACATACGAGTTTTTAGGTTTTTGACTCTTAAGAAAAGATGCCTGCCTTGGATTTCAAATAAAATTATTAAAAGGTAGACGTAGTGTGACCTCTTACGCAGCTGAAAATACTTTAAGTGCGTTTGACCTCTGATCTGGTCCGAGTTACCTATCCTCGACTGTCACAAATCATATGAGCTGTAATTTTTAAAACTGAGTGAAAAAGTGCCCAAGCTGGGATTCGACACAGGTTTCCAGGATAGAAGAATGCTTGAAAGTAACCAAGATGGTGCTGGGTTCAAAAACCGGCGTGGATATTTATTTTTTCGTTTGGTAAAATTAGAATTCATATGATTTCTATATCAATCAGCAAGATAGTGTTAAAACAATTAAACTACACTGTGCCTTCTAACAAAATTTTCGGTTTCTTTTCATTTTATTCGCAAGATTTCTGTGATTAAGGGAAATTATTTTTGCTGAATGCGAGATTTTTGTTTTAAGATGTATTGTCTTATGAAGTTTAAAAATTACTGATAAGGTAAATTTGATAAAATATTGTACAAATATCATATCGTTAAAATAGCGTTAAAATATCGATCTTATATGGTAAATAAAAAGCAAGATAGCGTTATCAATTACTATAAAATACAGACATTCTAGATAGTTTAGTACATAAAAATATATATAATTTAAAGCTTACATCTATTAAACATTTAGAATTAACGCATTATCTATTGAAAAGGATTCTTTAGTTTAAAAGAAAGAAAAATATCTATCTGAAGTATAAAATGTAAAACTCTCTTAAGAGAAGAAAGTTTTGGAAGTTTTATTTTCGTTTGAAGAATTTGACTTGTTGTCATAGCACAACTGCCTATTCTGAGAGAAAGAAAAAAAGTTTTCAAAATTATTGGACTGTTGAGAGTGGAATACAAAACTTTTCATCTGGTGATTCTTTTTCACTAAACACTGACATCTTGATTTTTCTTTTTCTTTCCTACTCTTTTGTATTAGTTTTAATATCTTCTATTTTAAGCAAGAACAGTAAATTTGCAACATATATTTCGTGCTTTATTTTGCAATATTTGTTTCAAAGAAATTTGTTAGTTTAATGTTTGCCAGATATGAAATGATATGCTTCGTTGCAAATCAAAGAGAAAAATGTTTTTCATTACAATATGTAGGGTAACACTAGGATAGATGGCCAGTATAAATATTTCCAAAACTTGATCACAGACTGCAGCATAAACTTTGTTCGTGGGAAATAGTCCAAAAAGTTCAGCCTAAAACAAAGACGTAGAATTACGGAATGACGCTTTAAATTCGGTGGCCATCTGTCCTTCAATTTCAGGACAGATGACCACATCATATCGAGGAGAGATGACCAACTTTAATCAATATTTCAAAATTAATCGGAGTGAGGATTTTAACTAAATATAATTAGATTTAAAATAATTATATAAATTTTATGTTTATAATTATATTAATTAATATAATTGTTTAAAATTTAACTATTATAAATATTGCAATAATAATAATATAATATAGGGCCTAACGGTGTATTTTTTTTTTCAGAAGATATTGGAAAACGTTGAAGGCTTTCACCCCAGAAGCGTATAGAGTTGATAAACAAATTTAAAACTGTGAAAAAGTCTAAAATAAACCCGATAAAAAAATAATAAAAAAACACGACACATCCGAAAATGATGACTGAATAGAATGCATAAGGGGCCAGAAGTTCTTCTGTGAAACGTTAACAAACTATCAAGGCCTTTGCCAAAAATATGGTAAAATTTCACGAAAAGGGAAGGATTGAAATTATGTTTCATATTTTGATTATTCGAATTTTATTCGTTCATTTTCCATGATATAATTACACCTTTAAAATTTCTGTATGTTTTTCATGATTAACTGTAAGAAATGTGTTATTTTTTGCTATTTTAACTTCACTTTTTCTTTCTTGTATTGGATGGTCATCTCTTCTCGGCTTAAAGGAGAGATGATCATCTCTCATCTGCCACTTTAATTTAAATTTTGTTTCCCAATTTTGGTTCTCAATATTTAATTATTTTTTGCCCAAACTATGATGATTATATGTATGATAATTTTAAATATGCATAAATATTTCTTGTATTTACCTTCTAAGAAATTTTACTGCAATCTTTAAAAACTACGGCCATCTGTCCTAGAGTTAACCTATAGATTAAAATCACTGTATGATATAAAATAAATCTAAAATTAAAAGCTTATAGTTATAAAAAAATCACAAATAATACAATTCATCATAATACGAAATTTTCAGTAAAAACTTAAAAAAATTCTGTAGAAAAATTGTAAAACCCTCTTCAGGAAATCGGAAGATTTAAAAGTTTTGTTTTCGTCTGGAAGATTTGATTTGTTGTCATAGATACTTTTCTTTGAGGTATAAAATACTTTTTAACGTTATTGGACAGTTCAGAATGAAACATACAACTTTGCAACTCGTGATTCTTTATCTTTTATTATTTCGTTGTTTGATTTTTCTTTTTCCTATCTACACTTTAGTGTTACTTATAGATCCATTTTCAAGAAAATTCAGTAAGTTTACAAAATAATTTCGGTGTTTTATTTCATAATACTTTTTCAGTGAAATTTGGAAGATGTATATTAGTGATATATAAAAAGATACGGGATTCTATTATACCTTAAAATCGTGAAAACATGGTATAGAATACATCGCTCACAAGCAAGAAAAATGAAAAAAAAAATTCTTTTTGCATTTTACTGCACTAATATGTCTGATTTAGACCCTTCTTGTTACAGAAAAATGTTATGTGTGTAGTTAATCGGAAAACCGCTATATTACCGTATTTGTCGATTTGAAACCACAGATGGGAAGTAATTCTTTGGGGGATTATAAATTTACACATTCTTCCAAACTTCTTCTACACCTTTATTCTTAAGAGTTTTAAGCTTTTAAATACGCTTTTGAAGCTGCATGCGGATCAAAGTGCGGTACTTTTATGTTACAGTAAAAACATATTAATTTCCTTTTGCAAATTTTGCGAAATGGTGCTTTTGTGTAGTGTCAATTTATTTGCGAATGAGCCATATGTTAATTTTTATCACTTTTACTCATCTTTGTAGAACTTCCTAGTGAAATCGAAAAGTTAATCTCTTAAAAAAAAAAAAAAAAAAAAAAAAAAAAACTTCTGGGCAAATTATATAGGGGGAAAAATTTGCACAATCCTTTAAACATCCTCTTCGTTTTCATTCGTAAGAGTTTTAAGCTTTTATGCAGGCATTTACGGCTGCATACAGACCTAAGTGCTGTAATTTTATGTTACACGAAAAACATGCTAAACTCCATTCACGTCTTTATAAAATGTAATTTTTTTGTGCACTGTCACATTATTTGCGGATGAGGGATATGTTAATTTTTAAGACTTCTGCACACATTTGTAGCACTTCCTAAAGAAATTCTACTAAAAAATTGAATGACTATCATCATTATTTTCAGTTCTTACGTGTCTAAAAAAATAACAAAATTGCAACAATAGAGTTAATTAAAACAGATCTCTAGACTTTCCCATAAAAATGTTAAATTATCGTTAAAATACAAGTTGAGAAACTGAAAACAGAAATTGTAAAAATGTAAAAAAAAAAAATACTGTTATGCATCATCTCTATAAAACAATACGAAATGTGTTACCCAAAATAATACTCTTAATATGAAAATCTTTTTGAAGTTAAAGGATTATTTTAACCTTTAATGTTTTGTAAAAACCTTGATGTAATTGTAGTCTGCATTTGCTCCACCCAAACCTTGACATATTTAACTGTCACGCACCCGTTTGTTTGACACAATAAAATAAATCTTAAATTGTATCAAAATAAAATTCAATAAGCAAAAGAAAAAGTATACATAGAAGATTGTTTTACTATGTTCCTTTCTCAGATATATTTGTGATTAGAGGTTTTCGCAGCCATAAACAGTCAAATTTTCATTTGTTTGCATTTATATTTATTATTGCATATATTCTAGCGTATAATGCGCAACTCAAACAATTATATTTTTATCCCGAAATGTTACTTATTGCTTGATGGTAATTTTTTTAAATTCATTTATGAAATAAAACTTCTGGGTCCAAATAAGCTGGTTTGAGCGGTGCTTGCGGAATATACTGCAAGTAATGGAATAATTATTGACAAACAGAATGATTAGAATCTGACACTAAAAATATGAATAATAAATAGGAGAAATGCTATTAACTTTTAGTAATAAACTTATTTTGTTTGTATGTTTTTAAAATATTTCTTTTTATTATTTAATGCAATAATGAATTATTTTATTTCTATTATTATTTCTGAAACAAACAAGATAAACTCAAAAGTTCAAAGATACACTATTCATTCGTTAAAGGTAATTAAATAGTGATGTAAAGTAATTATATGTAAACTTATTAATCCATGTGTATAGTAATTAGACTACGGAAACAATCTTCAAGATTTTACCTCTAAAATAATTGTCTCTTTCACAAAAAGATAGAGCTACTCAAATACATAAATAGTTTTATGTACTCCCAATATGCTGATTTAGAGCCACAGAGATCGATAATAATACGGAGAGCTAACTCACCGGTGGTCCAGTTTCTGTCGCGACCGCATCACACTTTAAATTCTCGAAATAATGAATCCTGCAATTTTCTTTATATTTGAAGGTTTCTTTCAATAAAACTTTTCCCCCATGCTTTTCATAAATTTCGGTTATTTCTACACTTTTTTAATATTTTTATGAGCAATACTTAATAAATTTTACATTATTTTTTGTTGCGCTTATCTAAAATTTCCTTTTAAACCAATATTAAATTAAAATTTGCAATAAATTTGGTTAAAATCTACGATTTTTTTTCAATATAAAATATATATCAGAGAAAATTGTAGCAACTTCGTCATATTTTTAAAAACAAATCCAATTTGAAAGTATTCTGCCCATACTACTCTATGGGAAGAGATATATGTTTTGCCAAAAGGATCAGGGTTCCATAAGCCGCATTTTTGGCCCATGAAATAAGATTAAAATTCGATTATGTTATACTGACTTAATTATTTCACTTTTTAATATTAGAAGGTATATATTGTACGATTTTAACAACAGATTTTGTATTTTGTTCGGATTTATATGACTTACACAAGCTCAAAGTTCATGTAATTCGTAGTTTTGATGAAAAATGCGCAATTTCTGCTATTTTTACCATCAATTTACTCTCTATTTTTAATATTTTACTATGATCGCAGCTTTGCAATACTTTTATTTCAACATATTTTGTATATTTTGATGTGTTTTACAATATGTATATAATAATGTCAAGAAGAAAGTGTTGCACGATTGCGCCCATATAAATAATTGAGTACAAATAGCAGAAATTGCGTATTTTTCATCAAAACTACGAATTATACGAACTGTGAGCTTGTGTAAGTCATATAAATCCGAACAAAATACAAAAACTATTCTTAAAATCGTACAATATATACCTTCTAATATTAAAAAGTGAAATAATTAAGTCAGTATAACATAATACAATTTTAGTTTTTTTCATGGGCCAAAAACGCGGTTTATGGACCCTGATTCTTTTTTGTCGAAATTTCTGTGCAATTGCATTCCTGGACCACTGGATTGAATATATCGGAATAGGGAGTTTACCCTCCGTATTATTGTAGACCTCTGTTATGTCTATTAACTTAAACTAAAGTTCACTCTTAATCTCCAGTTGGTTCAGCGAAAAAAGACTACAAATGTAGTATCACAGCAGAATATAGGCTTTTAAAAGGTTTCAGGACACTTAAAGCTTGAAAATTTTCGAAATTTAAATTTTATTAGATGTTAAACTCCTATGTTTTCTGAACATTTTGATGTAATTGTTTTCTTTAAATTTTCATTAGAACTCAATACCTCAATAGCTGAAGCTGTGTTTCCCAAACTTTGAAGTCATTTTTAGCCAAATGAAGTTTTTGGGTATAACGTGCACGATATCTCAAAAACTTTTGAATATTTTTTCATGAAATTTTCAAAACATATGTTTCATGTTAGTCTGTATAAAAAATCTTAAAATTTCATATTATAGTTCAAATAAATATTTTTCAGGTGATTATACTATTGAAAATTAAAAAAAAATTAGTAGCTAAATACAACTTTGTATTAAAAAAATGCTTTAAATGCAAATTTATTTACGTTCAGGGTAATTATTACAACTTGAAGTATAACTAGGTAACAAAATTTTTATTCTAGTTGCAAAATTTAGTTTGTAATCCGTCGTGTAATCTATTACATCAATTTTTTGCTCGTCAAATGTCTGTCACTTTGGACCACCCTATATATGCTAATTCTGTATCTTGCCATTTTTTAAATATATGAAATGAAGGAACATGCTTATATCTTTCATACCCAATCAAAATTGTGTTTCAAAATCATATACAATTTTAAGATATTAAATGTTGAAAATGGTCTTTTTTTTTTCATTTTTCGAATTTTAAGAGTCCTGAGACGCCTTAAGAAAAACATTTAATTTCACCCAACGCTCACAAAACACGAGTTACAAATACATTATTCTAATCTAAACTAAACTTGATCCCCCGATTACATTCTCATCAGAAATTATCCGGCATCTCAATGCGCTCACGCGCAAAAATTAGTTTACAAAAAAAAAAAAAAAAAAAAAAAAAAAAGTATGAATGCAATAAATCCCACTTAATGATTCAGGAAAATGATTATTATGTCAATAAATATCACTTAATTGTTTAAGGAATTATTGCACTTCATCTCTGGCTACTTTATTATGTTTAAATGATTATTTGTAGATAACAACCTCAGTGTTTAGAGCATGCGGCAGTCAGATTGCTTGTCTAGTTGTTAGAGCGCTAGTTACAAGTTTAGAGGTACGGGTTCCCCTCCCGGTCATTCTATGCTGGTCGAAGTGACTGAGTCCATTATAAAATCGAGCATTAACTCCTTATTTGGTTAAATTGGAAAAAGAGTTCAGCCCATGAATACAAAATGCCATTGATTTTGGAGGAAGAAATATAGTAAAACATTGATTTCCTCTCATAGGATAGTATGGGGGTAGATATTTTAAATTAATTTTTTTTTAATGTGACGAAGTTGCTTAGAATTTTCACTGGTTTATATTTTTTTATTTTAAAAAACTTTACATGTTTTAAAAGTACGTTTTCAGTTGTGGTGCGCGTTTTTAAATTAAACTGTTTTTTTTTTTTTAAATATTACTTGGTATGTATAAATTCTATATATCAGATATAGGGTTGTACAAAATTTTTCATGTACATTTCGTTTATTTACGCAAATTGCTGAATTTAAAATTTCAAGTGTGCTGTTAGTTTAATTAATCAAACATTTAACATATTATGTAGTACACATACAAATCTATAGATCAGATACAGGGTGCACAAAAAATTGGACATTTTCCCGACTGTTGACATTAATAACCCAAATTGTGTTTTCATATGTGCTATGCGTTTTTCAAATTGATTATTTAGACATCATCTTTCAGTCTAATGAATGGTGAAGTTTTGTTACAGTACAGGCTTTACCCGACTTACGTAAGTAATGCATTCCGTAAAGTTTTACGTAAGTCGGAATTTGTAAATTGCTTAGGTAAAATTTTGTAAGAAGATGCAATATTTATTATATATATTTGTATATATACACACATATATATATTACACAATATTACTTTATAAATAAAGCACGATGCGACAGTGTTACAGTAATTACCCGTATATGAAATATAAAAGTATTATAAAATATAAAAACCAACTTAAAGAACACTTTTCAAATATCTTGTGAAAAATGAGATTTATAAATCTAACATTGATGAACTGATTTATAGCAATTTTGAATCGACATCAAATGACTCTAAAAATAAGAAATAATTAAAGAAGACTAACTTAACCTATTCTCCATGAATTTCTGATGGCAAGACAAATGAATAGCAATCGCAAAGTAAAATAATCATTGATAAGCACACAAACTGTATTTATTATGAATTAGATGACTACTGTGAATAACTAACGATAAAGATTAAGTTGTTCTGTTATAGATTTGAATGTGTATACCAATAAAAATATTACTCTATCTAATATATAAACTAAATTAGGGTTGTGGTTTATATCGATATATTTTATTTATAAAATAAATATGAAAAGTATGCAATTGCGTAACAAACGCGCTAGTATGTTCACAAACATAATTTTTGAGATTTATTACGCAACTGCGAATTTACGTAAGTCGGGGGATGCCTGTATTTCGAAAATGTTGGAAAGTGTTTCTAATTTACGCTGGATATATGATTTTTCATTCTTGTTTAAAACTAAAACAGATATTTACTTAATCTATATCTTTGTATAAATTTTATGCATCAGTTAAACCAAGTACTTTATCTATAACTAAAAAGCAAACTTCTCCATGAAACTATTAAAATAAATATAGTGAAAACAAAATTCTGACGCCAGTTTATCGATCCAGCCACTAGATTTCCCATTTGTTTAAGGTCTCGGAAAATATTTCCCTCTTTATAATTCAGGCTTAAAATATAATGCCTCATACCATCTCGCGTGCTAAGAATCCAAAGCGTAAAATGAGATGCGAGAGAAAAATTTAGCCCGAAATATTGCTTTGATATATCATTAAAAGGAGAACATTGAAAGATGTAAGAAGAAAATATTGTTTCTCAAAATGCAGTTTTAATGTATTTATTTTGAGAAAAGAGTTATAGTGTTACTTTTACTCGGAAGGAAATATATTTTGTAGATTTTTTTCAAAGCTATCATTCTGTCTTTGCTGAAAATTGTGTTTTGCAAAAGAAGAAATATGGTACTGGCGTCTCATCCATGCCATGTTTGATTCCCTGCACCAACAACGACACCAAGAATATTAATTACAGTAACCCTTAAGTTATTTTGTTTTATTTAATTACTTTTTGCTATCTTCAGTGTAGGGGAACCCGGAGCAGCATGGGGTACGAATTTGAAAATATGTTTTTAAAAAATAAAAGAGTTGATTAAGAGAGCTGCAAAATTTTCTATGAACACATTATAATATAATAATTACAAAAATGTAATATTGTAAGAAAACCAAAGAACAATATATTTTTTGAGAAACAGAATATTATATCATTTGTCCCGTTCTGCCCCGGGTATGGGGCAGAACGGGGTGGTAAGGATAAATAATTATAAAAACATATAAAACTAGTGGAAATGCAAAAAATAAAAGAAAAGTTTGCTCTATATTTATTTAGTTTTAAGTGATTATAAAGGTTTAACTTCAGTTTTCATTGAATGGGTTCCTTTCGTAGGCCTATTGACAAAATTCACACGCTAGGACAGTCTAATCGTCTTCGGTATCTATTGCTGCACAGGAATTGTGTACCCATTTTTTACACGTGGAATAAGCGAACTAACCTTCAATTGACTTTGAGTAAAATTCACCGCAGTATAAACATTCACGGTCAGAACCTTAGAGGCTATGGTCAGAACATGTTAGATAAAACATTTCGCGGTAGAATGGGGTACTTCCCCATTCCACCCCACCTGTTCATCCCTAGGAACATGATTTAGGTTAGAGAGGTTAAGGTCACTCGAGAAAATTACGTAAACAGACATTTAACTACACGAAACTAAAAACAATTAAACGTAATTCAAGCATTAACTAACTATAGTTGTAAGGTAAACAAGTATGTATGCCTTACTTTGGTTACAAAATCATCAGAAATTACAATACATGAGCTAAACATCACACAACAAGACATTTATGCACCAACTCTCGAGAAAACTAGACTAACATGACTGCCGAAGTTCAAGGGCAACAGGTTTTATTACTTTTACTCCTTGGCAGTACCTCCTTGACACCGAAAAACGTCAAACTTCATTTCGCCCAGGTACACCGTTCTGCCCCAGGGTTCCCCTAACTAAATTCAAAGACCAAGGCATAAGTATGTATATGCGTATAATTACATAATATGATATAGCATAGATATGGATATAATATATTATATTCTTTGATACCGTAATTACAGAGTATTTATATTATATACATTGAGATAGTATATCTATATTTTAGAAAATTTAAATTAAATAGGATAAGGTGGTGCAGGAGTGTGCACTTAAGCTATTTAATTAAATAACAATAAATGAAGACATTTAATGGATCATGTTATTCTTTATTTATAACCTTAGATTATTAAGATAACAAGAAAAACATGCATTCATCAACTTATAAGAAACACTTTCGGCATCATTTTCAATATATATATATATATGTTACATTATTAGTTCTAATTCCGAGATTTCCTTATCTTATTCTAAATTACTACTTTATATTCACTAAATCTTTATTCTTAAATAATCTCTATCGTTAACTCTGTTAAATTCCCTTTAATTTAATGTCTCACTTGTCTAAATTGCTTTAAAATTACGCTTTTAGTATTCTTAAATTAAATGTTATTTTTCCGCGCTTTTTTTCTTTCTAGATTATTCTTTTAGCTTCCATTTTTTACTTTCTCGCGCATTTCTGAGGTTATCTTTTTTCCCTTCAAATTCATCCGAGTGCTCTGTCCGCACTCTTTATATGACGTGACATTCTTAATTATTCATTGGTTGAGAGCGCGACCTACGTCATATTTGTATTCTTACACGTGAGGAACAAAAAGTTGATACTCGCTGTGTTTCAGCAGATTTTAAAAGATTTGAGTCGATTTTCCAGTTTACATCCATCCCCTGGTCACCGTCCTTTTATTCGATTATCTGGAACTTTGTTTAGACCTAATTACTACTACGGAGAGATGGCTAATAAATAATCTTGGTGGAAACTGCGCCATTTGAAAGATGTTCTAGTAAAGTGATGAGCTGATCTTTTGTGTCGTTTCAATTCATTCTGGGGAAACTTCACGGAACGATGTATTCCATAGTCTTCACTCGACTACTGCAATTAACAAATTGTTATACTAATAAAACAGATTCGAATTACCTGTTCTGACCACTTCCATTATTGCTGTATGTGATCCACAACTTCTATCGAAACAGCTAGCACTGCATTTTCAATATTGCACTACTGGTAACATAACAACCAGTTATTTCGTTCACTAGTAAAGCCTTCAAATGTTAGAATAATCTAACAATTCTATTCTAAATCATAACATATATATATATATATATATATATATTCTCCTAAATGCGTACTCTTGTACAATCATTGAGGGAAAAAGTGCGTGTCAAGTGTGCAAGAGTGCGCAATATGAAAAAAAGGAAACGTTTCACTTAGAAACGTCACATTTGTAGTGAGAACGACCTGCGCGTAGACTTTACACTCTTCGTGCCACCACTTTCTCCAAAAAATGCACTCAATATAGTCCGCTGCAATTGGTTCTCTAAAGATTTCTAATCAACACAGACATATCCACAGTTTTTTTCTTTGGTGAAATTTTTGGCTTTTCGGGTTTACTTTGACTCTTTTTTTTCGTAAAAGTTTTTGGCTTTTTTCAGCAGCGTCATCTTGGAGCTGCCTTTTGCGTGCTCAACTGCTTAAAATTTGTGACTTTTTGCTCCTGTTGTCATACATCGCAGCTAATCTGGATACCATGGCAATTCTTTTAATTTGACGTAAGATAAAGTAGTTGAAGTCGAAGCTATATCTTCCAAACCGAAGTTTGGTGTATTTCACATTGAGTTTGCGTCTTTTCTGTTTATAGCTTTTCTGCCTTTTCTGATATATAATTTTCTATTGAAAGCAAATCTATTTCCTCCTCATTTTCAGTGTTTTGCGGTTTAACTGACATATGTGGTTCAAAAAGTTTAAATTCTAACGGTCTATCAGTGACGCTACTTACTCACAAGTCAGTATATAATAAAAGATGATTTTTGAAAGGCTATTGAACCGTCACTTTAAATATTACTTCAGAAACGGTAACAGTTTTTCCAAAACAGGTGCGCACTCTTGCACAGTTTGGCACTGAGCACTCTTGCACTATCGTCACTAAGTATCCTTTAAACAACAGTAACGCCATCTATTGATAAACAAATCCAAATCATTAAGGTGACAGGTAGTCCAATAATAACCTAATCCATAAAAAACGAAAAAAGTAATTTAGCTTTGTAATCTTTATTAAGATCATGTTTTCAAAAATTATAAATATTATAACGAGAAGGCCAAAATCACATTTTCTCTTCTAAATCATTAAAAATGTCACAAAATACGTAGTTTTTTTCACTATAAACTTATCATGCCATTACATTTACAACTGCAGCTAAATGCAAAACTATTTTTACTTTTTTTTTATCTTTACAAGAAGAAAGTATTGGATTCGTAAAAATTTTCGAATCCCCGTTTTCGACGGATCTACGTGTTTTAGGGGTCAGAGATCCCGAAAAACATGTTTTTGCAAACTGTCTGTCTGTGAGTCTGTCTGTCTGTCTGTGTGCGACACAAATTTTGTAAGCGATCTATCTCAAGAACTAATGAACGGAATTTAATAAAACTTTAGATTCAGTTAATCTCTGAAATAAATTGATGCTGATTAGTTTTTGGTGTAAATGGTCTAGCAGGTGGCACTGCTATGCTGCATTATTCATGATTTCCGCAATAGCTATATTTTAAGAACTAAAGCACGGATTTTCAGAAAACTTCAGATTCAGTTAATCCTTGATATAATTTGTTACTGATAACTTTTTGGTGTAAAGCTCCCAATAGGCGTTGCTGCTATGCTGCATTATTTATGATTATCTCAATAGTTCTGTCCTAAGAACTAATGCACGAATTTACATCAAATTTCAGATTCAGTTAGCCCCTGATATAAATTGGTGTAGTTTAGTTTTTGGTGTAAATCGCCCAACAGGTGTCGCTACTATGCTGCATTTTCACGATTTCCGCAATAGCTCTATCTCAAAAACTAATGCATGTATTTTCATAAAGCATTAAACTCAATTAAAAGTTGACATACATTGTTGCCGATTAGATTTTGGTGTAAATCACCTATCCGGTGGCGCGGCTATAATGGATTTTTCAGGAAGTATTAACATGTAGGAGATAGAAAAAGTTCTGGAAGTGCCCCATGGAACTAGTTTTTTTTTTTTTTTTTTTTTTTTTTTTTTGATTAGATAATCGCTTTGCGCACTCTTTTACATTACGCACTCTTGCGCCACTTTACCCTATACATTCTGGTCAGCATAACAATCCGCCTGAAATAAAATTACCATTGTTAATCCCTTGATAGGTAGCTGGATATATTATATCCCACATAGTATTAATCAAGATTTGCAACAGAAACTTTCACTTAAATTTTAATTTTATAACTTTGGTGGAGAAAAGTTGTAAAATTGATTTTCCTTTTTCTTCTTCTTCTTTTTTTTTTTAATCAAAACATTTTGAAAATTCCGGTGTGAATTAAGCATTACAGAAACACAATTACTTGCTTCTGAAAGAGTTAATTTCGTTTACTGCTTAAAGATGTCAATTTGATGTTATGTGCCAAATAAATATAAACTAAGTTACTGTTTTGTATTATTTCAGTTTGCTGTTATCTTACCTATCATTTTAACGGTGTCATGTACTTATTAAATATACATTAAATCACCGTTTTAGATACAATGGTGAATTGTCAACGATAAACAAAATTGGCGATTGATAACCATTTTTGGCGACCTCTCTTGCTGCGCGGCTAATAAATACCGGAAATGTTTCCGAACGGAGAAATGAAGGAAAAATCCGTGAAGTTAAAAACATGTTTATGTAATTATTAAATTAATTTAGAAGCCGACGATATGAATAAGCAAAATATGGTAAGATGTTCTTATATGCCAGAATCAAGCTGTTATCAAACTACTAATATCAAAAACTACAGAGATCACAATTAATATGAATACCAGCTGTTTAATCCGTTCTACGAACGGGAATTCATGAATTTAAATATAAAACCAAAAAATAATAACTATTCTATTTAGAAAAATATTTTTTTACTACTATGCATTTTTTAATGACATTTAATTTATCGTGTTGCTATGGCAGAAGACGATAAAACGATATCTTTGGGATAAGGGAATAAATAGAATAAAGAGTTTGTTGATGTTTGTGATAAAATGTTTTTCTTTATTTTTTAAAAAAGGTAATGATTAAGTGAAATTAAATAATCTCTAATTATTTGCATGTGAGGTGAAATAATTATCATAATACTCGCTACAGCATCTTAGTATTGCAGCATGGCGTACGTAATATGTATATCTCAAATTGCAGTAAACATTGAGAACTGTTTAGAAGTCGCGCGATTACGGATTTGACATAAAAAAGGCAAAAATTCTTCAGAAACATAAAATAAAAAAATCTATTTAAAATTTTCGAATTTCTTACACCAATCGTTTATGGGCCATCTACCATCAACCCGTGTACCAAATTTCGTACCCTGCTCACTGTGGTTTGCGAGTTTTCAGGTTACAAAGATACGACACAGATTTTAATAGGGTAGATAATTCGCATTATGTACGCAGTCGCATAATTTGATATTGAGTAAAATATCAGTTTAAACTACGATGAGTGTCTGTACAATGTATATACACACTCAGAAATACTTTCTTCAATTCAGTTTTAAAATGAGATAAAAATATGAATCATAAATATTTTTATGTAGATTACTAGATGAAAAATATAAATATTATATTTTTATCTAATATATATATGTATATATACCGGGTGTCCCAAAAAGGACTGACTGATTTTAAAATTCAATAACTTGTAAACGGTGACAGATATTTAAAAAATTCTTGCAGGAGGGTTATGCATAAGGTCAAAAGTTTTTTTACAGTGATTTTCAATTTTAGTTCGAATTACAAACAATAGATGGCGCTGTAAGCAATAGTCGCTAAATACAGGCTCGATTTTTGGTCCTTTATCTTGTTCTATGCGGAAAAGGGAGATGGAAATGTATTATCCGGGCCACGAAGTACGAAAAATCGAGCCTGAAATTAGCGTCTATCGATCGCAGCGCCATCTATTGTTTGTAATTCGAACTAAAATTGAAAATCACTGTAAAAAAACTTTTGACCTTATGCATAACCCTCCTGCAAGAATTTTTTAAATATCTGTCACCGTTTACAAGTTATTGAATTTAAAAATCAGTCAGTCCTTTTTGGGACACCCGGTATATATATATATATATATATATATTTTAGTGCGAATGAAAAATTGTTTTTCTTTTTTTTTTTTTTTTTTACAATTAATGTTTCAATTGAAATATCTGTCTTAAAAGTGTTCATTTAAAATATATTTTTAAATGCAAATATTTTTTATAACTTTAAAAAATAAATTATGAATACTTTTTAAGGAATGAAAAAAATAATTGTTATTTATTATTAAATTTAAAAACGTTACTTTTCTTTGTTGTTAGTTTATTTATTTATTTATTTTATTACATTAGAAATCCTAATTTATAGAATTTTTGGTTTTTAGTTTTTAAAATGAATTCGGATTTAAGTATTAATAGAGCCAATGCGCATGCGTGTGCTAGGAATGAACGGAACTTTTCCCTCTTTTTCAGACTTTCGTGAAGAATTCACGGATAAAATGTGTTGTTTTCTTAGATCACCGAAATTATTTGTTAAAAAATGAGGAATAGTTTAGAGTATATGGGCGAATATCACAAAATGTGAGCTTTTGAAAACAAAAAATTTGAAAATTTAAATCTACTCAAAGCTTCTTCTTATTTTTTTTTTATGTTGGTTGAACAGCTGAATAAAGCAATTTATATGTAAAATTGCTAAAGTTTGAAAAGCTTAAGCTCATTTTTATGTAATTATAATTATATGCTTTTTACTTAGCATATGTAATGTATGCCAGGATAATGACCGCCAAGATAATAACAATTTCATTCTAAAACATTTTTCACATTCTTGTATTTTTTCATTTCTAGATTTAGCGTTTTAATTTCGTTTAAATGAACATGTTTCCTCTATAGTACCTGAAATTCAGTGTAATGTTCAGTTTTATTTGTAATTTATAGAAACCAAGAAAATGACGTAATAAAAGTCTACTCAATTTTTACAAAGCCTTAAACACATTATTTTCAAAGAAATATATAAAAGATCTTGCTGGTAGCAATGATTTTACTACTTCTGACTTGAACGATGTCAAAAACAAGAAGAATTACTCTTCAGCGCCATCTTTATACCTCATAAAGAACTAAAATGAGCAGGCCAGGACCATCATATTTTAATTATGGAAAATTATTTGTAAAATACAGAACTTGTTACTTT
This sequence comes from Maratus speciosus, assembly GCA_963932465.1. Classification (NCBI taxonomy): domain Eukaryota; kingdom Metazoa; phylum Arthropoda; class Arachnida; order Araneae; family Salticidae; genus Maratus; species Maratus speciosus. The sequence goes on from OZ010786.1 coordinate 524,976,583, forward strand.
CCCAATATATGGGTTATATAAGGTATAATTATTAATTAGAAATAAAAAAAAAATTAAAAAAAAAAAAACCAGAAAAAGATATTTGTACATGATAGCAGAAAGTCTTTTACTTTGCACACTACACAGTTTGGCATGCCAGGAAAATGACAATCTGAAATTTTAAGTCTTTTAATTGCTTTAATTTTTCGTGGTTATGAATATATTTTCTCTTGAAAATACTTCTAAGTATATTTTTTATTAGAAGGTAAAAAAAAAATGCATTATACAACATTAAATAGAAATTTTATTGTGCGGACTGCAATTTTCGTATTTTGTGATATTGACCCATATAGGTGAGTTTTTCTGACAGTGTGCAGCGAAAATAAAAAAAAGGATTCTGCACTCGGATATTAAAATAAATACGTGAAATATAAAACGATACTGACACCAGTTTGAAGACCAGTAATACTAGTGTGTTTCTCATTTATTTCATACCTAAAAAAATATACTTTCCTATCATAAGTTTCAGGTTTAATACATAATGCCTAAGGCCATCCCGCGTGATAAGAATTCAAAACTTGAAATGAGATGCTAGAGGAAAATTTAGCTCGAAATATTGCTTTTATGTTTCATTAAAACTATAATGTAGGATGACGGAAGAAAGAAACATTGTTTATGAAAGGGAGTTTCAACACAGATAAATTTTGAGAAAAGGGAAATGCGTGTTAGTTGTATGGAGAAGAAGATATTTTCTGTAGAATTTTGTGCTTTGCTGAAGAAGGATTGTTTCTAAGTTAAATTAAATATGAAGGAAATATTCAATAAGACAATTTGAAGCATGTTAATGCACATATAAGATTAATTAATTTAGATTTAGGACATATGTATGAAATGCTTTTATCTACCAAAACCATGCTGTAATTAAAATCTTCCATATGTTTTTTAAAATAGTTTTGTGGCATTCTATATACCGTATCCTTTCGTTTTTTTTTTAATGTAAAATCATGACTAGGAACTATATATTTACAGCAAAATAACTGAAAGTTAAAAAATGTTTAATAAGCTAAGTGAGAATGACGTTTTTAGTCTTCTACAGATAACATTGATGATCGATGACATTCTTTCTAAAGATCTTGCGTATTTTTTTTATGATGCTATTCAGAAGCAGAAAAATAACTGAAAATGAATCAGATAAATAACTGAAAATTAAAGTATGTTTAACGAGCTAAGTGAAACAGCCTGTTTAGATTTTCTATAGATAATATTGACGATCGATGACATTTTTTCGAAAGACCTTGCATATTATATATACATTATGGTGTTATTAAGAAGCAGTAAAATAACTGAAAATTAATAAGCAAAATAACTGAAAGTTAAAATATGTTAAACGAGCTATGTGAGGCAGCCTGTTTGGATTTTCTATAGATAACATTGATGATCGATGATATTCTTTCGAACGACCGTGCATATTTTATATTTTTTATGGTGTTATTAAGACTTTGTTTTTCCCTTATTGATTCACACCAGTTTATTCAATATATTAATACTAATTCATATATAAAATTAATTAATTTAGATGGAAAAGATTTGATTGAGCAAGCACCATATAAGAATGAAATATTTTATCTAAAAAAACCATAAGTAAGGAAATTTTTTCATACGTTCCATAGATAACATTGATAGTTATTTAAAACGTAATACATTTTTTAAATTTTTCCTTTTTATTATACAAAATTGAATGGGAACTGTGTGCTGTATATATTTAGCAAAATAAGTACCAGATAAAAAATATTTAACAATAAAGAAAAAATCCAGAAAAATATCTAAATCGCAGTAGTATTTGCATAGTTAATTATATTGATTTTCTATGAAAATCATCTGCTTAAAATAACAAAAAAATGTGTTTGTTATTTGCACAGTAAAGATTAATTGTTGCATTGAATTATTAAAATAAATATATACTCAAAAAATAATATTTTAACCAGAGATTATTGATATATTAGTTTCTATTTTTTTAAATTATAGGAAGCATACCCTGTTTTTAGGTGCTTTCGTAATTATATAAATACGTAGCACCTATAGTCGTCGTTCAGCCCGTCCGTCTGTCTGTCCGCATGTAACAGAGCAAAAACTACCGGACCGAATGGTCTGAAATTTTAAACATATAATTGTTGCAAAAATTTGTCGAGCCATTTCAAATTTTATGAAAATCGGATGTATAGTTTAATTACAGGGACAGTCAAATGTTTTTCTTTACACTACGGCCAATGGGAAAAATTATTGCAAGTGCATTTTAGTGATGTTACAGCCTTCCGAATGGTCTGAAACTTTAAATATATAACTGTTGCAAAATTTTGTCGAGCCATTTCAATTTTTATGAAAATCGGATGTATAGTTTAATTACAGGGAGAGTCAAAAGTGTTCCGTTACATTACGGGGAATGGGAAAAATATTATTAGAAGTGCATTTTAATGATGTTACAGATTATGCACCTTATGAAGTGCAAAAAAATATACATTCAGTACAATATGGGGTGCAAAAAATAATTATAAAACTAGTTATAGTACGAACGCACCTCATTTGCCACGTTTGACGAGCAATTTCCAACTTGTTACAATTGTTTCAGGTTTATGAAAGAATTTTTTCTATTTATAATTCATCTTTGAAGAATATATGATAATATCCCATGCCGGCTTGCGTACAGGAAATGCAAAGTTTAAAACAAGATGTTACACGAAACATTAGCCGCAAATATTGCTGTATATTTTCGATACTATTTTCTAGAATTGCATTCTTATATTGTTCCAACAGACGATGATGTAAGAAGAAAACATTGTTTATAAAATGGGTTTTTAATGTATTTCTTTCGAGAAAAAGGAAATATTTGTTAGTATGTGTAGAATGTTTTGGGTGTATGCAAGAGTAATTTAGAATTTTTGGTTAAAATCACATGCTTATTTAGCATGTACATAAAAGTTGTACACTATTCAAAGTATGCACATCAGAAACCACAACTGTCGCTCAACTTTCAGGCAATTTTCAGATTCCCTGTCTGAAGAAGTCGTCGTCTTTTGAAGTAATCCATTCGTCAAGCCAGTTTTTGAAACTTTCATAAGATGTAAATCGTACATCTTCATAGGCTGACTACATCGACCAAATAAATAGTAATCTCAAGGATCAATGTCTGGCAAATATGGGATGAAACTTCCCTGTCCTGCTCTTTTAAGTAGATTTTAACTACACTTGCAGTATGTGGTTTAGCATTGTCATGCTGCAAAATCAGTTTATTGTGTCTATTCTCCCATTCTGGTCGATTTTCATGAACAGCTCGGTTCAAACGTATTAGGTGTCATCAATAGACTGCGCCAGTAACAGTTTCAAAAGGTTTCAGTAAGTCATAATATACAACGTCTTTCATATCCCACCAAATACAGAGCACAACCTCTTCAGAATGAATATTTCTCTTTGCCTATGATGGACCAGCGTCACCAGGCTATAGCAAAGATTTTTTTACGTTTGGACGTCTCGTAGTGAATCCATTTTTCCTCTCCAGATGCGAATCTATGTAGAAAACCCTTTTTTTGTTGTCTTTGAAGAAGCATTTTGCAAGTAATTTTTCGGCATTCCATGTGTCATTTTTTAAAAATTCATGTGGTATCCAGTTTCCAAAATTTTTAACTATTCTCATTCGATGTACGTACACGTCTACTGACAACGGATTGATCAACATTCAATGCTTCTGCCAATTCTTGTTTTGTTTGTGTTTTGTATTACTCCAATAATGGTTTCAATTTTTCATCTTAAAATTTTTTCTGTCTACCTTCACGTTCTGCGTCTTCAGCATTGAATAACCCTTCTTTATATTTTTTGAACCATCTTCTAACACATACTATAAAAAAAAAACATGTTCACAATAAGCAAGTTTCTACAAGTAAACGATGATTTTCCTCAGCGCTTTCTTTAAATTATAAAAGCATAACAGAAATCAGCGCAAATGACGATAATTTAGCACAAAACTAAGTAGCAAAACATAATTAAAAACTCTGCGAGGAGTTTCACCCCGTAGATTATTATATAACTGACTCTTTTGTGTGAACTGTAAGTGAAATTAAATGCTTTGCACCGTATGTTACAGAAAGCATGTTTTAGTGCACCTCAAAAATTCATATCAATTTCATCATGTTTGTAACAGAGGAACATCATTAAAATTCGCAGCAAACAATTTTTGTTCATAGACGAAATATAAGGGAATATTTTTCTGTTCCCCTGTACGAGTACTGTATGTGCTACAGATAACATATTCTATAGGAAACATCTTTCAGTGTACCCCAATAATGTATATAAATTTCATTATGTCTAAAATTGTGTAACATTATTAAAATATATCGAAAATAATTTTTCTCCACAGATCATAATGTAACGGATGTTGGAGTTTTTGGATGTGAAAAGTATTTTGTAGTCCATCTCAGGAATGCATATCAATCTCATTATTTTTCAAATGTCGTAACATCAATAAATTGCACAGGAAATCATTTCTCCAAATGTAACATAATGTAAATGAATTCTTTTGTGTGTCCCCGTAAAATAATACTATAAATGCTACACACTTAATTAATTATAATACTGTAATGTTCTTGTTCTAATCAATAGCATTCTGTCAATAGATGCAGATTTGATACCTAAATATTCCCCCTCTAATACAAGACCGATACATTTTGTGTATCATAAAATCTTTAACATACAAATTGAACTTGCAATAAATTCCACTTCGGATCTCTACATCTGAGAGCATGAAAAACATAATTTACGCCAAGATCTTAACATTAACAGTTTCTTAGACAGTTCGGATATAATAATTCTTACGATACTTGAAATTCCCCTCCAATCTCTTCAAGTGCGTCCGCTATCAATGAAATCTGCCTTAGATATACACGGATGGAACTGAGGCCTTTCAGAGGACCTTGGATAGAACTCGCCTGGGTGAAGATCCTCATTCTGCGCTCTCTGCGCTGGTAAGGACAGGAAGCGGCAAGATATGAATTCTCTCCGGGCAGTCTAACGTAGCCTTTAAACATAGAGTACGGTGTACTCTGCTCGCTCAGTGACCCAGACGTAGTACTAAAAATACTGCGGACAAAGCTTGGTTAAGCTCTCAAATTGTGAACCCACTTTATTTTTTTAATCTTCTTCTGATTAGTGTGTATATACCTATGCTGCAGTAAAAATAAAGCTTTTTGTAGCTAACGACCTTCACGAACTTCTTCCTCATGACGGTACAATACCAATCATTTTATACTAAACTCCAAAAACGTATAAACATTTCCTGGCAATACGAGAATATTGACGAGCGTTAGAGCATAAGCGGACATTCTAACAGGCGGTCAGACGAACAGACGGACAGAGAAACAAAATTTATTTTCAACTTTGTTGAATAGGGTTGAAAAAACTGTTCTAATTTTTTTTATTAGAATTTTTTAAAACACGTCATTTGAAATGTAAAATATACTTATAAGGAGTGAATTTATCGTAATCTGCCAAACGAAAGGGACGTAATATAAGAACCCATGTGGATTCTGTAACGCAATAGAAACACTGTCCTATCGCTAAACGTTTCTGAATTATGGCGGATAGAATGAAATCTGCCAAATATACGCGAACTGAAATTTGTTATGTTTATGTAAATCCTACACGCAAAATAGCCACATGTTTGGAAAGAATGGAAGAAATACAATAAGTTGAAATAAATAATCATTGTTTAACGTCTGATATACGAGTTAAAAATAAATTCATAAATAAGTCTAAAATTGTACAGCATTCTTTGGATACCGACCATATCCCAGATTTCACGAATATGAAAGTTATCAGATCCGGTTGCAATAATATTAAAAGTAGAGTTTTTCTGGAAGGTGTGTTCACTCGTAAGCAAACGTCGCCGATAAATGAATCATGTGCACTTCCTCCTGAATACTCAGCATTGTTTAAAAAAAAAAATACTTTATTTAATTTTAACTGCTAATAATTTTTAACTGTAAACATGATATATAGTTTTCTGTCATTTGAATGTTTTGTTGCACTGATGAGGGGCTAAAATTTAGCTTGAAACGTTTGCTTTTTAATTGTATTAAATGTATTTATGTAATTTTACTTGTATGTCTGATGAATTGTAATATATTTTTTACAATAAGTTGATTCATTTTCATAAGGATATCTGGATTTAACGGCGAGCTACAACATTGACGAAGTGAAACAGAGAATTACCGCCAAATTATGTAACTGGCAATTTTGCAAATACCTTTCTAGCTACAATCTGTCAAATGCATAAAGAACTTGTTCATTGCATGACCTTTCAAAGCAAATTACAATGCTCTTTATCGGCATGCCATTTCAGGAGAAATTTAGATTTTTGTTTACAATACATCACTGAAATCGCATTCGTTGAGAAGAAGCAGACTCGCGACAGTACACAGTCGACCCAGCTTTGAATTTCATGTCCAGCTTCAGCCTACTGTTTTGTCAGGTGTAAGAAGCCAAACAAGAAAAGTAATACTAGTATTAATTTTACAAACACAATGGGAATAAAAGACGTATGACGTTTCCCACATCTTTATTAAAGGAATATCTAAAATAAAAATATGATTGACATATCCAACGCTTATTATTATCTAAAGTACCTATTACCTATTCAGAAAAATATGTGGAACTTACAGCCACTGCTGAAATTCGTCGCCACACACCTGATACATGTCCTTATCCGCTTACGAACTGAAACCACTGCGGCTGTCAGAAAAATATAAACCCTCAGTTTTACTATTGCATCGTCGAACCGGATTGGACTCAGACAGGAAATTAAAATCAGGGCCGAATATCGTACCTGGCTTAGTGTCCCTTTTCTCCACGAAACGCGGATTTCGGCTACATATTGTAAACAAAAGTCTAAATTTCTCACTGTTTATTCTATTCTCGTTCAAACGCTTGTAGAATGGATAAGTTTTCTGGTACATTTGACTGAGTTTAGCTGTAAGGATATTTGCGGAATTGCCAGTTATAGAACTTTGCGACAATTCGCTAATGTTGTAGCTCGCCGTTTAATTCCAGATATTCCCATGAAAATTGTGTCGCCTTATAGGATTTCTTCGTTTCTTTCCAAATATGTGCTTATTTTGCGTGTATGTATAAAAGTAACATCACTAATTTCGTTTCTTTTTTTAGACTTGACGCATGTGAGCGCTTTTCCTTTTATCCACCATAACTAGGAAACGGTTAGAAATAAGATGGTATTTTACGATCCACATGGTCTGTTGTAACAATTCCTTTCGTTTGGCAGATTACGTTAAATTTACCCTGTGCATTTGTTTTATATTGATACTTTTTGCAAACAACAGATAATTTAAAAATGTAACACATATTTTAGTTTTAATTATTTTTTATTTTCTTCTTGAATAGTAAATGCATGTAATACCAAAATTATGTGATATTGAATTTTATTCTATATAAAATCCTTCTAATCTTTAGTAATTTCATTTAAAATACATTTAACAGCTATGTTTAATGAGGACGTTTAATAAATGCACTATTCTTTTCGAATTCTTAGTTTGCATATGTATCCTAATTTTATACAAATCCTTTCGCGCCTTATTAATTATTCTTAAAAGATGCATATGACAAACATTTTAAATGAAATAAAGAGCAATAAAAAGAAATTGAAACGGTAAAAGTGAAAAATTTGAAAGACATGTTGTCACTGTTGACAACTAATTGAAATTTATGAAAGTGAACAAAAAATTAATTAGGTCTTTCAGAAGGAAAAATGCAGCAAGTACAATTAATATTACATAATTACTAAACTCTATCTTTTTAATCAACATCAAATGTTTAGTGTCATAATATATTCTCAGAAAAAAATATATGTTAAGAAGAAGGATCTAATTAAAAGTGTTTCCTTTCATACTGATTACGACTTTGAAATAAATGTCATATACAAGTTATTCTTAAAATAATATTAGTGTTCTGATGAGAGCTATTATTGTTCAGTGCAAAATATCCCTAGAAATAAACGTATCGTACTAATAAATATTATTTATTGCACTACTGTTTTCGAAACTGTAACTTTTTATATGTAATATTTTTTTAAGAGTGTAAAGAACTAGCATGGAAAAAATTATAGTTTTCAGTAATTAGCTTTTGTAAATGTCTATTAACACTGCTTGTTTTAATTAAGGGGTAACGGAATTTTTCATTTAAATTTGTTAACAGGATATACATCCTTCATTGGATAGTGCATTCTTTTAGAGATGTTCCATTAATATATTTCAATTATCTAAACAACTCTTTTCCTAATAATTAGAACTTACGATAATTTTCATGCATTAGGCATTCTAAAATTAATAATATTACTGTTTTGTTATTTACTGTATATTCTAATTAATATTTACTGCCACAGATTTTTTTTAACTATAAGTTTTGTTACGTAATTCGTATTTTTTCAGTATATAAAAATATAGATTGTGAAAAATGTGAATATTTTTCATTAAATTCAGATTTATTTAATAGGAAGTTTTGTTATGTAATTCGTATTTTAAGAGTATATAAAGAATATAGCGAGTACAACATGCGAACATTTTTCAGTAAGTAACTTTTGTGAATTTCAAATTTTACTAATTTCGCTTTTTTAATTAAGAGGTATTACATTTAAATTTGTTTCATCATATGTTGTCTCTAGTGTTTCACTCTTAAAAAAAAAAAAAAAAAAAAAAAAAAAAAAAGAGGGTTTACGCTTTGTTTATGGCTAGAGTGTATTCTATAACTTTATTTGAAAAATAGGGGGTATATGAAGCTTCCTAAAATAATCCATAAGACATACTGCGTATAGCTCCGTATACCCTCCATTACACTCCTGGTGGTCTACTCTGGAAAGTTAATTATTTTTACAGATGTTTTATTAACAGATTTCAATTATCTGAACAATTCGTTTTCTACTAATTAGAACTTACAATAATTTTCATGTGCTTTCATGTGAGAGTCTAAAATTAATATTAATGTTTTGATGAGATATGCTGTTATTTATTATAAAGCATTTCTAGAAATAAATATACTCTAACTTGTAGAATTAATATTAGATAATTACTAAATTTTATTTTTTAAATCAACATCAAATGTCTAGCGTCGTAATATACTATCAGAAAAAGTATGTTAAAAAGAAACATCTAATTAAAAGCGTTTATTTTCTTACTAATTACAGCTTTGAAATAATTGTCAAATACAAGTTATTCTCAAAATAATATTAGTGTTTTGAAGTTCAGTGTTTCAGTTCTACTATTGTTCAGTGCAAAATATCTCTAGAAATAAACGTACTAATAAATATTATTTATTGCCACACTGTTTTCTAAACAGTAACTTATTATATGTAATTTGTTTTTTTAAGAGTGTAAAGAACTAGCATGAAAAAAATATAGTTTTTAGTAATTAAGTTTTTTAAATGTCAAATTTGTGTGAGACGTTATGTCAGACGTTTTATTAACAGATTCAATTATCTAAACAACTCGTTTCACACTAATTAGAACTTAGAATAATTTTCATGTGTTAGAGTGTCTAAAATTAAAATTAATGTTTTAATGAGATCTGCTATTGTTCAGTGCAAAATATCTCTGGAAATAAACGTACTAATAAATATTATTTATTGACACACTGTTTTCTAAACAGTAACTATTTATATGTAATTTGTTTTTTAAGAGTGTAAAGAACTAGCTTGAAAAAAATTACAGTTTTCAGTAATTAGCTTTTGTAAATGTCACATTTTACTAATATTATATGTTTTAATTAAGGAGTTAAGGAATTTTTCATTTAAATTTGTGAACATGATATACTGCCTTCATTGGAAAGTACATTCTTTTTACAGATGTTGCATTAATAAATTTCAATTAGCTAAACAACTAGATTCATACTAATTAGAACTTACGATCATTTTCAAGCATTAGACATTCTAAAATTAATACATTCAATGTTTTGATGAGATCTGCTATTGTTTATTGCAAAATATCTATAGAAATAAATGTACTGTAATTAATATTTAATGCCACTAATTTTTCTAACTGAAAGTTTTGTTATGTCATTTGTAGATTAAGTGTATATAAAGAATATAGCGTGTAAAAAATGTAAATATTTTTCAGTAAGTAACTTTTGTGAATATCAAAATGTCTACAAATTTCGCTTTTTACTTTCTTCTATCTTCAATAGAAGAAAGTATTGTAATAAAAAAATTTTCGTATTCCGGTTTTCGACAGATTTACACGTTTTAGGGGTCAAAGATCACAACAAACATGTTTATAGAAAATCTCTGTCTGTCCGTGTGTCGCCAATGTACCATTAAAAATTGTATGAAGTTATGTATAGAATTGAACAAATTTTATTTAAATTTTTGGCTATGGCAAGCAGATCCTCCCTTAATTTGGAAAAATCCGCCGGTAGGGGGCCCTGTAATACCGATTTTTGTGCATTTTGAATATTGTACCATCGAAAAGTGTATGAAGTTATGCATAGAATTGAACCAAATTTTTTGTGTATGTTTTTGGCCATGGCATGAAGTTCTTCCCTGAATTTGGAAATATTTTGACAAAATATTATCACTATAATAGCGATTTTTGTCTAATGTTCTTGATTTTTTTGTAATATTGTCGTACACCGGTGTTTCGTGAATCGACGGGAACTTCCCATTCTGATATGCCGACTATTCACGAACAGCTGATATACAACAGAATAACGAACAACTATTGCTTTTAATAAATATCATGAAAAAATTAACTCTTTTTACTCCGATTAATTGACTGACGCAGAAATTTAAGATGAAAGTCAAAGTTTATATATTATTGAACTGATAAAAATGAAATATTTACAGTTGTAACAACATTTTGAAATATTAAAATATATGAGATATAAGAAAGTTTTGGGATTGGCACATCCAACTAGTTTAACTAAGGGGTTATCTATTTAAATTTGTTAACATCATATGTTGTCCCCACTGGATGCGATATGTTGTCTCAAGTGTTGCAGTCTTTAAAAAAACAGAGAGTATACGCTAGGTTCATGGCTAGAATATATATACTCTATAGCTTTATTTGAGAAACTGATGGTGTATGGAGCTTCTTAAAATAATCCGTAAGACATACTGCGTATACCTCCGTATACCATTCACTGCAAACCTGGTTGTCTACTTAGGAATGCTCATTCTTTTTACAGATGTTTTATTAACAGATTTCAATTATCTAAACAACTCGTTTCATACTAATTAGAACTTAGAATAATTTATATGTGCTGGAGTGTCTAAATTTAATTAAAGTTTTGATGAGATCTGCTATTATTTATTACAAAGATACTCTATAAATATATTAACTCTAACTATTTTCTACAGCAACAGAAATTTAACTGAAGTTTTGTTATATAGTTCGTATTTTAAGGGTATAAATAACAAGCATGAAAATTAAATATTTTTTAGTAATTACCTTTTCAGAATATCAAATTTAACTAATATTGTTTGTTTTATTTAAGGGATTAAGGTGTTTTTCATTTAAATTTGTTAACATAATATATTGTCTCCATTGGAAAGTACAGTCTTTTTACAGATGTTCCATTAACCCATTAACATTTTAATTTTTTTGACCCAATAAACAAAAAATAGGGAAAAATACCACTTTTTCCATACTAAAATATCTGGTTTGTATAATCGAAAAATAATTGCCCATTAATAAAGCAAAATTTAAAAGTTAGTGGTGTTCAAAAGCTTTTAGTTACGACATAAGCAAACTCTTTTTGCGCAACGCTGCTCGTTAAAAAGTGGTAAGGGGTTAATATATTTAATTTTTTTTTTCTAAATAGTTTCATACTAATTAGAACTTACACAAATTTCCATGCACTAGACATTCTAAAATTAAAATTAATGTTCAGCACGATGACATATGCTATTGTTTATTGCAAGATATCGCTAGAAAGAAATATACTCTAACGATTCTTTACTTTCACAAATTTTTTTAATTGGAAGTTTTGTTATGTAATTCGTATTTTAAGAGTATAAAGAATAAAGCGTAAAAAACATGTAAATATATTTCAGTAATTAACTTTTGTGAATATCAAATTTTACTAATTTCGCTTTTTTAATAAAGGGATTTTCCATTTAAATTTGTTAACGTCATATGTTGTCACCACTGGACACGATATGTTGTGTCCAGTGTTGCAGTCGTAAAAAAAACAGAGGGTATACGCTATAGCTTCATTTAAAAAACTGAGGGTATATGGGACTTCCTAAAATAATCCTTAAGGAATAATGTGTATACCTCTATATACCCTCCATTACACACCTGGTTGTCTATTGTGGAATGGACATTCTTTTTACAGATGTTCTATTAACAGATTTCAATTATCTAAACAACTCGCTTCATACTAATTAGAAATTAGAATAATTTTCAAGTGTTAGAAGGTCTAACATTAATATTAGTGTTTTGATAAGATCTGCTAATATTTATTAAAAAACATCACTAGAAATAAATATACTCTAACTAGTTACTACTGGAACATATTTCTTAACTTGAAGTTTTGTCATGTGATTCGTATTTTAAAGGTATAAATAACAAGCATGAAAAAAAATGTAAATATCTTTTAGTAATTACCTTTCCTGAATGTCAAATTTAACTAATATTGCTTGTTTTATTTAAGCGATTAATGAGCTTTACATTTAAATTTATTAACATAATATACTGTCTCCGTTGGAAAGTACATACTTTTTACAGATTTTCCATAACCCATTAACTGTTTAAATTTTTGACACAATAAGCTAAAAATAGGGCGAAATACCACCTTTTCCGTACTAAAATATCTGGTTTGTATAATCGAAAAATAATTGGAAATTAATAAAATAAAAGTTAAAAATTAGTGGTGTTTAAAAAGTTACGATGTAAGCAAACACTTTTTGCGCAACGGTGCTCGTTAAAAACTGTTAAGGGGTTAATAGATTTCAATTTTATTTCTAAACAATCCGTTTCATACTAATTAGAACTTACACTAATTTCCATGCACTAAACATTCTAAAATTAATATTAATGTTCAGCATGATGAAATCTGCTATTGTTTATTGTCTGATATACCTAGAAATAAATGTACTCTACCTATTATTTACTGGAGGATTTTTTTTAAACTGGAAATTTTGTTTTGTAATTCGTATTTCAAGAGTATAAAGAAAGTAGCATGAAAATAATATGAATGTTTTTTAGTAATTAGCTTTCGTGCATGTCAGATTTTAATAATTTTGTTTATTTTAATTAAAGCATTAAAGCGTTTTCCAATTAAATTCGTTAACATGGTATACTCTCCCCACTGGAAAGCACATTCTTTTTACAGATGTTCCATGAATATATTTCAATTATCTTAACAACTCTTTGAACACTAATTAAAACTTAAAATAATTTTCAAGCACTAGAGAACCTAAAATTGATATTAGACGAATGAATAATACTTAAGCAAAAATGCAGCAAAAATGACGCCCGTCTGACATTGGTAATGTTTTGATGAGATCTGCTATTATTTATTAGAAAGATATTCTAGAAATAAATGCACTCTAGCTAGTTTATAATGCCACAGATTTTTAAAACTGGACGTTTTGTTATGTGACTCGTAATTTTAGTAAATAAAGAACGTTACATGAAAAAAGGGTACCATTTTCTCATTTTTCAACCTCTCCGTATCGAAAAATTACTTTCCAGTTAATAATATGAGAAGTAGATATCCAAGTCACACAAATTAATATTTATTGTTTTTTTTACCGCCGAGCAAAAGGGCAAAATTGTAATGTTGTTCTCTCTGTTTTTTTTAAATGCTGGAAAAAGATAATTTTTCTCAGTATGATATAAAACATTTAACTACTTGTAGGCATATAATCGTTGAGAATATTAATCTTTCAAAACTGGATTATAGCTGCAGAATTATATTAATTTAAAAAATGTTAATGTAATCTAACGAATATAGTTATTTTGCATTCGTAAGACAATATGCTAGACAAGAAAGTTTGAAGAAGTTTGGAAAATTCTGTATTCCAATATCATTAAACAGCCGTAACAACTTTAAGTTTTTTTCTTTATGTTTCATCATAAATTATTCTTTCGGAAAAATAGCGCCATTTTATATTTAAGAGTGAAAAAAATATCCAAAATAAAAGAAACACAAATGGTGTAAAGAGAATTATCCAAACTTTTATTATTACTATTATTATCATCAAATGCTGATATATAAATATAATATAGAGACTTGTACAGTCGTAATATTACGTCATAATATACAAACATGTACGATCATTTCATTAGTACGTGTATTTAATAATAAAAATAATTGTTAGGACAAAATAATATCCAATAAAAACAAATAGGTCTGGAATCCGAGCTGGTTAATTACCTTTTTTATGTGTCAAAGTTTATTAATGTTGTTTATTTTTATTAAGGTATTAACATTTTCAGGGCCTATGGTTTAAATATAAAGCATAAGGCATAACTTCTTAAAAGACAGTTGTAATGCAACCAACCTCTTTTATCCTCCAAAGTAAAGTGAAGGGAAGAGACTGTCACCCCAACGGCAAGTGAGTTGAAGTGAAGAGATGAGACCGGCAGTAGTAGTCACGGTACTTAGAATACACGGTAGGGTCCACGAGCGAGATGCGCAGTAGATCGTCCAGTTCGTGACGTCACTGGCACCCACCGTTCAAGCTCTCCCTGTGTTTTTCCTTTTATTCGCATTGCTCTCTTTCTCTTCCTGACAATAAATGTTATTATTACTATATTTTTTTCATATGATCATTTTATGTCTTATTTTTATTGTTAGTTTTTGAGAAGGATTTGACATTAAACTAATTAGTAACGCATTAATTCTTCTAGATATTCCAAAGGAATTTCATTTCATCGTTTTTAACACATACTATAGCATGAAAACCATTTGCTGCACGCATGCAAAAGATCAGATAATTTTTGCATTTATTATTCAAAAGTATTTTCAATTTACTTTAAAGAAACAGATTTGTAAAAGAATTTAAAAGCAAAACAGCTTAATTTTAAACCAAATCAAATTGTAAGATATAAATCAGTTTCATTATAAAAATTTTAGGTTTTACTACTACTTTAGTATTACTTTTCACTAATGATATTGCTGAAAAATTAAAGAAAGAAGAATGAGCTGTCGAGATACATGAAAAGAAATAAACTTTTTCTTAAATAAAAATGAATGTGATCAACAAGATAAATCCAATCCTGATTTATTTCTTCTCTCTTAATAAGAACAATACAGTCACTCATATATCGCTGATAAATCATTCAGATATTAGATGAAATTAAATAAAAAAAATTAAGCTAAATTAAATAAAAAATATATGTATATCAGCTGGTTAGGGGGGAAATTTTGCGATGTAGTACGTAAAAAATAAAAAAATTCTCATTGTAAAGAAATTATGAAACAATATAAATTCCAGTTTTCTCAAAATTCTATTTTTAAAATAAAGCTGCATATTCAGAAGAGGTGTATGTAAGAGGTGAACTTAAATATTCTTCGCCTAGAGAAATCGTTGTGTTACAATTCCTGAAATTTATAGAAATTAGTTTTAGTTTTGAGTACTTATATAGTTAAATGTACCCAAAACTAAAGAAAAATAAAATAAACACTGTAGTATGTCTTTTTTTTTTCGATAAAATGTAAGGGTTTGTAAGCAATATGGGACCTTAAATCAAAAACTTATATCAGATTAATAAACAGGTATCGATCTAGAAGTTTCGAAAATGCATATTGTGGGAATAAAAATATGTTTGTGTAGCAATAGAATAAAAACTCAATTTTTATTTGAAAATATATTCCCTAATTTTTATTTATTTTAAGGTATTGAGATAATCCATATAAAATAATATTCCACTCACAATTTGTAATTTAAATTTTTTCTGATAATACTTTAGTGCGTATTAAAAATTTAAGGATGCATATATAGTATATTAATCATAAAAACAATATTTGATTGTCTAAAATTTTTTAACCGTAATATCGTAATATGACATCTATTTTTTTTCTTCAAATTTTGAATGTTTACAACCTAGTTTTTGTTTGACTTTGAGAGTTAGACAGTTTGATATTTACTGAACCGGAAGCCCAATACCTAGATTATAATTTAGATAGACTTGACATCGTGTTAGTTAATCGCAGAATCTTGTGTGCCAATGATTATTCTGTTTCTAAAGTTAAAAGTTGTACGGACCTATATTTATTAATATTTTGATACCTATTTTAACTTATTTTCTAATTATTTGTAAATAAAGTAAATTGTTTATTTTAAAACAAAAGTTGTTCTTTCTGAAATTGCGCTACCCTTTCTCACATAAGAGTGGGCGTAACAATGTGTTCTCTAGAAAGACTATGTAGAAAGACTATGTAGAAAGACTATTCTTCTCATATTTTCAATATTTTATAATTTAAATTTCTGTATTAGTGTATACAAAAATTTAAAGAGTTTTTTTAAATTATTATTATTATTATCTAAAGCGTTATTTAAGCTATTACGGCTATTTAAGAAGTTTTTTGTTTTCTTTGTTTACTCGTTTTGTTATCACACATTTTTTTTAAATATTTGTAAATTCGAAAAAATCACAAGTATCAATTCAAAAAAGCTTTTCTTACATTTATCTAAAGTTGCCCTGAAAATGCTATAATATTTTTTAATGCCTGTGTTTTAAAGTACATAGTACTATAGAGTTTTTTAGAGTTATACTCGTAACTTTTAAAAACATTATTAGATCCGTTTTATGTTTTTAGAACATTAAATAGGGATTTAAAAAAATGTATAAAATTATAAATTTTAATAAAATATAACTTTACGAGAGTATAATATATATTTTTTAAAATATACAACATAATTATAAGTGCACTTTTTCTAAAGTTTTATGAATTAAAGCAAACATTTTCCGAGTTTTCTCAAACTATTTCGGATTAATGCGAAATTGCAAAAATATTATGAAAAGACGGTGTCTAAAATACTGAAATACAACAGAGCAGGTGAGAAAATTGCTTTTTTTTACATATGTGTTTAAATAAAATAATGATAATTGTGGCGAAAGTTAATACTTCCAAATAACCAAATGAAAACAGAAGATTTACGCTTTAAAAAACTCTAAAATGTTTAAGTAGTAGATGTTCGAAGTGTCACACACCTCAGTAATATCATACACAGGATATTAAACGAATGTTGAATATCTTTTTATGAAACGGAAAGCTTTATACAAAGCGAAAAGTGCGTAAAGACTGGACTTGGGTACCAGTGACGTCAGAGGGAGAAACGAAACCTGCGCGTGAACCCTACCGAGTGGTCTACTTACCGTGGTAGTAGTGGTGGGTTTTGTCGGATGTATAGGATACGGGAAGGCATCCGAGGTAATATTGGTTTGGTTTTCAGAAATAAGTTGTGTAGTTTTGGTGGAGTATTGTGGCTGATAAATTGTAGTCAAAGTGTATATATTTTTAGGCAAGTGTAAATATTTTGTAAATAGGATTTTGTATTTAATAAACTTTTAACTTTAACCTTCTGGTGCCATCCTCGGTTATACTGACATCACAGCATGCACAACTTCCGACAACCAGAGATATTTCTACAAATTAAATAAAAATGTGCATTCGATCCCAATGTTTGATTACTAAATAGAGGTGAGCGAATTATTTTACTTTTAATTGTGTGGTTAGATACTGTTAATTTTGTTCTAAAATGTTTAAGAACGTAACCAAGGCAGATTTACTTATTGTTCTACAAGAAATCAGCGAAGAAGCTGATTCGGGTTAGAAAGTAGCTGATTTAAAAGATTTGTTATTGAAATCTAAAGAATATTTAAATGATAAAGAATTTGTAACTGATTTTTTTTTACTACAGTTACTGAGAGAAAAAATGCAGAGGAAGTAAATAAATTGCGTTTGCAACAACAAATGGGAATCGAGAATTTGTCCCATAATGTAGGGGAAAGCACATCAATATCATTACATAAACTTATAAAAGCAGTTCACGTTTTGGCTATTCCAGTGCCTAAGAAAAACGTAACATGAAATCTGTTCTTTGATTCTTTAGAAAGAGCGTTTAAACATAAAAATGTTCCTAAGAAATATAAATCTGAAATCTTTTTGAAATTAACAAAAGAGAAAGCAGGAAATATTTTTGTATACATTAATGATGAACATTTGAAAGATTATGATAAAATTAAATCTTTACTTTTGAAAGAATACGAACCATCCCCATTCTCTTGTTTACAAAATTTTAAAAACGCTAAAAGATTACTGGGTGAAACACATCAACAATTTGCTTCGAGATTAAGATCCTGTTTTCTACATTATTGTAAAATTCGTAATGTTAAAGATTTTGATTCGCTTCTTAACTTAATAATATCGGATAAAATTTTCGAAACATTGGATAGTGAGCTTTCAACTCATATTACAGTTAAACAGGGAGAAAGTTGGAGTTTGCCTGATCAGTTACCAAGAGGTTGTGATATTTATTTTATTGCAAAAGGCAGATCTTTTGATGAAACGAAATTTGAGAAACGACCTACTTATCGTGAAATAAATCATGAAAATGCTAAATAAGTTCCGCCTCAACTAAGGAAAAATCAAATTACATCTGAGAACAAATATTTCTCAAAATCACGTGATTGTTATATTTGCAATTAATCTTTTCACCTAGCTAGATTTTGCCCAAACCGGAGAAATAAATATGATAAACCAAATAAACAAAATGACGGTCAGGATCAGAAAAAGTCTAAACCGCAAGAAGATACAAACAAATTGTACTCGAAAGATAATGCAGTAGTCACTAATGTTAATTCCATACATTTATAGACTAATGATCAATTAAACGAAATTAGTTTTTATCCTTTAAAAGAATCATCCTTTATATTGAAGGAAAGCAAATTGAAGCGATCGTGGATTCAGGTACAGAAATAGATATTTTAAATACGTCATTAATTCCCAATTTGAAAATCAAAGCTAAACGAAGTATTGTTTTAGAATCAGCCTTTAAAGAAAAAATACGTGCAAATTTGGCGACGATCCCTGAAAATTATAAATCAGACAGCGGGATTTATGTATGCTTAAATACACTTTTTGCTTTGACTGAAAACTTAAATGTTCCTTGTTTAATCACTCCCGTTGTACATAATTCTTTAATAGAACTTCTTCCAAACGAAAAATTGTGTAATAATAGTACATCGCAGATCGAAGGTCAATCTAAATGTAGCTCACTCGTGAAGGGGAATTCAAATGTTTGTTTTATTTCGACAGATGAAATACAAAATGATCAAAATGAGCTGCCAGAGTATAAAAAATTTCGTATCACGCAAAAAGAATGCTCAACTTTAAATAATTCTTTCAAGGACGCTTGTTTATGAAAAAAAAAATTGATACGGGATGATTTATTGTTTCATAAAGAGACTATTTGTGGAGATAAAATTTATCATCTCGTATTACCAGAGAGTTATAGAAATAAAGTATTACAACCAGCTCATGATTCCGTTTTTAGAAATCATTTAGGAATGCGGAAAACTAAGGAAAGAATTAAATTATCATTTTATTGACCGAATATTTCAAGAGATGTAGAAAATTATTGAAAAACCTGTAAGAACTGTCAGTTAAAGAGCCCCGAGAAACAAACTGATAAAATTCCCATAACACCTGTTGTTCGTCCACCATATCCTTTTAATACTGTAAACATTGACGTTATAGGTGAAATTGTGCCGCCTTCAGGTAGGAAGCATAAGTATTGTCTGACATTAATTGATCAAAATACTAAATAGCCGGAAGTTGTTCCATTAAGGAATCTGTCCACGAAAACAGCATGTGATGCTTTCTTAGATATTTTCATGCGTACAGGAATTTCTGAAGTTATATCTTCGGACGAGGCCACTAATTGTAGATCTGATTTGACTAAAGAATTTGAGAACCGGTTAGGGACATCTCCCCGCTTCTCAACTCCATCATATCTCGCCTCAAATGGTGCGATAGAAAAATTTAATCGAGTGTTTAAGCAAATGTTATATCATGCGATTCGTACAGTTCCTGTTAATTGCGATAAACATATTCCCTTTTTACTTTTTGCCTATCGTGAGGTACCAAATTGTACAACTGGCGTGTCACTGTTTAAGCTCATGTATGGCCGGGAAGCTAGAGGCCTCTTGTCAGTATTAAAGTCTTCGTGGTCGGCTGAAATACCCTTACCACTGAATCTTAGCAGCTCAGAAATAGATTATTTGCAAGATATAAAGATAAATTTGGAAAGAGCCGCCGACATTGCATCGCTAACTGCATCAGAAAAACAAGAAAATTATGCCCGCTATTTCAATCGTCGAAGTAGAATGAAAGAATTTCAGAAAGATGATTTAATATATTTGCTCATTCCCGATTCCAGTAATAAATTCTATGCTAGATAGACAGGACCCAGTGAAATAGTTAAAAGAATAAACCCTCATTCGTATAAATTGAAATTACCCGATGGTAGTTTAAGACACGTTCATGCAAACAAAATAAGAAAATTTAGTGTAAGAGTACAAACTGTTGGAGTCATTATTGAAGATGATGTTGAATTTGGTGGAATCCACCCAACACCAAATAAAGCTAATACTTTGAATGAAACTAATATTGAAGTAAACCTTTGTCATCTGGAGGATAAGAAACGATTAGAATTAAGTAAACTTCTAGAAAACCATGCACCATTATTTTCTGGTAAAATTCAAGTTGCAAATGTCGGAGCACACAAAATTCGTTTATTACCGGGTGTGGAAAGGAAGAAACCTTATATTTATAAAATTCCGGAATCGCTAAAAAACGAAGTCGATAAACAAATAGAAGAGTTAGAGCATTTAGTACTTAGAGAAAAAAATGAGGCTGAAATAGCTTATCCTGTCGTATGTGTCTAAAAAGGACGGTAGCATGCGATTATGTATAGATTTTAGTCTATTGAATGCAGTGACAAAACCTTTCGATTACCGTATCGAAAAAAAACGCAACTGAATTAATTAATGAAATTGGAAGTGCTAACATAATTACCTGTTTAGATGTATTAAAAGGGTATTGGGAAATTCCTCTTGAAGAACAGAGTCGAGATCTCACTTCTTTTAAAACTCGTTGTGCTTCTTACCGATGGAAAGTCATGCCGTTTGGATTGCGCAACGCAGCTTCTACTTTTAAGAAATCAATCAACGATGCTCTGGGTGAACACCGCAAATATTGCAAAGCATATCTAGACGATATTGCTATTTTTTCATGTGACTGTGATACCCATCTTAAACATCTAGACGCTGTTCTGTCTAAATTAATGTACTGAAGTTCACCGTAAATGTCAAAAAATGTTCTTTCGCAAAAACCCAAATTAAATATTTAGGTCATCTCATAGGAGGAAGTAGATATCAACTAGACCCAGCAAAGTTACGTGCCATTGAAACGATAGAATCACCTAAAACCAAAACATCTTTAAAAAGTGCACTGGGTTTATTTAACTATTATCGTGACTACATAAAAAATTACGCTGAAATCGCTAAGACTTTAACCGACTTAACGAAAAAGAAAATTCCTGAAATCATTCTATGGTCTGATGTTGAAGAAAAAGCTTTTCAAACTTTGAAACGCTTATTGTGTGAAGCCCCTAAACTTTATACACCAGATCCTACAAAGCCTTATACTATTCAGTGTGATGCCAGTTCTTATAGAGTAAGTGCTTGTCTGTCGCAGAGAGATGATAAAAAAATTTCACGCTATTAGTTTTGCTAGCCAAAAGTTCACTAAGGCGCAACAAAATTGGTCGACTATCGAGCGTGAAGCGTATGCTGTGGTATGGTCAATAAAGAAATTTGAAGTTTATGTGTTTGGTGCTGAAATTGAGTTAATAACTAACCATAATCCCTTGATATATTTACAGAAATCTGCACCTCAGTCTGCAAAATTACAAAGATGGGCATTATCTTTACAAAGATATAATATAAATATTTCACATTGCCCAGGTGCGCAGTTAAAAATGCAGATGGTCAATCAAGACTTGTTAACTGTATAAAAATTATTTAAGTGACACTTTCTTTTATCCAGTATTATATCAAGCATCTTTTAGTGCGTTGTGAAATATTTCTGTGTTTAATTTAGCATTTTTTATTGTTATATATATCTGCATTAAATATTGCTATAACTATTATAACAAGGCTTCCATACATCTGTTGTGAATTGTTTATTATATATAGGTTTTATCACTATAACTATTATAACAAGGCATCTGTACATCTGTTTTGAATTGTTTATTATATATTCCTTATGCTGTATTGTAGTATGGTTGCCATTTGTCAAATT
This sequence comes from Maratus speciosus, assembly GCA_963932465.1. Classification (NCBI taxonomy): domain Eukaryota; kingdom Metazoa; phylum Arthropoda; class Arachnida; order Araneae; family Salticidae; genus Maratus; species Maratus speciosus. The sequence continues at coordinate 524,998,930 of OZ010786.1, forward strand.
TTTGCTTCGCTCTGCGTAGCAGTAATTTTATCGGGGGGGGGGGGGGGGGGGGGGCTTGCAACCAACCTCTTTTTAACCTCCAAAGTAAAGTGATGTGAAGAGACTGAGTCCGCAACGGTATGTGAGTTGAAGGGAAGAGGGGAGACCAGCAGTAGTAGTGGTGGGTTTTGTCGGATCTGTAGGATGCCGGAAAGCATCCGAGGTAATATTGGTTTGGTATTCAGAAATAAGTTGAGTAGTTTTGGTGGAGTATTGTGGTTGATAAATTGCAGTCAAAGTGTATAAATTTTTAGCCAAGTGTAAATATTTTGTTAATAGGATTTTGTATTTAATAAACTTTTAATATTAAACTTCTGGTGCCCTCCTCGGTTATACTGACGTCACAATAGTAATGATCATAAAATCTACAAATCACTTATTTCCATTAAGAAATTAACTTTTTGAGGACGGATGGTTTAAATATAGGCCAGAAGTCATTACTTCTTACAAGAAGGTAGTATTCTTAAAATATAAAACTAAACTCTGCGGCTATACAATCCAAGTAGGATCTGGGCCGACAGTGCCCATATCTGTTTTCTTGACTCTGGGCCCCGAGGTGCTATGCAGCATGCGTCCCGGCCAGGTGGTCAACCTAACGCGAGACCCCCGGTGTTTAGTTCCCAAGCAAGCTTCTTACTCATTTTATCGACCCTAAAGAGATGAAAGGCTGAGTGAACCTTGCCCAGTCGGGAGTTGAACTCTCGACCTGCGGTGCAGCAGTCAGATGTTCTAACCACTACATCACTGGGCTTCTCTTAAAATATATCAAATACCTTTTTTCGGACAATTATTTATAACTTATGTTTTGAGACGGCATGATGAGAAATAACTGTGTGGAAAAGAAGCGCTTGTATATTTTTTCGGAACGAATAACTCTTTTTCGATACTTAAAACATCCCTCCTCTAAAGGTTAAAAGTTTTTTTTCTCTTAAGTTTGTGGAGCATGACATGTCTTCTTTGAAAACTTTTCTTTTTTTACAGAAGTAATTTCGATAACATCGATTTATGAAAATAAAATTTCACACAGGTAGGACAGGACTAAGCGGTCTATGTTTGAATATTTCTCCCAAGCTGTAGGGGAAGGTGGGGCACCTTGGAACGCTTTTCAGTAAATAATTTTTCTAAATTTTATTAATATTTATTCTTATTTTAGAACCAATTAGACATAAAGTATGGACATTTCTGCATCAAACAAACCTCATAATAATCTAATATCTCACATAGGAAAAGAGTGAAAACAAAACAAAAAAGCCTTTAAAATGTCCCAACCTGCCCCACATGGTGGGGCAGGTTAGGACACTAGTTTTAATCAAAAATACATGTAAAATTTTATATTTAATTGATGAACAAAGCTTTATTTATAAAGCTTTAGTTAAGCATGAAATAATTTAAGCATTGAAACACTTTAATAATTTGATTTCGAACATGTTTTCATTAACATATCTTGTATTTGATGTGAAAAAAATGTGTTCATCAAATTCTAATAAAACACATCTTTGACCTATTTCGTTTTCAGTAGTGCCAAGTTTTAAAGAATATCTGTTTGATACACAAATGAGCTATCATGTTTATCAGGATAAAAAAAAAATGACAACTCTAGATCTTGTTTCTCAAAATGGATTATCTCATACTCGCTGCTGTCCTCAATATTTTGAATATGCCTTACAAATACAACAATGCTTTGTTTTCCTGCAATCTTTGCCAATGTACACTATCCCACAGTGGGTTTACTTTTAGCCTTTAAGTTTCTGGACTTATCTTAAGTAAGTTTGCAATCTGTAGGAAAATCAGCATCACATGAACAGCTGAATTCATCACTACTGCCATTACACAAATCATTTATATTTGTTTTCCTTCCAGGGGTAATTTTCACCAATTTTGCTAGCGCAACTGTCTCATCCTCACTGCTTAGTGAAAATTCTAATTGGTTATGTACTTTTTTCCCTTCTGTAAGCTGCATTTGGTCTTTACAGCATTTTTGGACATGTCCCAAGATGCCCCACAACTGAGTGTCCCAACCTGCCCCACCTCGCACATTAAGTAACAAAAACTTTAAAACATTTAAGCTTAGCATTGCAGTCTATTTTTTACCATTAAAATAACAATAAATCCATGTTTTTTCATCACAATATGCCCCACTTATATTATTTCATTTCTTTAATAAAAAATTTATTTTTCAAAACACACATAAATGTTACTCAACCTCATTCAAAACAAAACTAATGGTATTATTTGTTACCAGCAAATACCAGTGATTCCAAAACACATGGAAGAGTAGATTGTAGTATCATATATTGGCACTCATGTGTGCTAATTTTTAACTGCAAAATTAAGCCTCAAAATTGAGACGTCCCAAGGTGGGCCATGTCCCAACGTGCCCCACCTTCCCCTATTAGAGACTAGTCAGTTACTGTAATCGCTAGTTGGTTAATGCGCAATTTGATAACCTTGAACATGGTTATGAGCATATCACAAGGCACTCCACTTCCCGCTTCCCACATTTATTTCCATGTGTCGTCATAGTCTGCACATTCCGTATATAACATATTAAGACATGCAGGCATAAGATCCAACAAACATACATATATTTGTATATGTAGATAGAATGATTCATGCTTAGATTAATGCTTAGATTCATGCTTAATGTAGATTCATGCTTAAGAAACCTCGTTCTCAATTACAAGAATACAAAGTGTGAAGGGATCCCGAAAAAAAAATAGATTTTTTATAAGTGACTCTTGTTTTGTATTAACACTTTTTTTCTTCTCTTTAAGGTGTCTCAGGACTCTTAAAGCTTCAAAATTTTCGAAATTTTAACTTTTTTAGATGTTAAACTCCTATATTTTCTGAACATTTTGATACAATTGTTTCATTGAAATTCCAATTAAAACTGTAGTTACGCCTTTTACATTTGTACACGTTCAATAGCAGAAGCGTCGTTTCTGAAACTTTGAAGCCATTTTTCTCCAAATGACGTTTTTGGGCATAACGCGCACGATATCTCAAAAACTTATGAATATTTTTTCATGAAGTTTTCAAAACATATGTTTTATGTTAGTCTGTATAAACTGAACCTAAAATTACCTTTTTGAGTTCAAAACAATATTTTTTTAGGTGATTATTTAGGATTAAATTTTCTTAATTTTGCATTAGCTAAATACAACTTTGTATAAAAAATATAAAAAAGCTTTAACTACAAATTTATTTAGGTTCAGGGTAATTATTACAATCTGAAGCATAAATAGGCACCAAAATTTTCATTCTAGTTGCAATACTTATTTTGTAATCGTGCGCGTAATGTGTTATGCCGATTTTTTGCTCGTAAAATGTCTAACAGTTTGGAGCCCCCTGTTAATGCTAATTCTGCATCTTATAATTTTTAAAATACATGAAATGAAAGAACATACTTACATATTTTATTCCAATTAAAATTGTGTCTTAAAATAAAATACATTTTAAGATATTAAATGTTGAAAATGGTCTTTTTTTTTTCATTTTTCCCCAATTTTAAGAGTCCTGATACCCCTTAAATATTTTTTTCAAAATGGATTATACTTTTACCAAAAAATCTACATCTTAAGAACGATTTTCTGCCTATCAAAATTAATATTTCCCATTCTACAAGTACAAAATACACTCATGGAAATGGGTAATTATTTTAAAAAATTAAAAACAAGTTAAAATTAACAGTTATTAAACTTTCATACAGAAATTTACAGTGTTTAGCCAGGAGTTCTGTTGCTATTATTTCTTGTTTTAGATACAATTTTCCCCTGTAGATGCTGCTGCCCTGTCAGAAGGTTAGAACTCTCAATCTAACGTATACAAATGGAGCAAAATTTGCCATCATTGCGTTTAAATTAACTACGGGATTCAACACGATCTTTACTGTTTACAGAATATAATGGAAAACTATTTTTTTCTTTTTATCGAAAACTGTAACAGATTATTTACATTTAATATATTTTTTTAGATTGACCACTAATAACCCTAAACAGACTTTATATATAAAAAATATCAATTATTTATTTAAATAAAGTTTTGAAATTTATTAAAAGCAATACCTTTTTCATAGCCGTATGCCAAGATTTAATAACCGAAGAAATTGCAAAAGATTTAGCTACCTACAACAGCAGTTTTTATTCTGATCATTTTAGTGATTTAAGCAGGTAGTATCATTACATGTCTGTTGATATTGTGTTGCATTTATAATCTTTAATTTATGCGTTCATGAAGTTAAATATCGGCAAAAGTTATATCTTTGATCATGTTATATCAATCGTTGTTATAAATTATGTCCTGAAATTAAACATTGTTACACTATATCTTGGATCATGTTATATCAATCGTCGTTATAAATTATATCCTGAAATTAAATATCGTTATTAAATATCAAATGGTATATCTTTGAATCGTGTTATATCATAAAATTAAATATCGTTATTGAATATCGATTGGTATATCTTTGAATCATGTCATAAAATTAAATATCGTCATTAAATATCGAATGTTAGCTAGAAACAAATGCAGAACCATTTATCTTGATTTTATTTGAAAACAAGTTAATTTTTCGCAATCTGCTGCACGCGATATAGATAGTTTAAAACAAAAAATCTTTCTTGAAAATTCCCTTAAAAACCATAAAAAGTCAGTGAAATGAGGTTTAGTTTTCAAGCAAATTTCATTTGAAAAAACTTTTCTCCTACTTGACAGTGACAAACTTAAAAATTTTGCAATGTTTAAAATTAAAAAAGAAAGAAAAAAGAAACAATGATAGAAAATAATAGAGCAGTAAAAGCAAAATTTATTGGTTAGGTGTTGCCATTATCAATATGATGTCAACGTTACTTACGGACATGTGTTTCTTTGTTATGTAAATTTTTCATTTTGAAGAGCATTTAATGCAAAATTAGGCATTATCAAATCATTTCACTTTCATGTTTTTTACTAAAGAATGTGTTAAATTTTTATATCAGTGTTATTCAAAGATCCTTATATACCAGAAATTATGGTACATAATCAAGAAAAATCATATTCGGATTAATTATTATCCTTACTATAAAAATAACGCCAGTTAAAATAAACATTTTAACTACAACATTTTTATAAACCCTTAGTTTCGCACAAATACGAAAAGAAATTTCGACTTATACATATATATTTTTTATTTTAACAATCGTATTATTATTCTGACTGAAATTCTATTACAGATATGAAAGTAATATAAATTGTTTCTTTTCTTGGAAATGCAATTTTATGAATCCGAATTTCCTTTCTTTGCCTTTTTCTCTTTCTACTAAGCAGAAGATGCTAGAATTTTATTAAATTAAGTGATATTTCCGATTAAAATAATTCTATAAAAATTTGTTGGTTTGTTTGAAAAATTGTTTTTGATGAAATAAAGTAACTAAATCACCAAAAATCAACGTTTAAACACACAATTTAATACATTAGGTAATGTGAATAAAACCAGACATATGCGTCTCATGAGCTCCAGGACTCACATCATCAGTCTGTAAAATCTATATCTAAAAACAGTATCGCCCCAACTACCTGCAAGGCGAAAACCCAAATCTTATACTATAATAGGAGCAAAAACTGTGTGTGTATGTAAATTTCATCTTAAAAACGGCTCTAACGATTTTAACTAATTTTCCTATTTTACCATTTTTGGGCACGAGAAAAACCATTGGGCTAGGTCACATGTTCGAGAAAATTCGATCGGTGGGTCATTTTGGGTCAGAATGGGTCAGGGTCAAGCTAATTATATCTTAAAAACTGCTCAATCAATTTTAATTAAATTTTATATCCGACCGCTTTTGGGCACGAGAAGACTTTTGGGCTATGTCACATGTTCGAGAAATTTCGATTAGTGGGTCATATTTGGGTCACCATGGGTCATGCCCATTTTATCTAAAAAACGGCTCTAAAGATTTTGACTAAATTTTGTATTCTATCGTTTTGATTACGAGAAGACCAGTGGGCTAAGTCACATGTTCGAGAAAATTCAATTAGTGGGTCATTTTTGGGTCACTGTGGGTCAAGCTAATTTTATCTAGAAAATGGTTCTATCGATTTTGACGAAATTTTGAATTTTATCATTTTCGGACACAAGAATAATACCATTGGGCTAGGTCGCATGTTCAAGAACATTCGATTAGTGTGTCACTTTGGGTCACAATTGGTCACAATGGGTCAGGGTCAAGCTAAATGTATCTAAAAAACGGCTCAAGCGATTTTAACAAAATTTTGTATTCTACCGTTTCAGAGCAGGAGACATTGGGCTAGGTGGCATGTTCAAGAAATTTCGATTGGGTCATTTTTGGGCCACTAAGAGTCAAACTAATTTTGCCCAGAAAATGGCTCTAAAGATTTTGATTAAATTTTGTTTTCTATCGTTTTCGAGATCGGGAGGACCATTGGGTTAGGTCGCATGTTCGAGAAAATACGATTAGTGGGTCATTTTGGGTCATAATGGGTCAGGGTCAAGTTAATTATATAAAAAAAGGCTCAAATGATTTTAAATAAATTTTATATCCAACCGTTTTTGGTCACGAGAAGACTATTGGGCTAGGTCCCATGTTCGAGAAATTTCGATTAGTAGGTCATATTTGAGTTACTATGGGTCAAGCTAATTTTATCTAAAAAAGACTAACGAATTTGACTGAATATTGTATTAGATCATTTTCGGTCTTGAGAAGACCACTGGGCTGGGTCATATGTTCAAGAAAATTAGGTTAGTGGGTCATTTTGAGGTCACTGCGGGTCAAGCTAATTTTATCTAAAAATCGGCTCTAACGATTTTGACTAAACTTTGTATTCTATCGTTTTCGGTCTCAAGAACAGCATTGGGCTACGTCGCATGTTCAATAAAATTCCAGTAGGGGGTATTTTAGGTCACAATGGGTCAGGGTCAAGCAAATTTTATCTAAAAAACGTCTCAAACAATTTTGACAAAATTTTGTATTATGCCGTTTCCGGATACAAGTCCATTGAGCTAGGTCACATGTTTGAGAAATTTCGATTAGTAGTTCATTTTTGGGTCAGTACGGGTCAATCTAATTATATATAGAAAATTGCTCTAACGATTTTGATTAAAGTTTGTATTATATCGTTTTCGGGCTCGAGAAGACCACGCGGCTGCGTCACATGTTCGAGAAAATTAGATTAATCTGTCATTTTGAAATCATAGCGGGTCAAGCTAATTTTATCTATAAAACGACTTAAATGATTTTGACTAAATTTTGTATCCTACCGTTTTTGATTACCAGACCATTGAGCTAAGTCACATGCTCGAGCAGATTTGAATAGTGCGTCATTTTGGGTCACTACTGGTCAGGGTTACGGAACCGCGAATTTGGCGAAATATTGGCAAAATTTGGCCGAGAAATTGACTTTCAAGTTTACGAATGCTAAAACACATACTCGGCGCCAAATGCAAGAATGTCACCAAATTTGTCTATTTTTGTCTAAAAAATAAGCATTCAGAATGTGGAAGAATTTTTTAGAAATTCTTAATTGGACTTGAGATACATTGGTTAAACCCAGTCAGGGTTGAGCTAAAAATGTAATTTGGACTGATATCCTTTCATTGTAAATGTGTAAATAGTGTAAAATTTAGAAGCACGTACTACACATTTTTCTATTTATTGTTTTTGTAAGTAATACTGTTATAATATATACTATTATATGCAATAATACAGAGAGAATGATACAGTGAGAATATCCTATCAAGTTGAAAATAAAGCTAACGACTGAGCGTAGCTCGGTCATCCTCGCTTGTCAGTAAACTCAGCACCGAAAGACAATCAAGTTCCAGCAACCAATGAAATCAAAGCGGAAGTGAAGCATCGTGACACAACAAATCCACCCAGAAAGTTGAGATGTAAGGTACACTGGACATATCATTAACGAAGGAATTTTTAAATATATGAAAATGAACAGCTTCAAAAAGTCTAAATCTAGAGGAGTAATGCAGTTCTTGATAATATTAGCTGAGTCAAAATTGAAATTATGTCCCTCCCCAGAGCAATGAGAGGCAATAGAGGATTTGTGCAATTCTTTTTTCTTTACATAGTTTATGTGTTTCTTGACTCTGTAACGGAGCTTTCGCTTACTCTGTCCAATATAGGACAATCCACATTGACATTGAATATTGTAAACACCCCAATAATTTTGACGAGGAATTTGATCTTTCAGCTGTGAAAAAGTTAATTTATTAACTGGTTTAAAAACTAATTTTTAAATATATGAATATGAACAGCTTCAAAAAAGTCTAAATCTAGAGGAGTAATGCAGTTCTTGATAATAGTAGCTGAGTCAAAATTGAAATTATGTCCCTCCCCACAGCAATGAGAGGCAATAGAGGATTTGTGCAATTATTTTTTCTTTACATAGATTATGTGTTTCTTCACTCTGTAACAGAGCTTTCGCTTACTCTGTCCAATATAGGACAATCCACATTGACATTGAATATTGTAAACACCAAAATAATTTTGACGAGGAATTTTATCTTTCAGCTGTGAAAAAGTTAATTTATTAACTGGTTTAAAAACTACTACTAAAATCTTAATGTCTTAGGATATTAGCTATTTTAAGGCTTATACTATTATGAAATGGTAAAATGATAAGGTTAGAAAAAGAAACCGCAGTAACAGAAGAATCATGATTATTAAGACATTTATTAAGACTATGACTAATTAAACTATTGATGTGAGATAAACTAAAACCACGATCAATAGCAACAGATCTAATATAATTTCATTCTGAAACAAGGGAATTATTATCTGAACAAACTAAATGAGCTCTATTATTCGAATAAAGAAAAGCCGAAGCTTTTTTGGGAAGGGAGTGACATGAACGAAAATGGGGAGGGGGAGCGTGACAGCGAAAGGTTTACTGCAAACACAAGTGTTAAATATGTTAAGCTGATGAGGGATCAACGCATCAAGAAAGGACAATTTATTGTCGATTTCAACTTCTTAAGTAAATTGAATAACTTAATCTATTGAGTTCAAAATATTCAATACAGTCATAGTGGGGGGATACTCTTTTTAAACATAGATATTTTCACTGATGATGTGAGTATTGGAACTCACGAAACGTATACGTATGGTTTTATTCACATTACCTTTTGTATATATTATGTGTTTAAACATTGATTTTCGGTTCTTTAGATTTCCATACAAGTTTCTATTTACTTAATAAAATAACTATTTCCTGGAGGGTTTGTTTCCAATGCAATTTAGTTACATACTTTCATGTGACATTTTATGTGCCTATAAGATTGATCTTTGAAGAAGTCTATCGCAATTTTTAAACAAAATCCATACATTTGTCTGTTAGGGACAATCTGGTTAAACTATTTAAACGCCTTACAAAAAATGTAATACAAAGGAATATTTACAATCGTGGGGGAAAAAGTAAACACCCCCCACTAACTACTCAACAAATTATCGTAGAAGAAAGTTACTGGTACCGAACGATTGGAAATAAAGTCTACATTTAAATGATATAGATAAAATTTGCTTAAGGGGGCATCTACATATTAAAACGAACCATAACTTTGTTTATTTCAATAGCAGTAATCAATTCTGACATGATAAATGAACTCTACATCCTCCAATTAGCCTAAAAACAAATTTTTCTGTAATTCGTACCATAAGTTTCTGAGAAATTAATTATTAATCCTTAAACCATCATTTTGCCGTTTTTTAAGCATAATTTGAAAACTACTTCTAAGAAAAATGTGAAATTTTGGATTTACATAAAACAGCACATAATAAATCTAAATCCATCAAAAAAGTTGTAGGCTGCAATTCATAATTTTTTCGAATATTAATTTCATAATTCATAATATATATCATAAAATTATAAAAATTGCAAATTCAGCGTATTTATGTTTGGGTATATTAGTATTATTGCTGAAAAAAAAATTAGCACATTAGAAGCACAATTTCTGGAGATATTATTAAAAATATGAAAATGCAATTTAACATTAGAAGAACTAAATTTTGAATGTTTATAATTGAAAACCGTATCATTCTTATGACTTAAAATTCGGTGTTTAGGCATAATTTGAACCGAAGATTTGAAATATCTTGTTAAAATTGGGTATTGTCATTGAAAAAAATGAAGTTTGGATTCGTTTTATTATGTAAATGGCCCCCTAATAAAATTTTATATATATATTTAAAAGTAGACTTTATTTCTAATCGTTCGGTACCAGTAACTTTCTTTTACGATACTTTGTTGAGGAGTTTGTAGGGGGTGTTTACTTTTTTTCCCCACGACTATACCTACTATTCTTAAGAATTATTTATCCTTTGTAATTTTTTCACCGAAATCTATACATTTGTCTCTGAAAGAAAATGTTAATATATTAATCTACATTGTAAACAAAATCTGTTAAGTTACTAAGAATACTGTAGGAAACTGGGATTCCTAGAACCTTTTACGTAACGGCAACAACAAAATTTCATTTAACACATATACTTTTGCACACTAAATCAAAAAATGTGTAAGGTTACTGAGAATTTTTTAGGAAACAGGGATGCCTAGAAATTTTTATGTAACTGCAACCTGAGTTACAGAAGAAAGTTTAGCGAGATTACTGTAATTTTAGTAGATTTTTTTTTTTCGTAAAGCTACAGATTTCTGTAGTTTTACAAAAATTGTTTTGTTAGAGTTAAACAGAAATATATATCTGGGAGCACGGCAGTGCGTCCGCCAAGTTCGCACAAGCCGTAAGCTACCTTTTCTTGAACCATTTCGGCATACTTTTCACCCCCTCATAACGTCGTTTTAGGGAGAGATATAGAATTTTTTCTTTTATATACATGCTCGTATGGTCAAACTAAACTAAGATTCCACGATTTCATGTTTCTATATTTAGTAGTTTTCGAAATATTAAATTCCGAAAAAGCGCTTTTTTGTCACTGACTCACTTCGCATCATCAAATAACTAAGGTACTTCTAAAAGTCGTAGAATCATGAAATTTCACAAGTAAGTCGGGATTGTAGCACAATTAACCAGAAAAATCTGAAAACACAGAATTTCCGCCTCTAAACCCTTCAAACAGGGGGTGTTCATTTGGCCGTAAACAGTTCCTTGTGCCAATGTTGGTCGCCAAAACTCGATTACAGAGTTTTGAAGGGGGTCACGTGATTTCAATCAGAATAACATTTTATATATATGCTTTTCCAAAGATGTTTGTTAAATAGAAAAAATGAATATACCTAAAAATTTTAATCAGTATAGGTTATGATATATTCACAATATTAAAACAATAGCACATTTAACAAAATATAATCGCAGTTCGGTACTTTTCCGATATAGTAGCCTTGGCGAAATAGAAAAAATTGCCTTGACGAGAAAAGAAATTTAGTAATAACGCATTTTCTGGCAACCTATTTACTGTTTCATATACACAAGCAATTTTTTCCATATGTATACAATTTATTTGATGTAAGGAACCCGTTTATTTATTTTTATATACAGACAGAAATAATTTGTACATAAAAAACTATATTTTATACATGTATAAATAAAATGTTTATATGTATACATACATATATGGACAACATAAAAGTTCATCAGGTTTGTTTTCATAGTTGTTTATATCATTTGGCAACATATCTCAGTTTCTGAAGTCCGAATTGCGCCAAGATTTAAAAAAAAATGCCAAGGCCCCTATAGTGGAAAAATATCCTAATTCCATATGAGTGTTTAAAAATCTCCTTTTAATTAAATGAAATGTGTAACTAATAAACTGTCTTTAACGATGTGCGACAGATGCGGCGTCCGAAGTCCGCTGCTAATGTTATTATATTGTATTATTAGCCTACTTACTGTTAATTTATTGTTAATTTTAAATCTTTAAAAGAAATATTATAGTTATAGATAAGATATGTTAGTCGCCAAAACCCGATTACAGAAAATTAGCCTGAGTTATAAAGGTGTTACATGATTTCAAGCTGAATGAATTTTCATATGCTTTTACAAAAATCTTAAGGCAAATCTTTCAATTTATCTGTCCATCTTTCTATCTTTTACTTCCTTAAAAGAAATTTTATTAAAGACCGGGAGGCGTCTGCACAATCACCACCTCATCGAGTTGACAGCTGAAATTTTAGGATTAGTTAAATATTGATTAGCGTATTGAAATGTAACTGGTCTGCCAAGTCATATCTTTGTGGAAACCACCTACAGACCCGATTTTACGGGTTAATTGGTGGATTTTCCATTGTGTTTTCCTGCACCCCTTCCTCCATGTTTCCAAATTTTTGGATGCAGGAAAATACAATAGTAAACCTATCAGTTAACCACTAAAATTAGGTCTTCAAGTGGTTTCTACCCAGATATGACTTAACATACCTGTGGCATTTAAATATGCTAATCTAGTTTTAACTAATCGTAAAATTTCAGCTGTAAACTCGATGAGGTTATGGCGTGTACAGACGCCTCCCGGTCTAATAAATGTCGGAATTCTAATCTCAATAGCATTCTGGTCAATCTGGCAACTATCCCTACTATTTATGGAACACTATTCCTTTAAGTGCGTTTTAATGATGTTAATGAACTTATGCATATGCATCATACATATTATACATATGCATATAATACATAATACATTTGCATCATACATATTATAGGTATGTGTATAATACGTAATACATATGCATCATTATGACGTCAGAATAAACAAAACATTTTTTGTCGCCAAATTTGAGAATTGACATGATATATTACCAAATTTTGCGAAACTTTGCTAAATGTCGTCAAGCTTGGCGAATATTTGACGCTAGTGGCTATTTTTAAATGAGTTAATTATTAATGCGAGCCATCTATTTTTATTTTTCCGCATATCATCTGAATAGTTATATGATATAACGTACTAATATTTCCAAAGTGCTAATAGTTTCGTCACTGCCCAAAGCCTCTGCTATTGCTATTATATTGTACTGTTATTATACTTACTGTGACTATATTGTTAATCTTTACACCGCTAAAACTTCTGTATTATGTAAAGAAAATTTACGAAAACTATTAAAGCATTGAAACTGCCAGTTCTCCTTATGATTATTATAATTCTATAATATGTAACATGTTAATCGATATGTACGTTAGAATGAATCTTCTATAATCCAGTTCCTCGCATTTTAGTTTTCAGGTTTCAAATAAAATTAGCTAAAATCTTAAAACCATGGCACATTGACTAATTGTTCAACACGATCAGATGAGAAGAATGATAGATTTTCAAATGGATCATGGCAGTGAGCCGGTAGACCTTCTATTCTTCCGTAATCGAGTCTATTGAAAAGGTTAACGTGAAAAAAAAGATATTAGCATCAATATGGTTTAATACAAATGCAGATATTGTCAAAGGATTTCATAAGAACCATTTCACTTGTACCCAGTCGTATCAGTTAAAATACAACAAATGGCAGTGACCCCAATTAGAAAAGATTACTTAATAGGATTAAAAATTTCCGCATTAGAGAACGAATCGTAACTGCTAAGGAAACATGCATAAGTGAGTTAAGCAATATTTGTCACGAAAGATGAAATACATAACAACACAAAATATATGATGTGCTTCCATGATTGTAAAGAGTTCTTGATTTCTCTATCAAAAGCTTCCGACTTGGCAAAAGAATGGGCAAGTAAATTAAATTATGAATAACAGACACATGATGCAATGTTTAACATGGGATTAATACGGTCAATACTGCTTGCTAGAGGCGGCTAGTACTTTAATATAAAAAGAAATAAAGTATAAATTTGTATAGCTCAATAAAATAAATTTAGTTATTTTTATGTTAGCCGGGCGTAAGTGGCAAATCGCCAAATAATGTTCCCAACTCCATTGTTCATATTGCATTCATTTCATTTAAAGATATATACTTTTCAGTCATCTCATTTAAAATAGATGCATTTCCCTCATTTTATTTAATAGAATATTTAACATAGAAATAAATAAATAAATAAATAATAAATAATAACGTAAACCAAAATATTTTATTTGAAAATCAAAGCATTGTTTCTAATTTACACATGTGAAAAATGAAAACTGCTATTGGCGAAAAAACAAAAGGCTAATGAGGAGATTTGCTCTCGGCTAGCATAAAAGTAAAGAAATTTAAGTTTTTTCATATGAATATAGTTTAGAATAACAAATTTGAAAAAACATACAAAAAGTAGTGATATCCCAACAAAATGTTTTCGGTAAAAAAAAAAAAAAAAAAAGCGCCAAGTTCTCCTTGATGTTTCGGCCAGAAAAAGTAGTGATATCTGAAGTTCGCACAAGTTAAAAGCCAAACATCCCAAATCTTTCATTGAAAATCGCTTCCTGCGACTTGGCCGTTAATGCCTTCGAGAGAGTTTTTCAAATTTTAAAATATGTACCAATGAGCTACATGCCAACTACATTTTTTGATTATTTTAGGCATTTTGTGGCACAGAGTACAGAAATAAAATACACATTTGAAAAAAGCAATTAAACAACTTCAGTCTATTTAAATGCTTAGAAATTAAAAATAACAAAATACTTGTATTCAGGAGCCCTAATTGCTAAAACATAATTTGTATCAGTTTTTATCAGTTTATAAATCAAATACCTCTTAATGTATGCAAACAAACTGTATTAAATGTTCAAACGAAATAAATCTCTTTCGTCAATACACAAGATTTCAATATTATACAATAAAATATAATGTAACATATTGTAAGATTTGAAGTAAGTAAGTTTTGTTTTATTTCTTGGGTTTTACGTTAATGACTTTAGCTTTAGACCGTACAAAATGGCAATTAAACCACAAGTGGACTAAATGATCTGTAATCAAAACTAATGTTTGTTGAAACTGAATGGTAGTTATCAGAAATCTTTTACTTATAATGTCTTTATGTGAATTTGCCTCTTTGCATTCTCATATTACTTTTAATATTTAAATAATTCATAAATGTGTAATTTCTCAATCATTAATTTTGAAATGCTGTAGAAGGCATTCACGGCCAAGTCGCAGGAAGCCATTTTCAATGACAGATTTGGGATGTTTGGCTTTTCACTTGTGCGAACTTCAGATATCACTACTTTTTCTGGCCGAAACATTAAGGAGAACTTGGCGCTTTTTTTTTTTTTTTTTACCGAAAACTTTTTGTTGGGATATATATATATTTTTGTACAGTGTACAGATAAAATTTTAGTAAGTATACAGATTTTTGTCACTTTACATCTGTAGAATTACAACTTTTTTTATAGTGTAGTGTCCAAATATTTAATAAATAAAGTATTATAATAAATTTTCAATACAAATATGAGCTATTTTTCTGCAGAATTTTTGTTTTCCTTTTAATTTAACTAAATGCTTTCGAGCGCATTTTTAGCCCATTCTAGGAAGAAGCCGTTCGCAATTTTATAATGAAATCTATACGCTTTGCTTTTGGGGACAATATATTGTCTAGATACTTTGTATATAAAACCTATTCTATCTATCAACATGATTTTCCCATCTATTTTATTTCTTCCACTAGTCTACCCGCTTCTATTTAAGAAAAGCTTTCATCGAACTTTCTCGTTGTATTGAATGTAGCTTTAGCATTGTTAAGAGAGTTATACTGGATAAGAGAGGGGGTATAAATTAGAGTGTTAATACGATAACCGACGATAATAAAATTTATTGAAAGTGGAAGACCGACTGAGGAAGTAGGTACTCTCTTGTTATTCAAGCGAATATATTACTTGCTTGAAGAGATAAATGTAATTTTCTAATTAAGTATTTTATCCATGTTGTTATAAAGCTGTATTCACATAAAATTCAAATCATAGAAACATTTATACTGCACATATCTGAAATAACTCTTTTCCTTACTATAAAAATGAAAGTAAGATAAAATAAATTACAACGTTTTAACCCATTAATCGCTGACGTTCCGTTCATGCAACAGTAAAAAAAAAATTGCTCATGCAATGAATTAATTACATTGGCACCGCTATTTTAGAATTTAAAAAAATGTCTTATTTATTGGCAGGAATTTTGCTATTTTAGTAAAGCGAAATTTACCTTACTGAATTTGTGGTGGGAAACTACTTTCAACAAGAAGTTTGAAAATTTCTATCGTAATAGTTTTGGCAGTTAATGGGTTAACAAAACTTCCTTTTCACACAAATAAAATATTCTAATTTATATTTTTAATTTCTTTTAACATTCATATTATTATTCTGACAAAAATCCTATTACAGATATGGAAAATATATAAATTGTTTCTTTTCTTGGAAAAGCAATTTTATGAATTCGAATTTCCTTTCTTTGTTTTTTTTTCTTATTAAGCAAAAGATGCATTTCAAATGAAATTTAGAATGCTATTAAATTAAGTAGTGTTTCTGTTTAAAATAATTATATAAATTTTTTTTGAAGATTTTGTTAAATGTATTTAATGAATAAAGTAACTATATTTCTTGGGGATGTCTCCCCCTTATAATTTAGTTACGTGCTTTCATGTGACATTTTATATGCTTTCAAAAGTTTGATCTTTGAAGAAGCATTTCGCAACTATTTAACAAAATCCATACACCTTTCCTCCTTTTGAAACAATCTACTTAATCAGTCTAAATAATGTACTAATAAGGTAATACAAAGAAATAAAGTAACAAATGTACAGTCGTGGAAAAATGTAAACACCCCTACTAACTGCTCAACAAATTATCGTAGAAGAAAGTTACTGGTACCGCACGATTGGAAATAAAGTCTACTTTTAAATGATGTTCATGAAATCTGCTTAGGGGGCTACATATTAAAACGAACCATAACTTTGTTTTTTTCAATAGAAGTACACAATTCTGATAGCATAAATGCAATGTACACCCTTCAATTAGCCTAAAAGCAAATTTTAATGCAATTAGTACCATAAGTTTCTGAGAAATTAATTATTTTAAAACGAACGTATTTTAAGGGCTGTATTCAAATTGAAGTTCCGTACTTGATTATTAACCGAGAGAGCCCCCTTCTTGATCGAGGCACTCAAGGAGTCAATGAAACCTTTTAGATTACACGACAGCAGAATAAATTTCAAAATATCTGTTCACTATAAATCTTATATCATGCATGGCCCCTTAAACCATCATTTTGCAGTTTTTTAAGCATAATTTGAAAATTACTTGGAAGAAAAATGTGAAATTTTGGATTTCCATAAAGCAGGACTTAATGAATCTAAATCCATAAAAGAAATTGTAGGTTGCAATTCATAATTTTCGAATATTAATTTCATAATTTAAAATTCGTGTCATAAAATAATCAAAATTGCAAATTCAGCATATTTCTGTTTGGGTATATTAGTACTATTGCTACAAAAAAATTAGCACATTAGGAGCATAATTTCAGGAGATATTAATAAAAATATGAAAATGTAATTTAACATTACAAGCACTTAATATTGAATGTTTATAACTCAAATTACTTGAAATTTGGTGTGTAGGCATAGTTTGAACCGAAGATTTGAAATATCTCGTTAAAATTATGTATTGCCGTTGAAAAAAATGAAGTTTGGATTCGTTTTAATATGTAGATGGCCCCTAAGAAAATTTTATATACATCATTTAAAGGTAGACTTTATGTCCAATCATTCGGTACCGGTAAATTTCGTCTACGATAATTTGTTGAGGAGTTAGTAGGGGGTGTTTACTTTTTTCCCACGACTGTACCTAAGTATTATTTTTCGTTTATAATTTATATAGGTTCTCTATTGTGACATTTCATCTCGATTTTAGTTCATTCTAGCAGTTTGCAATTTTTATAGACATCTCTTTCTCTTGTCCAAATACTCATAAATAAATTAATATAAGGAAATAAAGAATGAACTATATTTACCAGGTTTTTCGATTTCGTTTTGTGTAACTGAATGTTTTCGAGTGCATTTTTAGTCCATTATAGGAAGAAGCATTTGGCAATTTTATAATAAAAGCTATACGATTTTCTGTTCGGGACAATATATTGTCTCGATACTTCGTAAATAAAGCTTATTCTATCTACCAACATGATTTTCCTATCTATTTTATTTCTTCCACGAGTCTATCCACTTCTATTTAAGAAAAGCTTTCATCGAACTTTCTCGTTGTGTTGAATTTAGCTTTAGCATTGTTCAGAGAATTATTGAATAAGAGTGAGGATATGAAATGGGAACTGTTTATACGATAACAGAAGTTAATAAAATTTATTGAAAGTGGAAGACGGATTGACGAAGTACGTACTGTGTTATAATTCAAGCGAATATATTGGTTGCCAGAATAGATAAATGTAATTTTCTAATTAAGTGTCTTACCCATCTAATTGTAAATCAGTGCTTGCATAAAATTGAAAAATTAAAAAAAATCCTTGTAAGGTAATTCTAGGATAGATGGTGAATCTAAATATTTCAAAAACTATATCATAGATTGCAGCATTGACTTTGTTCGTAAAAAAAATAGTTCAAAGTGTTCATTCAATGCGAAGTGCATCTGTGCTTTACAATTATAAAAAGAAAGTGTAATTTTAACGTTTATTTAATTTAATGGTTGGATATTTTTGTTGAGTTAGGTATCTGAACGTTTTGCAGTACGTATGTTACATTTCTTTTTACTGAAGGACTTTTAAGGCACGTATATAATCCAATCTTTGCTTTTAAGTATAAAACAAAGACGTACAATGGCGGAGTGTCGCTTTAAATTGGGTGACAATCTGTCCATCAATTTTAGGATAGATGGCCACCTATAATCAACATTTCAAAATTATTCAGAATGAGGTTTTTAACTAAAAATAATTATTTTTAAAATAATTATATATTTTTTATTTTTTATAAGTATATTAATTGACATAATTATTTAAATATTAACTAATATAAATATTTCAATAACAATGATATAATAGAGTCTAACAATGTATTTTAGTTTCATAAAATATTGAAAACTTCGGAAACGTTCATTTGAGAGACAGATAAAGTTGATAAACTTAAAACCCTGAAAAAGTCTTAAATACACGCGAGAAGAAAATAAAGATACGACATTTCCAGCAGCGAAGAAAAGGAAGTACATTTGAAATTATTAGATTCTACAGTGTCCGAGGGAAAAGAATTGGACGAGGATCACTGTGTTGGTTGTGGAAAAGAATATAATACCACGACCAAAAATGATGACTGGATGCAATGCATAAGGTGACAGAAGTGGTTTTTATGGATAGTGTAGAAACTACCAAGATCTTTGCGGAAAATGAGGTAAAATTTTACGAAAAGTGAAGGATTGAAATTTAACTTCAAATTTTGTTTATTCAAGTTTTATTCACTGATTTTCCGTTATATAATTGCATCTTTACAAATTTCTATGTGTTTTGCATGATTAACTACATGAAATTTGTTATTTTTTGCTATTTTAACTCTCTTTTTTTTCTTTTTTGTATTGGATGGCAATATCTTCTCGTCTTGAAGGAGAGAGGGCCATCTGCCATTTTAATTTCAATTTTGTTCGCCACTTTTTGTTCTCGATATTTAATTATTTTTTGACCAAAATATGGTGAGGATATGTATAAGAATTTCAAACATGCATAAATATTTCTTTTATTTGCATTCTAAGATTTTTTTTTCAATCTTTAAATACTATGTCCATCTATCCAAGAGTTACCCTATAAAATTTATATTATAGAAATTTCTTATTATATTAGTTATTATATATACTAATTATCCGCATAGATATTTTAAATCGTCATGTTCCGAGTAGGGTGCTATTATTTTCAATTACTTTAAATTAAAATTACTGACCTTTAAAATAAACGTACTGTGAGAATTCGACGATATCTCACCTTGGAACTCTCAATTTACAAGGCAAAAGCCAGCATAGGGGAGCTAATGTATTTTCACCTAGCCTCCAAATTTCTTCAGAGTCCTAGAAAATGTCGCTAGAGATGAAACAAATACTTCAATTTCAATCAATCTTCGCAGATGACACTAGGGTGAAAGAACTCTTTTATCTAGTGAGATAAATATTCTTTTGATGTTCACGACGGTCTCATTCCCGTGGGAAAGTAGAAAGTGAAACCAGAGATGAAACTGGACGCGGAGGTTCCTGACTGCAGCCTATAGAGAAAGGGCTGGTCTATGAAATCATGGCCCACGGATGGTGAGTGGCTAATGGGAGTGGCTTTGGTCCTAGACGGAAAAACGAAACTGATAAAAGAGGATGCAAGAGTATTCTCGGGAGCTTAATTTTTCCCTTCTGTTGAAGTTGAGACTTCAAGGTGTTTCTGGCCGTGCAGAGTGGAAATCTCTCACGGGTCGACGGCTTCGGGGCATACTGCGAAGCACAGAAAAGCGAAAGCCTGGTGTGTCTGTTAAGATATCTCCATCACGGAGTTGAAAATCGAAGGTTCCTAAACCTCGGTTAAACACCTACAAAAGTGCGACATTCCTGTCGAGCATCGCGAACTCTATCTTCGAAAATAGTGGACATTAAAATAATAAGAGACTGACTACACTGAAAGCGATCTATTATTCGAGGACTGGACTTGATTCTATAAATATATTATTGTCAGCTGAACTCGAACCCTTTTATGAAAAACGTTGTAAATAAGACTTATATAATCCAGAAAATATTATTTAATTGTTTGTAATGCAATAAAATATTTCTTCGACTTTAAATTATCCTTGGCCGCTGAAGTTGCCCGCTACCACACCACCTTACGACATCGGCTCCGTTACAGTACTTTA
Source organism: Maratus speciosus (assembly GCA_963932465.1). NCBI lineage: Eukaryota > Metazoa > Arthropoda > Arachnida > Araneae > Salticidae > Maratus > Maratus speciosus. The sequence goes on from OZ010786.1 coordinate 525,019,697, forward strand.
CTTTACAATGTATCTGGTGCTAATAAACTTAGCAAATATAGAATTTGACAAAACAGTTGGTAATATTGGTGTTTTATTAAGACTTTCAAAAATTAGAAATTACATACATTAATGTAGGTACAGCGTGATGAGTAAGCAAATGGGTAAGGATCGTCAGATTTCAGCAGATACTGGTAGCGAACCTCGATATTACCATAGTAATATATGTTACATGCATGGGGAAGAGGCATCAGAATAAAACATCTTTACAATGTATCTGATACGAATAAACTTAGCAAGTATAAAAATTGCTAAAATACTTGATAATGTTAGTGTTTTATTAAGATGCTCAAAAAACAAAAATTAAACACATTAATGTAGATACAGCGTAGGGTAAGCACCGACAAATTTCAGCCGATACAGACAGCGAACGTTGAGATTTTCATTGTAATATGTGTTATATAAATGAGGGAAAGGCTATCAGAATAAAGCATCATATTCTATTAACACCATGAACGGAAATGACGTAAATGGTTTTTTTGGTCCATGTAATGAGGTATAGATAGCTACAAATCCATAAAAAAAGCTATCAGTCTTGTAGTAGCAAATATGCTAGCTGACACGCTCTGCTCACGAACATGTTTGAACCTCCTAAAGCATCTCGTTGCGTAACAGCTTCCATACAGGCGTTAGATACTAAGCTTTATTGGATGGACCAAAATAAGCCGCTATGTCACTTACGTTAATGGAATTATTTGACTAGGAATCCGCTGAATCTGACACTGCGGATATAATATGAGTCCATCATAAGTATGGCGTAATCACCATGGCAACCTAGAATCGTTAACTATCATGGAATACAATTGAATTAATTACTATAAAATACCTCTTCGCGCACCCTGTATTTTTGCGGTAATAACACTTTCTATAAATCGAGTTTTACTATAAAAAAAGTTTAAAATACTCTCCTGACATTCTTAAATTAGTCAAAATCAGGTATGTAATGTATTTGTAATTCATGGGATTGTGGAATGAAAATCCGGAGATCCGTTGCTACACAGACAGATTAGATATCAAATGCTTTTAAAGATTTATTATGCAAGTCTTGACAGTTGAAGTATCTAAATTTGGGACTAGCTCCCTAAAAGAGTTATTCTCTACTGAAAGATTTGATTTAATAAAATATTAAATACGATACAGGAATCAGGAAGCTTGTCAATTTTAATCATGATTGCATGAGAAATGGTAGTTGTCAGAGGTAGATTAGCATTATAAAAAATAAAGTACCAATATTAAATATTACTTTGATTTTTTTTTTTAATTTAAAATGTATGAGCGATGTAATATCTGCAAGCATTGTCTAAAGAACAGAGATATCTAACACGTGCTTAAAAGATTAATGCAAGCACTTAACATGTATTGCAATATAACTGCGAGAAGTGTTTTTGTTTATGAAGCGGAAAATTAGTGTAGATACAGTGTTTCATCTTCTTTTCTAAACATATTCGTAAAGTTTTATGATGTTAGTAACAATAACCATAAAAAAGTATGATATTAGGCCATTATACATAAGCATTTCTTATGAATAAATGACTACAACAATGTACATTGGGACAGATATATTCTTTCAAAATGAATCTCTGCATAAATGTTTTATTACCTCTTGTGATTTTTTTCAGAATAACTAAACTCCATAAAATACGGTTCATATCTTCATAAAACTTAATTGTAAAAGGAAGAATAATTTGTCAAATAATTCCCCACAAGTTAAAAATTTTAATTCATTGTTAGTTTATAATTTTATATTCTTGAAAATAGTTTGAAGCAAATGTTATGCTATTAGTCTCAACCTTATACACTACTAATTATAATTATATAAAAATATACAACGCACAGAAACCAATAATATACTATTGTTTGAACTGCAGGCATACTAGATTTAATTCCAATGAGTAACTGAACATTTTTAGCACATTGAATTCTGATATATACAACCAGTAGCAATAGAAAAATAAGGTGCTTAGAATTTTAAAAGAGTAATGCATATAGGATTTTTTCTGTGCTCATGCTAAAATTAATAATAATTAATAATTAATTATTACTTACCTTTGATCCCAAATGTATCTTATATGCATGTTTCCAGTTTTGCTTTCCTACGTAGTTTGGAAAAAGTTGATCCTATACATTTATATATGTGTGTAAGTAAGATCATGGTGTCTAAACACGTTGCGATTTCTGGACCGTTCATCACGTTTAAGGTATATTTCGTATTTTAATAAATGTAAAATATAAATGTTTCAAAAATTTATGATTATTATGTTTCAAGACAAAACTAGATTATTTTGAACAGATTTCTTTATTATTTGTAATCTCAGCACAATTATGGTATGGATATAGATTATTTGGAATTCTCGGATAATAAACGAAATAGTAATCTTGATTTCGGATGTATTCCTCGCATTTATGAATTGTTGTTGGAGTTTGATAATTAAAGATGTATGGTACTGTATTGCAAATTCTCCTAGAAGAAACGCTTTGAACACAGTAACGTATCTAGCGTTTTGTTCCTGAAATATGGATGTTTGATTATGTCGCATCTATAAAAGATTCTTACTTTAGGATTTTAGGTGTAAGAAATTTTTCTTTTATGGGTCATCAGAATTATAGAAAAGGACCTACATGCTATATGTTATAATTCGATATCACATTAGTGAGAAGTATCAGAAAATTACTTTCTAACACTATTACAAACTGAAGAATTATATCTTTAAAGGAAGTCAGAAAAAGAAGAACAGTTGGATCCTGGTATATTTCAAGGCATATGGATTGAATATTCACTAGAAGAGTCCAATAGTCCTTCTAACAAAAGTAACAGGTTGATAGAGAACACAGTTTTATTCATCTATATTCATATCACGATAACAGTTACTAAGATACTTACAACCATTACAATCAATCATACTGTCAATCATACCGGGTGTACGTAAAAAAAAAATTACAAGATATAAATTTGAATAGTAAAAACTGTAAACGTTGTAGAATGTTGGTTCAAGGTCACAAATAAAGAGCAATTCAAACAATTTTAGATAAGTGCATGCGCGAGTAATGCTTTGTTATTTACTCGATTGCAGTGCCACATACGAAAAATATCGATTCCTGAGCGTAAAGCCTTATTGCTGGGCTGAAGATATAAAGGCAGATAGAGCCATGCGATTTTTTGGGGGCGCTTTATAAAATATCGTGTCTACACTCCGCCGCTACCTAATGATTTTCCAGAGTTGAGAAACAGAATTCAAAAGGCTATTGCTTCCGACTTGTTAACTGAAGGGTTTGAAGAATTGCACTCTAGGTTGGATGTGTGTCATATAACTAAAGATGCCATACTTATCATTTGTAAGAAAAACTAGGTTAGTTTACCTTCAATTTGATGTATGATTTGTTGTAAATAGTCTAAATTAAACTGTTATATTATATCGTTGAAACTGGGATCTTCCTTTATGGACATCATGTGTATTAACTATAAATCATAAGCCGCACTTCTATGAAATTTCACCTCACTTTAGTCCAGTCTATTATCAAAGAATACAGGCCTCAAATGAGACGTTTACAGAAAAGGAGATAAAAGCAACTTAAAATTCCACTTAAAAGATGATAAAATATTTAAAAAGGTGTTAAATTACTTTAATAATACTTAGTGCTTTCAACTATATACATAGATTTCGTCAGAGAATACAAAAATAAAAATACTGCAATTAGCGTCTTGTTTTCAAATTTCACGTAGTTGGTGTCGAAAGGTGTGAAAGAGAATGTTAATTTTTAGATCTGAAAAACATTGCGAAAATAGAAATATGGATATAGAAGGAAGTGTTATATTGCGTATTTTATGATTCTTTAAGCAAACTGAGCCAAATTCTGCGTATGTTGTAGGATAAAACGTCATTACAAACAGTATTTTGTTTAGTAATAATTTCTATTGATTCACGGATAATTAAATTATGATAATTCTTTAAGGGGCATATATAGTATTCTATTTATTTATTTTCTGAGATAAAAGTTCTTCAAATTAAGTTAAATGTCTACTACAATAGATTTTCAAGCAACTAGAGCAACCATACACAACCTGCGGCCCAGTGATCTTTTATGTGCTGTGTCCGAGACATATAATCATTAATCGATATTTTTAAAAATAATGGAGATGTGCATAAAAAGGTATTTAAGCCCTTCAGTTTTGTTTTACATATTTTCACGGAAAAATAAAATCTATCCTGTTATTTATATTTAATTTAGAATTATGTTAAAACATCTTAAATTTCGCTTGCTTAGTTTAAGTTCTTTATACATGTAATCTTATTTGTACTACAATGGTGTATACGTTACTTAATCTGCAACTCTAACCTAACATTATTCTAAATTAATTAAATTTGCTCTATATATTCCTACAATTTAAAATAAATTACAATGAGCTAAAGATTTATTTAATAGAGGAAATTCCTTGATTTGTTTTCTTTAAAACATGGAAATTCTGCGTTGTTATACTATAAATATTTTATACTCATTATTTTACTAATGCTGCTTTTTAGTGTTGAACGTTTGTCTCGAAAAATATTGGCAACAAAAAATGTTTACGTCACTATTTCCAATCTTTTTTATACTACCTACGATAACTTATTATTATAATTACACTTTTTTACCCTTTTATAATTTTGCTGCCCTCCTAACGTTGCAAAGATATGTTTGTGCCACGCAAAAAAAAAAAAAAAAAAAAAAAAAAAGTTGAGTATGGTTGAACTAGAAAAACGAAATTCTACTGTCAGAGAGCCTTCAGAGAGTTTTATGCAAGTGCGTGCACGAATACAATGAGAAAACTAAAAACAGGATTGAAATGGATTTTTAGCCAATCAGCAAACCCAAAAGCATTTATGACACTTACACATGAAAAAAGTAGAACGCGTCGTGAAAAAATGAAAATCTAAGAAATGCTAAAAAAAATATTCGAAATGGAATGAATTTCAGACAGGGAAGATAAAAAATATAGGATAATAATTTTGAAATGTGAATTAGTTGAAATAAGTATTTTAAGGTGGAAACAATAAATTTATGAAGAAATTATAGAATCTAAACATTTGTTCTAGATATATAAGTTGTTGCCGAATTCGACCGTCAAATTCAAAAAGGGGTGATAGTACCCAACAAACACAGAGCTAACGAGAAGCAATCGTACGACTGCCGCTTGACGATTCTGGCATTAAAAACACAATATCAGGATGCCGATAGAGGTTCCAACACTTTTGTGGTCCCCGGTTGATAGTTGGTCCGTTGGGCTGGCGCTTAGTCGGACCGGTGCCGGGAAGATCGGTAAGACTGATGGAGGATACTACAGTGACCTCTCACTTATGCGCCTCTCAGTTATACGCGTCTCTCAGTTATACGCGAATTTCGTAAGGTCCCGTCACGAGGAATAGGAAAATAATGCTATACATCTCTCACTTATAAGCGGAACTTTGAATTGTCTCTCTCAGTTATGCGCAAAAATAAAACGCAATTCACAAACTATGAATTACATTCGAAAGTTTTTTTTTATATATAAAAATTTTTCTGCAGGTGTCAAGGTCAAAAGACCGATCCGTGGCTCCTGAAAGGATGGATAGGTTGTTACAATTACGCATTTCACTCTCTCCCCTCAGTTCTAATGGTTCCTTCTTTTCTTTTATTCTCTTTTATTTTTATCAATCTACTCGCGTGTTTCTTTCCGTCTTTGCTATTACGGTAGCACCTGTATTTTATTTTTGTTTTCTTTGTGCAATAAAAATGAGTAAAAGAAAGTTAACAATATCGTTCAAAATGGAGGTTATACGAGTAGCAGAAAATGATCCTAAACTGTCAAAAATAAGTTTAGCTCGAAAATTCGATTTGCCAGAATCAACGCTCAGAGGGATTTTAAAGAACAAGGACTCGATCAAAAAAATGAACAGTGAGTATTCTACACAAGCGAAGAAACGAACAAGAATTCAGAAAGGAAAATTTGAGATTTTAGAAACCACTTTAATTCAGTGGTTTAGAGAAATGAGAGCTTCTAATTTATCCATTAGTGGTGAGTTATTCAAAGAAAAGGCACTCACTTTGTCAACAAAATTGGGAATCGAAAAATTTTCTGTTTCTTGGGGATGGCTATAAAAACTTAAGAAAAGACACGGTTTAACAAATCATTGCCTGAGTGGTGAAAGCGCAGCTGTTTCAGATTCAACTGTTAATGAATGGATTGCAGATCTTCCAAATTTAATTCAAAACTTTGATGTTAAGAATATTTTTAACTGCAACGAAACAGGTTTATTTTACCGTCTTTTACCAAACAAAACCCTGGATTTTATGGGAGAAACATGTCATGGTGGCAAACACAGCAAAGAAAGAGTGACTGTGCTTTTATGTTGCAATGCGGACGGATCAGAAAAGTTACCGCCAATAGTGATGTGTAAATCGAAGAAACCACAGTGTTTAAAAAATGTGAAGAAATTGCCATGTTCTTATGCAAGTAGCATCAAAGCCTGGATGACATCGAAAATTTTTTTAGATTTTTTGAAAGAATTTGATATGAAGATGGCAAAAAAAGAAAGAAACGTTCTGCTATTTATGGACCAGTGTCCCGCCCATCCTCCAGATCTCCCATTGCTGACACATACACGAATTACATTTTCCCTGCAAATTGTACTAGTAGACTTCAGCCATTAGATCTCGGTATAATAAGGTCAGTTAAAGCGCAATATAGGAAAGATTTAGTGAGAAGAATGTTCATATCACTAGAGCAGAAAAAGGAATTTAAGAAAATTTGGATTCTGGATGCTATGCATATGTTGGTTTCCTCTTGGAATAACGTAACAGCCACAACAATTTCTAACTGCTTTAGAAAAGCGGGTTTTTTTCCTTCAAATGATGTTGAAATTATTCCATTACAGGAAAATGAAAACGACAGCAATGATTTTAACGTAGACGTTGAAGAATGGAACAGCATAAGCCAAGATTCTCTTTCTTTTCAAGATTTCGTCAATGTTGATGAAAACTTAACATCAACGGCAATAAGAGATATTGAAACTGTTTTTGATGACGTGGATGCTGAAAAAGAAGTAGAAGAGGATGATAACGATGAAACTGATACTGTGATTGTTCTATCTTATTCTGCTGCTTTGGGAGTCCTGGACACTTTGAGATGTTACCTTCAAAATGCTGATGTAGTATCAAATACAATGACGCACTTTAATGCATTAGAAAACGTCGTTGTACAAACACGACCTAAGCAAAAACAAACGACCATTGATGACTTCTTTAAAGAGGACTAATTAGCATTTTTTTCTTTTGTAAGTACTATATCTCTTTCTACGTAAAATTAAATTTTACGTTTATTGTATTTTTTAAGCTAATTTTTATAGTGAAAGTGTAAGAATTTTTTTTTAAGTACGATATACTAATATTAAACATTTTTTATTTTATAAAATGTTAGTAATCATAATTCTTATATTGCAAAATGCTTTTTCCCCATAATGTGTATAAAGAAATACTACATTAACATTCTCTCAGTTATGCGCGATTTCAAATCAATTCCTTCAAACGCGCATAAGTGAGAGGTGACTGTATGTCGAATGCATGCCGATAGCTAACCATACGAATAGGAATAATTGGGTTTCAAATGTGTTAAAATCGTTAGAAAATGTGATGTAATCAGATTTACTAATGTAATCATCAATTTCATATTAATTAATTAATATTTCTTTTCATTCACTCGAATGGATTTTGGGCTGTGGAGATACCTGAAATTCAAAGTTGCATTTGATTTGCATCTGATTATGTCTGTCTTGTGTTGTTAGTTTATAAGCGCTTTTCTTATTACTTTTACTTATTACTTTTATTTATTATATTTAATTCTCTTAAATGTCCTTAGCATTCTTAACTTAAATTTTATCTTTGTTACTTTTCTTTAATTTATGTGTGTTTAACAACTCTTATATAAACACTTGCAAATAGAGAACTTTCAACAATTGTTAAATAGTGTTGTAATTTATTATTATTCAGTTCCGACTATTAGTTCACACTCTCCCTATATATATCTTGTTTAAATTTTCAATCGTTAATAAAATACTTATTATTCATCCACTCCAGTTCCAACACATTTTTTTAAAAACTTACAGTGGATGACACTTGATGTTAATACAGTTTTTTCAAATATAAATACATTAATTAAATTTAATTAATTAATTTTAATTTTATATCGGAGAAAAATGGCGGCCAGTGGTTAGTGAACAGCATTTAATGCATAGCCATACCTATAAGGGGATTTACCATAGGGGGGATCCTGTTCTATCGCCAAATACATCCAGGTTCATCGCCAAATTGGCGATATATCGCTAAATTTGGCTACCAAAATGAGTCGCCAAAAGAGACGCCAACTTGTCGATGTCTCTAATATTTCGCCAAATTCCCATAGACTTCCCTTGTAAACCAATAGGGTTTACTTGCTTATAGAAAATGAACGAATTGAGATATTTTCATGCAACAAAAACTAATATTAGCTTAAGGGATTATATTAAATTTTTCTTTGATGACCTAAGTAGGAATTGACTTTAAAAAAATTGTATTACTTGTTTTTTAAATAATCTAGCAACGCGGGACTTGGAAGCCTGCCAATGGTGGGCTATCCCGCGATGCAAAAACTGTCGGCCGCAACCCGACACCAGCCTAAATTGAAAAAAAAAAATGTTTTGATGGCGCCATCTATGCATGTATGTTTGTAAATATTTCAAAGGAATATATTTCGGCTCTAGGCGGTAGAAGAGGTTGGGTTCGATCTTATGCCCCCAAGAACAGAAGTTAAACACTTTAACCACTCGACCACTGAGCCTTGTTGAGGAGATGATTCGATTGGGTAATAAGGGGAAGGCATTTCGATAAGTGATGGTTTCTCCCTGTAGGTAAATGGTAGATTGGAAAAATGGAATTTTGAAATATTTTAAAGTTTGTTTATTTTGTAATTGTCTTATGCACGTGTATTTAAAAGTTAATTCAGTATTTAAATGAATGAAATAAATATTTCAGCAAATTAGTTAATGCAAACGAATTGGTTTTTCTTATAAATTTAAGAATCATTAAATATTTAATGAAATAAATTATTTTTAGAGGTTTTGTTCAGCTAATAAAATTTTCATATTAGTAATTATAATATAATTACATGCGTTGCTTTAATTTATAAAACATACTTTTTTTTTAACATGAAAAAACTTATTTTAATAAATAATAAGTTGGAAATTAATCACTTTTAATTGTAATAAGAATTCATTTTATGCCATTTGATGATTTAATGTAGAATATATTTTTAATGACAATGTCGTAATATTAATTCTTTTACGTATCAGAATTTTTTAATCTTAAAATGAAATAGAAATATTAATTTATCTTTTTTTTTTCGCTTGGTAAATAATTTTTTAGAACGGGGGAGATTTCTGAATCTTTCTTTTAAATTTTAATGCTAAAAAGATGGGTAGATTTTTTGATATTTTTATAGCTTGTAAAATAATCTAAAAAAATTAATAATTTGTTTTTTAAATAAAATAAGAAAATTAGCTATTACTTTTTAAATGAATATATACTTAGAAAATATGTTGAATTAACTTATGAAGTAGTGTTTTTCTTTTTGAAATTAAGTTTATAATGAATAATGATTTTAAGGAGCGGTTAAAAAATATCTTTTGATGATTCTAATAATTGTAAATCCTTTTTAAAATGAATTCAAAAACATTTTTTTAAATAAATAAATATAGGCTATTCTTGACTATTTTTCTGTTTATCACTGTTTTTATATGAAATATATAACTCTTATCAAAACTCAAATTCACACAATATTAAAAAAAAAGAAAATATGTCGGCTAAGAAATCATTTTGCTTTGCGATTCCTTGCGCGCATGGAAGTGGACATCGCATGGCCCTACAACATTTTGTGGACAGATGTTGCTCACTCCCACCTGGTAACGCAATCAATACACAGAATATGGGCAACAGAAAATCCGAACGTTTCTCAACCTTTAGCTATTCATTCCCCGAAGGTGACTGTGTGGAACGGGTTTACGACAGAGTTTGTCATTGGCCCATTCTTTTTCGAGGAAGTCACTCATACAGGTCCTGTTACCTAAACTGTCAACGCCAACTATTACAAATTTCTGTTGTCTAGTTAACCCTTAAATGCCGGGTTTTACTTTTCGGCAACATGCCCAATTTAGGTTTCTAAAATAATATTAGAATAATTTTGAAGCTATAATGTCTAATGTTGCCAATAAAATACATTCTGAAAATATTATTAAATCGATTTTCAACATATAGATGGCAACACTTGTGCTGTTTAAGAATAAAGATAGATTTATTTTTTCAATTATTGTTACATGTTCTTTTTGTTTTGTTTGGATGCTTGCGAAATACCCTATTTTGGTCTGCAGTGAGCACGTAAAATTTATTTCTTATCAGAGTTCCTAAAGTTCTTGTGTGTTTAATATTATAGAATTTTATGCAGGGAAATTATTTTTCAATTAAAGACAAGTATTGCCGATTAGTAACAAACAGTTTTTTAGCCAAAAACCATACTTAAAACAAAATATGATTTTTTAAAGTATTTTTTCCATGATTTATTTTAAAAATGAAATCCGAAAAACATTATTAAAATGATTTTTGAAAAATAAGGTATTTAAGGGTTAAGTTATTCCCGGACTCCAACAGCGTCAGTGTCTGGGTAGCACCGTATTTATGTAAGATGGTGCTACTCCACACATTGGCATACAAGTTAAGGAATTGCTGCGGAAAACATTCGGAAATGATCCGATTATAAGATGCAATTTCCCAACAGCCTGGCCAGCTTGATCTCCTGATCTCAATTCCTTCGATTTCTGGCTCTGGGGGTACCTAAAGAATACTGTGTATTGTGGTGATGTTACCAATTTAACTGACCTGAATACACGCATTGTGCCCCAGACCCACAACATCCAGATGGATACTCTTCGCTCGGTTGTGGAACATGCGGTTTCACGTTTGCAACGCCTAGTTGAAAACGGTGGACATATTTTTATTTCGTTCTGTTTCTTCGAAGATGTTCGCCGTTCCTTTGCCGATTACTGCATTCTGTATATTTTTTATATGCGTAATAAAGTTTTAATTTTTTCAAAGTTCCGTCCATTCTTTTCTTCCCACTAACAATATTCTTTGTTTCTGTTAACTTACAGCTCAATCTGTCGGTTCGATTTTAAGGGTTTTTTTTCTTTTTAACCACTCCTAAAAAAATCCTATTGCTTTGGGAGCATACTTGTGAAACCATTTGAGAGCGATGGGATCATTTGGATCATCGGTTCTTTTATTATAGGGTTTTACTTTCACAACTTAAAAAAAAACACCCTGTATATAAATAAAAACAATTCAACCTTTGTCACTATAACTTATTTTCTGATTGGGAAAATTTATTTAATGCTGATCTTACTGTAGATGTCCTTTTATTAGCAAAACAACATTACCCACATTACGTTAAATCTTAATACACATACATTATTATTACATTATATAAAACAGCCTATTTATTGCAATATGTAAACTAATCTATTTTCTACGTTTTGCATAAAAACAAGAAAATGTGGATTTTGCTTTGTATAGAAGTTTATCATATTAATAATAAAACTTTATATAAAGTAAAAACAAACGATATGATTTTTATTTACAATATTTCGAAGTTCAAATATGTCTAAGCATCAATTTTATAACAAATTGCTGCAAAATAACTAAATAATTAAAATTCTTTACGATATATTTTGAAATCTCATTCCTAAGAAAATTAATTGAAAATGCTTAAGAATAGCTAAAAGTTTTGAACCTCTGATTTTATTTTAACGTTTCATTCGTTTTTATGACTCCCTTGATGAAAATGAAAATTCTCGTTAACTTTATTGTATGGATCAGATTTAAGACTTCAATAATTGTTACTTTTTATTGCGAAATACTGTATGTTTTTTTTCCTTTCCCTTTCTTCTAACTGTAAATATTTGCACTATTAGAACAATACAAAATACACTTCATTGAACTTTCAGAATTATTTTGAAAGCATGAATCTTTTTTTTTTTTTTTTTGTGAAAAAAGTACTTTGACAAAAACTAATCGACTTAATATGTAAGACATTTTTATTCACTCTTAATAAAAGCAGTGAATTGAACGAAATTTTCCGTCGAGTATATTTTGTTAAATCACGAAAATTTCCGATTTGTTTCATTTCTTCCCAAAATACGGAAAATTCCAGATCCTAACGGAAAAAATTACTTGAAATCTAAAGCTGCATTTTCACCAAATCACAGGGGTGCTACGGCAACTTTGCTGCTTAGTGTTTTCTCGCATTAGAACGGGAATTTTTCCGTATGTCCACTTTCTCTCTCTCTCTCTCAAAAAAAAAAAAAAAAAAAAAAAAAAAAAAAGAAAGAAAGAATAATCCGCATAACTAATCTCAAAATTACCTGGTATTATCCAGCCAAAAGACAGAAATTTCCTCAAATAGAAAATAATCTCTTTCAGTTACAGGAATGTTCCTGTAACTTGCTGCCTGTACTATTTAATTTTTTTAAAGTTTTTTTAGAGTGTGTAGAAGTATTATTAAAGATATTAATATAAAGGTTTTAACCCACTTGTGCCTGAATTTTTTTTTTTTTTTTTACTTAAATTACTTGGTAAAATCACTTTAAAATGTGGGAAACTGGAAAAATACACTGCAAATGGAGGCGTCTTAAATTCAGACACATATGTGACTGAAAAAGTAATTCAGACATTTAAGTGTCTAAATGTGAAATTTCAGACATCATAGATGTCTAAATTTAAGACACATAAGTATCTTACTATGATCATGTTATAAATGAACGGAGAAAAATGTCTGAATAATAGTGACATGTCTGAAATTAAGACATTTAGAAATTCAGACACTTAAGTGTCTGAATGCGATACAATTGTATCATATGAGTGATGACTGTACGTACAATTGTATTGCAATGTGTATATCAGCGCTATCAGAAAATATTTCCGAATGGATGAAAGATATTTAAAATAATCTTTCATCTATTTAATTTAGTATTTATTTATAAATGAAGAAATCATGGGACATCTGAGAAAGTTAGAAAAGTTCGCTTACTAAGGTTCGGAGCTAAGTTATTTTTGGCGCAATAAATAATTAAATAATTGCTTTTCACAAAATATAAAGTTTTTCAAAAATTACTTGTTATCATGATCGTATACAGGGAGAATCGCTCACCTAAATACTAAGAGTTATGAGTAGAGGGAGAAAGAAACGTACTGAGGAGAAGGGTTTTAGAACATACAGTAAAACCTCCCTAAAGCGACCACGTTCGTTCCAATGAAAAGTGATCGCTCCGAGAGGTGGTCTCTTAATGGAGGTCGTGTTTAAATCTAGATTTTAATTTTTGAAAAAAGGTTACAAATTAATGTTACTAAAATTTATTTTTCACGTTAGCAAAAGAAACTATAAAAATTTAAGTATCAAAACAAAAGTTAATTATATAAATTAATTACTGCAGAGTTTAAAAAATGAATACATTGACGTTTGCTTTGATTTTACGGTTTTATATTTTATAACTTTTGTTTCCAAGTCTTTTCGAAGTTCAGTCAATAAATGCGTTTTTTTTTTTTTTTTTTTTTTTTTTTTTTTTTTTTTTGACGGGAACAAATAAAGACGATTTGATTAAATTATGTATTTCTTTGAGAGTTTCCCGACAAAATAGGGCAGGGGAGTTTATCGACCGTCATTCTTAATTTGTCATCAGAGTTCAATTTATTACCTAAAAAGGCTCAAAGGGGTTTAAATATTTAAAAGTTACCGGAATAATAAAAAAAAAATCTAAACTTAGTTTAGAAGTTTGATGAATAATGCGCACTCCGGAACTATTTTCCTAATAAAATCTTCTTCAAGCGACCAGGAAAAAACGGGATTTGTTTCATTTTCTTCAAAGAAATGGGTCGCTCATGGAGGGAGTTCAACTGGGATGGTCTCTGAATGGAGGTAAAATTAGTATTGAGCCTGTGGGAATAAATTTCGTTCCATGAAAAAAATGGTCGTTCAGAGAGGTGGTCGCTTAATGGAGGTGGTCGCACAGAGAGATTTCACTGTATATGCCTGGGGTCCACAGCCCAGTCCGCTTTTGTAAAATGCAGAATATAAACATGAAGTAGGCTAAACTAAGAATTTATGCCAGAACTCCTCGTGTAAGACAATTTTTAAGAAATTTAAAAATTAAGAAATATTAAGCGTTTAAAAATAAGTTTCTAACGATATTTTTCACAATGGAGAACTGATTTCTTTTTCTCTCTCCCCTCTCTGTCTTTTTTTTTTTTTTTTTTTTTTTTTTTGAACTGGCCCTCCTCATTTAAGATAAATTTGATATGTATGAACACTAACAGAAGAACAGAATTAAAATCGTCTTCTACGATAAGTTAAGGGGGGGTGGAGGGGCTCCTCTGGAGAAAATTTTTTAGCAGCATTTTCTCTTAGCGTTTAATTAATATATTGCTATTTGGAAGAGAAAAAAGTATTTTTTAAATAATCAAACGTATAGAAAATATAATTAATTAAATTTCAGGGATGGACAATTGATCTCTTCATGACCACCGAAAATTCGATGTGTTATTTTCTAGTTTTACAATAAAATCTTTATTTAAAGTATGTTTTCTATATGTCTAAAAATAAAAAAAACTGCAAAAACTATACTCAAATAAATGTAACACATTAAGAAAAACACCTAATAAAGAAAATAAAACTTTTCTTATTTCTTCTTATTCAATGATTTATTTCTCGCTGATAAAAAGCTCAAATAAGCTCATCAAGCCCTTTATAACGGTTTATAAACAGTAGGCTGAGATCAGCGACTGCAGTGGTAATTAAAATGCTGATTTCGCCTATTTCTCTTTGTTCAAATACGTCCGTTGGCAACTGGCGCGTTAAAACGGTTCTTTCAATGCTTTCAATGAGGTAGTTCCCTGTTTAACAAAGTTGCCCGCAATTTTTTTTATGTGTAACATTATTTATATTCTGTGACTGTGACATATACATAGCTGGAACAGTTTTTTGGAATAATTCATTTATGGAATAATATATGCGATTATTATAAAAATGATACGTTGAGTAATGTGATTGTGCTATCCACATAGATGTATATGCAGCTTACTAATACACAGCTTATAAAGTGCATTTTTGGAATTTCAATAATTGTTCTTGAGAGACTGGAGAATAAGAAAGTGCGAGTGAAATGTGATTCGAAAAAGCGAATTGAATTAAATTCTGCATTATATTAAATTATACCATTATGAAAAAAATATGTTGAATAATGAAAAAAAAATGTCTTCGTTATATGTTTTTCAATTATCAGCATTCATCTGAATATTTAGTGAAATATGTAAGAAGAAAGTGTCTATATTTTTGTGTTTCTGTTTATATTACATGGATTTACTTTATTACATTTAAGGAAATACTAAAAAGGTAAGAATGTGATTATTTACAAAAATATAATTTTTATTTGGAAATAGAAATTTTCCTTGAACAATATTAATTATGTAATATTAATTATTTAAATCACTTTTTAAAGAATACATGTGTTTATTATATTTGTATCTTTCTATATAGAATAAATATTTTTCAGTATTACAGTGTTTTTTATTATTTTCGACTAAATTTATTTCATTTTCAGGATTAATTAACTAACTTGCTTGATAATTCTTAAAGTATTCGATTTATAAATAAATGTTTTTCATATAAAATAATATCATCATTGCTTAAATCATTGCTTAAGCATTAAAAGTTATTGCTTGTGTACATTGACACCCAAATTTGTCAACATTTTTAGTATTATATTTTTGTCCAAAAAAAGAAAAAAAAAGCAGTTGCAGCACTATATAGTTTTTGTTGTGGATACAAGCTATTAATCTGACTATAAAAATGTCAGTAAATATTAGCCATTTAATATAATGCCATTTTTTTAATAGTTAATTTTATTAAAAATATTTTTCTATAATAGCTATATAATGATTTACAATAAAATAAGTAAGGAAATAAATCATTATTTACTTTGTTTAATTGCTTAAAATTATATTTAAGTTTTGTACAACTTCAGATATTGAAAAATTTATTAATATTCATTTATTGATTGTTAAAAATAAATTACAGATTTAGAACGGAAAAAAGACTTTATTTTCATATTTTACTGCATTTTTCACATAAAATTAGGGGGAATTTTTTTCAACGTTTGTTCATTTTTATAAAAGATACAGAAATAACAATTAAATATGTATTTTTAATGCAAAATAAGTTTTGAAATTAGATGTTATTTCTCTTGCCTGTTATTAAAAATATATATATGTTTAACTTTTTAAAGATAGCTTAGTAGCTCTGGTGATTACCATATGCTATACGGAAAAGAAATTGCCTACATGGCAAAATATAATTAAAAAGATCAAGTTATTAAATGATATTGTTATTAATAAACCCTTCCGTTGTAATTTCTAGTTACAGATAATATTAACATGATTTCGTATATGAATTTTTATGTTTAATGACAGATCATTTAATTCTTTTACATTTTCAAAATTAATGTTTTCATGAAACAAATTAAATTTATGTATAGGAAATGCTATGAACATTTTTGCTTCAAGTGGTGGGCATAAAACTTGAAAAATAATTATAAAAGCATCAGAATCGGAGTTATCGTGAAATTTTTAATGTTTTATAAATACATTTTAAATTGTTCCTTTGTAACGCTTTATTAAAAAGTTCGAAATTTCTACAGTATTTAATTGCAAGATGAAAGAATTTTTTTTAGACTATGGAAACTTGTTCAAAGTAAAATAACTGCAATTATATGTATTTCCTGTGTTTCATCTGTATAACATATTTAAATTTTAAGACACAGAAATTTTCTGACAACTTTCAACGTCAAAATTATTCTGATTTTTTATAGGATTATTTTTTATTATCATCGGAGAATGCATCCATTTGCGCAAAGCAATTTATTGTACTTATTATATTTCATATTGCATACTTTTAGATTAGGATGAAGTTAATGACAAAGGATATATTTATCCAAACATATATTTACATGTTCATATATATATATATATATATTAAGTTATCAATGTGTTTAAATTTTTGTTGCTGTATATGTAGTAGGGGGAAGGGGGGGGGGGGGGTAATGAATGTAAGCCGGTGGTACTGGAACTTATTAGAACGACATTTCCTATACTGTCAAAAAAAAAAAATACATTTTCTAACTTTTTTAGAATATATTTATAACTGAATATATTAAATAAATCCTCTCAATAGCAGACACCCTAGGACCGTAGAATTTGCCCGCTATTTAGAGGTTTTGTTTTCATATGTAAAAAAAGTCCAGAGTGTACAAATACCCAGCATACCGAGTACAAATTACACAAAATATGCTTCAATATATTATTAATCTGCTTTTCAATCCACAAATGTTGTGGATTGAAAAAAGTGATCGCTATATAGGTGTCTGCTATTCGAGAATGTCCGTTATTACTGAAGCATACAGTAAAACTTCTATAACCGGTCACTCCTGAATAGCGGACAGCTCTATTTAGAAAAATATAAAGCGGGGTAGTGTTTCTTCTAGAAGCAGGACCTGATTAAAACATGGAAACTAATCCGCGGCCCTGCCCCCTAACCTTCCCATCGATTTTTGTGGCCCCAAATTTGGTATGCAATTTTACGAATTCAATGTTTTTATATATGTTTAGGTTTTTTAGTATTATAACCACATACAAAATTATCATATTAGGATTATAATTTCAGGAGATATTAATAAAAATATGAAAATGCAATTTAACATTAGAAGCTCTAAATTTTGAATGCTTATAATTCAAAAACTTATCATTCAAATGACTAGAAATTTCGTTTCTAGGCATAGTTTGAACCGAAGATTTAAGATATAGTGTCAAAATTGGGTGCATCCATTGAAAAAAAAAAAACAAAGTTTGGTCAAATTTTGATTTGTAAATGGCCCCTATGCAAATTTTAAATACATCATTTAAAAGTAGACTTTATTTCCAGTAATTTTGGTACCAGTAACTTTCTTCTATTATTGTTGTCTTCTAGTTGCAGAGTTAGTAGGAGGTGTTTTTTTTTTTTTTTTTTTTTTTTTTTTTTTTCGACGACTGTTCCAATCATGTGGATAAGAAATCGCTTTTGCGACTGATACTGCTTGTGTGATCGCAAGCAACGTGGGGAGCAGAAATGAAGGGTACTCAAATCATAATGAAGGATTTCTGTTTCCATTGATATTTACTATATTATTTATCGTTTGAAAAGAGCCAAATAAACATGAAGTCCATCCAGAATCTTATAACTACTGCTCGTCTCAGGCGCCGATATGCGGTTGTCAAATGTTTAAGCATTTCTTGGTAATGATAAATAGTATAATAATAAAAACGAAGGGGGATAAAGAAAAGTAAGTGTTTCGTGCTCAATTTTTTTTTAATGTTAGGATCTCATATGCTGATAATTTTGTGAAATCTAGTGCTAGATTTTATTTAACACAGAAATAAAAATTCAAAAAATGCTTAAACTGATTGACTGGGAATATCTAATTTAAATAGAAAAAAGCTGTGCAACAAAGCAGGGATGAATTCTTTCCGAAGAAGTGAATCATTTTTTATAAATGGGAATAATTTGTTACCATAAAGCAGAGCTGATTGCAGCATGGACAAACTGGGCTTTTTCTATGGGACGTTAGCTTTACGGGCCCACAAATTTGGTATGAAATTTCCATAAAGCTGATATTTTAAATTTGTTTTGATCTTATACTTATTTTAATAAATATTTTGTACTTTTAGAATATGATTAGGTTAATGAAAAGGATATATTTATCCAAATATGTATTTGATGGCATCGAGCAGTCTTAATTTTTTTTTTTTTTTTTTTTTTTTTTTTTTTGTAGCAATATATGAAGGTGGCGGTGGTGGTGGTGGTGGTGGGGGGGGCGAATAAATACTAGGTCTTTGGACTGGAATTAATTTAATAAACATTTTTGATGCCGTAGGGCATATATGAAATCGCATAAATACATATTTAGGTGAATATATTTATATATATTATCCTATTCTAAAACTACAAAATAGTGATTACGATCATAATAAAGTCAAAACTGATATAAAATATCAGCTTTATAAAAATTTTGTACCCAATTTGGGGTACCCTAAAATCAGGGGGCAGAGAAGCATCCTAGTTTTACCACGCTGCAATTAGCTCTGCTTTATGGTAACAAATTATTCTCATTTATAAAAAATGATTCAATGTGGTCAAATATGGCTGCGTATATGACTTAGAAAGAAAAGTGGTCAAAGATGGCTTCATATTGGCAAAAAAAGGGCTCAAAGATGGACGCAATTAAGACGCTTGAAATGTCTGAAATTCAGACGCAAGAAGTGTCTAAAAATTTTAAGATACTTTAAAACGTCTGAAAATCGAACACTCCAGTTTCAGTCACTTATGTGTTTGAAATTCAGACGCAAGAAGTGTCTGAAAATTTTCAGACATTTTAAAACGTCTGAAAATTGAACACTACGTTTCAAACACTTGAGTGTCTGAATTTCAGACATTTCAGTTTACAGTGTACAAAAGGAAATTACGCTAAAAAATTTCGTAATTGTTTGATAAAATCTAAACTTCCTAAATATGGAAATATGCATAATAATTGTAATAATATAATATGCATAATTATATGTTTTGTCTATATTTATATAAAATAAGATTTTAAATTGTATATTATACACTATATTTAGTATTTTTATGAATGGCTAAAGATGTATATACTTATTTCTTTGCAGCGACTAATAACATTATAAGTATTAGTAATAATTAACTAATTATAATCGTATTTAAAGCTTAAAAACAATTTGTTTTATAATCATCTTGAAAACGACTTTAGATTAATAACTGTCTCCTAAATGGCTAATAGAGACATGTACCTATTCTTGCCTAGCGTCCTTTATTTTGTACGCTACAAAAATGCATAAAAAATAGGCTTGAACATATAATTTCACGATTTAAAAAAATACATATTTCAAAGAAGTCTACAAGCTAAGATTATGATTTTTTTATTTGGATCCTTCATCGAAAAGACACAATTTAACTTAATTTTTACATTTCGCCAGCTTAAAAAAGGTAAAATCTATAAACTCCGAAAAAAGTCTTCATTTTAAGCAAATAAATGCCCATCTTATGCTGTCAACTTTCGATAACAGATAAAAATATTTATAGATAATTATTTCATAAAATCTTCATGTAAAGAAGAAGAAACTTATACAAATTTATTAAAATTTGAAGCCTCTCAAAAATGGGACGTTAGGCATAAATGGGTTAATATAAAAATGTATGGGTTAATACAATGTTTAGTTAAAGTTTAACAATATTTATACCTTATTACAAAGATATTAATTCATAGTAGTAAAAGATTTATAAAGGTATCCGCTACATTTAAGCACTAATGAAGTTTTCTTCATAAATAAAGATTCTGAATGTTAGGTTTAGAAAAACAATATGCATAGCACATTGGCAAAGATGGAATTAAATGAAGCATGGAAAATTTTATTAAAAACATAAATGCTGTCAAACATGAAAGACAATGCAGTCTTTACTAACATTCCGAAATTTTGACCTTCAAACAGGGATAACGTACGACGGGGCCATCCTTCTTCCATACCCCCTTCTAAACTATTTACGTATCATCTATTGCTCAACAAACAATACTTAATATTTTTCTTTTTAAACATCAAAATAGATGAAAAGTGTTTACGAATTTGTCCGTCTGCAAATCGTTATGCGAACTCGCATAAATATACTCGGATAAACTTTAATTTTTTTAATGTCAATAAGGTTTACCATGACATGTTATGTTTTTGAAATAAAGTATTTAGCATTTATAACATATACATTTATTTCGTAAACATGGGCTATAAAAAATTTTTCGTTACCTTATGTGCAATGGGACGAGATCGTTTGTATAGTATTTTAAAGATGTACACTTTTGAAAAGATAATTAAATTTATATAGAGCGCAAAACAATTATTAATGATTTACACGGCTACACGTAAGAATTCCGCTAAGTAATGATCCGCAGCCGAAACTCTTTGCAACGTGTTTTAATTACGTTCATTTCTTCAGATGTAATGAAATTGATATACATTTCTGAGATATACAACGAAATGCTTGCTGTACAGCTCATATTCAAAATATTAGAATAATTACTTTTTTTTACAAACTGAAACTATCGTTTGGCAAATTTAATGTCTTTTTATGCAAATATGCAAACGATATTTTTATTAAGAACTTATTGTTGATTAAGCTTATTTATTATGTTAAAATTAATATAATTTTTGAAAAGATTATTTGAAAAAAAAATTATTTTCAAAAGTCAAAATATTAGAATTAGTGTGAACTTTAGAATTAGTTAGAACTTTTTGAATTCAAGTGGTTCAAAATATTAGAATATTTCACATTAATTCTTCTTTAATTATCACCAATTCATAACTGGTGGCATTATGGATTAAATTAAGACGATTTTATTTAAAATCAATATTCTCTTTGTACTTTGTTTGTTTTTTCGTCTTAAAATGGGTCGTGTGAGTGATATTCCTGAATCTATTAAACTTAGGATAGCTGATTTGTGTTGGCACGGTAAAAATCAATGTTATATAGCAAATTTTTTACACTGTTCGCAATCAAGCGTTAATAAAATACTAACACAATATTTAAAAAATGGAAAATTTCAAAATAATCTCCGAAATGGCGGCCGAAAACTAAAAACATCTTCTAGAGCTGACAGGAAACTGATGCGTATAGTTAAGAAAAACCGTTTTAAAAGTGTGCGATTCTTGCACCGAAAATGGAAAGAAGAAAGAGTTTAAGTTTCTACATCGAGAACATTAAGACGTCTCCATAAATCTCGAGACGTCTCCATAGTTTGAAACTCGTGTACCGAAAACAAAACCTCTCATGACTGCAAAATAAAAGTGTATAATTGAATTGGTGGAAATCAAGACGTTTATGGAGCAAAGAAGATTGGAAAAACATATTAGTTAGTGATGAAATTATGTTGTATAGATACAAAACATACTTTCATCACTAAATAATACATTTTTCCAATCTTCTTCGCTCCATAAACGTCTTGATTTACACCAATTGAATCTCATACGTTTTTGTTATTTATGGAGATGTCTTAATGTTCTCGATGTAGAAACTTCAACTCCTTCTTCTTTCCATTTTCGGTGCAAGAATTGCACACTTTTAAAACGGTTTTTCTTAACTATACGCTTCAGTTTCCTGTCAGCTCTAGCAGATGCGTTTGGTTTTCGGTCGCTATTTCGGCGATTATTCTGAAATTTTCCATTTTTTGAATTGATCCATTTGACGCTTGATTGCGAATAATGTTAATAATTCCCTATATAACATTGATTTTTACCGTGCCGATACAAATCAACCATACGAAGTTTAATAGATTCAGGAATATCTCCCACACGACCTATTTTAAGACGAAAAAGCAAAACAAACTGTAAAAAGAACATAGATTTTAAATAAAATCATCTGAATTTAATCAATGATACCACCAGTTATGAATTGGTGATAAGAAAAGGAGGGTTAATTCGAAATATTCTAATATTTTGAACCACTTGAATAAATATTCTAATATTTTGACTTTTCAAAATGATTTTTTTTCCATTAATCTTTTCAGACATGATATTAAATTTAAGATAATAAATAAGTTTAATCAACAATAAGTTCTTAATAAAAATATCGTTTGCATATTTGCGTTAAAAGATGTTAAATTACCAAACGATATTTCCAGTTTGTGAAAAAAAAGTAATTATTCTAATATTTTGAGTATGGGCTGTAGAATATGGTATGCATTCCGCTTGCTGACGCAAATTACTGAAGCAAATTTTCAATCTCTGATGTGTTTCCTAAGGGAAATAAAATATTATATACTTTTGAAGACTATGTAATATACCTACAAAACTATAGGTCATATACGGGCATACACGAAAGAGTTTTGATATTTACTTTATGTTTATTTTTACTGACGAGGGTGTGTCAATAAGTTTTTGCCCTCACATAAAAATAATTGAGTGAAATTTATGAAACATTGTATTAGTCCTTTTGTATATAGTCACCGCACAGAGTAAGACATTTCTGCAAGCGGTATTTCAAAGAGAAGGAGGAGGATGTATTCCAGGAGGCACGATAGTAGAACAAAAGGGGCTCAGGGGGTCATTTTTTAAACTTTTGCCGACTCCACATGTGACATATTGTTGGAAAGTCTTGTGACCACTTATTCATGCTATGCACCTCCCGAGCCCCTCCCCTCACATTTGCCACCGGGGGCATGAATGATGTCCGCAAAATTTAGAAAAATGTCCCCCGGAGGCCAAATTTGGGGGAGGGAAGTCCATAGCATGAATAAGTGTCCACAGGCCTTTCAGCTATATGCCACATGTGGGGGTCAGTAAAAGTTAGAAAAATTCCCCCTTTGCCTCTGCTATCGCGCCTCCTGGAATACATCCTCTCCCCTCTCTTTGAAATACCGATTGCACAAATGTGTTACTATGATTACTGCTCAGAAATAGTAATGAGCAAATGAAAGAATATTCGTGCTATACATACATATGATACAAAAAATACTGTTTGTGACATTGTTAATTTCAGTGACAATTTTTTTATTCAATCTCGCACCATTTTTTGAAAAGTAATCTCCCCCACACACTCATACTAGAATACATTCTGGAGGTAAATTCCAAAAAGAAACTTTTTTGTAAATTGTGGTATGATTAAACAGATAAATAATCGCCAGTTCTGACCATTAATGAAAAGGTTAAATGTAATTAGTTTAAAATAATATAAAAATAAACTAAATATTTTCTCAAGCGAAAATTTTTTTTTCCATTAAAAAAAAGTATTTGCATAATAATAATAATATATATATATATATATATATTGCTGGCAGTCTCATGATGCATGTGAGTTTGTTGAAGATATGAAAATAAGTTTTTTCTGTTTTTTTGTCTTAATAAATACTTTGATACATTTTGTAAAATGCAATGTCAAAACTCTAAAGGATACCGTGAAAAAAATATCCTACAACAAAGATGTGAAATTACAAAATTAACTACTGCCATTAATCAATGATGACAAATAATTAAAATAATACGAAAGAGAAAAAAATTAATTATATCTCTAAAAAATTTAGCCACTTTAATGGAAGCTGGAAATGTCAGATACTTTGCACATTGCATCTTTTTAATTAACATAAAATGCTACGTAAAAACAAAACCGTAACGTAATGAGGTACCCAATTAAGAACGTTTTATTCATACTAATAACAATTTTGAAATGTCTGTTTATTGTCAACAGAAAATTTTTGAAATCGTGTTTTGATTGCAGAAATATTTTGCTTATTTCTTTATTAATTAATAAACATATCTGATTTAAAATGCAATATTAAGCTATAATTATTGCAATTAAATATTAATCATGACAATTTTTTTATCTGAAAGAATAAAAACAGGTATTTTCTTAAAAGAAAAAGAAATTTTTTAAGGTGCTTTTAATATCTCAAACACTTAAATATAAGAATTTGTTAAATTTAAAGCTTTTGTGACATTTAGAGATATTTTTATTATATCAAGATGCGTAATGTTCCTTAGAACTTCCAAGGAGCGTACGCATATACAGGGTGTCAACTTTCAACGGTGTCCAATGGTTAATTTCTAACCGTTCGTCATATACATATAGTTCCATTTACAAAAATATTTTAAATGAGGTAAAGAAGTATGTTTCAAATGGTTTGGGTCAATAAAAACATTTCATAAAAGATACGAAATTTAAATTTTAATACGGTCGCATCTGTCCTAACATTTAGTAAAAATATTCTATTACTCTAAAAGTAAGACAAAAAAGAACTATTCTTCTACGATTAAAACTGACGGAGTAATAGCTGCTAAAAGTTGTAGCATTTTTTTAAATTTTATTTTTTTTTCTGTAAAATAACTGTTATTCACAAATATTCTAGAAATATAAATAACCGTCAGATATTAAAGAAAAATACTTGAGAGTGAAATTAACATAGCAGTACACATTTTAAATCCATTTTCATTCTAACATTTTAAAGCAAAATATACAACATGTACTGAAAATATGTGAAAAAATAACAGAATTTTTGTTAAATGAAGTGATGAAAAGCAACAGTCTCAATTCTTTACAAAATAAAGCATATGTTAAAGTACAATTAGTTTAACCAATCTGAAACTTAATAGATAAAAATTAACACTATCATAATAGTCGCACGATGTGACTAGATACATGCGAAATAAATTCTTCTAATACTTTAATCACTTTTGGTGCGAACCTTGGAAGCATGACCCAATTCATCTGTGTTCCGATGCAGAAAATTGGTGTAAGTCGTGCAATTTCAAAGTTTCATAACTCGGCCAATTTTTGTGTTAGATGAATGAAACTTTTTTTCTGTTACTTGTTAGTGTAATAGGAAATTTTTAGTAAATATGACTTATAGGACAGAGGGAGGGTGGGGCAAAATTAATTTTCGTAAAATGTTTTTATACATCCAAACGGCTTTTAAAATATTTTTAAAATTTATTTAAAACATTTTTGTTATTAGAACTATATGTCTATGACTAACGTTTTAGGAATTGGACATCGTTGAGTGTAGACACCCTGTATACATATCTGCGTGATATTTATGAATGTAAATATATGTATAATTCGATTGTTATTGTTAGCCAATTTGGCAAATATTCAGGCAAATATATTATCCGAGTTTTAATCAATTCATGTAGTTGCTGTGGTACAGATTCCTAGGTTTGATGAAATTTGAATATCCCTTTTTTTTTTTTTTTTTAGAAAAAAGTGTTTTATGCAATTCAAAATCCGTAACTCTTGGCACTTACGGGGATAGGGAAATTGAAATGGAATTTAATGAATCCCAATCAAGCTCAATTTTAATACAAAATATTTCTGATTAAAAGAGGTCTTGGAGATTATAAGGCATTATAAGTGATATTGACAATGGCAAAGTTATGACAACTTGAAATTCAATTCCTGAGACGAAGAATTGTTTAGAGATTTGCCTTTTTTTTTTTTTTTTTTTTTTTTTTTTTTTTTTTTTTTTTTGCTACAAGTCATTATTTTAGGAAATTAACAATATCATAAACTGAAATAGATGTCATTTGTCAGATGACGCGAATTCAGCTTGGATTCTTGCAAGAACAATCAAATGAAATAACAATTGCATTTAATCCCCCTAAAATGCAGCAACAAAAATAGCATTTTTACCCGACTGAAAAGAAGGGTTATGTGCTTCACGCGTTTCTGGGTATGTGGATTTCTTTATACCCTCGAAACATCCCAACGGCTGGATGGATTTTAATGAATGAAGTCTCTAACAATTCGTCTTAAAAGCCCGATGGTTATAGGCTAGTTTTTGTTTTTATAAATTCAAAATGGCGGCCGTAAAATACAAAATGGCGGTAGAGACAAAAAAAAAAACATTTTACGCACCCTATTGAGTGGCATATCATTGGATAGGTCTTTAAAAATGAAGACGATGTTTCATTGACTATTTTACAGTCAGAAGCCCCATTAAAATATTATACAACCTGGAAGTTGTGTAGGTAGGATCTCTAGCTTTACTACAACTCGAACCATCATAGATATCTAAAGACCTCATCAAAGCACTGTTTATAGATAGGAACTAAAAATTAAACACAACTTAAAAGTCATAAATACAAGTAAATAAAAAAAATAGGTAAGCAATATAACTCACATTGATGAGAAATAATTAATTAAATCTCTTTTTGCGCAGTCGGGTTGTTTGATTTTTTAAATTTAATTGTATTATTACAGTTACTTTTGAAAATATAACACTAAATGTTACTCATAATTTTTTAATCCTCCAATCAAAATTTAAAGTAATTTCAATTCAGTATTTTCTGATCGACTAAATTGTTTGGTTGTTGGTACTTTATGATAATGTAAAACAGTTTTTTTTTTTTTTTATGTCATACGGGTATAGAATAGTTCATAATCCCTGGTCAACAGAATGCAAATAATTTTACGCCACACTATGTTTTCTTATATACAACAACAATATATGTGGACGTGAGTTTCAAAATTTGTCTTATCCAAAATTTAATAAACAATTAAATTTAAAAAATAAAAAAATCCGGCTGCGTAAAAAGCGAACTAATTAATTATTTCTCATCTATGTGAAACTATTTTTTTTTTCAATACCTACTATTAGCCCACACTCTCGCTATATGTATCTTATTCAAATTTTCGATCGTTAATAAAATACTTATAATTCATCCAATCAAGCTCAAATAAATTTTTTATACTTGTAGCGGATGACATTTGATTTTAATCAAATTTTATTTCAAATATTAATTCATTAATTAAATTAAATTAATTAATTTTCAATAATCGAGAGAGCCATTTTTTGATCAAGGCATTTTAAGATCGAGAGAGCCCTCTTCTTGATCAAGGCATTTTAAGCGCCACTCAAAAGGAAAGAAGAATGGGAGGAAAAAAAATTATCTTATTGACCTAAGTAGGAATTGACTTAAAATATTTTTTACCCGACTGAAAAGAAGGGTTATGTGTTTCACGCGTATCTGTGTATGTGGATTTCTTTATACCCTCTAAACATCCCAACGATTGGATGAATTTTAATGAATGAGGTCTCTATCAATTCGTCTTAACGACCCGATTGTTATTGGCTCGGTTTTGTTTTTATAAATTCTAAATGGCGGCCGTAAAATACAAAATGGCGGTAGAGACGAAAAATAATTTACGCACCCTATTCAGTGGCATATCATTGGATAGGTCTTTTAGAATGAAGACGATGTTTCATTGACTATTTTACAGTCAGAAGCTCCGTTGAAATAATATACAACTTGGAAGTTGTGTATGTATTGTGGATCTCTAGCTTTACTGCAACTCTAGCCATCATAGACATCTATAGACCTCATCAAAACAGTGTTTATATATAGGAACTAACAATTAAACACAACTTAAAAGTCATCAATATAAGTAAATAAAAAAATAGATAAGTAATATAAGCAAGTAATATATAAAAAAAATATATATATTTTAAGTCAATTCCTACTTAGGTCAATGAGACAATTCTTTTTCTCCCATTCTTCTTTCCGCTTCAAGAAGAGGGCTCTTTAGGTCTTAAAATACCTTGATCAAGAAGAGGGTTCTCTAAATTATTGAAAATTAATTAATTTAATTTAATTAATGAATTAATATTTGAAAAAAACTGGATTAACATCAAATGTCATCCACTACAAGTTAAAAAAAATATTTGAGAGTGATTGGATGAATAATAAGTATTTTATTAACGATTGAAAATTTGAACAAGATATATATAGCGAGAGTGTGAACTAATAGTTGTAATTGAAAAAAAAATAGTTTCACATTGATGAGAAATAATTAATTAGTTCGCTTTTTACGCAGTCGGGCTTTTTGATTTTTTAAATTTAATTGTTTATTTATATTACTTGTTTATATTACTTACCTATTTTTTTTATTTACTTGTATTTATGGCTTTTAAGTTGTATTTAATTGTATGTTCCTATATATAAACGCTGTTTTGATGAGGTCTATGATGGTTAGAGTTGCAGTAAAGCTAGAGATTCTACCTACACAACTTCCAGGTTGTATAACATTTTAACGGAGCTTCTGACTGTAAAATAGTCAATGAAACATCGTCTTCATTTTTAAAGACCTATCCAATGATATGCCACTCAATAGGGTGCTTAATTTTGTTTTTCGTCTCTACCGCCATTTTGTATTTTACGGCAGCCATTTTGAATTTATAAAAACAAATCCTAGCCTACAACCATTGGGCCGATAAGACGAATTGATAGAGACCTCATTCATTAAAATCCATCCATTTAATTTCTCGACTATTTGTGTTTCTTTGATCCCTGCAATATTAATTTTTTTCTTTGATAAAAAGACGATTTTTTTTTTTTTTTTTTTACTCAAAATGTTCAGGTTCTTTTTCATTCACAAATAAAAAATTGTTCGTACAATAATATTCAAATGTTCAATTTCTTTTTCATTCACAAGTATAAATTGTTTGTACATAGCCCGGGTGCTACGTTTGAGAAAACTGCAAAACGTGATAAGAATATACCGATTGGGGAGTATCTACTTTATATTAATACAATGCATTTCAGAGGGGGAGGCATCGCGTAAAGTCGTGGAATTCAAGATGGCGGCTGTTATTAAAAATGGCGTAATTTTCTGAATTTTATAACTATCTATCATATAAATATGCGTTAAGGTCGATTTCGATGTTTTTAACATAAAAATTTTCGTTTTATAACACTATCCGTCATAGTTGAATGAGTTTCTGAATTCAGTTTGTCTGTTTGTTGTGTTAAAAAGCAGAAAAACCAACGTTTAAAATGCACAAATAACATATGAAAAGCAGCAAACAACTGTTTCGAATCTACTAGCGAGATTCTTCTTCAGTGCAAAAGGAACAGCGTGCTAGAAAAAGCAAGGCTGAGCAGAATCATAGACAGAGACGCGCTGGCTTTTATAACCTATGCGGGTGGCGAAGGCGCCGAAACAACCAATGAGAGACAAGCAGTGGAAACGACTGAGTGGACAAGTAGCGACATCTACCGGAGAAGTAGAGAAAAGAAACCAAAAAAGGGGAATTAAATTAACGCTTTCCAAATACTTGGAAAATCTGGAGTACTAGATAAGTCATTGACTAAAGAGTGAGAATTTTTAATGATATGGTAAGTTTCCCAAAAATCAAGATCAAGGTTAGAAGAACATTTTTGGATAATGATGGCTGAGGAAAAATCGAACCTATGTTAGAAGACCAAGAATGTTGAGCAATAGAAGAAGGTTTGAGCTCCTGATTTTTAACATAACCTTCATGCTCTTTTAAACGAAATCTAAGAGCACGTTTAGTCTGACCAATATAAGAAAGACCACACTGACAAGAGATCTGGTAAATGCCCCAATTATCTAGGCGATCAACGGGGTGTTTGAGATTTGAAAAAAGGATTTTATTAACAGGAGAAAAAATAACTTTAAAATCAAACCTTCTTAGGATTTTAGCAACCTGCTGACTGATTTTAGGAAAAAATGGTAATACAACTGAAGTATTAGAGTTGGAATTAGAATGCTTTGCAGAATGGTCGGAATTCGTCAATTTCTTATAAATAGAATCGATAATATTAGAGGAATAACCACGATCGACAGCAATAGCTTTGAGGTAATTAAGTTCAGCACTAAATAACTGAGGAGTGGAACAAATATTAGTAGCCCGAAAAACAAAAGTATTGAAAGCAGCGAATTTCTGGTTACGGGGATGAGAAGAATACCTGTGAGGTGGGATATTGGCAGCAAAGGTTTACGAAAGACTGTAGTCTGAAAGCCATTTTCACAACGAATAACAAGGACATCCAGGAAAGAAAGACAGTTATTGGTCTCAATTTCAGAGGTAACTTGAATGCAGGGATCAATGGAATTCGTAATAGAGAGAATATGATTAATATCCGAATTCATTTCAATCAGGACATAAACATCATCAACATAACGAACATAGAACGGAAATTTTAAGATTTCAAAAAGCTTGACCTCAAAATAGTGCATATAAATTTCGCATAAAATTGGACTAAGAGGATTACCCATAGCCAAACCGTCAATCATACGGAAGAAATTACCATTGAAAACAAAAGTATTTTGCGACAAGCATGCGCGAGTGAGAAGTATAAGTTCTTCGATTTCAAAATAAGAGAAATGGAATTCACAAAGCCTTTTCTTGAGGCAATCTAAAGTCCCCTCAACCGGAACGTTTGTAAATAATGATTTAACATCAAAAGAAACCATCATGTGACCCTGCGGCTTAAAATTATGAAGTTTTTTAACAAAATCAAAGAATTCTTAACAGTTAAACAGTTACTGCTCAAAAGTGGGGAAAAAACAGAAACTAAATATTTGGCAAGCTTATAAGAAGCTGTACCGATACTAGAGACAATAGGTCTAAAAGGAATGTCAGGTTTATGGACCTTAGGTAAAGCATAAAACCTGGCACAATGCGCAATAGACGGAATAAGGGACTTCTTAAAGTTAGCAGGAATAATGGAAGAAGACTTAATGGCAGACTTAATAGAGTTAATTTCACTAGTGGAAGGTTCTTTGCGGATATCCACATACGGACCATCATTAATTAATTTATGGGTTTTTTCCAAATACGTAGATTTGTCGAGAAGAACAATCTGACCACCTTTGTCGGCCTTAGTAATAATTAAGTTTGGATCAGAACGCAAATTTTTCAGACATTGTTTAACAGATGTTTAAGATTGGGTTTATAAACATTAGAATTGAAATCAACAGTATTGGCAATGAGATGCCTAATAGACTCTTTTTGAGAAGAAGATAGAGCGCTATGCTTAAAGGCTCTTTCAATAGGAGCAATAAGATTAGGTAAAGAAGGAATAGCAGAGACAGAAAAATTGTTATTCAATTTGAGAGCATCGAGCTGATTGTTACTTAATGGAACACTAGAAAGATTGACAACAGCATTTTGGTTAACAAGAGGCAAATTACTGCAGTTATTAGCGACAGAACTTCCACAAAGCGCATTAAATTTCTTCTTTAAAACCGAACAATGAACAGAAGAAGCTGTGAGAACGCTGCTCCATGACCTTCTGTCAATGGTCTGAAAATCAGGAGTACAATTAGCGAGGCTGATATGTAAAGAATATAACTCGCGCTCTATATGAGCAATTTTGTGGCGAGTCTCTTGAATCAAAGCTCTTAAAAGAGCTAATTCAGAACGAAATAAGACCTTCTCAATCCTATTTGAAGAAAATAAATTACAACGAATGGAAATGAATTTAGGAATAACCTTCTTACGCCTACAATCAAGTAGGAAATGTAAGTGTTCCAAAAACCTGTACTTTTTTAATCGTAAATTACAAAACCTATTGATTTGAGACATTGCGGGGAAAAAAATACAGAAGAATAAAGGCCCGTTAACGCCAAATACATAAAAATAGCAAATAAAGCCTTTGTGCAACAATGTTAAAAACAGAAAAACCAACGTTTAAAATGCACAAATAACATATGAAAAGCAGCAAACAGCGGTTTCGAATCTACTAGCGAGATTCTTCTTCAGTGCAAAAGGAACAGCGTGCTAGAAAAAGCAAGGCTGAGCAAAATCATAGACAGAGACGCGCTGGCTTTTATACCCTATGCGGGTGGCGAAGGCGCCGAAACAACCAATGAGAGAGAAGCAGTCGAAACGACTGGGTGGACAAGTAGCGACATCTACCGGAGAAGTAGAGAAAAGAAACCAAAAAAGGGGGATTAAATTAACGCTTTCCAAATACTTGGAAAATCTGGAGTACTAGATAAGTCATTGACTAAAGAGTGAGAATTTTTAATGATATGGTAAGCTTCTGCTTTTTAATATTGTTGCACAAAGGCTTTATTTGCTATTTTTATGTATTTGGCGTTAACGGGCCTTTATTCTTCTGTAATTTTTTTTCCCCGCAATGTCTCAAATCAATAGGTTTTGTAATTTACGATTAAAAATGTACAGGTTTGTGGAACACTTACATTTCCTACTTGATTGTAGGCGTAAGAAGGTTATTCCTAAATTCATTTCCATTCGTTGTAATTTATTTCCTTCAAATAGGATTGAGAAGGTCTTATTTCGTTCTAAATTAGCTCTTTTAAGAGCTTTGATTCAAGAGACTCGCCACAAAATTGCTCATATAGAGCGCGAGTTATATTCTTTACATATCAGCCTCGCTAATTCTACTCCTGATTTTCAGTCCATTGACAGAAGGTCATGGAGCAGAGTTCTCACAGGTTCTTCTGTTCATTGTTCGGTTTTAAAGAAGAAATTTAATGCGCTTTGTGGAAGTTCTGTCGCTAATAACTGCAGTAATTTGCCTCTTGTTAACCAAAATGCTGTTGTCAATCTTTCTAGTGTTCCATTAAGTAACAATCAGCTCGATGCTCTCAAATTGAATAACACTTTTTCTGTCTCTGCTATTCCTTCTTTACCTAATCTTATTGCTCCTATTGAAAGAGCCTTTAAGCATAGCGCTCTATCTTCTTCTCAAAAAGAGTCTATTAGGCATCTCATTGCCAATACTGTTGATTTAAATTCTAATGTTTATAAACCCAATCTTAAACATCCTGTTAAACAATGTCTGAAAAATTTGCGTTCTGATCCAAACTTAATTATTACTAAGGCCGACAAAGGTGGTCAGATTGTTCTTCTCGACAAATCTACGTATTTGGAAAAACCCCATAAACTAATTAATGATGGTCCGTATGTGGATATCCGCAAAGACCCTTCCACTAGTGAAATTAACTCTATTAAGTCTGCCATTAAGTCTTCTTCCATTATTTCTGCTAACTTTAAGAAGTCCCTTATTCCGTCTATTGCGCATTGTGCCAGGTTTTATGCTTTACCTAAGGTCCATAAACCTGACATTCCTTTTAGACCTATTGTCTCTAGTATCGGTACAGCTTCTTATAAGCTTGCCAAATATTTAGTTTCTGTTTTTTCCCCACTTTTGAGCAGTAACTGTTTCACTGTTAAGAATTCTTTTGATTTTGTTAAAAAACTTCATAATTTGAAGCCGCAGGGTCACATGATGGTTTCTTTTGATGTTAAATCATTATTTACAAACGTTCCGGTTGAGGGGGCTTTAGATTGCCTCAAGAAAAGGCTTTGTGAATTCCATTTCTCTTATTTTGAAATCGAAGAACTTATACTTCTCACTCGCGCATGCTTGTCGCAAAATACTTTTGTTTTCAATGGTAATTTCTTCCGTATGATTGACGGTTTGGCTATGGGTAATCCTCTTAGTCCAATTTTATGCGAAATTTATATGCACTATTTTGAGGTCAAGCTTTTTGAAATCTTAAAATTTCCGTTCTATGTTCGTTATGTTGATGATGTTTATGTCCTGATTGAAATGAATTCGGATATTAATCATATTCTCTCTATTATGAATTCCATTGATCCCTGCATTCAATTTACCTCTGAAATTGAGACCAATAACTGTCTTTCTTTCCTGGATGTCCTTGTTATTCGTTGTGAAAATGGCTTTCCGACTACAGTCTTTCGTAAACCTTTTGCTGCCAGTCTCCCACCTCACAGGTATTCTTCTCATCCCCGTAACCAGAAATTCGCTGCTTTCAATACTTTTGTTTTTCGGGCTACTAATATTTGTTCCACTCCTCAGTTACTTAGTGCTGAACTTAATTACCTCAAAGCTATTGCTGTCGATCGTGGTTATTCCTCTAATATTATCAATTCTATTTATAAGAAATTGACGAATTCCGACCATTCTGCAAAGCATTCTAATTCCAACTCTAATACTTCAGTTGTATTACCATTTTTCCCTAAAATCAGTCAGCAGGTTGCTAAAATCCTAAGAAGGTTTGATTTTAAAGTTATTTTTTCTCCTGTTAATAAAATCCCTTTTTCAGATCTCAAACACCCCGTTGATCGCCAAGATAATTGGGGCATTTACCAGATCTCTTGTCAGTGTGGTCTTTCTTATATTGTTCAGACTAAACGTGCTCTTAGATTTCGTTTTAAAGAGCATGAAGGTTATGTTAAAAATCAGGAGCTCAAACGTTCTTCTATTGCTCAACATTCTTGGTCTTCTCAACATAGGTTCGACTTTTCCTCAGCCATCATTATCCAAAAATGTTCTTCTAACCTTGATCTTGATTTTTGGGAAGCTTACCATATCATTAAAAATTCTCACTCTTTAGTCAATGACTTATCTAGTACTCCAGATTTTCCAAGTATTTGGAAAGCGTTAATTTAATTCCCCTTTTTTGGTTTCTTTTCTCTACTTCTCCGGTAGATGTCGCTATTTGTCCACCCAGTCGTTTCCACTGCTTCTCTCTCATTGGTTGTTTCGGCGCCTTCGCCACCCGCATAGGGTATAAAAGCCAGCGCGTCTCTGTCTATGATTTTGCTCAACCTTGCTTTTTCTAGCACGCTGTTCCTTTTGCACTGAAGAAGAATCTCGCTAGTAGATTCGAAACAGCTGTTTGCTGCTTTTCATATGTTATTTGTGCATTTTAAACGTTGGTTTTTCTGCTTTTTAATATTGTTGCACAAAGGCTTTATTTGCTATTTTTATGTTTGTTGTCAGTCTGTCTGCTTGTTATTCCATGCTCTAACTCGCTCAATTTTACTCAGATTGTCTTGTAACTTATATGTGCTATTGAAGTTTAGAATAAAATGTTCTGAATAAAAATTGAAGTGTATAGCTTTTATAGTCCTTTTATACGGCCCTCAAAAGAATTGCATTATGTTATTGTCTATTAGACCAGGTGCTGCGTTTGAGAAAACTGCAAATCGTGAAAAGAATATACCGATTGGTGACTATCTACTTTATATTAATACAATCATATAACAGGGGGAGGCACCGCGTAAAGTCGTAGGAATTCAAGATGGCGGCTGTTATTCAAAATGGCATCACTTTCTGAATTTTTTTACTCTCCATCATATAAATATGTGTTTCAGGTCGATTTCGATGTTTTTAACATAAAAAATTTCGTTTTATAACACTATCCGTCATAGTTGAATGAGTTTCTGAATTCAGTTTGTCTGTTTGTTGTCTGCTTGTCTGCTTGCCATTCCATGCTCTGACTCGCTCAAATATGTCTACTCGCTTAATTTCACTCAGATTGTCTTGTAATTTATATATGTTATTGAAGTTTACAATAACATGTTCCGAATAAAAATTTAAGTGTATAGCTGTTATAGTCCGTTTACAAGACCGTCAAAAGATTTCCCTTACGTTATTATCTATTAGTCCGGGTGCTACGGTTGAGCAAACTGCAAATCCTGAGAAGAAAATACCGATTGGTAAGTACCTACTTTATATTAATACAATCCATATAAGAGGGGTAGGCATCGCGTAAAATCGTAGAATTTCAAGAAGGCGGCTGTTATTCAAAATGGTGTCATTTTAATTCACAGATTTATCGACTGCTCGTCAAAGAGTCTGCAAGTACAGCCAGGAAACGCAAAATTAAGAAAGTGAAATATAAGATGAAATTTTAGATCACACTGAACGGTGACGACTAATCATCATGATTACATTGCGTATTTATAAGCTACACTCCTACCTAAGATAATAATCTTCACCAGTAATAATAACAGTTTGCAATTCTTTCATACCTTGTAAAATTTGAAAACGCATACTATAATTAAACTAGTTGGATGTGCCAATCCCAAAACTTTCATCTATCCCATACATCTTACCATTTCAAAAAGCAGTTACAAATGTTAATATTTCAATATTAATAGTTTAATACTAATTCAACTTTGATTTTCATCTTAAATTTCTGCTTCAGCCAATTAATCGGAGTAAAAACGAGTTAAACTCGACCATGATATTTATTAAAATTTTTCGTTGTTCTATTGTACATCAGCTGTTTGCGAATAGCCGTCTTTGCAGGACTCGAGTTCTCGACACTACATGAGCCGCTACAATAGATAATAGAACTACAAAAAATTGAGAAAATTATACAAAAATTGCTATCACAGCATCCCCTTCCGGCGGAATATTTTCTAATTGAAGGAGGAATAGCCAAAAACATACACAAAAATTTGGTCCAATTCTATGCATAACTTTATACAACTTTCCATAGTACAATAATGAAAATAGCAAAAAACCCTATTACAGCGCCCCTTTCCGGCGGAATATTTCTAAATTGAAAGAGGACCTGCTTTCCACAGTTAAAAATATACTAAAAAAATTTCGTTCAATTCTATTAATAGCTTCATACACTTTTTGATGATACAATGGCGACACACGGGCAGACAATCACGCGGACAGACAGACATTTTGTATAAACATATTTTTTGGGATCTCTAACCCATAAAACGTGTAAATCTGTCGAAAATCAGAAGTCGAAAATTTTCAGGAATCCAATACTTTAATCTTGTAAAGATAGAAGAAAGTAAAAAGCACATAGGTTATAAACAGTACTGTAGCCGTTTTCTTTTTTGAGCTCCTGTAAATGAACGATAAATGCTTTGCACATCATATTTTACAGCAAGTATATTGTACTGCACCGCATTGATTTTTATCAATTTAAATATGTTTCAAAGAGTTTAACATCATTGAAACACATTGAAAATGATTTTCTTCCATAGATCATAATGTAATAGAATTCTTTTGAGTGCGACTGCAAATGAGCTATAGATGCTAGACACTTCATTTTCAATACAGAACTTTTTGCTGTATCCCACATACTTAAATTACATATATAAATAACACACATATAAATAAAATATTTAAATTACATGGATATCCGGTATATTCAAGCGAATTAGAGCACGGCCAGACATAAGGCCACATAAACGGGAATCATAAATACGTTTCAACAATGTTGGAAAGTGTTACAAATGGTATTTTAAACCTTAAAAGCATAGAATTTTACATAAAACACACTTTTATACGATGAATAGTATGAAAATTGCAAGAATTCCAAAAAATGACGCCATTCTGAATAACAGCCGCCATCTTGAATTCCTACGACTTAACGCGATGACTCCCCCATTTATATGGATTGTATTAATATAAAGTAGATACTCTCCAATCGGTATATACTTCTCTGAATTTCTAGTTTTCTCAACCGTAGCACGCGGACAAATATACAATAACGTAATGGAATTCTTTTGAGGGTCCTGTAAACGGACTATAAAAGCTATACATTTCAATTTTTATTCGGAACATGTTATTTTAAACTTCAATAACATATGTAAATTACACATCTGAGTGAATTTAAGCGCATAGCGATATTTAAACGAGTTAGAGCATGGAATGGCAAGCAGACAGACAGACAAACAAACAGCCAAACTGAATTCATAAACTCATTCAACTATGACGGAAAGTATTAAAAATAAAATTTGTGACTTTAAAAACATCAAAATCGGCCTGAAACACACATTTATATGATGAAAAGTAAGAGAATTCAGAAAATGACACCATTTTGACTAACAGCAGCCATCTTGAATTCCCACGACTTCACAAGATGCCTCCCCTTCTCAAATACACTGTATTAATATAAAGTAGACACTGACCAATCGGTATATTCTTATCACGATTTGCAGTTTTCACCTTATTTTGTCGTTTAGCACTCGGAGAAAAATTAATATTCACTTTTATAATTTAATGGAGCATCTCTTTTTTTTCATACAGAAAATACTTTTATTAATTTAATCCACTATGTATAATTTCTTCCTTTTCGCTAAACACAAGCACTTTATCAATCTCATGATCAATGTAGGAATTTATTTTC
This sequence comes from Maratus speciosus, assembly GCA_963932465.1. Classification (NCBI taxonomy): domain Eukaryota; kingdom Metazoa; phylum Arthropoda; class Arachnida; order Araneae; family Salticidae; genus Maratus; species Maratus speciosus. The sequence goes on from OZ010786.1 coordinate 525,058,149, forward strand.
CTTTTTGTTTAATCGTGAGAGCGCGGATTAGCTACTGAGCGGTTTGGGCTTAACACGCCATAAATTCCTACAGTCTATTCTATTAATAAACCTGCTCCGAAAAAACACAACAATACGTGAAAAAACTGGTTTTATCCTGTATTTCTGCCATTGTAAAATCTTGGTTTTAAATGAAAACCAATAAACGCCGTTAAAGGTTTTTCCCAATTTCTCAAAATTCTATATTTTGGACAAGGCGAGTTTTGAAATTCACATCCTCATATATATATATATATATGTCCCAAAAAGGACTGACTGATTTTAAAATTCAATAACTTGCAAACGGTGACAGATATTTAAAAAATTCTTGCAGGAGAGTTATGCATAAGGTCAAAAGTTTTTTTACAGTGATTTTCAATTTTAGTTCGAATTACAAACAATAGATGGCGCAGCGATCAATAGACGCTGAATTCAGGCTCGATTTTTGGTACTTCGTGGCCATACATTTCCATCTCCCTTTTCAGCATGGAACAAGAGAAAGGACCAGAATTCGAGCCTGTATTTAGCGACTATTGCTTACAGCGCCATCTATTGTTTGTAATTCTAACTAAAATCAAAAATCACTGTAATAAAACTTTTGACCTTATGCATAACCCTCCTGCAAGAATTTTTTAAATATCTGTCACCGTTTGCAAGTTATTGAATTTTAAAATCAGTCAGTCCTTTTTGGGACACCCGGTATATATATATATATACGAAGGATGTTTCCTAAAAAATGGTTATGTTTTCGTAAAAACTTTTTCAATTAACACTAACTATTTTCGACGTTATTGTAAAAAAAAACACCGATAGAATTAAAAAAATAAATATGACCTAAACATTTTAAGTAACACGGATTTATTGGGCCATATATATATATATCTACCCTATATATATAAAATCCTAATGAAACGAATTTATGAAACGAATATATGAAACGCCTGAAATGTAACGATTCTTTGAATCGACTGATTAAACAACTGATTATGCTTCACGGTGATTTCTCCTAAAATATGGGATACTCTGCGATGAAATTAACACCAAAAATCAATATTGATCCGCAGATTTCAAAATTGGTATTAGAATTTTTAAATTCGAATTAGTTTTCGAAATATTAAATTTTTTCTAATTTTATATACATTTTTCTAATGATGGCAACTCAAATTTTAATCAAACAGTTATTTTTTTTCAGAATTTAGAAAAGGTTACTATTTTAAACTAATTTGGCGAGAAGCTTGGCCTCCCTTAAATGTATGGTAAGAAATGTATCATGTTACTTTTATTCATAATTCAATTTGTATTTCATTATCATTTTACTTAATACAAACAGAAACATTTAAAATAAATGGCTTTCTCTTCTTTATTTTTTTAAACGAAATGAAAAGAAAAATAGTAGGCACAGATGTCATACACGCACCGGGGTACCTAATTGGCGCCAAAATGGCATTATTTTGGTTGACAGGGTAACCCGGCTATTGTTGTTTATTTAATAATAAGTGTTTATTTAATTTATTTTCTTTTTTTAAATTACATAAATTGTTTTGTTCTATAGTTATTTTTTTTGGTTATTTTCCTTTAAAAATAGAAAATAATAGAAAATAATTAAAAAATAAGGTACTACTTAGTTATTCCACTGACCCATTTCGCCAATTTATATAAATCGCCAAACCACTCGCCAAATTATACAAATTGACATAATTTTTATTTTAAATAACGAAAAAGCAAAGAAAATAGTATAACATTAATAAATATACAAATAAAACGTCGAAATAAAAATCACTTGATGACGTAAAGACGTGTAACTTGCTTAAAGTCAAGTGAATGTGGCATTTGTCAACCATTATTGGAATTTAATCTTATAGTTTGGTGATAGATTTTTGTTTGACGGGATAACTAAGTAGTACCAAAAATACATATGTAACTGGTATTCGAAAACGAGGATTTCGCCAAATTTTCGTAAAAAAAATCACGCCAAACCGGGTGAGTATAATGCATCGGTCAAAATATTAAATGATGTAACAAACGATGACATTTAATTTCAACTTCAAAGCAATGTTTTAATTTACCACTTGAAAAAAAATAATGCTAACTGGCGAGTTGAAAAATAGTTATTGGCGAGATTTGCACCCGGCTAGCGTAACAGTACCAAGAAGTCTTTGCGACAATGCTTTTATGTAGTATTATACGGAAAGAAAATTGATTTTCTTTAATCGAAATGGAAAACTTTTGGCACAGATGCAACATACGGTCCCATATTGGCGCTATTTTTTTTTCTGACGCCAATGTCATATACGCAACGGGTACTTAACTGGCGCCATAGTATCGTTATTTTGCTTGATTTGATAAGCCGGATGTTGTTGTTTATGCTGTTGATCTTTTCCCCAAATTAGCGTCGGAAAAAAATCGCGCCAATATGGGGCCGTATATGATATCTGGGCCAAACATTCATATGAAAAGCAAAGGTATCAGAGCGTATTTATTTATGGCAGTTACATGACTTGGACTATTATAATATAGATGAAATGATGGCGATAGAATAATATTTGGCGACTTATCACCTGTACCTGGCTAATATTAAAGTACCAAAATGACGCCAGGAATATAAAAAGTGAAGTGGTTCGCCCGGAACTCTTGATGATAGTCACATGACTTAGGCTATTGTTATAGAAATTGTTTTAAAATACTGGGAGACAAAGACTCTGTACACTTAATTCCTTTTTTTTTAGCTTCTTTTCAAACGTTTAACTGATTCTCTTTAATCAAACACGAAAACAACCATTGGATGTCTTAATAGCAACTGATTCGGCTTTAAATTTTTGAAATCAAAGGAAATTGAATGAAAACCCGTTTACAGGGAGATCTGCACACCTTTTTTCAGTATAATTCAATCTTCTATAATATTTTTTAAACCGATCAGATTAGCGTGTTTTTAGATTCTGTGGTGTCTGAACGGGGGTTGGCGAGCGTAGCTTGCAGGGGGCAGAGCCCCCTAGTATATATATATATATATATATATATATATATATATATATATATATATATTATGATTTTATGAAAATTACAACAATGATTAAAACCAGAAAATGGCCCAATAAATGCGTGTTACTTAAAATGTTTAGGTCATATTTATTTATTTATTTTTAAAATTCTATCGGTGTTTTTTACAAAAACTTCGAAAATAGTTTGTGTTAATTGAAAAAGTTTTTACGAAAACATAACCATTTTTAGGAAACATCCTTCGTAATTACTGTTCATTTAAATAAATCGTGCTCAAGTTTACTTTAGAGAGTACTTTAAAATTTAAAACTCGTTCCACATTTAAATTTTTTTTTAACAGTACTCAAGTTTGGTTTAAAAATGTGTTCACTTCAAAGTAATAATAAAAGAACTGAATTGCAGTTTAAAATCATGAATGGACATGGAATAAAAAAAAAAAAGAAAAGAAAAGATTAAAAATTACAACTATGTCATTTACAAAGAGAGATTTGATAAGTGATCAAGTTTTTATACTTTGTAGGTCACGACCTTTTTATAAAAGTTGTCGCGCTGTATTTGTGTATCACATTAAAATGATTTCGAATTATATAACAGTAATTTTAATTGAGTATAATTAATGAATAAACATATAACACTATATGTGTTTTTAAAAATATATATTCATTTGGAACTTTTAGATAATAATAAATTTTATATGTTGCTACTCAATTTTTAAAAAATAATTATTCGTGTATTTCAAAATCAAATAAGATTTAAAAAATAGTTAACTGCACATCTCTTTAAAAATTATAGTAATTAGATTAATTAATTTCAATTATTAAAAAATATTACTAAGCAATGAATGTATAAAAGTAGCAGAAAAATAACAAAATGACTTTAAATATTGTAGTTTATGTAAGCAATTAAAGCTGCGCATATTAAGCAATTTAAGCTGAACACATAAGCAATTAAAGCTGAACTGCTGCGCATTCATTGAAAAAATAAACACTCGAGTATTTGAAAATCGTATATCATATTTGAAAAATAGTTTCCAACAAATCACTTTTACAATTAAGATATTTTGAAAAAACTATAAAAACTTATTACTTTGTTAACCTTTATTTATCTTAACGCTACGAAAGTAGTGAAAAAATATCAAAATGACCATAAATATCTACAGTTTAAATGTAATGCAATATCTTTTAATATACATTCAATATTTATCTTTCTTTCTTTTTGGCCATATGTGCAACAAATTAAATTTTTTGTATAAAAAAGGTTCAAAATATATTTTGTAATTGTTATTATTTTATATGACGGTATTATCAAAAGAATGAAGTAAAAAGGATATAGTATCATAATTAAATGAATTAATCATTACTGTATTTTTGGTTGGCTGAATTACTTTATTGTGGAAATGGAAAAACCAATGGTTCCCAAACAATGGGTCGCGACGCACTGAAAGGTTTTGGGCAATGATTTAGTGAGTATGAAAAAGATTGATCGTGTCACTAAATCTGTATAACTCATTTTACATGCTTCTAAATTTGTAAAAATACAACGTTTGAACTTTAAAATATCACGAAACAAATGTCCATTTAACTTAGTAAAAGCACAATATTTTTTTAAAGTTTGTATAGGCAGCGTCTTGAGGCTAAAATATAAGATGTCTCAACCTGATATGCATTTCTATTTTAAGGAAAACAATGCAATATACATTGACAAATTAATGTGTAAAGCATAAATTGCGTTTAATTAAGCTGTGTTCAATTAGTAAATTAGAAATTTCAGCATGACCCACCTAGAGTGTTTTTTCTTTGACCGGGTACTTAAATTTCTGTTTAAAATTATCAAAACAGAAAAATACTTGTCTTTAAAATTACTAATGGTATTCCAATACGTTGAAAATTCTGAAAAATCTAATATCTGAAAAGCATTTCTAAAATTTATAGACTGAAAACACTTGAATTATGTAAATGAGGTTAAGTAAGTAAATTTTACAAACATTAAAACGTTCGGTAGCGTAAATGCCGAATCTGATTAAACCATGATGCAGCTAAGTTGCGATCTGGTTTGGAGGTCTCCAATTTTTTTTTTACACTTTTCTTAAATCTGATATTTTAATATTTTTATCAAATTTTACTCATTATAATAAACATTTTCTACTTTTAGGTTACAATAAATTAAAAAAAAAACTGTTTTTATCTAAATGAGTATTTATATTTCCATATATGTATTTTAAGGCATGGAAAATGGTGAGGAGGCATGGAGGCAACACAATATCAGGATCTGGGCATTTTTTAATCAGGCCTGTTTAAATCGAATTATTAGAAACATTGCACGATTTTATATTTTTATAAGTCTACAAGTTTTATCATGTGACATTTTATAATAATTCGAGTTATATGCAATAAATTCGCTTGTTGACCCTTAACTGGCGTGACAAAAAATATCGCATAACTGCTGTGAGTGGTCTCTGAGACTGCTTGCATGGACAGAAGCATGGACAGAAGGTTCTATTTACTCATAGGATACTGTTTCTGTATTAAACATTATGTACAAAGTTATTTTGATTAATATTCACCTTTTCATAAGTCACTATCGATTGTTACAAGAACTGCAAACGAAACAAAATTTCAGTGGTATCTAGAGTGAAACTGAAAAAAGTCCTTCCGGCCAGTGCCGAGAGGAAGAGGTACACTGTTAAAAATACCGTGAAAAATTACCTCTGTTTTTAAAGGCTATCTATTTTTTGACCAATGAGAACGCTCCATAGGCGTTTATGCAGCGTTCTCATTGGTCAAAATATAGATAGCCTTTAAAAACAGAGGTAATTTTTCCCGATATTTTTAACAGTGTAGCTTTCATATTCCTTATCTTAAAAAAGCCAACTTATATTATTCAAACACACGAAGCTCAATTTAGTGAAAACCGAATATAGGAGATCCAATACTAACTTTTATCAATACTAAATCATTATGAATGAGAATTTACCGAAATTAGTCAGCTTTATCCAAGCTGCTTTTATTTAAAGTAACTTATATTTGGCTGCCAAATTCGGCGATTTCTTAAAGTGCCTGCCATTTTAAGACAACATGGTGGATGAGGGTAACCAGTGAACTTGGTCGAGACCTTAGTAATTGCTGTGCACATGCTTCCTCACATCGGAATCGATTGATATATACGGGTGCTGTCGCAGGCAAAAAATCAGATTTTTCAAAATGTCACCCACATTAGATATTGAAATTGCTATATCTGAGCCATTTTTTAAGATAAAGACAAACAAAAAATGCTCCTGAATTCTTATATCATGGTCAAATACTTAAGAAACAAACCTTTTTCAATTTCAAATTTTTTTGCACCTCACTTTAAATATATATATTTTTAATTTAATGGCCGCCATTTTGAAACAAGATGGCTGACGAAGCTGGCCAGCGAACTTGGTCGAGATATTGATGTATACTATCCACATGCCTTCTTACATCGAAACAGGCGAATACGTGTGTTATCACGTGATCGTTTCAAAATGTTAGTCATGCTAGAAATTCAAAGAGCTATAATTCAACCATTTTTTAAGATATAAACAAAAGAACAAATTTTCAGAAGCAAAAACTGCTCCGGAATCTTTGTATCAAGGCCAAACACATAAAAAAAATCTTTTGCATTTTCCAATTTTTTAATACCTCATTTTAAATTTAATTTTTTTTTCGTTTAAATGGCAACCCTTTTGAAACAAGATGGCGAATGAAGCTGGCCAACGAACTCGGTCGAGATATTTGTATGTACTATGTACACACCAAGGTACATCGGTTCATAAATACGCCCATTATCACGTCACAAAAATCAGGACGTTTCAAAATGTCAGCCACGTTAGAAATTCAAAATGCTATAACTCAGCCATTTTTTAAGATATAGGCGAAACAAAAACTGCTCCCGACTCTTTTTATCAAGGTCAAACACATAAGAAAAAAATAGTTTTTCAAATTTCAATTTTTTGGTACCACATTTAAAATTTAAATTTTTCTTAAAAATTTAAATGGCCGCCATTTTTAAACAATATGACGGATGAAGCTGGCCAACGAACTCGGTCGAGACATTGGTATGTACTATGTATAACCGAAGTTACATCCAAATCGGTTCATAAATACGCCTTTTATCGCGTGACAAATTTCAGGACGTTTCAAAATGTCAGCCATGCTGGAAATTCAAAATGCTATAACTCAGCCATTTTTTAAGATATAGACGAAACAAAAACTGCTCCAGAATCTTTGTATAAAGGTCAAATACATAAAAAAAAATATTTTCCCATTTTCAATTTTTTGGTACCACATTTCAAATTTTAAATTTTTTTAAAAATTTTAAATGGTTGCCATTTTGAAACAAAATGGCGGATGAAGCTGGCCAACGAACTCGGTCGAGCCATTGGTATGTACTATGTACACACCGAATTACTTCCAAATAGGTTCATGAATACGAGAGTTTCAGTGTGACAAATGTCAGATATATATATATATATATGTGTCAATTTTGAACGGAGGGTGGTTTCGGGGTCTGGGGGTCATGATCGATGAAAATATACCAAAATTTTTTGAAATTGCTTTCCTCCGAACGGCTGCAATAGGTAGCTTTTTATAATGAAACCTGCCTGATTACAAGTTAAACTATGAAAACTGAATAAAGTTGCGGTCTGTGAGACGGCCAACACCAGTTAAGGGTTGAAAATGTTATAAATGTATTGTAAAACTCTTTTAACACGTGAACTCTACACTAATGCGAATTCGCACCGATCAAAATGTAATATGTCGGCATTATTTAAATCATGCTTTAATTAATTTCTATTTTCTATTAACAGAATAAGATTTTTGATAACAATCAATGTTCCATTTCGATTCCCTGTTAAATTTCGTATAGGAAGTTATATTTCATTATCTCTATATTGCCAACAAAAGTATACGCAGTTGAATTTACAGAATCCTGAATCGCACTACTGTGGAGTTTACGGGTTAAATATCCACTGGGGTATCCCGCGAATTTTAAACAATGTTTTCCGCGACAAGTGTTTAACCATTAACTACTGTTAGCGGTCCCACATACCGCTTCCTTTTAAAATTGTCACGGATTAACTTGAATTTTTCAGTTTAACTATAACTATTTGTGAAATTTTGTTTCATTTCGAGCCCTTAGTACTAATGCTAGACACTTCTGAATAAGTGATTTTAAATTATAATGGTCCTGCACGTAAAGTTTAGTACAGAAACCGTATCCTATGAGTTAATGAAGCTTCTTATTTATCTTTCACCAAACGGTCTCGGAGACCGTTCACAGTAGATATGCGAAATTTTCAGTCACAGCAGTTGGTAAAATGAATATTTTCAGATAAATTGGTACGTATAAAACGCATTATCACATTTAGGGCTCTGGATGTCTCGTGTAGGTTTTAACTGCCGTAATTGCGCCAAAAATTACCAAAATCGGACAATCGTATAGTGTGCGATTATACTAGAGATATTGATTCCATTTTTACAAAACAAGTTAATTTTGAACTAAAGGGACAGTATTCAATAATTTTATGCGTAATAAAATATACTTAATAAAATGCCAACTATGCCCTGAATGCGACAAAACTATTAGGTATTTGCGTGTTATTTCGGTACAATGACCTTATATGTTTTCCGTTATGAAAAGCAGGTTCCAGATGAATTTGAAAATATTCTGTCGAAAGTGTGGAAGTGTAATAAAGATTTTTTGTGTAATTTTTCTCGATTTTTCGCATTTTTGTTATACATCGACTGCTCGTGCAGCGACGAGAACATCGCATCCTGCTAAGCCGGCGATTTCGCAAGCCGCTGAAATACAACACAATAACAGAAAAATATTGATTTTATTAAATCTTATGATTGAGATTAACTCGGTTTTACTCAGATTAGTATAACGAAGCAGAAACTTAAGATGAAAATTAAAGTTGGCGTAGTATTGAAGTAATAACACTGATGGATTAATATTTGTAACAAATTCTGAAATACTAACATGTATGAGAACGAAGAACGTTTTAGAATTGGCACACCCGTCTTGTTAAAGCTATAGATGTACAATTTTATATAAAGGGAGAAAATAGATTGTGTAAAATATGAAACATAATTTAATGTATTCAATATATAGGGTGATCCAAAAGTCTTGCCGAGAGTATAAATATATATTGTGTTCAAACTATTATAATTAGACATATGTTTGTTTGGATGCTCTGTAAGTACTGTTATAATTTTTTTTATAAGACCACGCACCTCAGTAAATTTCAACGTGTGTATTCTTGATAGCTCGGAGAATGTCTAAGCGGTATTATTGTTCCTGCCATGTGTTCTTTAACAAGTCTTCTGTTACAGTCCACACAGCAGCTTGTATCCTAGTCTTCAGTTCTTTGATGTCAGAAAATGATATGACAAAGAATCTGTCCTTGATTTAGCCCCAAAAGAAAAAAAATCCAGAAGGTTAATATCTGGAGAGCGCGGAGGCCAAGGTGTTGGTCAATCCCTTCCAATCCACCGATCCAGAAATAAGCTTCCTCTATTGCACAAACAAACTACTAAAACTGACCTATCCAACGATACAAGTTACATTATTATGAAAAGGGTTAATTTGTAATTAATTATTATATTCAGAGCAAGACTTTTGGTTCACCCTGTATACTATAGCGACTCATTAACATCTTAAAAATACTTTTATTCATATTATTTAAAATGAAACAATGAAAATTACAGGAAAAATGACCACATTTTTTTTCAAATGTCTGCAGTTTATTTTAATTCAATGTTTACTTTAACCATACAATGGAAAAATATTTTCTATACAATTAAAGATTTTTTATAAAATATTTAGACGATTTGGTAAATAAATTTTTAATATTTTTCAAATCTAAAAATCGCTATATTTTTAAATGCTTTCAAAAATATACGTTCAAAAGAATAATTATTTAAAATACATAATATGTTTTTCATCAGTAATATGATATGATATCTCATAATGTAAAGTCATTACGTTTTTGAAGAAAAACAAAATAAAATCACGTCAAAGAAACTATTTATGATTTAATTTATTTAATGCATCGCTAGAATAATTGTATTATTTAACGGAATTCATTGAAATTTTCTTTTGATTATTTAATGTTTCAATAAAAAAGATTTGCTGAAAAATTTATTCTATTCTAATTTTTGTATATTCATTTTATGACAAAAACAGTAATTGGAAAAGAAAAAGGCTAATATACATTTTTTTGTTGTTGTTTGTTTCAACAAACTGCATAAAAATGAACTCTTCTCTGTAGTATTAAGCACTTGTATATGATGATAAATTTATTTATGCAAAATAGCTTAAAATAAATAAAAATTTTGTACGAAAAAAGGTTGTTATTGTTTTCTGATCTATTGAGTGCTTTATGTTTTTCTGCCTATGTAATATTACATATGCATTGTTGATTAAAAAATAAAATTAAATATTCGTTATTATTTTATTACTTATTTATCATACGTAGTATAGTGTAAGTCTTGTAATCTTTTTAGAAATTGAACGAAATTTTTTGACGGATTTAGACGTTTCAGACATTGGAGATTCCGAAAAACATATTTTCAGAAGAAAAAAAAATTGCCGTCGTTTGTGTGTGTCTGTAAATGCCCTATCTCTCGAACAAATTGAGATAGAGACTTAAAATTTGGTGCGTACTTAGTATGTAATAATGGGAAGAAGCATATTGAATATCAGTAACCTCGATTATCCGGAACTATTTCTTTCGGACTCTCGAAATTTTCGTTCTGATAAAAGGTATGTAAATATTTTCGAAATTGCTTATTTTAAGGACTGAAAATAAAAGTCACTAAAAAGTGCAAATTTTGCATAAAGAATGAAGTAGATCGTACAATTAGTTGTCGATGTATTTGTAATCATATATTCCACACTCTCTGATTTCTCATGACTCTGTATTTCGTTCAAATTTCAATTCAACGATATATATTAATTGGAAATGAGACTCTTAATCTGACGCAGTAAACTGTTGATTAATATGATTATCATTTTTGGAGTTATAAGGATTTTTCTTTTATGCAATTCGGCACTATTTGATTATCTCATGGACCAAAAAATATCGCGAGCTATAAGATTAAAGGCGAATAATGGCTTATCGTAAGTGTCACATTCACTTGACATTAAACACGTTGCACGTGTTTCTTATGTCATCAAGTGATTTTTAAATCGACGTTTTATTTGTATTTTTATTAATCTTTTACTAATTTATTTGTTTTTTTCACAATTTAAAGTAAAAATTATGCCAATTTGTGTAATATTGCGAGTAGTTTGGCAATATATATAATTTTCCGAAATCGATCGACGGCCTAATCAAGTAATACCCGTAATTCAGAAATTGAGCTATGTATTAAAAATAATTAAATATACGTTTAAATTTTATTTTGGAATTGCAATGCATTTTATAAATAGTTTACTCATGTTTAATTTTCATATTTCATATTATGTATATCCATAATGGTAAGTATTATGGCGACCCCCGACGACAAGTTGTTTTTCTAATTTTTCTTATTGTATGTGAGTATTTTGCTTATTGCTCCTTAACGAATTCAGCACTATTTTACAGCCAGTGGAATCGTGAAAGACTTTAGCACTGAAATTTTTGAGATAGTTTGCTGATACCCTTTTCACTAATTTTTAATTGCCGAAACGTCAGTGAAGGCTTACTGTGGAGACACGAAAAGTTTTGGTTTCCGTTAGTCTGTCTGTCTGTTAGTCTGTCTGTCTGTTCCGCGATAACTGCCGTAAAAAGCATCCGATTATCTTAAAATTAAGGATGCATGTTGGTAAAATCCCCGGATTTAGCTGTATAGTTTTTGGTTAAATTTGGTTCATTCGTTCGGAATATATAGAACTTTTTATTTTGCGACTTAATGCTTTCCTATAGCAATTCAGACGATTTTTCCATTTTTATTTGTTGAAAAGAAATGGCTCATATGATTGAAGGATTTAAATGCTAAATTAAGGATGATGAAATTTCCCAATTAGAACCATACATTATTCATATTAGTTTGAAATTTTGTGTATACATTTGTCAGAGTTTTTTAATTCGGTGTATAACTTTTATGGAGGGATTTTATATATGTGTTTCAATAACATAAAATATTTTTTTTAATATAAATTTTCTTTTTAAGCACATATTTAATTGCTTTTATTATCTTTTAACTGTTACCTAGCAGCGAACTATACCTAAAAATATCGTAAATGTGAAAGTATTTGTAATTGTTTGAAGTTAAATCAAAGTCAAAAGGGACGAATTAATGCCTTTGTGTCTTTACATATAGATGGAATTTACCACAGAAATAAAGAAAGACTATGTTCTATTTATTTTGTTCACATATTTTTCTTTTAAATTAAAAAGTTCATTATTTTCATAAGGAATAAATCGACATTTGCTATGAAATTTAACAATCATTTTTTTTTTTTTTTTTTTTTTTTTTTTGCCGTTGCCACGAAAATTCAATCCCGGAATAAAAATTTATCCTAAACAGTTAATTTTGACTTGAAAGATTTTTATGTGCGAGAGGAAAATGAAATAAAAAATAGACATGAATACGCCTTCATATTAGAAATAAAGTGAAAATACGAAAAGAAGGTGAATTTTATCTCATATATCAAAAATAAAACGAATACGCTTTGAGGTTGAAATAAAAGGGGCTTGTGTTATGATATTAATTCTTATTATTAAAAAAAAAAAATGTTACTAATATTTCATGGTTTATCGTCTGCACACAGCTAACAGAAATGTTAATTCTTAATCGAAAATTCCAGAGAAAAAAACAACTTTTGAAAAGCAAATATATAGTAAATATCAAAATTATGCACCGAAAAATTATTGTTGTCGAAAATGACGTCATTGTATCGGGAAATAAATATTTTCATTCTTAAAAACCAAGCATTAACTAGATTGCCTGAAAAAATGTTTTTTGACGGGTGTTACTTCTTAATGCCGCCTCATTTCAGAAAATATGAATGAAAATTATTTTATTTTTAAAGGAAATTACATTTTCATTCATAAAACCTAAACGTTTAATATAATTGCGTCAATGTAAATCATCTTCTGTGTTACCAGTATTGAAAAATAAGGTTCGGAAGTGTAAAAATAAATCTAAGATTTGCGCTAACCATTAGCGCAATCAATAAAAAGTTACGTATGTAAATTAATAAGACCACGGGGGTTCAGGGGGGCGGAGCCCCCCTTAAGAAATCTACTTTATTATTTAAAAAATATACCAGAATTAACAGCTCATGAAAATTTTGAAATATCCTTCCATAACGTTTTTAATTTAATGCTTCTAATGTCTGAAAACTTCGTATTTTTTATTGTTATAAATAATTACATAATTTGAAAACTTTAAATTGCGGTTTGCAGGAAACTGAATATTACCAAAGTGAGTCTAAAAACAATAACTTGCAGAGCTGACGTTGAGGCTCCTGATCTGCAGATTTACTAGTTAACTGCAATTTTTAATTAAACAACGTGTTCTAACAAAATATGAGTATACTGTGTCAAAAGCATGCTCAAAACCGAACATCTCATTCATCGCTGTGCGTTATCTATGTACAGTCATGGGGAAAAAAGTAAACAAACACCCTTTACTAACTCTGCAACAAATTATTGTAGAAGAAAGTTACTGTTACTAGGCGACTGGAAATAAAGTCTACTTTTAAATTATGAATATAAAATTTGTTAGGGGGCCATCTACATATTAAAACGAATGCAAACATTGTTTTTTTTTTTTTTTCAATAGCAGTGCTCAAGTTTGACACAATAGATTCTACACCCTTCAATTAGCTAAATCTAAATGTTCATGAAATTCGTATGATTAGTTTCCGAGAAATTAATTATTTTAAAATGAGCCTATTTTAGGGGCTGTATGCAAATTGAAGTTCGGTACACGATTGCTGAAATGCTACAGAATGATTATTTCACTTCTATTAATGTATTATTTCTTGCCAATATGAACATTTCATCCGCTTAATATGTTTGGTCTATTGCCAGCCCAGATGTTTCAATAAAATGCGCAAAATTTATATTTTACAAATTATGCTTTTCTGGACATCATAGACGGCACCTTAAACCATCCTTTTCCTGTTTTTTACTCATAATTCAAAAACGACTTTGAGAATAATTTGAAATTGAGTATCCACATCAAGCGGGACATAATAATTATAAATCTATCAAAAAATTGTAGGTGGCAATTCATATTTTTTTCGAATATTAATTTAATAATTCATGTAATAAATTTTTTTAATTATAAATTCAATGTATTTATGCAGAGATTTTTAGTATTATAAAAAAAATCACATTAGTATTATAATTTCAGGAGAATTTAATAAAACTATGGAAATGTAATTACAAATGGAAATGTAATAAACATAACAGACTCTAAATTTTGAATGTTTATTATTCCAAACTTATTATCTAAATGACTTGAAATTGCGTTTCTGGCATAGTTTGAACTGAAGATTTAAAATTTATTGTCACAATTGTGTGTTACCTTTGAAAAAAAAAAAACAAAATTTGGTCATGTTTTAATTTGTATATGGACCCCTAAGAATATTTTGTATGCATCATTTAAAAGTAAACTATTTCCAATCGTTAGGTACCATTAAATTTCTTCTGTTATAATTAGTTGTAGAGTTGGTAGGGGGGTATTTATTTTTTTCCCTCGAATGTATATTGAAAAGGTATGTTGACATGAGAAATAATCTCTGTATAACTTTTTAGTATTAAATAAAATAATTAGCATAGGAAAAGTTATTAAAACAAGAAAGGGAAGATTTAGAAATCATTGATATCATTAAACGTTGTTGCCAAATAATTAAAACATACAAAGAAGAAAATAACAATTTTATCTTTGAAAAGTGGCTACAGATATAATTGAAACAAAAAATGCTACATTATAGGCAGATTTCATCTTTTTAATTAACATGCTACGTAAAAACAAAACCGTAGCATAACGAACCCTTTATTTAAATGCGATTTATTCAAACTAATAAATCTTTTAAATAACTGTTATAAAAAAACAGAATAGTTTTAAATACATGTTTCAAGTAAAAATAACGATATGTGACATTTAAAAAAAAAATCCATTAATAAATGTATGTTATCTGAAATGTAGTATACAGGTATAATTATTGTAATTAAATAGTGAACATGGTGGTTTTTAAGGTGAATGAATAAAAATTGGTATTTCATTAAAATAAATTAATTTTTTTATCCTTTTAGTAACTTAAACACATAAAAATACAGTGTGCATGTAAAGTCATAGTGCACTTTTGACCGGTCCCAGGAAATCAATGAAACAAGATAAAAATGTGAAATCTTCACCCAATAAAAGGAAAACTCTCCACGTTTAATACGTGTTCAGTGCAGTTGGATGTGACCTGCACTTGTCGCACTACACGCATCTAAACGATATTCAATTTCTTCCCACACACAGTTAAGGACATATAGTGTAACAGAGGGAATTACGTCTGTGATTCTCTGTTTCAAATGGAGGCCACATCGAACTGCACTGAACAGATATGAAAATTGGAGAGTTTTTCTTGTATTTGGTGAAGATTTCACATTTTCATCTTGTTTCGTTGATTTCCTGTGACCGGTCAAAAATGCACCATGAATTTGTGGACACATTGTATATAGAAGTGAGTAGCCATAGTAGGACCGTCGCTTTAAATAGGCCACTGCAATTCTGTCGTTAATTACAGAAAGAGCCGCCATCTACCGCCGAAATCCTAACTATCAGAACGAGGTCAATTATGATTAGAAGAAGCACCTGTCTTCCACGTGCTGTTTTCAGACAATTTAAAAAATCTAAAATTAGCTGTTTTGATCTAATTTTTTCATACTAAATGTAACAGAATACTTTAAAACTAAGGTAAGTTGATAAGTTTGCATGTACATATCTAAATTCATGGGTTTATTGCACATATTTTTCACGCGGAATTTTTTGCTTTCGTTTTTGTTCTTAGTCTTCAGATTATCTGTTTTTAAAAAATGGCGCCAGATATAGGATCATAAATTCGAAAAGTAAGTAATGAATTTTGAAAAAGTTAGAGACAAACAGTCTGGAAGAAAAATATCAGTGAAAGCAAAAGTTGTTAAATATATTGGAAACGAAAAGGAAAGAGTAAGTTGTGAAGAGATTGACCTGCAAAAATGTTGCAGCTACAAAACCTTTTAAAAAGCTAAATACTCAGAAATGTTACCTCCCTTGCCAAAATCAGTTAAGTCAAAGTACAGAGGGAGTAAAAAAAACAGCTGTGTTAACATCTTTGCCATATAAAGTAAACCTTGACATAAAAAACTACATAAAAAAAGAGCGCAAAAACAATTGAAACAACATGTTTAAAAAACTGGGCTCAATTCAATTGGAAAGAAAATGATGGAAGGGAAAAACTACAGACATAGTATAAGGAAAATTTCTGTTGCAAATAAAATCTAGTGATTTAGAATCTAAAAAGAAAACTCAAGACAGTGATGATTGGTTTGTCTAATTTGTAAGAAAAATAAAATAGCAGAAATGATTCAGTGTTCAGATATCCAAAGGAATAAAAAATGAACAAAATAAATTTATGTGTAAACCTTGCATCACATCTTTCATCATATTCAATTAGCTGGCAATTAGCTCCTAAAATTCTATTTTTAATTACTTATAACTTGGATTTATATTTTGAATAAGTTTTGATTTAAAACAATTACTCTTACTTTCAGACATTTCATTTCATTATATTTCATTGCTGTTGTTTTATTTGTTTTATTAATTACAAACTATGCTTTTAATAAAATTAGTTATATTTCCTAGTCATTAAAACAGCCTAATAATGTTTGGTTCAATTTAGGAAACCGGGTGCCCAACTTAGGCGACCAGTCACTGAATTTGGACTGCTTTTGACAATTTTTTTCAAATTAAAATAAAACATAAGATTTTCAAAATGAATTTGTTCTAAAGATTTATTTAGTTAGTCGATGAATAGATTGACCACGTGTAGTGGTATTTTGCAGAATTTCCAAAAATGAAGTGAGTTGCACCTGAAAATAAGTGAAGTGGTTCAAATTCGACTACTCTCCCCTAGTTTTTAATTCATAAGTTTCATACGACCGCTCGCATCCTTTTCTTTTTAATCGTATTACTCATTATAGAGCTTTTCACATGAACAATGGTGAATTTAAAAAGTCAAAACCTTAACATATTACTAAACCTTAAAATGTTCCTTTTTTACAGAGATAAGTCTGCTAATAAATGGTTATTTAAAAGAATCGCGGTCAAGATTTCTTTAAAGAGTTACTTTTCTAAAACTCATTATATTTTTTAAATCTTTTTTTTTTTTTTTAATTAGCACAAAAGTATGATTTAAAAAAAAATTACTCAAAGAAGAAAAGAAACTAATTACGGTTGAAAATTTTTTGAGGAATAGATAATATGTAATTTAGAATATAAGAAATACGTCATGAACAAGCGATATATAGATTTGTGAAGTTTTAAGTTTTTACTCTCGATATGTAATATCTCTTGTGTAAAAATTGTTGAGTTGTAGCACATCGGCTGATAAGTTCCCGGCCTGACATACAGATGGCGCCACGAATACAGAATTAATATTCTGTTTAATAAGTACTACCCTTAAAAAGATAGCTGTAAACATTTTATGACGATCTGACGGTTGCTTCAAACGTTACAGTGGTTTTAGTGAAACAACTTTTTGTATTTTAAAAACAATGGAAAAAAAGAATTTCGTGTTTTGATAAAACATTGATATTTGATGGGAAAAAACACAGTGGAAACAAAGTCTTGGCTTGATAAATGTTATTCGGACTCTGCACTAGGAAAATCGACAATAATTGGCTGGTTTAATTAATTTAAACGTTGTCGTACAAACATCGATGATGCGCAACGATCTGGCCGCTGAAAAGAGTTGGTTATACCGGAAAACATAAAAAATGTCCACAAAATCGTTTTAGAAAATTGTAAAGTGAAGTTGCAGGATACAGTTGACACTCTAAACATGTAAAAAGAACGTGTAGGCTTTATTTTACGTGAAAATATGTCTGTGAGAAAGCTTTTTTCGAAGTGGGTGTCGGCCCCCCTCCCTGCACCTTGTCACAGGTCTTTGTCTACTTTGGCAAAATTGCACGAATTACACTTCGAATTACTTCCGCACCCATCCTATTCTCCAGATTTCACTCCCAGCGACTTTTACCTGTTCGCACACCTGAAAAAAAAATGCTCGCCGGTAAGGGATTTGTCTCGAATGAGGAGGTGATCGCCGAAACAAACGCCTATTTCGAGGCCAAAAATAATTCGTTCTTCAAGAAAGTATTGTAATGTTACAAAAGTGCTGGAATGATTGTATCGCTCTTAAAGGAGACTATGTTGATGAATAAAATCAAATTTGACCAAAAAAGTTGCGTTTTCTTCATTATACAGGGAATTTGTGAGCCGATGTGTTATCTGTAAAGCATAGAATTGTGTTTGAATTAAAAGGTGTTAATTGAAAATGTTTGAAATATATATTTAAATACAGGGTTCATAGGAGAATGTGACATCTTCAATGGTATATTGTAATAATTTAATTTAGAATGTTTACAACAAAACATACATCAAATTAAACTAACCTAATTTTTTTTACAAATGTTCAATATGTGCACGTTTAGCTATATGGCACACATCCAACATAAAATCTAATTCTTTCCACACTTCGGTTAACATGTCCACAGTAAAGGCAATTGTATGTTTCAACTCTGGCAAATCATTAGGTAACTATTATTTAATAGGTGTATTTTTTTAATTAATTTTCACTGACAACGTTCATTAGTTCATTTTCCATTGTGTTGCTTTTTTGTTGAATGCTGTTATATAAATGAATGACAAATATCCCGATAAATTAAATCAATAATGCTCTTGCACTACTTAAAAACTGAGATATTAAAAAGAATATACATGATACTATAAAATAATGTCCCTGTTGCAATTGTATATTATAATAGTTTAATTTAGACTATTTACAAAAACTATACGACTATTTACAAAAACTATACATCCAATTGAAGGTAAACTAATCTAGTTTTTTTTTACAGTACGTGCACCTTTAGTTATGCGATACACATCCAAACTAAAGTCCAATTCTTCCTGCACTTAACAAGTCGGAGTAATGGAAACAATAACCTCTTTAATTCTTCCTCTGAACTCTGGCAAATTATTAGGTAGCGGCGGAACGTAGACACGATCTTTTATGAATCCCCAAAGGAAATTTTCGCATGGCCCTAACGACTTTTAACTATTCAGCTCAGCAATAACGCTTTACGCCCAGGAGTCGCCATTTTGCGTGTATGGCACTAAAAGCAAGTTTTTGCAAAGCGGTACTCGCGTTTGCACTTATCTAAAACTGTATTTGTGACCTTGAACCAATACTCTACGGCGCTTACAGTTGATAATATTAAAATTTATAACTGGGACATTCTTTATGGGCACCCTGTATTTAAAACTATGTAGATATTCTTTGAAAATTATTCGTCTTAAGCTAACAGCAGAACAATGAAGCGTATACTTAAAATCATTTAAACTAAATTCTATCCAACTTAAACAAGGAGATACTTGTGTATGTGAAAGTGTGAAAAGAATGTAGGTATTCTATAGGCTTTTTTAGTAGTAATTTATTTTGTCTCAGAATTAAAATAAAAAATGTACGTTAAACGAAATAATTGATTAAAACATATCAAAAAAGTCGCACAAAAAGGTATAATAATAAAAAGCCAATACCTTATCGAAGGAATACAAAGTAACGTATATAAAAAACTTTTTTATCAGTATAAGTAAACCGTTTAACTAAATTAATTAAAATTCTGATGTGATTGCGTAAAATTTCAATAGTTTTTTTTTTTTTTAATTATACAGCTGGTACCGTAATTTTTTTAAATTTATGTAACACTTGCTGATCCGAACGCCGTTGTCAGCTCCGTTAGAAAATCGCAAAAAGCGCTAAAAAAACCCCACACAAAATCGTGAAAAATCCAAAAATCGCTGCACGAACTCCGAAAAACTTTATTGAAAAGAGGTCAGAATTTACTATATTAAGCTAAACTTTTGAAACCGAATTTATTTTACGAATGTGAAAATATCACCACTGAACACGATAAAACGATGAAAATCGCAAAAACCTTTTAAGACAGCCAAAACAGAAAACCACCTCAGAATGTGAAAAAATTTTAAAAATCACATAAATATACCAAGAAAAATTCAAAAATCGCTGTATGAATTCCGGATAAATTTTAATAAGGTCATTGCTGTTCGATCTGTTCAATTAACTCAAAAATTTCTGCAAATTTTTCAACCGTCCTATTGTGAGCCATTCACGTAAAAGTATTTGGTTACATTATTTATAAATAATTTTTAAATGGCTGTTATAAACAATGCAATTTTAAATATTTTAATTAAAAATAAGAGTTTGTGATACGTCTTTATCATAAAAATCGCCTGCAATTATAAACACAATATTAGTCATAATTATTGTTATTAAATAAAAACCATGACGTTTTTAAAATTGAATAAGCAACAAAAGTAATTTTTATGTGCTTGCAATAACTAAAATTTTCAGTTACATTAATTTTTTTCCTTTGCTTATTTTCATGATCAATTTTACACATATCTTCTTATTTTAACGTTACTCAGAACGGTATTTTAGGCCAATACTTCACCTAGAGTTAATTAAAAAAATCAGTAATTTAACATAACATAAAAAATAAAAAGTAAAAAAAAAAAAAAAAATTAAGTAATAACGAATGATCATTTAAACGATGCGTGCTCAAGATTACTTTAAAAAGTTAGTACTTAAAAATTTAAACACGTGTTTAAGCGCAGTTTTTTAATAGTGCTAAAATATAGTTTAAAACATTTTTGAAATGAGAATTTAAAAAACGTTTGAGTTAAAGTTGAAAAATGCTTGGATGAAAAAATAGGAATTAATATGAAAAATTAGGATTATGTCATGTACAAGTATGTTTTTCATCTGTGAAATTTCGAGCTGTTACACTTTGCAGATAACAAAACTATGACTAAAATTGTACCACTGTAAAAAAATGTATAAAAAAATGTTTGAAATAAAAACAATAACTTAAAAAATGTTTGAATGAATATATAAATATATAAACCCATATACATATAAATAGATTATCAAAATTATTCTAGGTTTAGCAAAGAGAAAAACATTTCACTAAGTCTCGCACAAGTTAACCCTTTATCTACTAACGGTACTTATAAGTACCATTAAAATAACTTGCTATAAAATTCATTTAATACATCGATTAGTTGTAATACAGTTTATAATGAGTTATAGACACATTGCTTTATCTTGTTCCTAAAGCATTATTGGTTACACAAAACAAAAATATTTTTAAAAGGATGAATTATTTTGCCTTTGCATCTTTTCAGCTTTCTTGGCGTTGGAGGGGGGGGGGGGTGAATTTTTCAATTTGGACATATTTCTATATGTCTATTGCAAGAACATTATATTTGTACATTTCCCAATTCTACAAAATACGAAGAAAAATATTTAAAATAAAAGATTTGAGTGGGGTTATAAATATTGCATAAAATCCATATAAATTCAAATTTAATTAATCCTCATAAATCCTTCAATCCTTTTAAAATCCTTCTAAAATTTATTAAATGATTATGTAAATCTTCTAATTTAGTTTAAAGAATTCACGGAAAATGCTTTAGAAGATAAAATTTTCATGAATTCCTAATTCAGTACATAAAGGGTTAAACAAGGAGTTAGTTACTCTTGTATGTGAAAATGTAAGAGTATTAATCCGTTGTTACAAGCTACTCTAAAGCGGTTAAATAATAAGTAGATTAGTCTTATACAGTAAAGAAAATCACGTTGAAGTTATGAAATGAATGTAAATTATAAATGAAAAATTAAAGAACAATGCAAATACTCGTAACACCTTTGCACCAACTTTAAAACCCATTTGTGCCTGAATTTTTGTTTTCTCAAATTTTTTGGTAAAATCACTTTAAAATGTTGGAAAATGAAATGGAAAAATACTAAAAAAAATAATATTATTTTTTTTTTTGTATTTATTTGATAAAATGTAAAAGAACTAAATATGAGTATTTCTAGTAGAATAATATGCATAATTATATATTTTGCCTATATTTATATTTAAAATGTTTTTAAATTGTATATTATGTACTATAATTAGTATTTTAATGAACTACAAAAAGAAAATATATATTTATTTCTTTGCAGAGACTAATAACGTTATAACTATTATTAATAATAAAATAAGAATAATCGTATTGCAGACTTAATAACAATTTATTTCATAAATATCTTCGAAAGGAGATTGCATAAATAACTCTCTCCTAAATTTCTAAGAAAAATATGTGCCCATTTGCGCCAAGAACCCTATATTTTGTACATTACAAAAATGCATAAAAAAAGGCTTGAACATTTAATTTCGCAATTTAAAAAAATACGGATTTCAAAAAAGCCCACAAGCTAAGATTATAACTTATGATTTTGGGTCCATGATAGAAAAATACAAATAAACTTACTTTTTACATTTCGCCCTCTAAAAAAATTAAAAATCTATAAACACCGAAAAAAGCCTCAATTTAAGCAAATAAATATCCACCTTGTGCTGTCATCTCTCGGTTATAGATAAAGACATTTATAAATAATGATTTCATGCAATTTTCATCTTATAAAGAAGAAGAAAATTATACAAATGCATTAAAATTTGAAACGTCCCAAAAATGGGACGCTAGGCATAAATGGGTTAAATTTTCTCCTAAAACCCTCAGTTGCCTGTGTTCAAAAAGCGACATGTACAGCATTTTCAAAAGCAAAATTTAGATATAAATGCAGAATTAAAAATAAATATGGTTTTGAGCGAAAATGTAGCACTTCAATCACGAATCACATTTACATCTTAAATACAAGAGTGAAAAATCATGCGACAAGCGTAGATTTTCAAACACTTTCCAACACATTCAAAACACTGTAACAAACTTCACCCCTGATTCAGGTGAAAGATAATGTCTAAATAACCAATTTTCAAATCTCATAACGCAATTTGAAACCCAATTTTAGGAATTTCCAACTATAGTCATATAAATATCCGAATTCTTTTGTGCTGACCTGTTTATGATCTATAGAATTGTATATGTACTACAAAGTATAGTATGCAAAAATTAATTCATTTGAGAAATGTGTAACACGGTTGAAAAATACCATTCAACTATATTCGTCAATAAGCAGAAATGTATTCGAATACTTTTGTGTAACTCTGCATAATACCTAAAGAATTTATGCACACGAAGAAATTTGCAAAAAATTAGTTAAATTAAAAAATGCATACCGCAATTGAAAACGTGCTTCCAGCAGTTATTTAGTACTGTATCCGAAAATTGAAACATCATTAATATACACTACATTGTTTCGATAAAATTTAACTTCATTAAGGGAAAGCAAGACTGGGTCCAATCCTATGGGATATATGCGAGCTTCAAGACCCGTTTCTTAAGAAATTACCCAACCGATTTTGGTAACATTTGGAATCTATATTCATTTTATTATGCTCAAGACTAATGGCACACAGTTTTTTTTTTTTTTTTTTTTTTTTTTTTTTTTTACGACTAAAACTTCTTATTTTAGAACACTGGTAATTTTTCAGGATTTTTTTTTTCTGAAACTAATTAAAATTTCTTTTAAACTGTCTACCACATACGATCTTATATTCATACACTACCGCCAAAAATGTTTTTATCGAAATCGCTCGAGTACTTTAGGAGTTAATGGGGTTTTTAGCTGAAAAGTAAAATTTTTCGGAGAGCTAGAAAACTTAAATACTTCTAACTTGTGTGAAATTCTTGCACAACTTTATCAAACACATGGTCTAAATTATATATAAACACTCGGATAAAATTTAATTACATATAATAAATGCGTATAAAATGTTAGAGTACAATTAATGTGAATGGGCGTGGCGTCCTAGTCGTGTCTTCCTTTAATATACACTGCGAGCTTTATATCGTAATAGAATTTTTTAGAGTGCCCTTGTAAACAAACTATAAATTCAATACACTTAAATATCGATGCCGAACGACCCATGATAAATCTCAATAACATACATTTATTAGATGCAAATTCTAGTATATTTACGCGAGTTACAGCACAGACGGACAGAAAAATCAAATTCATAAACACTTCTCAACTATGTTGGAAAGTGTATCAAAACATTTTTATGCACATCGTTTGAAGGAATGAAAGACAACATACGAAAGAGAGACTTCTTGCAGATAACTAAAAAATATTTTTTTAAGGATAATTTTAACTACAAAATGAAACCCCAATTATCCGAAATAATGTATTCTGAACTTAACGCAGGTACACAAAAATACTGGTATCTGTAGATATCATTGAAATTAATATTACAAGTGGATATACCCGGGCTTCCTGGGTTACAGAATATAGATGAAAACTATTTATTTAATTGATAATTATATTAGATTTATAACATTAAAAAAATATATATATATACATATATATTTTAGAATACGCACTAACAATACCAAAAATCATATTTATATGAAAAATAGTAAATAGTTTGAATAAAGTTTTGGAATGTATTAAACGCGATAGTTTTGCATTGGACTCGCTACAGGGATTAAGAGTTGAAGAAATCGCCAAAGGTCACTATTTAAAATCAACTTTTTAAAATTCTAATCATTTTAATGGTTTAATTGGATAGATTGATCACATATCTTAAATTCTTATTTTATTTATATTTGATGATATTTATATTAATTTAAGTACAAGCGGGTTTATCTTAGGGAATCTTCCGCCCGCGATAGACATAGATAAAAAAATATGCCTGAAAATTATTGTTGGAAACAATAAGAAATATGTTTTTCGTCTTTCGTTGTTTGTGACATATGCAACCAGGTGTCACCGCTATCCAGCAGTGTTTTCCCAATAACTCTAAGGAACTGAAATATCATCTCAATAATTAGACCTTCATTTCTTTTCACATAGAGGGCAGTACTACAAAAAATCTTAGAAGGACACTACGAACTGAAATCTTAATTTGAACTTGTCAAGAACAATATTTTTAGCAAAGATCAGCATTTTTTCTTTGTAAATTTAAACTGTTCAACCAAGAGGTCGTGTTTATACTCTTGTAGCCCTTTTTATCTCAGATCTGGGCATAGCATCTGTGTGATAAGCACGTAATTTTTGTCTTCTCATCTTTTGCATTCTTTTTAATCAGGAAACGATGTTTAGCTCCTGAAGAATGCAGTTAATTCCAAACCCAGAACATTTAAATGAATATTACAGTAATATTCAAGAATGTACATCGTATATTAATCATTTATGTTTCTATTAAATTTAGTTAGTCTTCTTTAAAACTGCAAGCCTGCATCATTAAACGGAATTCGTTAATCACCACACAATACACTCTCTAGTAAAATATACGTTTCAGAGCTGCCACAGAATATAGAGAAACCAATGTGTCTCGATGCTCCAGCATTTTCGTCCATACAGGTAAGAAGAATTTAATATTCTCTTACACATATTTATTAAATTAAAATTATTTTTAAAGAACAATCTTATTAAAAAGATAGGCCTTTGTGTAAAACTTATGACCTCTAAAAGATTATGCTTGACTGAAACTGTGAGAAAGGAAAAAAAAAAGGCCATAAAAATAATAAATATTAAAAGTGATATACTGAATAATATTGATTGATATTTAATATAATATTATTGAATTGAAGTGATAACAAATATCAAATATGATAATTTGAATAATATTGAATGAATATAATATTGCTGAATAAAGTGATATAGTACTGAAAGTATATATACGAAAAAAATTGAATATATTATATATATATATATATATAGTGATCACTGACTGTTGATAATAAGAAATACTTTAATATAAAGAAATATTATATAGACATTATTATTTTATTAATATTGTGTGTGATAGTGAGACATTGATAAACAAATATATATAATTGAAAAAAATATAAAGTAGCACCTAACTTAGTTATGGCAATTTTTACCGCAAAGGAAATATCTTCCGTGGAGAAACTCACCAATAATAATTACGACCTGTAGGCGCTTCGCGTAGAAATGCTGCTCACTAGGGACGACTTGTTTAGTTACGTCGTTGAGACACCCCCACTAACTCCAGATGATAATTGCCGTAAAAAAGATGCAAAAACCCGTGCCACAATAAATTTGTTTATAGACGATTCACAGATTGTCCATATTAAGCAGTTAAAAACTGCTGAGGCAATCTGGGACGGTGCCCTCAAAACGGTGCACCAGAGGTCAACCCTATCCTCCTAATTGTTTTTGTTAAAAAGACTCTACTCGCAAAAATTGTGCGACGGCGGCGATATGAATAATCATATTAATAGTATATTAACGCTGAGGGACAAATTATACGCAATTGGGAAAGAAATCCCCGAGACTCACATCGTCGCACTTCTGTTGTGCAGCCTACCCAAGCCCTATGACCCCTTAATTATAGGTCTTGAAGCCAGAAATGAGAGCGACTTAACCCTTGAATTCGTGAAGACAAAACTGATGAATACAGACATAGGAGTGAAAACCAAGGAACAAATCCAAATACGCGTGAAACCGCGTACAAAATAACAAATAAGCCGCATAAAAGTAAAAAAAATACTGTGGATACTATAAAAAACAGGGGCACACAACAAACGAATGTTATCACCTAAAAAATAAAAACCAGCATAATAACCACGCGAGAAGTGATTGGAATAGGAGCAAACCATTCAATAATTCAAATAACTACAGGAATAACGCAAATAGTCACAAAAATGCCCAAAACAACCCCAAAGAAACTTCAAACTTTTGCTTTGGAAGCAAAGCTAAAACTAATGAAATTGAAGAAAGCTTGATTCCCCCCAGCGATAATAAATCACCAGAAGTAAAATTTCTCGAAAACGAAACTGTCACTGCAAACAGAGCACAAACACCGATAGCAGATACATATATAATTGACTCTGGGTACACAAGGCATGTCGTAGCCACGAAACAGAATCTACACAACTTTATACAACACAACCAGGAAACTTTGGCGAAATAACCATAGCGAACGGAAAGCGGCTATGTTCACAGGGTCTGGGAGACGTAAACATAAATACAGACTCACAAAATTCCATAACTCTTAAAAATGGGTTATACTGTGCCGAATTGCAAAGCAACCTTTTATCTGTCAAAAGAGCTACAGAGAATGATATTAAGGTAATATTTGAAAAACAGAAATGCTCATTCGTAAAGGATAACCAAACAATTCTAACGTCAAAATTAAATGATAATTTATATGAGTTAGAACCCAAAAATGACTATGGATATAACGCACAAACACAATCATCTTGTGACAATAAAAACTGCATATCTATTTGGCACAAGAGACTGGGACACAAAAATTTCGAAGCAATAAAATATCTCACAAAACATAAACTAGCAGAGGGGATAGAAATACACAATTGTAAACATGAAACTGTTTGTAAAGAATGTATTCAGGGTAAACTTTCAATCGCACCCTACCCCAAATCCGCCACTAACAGATCAAAGGAAACATTGAATTTGATTCATCCAGATTTGTGCTGCCCGATGCGAACGCAAACATTCAGTGGGAAAAAATATTTTATAACCTTTACCGATGACTATAGCCGATTTACAATGATATATTTGATTTCGCATAAGTCACAACCGATAACAAAACTTAAAGAATTCGTAGCCCTAACGAAGAACAAATTCGGAAAAATTATAAAAGCGATCAGATCCGATAATGCAAAGGAGTATCTAGGAGATAGCTTTGAGAATTACCTGACAGAAAACGGCATAGAACATCAGTTAAGCGTCCCATATTGTAGCCAGCAGAACGGCATCGCCGAACGTAAAATAGAACTATAGTCAAGATGGCGCGTACCATGTTATCTGACGCGAATTTACCAAATCACTTTTGGGGCGAGGCCGTACTTACAGAGACATACCTGATAAATTGGTTGACCACCAAGGCAAACGAAAAGAATAGAACGCCTTACGAGCTGTGGAATAACAGGAAACCTAATTTATCTAACATACGGACCTTCGGATGTAAGGCATTTGCCTATGTCGAAGAATCGAAGAGATCCAAATTTGACAAAAAGGCCGTTGAATGTATTCTATTAGGATATAATAACCGAAGCAAAGGGTACAGAATACACACAGGGGGAAACAACGTAATAATATCGCGAACTGTAAAATTCTTTGAGAACGGAGTGAATGAAGATGACGAAAGCAAAAATGACGCGAAGACACCTACTGAAACAGTAGAGATTGAGCTAAATAATGACGAACAAAATCAAAACAATACTCCGCAGCAAAGCACCGCTGAGCCGCGGAGATCACTAAGAAGCAACAGAGGTGTCCCACCTGACCGCTTCGGAATAAGTGCGAATATCTGTAAAGTACAAGATTCGAAAAACTGGGAAGACGTAAACAACACCAGAGACGCTAAAATTTAAAACAAATGGATTGAGGCCGCGAATGGGGAAATTAGGTCGCTAGAGAAAAACAATACTTGGGAACTGGTGAACCCGACACCGGGAAAACGCACCATTGGCTGCAAATGGACATTTAAGACAAAATATAATGCCCGCGGAGAAATAGAGAGGTACAAGGCGCGACTCATCGCAAAGGGATACTCACAAAAATACGGAAGCGACTATGATGAAACATATTCACCAGTGGTACGCACACCACAATCGGAAGCTTCCTGAATGCCGCCGTGTATAAAAATTTAAAAGTTACTCACCTCGACGTAAAGACAGCATTCTTACACGGAAATTTAGACGAGGAAGTTAAATGACTTAACCCGTAGGATATATAGTACAGGGGGAGGAAGAAAAGGTATGCAAACTAAGAAAAGCAATATATGGCCTCAAACAAGCCGCGAGGGCTTGGTACATAAAAATCAATAAGTGGTTAAGAAATTAAAATTTTAAAGAATGTGATTCAGATCAGTGCTTGTATAAGAGGAATGAAAATGGGGACATTTCCTATATAATCGTATATGTAGACGATATTTTAGTCGCTGCAAGCGAAGAAAACACGCGCAATATACACGCGAAGTTCTAAGGAATACGAAATAAAGAATCTTGCGGAGGTATCACAATTTCTTGGTATAAATATCAAAAGGCTAGACAACGGAAACCTTGAGCTAGACCAAGAAAATAAAATCGACGAAATAGCGGAAAAATTTAAATTGTCCAATTCTAAACCCACATATACACCCATGTGCACAGATTATTTCAATATAGACCCACACAGTAAACAACTAAATGGTAACAAACAATATAGGCAGGCAGTGGGAGTACTCCTATACATAGTAACGTTGACCAGACCGGACATAGCTGCTACAGTTAATATTCTGGGAAGAAAAAACGAATCTCCTAGAAAGGCTGGCTGGGATGCAATAGGGAAAGTAATCAGACATCTGCGAACTACAAAGTACTTAAGATTAACCATAGACAAAGAAAAGCTACCCATACTAACAGTGTACAGCGATTCGGACTGGGCAGGAGATCGAGAAGACAGGAAGTCCACAACCGGGAACGTATTAAAATTAGGAAACAATCTCCTGTCCTGGACATAAAAAAAACAAAACTGCGTCGCCTTGTCTACCGCGGAGGCAGAGTATATCTCTGTTTCGAACGCGACTCAAGAAATCCAATGGATAATTAATCTGCTAAAAGACTTAGAGTTACACCAGACTTTACCGATTACAATATATGAGGACCACTCCGCCTGTATAAAGCTGAGAATTAATGATAAACACCAATCGCTGGTGAAACACGTGGACATAAAGTACCATAACGTGAGGCACTTAAAGGAAAACAGTGTCATTAAACTAGTATACTGCCCTTCCAAGTGGATGATCGCCGATATCCTTAACAAGCCAATCCCCAAAACTCACTTCGTGAATCTGAGGAATCAACTTCAACTTCTCCCACCATAAGGCTCAGACGAAAAGGGGGAGTATTGGAAACAATAAGAAATATGTTTTTCGTCTTTCGTTGTTTGTGACATATGCAACCAGGTGTCTCCGCGATCCAGAAGTGTTTTCCGAATAACTATAAGGAACTGAAATATCATCTCAATAATCAGACCTTCATTTTTTTCACATAGAGGGCAGCACTACAAAAAAAATTACAAGGACACTACGAACTAAAATCTTAATTTGAACTTGTCAAGAACAATAGTTTTAGCAAAGATCAGCGTTTTTTCTTTGTAAATTTAAACTGTTCAACCAAGAGGCCGTGTTTATACTCTTCTAGCCCTTTTTATCTCAGATCTGGGAGTAGCATCTGTGTGATAAGCATGTAATTTTTGTCTTCTCATCTTTTGCATTCTTTTTAATCAGGAAGCGATGTTTAGTTCCTGAAGAATGCAGTTAATTCCAAAACCCAGAACATTTAAATGGATATTACAGTAATATTCAAGAAAGTACATCGTATATTAATCATTTATGTTTGTATTAAATTTAGTTAGTCTTCTTTAAAACTGCAAGCCTGCATCATTGAACGGAATTCGTCAGTCACCGCACAATACACTTTCTAATAAAATATACGTTTCAGAGCTTCCACAGAATATAGCGAAACCAGTGTGTCTCGATGCTCCAGTATTTTCGTCCATACAGGCAACACGAATTTAATATTCTCTTACACATATTTATTAAATTAAAATTATTTTTAAAGAACAATCTTATTAAAAAGTTAGGCCTTTGTGTAAAACTTACGACCTCTAAAAATTATTTTGAAGGCAATAAAAATTAAGTGAATAGCCATACATTTTTCAAACAAATTGTGATACAGTTTTCAAAGAAATTTGAAAATTAAATTTGAAAGTTGTTTTCCCTATTCGAACAGTATAAAAATTAAAAATGTGTGATAAAAAATTGCAGTAAAAATTAGATTCAATCGTTTAGTGTTGTCACCGTTAAAATGACATTAGCTTTAAGCACGGGCACGTTCGTCCATTATAATATAGAAATTTCAGTAATACTGACTTTGTGCAAACTGACAGGCCTAATGAATTCAATTTACATTTAGTTTACTTTTGATAACATCATTTTAACTACAAACAGTAGTAATAAGAATAAGAATAAAAATGCCTACATGTTATATAAAAAATTTTACTTTTCAATATTCATTAAAATTCTCCTAAGTTTCCGTCATATTCATTATTTCCCTATTTCTTATTAATATCTATTATTTATTCCTGGCTAATTTCCTTTAACTATAAAACGTGTATATTAATAATTATCTTATTCGAAATCTGAATCTAGAACTTTTAATCCCTTCATACATTTTTATTAGTTACCAAAACCGTAGTATTCTGAGAGAAGCTAGTTTTTTATTTCGAATGTTATTAAAAGCCATTTTGCTATTCTTTATTTCTAATCTTAAATTCCACGAATCTCTTTCCCACGCCTTGGAAACTCAAGAAATTTATTTCAAAATCCCTATATTAGAAAGTATGGGATTAATTCTCCTAAAACATTCCTTGTCTCACTCCATTGGTTTAGCTCCCGCTGATCGAAGATTGCCGTTCACCGATTGGTTCATCTCTGTATTACCTTGTAATCTGTCACCCTACGTGCCTTTTAACAAAAAGCCGAAGCGACAATTTCGGAACTCAGAATTCTGTCTATTTTGGGGTTTAAAACTATGTCACCAGGTGTCATACAGCCTATGAGAATATCTAAATTTGCTATTTTAACTTCTTTTTGGCATGAAGTAGTGATTCGTGCTCTAGCCTGATGGCTGTACTAAAATTCTCATAAAGCGGGAATTGTTTAAATGTTCATGTTTGGATGAATAAACATTTTAGAATGACATTGGGCTCTGTTTTTGTGTAGAAACTACCGGATTTCTCAATCCTCTGCCTTGCTGCACGTATGATCTGACAATCGGAATGTAATACGACTGCTAAACGAATCCTAGTGTTTCGCTTGGACTTAGCCAAACTCAACTATTACCAACAAATTAATGTAGTTGCTTAGATTTGTTAACTGCAAAATTAACTCCACCTGTCAACAACTGCCAGTACTCTACGAATTTAATGCATCCAAGTACAATCTTTCATTAGTTACAATCATCAATTTTATACAACGTAATATACATACAAATAGATCGATTAGTTGAAATGTACAACAAAGTTAAAAGTTTTGTTACAGACCTTAAAAATGGAGTTTGCATTACTACCTAAATACATAAACTTTCAAAAATCAAGTCAAACATAAATTTAAACGTTATATTAAATCAAAATTTAAAGAAAATTATATTTTCACTAATACATGCAATTTGTATTTAAAAAAAATCTTAAAATGAATTCTTTTCTTGGTGTCATTCCTAAATTTTCTCAATGCGAATAACTAAATTTCGGATAATTGGAGTTTTACTCTATATGTATTCATGATATTTTATTTACATTCGTTGATTTGATTTAACCCCCTTCGCTACTAAATATTAATGCAGTATTACGAACTATTACTGAATTGTATCTTCTCCCATTTCACTTCAGAGCAAGATTTTTGTTTTATTTGCATTAGTTTGATTTTGAAACATATCATTCTTATATCGAAACCGTAATTATGCTCGAGTACCGTTAATAAAATGGAATAAAACGGAGCCCACGTTACCGCAGAGCAATTTCAACTATGTTGGAAAGTGTTAAAAACGCATCATAATAGAATCAAGTAATCGTTATTTATAAAAATGTTTGAATAACTTGGCAATTTATTGCAGATTTTTAACAATTTACAAATTTCTTTTCAGAATTTCTTCAAAAATATACATTTTAACAGAAGAACTATTTAAAAAACATAAATTAAGAATATTAAAGAAAAGAGAATGATATAAAGTCATTACTATTTTCTTTAAAGACAAGTAAGAGCTTGAAGAAAGTATTCATAAAATAATTATCTAATGTATAATAAAACAAATTAATTAAATTCGTTGAAATTCTCATTATGTATAAAATATGTAAAGGGAATTTTAAAAAGTTCACTGTCTTACTTTAAAGGCGACTAAAATATTTAGCGAAAATGTGAGTGCTAATGAAATCTATCGTCGAATGCAAAATGTGCATAGGACGGAGAGTATGCCACGCAGATCGGTATTCTGGTAATGTAGGGATTTTCGTAGTGGAAGAAGCAGTACTGGCGACAAGTCACGACCTGGTTAAGCGCATGTGGTCTTCTTCTACTACGAATACCGACCTGCGTGACATACACTCTGTTGACAGTTATTACGAAATGTAATCTCCAAATCAAGGACATTAAATTAATCAATCTCAGTAAATTGCTTATCATCTGTCAAACGTGATTTATAAAAGCAATTATGAAAAGGGGTTGTTATTCGAAACAAGGAAGTGATTGTACAATTCTAAATAAACACTCTGTACAAACATTTCATCATATATCCAAGATATTAAAGACATTTAAACATTAATAAACTGTTTAAAATTACTATCAATATAAATATTAATGATTTTTATGCTGAATTAAATTCTTTTTTTTGTCTTTCTTTAAAAGTTCGCTCCAGATATATTTTTTTTACAAGTTACAAATAATTAAGCGTGTTTTAAGATGACACCGAATATCATATCGTTATCAATGGACTAAAATAGATAAACAACTAGAAGCTATAGATTGCATTACCCTGACAATGTTGGATATCAGAGAGATAGATTACGAATGCAAAACATAAATACAAGGTAAGCCAATTTTTCTCTTACCTATGCTTTGCTTTTATGATTGAGAAATAAATAATGAATTGTGAGGAAAACGAGACTCGCGCAAGATATTGTTAGAAAAGTTAAAATACTCCTTACACACTCCGTGTCATACACATTTTGCATTCGACGATAGATTTCACTAGCACTCATATTTTTCCCTTAAAAATTGCACGACTGCGCTTTAACACCGTTTGGAAGCATGCATAATGCAAACGATGACATTTAACGTGCTCCCACGCTATCACACACGCATCTGGCTGGATCTGACGATATCTCATGCATTCCCAGAACTCTGAACCCTGTATAGGAGCATGCGCAGTCATCTTCCTCTTCAAATGGCGGAGTTTTTACAGCAATGCCACTTTCATTTAGGCGACTCATATATATAACGCATACAAATTTTCCGAATTTGCTTTATATTAACTACAATAAATTGAACGGAAAAAACAGAGATGCATATTTTGTTCAATTCAATAGAGCATATGAAAATAATTTAATGTTGTTAATTTGCCTTTACATAAGACAGCACAAAGTAAATCATTAATATCAACACTTTTACTATATACCGGTTGTCATAAAATGGACTGACTGGTTTTAAATTTCAATTGGATTCCAATAACTTGGAATCAGTCACAGCTATTAAATAAATTCTGGCAGGAGGGTTATGTCAGGAATTTTTTTACTGCGATTATCGATTTTAGTGTAAATTAGCAGCGATAAATGGTGCTTCAAGCGATAGGCGATAAACCGGAGCCGGATTTTTAGCCTGTCTCTACTCTCAGTATCGATGTGAAAGAAGGATGTTAAATATATGGCCAATATATATATATATCGCCAATTTTGTTTCTTGTCTTTACATATTCAACCTCCTTTTTTTCGCATCATAAATGAGAGAGTAGAGACAGACTAAAAATCTGACACCACTTCAACGCCTTTTGGATTGCAGTACCATCTTTCGATGCTATTTTAATTTAAAATCGAGTATCATAGTTTAAAAAAAAAAAAAAAAAAAAAAAAAAAAAAACTGTTGACATTCTTTATAACCATCCTGCAAGATTTTTTTTAATAGCTGTCACGGTTTCAATGTTATTGAATTTTAAAACCAGTCTGTCCATTTTAGGACACCCGGAAAAAGGCAACATAAAATAAATCATTAGTCAACATAAGAATAAATTTATTTTTTAAAATAAAATTATTATTTCTAGATCATTTGAAAGATGTATGTTTCTCTATATTTCGACTGTTGCTTATAGGTTTGATTAAGTTATAAAAAGAAAAATTTCGGTATTTTGCTTATTAAATCTACTCCGATGTATTGAACAAAATGTAGTTTTTCAGCAAAAAATAAAATTAGCTGGATAGAAAAATATAATAAAGCAAGGGTGTGAAATTCGCAAGTCCTTATCATTAATATCTGTTGACTATTAATTAAAATAGACAAAGAAAATATATATTAATTAGAACTTTGAAAATAATTTAACACTATCAATTAACGCTGGAAATGGCAGATGCTTCGTAAGTTCTTTTCTTTTAATTAACGTTAATCTTTCTGTAAAAATAAAATCGTCACATAACGAGCCATCCAATTAAAAGCGTTTTCCTTCATATTAATAATAACTTTGAAATGCTGTTATAAACAACAAGGGATTTTTAATTATTATTTTCATGAAAATATTATTTTGTGAGATTTCTTTGTTAATTAACAAGCATTTGGGATTTGAAATGCAGTGTTCAGCTACGGTATACGCTATATTAAAATTTAAACATGACATTTTTTAAATGTAAATGTGACAGCAATAATGTTATATTAAAGGAAAAAGAAACTTTTTAAGTCTTATATTTTGCTAACTCGAAGTATAATCACTTATAAATTTGAAGGTTTTATATGATTATTAGCAAGACGCACGGCTTTGCTCGCTTAACAGTTGTAATATGTCAAATGATATTCGTATGTCTAATTTTTATTAAAAGAAATGATTCAAAAATTACTAATTAAGCCACAGTTTGAATAAACATCATTATTTCACTGCATTAGGCGGAAATGAGACTTAAAATCATAAGAACTAAAACTAATTCTAAACAAGTAAAAATTAAATTTAAAAAATCAAAAAATCCCGAATTAATTAATTATTTCTCATCAATATTAAACTATTTTTTTATATTACTTACCAATTTTTTGTATTTACTTGTATTGATGACTCTTAAGTTGTGTTTAATTGTTAGTTACTATCTATAAATACTGTTTTATGAGGCCTATAGATGTTTATGATGGTTAACGTTGCAGTAAAGCTAGAGATTTTACCTACACAACTTCCAGGTTGTGTAATATTTAAACGGAGCTTCTGACTGCAAAATAGGCAATAAAACATCGTCTTCATTTTGAAAGACCTATCCAATGATATGCTACTCAATATGGTGCGTAAGGAAAATTTTCGTCTCTACCGCCATTTTGAATTTATGAAAACAAAACCTAGCCTATATTCATCGGACGATTAAGTCGAATCGATAGAGACCTCATTCATTAAAATCCATCCAGCCATTGGGATGTTTCGAGGATATAAAGAAATCCACATACCCAGATACGCGTGAAAGACATAACCCTTCTTGGCAGTCGGGTAATAAAGGGTAATTTAGAAAGTATTGTGAAGCTTTTATGCTCCTTTCATATGCACATTTCAGTATTTTTTTCAATTTTTTAGAAACCATTCTTAGTAGATATTTACATCTTAAAATTAACCATCATGCAATTTCCAAGCTTTTTGCCTAACGATCTACCACCTTTCCGGTGGTAGAGGCACTAACACAAAATGTCTATATTTAAACAGAGACTCTCACTATTAATTTGCCAACATTAATTTTGAAATCGGTTTGGTATTTCTTTACATTCCGTAGAAAGCTTAATTTAGAAAGTTTTTAAAGGCTTTTTTAGAACGTTTCTTGTTTCTGCTAACCCCAGGTGGTTGTGGCAACGGCTTAAAACACGCTTGTGTAGGATCAGAGACTCGCAGCCATTACTTTCGTAATTTCTTTGTTATTTCCGGAAATTGCATAGAAACCGTACTTTAGGGCATTTTTAGAAAGCTTTTTGCTCCTTCCCTTAGCTTGACACCTTTTAAATTTCGAATTTATTTTCAACAGTTCTTAGAGGGCATTTATATTTTGTAAGTAACTACCATGCCATATTTAAAGTTTCTAGGCTCTCAGTATCATATAAATTGAAATTTAGAGCATTTTTTCTTTCTGCAACTCTCTGGTGGTAGTAGCACCGACATAAAATATAACTTATGTTTGAGTAGGTTCTATAACCATCAATTTGCAACCATTATTTTTTAAATCGGTTTAGTATTTCATAAGATTGCATAAAAACTGCAATTTAGAACGGTGAACTTTTAAAGTTCATATATCATATCACTCACTTGCATGAAAAGTGACACATCTCGACAAAAGTAAATTTCACGGGAGAGGCAAAATAAAATTTGCATGATTTTACTGTAACATGAAATTAGCTCTCCAAGCAGGAGTAAAAACGTGCATAAAAGCTTCAAATCCTTAAGAATGAAAACCTAGATGGTGTTTGGAAGGTTGAGTAATTTTACCTCCCCACACAATCCACCTCCCTTCTGTGGTCACGAATCGACATATAGTGTAACAAATCGGTTTTCCGTATAACTACACTTATGAAACGTCTTCTGTTGCAAGACGCTTCTATGGCAGACGTTTTAGTGGAATAAAACGCAAAATGAAATTTTGCGAGATGTGTCACTTTTCTTACGGGTGAGCGATATTTTATGCTTCAATCAAGGTGAAATATTGCGTTTCGTCTTATATTATATAAAATATTTTTAGCCCCCGATATGCTATTTCTTTCGGCCAGCAATTAAAGTATCGTTTCTAAAAAATAACGTTCCGTTGTATAAGCCAGGCGGAACACAAAGCAGATGTATCATTGTACGGGATAATCTCTACTGCAATTTTTTTAACTTCTAAGCATGGCAGATTTTCAGTTTTCATACCATCGTGCAGGGGAAAAAACTACTTTTTAATGCAACTTGTTTGAAAACAGTATCTCAATTTATTGTGGAGATATTATTTTTTTATGATTTTTAACGATTTTTATTTTTTGGCTACTGAAGTACTCCATCTCTGTAGAAACTAAAGGAAAAATAGATGGAAATAGCAGACTATTATATCTTTTGGTTCCCATAACAATTGAAATAAAATTGTAATTAAAATATATGCTATGTTGAAAAAATATAAATTTATGATTTCTGATGAAACATGCAGCTATTATAAATTACATTTAATTTTATTGGATATTACAAACATATGAATCATTAGGTCCTTTTTTTTTTGTCTATTTTCATGGATGACGACATCGCTTTTTTGCTGCATTCGTGTATTATTCTGCGATAGTGACATCATATGCATTCTTTTCTGTAGATGTTGTTTAAGATGAATCGCAAACAGGGAATTCTTTAGTGGATGCGAATAATGTCGTTTTATATAAAATAAAAGCGTGTGTTTTATCTCTTCAAACAGAATTAGGCTTTCTACTATATACATTTATATATTTCTTCTTCCTCTTTTCATAGGGGGCGACACTAAATTCTGAAAAAGCAAAATTCCTGATTTTTAGGGATTTTTTTCAGTGTGTGTATTTTAATGATGTTATACTATTTCATGCATAATAACATTGAAATGCATTTGTGAGGTTCAGTGAAAAATGCTTTCAGTTGAAAATGTAGTGTAAAGTATTTATCATTCTTTTACAGGGTCACACACAAAAAAGAACACAGAACCGTCTATGAGCAATATTTGTTGGAAGTGCTTTTTCGGATTTGATGGGCGTTTTTAAATTCAAATATTCTTTTGGCTTACTACGTAGCGTGTGTAAATTCCATAGATCGTATACAAGCTACAAAATAGGATTCGTAAGCATTACCGAGTATGAGCGTGAGTTGATTAAGGCTGTTTTTTAATTAAGTTATGAATTTTCGAGCTAAACTGTATTTCGTATATCGTATATTTCAATACTATTCTGTATACCATATTTCAACGTTTTTAGAATATAAATAAATTCATGTACAGAGTTGCGCAATGAACTGGATACATTGTCGTGTATGGGTAATTATTTCGGAAAGTACATTTTCAGATTTGATTCACGTTTTTAAATTTAAATAGGTTTTTTCACGTACTACGCGTAAGTGTTTGTAAATTCTATAGATCGTGCACAAGGCTGCAAAATAGGATTCGTAAGCATTACTATGTATGAGCGTGAGTTGATCAAGGTAGTTTTTAAATTAAGTTATGCATTTTCGAGCTAAACTATATTTCGTTTATCGTATATTTCAATACTATTTCGTATAATAATAATCTATTTCGTAATACTATTTCGAAGTTTTTAGAATATAAGTAAATTCTTGTGCAGGATTGCCAAAGAACTGGATACATTGTCATGCATGGATGATTATTTCGGAAAGTATGGTTTCATATTTGATATGCATTTTTAAATTTAAATATTTTTTTTGGCGTACTAAGTAAGTGTGTATAAATTCCATAGATCGTATACAAAGCTTCAAAATAGTATTCGTAAGCATTACTGTGTATGAGCGTGAGTTGTTTGAGGTTGTTTTTTAAATTAAGTTATGCATTTTCGAGCTTAACTACCTTTCGTATACTGTATATTTCAATAGTGTTTTGTATACTATATTTCGATGTTTGTAGAATATAAATAAATTCATATACAGAGTTGCGCAATGAACTTGATACATTGTCGTACCCAGATGATTATTTCTGAAACTACGTTTTCAGTTGCCGTGTGTTTTCTAACTAATTTAATTAACATATTTTCCTTTACCATATTAAATGGTGAAGTTACTTTACAGTATTCTGTAGTGATGGAAAATGCTCCATAATCTATGATTGACACATGAATTTTTTTGTTCTTGTTAATTTTCTATTGTTTTCCTTTTGTGTTTATAAATGCTTATAAAATTTATAATCCAAGAAGACAAAGAAGAATTGAAATGCAATCGAAAAGAAAACTTCTATGAATTAAAACAAATAGTATTGTAGAGAAATAGCATTATATCATATGTGGGAAGCGACTGCTATTTATAGATCATAACTCACTTCTAAGACGAACACTGACATTTATTAAGATGAAGACAAAACAAAAATACAGTTAGTAGTACTTTTCACAATCTATATTTAGCTTAAAAGCAAAAAACTTTGGCTTCATTTACTTAACATCGTCGAATATTTCTAAGATTTTCATACGTCATTTAAAACTTCTATTTTATATCGTCAAAAATATTCTGTTCTTTTTCACAACCGCCGTCGTTGAACTCTTTCTGCGTTCTATTTATTTTTTCTGCATTTTCACTTCACGCAGCTTCGTTAACTTTTTAATCTCGAAGCGGAGGACAGCGTCGGTAACATTCAGTCTGAATGCAAGTGTTGCTTCCGAAATTTCCCACATGCGGCCTTCCTGACATCTAGAGCTGCCGCAGCGACATGTGCTAAAATAGAATCTGAAAAAAAGACCAGTAACTGTTCTTAGGGGGGAAAATTAATCTGCACGTCAGAGGGATCACTCAGTCTATTTGAAGTGGCGTAACATCATATGGAAATTTCTTTAAAAGCATTGACTTATAAAATCAGTTTATGTCAGGCCATTGTTTCATGTATTCAGCACACGAGCTAGTATTTATCTGTCCTTCGGTTGATGAGATTTTCGGTACGCCGTAGGTGTCGTTAGACTTCACTTTAGTTACTTTAGACGGACCTAAGAATTTAGGTTTCAACTTTAAACATGGCAAAACATTCAGGGGCAAGGACAAGAGCAGAATAGATGTGACTACGCAGCTAAAATTCACGTGCTTGGCGTGATACAATATCGCCAATATACAAGTATTTTGCGCCATGCAAAATTTAAAACCAAAAACAAAAAATAAAGTAAGGATTAGCCAAATACAAGCGGTGACCTTAAACATATTTGAATTGCGTAGGGGTACCATATTTTGAAGTTCACAAGATTCTTGTGGTATGGGAAATGAAAAAAAGGAAGAAATTGGACTTCGGATATAATGCGTTATAAGTAATAACGGAAAATGTTTCGAATATAGACAAAGGCTGTAGAAAATTAAAGAATCGTTAGGTGAATGCGGTTGGTAAAACAGATGTGAACATAAAGTTCAGTCTGAAGTGCAAATTGCAGCTGTTAGAAAAATATGCAGGATTCTAACACATATAAATTCAACGGTCTGGATTTTAGGGTGCAGTGCGAGAATAAATGTAATGAATAGACTGCAAGTTAAATAAATTTGATGATGCGCCTGACACATTACCAAATAAGGATAGCTGAGAAACTAAAATGTTTTTGTATTAACTGTCAGCCGTAACGTTTTTTCTACAGGCTAAATATATGTGAGAAAATATATCAAAGTAGAATGGGAAGACTGAATTACTGGTTTTATTTTGTTAAAGTAAATGAGTAATTAAAAATAGTTTAATTTAAATGTGAGAGCTATTAGTACAAGCGATATACATTTTAAATATCAGATTTCATTTAATAACCGCGCTAGGAGAAAGTAGTACATTAAAATAAATAAAGTATTAAATTGAATTTTGAAGTGAAACTGCGGTGAAGGGGGGATATAATGAAAAAAATATATAACGTGATAATCGTTATAGGTATAACCAAGTAGTACCAAATATATATATATATATATATATATATATATATATATATATATATATATATATATATATATATGTATATATATATTTATATTGAATGATACTATGTTGAGAAATTTTGAATTTATTTTTAAACTTGTAAAGCTATAAGTATACTTTACAAAATTTACTCATATGAAACTGTTTGTCAAAATGTATAGAGATGCGAAAATAAAAGAGAAATTTTATATTTGAAAATAACAAGAAAGAAATTATCCCATCCTAGCTTAGTTAATTATATAAAAATATTTAACAAAAAACATTTTAGAAATTTTCTATTAAACACTATTTAATACCGTTGACCTCATGTATCCACTTGCGGATAAGCGATTCTAAAGATGTACAACCCATGCATTCTTTAGTGGATACTTTAAAGGGATAAATGGGATAAAGGCAGATTTGCAGTCGTAAAAAAAGCAGAGAGCTATAACAGGAGGGTATACGCTAGAGTTATGAACGTCCATGTCTAGGGTATACGCTATAGCTTTATTTTAGAAACAGAGGGTATACGGAGCTTCTTTAAAAAATCCAGAGGGTATACGGCGTATACCTCCGTATACCCCCCACTACACCCCTGGATAAAGGGATATAGGGATAACCTTTAAAGGGAAAACTCTGCGATCTAAGTGCGCTACGATAACTGCATCAGGGGACGGATGGTTCATATAAAAGCTACAAAAGTTAGAGAAAAAAAATATCCGGAATGACTGTCATCATATTTATCGTATTTTTATTAGAATAATTCTTTTAACTATGCAAAAAAACGATTATTCTTACTGTTATTTTCTTTTTATTGTAATTTGTTTCAAAACATTTATCGTTTTGTATTGCAATGTTTCGAATGTAAAGAGAAATAAAATTAATTAATTTAGGCGTATAAATTGACTAAAATTTAACATAAAATACTACTGAAATTACGACCGTAGATATTTAAGTTCCCTATTATTAGAAGTTAAATATTTATTACTGTTAAAGCTCCCTCCATTCCAGAAATTATTCCTAACAACTACATATTCATCTAAGTCAGCATTTTAATTAAACAATAGCTCAGTTAAAATATAAAGTGTATTTTTCAACAATGTAAAGAATTATCTTATTAATAATAAATAGAATGCGTCTTAAAGTAAATATGGGTTTGCCACAGGTGTTCTTTCTCTAATATTTTCTGTACCACTATTACCAAATAATAAACTTCGTAATACAAAAGTTATTAGAAAATAGTGATAAACAAAGTGATAGATAAATACTCGCAAATGGAAACTCTGCAATTAGACATAAATTATTTTCTTATCTTCTCTTTGAGAAAAACAATGTTGATCTTTAATGTTTCTTTTTTCTTTCTTTCTTTTTTTTTTTTTTTTTTTTTTTTTTTTTTTGGTTATTGAACAATGCTCAAAATTAATTTATACATAATAAATACACATTAATTTAAATAAACATTTAAATTAAATAACAGTTTAATTGAAAGATGTCGTGTATTTTACAATAATTTAAAGCCATTATCCTATTAAATAATAACTAGAATTCGTCTTAAAGTAAATATGGAGTTCCCACAGCTCATTTTTTGTACTATTTTCTCTACCACTATTGCCGAGTAATAAACTTCGCACCACGAATGTTATCGGGAAC
This sequence comes from Maratus speciosus, assembly GCA_963932465.1. NCBI lineage: Eukaryota > Metazoa > Arthropoda > Arachnida > Araneae > Salticidae > Maratus > Maratus speciosus. The sequence goes on from OZ010786.1 coordinate 525,101,415, forward strand.
TGCTGTAAACGAAGGGATAAATAAAATACTAGCATGTAGCAATCCTGAAACTATTCGTAAATACCAAAGCTAATGTTGAACTTTATTGCTTCGACTACTTTAAAATGTATTTTATTTTTCAAGGAAATAATTTTTGGGCAAATACTTTATTATTATTATTTATTATTTTAGCAGAATTAGAATAGCTCTCTAATAATGTAACGCTATTAATCTTTTTACAATGTTTTTACTGTGTTCGAATTTTTTCCAAATTTATTTATTTGAAAGGTTATATGACGTAAGCTGTCAAACAATTAATAAGATTTTTGATAGATTGTTGTTGATCGGATTACTCCTAGGAAAATCAATTTCATCACCAACAGACGACAGCAGCTCTAAAATATTAAATTTTAGGGAGCAAAAGACAATTTTAAATTCAGTTGGCATAAAAAGCTTAGTAGCTATGAGAATACATCTTTTTTCTTTACTAATTAATTACACACGCCTTTAACTTAAAAGACTTTCATAAATAATTCAAAGCTAAGTAACTCTAATAAACTTAAATAACTTATGAAATATCGCTATTTCGTATTAACTTTATGCACAGTTTACTAAATTATGGGAGTATTACGATGCACTATCCATGTAATTGTATCTCTAATTGACATTCATTACCTAAACAGGTGCAGTCAATAAGAATCTGTAGACAAACATGAAATACAGATTGATTTAAACAAATTTATAAGAGATTTTAAAGATAATTTATCTGTTCTTTTTAAGATGTAAATTTTACTGAATAATAGCATCTTTAAGATTTTTTAAATATATGTGTAATGTCTATGAAATTTGTTCAACATGAAAAAATTGTTTTTAAAATCGAAATACGGGTATTTAAATTTGTTTTTATATTATAAAAGTGTAAAATATTGTTAAAGGGGTTACATTAAGAAGATATTTATTATCTGTTATTTTTAAGATATAAATTTTACTGAATAATAGCATCTTTAAGATTTTTTAAATATATGTGTAATCTCTATGAAATTTGTTCAACATGAAAAATATCGTTTTTAAAATCAAAATACGGGTATTTAAATTTGTTTTTATATTATAAAAATGTAAAATATTGTTAAAGGGGTTACATTAAGAAGTTATTTTTTTTATCGTTAATTATTTTGTTGTGTATGTAAACTTTCTTTACCTTTTTTTATAGACATTGAAAATCAAATAATCCTTTAAGCAATATTTAAAACTGAAGTAACTTTGCAAAAGATGTTACAAAGAAAAAACAATACACAGTATTTAAAATAAACAAAAGAAAATATTGGAACAATTGCTTTAACATCTAATTTTCTTGAAAAATGAAGATTTCTTGAATCTTTTATTATCATATTATTTATTTCAATTAATAAATTATGTATCTAATTATATTAAATAATTAATATTATATAATCATCTTACATAATTAGAAAGCACCAGATTGAAGACCTTCTTGTCCGATAAATTTTCAGTACTTCACACAGGTTATGGCATGAACTATGACTGACTTCAAATTTTTAACAATGCTTTTTACCTAAAGTTGGTATTATTGTAAGCTAAAAGTATCTGCATTCTGAAATTTCTAATTTAATAATATCTATCTTGCGTTTTGATATTTCTATTATTTGATTATCTGTTTTTAATCCCCTCACTGACAAGCCCGTGTTAATACGCTCCCTAAGATCCAGATTTCACTGCAATAAAAGCAATATTTAGAGTAATACAATTCTTTCGATTTAATGTATTTTTAATACATTGAATAATGATTAATACTTTCAAGGATTGCATTCATATTCGTTATTAATTTTATATATATATATATAAAATGTTGGAAGATTCATCTTTTTTTAGCATTTAATAAAAAAAATGCAAAGAAAACAGCATTACAATTTTGCCCTTTTCCAAGACTGTCAGAGGGAGTAAAATACAAACATTGCTATTCTGCGGGGATTCCATTACTAAAATATTCATGACCATTAACGATTTTCAGGTTATTTTGATTTGTTTTTGTTGCTACATTCAGTTTTTGATTCAGAATAGGAAGTATGCCTGCAAAATTTAGATAAACTTAATAGACTATCATAACAGAAATATTTTTCGAAAATAATAATTATATACAGGGTGTTCCAAAATTCGACCGACAAATTAAGACGGCTGATAAAAAGCATCGAGAGGATGAAATATTGTCATAGAACATGGAGTCGCAAGCGTTTAATAAAAAAAATGCAAAGAAAACAGCATTAGAATTTTGCCCTTTTCCAAGACTGTCAGAGGGAGTAAAATACAAACATTGCTATTTTGCTGGGATTCCATTACTAAAATATTCATGACCATTAACGATTTTCAGGTTATTTTGATTTGTTTTTGTTGCTACATTCAGTTTTTGATTCAGAATAGGAAGTATGCCTGCAAAATTTAGATAAACTTAATAGACTATGATAACAGAAATATTTTTCGAAAATAATAATTATATACAGGGTGTTCCAAAATTCGACCGACAAATTAAGACGGCTGATAAAAAGCATTGAGAGGATGAAATATTGTCATAGAACATGGAGTCGCAAGCGTTTAATAAAAAAATGCAAAGAAAACAGCATTACAATTTTGCCCTTTTCCAAGACTGTCAGAGAGAGTAAAATACAAACATTGCTATTTTGCGGGGATTCCATTAATAAAATATTCATGACCATTAACGATTTTCAGGTTATTTTGATTTGTTTTTGTTGCTACATTCAGTTTTTGATTCAGAATAGGAAGTATGCCTGCAAAATTTAGATAAACTTAATAGACTATGATAACAGAAATATTTTTCGAAAATAATAATTATATACAGGGTGTTCCAAAATTCGACCGACAAATTAAGACGGCTGATAAAAAGCATCGAGAGGATGAAATATTGTCATAGAACATGGAGTCGCAAGCGTTTAATAAAAAAATGCAAAGAAAACAGCATTACAATTTTGCCCTTTTCCAAGACTGTCAGAGAGAGTAAAATACAAACATTGCTATTTTGCGGGGATTCCATTAATAAAATATTCATGACCATTAACGATTTTCAGGTTATTTTGATTTGTTTTTGTTGCTACATTCAGTTTTTGATTCAGAATAGGAAGTATGCCTGCAAAATTTAGATAAACTTAATAGACTATGATAACAGAAATATTTTTCGAAAATAATAATTATATACAGGGTGTTCCAAAATTCGACCGACAAATAAAGACGGCTGATAGAAAGCATCGAGAGGATGAAATATTGTCATAGAACATGGAGTCGCAAGCGTTTAATAAAAAAATGCAAAGAAAACAGCATTACAATTTTGCCCTTTTCCAAGACTGTCAGAGAGAGTAAAATACAAACATTGCTATTTTGCGGGGATTCCATTAATAAAATATTCATGACCATTAACGATTTTCAAGTTATTTTGATTTGTTTTTGTTGCTACATCCAGTTTTTGATTCAGAATAGGAAGTATGCCTGCAAAATTTAGATAAACTTAATAGACTATGATAACAGAAATATTTTTCGAAAATAATAATTATATACAGGGTGTTCCAAAATGCGACCGACAAATTAAGACGGCTGATAAAAAGCATCGAGAGGATGAAATATTGTCATAGAACATGGAGTCGCAAGCCACGTATTTAATAAAAAATATAAGGTGTTCTGACCTAATTCAATTTGTGTTGAGGGCAATAACTTTTAGAAAACTGAAGTGTGTTATAGTAAAACTTTTAATAGACATTCTAATTTTTATTGTAACTGTGATAATATCGAAAAAAGGGGCATAAGTGTACATTATGCGCGACAGCAATATGCACTTGACGCTCCACATTTTGGACTGAGATTGCCATACGGTATTATCGATTGCTAGACCCTGTATTTCTGACTAAATATGTGGGTGGTATCACATGTTCTATGGTAATTTTTCATCCGTCTACCGATATGAACCTACAATAACGACTCTCGTGTAATGCATACGAGAACATGGGCAGCACACAATTGGACAAAAAACACAGAGTAATAGACGTATTTTGATCAAAGTTCGGCGATTAGGGCTCGCCTCTCCCGAGCTCTTTTGGGGACGGTTTCCTTTTATGCTTTCGTAATGAATTATCCCCATATGGCCTCTTTAGCATCATGTATATGGGGCATTCTCGTGATTTTTTTTATTTTTCTATATTTTTCTGTCCTTGAGTAATATATATATTTTTTATTTTAGTACATATGCTTGAGTTTATTTTTCTTATACTGGAAAATATCCCATTACATGACTGCATAACAATATTAACGAGAAAAATAAGTTTTGGATGATGTTGGGGGTGCAAATATATCACGAAATTCCTATACCGTTCCATGTCTCTGATGCTGCTATTTAAGTTTGGAGCTGTCTATATAAAATTGTTTCAATAAAAGTAATTCGATGCATTTTTTCCGAAACTGGGACTATTGGTTTATATAAAAGTATGTAGCAAAAAATTAACCTGCACACATTTTTAGGGTTGTTATTATTTTTTTAACTCTCTCCCTGGGTTTTAGATTCTTTACCGTCCTTCTTGCTAAACTTATACAGAAAATCACTTCAGATGCAGGCACAGAATTATTTTTACCTTTTTTCTCGTGCAGAAGTTTGGTAGAGAAAGAATGGCTAAACTTTTTGACAGGAAATTTACTGCAGAATTTAAATCATCACTTAAATATCAGTTTTAAGCATCGTGGCTTTATTGGTAGTCTTACCGTTCCCAAGGTTTATTCCTGCAGTTTTCGAGGTAAATTATTTTTTTTTATTTAATTCAATATAAATAACTGTTTCTAAAGATCAATGAACATTGTGTCTATCACTTAGTCTTAACATGATTTGCCTAAAAATAGGTGGTAATTTTCCTTACCGTCTCATCCTTTCCATCCCTTTTTTTCCCTTACCGTCACCTTTATTCCCTTACCGTCACCTTCTTTAACACAATGTTATACCAAAATTTTGTACTAAAAATACTATATTGTCATTATTTCTTATTTGAATATCTTGTGGGTACTATTCAAATCCATTATAAGTAAAAATTTAGAAGAAAATAAAAAGTTATAGTTGTAAAATCGTAAATAAAATTAAATTCGCAAGTTTAACTTAAACCTCGGTAAAATAAAAATAAAAAATCACTACTGACCATTTTTTCTTTATTTTGAATCATTAAGGCATTCGTATATAAGTTTAAAAGGTTATTTTAGTAAGTTTAATTTCACCAAATTTTTATTCCTGAAAAGTGAAAAGATTGTGAAAATGCCCCATATACAGTGGCGGTCAAAAGTTTTCGGCCAGCATAAAATTTTTGGTTAATTTGTAAATATACCCATATGAAGAGGAATCTCAAAGTGATACTTATACACTTTATTGACATAACAGTTAAGAACTTATTTATAGAATAAAAATTAAATATTAATAAATTTAATTGACAAAATTAATTGCAAAAGAAAACGCATGTTCTCAAAAGTTTCCGGCCGCCTTGGCAATTTTGGAAAAAAACGGTGTTATAACAGAAAATAACAGTGATCAACAACATTTACAGTTAGTATTTTGTATTCATACATTTAGCAATAAGTACTGCGGCGCAGCAATGTGTCATCGATTCAATAAACGGTTGTAGATCATCAATGTTAAGTTTTATCCACGGTTCTTGCAATTTTTCGGAAAATGATGCTGAATTGGGATATTTTTAATTCAACACACGTTTTCAAGTTAGTTTCAAAGATTTTCTATTGGATTCAGATCGGATGATAGGGCTGTTCATTTCGAAAGCGGAATTTTTTTGTACGAAAGTTACTGCTTGACGAGCTTGCATGTATGCTTTTGGTCGTTATCATGATGAAACAAATAGCTGCGACCACAATTTTTCCTCCAATAAGGCAGAAAATGATCTTGCAAGATATCCTTATGCATTGCACTATTCATCTTGCCGCGGATTTCAAATAACAGACAGGCACATTTTCCAGAAAATGCTCCGCACAGAATAACGTGTCCTCCGCCATGATTCATTGTAGGAATAATACATCTTGCATCTTATCTTTAGTCTTTAGGTCGTCGGTTGTAATGTCTTTTATTACTCCCAAAAAAATTGAACGTCGATTCATCGGAAAATAGTACTTTTTTCCAGTTTTCACTTGACCAGTCTTTGTATTCCTTCTTAAACGCCAGTCGGGCTTTCTGAATTTTTTTACTTATGAAAGTTTTTTTAACACCGACTGTTCCATAAATTTATACGTCACATAAGCGTCTTGATACTGTAGATAGACTTGTTTCAGCAATATTTTAACACCATAAATCGCGTGGAATTACAGCGGCATTTTTACGCGGGTTTTCAACTGCTTTTCTTCTGATAATTCTGTCCACAAGAATAGTCGTTTTCCGGGATCCCCCACACCATGGAAAGTTACGAAGGCCATGGCCATCTTTATATATATTTTTTTATTTCGTTTAGAGCAAATTTTCCTATCGACAACTTTGCAGCAATCTCACGAGAGAATTGTCCCTTTAGCGACAAACAAATCACTCGTTTAGGAACAATAAATTGTCAAACTTTTCAATTTTGAATTTCATACGTTATTCACGTTGATTAATTAACAAACATGGCCAAAAAACACTTTAGCGATAGCAAAAACAAATGGATGACGAATGGTCGTAAACTTTTGCACGCGCGAATTTCGAATTCCTCCCCTTTGCATCAAGTATCTTAAGTATCCAATCAAAATGATCACGTGGTCAGAGGTAATTTACTTATTCCTAACTTCTGGAGCAATTGTGCTTCTTCTTCGCTGAAACGTTCTGTCAAAAAAATCAAAGAAACTAACTGGCCGGAAACTTTTGAGCGCCACTGTATATGACTGGAAATTCAAGTGCCTATTCAAGAGTCTCGAGTGATTTTGTAAGTGTCTATGAATTATGGGCACTTACAGGTTGAGAGTTTTAAAGTTACGAGATATGCACTGCCAGTACTCTCAGTAAGCGAAAAATAGATGTTTTCTTGAGAAAAGTTAATTCCACACATATGGAGTTCATTCTAACAAGAAGCAACTTATTTGAGGAGCAAATATAATATGTATATTGACTACTACTTAGTCCTGTTTAAATCAAGGAATTTTAAACAAGATTTCTATGTAAGATATCACATCCTCTTGATGCCTTCTATCACCCATCTTAATTTATGGGTCGAATTTTGGAACACTCGGCATAATTTCAAAAAGCTGCTTTTAAGGAAGATTCCTTAAAGCAGACATCACTGGACAATAAAAAAAAAATTACTAGGTTCAGCAAAAAGTTCTGGAAAATTTGTGAAAGTTGCATTGTTATGTGCAAATTAACAACAAAAGCATTAAGTACTATTCTTCGAAGTTGAGCCTATCATAGTTCACGACTTTCTGCCATCGTTCTGCCAGATTCCGGATTTGCTGGAAGTACGAGCACCTTCAGCCTCATTAATCTAATCGACGGCTTTCAGAATCGTAAGACCTTTTCTCCAATAATGCTAGATCAACACACGCAAATCATACTGCTCAATAGGCATTTTGGAACCGAAACTCCTGAACTCCTATAGATATACCACTAGTACTCCTATATACGATACAAACTCTGATAACTATTAAATAAAAAATTTTCCAGAACTTTTTGCTCAACCTAATAGCCGGGTGTGTAAATGACACTAGTGTGAGGAAACCAAAACAAACTTGTGCAATAAAATCACTCTCGGTTTTTTTTTTTTTTTTTTTTTTTTTTTTTTTTTTTTTTTTTTTTTTTTTTTTTTTTTTTTTTTTAGATAACATACAGGTGTAAAATTGTCATTACGTATGTGTATAGGTAGTAGTGCCTAGATGGAGATAATAGAAAATAAGAATTATTGCGCGGTTCGACCAACTACATCTGTTAACGGATTAGCAATATTTTTTTATAAATAATACTGACATTAATACATGGCTGCTAAGGGTATGCTTTTTTATTATCATTAAAATTTAAAACAAGATTTTCCCTTACTTAATTTTGGTGACTATATAAGGCAAATTTTACTATTATATTTTAGAGGTAAGTAAAAAACGTTGAAAAATGAGAATATATATTGCTGTTTTTCGAAGATTATTCATAATTATTGGATTATATACCTTCATAAAGCTGTGTGCAGTGTAAGAGAAATGTTTTTTTTATTATGAAGAGATATCTTGATTTTTTTAATGTTATTATCTTGTTCAAAATAGGCATAATTTACATAATAGGCTGAACTTAAATTTTTGACAGGTATTGCTTGTTCATATTTATATGACTGAAGAAAAAAAATAAGATGAAAATATTTCACAATTAATCCTCAAAATAAACTGTGGTTAAAAAAAGCATCAGTAAGAAAATCTTGTAATATATTTTAGTTAAACTCAAAAAATATTTAAAACATACAAGTTACAAATTAATCTATACATTATATATTTAGGGCAATGGAAAGAAAGATAAGCAGCCAAAGTAGTTATTTTCATATGTAATAAACTTATTTAAATGCAATTAACATATGGAATATACAATGCGAATTACAATTCGAAACTGAGTTTTTACAATATAGCAACTAAATATTTTCTAGGAATATGAAAATTTCAATATTTAAAGAACTTTTAGAAAAAATCTAGACTTTTTCTTTAAAACTGCCAAACATTCGCTGCATAGTTATTTTCAATTTTGTCTATTAGCATTTAAAAAGATGTATTTTTTCTTTCTAATCGTTATTATTATTGTTGTCGGTTCACATTTTAAACACATAACACTAAAACATATCAAAATAATAACAAGTTTATAATAAAAAATAACGAATTTAACAATTATTTTAAATGCATATAAAAATATATATAACTTTAAAGATATACATGAAATGGTGTTAAATTGCTTTTAATAACTAGAAATTAACGTTATTTTTTTCAATTCATTTGGGACAAAAAGTACATTTTCAGATGTACAGGAAAATCTATAAAAAGTCTTTACACTGTTCTTTTAAAATTTCATTACTGAATAATACTATGCAATAAAATTCATCTTCTTCGTTAATTAATTTTTTTTCACTGCTTCCACAATGGAAGACTTTTCTCATTAATTTCTAGTTTAAGAATATTAATTATTGCTATGCAGTGAGAAAATTATTTTTAAAAATTACATAATAGGTTCAAATAAATCCCAGGAAACATATAATGAACTGTTACTTTAAAATATTGTACAAATATATATTTTTTACGCAAAAGGGATTAACTTGATGATAATGACTGAGAATGATGTTAATAAATTGTCTTAAGATAATTGATTATAAATTATGATTTTTTATTATTCTTGATGAATGCGATAATAAAATATCAAAATAAATATTTTATTTTTTATTATGGGACAATATTAAAATATTTCTTCTTTTTTTCTTTTAACCTTTTATGTACTGAATTATGAATTCATGAAAATTTTATCTTCTAAAGCATTTTTCGTGAATTGTTTAAACTACGTTAGAAGATTTACATAATCATTTAATAAATTTTAGAAAGATTTTAGATGGATTGAAGGATTTAGAAGGATTAATTAAATTTGAATTTATAGGGATTTTGCGCAATATTTATAATAACCCCACTCAAATCTTTTATTTTCAATATTTTTCTTAGTATTTTGTAGAATTAGGAAATGCACAAATATAATGATCTTACAATAAAAATATAGAAATATTTCCGAATTGACACCCCTCCCCCCCCTCCCAACGCCAAGAAAAATGAAAAGATGCAAAGGAAAAGAAATCATCCTTTAAAAAAAAAATTTATTTTGTGTAACCAATAATGCTTTTGGAACAAGATAAACTAATGTATCTATAACTCATTCTAAACTGTATTACTACTATTCGATGTATTAAATACATTTTATAACAAGTTATTTTAATGGTAGATAATGGCCTGTAGTAGATAAAGGGTTAATAAGATTTTCACACATACTGGGAGCTATTGAAAATTCATAAATTTTAACTGATCATTGAAATTGCTTTGGTGGTCGGCAGAAATTTTGTTTTGAAACATTTGGAAAACTCGAATTTCCCGTCGTCATTAGATTTTGGCACGTTTCAAGTTCTATTCTTAAAGCGACTTTGAAAGTTTTTCCGCGTATATCTCAAAATTCGATTTCCATGCAATAGAAGTTGCTGCCACTACCCAATTTTAATTTCAAATTGTTGAAATTAAAGAAATCTGTATCATAAAGTTCATTTTCCATGCAACACGGGAGCTACTCTTAATATACAGTAGAGAGCCGGTTAACCGGACTGGTCGGTACTGAGGCCGATCCTGTTAATGAAAAATCCGGATAATTGTAGAACTTTCAGAAACGGTTATGGCAATGTTTTCTAGGAAACATCCCTTCACACGTTTTTCAGGCTTAAGACTGACATTTGTAGCACTGTGTGTTTTAGCGTATTACAAATGGCGTGTTTTGAACTTATTTTTTTTTTATCTTTTAAAAAAAATTTATTATCAACAAAATTGGTATAAAGTTATACCTAGAAGTACACGGAGAAAATATAACGTGTGTACATACACCGAAGAGCCATTACATTATGACCACCCTCCATCTATAACAATGAGCACGCCCAGAAACAAAACCACGGCACGTGCGCCTTTGATATTGGAGTATATAAGGCCCCTTGCATTGTATTTCAAAACATTCCGTGATTAGTGACTTAATGGGAAAAGCAGCAGATTTATCAGACTTTGATAAAGGTCAAATCGTTAGGGCTCGGCGACTGGAAACATCTATATCGGAAACGGCGCGTTTGGTGGGCTGTACACGTGCAGTCATTGTGAGCACGTACCGAAGGTGCTGTATGGACGGTGAAACGACAAGTCTCCGGCAAGCGGTGTGTCGCCTTCGGCACTTTGATTTCACAGGAGAGCGGAGATTGTTACGCATTATTCGTCGTGACGGAAGTGTTGCAACAGCCGAAATCACCAACAGCTACAACGACGACCCAGACAGTGTTTCCCAACACACAGTGCCGAGTGCACTGTTGCATATGGGCCTACGGAGCCGGCGGCCTAAGCGCGTTCCTGCGATGACAGCACGTCATCGCCAGCAGCGCCTGCAAGAGCCCATGAACATCGGAATTCGACCATAGAATAATGGAAAAAAGTTCCATGGTCCGTCTTTCACGTTTTCTGGTTCATTACATCGAGGGGAGCGTGCGAATACGCCGATTTCCAATGGTAACCCTTGCACCCGGAAGTAGAGTTTATCGGAGACAAGCCTGTGGCGGCTATATTATCGTGTGGGTGATGTTTTTATGGAGCACATTAAGACCCATAATCCCCATAGAATAATCCCTGATGTCTGTGAGCTAGCTGAATATCGTTGCAGACCAGGTTCACCCATTAATGACAACAATGTTTCCGGCGGGTTATTGCATTTACCAACAGGATAATGCACCTTTTCATACGTGTCGAATCACCAGGGAGTGGTTCGAGGAACATTCTAGTGAATCATATCTAGTGAGTCATCTAGTCATGTCCTGGTCCAAATTCTCCTGACATGAATTTAAAAGAACATTTCTGGTTCCTCCTGGAAATACCAATCCGTGCTGCCACGCTACCACCTCGCAACATGCGAGAATTTCAGGACCAGTTGGTGAGCGCTTGGCACTCAATACCTCAGAATATCTATAAGAACTTTGTTGAGTTGATACCATGTTGGGTGTTAGCGGTTTTGAGGGCTAAAGGTAGTCCTGCGTCGTATTAGACAGGTGGTCAAAATGTAATGGCTCTTAGGTGTACATACAATGTACAGTACATACATTAAAAAAAATATTTGTGATAGGAAAAATATATTCTTGATAGTCTTTTGTTACATTGAGGACATTGTTTTTTCTGAACCCATATCACTTAATCTTTTTAAATGTAGGAATTGAACGGTAACGACTGAATCTTGCCGTTGTAGCCATTCCATCGCGACTTAAAGCGCTAAAGCGCATTAAATGCTTCAGTGTCTGTTGGCTCTCTAGATTCTTCAGTTCAACCTGCTTCGTCGTCCTCGCATTTGTTGGCGATTTTATAATTTCAGGATTATGAATTGTTTTTTTAACGGTTAACTTTCGTGACATCCAGCCGAATTTACTATACCGTGGCTAGATAAGTTTCACTTCAAAAATTTTGGAGAAGACGGCAAAAAAGTATGTTCCTTAATCAATCCAGTTAATTGGCGTCCGGATAATCTACACTCTACTGTAATCCGACTTTTTTTTTTGTTCACCGTAGTATTGACATATCTACAATGATTTTCGCAGCTCTTGGCTGACAAAGACTGCGAAAAATAGTAGGAAAACTGGAATCTCTCATGACAGCCTTTGTTAACATTTTAAGAGCCTTCTTTTGAAAGTTTAAATTAATACCCGTGTCTTTTAATGGCAAAATAAAGAACTAATAATTTTTAAAACGTGAAAAAAATATTAAATTAAAACCCGTGCGTATTTTAACATTAAAAACATGGCACTTATGATCTAAAAAAATGTTTAAAATGAAAACCGCGCGCGTTTTAGCATTATATTTATATAATTTTTTATTATAATTATTCCTCACAGACACGATTTGTGTCAGTTTTTTTCCCCTCAAGCAATACCAGCTAAAGTAACTATCAGTGTGCACACTTAGATGGTTCTCGGCCAAATAGTTTAGGAAGAGTTGCGCGACTAGGTTAGCTTTGGAGCAGAAGCTAATCATCTCAATTATTATTATAGCATTTTTAACCATCTAGTATGTGAAAATGCTCAGGTTTAAAAGTTATATGAAACTGGGACTTTTTTAAAATAATAACACATTTATGCACAAGAATAATGGGTTTAACAGACAATTTATTAAAAGAACACATAAAAGACATGTAAATTGTAAAAAAGTAGAAAATATTAAACTGCTTCTAATATTTAAAATTTTGATAATTTATTCAGTGCATTCAAGCAATGTAGTGTATTTGCCCCATGCAAAATAAAATTTATAAAAACTTTTTGTAATGTCTTTTAAAACATTATTAATGAACTCCGTAAATTAAAATTCATCTCCTTCGTTAATTAAATTTTTATTGTTTCTCAAATTTTTTAAGAGGAAAGATTTTCTTCATTAATTTTTAGTATGAGAAAATTAATTATTATGACACGGAGGAGAACATTCTTTTAAAAAAGAAATCGCACGAGAAAAAGTTAATAAGGAGTTTTTTAACAATATTATATATACATATGTAAAATAATTTATTTTGAAATCCAAAAAGAAATCATTTGATGGAACATAATGATAGAGAACGAGGTAAAATTAATAACTTGCGTTTGAGACCTTCAGAAACAAAGCGAATAAATAATCCAAAATAATCAATATATATTAGAACGAAAATTGAACAGTATATCATAATCTTTCTTAAAAAATTATAATAGACTGCCGCCATTTGTTGCTCGTATTTTTAGTTTCTTCTATATTTAAAATAAAATACTGGGATTGTGAAAATTTCCCACTCCTTCTTTGGATAGATTTACCTGTTTTGAAATATTCGGAATACTATTTCAATATTTTGGGAAAATGTCTGTATGTCTGTTAGTTTGTCCCGTTTGTTAGTCTATGTGTAACAAAAATATTGCGTGCCCTTTATCTTAATAACTAATACACGGATTTTTATCTAACTTAATATTCAGTCACACTTTGATGTAAATTGGTTCCGATTATTTTGATCCATAGATCGCCTAAAAAGTGGCGTTTTATGCAGAATTTTTCACGATTTCCGTGACAGCTATAGCGCAATTGCATCATACTTCATTTTCAATTATACATTGAAATAGATGCTGATTAGGTGTGCTTGTATACGGCGCAACATATACTGTAAAATAAAATTCCGTTAAAATACGGAAATTGTAGTGGCATTCGAGACGCCAGTACTATTTCCGTATTTTAACGGAATTGTTTTCCGTAAATTTTGTGAAAATAACGGAAATTTCTCTGTTCCGTTAAAATACGGAAATAGTACCGACGTCTTGATTGCCAGTAAAATTTCCGTATTTTAGCGGAATTTTTTTACAGTGTATGTCACTCATTTGCAGCGATTTAAAATTTCCTGTGATAGCTATATCGCAAAAACTAATACACGGTATTTCTTCAAAGTGCATCTTTTGTGAGATCTTGATATAAATAGGTGATGATTTTTTAACTAATCAGGGTGTGCTTGTATCATGTGCTTTGGGAAAGATTTATAAATGGGGTCACAGCCTATTGATATAACTTAGTGAGCGTGGTTTTCAGTGTTATTAGCTCTATTTTTGTAACTCTCGTATACTTTTAACCACATTATTGCCAGAATCGCTCATTATTGACGCCAACTTTTACTTTTAGATCCGATTGCGGATTATTAGCTCCATGAGTTTTACAATGAACATTATAGACGTATCATATTTTCTATTGTGGACAAATTTCCCTTTAGAATTTACTGATTAATTCTGCATCCAGCCTGAATTGGGAGGGAATGGTATCTTCCCTTTTTCATGGTTTTAAGAATTCAGATAATTTTACTCAAAAACATGCAGTAAAATGCGTGGATCGCGATTATAAAAGAATCCCGGTTAATGTCGCATCTGAATTTGTATGGGATTTTCAGCAAATTAGTAACATCTAGGTAAGTTGGCTTCCGTTATGATTACTTATTATCGTCGTGAAGTTTGCTTATATTTCGTCAAGTACTACGTAATACACAGTAAAAAACTACTCGAAAACGTTTCTTAAAATCGGTGGTAATAAAAGAAAATTCATCTTTATAAATGCTTCTTTAAGTCTCGAAAATATATTGGTTTCTTATGTTTGTAAAGATAAAGAAGGATTTTCGATATCATGGATAACTCGGAATTTATTGTTTCTCTTATATTATATGTTCGTAGATTAAAAAAAAAAAAAACCTAGGTAACTCGTTTTTAACATTTTTACTGTGTATTTCCTAATAATAGCAAGTAATTTACATTTACTATTATTTCACCTTTAAATATACTATTTATATTTTCTGCGTGTAGTAATGATAGTATATGTCTCTACAGTCACTATTATCACTTCATTTATATCTCAGCATTTAGTTGTAAAATAGATTCGATTAAAGATTTAAACACTGTTGCTGAGATTTTTATTTCAAGCAAGCTTTTCATTCCTTAAAATAGGGACTACACATTTGAACCAATAGTGTATGATTAAAAATGTAAACGTCAAAGTTTTTGAGTTTATTTAATCCTGTTGTAATAATGATATCTTTTCCAAATATCTTTTGTCCCACAGCCTATTATCATAGCAATATTTCTCAAAATAACAACTGACGAATTCATTAGATTTTAGCAAATCTTATTTTTTGCTATTTTTAAAACTACTTGTATTTTTTTCATTTTTAAAAAGCCTTCTTAGCCCTCTCACAAACCAAATTAAAATTAACCTGAGTCGGAAGAATCTTTTTCAAAAGACTCACGAAAAAAACTATTTTGTTGAAACAACTAAATTTTGGTTAATATAGATCCAACCAAATATTTTGGTTGGAGTGATCAAGTTTTGTTAGATTAACCAAATGATTTTGTTAATTCAACAAATCATTTGATTAGTCTAACCAAAATTTGGTCATCCTAACCCAAATATTTGGTTGGAGCTATATTAATCAAAATTTAGTTGTTTCAACAAAGCAGGTTTTTCCGTGCATGAATTGATGAACATAAGCATTATAATACTCTACCTTTCCCAATAAAATTAAATAAATATAAATTGATAATTTAATTTATTGTAGAATGAAGACCAAGTTAAGTCGATTAATAAAAATTACTTTTTCTGTATATTGGTTCTAAGTGAATAGCAGCTCCTTAATAAGCTCCTTAATAATTGCAGCTAATTTAGTCCTTAAACATAGTGTGTTATTTTTGGATCAATCTTTTTTATATTGACCAGGTGTTTCAAATTGCCGGAGCACAAATAAAAAACGATAACAAAAGATTTAAGGGTTACACGCACTTGCGGTTTGGAGCATTCAACAGGACACGAAGATTTGTATGACATCGAAACAACAACAACAAAAATTTCAAAATATCAATTCTAGAGGGAGCTGCTGCAGATAGTTCTATGGAGTTGTAGTTAATATATCTTGCAGAACGCAAAATCAGTGCACGGACAGAGCACATCATAAAATTTCTGATTGTGAGGATACCTAAAAGCGTGATTCTTGAGAAAACCACAATTTTATCACACTTTAAAATGCCCTGCATCATAAAATAGGAGTAATATTTCTAATGTGATGTTTCATGATGTATGCTTAATACAGCAACTGTACCCAAAACTGAAAAATTGTGATGAACAAATTGAGTTTATACGGCGCTACTATGCAATGTCTTCATGATTTCTGCAACAGCTATATTGCAAGCATTAATTCACGGTATTTGATGAAAGTGCATATTATACTACATTTGGCATTAATAGGGGCTGATTCAATTTTGAATTTTTTCAATAAACAGGGTATATACGGCAAAACAGGTGTCGCTGTTATGCAGTATCTTCAAGATTTCTATGACAGCTATATCGCAATCATTAATTCACGGTATTTAATCAAAGTGCTTTCCAAATTGACAGATTATGTTCTATTGCTAAACACTTGCTGCTCTAAATAACGCTGAAAAAAATGATCATTTCAAAATTATATTAATAATAATAATAATAATAATACATATATAATATATAATTTATAAAATTTTAAGCAGATCCCTACACTGTCTAGATTTTAAACTAATTATTATCATATCATACGAAATTCTGGATCACAGTGAGCATTAATCTTCAAACTGCAAGTCTCTCCAACTCTTAAATCAGTTTCTATTGCCTTTTACTTTTACTCCGGACTCTTAAAGTATGACAACTGATGATTGTTTAATCACCAATTATAATTTTTGAAAACAGGGCAGTACATTGAATTCGTGAACATTTCTTAATAATGTTTCTCTTCTTTTTCTTAAAAAGGTTTTTTTAACATAATACAAAATTTTCAAACTGACAGAATATCTTCAATTACTAACAGTGACGAAAACATTCTTCTTAAACTATTCTCTGTTCATTCACATGCACCCAACTTATTTATACAAAAAAAAAAAAAAAAAAAAAAAAAAAATCTCTGCTTTTCACCATTTGCGAATTTCTCACATACAGAAAGCAAACTTATATAACTCGAAAAACGCTGTTTCTTCTATCCAACATTTTTTGCTGACTTAAGGTTCATTTCTATGGGAGTATAGAAAATGCTTGAATAAGAGATCATTTTGGCTTGAAGAAACTCTTAGGGGTTTTATTCTAACTCAAGTAGTAAAATTATTAGAAAGAAAACAACTCATCTCTGTGCTGAATGTGTCAATTAATATTAATTTAAACCCATTAAAATGGCCTTCATGCGATCGTAAAAAATCGAAAAATGGAAAACAAATCAAATGTAGTTCCACAGATAATTAAATTTTGAAATATTGTATTAAAATTTAAAGGAAATTGCTCGAGCAATTTCGAACAAGTCAGGTGGATCAGTAAAAAGAAAAATGCTGTTAAAAAAAAAAAAAAGAAAAAAAAGAAAAAGAAAAAAAGAATCCATTTCACTTTTAAAGTGTGCTTTATGACCAATTAGTTACAGGAATATATTTTTTTTGCTATACTTTTGAAATAATTCGAATTTATAAAAATCGTTTTTAAGCTATATTTTAGACACTATAAGATATTGGAAAAACAAAAAAATAATTTTGGTGTAACCCCTATATCTTTAAAAACGTTTAACATATTTGATTGTAATCAATAAATATAAAAATAGTGCTATTTTTGTTTTTAAATGCTAAGTGTCTTGAGAAAAATTGTTGTGTTTTAAATTACTTTTTTGATATCTTATAATAAATGGATAATTTTTTATTATGCTTTGTCTGCATAAAGTTCGGTATTGTTACAATTTTAATAAAATCACACCTACATTTTATTCTAAACTATTTTTAAGAATTCCTTTTGTGTAAACAAATATGAATTTTCAAACACGGGAGTCACATATTTACTATGCATTGACCATAAGATCATTCAAAATTACTATTTTCGTAATTTAATTGATAAATTTTGAAAATACCGCTCTCAAGAAAATTCAAAAGCAGTGAAAATTCCTATAAAAATACTGAAAATACCTTTTGAATTGAATAATAAAAGAAGAAAACTATAAATTACATAACTGTCGGGCCAGTGGATTAACTATAATGAAGAATCTTCGAATTAGCACGTTTTTTTATATTTTTTTTTTACTCATTTCTGTTTTTTTATTTTGCATATAATGTATGACATTTAATGGATGTTTCCAAGGTTCAGTAAGAAAACATTTTATGAACATTTAACAAAAATGGTGAGAAAATTGAAGATTTATTAACAGCACATATTTTACTTATTATGAAAAAATGCAAAGAATTAATAATTAAATATTTTACAATATTTAAAGAGAATAAAAGTACGTAAAAATTTTACAATATTTAAAAAAGAATAAAAGTACGTAAAATTTTTACAATATCTAAAAAGAATAAAAGTATGTTATGAAATCTTTTATTTAATGTGACGCTTATAGTTATTAATTCTAAATAGTAACAAAATGATGTTTAAGAGCCTGGAGAACTATTTTAATCCAGTAATTCTTTTCATTTTGGCATACAGAGTTCCATATCTGTTATAGTTTTTAGTATCCTTTCCTGAATACATATCTTTTATTAATGTAATACAAGTAGAAAAAAGATAATACTTCACCAACTACATATTTTTAAGTTTAGTTGTTCTTTTTACAGAGGAATAAAAGATGTACAATCAGATTGACAGAAACCGTTTATGAAAACAGAACCTGTTTAACAAATAATGTAAACGATGAATATATTTTACGGGACATGACTTTCTTAGTTGAAAGTAATTAGTTTATGATTTTATATACATATGTATCATTGAAATCGGAAGAGTTTTAAGTAATGAAAGAAGACAATGTGACACTTTATGTTGTGCTATTTTCAACATTATATTGCATATCACATATCACACTGCAGTTCAGGAAAATTAAAATTAAATTTACGAAACTGAAAATATGCACTGTAAAAAAAAATGGTAACTTTCCATGTAAAATCCAGGAACGTTTCGCCTTTTGTCAGGTTTTCAGAATAATTTAGCTCTTTCCTGTGAAATTCTGGTTTTCTTATCTGAAACGTTCCTGAACAAAAGTTGGAAACAGCAAAACGCTGCGGCCGCCATTTATTATTTTTTTTTCCTATAATCCGTTGCTCGCGCGCGAGTGTCGAAAACGAATTCCTTAAATGAATGTAAAAAAATCAATATGGAATGAAAATAAATCAATAGACGACATAATCCTTTACGTCTCTATTGTCAAGATAATTCAGATGAAAATACAATACCTCTGTGACATCACTAAGAGATTATCTCTCGTACTTGTCTGTGAAATCTTTAACGAGCAGACTGTGTAAAAAAAAATACACCTATTATTTGGATCTGCATTAACCAGGGGACAATCAAATATGATTCTCACCTATTTTGATTAATTTAAAGTATGTTTTAGAGTTCTTATCTCTAATTATTATTGTGAAAGGATTTCTTCAAATGGGCCTTAGATTTTCAGAAATTAGATGCCGAGTTTTAGCATACGTTTCAAATACCCATTAGTTTGCAGCTCTCAACGTGTCTTCCGTGGTGTGGACGCAGAAAGCTTGCACGCCACCCGTACGACCCGGGTTCGATGCTACCTCTTGACTTTTTTTTTTCTTTTTTAATTAATTTTATATTTTAACACTTTATTACAATTTGATTTAAATTTGACATATATTTGACACTTTGAATTGCTGCAAATTTGAATTTTTTTTTTTTTTTCGGAAAAAATATACAATTACGTTTAGGTTTTTTTTTCATGAAAATTTATATGTATTTTATCTAACTTGTAAACTAACATAATCACTGACGAAAATCCAAAATATTTTATGTCTAGATTTTTTTTTCTAATTATTATTTACATTTATATATTTTTATATTTTAAGCAAAGTTCAGAAACAATATATCACATATATATTTACTTTATTGAATTTTAACTGAAAATTTATTTTTTCGTGTAAATTATAAATAATAATTTTGATGTCAATTTCAAAATATTTTTTCATTCTAACAAATAATGATAATAAAGCGAAAATTGTCAACTGGAAATGTAAAAATCGTCTGCGGATCCCGCATGCTGTGAAATGTCAGTAATGTCATAATGAAGGGAACGAACATCCAGAGTGAATTATGTCAGCCAGGTATCGGTCCGGATAGCCTAACAGGTAAGGCATTGGCACGGCACGCCAAGTATCCAGGTTCGATCCCTGGTCTGGACATTTTTCGCTCTTGTGCTACTCCAGCCTTGAATATGTCAGTAATGTTTTGCTGTCAACAGAAATATTCCTGGTATTTCGCAGGAAACTTACTGGCATTTCTGTAGAAAGTTTTTAACATATACAGTAAAGTACCAGTCATTTTCAAGAAATGTTTCTTGGAAATAATGGGCAACTCAGCTGCCCATTTTTTCCCAGGAACGTTGCGGAATTTTTTTTACAGTGTGAATCATCAGAGCAACTATATATTGAACGTTTTACAAATGATCACCATTAATTTATATATTTCATACGCACATGCAAATAGCATTTTAATATAAACGTATTGCAAAGGACAAAGTGTATTCTATTACTAACAGCGACGATTACTAACAGCGACGAAAACATTCTTCTTAAACTATTCCCCTTCCGCTTACATCCACTCAACTAATTAAAAAAAAATTATCTGTTTTTCGCCATTTGCGAATTTCTCACAGAAAGCAAACTTATATATCTGGAAAAACGTTTTTTTGTCCTATCCAACATTTTTTGCTGACTTAAGCTTAATTTCTATGGGAGTCATAGAAGATGATTGAATAAGAGATAATTTTGGCTTCAAGAAACTCTTAGACAGTTTCTTCTAAGAAAAATATTAAAATTATTAGAAAGAAAACATCTAATCTTTGTGCTGGATGTGTCAATTTAAGATCAATTTAAACACATTAAAAAGGCCTTTAATGTGCACGTAAAAAATTAAAAAGTGAAAATGAAAAACAAATCTAACGCAGTTTTATATTGACTTAAATTTTAAAATATTGAATTAAAAATTAAACGAAATCGCTCGAACAGTTCTCGAACAAGCCAGGCAGCTCAGTAAAAAGAAAAATGTCGTTTAAAAGAACCCCCAAAATCCGTTTATAATATACCAGTGTCATAATGTAATTAAAACAGAACTGTAAAATTCTTATTGATTTTCTATTTTAAAAATCCCTAATATGGGAACTTCAGTTATGCAAAGTACACTATCTTTTTTGCAGGAAACAAATTAATCTAACGCCCAATATTAATCTAAACTTGGTTAAGAATATATGAATTAGAAAAAGTTGTACAAATAAATGCAAACCATTATGCTCAAACTGTTACATACTGTCGCATACTGTCTTTTACTTCAATCGGTTTACTTTCTTGATGTAAATTTAACGACACAATAGAACTTCATTTTTTTTTAAATTTCACTTTAAATACTACTTAAGGGCACACTATATGCATTACGGCATATATTTATCACACATGAAATTAAAAAAAATCGGGGTAAAAATAAGGAATTTTCTTGATATTTTAAGTGTTATGATGAACATTTCAAAATGCCCGTGCGCATTCCATATCAATTAAATCTCCAATATTTTTTTGTGCAAGTTTGTTTCATATCTAAAAATAAAAGTGTGCTTCGAATTTTATATATTTGAGTATGATGGTAGGAAAAAAAAATATTTTCTAAATTTTATGAAATTTTCAGCATTTTTGCATCATATTCCTGTAACTAACTACGTTTAACTTTTACAATTATGTTTTGTTTTTAAAAAAGTTTATGAGATATATAATGACAAATAGCTGTAAAAAATATTAGAGATTTAATTGATATGGAATGCGCATGGGGCATTTTGAAAAGTTCTTCATAACGCTTAAAATATTCAAGGAAATTGCTTATTTTTATTTTTTTTATTATTTCATGTGTGATAAATATATGTCATAATACATATAGTATGCATTTAAATAGTATTTAAACAAAAACTTGAATATGAAGCTCCTTTGTCTCCTTAACAGATGAAAGAAATTCAAATTATATGTATCTATAAATTTGTGGTTTGTCAAGAAAACTAATTACACGAGAACTGTATAATATTTTATTAATTAAGTTTTTTTAATGAAAATTGCAGATAGTACAAAGAATTTTGTACGCGAAAACAGTTAAGCTAACTTTTGGAATTCAAAAATGAATAAAATAAATTAAAAATTTTGCAAATAATTCAAACAACCATATCCAAGCTGTCACGATAAGTGATTTCTCTTGCTTTGTTGGTGCCAGTTTCTTGATGTAAACTTAACATATGACAGAAATTTTATTAATCTGTATGTTAATTACATTAACGAGATATGAGATTATTCCAGAAATGTAACTTAATCTGGAAAGCATTTTGTAGATTAAGTTTCTTTTTCAATAAAAATTGTAGAATCACGTTTACAAAGGAAAGAAATTCCTTTAACAATCAGTATTGAATTAACATTTGTGAACGAAAAATTAATAAGTCGTAATAACAATTGCAATCCAACATGTCCAAATGGTCGCGGTAAGTAATTGCATTTCGCTCGGGTTGCTTTCATAAGGTAGACTGAATATATGCCAGAAATACTAAAAATCTATATTTTGATAAATGAAATTTATTCAGAAAACTACTTTTATAAGAAATGAAAAACCTTTTGTATTTAAAGTACTTTTTCAATAAAAATTATATAAAATGCAATCTCTTTTATAGGGAAAAAAATAACCTAATTCCAACGAACGAGAAATTCATGAGAGAAATTAACATGTTGCGCAAAGAATTTTAAACCACCAAGTCCAAACTAACACAGAAAATTATTTCGCTTTCTTTATTTGGTTCGTTGTATTGGTGTAAATTGACCAGATGTCATAAATTCAAATAATACCTATCTCAATTAATAAGATTCTCCGGAGAATTAATTACATACGATTTGAAAAATATTTTATGATTCATATACTTTTTCAATAAAAATTAGATAAAGTTAAATCTCTTTTATGCATTAAAGCAATTAATCTGTAATCAAATTTAATCCAACTTCAGTGAGCAAAAAATTCATAACTGAAATTAATATGCTGTGCAAACAATTGCAAACCACCACGTCTAAACTCTCACGGTAAATGGTATCGCTTTCTTTGTTTGGTTGGCTCTGTTGATGTACATTGAACAGATACCACATATTCTAATAATCTGTATCTAAATCAATAACATTTTTCCATAAAATAAATTATTTAAGATATGGAGAATACACTGCTCAAAACAATTAAAGGATATTTGAAGTTTTATATAAAATAAAGATATAAACGAAATTTTTTTTGCCGAAAATAGAAGAAGAGAATCACAAATGCAAATTTTTCTGGTTTTCAAACTGTGGAGTATGCAAATTTTGAGTTCGACGTCAAAGACGTCGCTTCAGCGGCAGCGAATGAAATTTGACTTTCAACTGGATAAAAGAGAATGAAGACAAGGATGATCGGCATTCAGTGATTGCTTTGTTTCGATGAGTACGATGTCTCAGCGAAGTCATTTGACAGATTCAGAAGCTTTGAGAATTGTTGGTAGGTTAGAAGGGGCCAAACTCAAGCCGAAGTAGCGCAAGCCATTGGAGTGTCACAAAGTGTCATTTCCAGGATCTGGAACCGTTTTTTGGAGAGTGAATGTGCAGGCCGAAGACCAGGGCAAGGTCGTAGACGGGCAACAACGCCCAATGAAGATCGGTATTTAGAGTTAACAGCTCGGAGACACCGAACCATGAATGCCACTCTTCTGCAACAACACCTTCGCTCGGCTACAGGCACCACGATTTCAACTCAGACTGTCCGAAACCGGCTCCATGCTGTAGGTCTGTATGCTCGCCGACCGATGGCATGTGTTAGATTAACATCAAGGCATCGTCGCGACCGCAGGGAGTGGGCAACCGAGCATGTCAACTGGAGGAGAAATGAATGGAGCAATATTCTGTTTTCTGACGAGTCCCGTTTTTCTGTGCATCCGGATAATAGGCGTATTTTCATCTGGAGGGACCGTGGCAGTAGCAATAATCCTGCGTTCGTGCACGAAAGTGTCAGATTTGGCGGTGGAGGAGTGTTGGTGTATGGTGGCATCTCCATTGACGGGCGCACTGACCTCTACATCATTCGAGATGGAGCTCTGAATGGTCGCCGATATAGGGATGAGATCCTCAGACCTATTGTAGTCCCTTACGCTGCAGCAATCGGAGATAACTTCATTTTAATGGACGATAACTGCAGGCCACATCGTGCAAACCTGGTGGAGGATTTCCTTTTCGAGGAAGAAATCGTTCGAATGGAATGGCCAGCGTGTTCTCCGGACATGAATCCAATCGAACACGTTTGGGACGCTCTAGGAAGACGAGTTTCTGGCCGCCAACAACCCCCACAAACTCTCCAAGAACTGGAAAGAGCTCTTCTGGAAGAGTGGGGCAGAATACCCCAACTCGTCATTAATAGCCTCATTGAGTCCATGCCTCAAAGGTGTTCAACGTTGCTGGCCGCCCGTGGAAACCATACCCCCTATTGAAAATGATTTTCTTTGAAGAAAACACCTTTTCTTATTCTTTTTTTCTCATATGCACAAATTGTGTTTTTTTCCTTTAGTACACAAATGCGCAATAAAATGCATTTTTTTCTGCCAAACATGTGTAATTCATTCTCATATAACCTACTATGTCTGTCGACCATGTATCAATCAGCTAAACAGTTTACCAGATACAAAATCCACCTAAAACTGCAATATCCTTTAATTGTTTTGAGCAGTGTATTTTGTGAATTACATATTTTTTTCAATAGAAATATATATAAAGTGGAATCTGTTTTATATATTAAAGTGATAAACCTAACAACAAATTTTAATCCAACTCAGTGGGCGAAAATTTCATTATTAAAATTAATGGACTGCGCAAACAATTTCAAACCACCATGTCTAATCAGTCACGGTAAATGCTTCGTTTGGGTCGCTCTCTTGATGCAAATTGGACATATGTCTGACATTCTAATAATCTCTATCTAAAGTAATAAGATTTTTCTAGAGAACTAATTATATAATATACGAAAAATGTTTTGTGAATCACGTATTTTTAAAATAGAGATTTAGTAAAGTGGAAAATATTTTATGCATTAAAGCAATTAACCTATCAATCACTTTAAAACCAATTTCAGTGATGGAAAACTGTACAATTAAAATTAATATGCAGCGCAAACAATTGGAAACCACCATGCCTAAACTGTAACATTGGATGATTACGATTTCTTTTTTGGGGGTAAATTGTACAGAAATTCCAGAAACTCTAATAATTCGTATCTAAATTAATAAAATTTTTCCATGAATCAAATTATATAAGACATGGAGAATATTCTGTCAGTTACATGTTTTTTCAATAGAAATTATAAAGTGGAATCTCTTTTAAGCATTAAAGCAATTAACATAACAATCACTTTTAATCATTTGGGTCGCTCTTTTGATGTATATTCGATAGATGACAGAAATTCTAATAATCTGTATCTAAATTAATAAAATTTTTCCATAAAAC
Source organism: Maratus speciosus (assembly GCA_963932465.1). NCBI lineage: Eukaryota > Metazoa > Arthropoda > Arachnida > Araneae > Salticidae > Maratus > Maratus speciosus. Next base: position 525,127,199 of record OZ010786.1, read on the forward strand.
ACATTACATTAGATATGGAGAAGATTCTGTGAGTTGCATACTTTTTCAATAGAAATTATAATGTAGAATATCTTTTATGCATTAAAGCAATTAACTTAACAATAAATTTTAATCGAACTTCAATAAGCAAAAAATTCATAATTAAAATTAATATGCTGAGCAAACAATTTCAAACGACCATGTCCAAAATATCATGGTAAATACTTCATTTCGGTGACTCTCTTGATGTAAATTAAACAAATGATATCCTTTTCTAGAAATATAGATTCATCCTGCATATGTCTGTCCCTAGCGGGTCCCGTAATTTTAGCTTTTAGAATAGTTAATTTATGGTCGTTGCCATAGTTTGTTTGATCAATTAAATTATCGAACTGTAATAGAAAATAATTAATATTTGTCTCTTTCTTATTATCGAAAGAGTATATAAAGTTCACTAATTGTTCTGGAGTAGGAGCTGCCGTGACTCCTGTATTAGTCATTTCGTCTTCAGAAATATTTATACTTTCACTCTTTTTATCTGTTTTTGTTTTTTGTAAATTTGCTTTGTTATTATTCGCTAAATTTTTCTTTTGCGTTCTTGTTTTTACCCCACTTAAACATGTGCTTTCTCTATGGGTTTTCCTCTTACCCCCTCTACTCATTAAATTCTGAAAAATTTATCTGAATCCTAAATATTACCAATTGTAATTTAAGAAAAATTCAATTACAGAGACCAGAAATTTTTTTTCATAGTTTACAAAATATCAACATACACAAAATGTATATCACACACTCTTAAATTAAATAAATCATATATAAATGTATAAATGCCACTGAGATATATATCTATTTTATTTTGTAATTATCTATATGTAAAAATAATTTTTGTTTTTCCTTGTGCATAAAATTCATAGAATTATCACAATATTTATACAGTTTAGTAATAATACCTTCAATTATTATTCTTTGAAAAATATGCCAAATTTCACCTAAAATTTACCACTTGCCTGCCCTTTGGGTCAGTTGCGTACAATAACCAATAAACACTTAAAAGGTTTTATTTTTTTTATTTTTAGTAACTTGTAAGTATCAATGTACTCTTCCACCAGAATAAGATGTTCATTTATTTTCTGAATCAACATATGTTATTTGATTATGTGTCTGCAGCATAATATTTAAAAAAAATATTTAGAAAATTTAAATAACTAGCATAATGAAATATTCTAATTATATATAAAGAAGATTTTTTTTCAGTTACAAATTGTAATATAATTTATTATTTGTGAATTTCTTTTAATTTTCTGACATATAATTGAGAGCTACATTTAACCGACATTAATAAAACACCGAAATAACGTAAGTCCGAAGTTTTAATTATTCAAATTAAATTAATTAAGTTAAATAATTAAGGGAAGGTCACGTGCACCAAATAGGTATTATGGGAGATGATAGGGAGAAATTTGCATTTTACTATCAACGTTATAGATATCTTATTAGCTCTCATTACCCCTTCATTACGTATCTCTCTAATACCCCTTTTAAGCATATATTTTAGTTAGCTAATTGGAATTATTTAAATCTTAGTGATCGTTTTGCTTCTGGGAAATTGGTATACCTAAAGGAAATATGCCTTCTATAAATATACATAGAAACTTAATCTTCTTGCGCTGTGTGTTTTCGCTACGCCAAGTTCCTTTTGAAGCCGCTGACTGAAAATGCTTAAATTAACAATTATTAAAATTAAGCAGACACATGGATCAGTTAATTAGGCACTTATTCCGTTTTATGTACAAACAATAACATTTATTTATATACAGAAAACACAAATAGACAATACAAACACATATAATATACTGAATGACTTTCAATGTAAACCAGTGAATTCATATAATATTTTGAATGACTTTCATTGGAAACCAGTAAATGGTATTCTGTCATTAACTTACTGACAAGGGTAGGCAAGGGCATGATTCGATTTAAAATTGTACAATTCATCAACTTAACAGGCAGAAGGGAATTAAATAAAATGTACCTTTCGTATCAGGAACCATCACTTGTTGGAGACGCTACCATTGAATGTAGACAGATCCGTATCTGGTAAGTATCCATATTGAGAGTCTTAGGGTACAAGCCTCCATTCGGATTTTGTTCCACAAAAACTTCAGCATGCTGATAGGAGAACTGGCAGAGAGCACCTTTTTTTTTGGAAACACTCTTAGAAAACCATTTTTTGAATGACTTCTTTTCTTTCTCTCGTTGTATATCTGTAACACTTGATTTTTGTAATTTATTCGTCCCTTTTATTACTTTCTCTTCTCAGCATCCAATAAGATCTGATCTGTTGCTTTCCCTTCTGCCGTAATGGTCGTTTTTGAAAATTAAATGCCCTGCCTCTATTTTTTGTACCACCCGCTCATTATCTTCCAGCTGTGTGTCCTGGAGGGAAGTCCTATAGTCTAGTATCATAAATCGAATGTCCGAATGTTGTTGTAAAAATGTCCGTTCGTAAAATTTATTTGTTATAGTTCTACTTATTTGTAAATGGCGGTTGTAAAATGTGTCCGATAATGATTTTTACTTCTGGGTGATCACATGAAACTTGGAGTTTTCTCTTTTATTTTTTTTTTTCAATTCAATGGTTTTGATGATGTGTATTTTAATCACATCACTCCTTAAAACAATTATATAACAGAATTAGACATTTTTTAAATATAAATTGATTAATGTGGAACGTCTTTTATGCATTAAAGTAATTAACCTAAGAATCAATTTTAATCCAACTTTGGTGAGCGAAAAATTCTTAACTGAAATTAATATTCTGCGCAAACAATTGAAACCTTCATGTCTAAACTGTCACAGTTAATGATTTCGATTTTTCTATGGGGCGCTGTCTTAATGTAAACTGAACAAATGCCAAAATATATAATAATCTGTTTCTAAATTAATTAATAAGATTTATCTAGAGAACTAATTATATAAGATATGAAAAATATTTTGTGAATCACATAATTTTTTAATAAAATTTAGATCAAGTTGAATCTTTTTTATGTATTAAAGCAATTAACCTACACTCAATTTTAATCATAATTCAGTGAGCGAAATATTCTTAACTGAAATTAATATGCTGCGCAAACAATTGAAAACCACCATTTCTAAACTTCCACGGTAAATACTTTGTTTGGGTCGCTTTCTTGATGTAAATTAAACAGATGCCAGAAATTCTAATAATCTCTACCTAAATTAATAAGATTTTCCAGAAAAATAATTATATAAGTTACGAAAAATATTTTGTGAATCACATATTTTTTCAATAAAAATTAGATAAAGTTGAATCTCTTTTATGCATTAAATCAATTAACCTATAGTCAAATTTAATCCAACATCAGTGAGCGAAAACCAATCAAAATGGAGATTAATAGGCTGCGCAAACAATTGGAAGCCACCATGTCTAACTATCAAGGTAAATGATTTCGCTTTCTTTGTTTGGGTGATTCTCTTGATGTATTATAAACTGAACAGATGCCCGAGATTTTAATAATCTGTATCTAAATTAATAAAATTATTCCATAAAACAAATTATGTATGATATGAAGAATATATTGAGAATCACACATTTTTTTCAATAGAAATTACATAAAGTGAAATCTCTTTTATATATTAAAGCAATTACCTAACAATCAATTTTAATTGAACTTCAGTGAGCGAAAAATTCATAATTAAAATTAATATGCTGGGCAAGCAGTTGTAAACCACCATGTCCAAACTGTCACGGTAAATACTTTATTTAGGTCGCTCTCTTGATGTAAATTGAACAGATGCCAGAAATTCTTGTAAACTGTATCTAAATTAATAAAGTTTTTCCAAAAAACTATTATATAAGGTATGGAGAATATTTTGTGAATTACGCTTTTTCAAAATAGAAATTAAATAATGTGGATTCTCTTTTATGCATAAAAGCAATTAACGTAACAATAAATTTTAATGCAACTTGAGTGAGCGAAAAATTCATAATTAAAATTAATATTTTGCGCAAACAATTGCAAAACACCATATCCAAACTGTCACGGTAAATACTTTGTTTGGGTGACTCTTTTAATGTAAATAAAACAGATGCCAGAAATTCTAATATTATGTATATAAATTAAACAAGTTTTTCCATAAATCAATTATATAACATATGAGAAATATTTTGTGAATCACATATTTTTTCAACAAAAATTAGATATAGTTCTCAGTAATTAGATATAGAGTCTCTTTAAGGGATTAAAGCAATTAACCTACAGTAAATTTTAATCCAACTTCAGTGAACGAAAGATTCATAATTAAAATTCATATGCTGCGCAAACAATTGAAAACCACCATTTCTAAACTTTTATAGTAAATACTTTGTTCAGATCGCTTTTTTGATGTAAGTTGAACAGATGACATAAATTCTAATCATCTCTTTTCCGGATAATTAATTATATAAGGTAGGAAAAATATTTTGTGAATCACATATTTTTTCAGTAGACATTAGATAAAGTTGAATCTCTTTTATGCATGAAATCAATTAATCTACAGTCAATTTTAAACCAACTTCAGTGAGCGAAAAACCATATTGGGATTAATAGGCTGCACATACCATTGGAAATCACCATGTCTAAACCGTCACGGTAAATGATTTCGCATTCTTTATTAGGGTGATTCTCTTGACGCATTATAAACTGAACAAATGCCATAAATTCAAATAATCTGTATATAAATTAATATATTTCTTTTATTAAAACAAATTATTTAAGGTATGGAGAATAGTTTGTAAATTACATGCTTTTTCAATAGAAACTGTGTAACGTGGAACCTCTTTTATGCATTAAAGCATTTATCCAAACAATAATTTTTGAAAAGAAAAAATCATAATTAAAATTAATATGCTGCACAAACAATTGCAAACCCCCATCTCCAATCTGTCATGGTAAATACTTCGTTTGATTGGATCTCTTGATGTATATTAAACAGATGCCAGAAATTCTAATAATCTGTATCTGAATTTCCAGAAAACTAATTATATAAGATATGGAAGATATTTTGTGGATTACACAATATGTCAATGAACGTTATATAAAGTGCAATCTCTTTTATGTGTGAAAGAAATTAATCTAACAATCAGTTTTAATCCAACATCAGCGAACGAAAAATTAATAAGATAAGTAATTAAGTAATATAAGCAAATACAAACCACGAAGTCCAAAATGTCGAGGTAAATGATTTCTCTTTTTTCGCTTGAGTTACTTTCATGATGTAAATTGAACAGATGCCAGAAATTCTAATAATCTTCATCAAGATTAATTAAATTTTGCAAGAAAACTAATTATTAAAGAACTGAAAGTCATTTCGTGGATAAAATATATATTTTTTTTACATTCGCGCATCAAAAATAATTATTTTGATCTTATAAAGTGTAAATGTTTTATTTAAAAATGGTTTTGTCAAAAGATTATGCCATTCATTCAAATCTAATATAGCACATTTAATAATGAAATAATTTTCATATTTAACTTTAAGAACGGGGACGGCACATTCTGTACACTACCAAGTGAAGAAACAGTTTCTAATTTCAGAATATTCACGAGATTAACAGCTGCGTCTTTTTACACACTTTTTAAAAATCTTTGAGTGTTGAATCAGACTGGCAATTTTGTTCGGATCGCTTTCATTATTTTTACTGAAAAGCCATCACTGGCGTTCGGAATACAACCCCCTGCATTCCCAAATATACATCTATATAAGAATGAAAAATCATGCGTAGAACATAGATTATGAAACACTTTCCAACACATTCCAAATACTAAAACAAAACTTCACAATTTACCACGCAAATAATTTTGAAAACTCATAATTAATTTGAAAACGTAATTTCAGATATTAACTATTATTAGTCGAAAAAATATATCTATAATCTTTTGTGTAGTCTGGGTGTGATCCATAGATATATATGTACTAGTGTAAATGCCCGTCCTAGGACGGTGGGTAAAAATTGTGTTTTTCACTTAAAATTTGAAAAACTGATAAAAAATAATTGACAATATGGAACCGTTTAAATGAGCAAAATTCGGCTAGTTTATGTTCTAATAAACACACAATTAGCATTTACAATATTTCTGGGTAAACCAGGTTTTCCGGCTAATATACTATAACAAAATTAAGATTTCTTAATAAAACAAAAATTTAGCAACTATGCAATAAAACTGCGTAATTAAAACAGTCTGCTACAACTATTGAAATATTACTATTTTTTTAATAACACTTTGAACGTGTATTTTCATTGTTTACCCCCTCCCCCCCTCAAAAATTTTTTATATGTATATTGATTACTAAATAGGTATCTCGGGTTGAACCCCATCCAAAATAACGAAGGGGAAGCATTGTTAAAGTGTTCTTCACGCCTATTGGTGTTTTTTTTCTGTTTACCTGCGGCTGACGCCACGCAGCAGGGGTCGGACAGCTTCAAGTGATGTCTTTTATGTCGTATCCTTTAATCTTCATAGCTCCATGATTTTTTTTTTTCAATGAATCACAAAAGGATTGACTCTCTACCACAGCTTCTTATTTACGTTTTACGCACGAAATGCGCTACGTTTGTTTTCTGAAATGGCTGCGTAAATCCTTGAAATTTTGTTAGTTTTAAATTTTTATAGAAAATTATTTTAAACAGGAGGGATTATAGGTAGAAAAGATTTGTATTTAGGCAGATAGGTTTTGTCATATACGTCTCAAATCAAAATTAAGCCTAACGTGGCTTCATCTTATCGGAGGCTGGTAAGATTGATGGGTTCGCCCCAGATGCGTTACACTGCCTTTTATTATATAGAGATGCTACATAGTATGCTAAAATTTATTTCAGTTAGGAAACGCATAGTATAGTTGAAAATTCACCTTTAGCAATTTCTGTAAAGAAACGGAAATGCACTTGAGACTTTTTGAGCAACCCTGTATATGATCTGTGATATATGTGGAATAGCATTGTAATAATAGCATTAGGTTACGTTTATGTAAACTTTTTCTATAAAAACTGTCAAATGATTAGACAGTTTGCTGCATAAATTTTAAAAGTGCACAATCAGAAACATATACGGTAGTGAAACAGACTATCGTTGTGTGTATATTGAAATAAAATTAATCCTTGCATGTTTTTGGAAAATGTGAACAATGTTTTAAATTGATGAAAATAAATATATTTATATTATAAAACAATAGCCATCGGTTATAACGTACAGTCGTGGAAAAAAAATAAACACCCCCTACAAACTCCTCAACAAATTGTCGTAGACAAAAGTTACTGGTACCGAACGATTGGAAATAAAGTCTACTTTTAAATGACATATATAAAATTTGCTTAGGGGGCCATCTACATATTAAAACGAACCCAAACGTCATTTTTTTCAATAGCAATACCCAATTTTAACGAGATATTTCAAATCTTTGGTTCAAACTATGCCTAGAGACCAAATTCCAAGTCATTTGAATGATAAGTTTTTGAACTATAAGCATTCAAAATTTAGTGCTTCTATTGTTAAATTACATTTTCATATTTTTATTTATAACTCCTGAAATTATGCTCCTAATGTGCTAATTTTTTGTCTAGCAATAATACTAATATACTCAAACATAAATACGTCGAATTTGCAATTTTTATAATTTTATGATATGATTTATGAATTATGAAATTAATATTCGAAAAAATTATGAATTGCAATCTACAATTTTTTTCGTGGATTCAGATTTATTAAGTCCCGCTTTATGGAAATCCAAAATTTCACGTTTTACTTCTAAGTAGTTTTCAAATTATGCTTAAAAACGACAAAATGATGATTTAAGGGGCTGTCTATGATAGAAGTGACTAGATATTTTGAAATTTCTTATGCTATCCTGTAATCTAACAGGCTTCATTGACTGCTTGGGTGGTGCTTAAGGTGCCTCGATCAAGAAGGGGGCTCTCTCGGTTAACAATCGTGTACCAAACTTCAATTTGGATACAGCCTTTAAAATAAGCTCATTTTAAAATAATTAATTTCTCGGAAACTTATGGTACGAATTGCATAATTTTTTTTAGGCTAATTGGAGGGTGTAGAGTTCATTTATGCTGTCACCATTGTGTACTGCTATTGAAAAAACAAAGTTATGGTTCGTTTTTATATGTAGATGCCCCCCTAAGCAAATTTCATATACATCATTTAAAAGAAGACTTCATTTTCAATCGTTCGGTACCAGTAACTTTCTTCTACAATAATTTGTTGAAGAGTAAGTAAGGGGTGTTTACTTTTTGTTTTTCCACGACTGTACCTAGGATATAAAGTACTTTCCCTAATATCGTTCTTAGAGACAGCACAACTTCGTTTTCTTTTCTTTTTCTACTTCAATTTCAATATAAACTAATTTTCCATCAATATTACAATTAAAACAGTTATACTAAACACCCAAATCGGGCATTAAAAATATCTGAAAATGCCAAAAATTTGTCGTTTGTTTTCTGGTTTTCGTATCATAATTTTACTATAATTGTTATTATAATGGTATAAATAATCCACTATTTTGACTAGACTGCCAGTAAAAGCAACTGATTGTATAAACTGTAAAAAAACGGACTAGAAACGGAAATAATACTGGAAATCAAGACTCCAATACTATTTCCGTATTTTAACGGAAATTTTCCCTCGTAAATTCCAGAAAAACAGAAACTTTTCTGTAATTTATGGGGAAATCTTTCCTTTAAAATATGGAAACAGTACTGGCGTCTCGATTGCCAGTACTATTTCCGTTTTATAGTCTGTTTTTTACAGAGTACAAATATGAATTTTAAATTGATTTATGTATTTACTTAGTTCTGTCATATTATCATTATGATGAGCGGAATTTCGTTTAAGAGTGAAGTCAATAGACCCTTTATAAAATTTCTTTGAATTTCTTACAAAACAGTCTGCAAACGTGAAGAGGTGTAAGATGTCAATAAATTATAAGGCGTAATTTTATTTTTTAAGTGAAGGCTCTAAATATTTGAGTCCAAATTTTTTATTTTATTTTTATTTTGCATTTTTTTACATTCTTGAAGCGTAAATATTGTTTCATTAAAGCAATGTCGTGATATTCCATTTCTTTTTTAACCTTTTTTACTTGTTGAACTTAACGCCATTCTTAAACCTTAGACATGTATTTCATAAAGCCGTATTTTTCAAACTGGTCGACAATCTTTCTCGAGAACTATTCAACATATTTCCTTAATTTTTTTTAAAGAATATTAATCGTTTTTTTCTGGAGATTACACCACCTAAAAGTATAATTTCCCTTTATTTATTATTTGTTTAAGTTTGCAAAAGATTTAAAATAAAAAAAAGCGAAAAAGGTTATCTTTATTTGTTCAATGACCGCAATTTTTTTAAAATAAAATTTTTAGACTAAAATTTTGTATAAGCTATAGAGAATTTAATGTCTTTTCATAATTTGGTGACTCAATTTCTTTCAGATGTTTAAGACCTGAGAAAAACTGTCGCCCGATTAGAGCTTTACTGCGCACGCCTACAGCTTTTCGCCGTAGCAGAAGGTGTATTTTTCAGTTTTTTTTTTATCCAAAAATTTAAACATATAAATGAAATATCAATAAATGTAATACATAAAGTACAAAAGCGGTATCTCTGTTCTTTGTTATAGTATAAAAAATCATAAAAATCACGTTCATTTTTGCTAAAGAAGTAGAACCCCCCTTTAAGTAGTCTCTTTAAGTTTTTCTTTTGAATTCGTGTAATATAAAACGCCTTTAGAGGCAGTGAATCCTGTATTTACAATCTAACAGTTTTTTTATTCTTTACGTTTAGAAATAATTTAATTATATTTAATTATCAGTAGAATGTATCGCATAAAATCTCGTCATAGTACCATTAGGATAGAGTGAAAGAGTGAGGTGAAGAGACCTTTTATAAAATTCCCTTAAATAGTTTTCTAGGCAATCTACCAGACTTTATAGTACTCTGCCATAAGATATTGTTATGTATGTTAAATAAGCTTTAAGATTTCTTTTGAATTTATGCAATTCTAAAAGTCTTTACAAGCAAAATAGCCTAATTTTAATTTTGCTATTTTAAGAGTTTTCATATCATTTTTTCTTTTAAATTTTAGTATTATTTAAGTTTCTGTAGAATGTATCGTATAATATCTCGTCATAGTACCATTAAGATAAACAGAATTTTGTGTAAGATTGAGGTGTAGAAACGTTTTTTCAAAGTTTTTGAATATTCTTCTATACAGTCTAATAGCCAGGGTTTATATGGTTTTATTTGATAAATAGCTTTAAGATTTCTTTTGAATTTATGTAATTTAAAAAGTCTTTAGAAACAAAATATCCTAATTTTACTATTTTAAGAGTTTTCATATTTTAAAAAGAATAATTTTAGTAATATTTAATTTTCTGTAGAATGTATCATATAAAATCAAAATCACAGAACCATTTTGATAAACATAATTTCGTGTAAAAGTGCGGGGAAGAATAGTTTTATTAAATTTTCTTGAATACATTACAAAATAGTCTGCCAGCGAGTATGGTACTTTGCGATTAGGTGTGCTTTTATTTGGTAAGCTTTAAGATTTCTTTTGAATTTATGTAATTTAAAACATCTTTAGAAGCAAAGACCCTAACTTTACTGTTTTAGAAGCACTGTAAGAAAAAAAAAAAAAAAAAAAAAAAAATCCGTATTTTACAACAAAAGGTGCTGACACCCCGGCTGTCAACACAGTTGCTATAAAATTCTAAAGCTGCTGCCTTTATCAGTGCTCTAAGATTTCTCAAGTCTGGTGAAATTTGCGTTGCTATTGGCTGCGTGGTGCGCGTGACAGAAATAATTCGATTTTTACTGCACTCGTTGCTTGATTTGGCTTTCACAGCATCGGTGTTAAAATTCGATTTCACAGCATTGGTACTTGAAAAATTACAACACAAAGTGTAGGAAAAAGCGCAGTATTTTACACAAAAGTGTGCTGGCACTGCGGTTGTCCACACAGCTGCTGTAAAATTTAGAATCTGCTGTCTTTAAGAGTCCTGTAAAATTTCTCATGTCTGGGGAAAATCCCGTAGGCTCCGATTTTTACTTCACATGTTACTTGAATTCGCATTCACAGCATAGGTGCTTGAATTCGATTTCACAGCATCGGTGCTTGAAAAATTACAACAGAAAGTACAAGAAAAAATCACAGCATTTTTTACAGTGAGTTTCTGTATTCTCTTTTTTTTTTTTTTTTTTTTTAATAATTTTAGAATTATTTGATTTGTAGTAGATTGTATCATATAAAACCGTGTCATAGTATCATTAAGATAAAAATTCTTTTGTACAAGATCGATGTTCATACATTAATGCTTATTTGGACGATGTCCACAAAATGATGACTCAAACTTAATATTCCAGATTTATTTAATTATAATAATTATAAAGATGAAGTAGGTGTTATGGTTAATCGGTGGCTCAGAAATTTCGTTTGCAGTAAATTAAAAAAAAAATCAACTTTGGGACATTAAATGGTATGTAAAACTGCTAAATGTATCTTCAAAATTTCAAAACGTAAACTTTTCGTTCACGTTCCAATAGCTAAAAATTAGAAAAAGCAAAAACTGAGCGTTTGGATCCTGATTTTCACCCCAGTTTGAGTACTACAAGATTTCCCAATGCAGTCCTCAAACTGACTTGTACAATCTGTTAGTAAAACTTCTATTTTTTTTTAATTACCACTTACAACATTTATCAGCTAATTTATTAAAATCAGCCATTTATTTCATCTTTATACCGTTTACAGTGAATGAATTATTGAAGTTGAGAAGTTCCTTTTTTGAATATTTATATTTCACAGAACTTTTTATACGGAGCACTGTAAATAAAATATACAATATTTAATTTGATATAAATCGTTACATTTTCTTGCGTTTCTGAATGATTTTAAATTTTATTTTTGTCTAATGTTGCATTTTCAAAGATATAATGTAAGAAAAAAATAGTACCTCTATTTTGTTTGCTACAAATAGTTCTATTTATTTAATTGAATAAAATAATTTAAAAATAAAATGACATGCAGCAAAAACAAATTAGAATGTAACGTATTATAAATATATACTGCAATTAATCAATGTTGACAAGTAACTAATATATAAATATATGAGGAAAATATTAATAAGATTTTAGAAGGAAAAAAACCCCTTTAAATAAAAAAACTAAAAAACTTCATATAAGGATAAAACATAATAGATGCTTAGTAAATTATACCTTTTTAATTAACTTAAAATTTCGTGTAAAAATATTTTTTAGGAAAAATAAAACCATCACATCACAAGCCATCTAATTAAAGTAGTGTTTGCTCCATATTAATTATGATTTTGAGATGACTAAAGAAAATGACTTAAATTCACTATTTTTGAAATGAAGTTTAAAGGCATTTTTTAAATAAATGTGCTTTCATGATAACATATAATAAAGGCATTACATAGATATCAAATTGTAAATATTATACTTTTTTTCTGTCAAAATATTGTTAGTTTTTTTCTGTTAAATTTTTAAAACCTTTTAAGTATATATTCGTACATTTTATGCTAGCAACTAGTTAGAAGATTTATTTTTGTACAACTACTTTGCGTGAATTTTTAAATTTTATTAAGTTTTAATCAACAACAACATCACTATTAATAATGATTTATATTATTATTATTGTTATTATTATTATTATTAGAGCTGATGTGCTTAATTCGTGTTGCAATCTCTGTTGCAGTATAGTCCTTAGTCAAATTTATAGGTTTTGAATGATTACATATATATTTTCTATGTCTTTATGGAATTAATCAAATTATTTTTTGTGACTATTTCTTAACATATCTATATGATAAAACAAATACATATCCATGTGTAACGCTGACGTCATACTGGCAGTTGCAACGACCTGAGGAATCTATTTTATATTTACAGCAATTTTTTTAACATCTAAATATCCCATAATTTTAATTTTTACATCATCGAATAAGAAAAAATTGTATTTTCAAATGCAACTTGTTTGAAAGCTGTATGTCAATTTACTAATATTTTTTGGTTTTTAAAATAATTTTCAGTCAGGAATATTTTTAAATCTGCGTGTAACCCAATCGTAGAAGATTAACAGCTTTTCCCATAAAATAATTTAAGTAGTTCAGCATTTATTAGTTTCTGTGTAATATTCCACAACTAAATAGCCAAAAAACTTAAAACTTTATAAATAAATAAATAAAGCGCCAATGTAACAGATCTCTCATCGAAGTTCACGATTGAACACTCAAAAAATTAGAATAACAAAGTTTACTATATGTAGTGAAACATTTTACGATTCATTGCAGGCATATGGCTTATACGAAAGTAACATAAATGCTTTTTAAAGTCGTGCGTAGGAAATAAAAGAAAATATACTAATATATATATATATATATATATATATATTGCAATTTCCAAATAGAAACGATTTTTATCTACGTTTTGTACACCGAGCAGTATCGTGTATATTTAAACCGGTTAGTCCGGGTTGGATTGCCTCTATATTTAAAAAAAAGGCATCTATTTAATATGTCTTTTACATTTTGAAATTTTCTTTATAAACGAAGCATTTACTAAGTCTTTGGTCTATAAATAATGCAAGCGATATAACTCCTTTTTAGTAAAGTCACCACGCTACCAAAATAGATTAGCTGGTAGCTATCTCACCTCACTTGTTCAGTATAAAGCGAATTACTAGATTATAGTAACTTGTTTGACCTTTTACTCAATGCTAACGCTCTTTCGCCTACTGATCAAGACATCCCTAGTTTAAATTCCGGCATCGCCAATTGACTCTCTGATCCCTGGTTCAAATCCGACCAGCGCCAATTCACTCTCTTTCTCCGGGTCACGAATCAAAAGAGATATTTGGCGCTGCCGGGACTTGAACCAGGGATCTCAAGATCAGTAGGTGAGAGCGTCAGCGCCCAGGAAAAGGACAATCCAGTTATTCTAAGCTTGTAACTGCTTTATACTGATCAAGTGACATTAGATCGCTACACACTCCATCCCCATTGAGGAAGATATCTTGCTGATGTCCGACCAGCGATATGCACTCGTGAGTGATACAGTCCTGCGCATGTGTGATGCGTGGGATAACAGGCTAAGTGCTGGGAGCGTTTCACAAGGTTTGTGTGCAAGGGATGATTTGTTTAGTTTTACCATCTGTTGGTTATGAGATGTGATGATTGCTGTTATTGAAGATTGTTGAAGAAAACGTGTTTGTCCGGGTCACCAATGAAGAGATTCAATTGACACCGGAAGGAGTTGAACCAGGTATCTCATGATCAGTAAACGATAACGTTAGAATTGAGCAGAAGGTCAAGCCAGTTAATCGAAGCTATTAACTTGCTTTATACTGAAAAGTGACAAGACCAAAGACAAGTGAGATGCAATTGATACAAGCTACTATGAGGAATTCTATAATTTTAATCGTAATGGGAATGAGCGAGATTTTCTACACAGACCTATCCTACTTCGAGGGGATATTCCATAACACGGATTTTACGTGCATCTGCATGGTATGTACACAGACCAGCAATATGCAATACTTCCAGAGGCTCTTATTCCCAAATACTGACTACATTTCATGGTTATACACTTTACTTATCGAGCAGGAATCTTTGTTTTGCAGCATGATTGAAAATGTAGCATGTTTTAAAATAACAGTGTTTTCAATTACTTTTATGATCTTGTTTAATATTAGTATACACTCAAAATTCATATCTAATCGCTATTTTCAAGTAAATATCTTAAAAGTGCTTATATTAATTTAAAATTATTAATCCGAAGGAGGCAAATAAATGCCGTTAAACTGCAGTTAAAAGATATTTTGATAAATAAAATAAAATAATTATTTTTACAAATTAACATTGCGTCATTTTCAAATAAATATTTTGTCTCAATATGAAAAGTTTTAAATGTCAAGTGGTAAATAAAAACAAAATTATAATAAATCAGAAAATTAGTATAAAAGTAAATTTATTGATTTGTTATTCAAAGATTTAAATAAATGTAGTTTTTCCAATTAAAAGATAGCTAACAGAATATAGTAATAAGACAACGATTCTTGGAAATTGATATTACGTCATCTGCAAATTAATATTTTATTTTTTGCTGAAAAGTTTTAAATGTCAAGTGTCCCAAAAAATAATTATTATCATGACTCAAATATTAATATAAAAATCAATATATAGAATGGTTAATACTTAAGATTGAATATGAAATTAATTGCACTTCACATCATTGAAAAGTTTTCCAGTTACAACATATAGTTTACAAAGCAATTACAAGTCTGGTTTTGTAAGTTTTAACAAATATATAATGGATGAAAACATAAATTTTCATTGGTATATAATTTATCTTCCCACCCACGCATGTGACTTTTAAAAATCTATACGGTAAAATACAAGATGTCCAAGAGTAATGTAAAAATATCTATAGTAGAAATAAACAAATTAGAGCAATTCAATTTCAACAGAAAAATGTGGGATTTTTGTTTACCAAAAATTTTACTACACGAACACTCAGTTAAGTTTTTTACCTACGGTATCTACTTCGAAACTGCTGTCTGTAGCTATTTAAAGCATTATGAGGAAGAAATTATGACAGAAAAATTAGATGCCTATGCTGCACAGCATTACACCTTGTGTCTACTCTCAACAGTGTCCAATAGCTAGATCCTAAACCCTTTGGTATATACACATAGTTCTAAATATAAAAATGATTTAAATGAGGTTAAGAAGTATTTTAAAAGCGATTTGTGACAATAAAAACATTTCTTACAATATTACGAAATTAAAAATATATACGGTCGCCCGTTCATATAAGTTATATTTAGTAAAAATATCCTATTACAGTAAGAAGGTAAGATAAAAGAGGTCATACTCTACTACGATGACCGAGTAATAGCAGTTTAAAATTGAAGCATCTTTTTTGCTGCGAAATAGGGTTTGTTCACAAGTTTAGTAGAAAAATAAATGATTGTCCGATATATAAAAGTAAAAATTCAGAGTGAAACTAACGTTACAATATAAATTTGATATCTATTTTTATTCTGACACATTAAAAAATATATATATACAACTTGTACTAAACATATAAATTAAGGAATAACAGAATTTTTGTTAAGTGAAATAATGAAAAGCAACACTTACAATTATTTTCAAAATCATGCTTGTTTTAAAATGCTATTAGATTATCTCATATAAAACTTAATTAATAAAAATTACAGTTATATTAAAACTTGCTCGAAGTGATTACCTTTGGCTGAAATGCAGAAATGTACACGCGAAATAAATCCTTCTAATATTTTAAGCACTTTGTGTACGATCACTCGGAGCATGGCCCAAATCATCTGTGTTCAGATGCAGAAAATTGGCATAAGTCATGCAATTCTAAGTTGAATAACTCGATCAATTTTATTATTAGATTAATGGGACTTTGTTTGTCTTACTTGTCAGTGTAATAGGGCATTTTTACGAAATATCACTTATTTGACCGGGGAAAAGTATACAAATTTTAATTTCTTAAGTTTTTACGAAATGTTTTAATTACTAAAGGCGACCTTTTAAAATACTTACTTCATTCAAAACATTTTTGTAATTGGCACTATATGTCTATGATTAACGTTTTAGAAATTATCATTGGGCACCATTGAGAGCAGATATGCTATATATCTCAACTCCTTTTAATACAATCCGTCTGTGATACGCTCAATTCCGCTAACCATCCCAGGTGTGTATTCCTCGGTAAATATAGCACTCATTTTTTTAACACAGATTATTTAGTTTATTTACAAAACACAAAATGACGTTATACGACAACACAAATGATTATAAAACTATGTACAATGATATAATAGGTTTCAAAAGATGCACAACCACGTCACATTTTACTCCAAAAGCTAATTATTTCACTAACTTATTAAATTACTATATACCGGTGCTCATAGCACCTGACACACTTCGGTTTTTATTACAATCTTTCGGTTTCTCATAAAAAACTCTCGCTGCGCTCACATGCCGGCATCCACAATACTTCTACCTTCCACACTCTAAATAAACAGTGTCCACCCTACCTCTCCGCGCACCCACATGTCACGTGTCAATGGCACCTGATAAACCAAAGGAAAGCTTATCCAGACGTCTCCAGACATCACACCCCCCACCCAAGATTGAAAATGGGGGAGGGGGTCCTTCATTTTCTATTTGAAATCTAGTCTGGAGTCGTCCTCATACTTCATTTTTCAAACAAACTACCCAAATGAAAATACAAATTAATAAACATATACAAAAAAAAATACAAACTACATTCTTGAAATAGTCTGGACACACCGACTAAAACTCTTCTTACCTACTAATACAAAACAGAATTAATACTTAATAATACATGATAATAAATGCAATAAACCAAAAACATATACAAGATATAGATGCAGGAACAATTAAAGTAATCTTAACACTTTAAAGTCTAAAACAGTTTGGAAAGTTTTTCACAGTTTGTTTTCTTATCCAATAGTCTCAAGTCTACACAGTGCGTCTGCATTTATCAACTTAGCACCAGGTCGGTTCGAAATCCTAACGTCATATTTCTGCAGTGCTAATGCCCATCGCTTCAGTTTGGAAGATTGAGGGGTATTTTTGGTGATGAAAGTTAGAGGGTTGTGATCGGTGATAAGTTCCACAGGTGAACCAAAAATCCCCGTTTTGAACTTCTTTAGACTCCAGATGACCGCATAGGTCTCCCTTTTAATAGTCGGCCAAGCCTGTTGAGTTTTGGTGGGCTTTTGACTAGCATAGCTAACCGGGTACAGTACTCCGTCTTTACGTTGTGATAAACACGCGCCGATGCCGACTGCAGATGCGTCGCACTCGATGACAAATGGCACTCCAATAACGGGAGTATGTAGACTAGGTGCTTCGATAAGACCTCTTTTCAACTGACTGAACGCCCGATCATGGTCTTCTGACCAACACAACTGTTCTGGACTGTTCTTTTTCGTCAGTTCAGTTAGAGGACATGCTACTTAAGCATATTTGGAAATGTAATCTCAATAATAATTAAACAGACCAAGAACACTTTTCAACTGTTTCTTCGTTTGAGGCACAGCTAGCCTTCGAATGGTCTCCACTTTTCCGGGGTCGGCTACCGGACCCAATGATATGTCCTAAGTACTTGATCTGATGTTTTGCGAATTCACATTTTTTTAAGTTGACTGTGATCTTAACTGTGATAATTTAGAAAATATCTTTTCTAGATGTATCAGGTGTTCAGAAAAAGACGGCTATGTCGGTTATATATGCTCTAGCGAACTCCTTGTACTCGGACAGTGATTTTTTCATTTCTCTTTGAAAAGTCGCTGCTGCGTTCTTGAACCAGAAGGTCATTACTTTAAACTCATTCAGGTCATTACTTACTAAGCCCTGTGAGTTTTAAAACATGCTAAATTTGACTCATTTCTTCTAATGGTATGGCCCAATACCCTTTCAATAAGTCTATCGTAGTTATCACATTGGCCCTGCCAATACTGAACAACAGATCGGTGGCATTTTCCATTAGGAAATCATCAGTTTTTGTAATAGCATTTAGCACTCAAAAATCTACGCATAGGCGCAAGGCCCCATCCTTCTTCGTCACGCACACTACTGGGTGTGTCGCCTCTGACTCACTTTCTTCAATCAGATCTAGTTCCAATAGCTCCTCAATTTGTTTATCTACTTGAGGTTTCAAGGCCTCTGGGATTCTGTAAACATAGGGCTTTTTCTTTTCTGCGTCACTTATTCTTATTTTATGCTCTCCTACCTTGGCTATTTGCGCTTTTCTAGAAAATAATTCTTTATATTTTTACGATAAATCTAACATTTTTGCTGTCTCCACCTTTCCTAAATAGATCGACTTCCAAAATATTGAACAGGTCGGAGTTATCTTTCGTACTGGGGGTGGTATGGACCTCCCCTAATTCTTCCTCATTTTTGAAGATCACCCCCACCGCCTGTACCCTAGGGGTAAATTTTCTTATCTTATTTACGTGGACATTTCTAACATTCCCGTTCATTAATTTCACTTTATAAGAATCAGGGTTACAGTGAGGCACTATTTCGGCTGGCCCTGTCACCTCGCGTAAAGGTTGTTCGTGGAGTCCGGAATTAATAAATATATTTGGTCCCCCGGTCTAAATTCCTTGTAAATCGCTCTTCGATTAGCGTACTTCGCATACGAGCTTTGCTTAACCTCCGACACTATTGCAGCTTGTTCCGCCGCCATTTCTAAATTAATTTTTAACTCCTGGAGATATTCGGTCGCGCTCTTTCCTAGATTTATAGGTAGTGGGATTTCGCCTGCCCATGTAGATTTTAATACCGCCAGTAGCCCCCTAGCCTCCCTTCCGTACATTAATTTGAATGGCGATACGCCCGTAGTGCTATTCGGAATTTCTCTGTACGCAAATAATAGATAGGGGATGTGTTTATCCCAATTTTTATTGTCGCTACGAATTATATGGTCGAACATACGTTTCAATACCTGATTATATCGTTCAACAAGTCCCGAGCTCTGTGGGTGCCCCGGCGTAGCAAACCTAATAGCCGCCCAAAGCCTTGCATGAAACTCTTGTATTAACACTGATACAAAATTTCTTCCCTGATCACTCGCTATTACGCGGGGTATTCCTGTTCGCATAAATATCTCTAACAATGCATCGCACGTAGCTTTAGGCGTAATTGTCCGTAGCAGAACTGCCTCTGGCCATCTCGAATGTTGGTCTACCAAAGTAAGTACGTATTGATGCCTACGCGCTGAAGGAGTTTCAATTTTTCCAATTATGTCAATATTTACAACGTCGAACGGAAGTTCCGGTCTCTCAATTGGGACAATTGGTATCTGATCGCTGCCCTCTCTCTGTTCCGTAGTTGACAATCCTTACATGACGCACAATATTCTTCCACATCGCGCGACATTCCTGGCCAAAAAAATGAATAACGAATTCTCTCTTTTTTTTTTTCATACCGAGATGACTAGCGAAAGTCGATTCGTGCGCCATTTTTAAAATTTCCCCTCTTCTCACCTTTGGTACCACTAATTGCATAACTTGATCTCCCGAAACTCTTTCCCTATGATAAAGCAAATTGTCTACCATAACAAAACCTGTTTTCTCTTTTTCTGCATCTTTGAAAGCTCCCTGTAACGATTCGCATTTATTCTGATATGAGGTGGGACATATTTCCCATGATTCATACTTCCGGGTTCATCATAGTTACGAAAGGATTTTATACGTCTATCATATAATTCCGAAAAAGTTCTACCTTTTGAAGTAAACCAATTATCGCACAATTCCGTGATTTCGCGTGGTTTTAGCCAGTCATCCATTTGCTTTTATTTAACGTAACTGCTCGTTTCTGAATCTAATGAACTCAATAATCTATTTGTAACAATTAATTCATTAAGAGTATCGAAATCATTTACTTTCCTAAGCTCACAATAAAATTCCCAATTAGCTCGGATTCTGCTTGCAAATTGTAAATGGTTTTCATTTTTCATTCTCTTTGCCGTAAGGAAATTTTCTAGGCAAGCTTCCGGGGTAGGCTGAAATTCTTTCAAAATTAAAGCCTTAATCTTCGGATAACTCTTCATTTCATTTGTATTTACATAAACTAATAAATGTGCCGCGCGTTCGCCTACTAAATTTAGTAAAATTTCAACTTTTAACTCTCCCGCAACATTTTTCATTTCGAATGCTTTTTCGAGCGAACTAAAAAAATAAATTCCACGCTTCCGGTTTAGTCGGGACTGGCATATTCAGAGTTCTAACACTTTTAATTAGAGATTCTAAAGAATTAGTATGGGGTTTTTGTCCATCCCCCCCGACTCCGAATTCTTATCCTCAGTTTGAATCTTCGCCATTTCTAATTGGACTTTTATGATTTCTAATTTTGTTCTCTCTAATTTTAGTGCAACGTTTTGTTCTGTTTTGACATTTTCTCTTTCAATTTTGAGTAACTCGGCTTCACGTTTTCTTTTTCTACTCTATCTGATACCGTAGTAATTAAAAACTCTTTTATAAATTCGGTATCCTTAGCATATTGGTCGCTCCCCACAATGAGTGTTTTCAAATCTATCATTCTGTATTCAGATACTACTTTTAAGCCTAACTCAGTTGCGACTACAACTAAATCTTCTTCCCTCTGCCCTTTAATGCTAAACTTTTTTCTTTTTCAATTTCAAACTTTTATAATAAATTCCAAACTTTTATAATAAACTTTTATAATAAATTTCAAACTTTTATAATAAATTATACATATAACAGATACTTTCATATTAATTAAATAAATCATGCAATAAATGACATACTATAAATAGCATCTTTCCTCTGACATGCTTAAATCAATCATAATAAATAATATACTTTCCTTTCGTCTGCTTAAATCATCTATATAAATATACAAACTCATACTAATAAGTCACATTCTATCTTTAAATATTTCTTATTCAGATTACTTCAATTAAAAATAAATAAACGTGCATCTTACTTCTAATAACAGCTGTCGTTTTCGAAAACAGAGCGTGTGATATACTCTCGAAATCCGCTAACCATCCCAGGTGTGTATTCCTCGGTAAATATAGCACTCCTTTTTTTAACACAGAATATTTAGTTTATTTACAAAACACAAAATGACGTTATATGACGACACAAATGATGATAAAACTATGTACAACGAAATAATAGTTTTCAAAAGATGCACAACCACTTCACATTTCACTCCAAAAGCTAATTACTTCATTAACTTATTAAATTACTATATCCCGGTGCTCATAGCACCTGACACACTTCCGTCTTTATTACAATCTTTCGGTTTCTCATAAAAAACACCCGCCGCGCTCACATGCCGGCATCCACAATACTGCTACCTTCCACACTCTGAATAAACAGGGTCCACCCTACCTCTCCGCGCACCCACATGTCACGTGTCAATGGCGCCAGAGAAATCAAAGGAAAGGTTATGCAGACGTCTCCAGACATCACACCGTCATATTTAACTTTTTTAACCCTAGATGAACCGCACCCTTTGCAATGTTCTACAAACAACTGACAAAACTGAAACCCCGTTTCTTATAGGTAAATGTATTATTCTGACGAAACGAACTTCGAGATTAACCCTTACCGGCCGGAGTAATTCTGTTTATAAACTGATGAAACAATGGACTGACACCGCAATTTATAAAAGAATTTATTAGAAAATACGAATTTGCTTGTTTTCATGTACATTGTAATGGGAAAATTTTAGTTAAATATTCTTGGTGCAGTTTGTCAGTTTTGGAATTAAAATTAGGTGTCCTTTTTAAAGACACCGCGCCGGAAAGGTTTAAAAATCAAAGGATTTTTTATGTATTTACGTGAAAACCACGTCGATAAATTGTCTGCGCTATAAAAAAAGATAAATATTTCTTAATCTTCTTATCTTCTTCCGAGTTACCTGAGATTACAAAGAGCGTTTCTTTATCTTTAAAAGCTTCTGAAACAATAGACTTTTGAGATTTTAAGAAGGATTTCTGAAACAAATGTTTATTTTGCTGACCACAAGTTTCGGAAATGTTTCCGAAAAGTTTTTACTGTCTATTAATCCATTTTCTCTACCCGAAATATGTGTTACTCGGATGTTATGAATTCTCAATTAAATGCATTCAGCTGCGATATAGACATTATGCACGCAAGCTTAACAAAATAATGTTAATTTTAATAGTAATAGTATTAGTAATAATTTTTATGTTAGTGTTAATGCTGTTAATTTATAGTGTTTGAGGAACGTGAAAATGGTTATTGAGAAATGATAGCATCCAAAAAGCTTATACTTTGGATTGAAACACTGATTATAATAAAGTGTAAAAGCGTCTCGGAGATGTTTCCGAAAACTATGGATAACAAAAGAAACCTTTGTTTCGGAAATGCTCTTTTATATGTCGGAAACCTGTTTTCCTTCAAGGTTGTTGGAGATAAAAGAACGGTTTCGGAAATCGTTAAGCAAAGCAACTGGAAATCACTGACTTTTTTAATGTATTGAAACAATGAGGATTTATTAAAATGACTGTGTGTTTCTGTTTAAAATTATGTAATTTCTTTTTTAAATGAAACCTCTGAATAACACCCACCTCTGAAGAGCGGTCACTTTTCACCGGTCCCAGGGTAACCGTTATTCAGAGGTTACAGTGTACTTAGTTTTATTATATGTCCGTTAAATTTGTATTTTATTTATATTATATTACATTATTTATTTATTTATTGATGAAGTTTTACTTTCGTTGTGGATTATCAGCCTGAAACAAATTATGAAGTATTTATATTGTTTTAAGTGAAAATGGGTTAATCTTTCGTTTTCGGAATGGACGCAATAGAAATAGATTTTAAAAAAATAATGCTTGTAAATTATTCTAAAAACTTTAAAAAATCGTTAAAGTTAGATGCAAATTTTATTTCTGTAATTAGTCTCCTGTGTCAGTTCTGATATATTGTATTATTTTTTTTATGTGTAACAGTGTAATCCAGCATTGTATCCTGTATCGTATCCTATATGCAAAAATGGGAAAAACTTCTTTTAACTCCCATTGTTTTTGTTGTATCTGTAAGCCCTATCAAGTGGATTTTCCACATTTGGTTCACACCTGCACTTCTTTTGTTTAGTGTATTTTATTGTTTTTTACTTGTCCACCAATGTATAATACTGCATTATGAGTTTTTTTTTCCTTTCCCTTCAAAATCTGTAATGTACATAAGTCTGTATAATAATAAGTCCAGCACGCTTGGGATATATCTGGGCTGCCACTTGTATCATTTCTGTATAATATTGTAAGTTTTAATATATAGGGGTCTTTTTCAACGAAGGTATTTCCGGGCCCTGCCTCCGGCAGCGGCCCGCTATCATGGTAGTTATTCTGCTGGGCGGGGCTTGTTGAGCTAAAACCATATTGGTAGGCCTCCCCGCCTGGCCTGAAACTGAAACTGAAACTGAAACTGAAAGAACATTTATAATCCTATTGAACTGTTTGAAAACTGAAATTCTACAAACTTTAGAAGTTAATAAAATTAGCGAAATTTAAATTTTATTACGGGGATTTTTATTCACAGTGCTAAGAAGGTGTAAAACCAACAGAGTGAAAAGTATCCAGGACAGGGTTCGAAGCTGGATCTTTGGTTCAGCGCACCAACGCTCTTCCATCTGATTCACCTGGTACGACACACCTAGCCTGGCACCCTTCACTCTTAAATGTTGGTAAGGCTGCAGCCGCAGCACAAGATGGAATGACTTTCATGAACCACAATCCTGTGGTAAACATGGTCATCATTTAAAATTATTAAATATAAAGTATCAGATGTCATATATTCCCGCGGCCGCCATCTTAGATTTTTTTCTAGGCGTGAAAACCGCTTTTCTCCCAAGTAGTAAATTTCTCTAAGCGGCAATTTATGCGCATGTTAGTCTTAACAAAAATAAAATGTAAATAATAAAATATAATCCTGAAAAACGCAGGAAACTCCTTAAAGCGGCAATTAGAAAATGAAAGTATGAACGCTACGCGTTCATAAACAAACAAAAAAAAAAAAAAAAAAAAAAAAAAAAAAAAAAAAAAAAAAAAAACACCACTGGATTCAGAAAACTATTTCTGCAGCAATCTGAAAAATACACGAAAATGGTTAAAGGGCAATTAGTAAATGGACGTATGAACGCGGAGCGTTCATAAACCGAAAAAAAAAATCACTTGATTCAGCAAACTACTTCTGCAGCAATCTGAAAAATGCTCGAAACTCGTTACAGCGGCAGTCAGTAAATGCAAGTATGTTGCTCTGCAGTAATCTAAAAAATGCATGGAATGAATGAGAAATATACAATAAACGTATAAAATAAACCATTACAACACAATATGCATTAAATTATTAACATACCGTAACAGGCATCTCCTTTCTTGAAAGCTAAAGCACAAAATACCTGCTACCATAGCCTTCGTTTTCCAAAATAACCTTATCACTACACACTGTAATCAAACCTCATTTCCTCATATTTCTTAATTACGTCAGATACAGCGTGTAAACGAACTACAGAACCCTTAGTCAATCAAATACAACTAAAAAATATAACATAGAAATAAAAAGACAGAAAGATTCAACACGGTATTAAACCACATGCACAAAATCCCAAGCGAAAAACAGCGTCACGTACTGACGCCACAATCTCGCTGAAAAACGAGATTGCCAGAACACGTCACGCGTCGTGGTTCCATATCGATAAAGATCGCCAACATAAAATCGCCAAGAAATCTCAAAATATCCAAGATGGCGGCTGCGGGAATATACGGCATCTCAGCCAATATAAAATAGATGCTGGGTTAATTTGGACTCATGTTTGCGTAGGATTGTGGTTCATGAAAGTTATCCCATCTTGTGCTGCGGTTGCAGCCTTACTAATATTTAAGAGTGAAGGGTACTAGTCTAGGTGTGTCGTTCCATGTGACTCCGATGGAAGAGCGTTGGTTCGCTGAAACAAAGACACAGGTTCGAACCCTAGCCTGGATAATTTTTCATTCTGTTGATTTTACGCACTGTTAGAATTGTGAAAAAAATCCCTGCCGGCCCGGCCTACAGGCAGAGGTAGATTTCGAAGTTAAGTATACTAATTTCACCAACAAAAACTAAATCATTATTAGATATAAATCCACTTTAACAGTTTTATCTGTCTGCTTTTGACGAGTTTTTATTTCCTTTTTATAAAATCGCTGGTTTTATCAGAATCATGTTAAGGCGATATTAAAAAAAAATATTTTTCCATGCTCAACAACTCGAAATTTTCTGGCACATTTTCAGATTCATTTTTAATAAAAAAAAAAAAGAAAAGAAAAAAAAGAAACATGTTTACGTGATTTTTGAAAAGATTTATAAGCGACCTGTGTTTTTATTTTTCTTTCAATTAATTAAAACTTGATTAATAAACAATTATTTTCTCAGTAGGGCAATATTTTTCCTTTCTAACACAATCGCTTCGGGAAATTCTGTTCAAAATGCCCTCTTTGACATCATTATTTGAAATATATTCTGCCTCTATCAAAAAATCTATCATTAGTGTACACTATATAGTTCTGAATAAGAGAATCTAGCAACTGGATGCGTTTGAGAGCAAAAATGAATTTAAAAATGAGTAAGAAAATAGACAGTTTGGATTTGAATGCACCCTTAAGAAGATGATTTTTTTCTTCAACTACGATGTATTTTTAATTTGTTTTTGCTGTAAGAATTTTCCGTATCAAAAACTTGTCTATATAAATGTTGAAGACAATATTAAGAAGATATATGATAAATTCATGGAGATATTATATCTTGTGAATTGACGGAGTTGTGAAAATTTTTCTTCTTCAACCCCTCTTTTTTGTTTTCGTTTTTAATTTTTTTTTTCGGTACGAATTGGTCCTATCAAAAACTTGTGAATATAAAAGTTGTAGATAATATTAAGGAGATGTATAATAAATTAAATGGATTTGATATCTTAAGAAATGACGAAGTAAGGAACTTTTTTCTCCCAAAAACCCTATTTTTTGGGCCCTTTGAACCAATTTTTAATTTTATCAAAAATCTGTAATGCATGAATTTTTGGCGCTATTTTTAGAAGTAATAAAAACTTTAAACTGATTTGATATGTACAAAAATTAAGAAGATATGGGTTTTTTTCGGTTTTCACAAAACCCCTCCCTATTTCCATCCCCTTTGTCCGCTTTTGCCCATTAACGAACTTGACCGACATTTTATGTCCCTGGATTTTATGTATCAGTTTGGAAGAGATTTGTGCAGAATTGTGGAAGTTATCGTGTCCAGAAGAAAGTGATAACACAATTGCTTCGAGAAATTCCGTTCAAAATGCCCACTTTGACATCATACTTTGAAATATATTCTGCCTCTATCAAAAAATCGATCATTGCGATACATTATATAGTTTCTGAATAAGGGAACCTACCAATTAAATGCGTTTGAGAGCAAAAATGAATTTAAAAATGAGTAACAAAATAAGCAGTTTGGATTTGAGTGCATCCTTAATTCAATGATTTTTCCAACACAATCCGCTTCGGGAAATTCGGTTCAAAATGCCCATTTTAACAGCATTTTTAAAAAAATATTCTGCCTCTATCAAGAAATTGACCATTACGGTACATTATATAGATTCTAGGTAAGACAACGTACCAACTGGAAGCCTTTGGGAGCAAAAATGAATTGTAAAATGAGTCAGAAAATAAGCAGTTTGGATTTGAATACACCCTTACTTAGATGATTTTTTTCTTCAACCGTTATGTATTTTTAATTTGTTTTTGCTGTAAGAATTGGTCCTATCCAAAACTTGTCTATATAGATGTTGTAGACAATATTAAGAAGATATATGATAAATTCATGGGGATTTTATATCTTTAGAATTGACGGAGTTATGGATTTTTTACTTCTTCAAACCTCCTTTTTGTTTTCGTTTTTAATTTTTTTTGCGGTACGAATTAGTCCTATCAAAAACTTGTGAATATAAAAGTTGTAGATAATATTAAGAAGATTTATAATAAAATTAATTGGAATTGATATCTTGAGAATTGACGAACTTATGAATTTTTTTCTCTTAAAAACCCTATTTTTTGTGCCCCTTGAGCCCATTTTTAACTTTATCAAAAATCTGTGATACATAAAATTTTGGCCCTATTTTTAGAAGTAATAAAAACTTTAAACTGATTTGATATGTACAAAAATTAAGAAGTTATGGGGGGTTTTCGGTTTTCACAAAACCCCTCCCTATTTTCATCCCCCTGGTCCGATTTTGCCCATTAACGAACTTGACCGAGATTTTATGCCCATTGATTTTATGTATCAGTTTGGAAGAGATTGGTGCAGAATTACGAAAGTTATCGTGTCCAGAAGAAAGTGATATATATATATATATAGATAGATAGATAGATAGATAGATAGATATATAAAGTTTTTTACTGAGGGTGGTTTTGGGTTCTAGGGGTCATGATCGGTGTAGATCTGCAAAATTTTTTCAGAAATTCCAACATAGGAACGATCCCAATAGGTAGTATTTCATACGAAATCTACCTAATAAAAATTCGCGTGGTTAAATTTAGATTTCTCGGGCGTAAGTCATGGTTGATAATTATTAAATAGCGAAATTTATTGGACAAATTGTTGTCTCTGTCCATATAACGCTCGAGCTATTCACAGACATGTTTTTGGCATAATAACTATTTATCCGAAATATCTTGTTCTAGCATGTGTAAAGCTATTTATAGAAGTCTGTAAGCATGAAAAAATAAATAATAAATATTATTGAAAAAAAAAAAAAACAGATTCACGTATTCAGAAGGTTTTGTCTGATATGCTTTATTGAAATCACCAATGACAAATAATAATAAAAAAAGTTATAAAAGTCTGTAGTTTCTTTTTTTTTTTTTTTTTTTTTTTTTTTTTTACATTTATATATATATTAGTATACAGTCAGAAAATTTTCTATAGATTCAGTATTTTATTTTAAAGCGTTTAGAGTTTCTTTTATCAATTTTTAGCATTTTTATTCCCGTAAAATGTTTTCTTTATTCCCAGAGTTCATTCATAAAATATGTGTATTTAATTGAATAATCATTTAAGAGACATAATAAACTTTTCATAAAAGATAAAATATAAGATATAACAGTGTAAAGATATTACCTTATTAAAGGTGAAATTCGAAGTCTTATAATAGAACATTTTCACAGAGTAGTTTGTTTAATATGTCGTCTTAAGAGTAAAATCATTTGTAGAATATTTTGAAGTTCCTCTTTTATGCTGTATAGAATTTTATGAGAAAAATTGTTGCATTACAATAAGAATCGGATTTTAAAATGTGTTGCTTTAAGTGAAAAAAATTGACACAAGGAAAGGAATAATTTGAAAATTATAATACGAATAGGAAAAAAAAAATATATTTTTTTATGTATTATAAAGAATGTACGGCAAAATATTAACGATGTTCATTTTATTAATAATTTATAATTAAACTTTTCAGCATTTATTTCCAGCTTATTTGATAAAATTTGTTTTGAATAATATAATTAAAACAGAAAATCTTCCTACAAGAGTAGGAAATTGAAAATGATTACAATTTTTTAATTCGGTACCAATACACCACTAATATCGATTTAATCGAAAGTACTTCCACTATGTAAATGAATATCAATTTCAACTAACGTCATACCCTAGCAACCATCTTGACAACCTTGCAGGCATTTTGTTTGCACCATCGGATTTGGGGGCATGTGGTCACGTGGTTGAAACTGATATATTGTTTCCTAATCTATGAAATAAAATATAAAAACGAACGGAAATATACATTAACCTACTCCGTGTAACCAATGTTTTACGATAGTATTCTTTATCATTCGATAGATCATAAACCAATATGTTTTCGAGATTTAATGAATCACTTATAAAAAGAAAGTTTATTTTGCTGACACTGATTTTCGGAGAAGATTCCGAGTACTTTGTATTGTTATACCAAATAGTGTAGTGTATTAATTAGTTTTATCAAACAGGAATATAGGTTTTGGATGATATTCATTCATAATTAAACTTTCTTAGCTGCGTAATTATAATTTGTACAGAATAGAGTAATAAAATAATATTAATTTTAATTTCAATGTTTATACTCTTAATTTATCAAGCTTGTTGAAAATGTAAGTGTTTATTTAAGAATTGATGGTTCCTAAAAAAACATTCCTGTTTGAATAAGTAGATTATTACACAGTACTACTCGAAAACGTTTTTATAAATAAATCCCGAAAACATATTGGATTTTGTACCTTTCCGAATTGTGATTCACTCGGGACAAGTTATCGTAGGTTTTCGTTCGTAGGTATATTACATTTACCTAGATTCAGATTATTTTTTAAGTGCAAATAAATGAAAAAAATCTGTTTAATGTTTACCTTAAATTGGAAATGTGTGCAATAAAGAGCTACTAGTAGAAAACTTTTGGCATTACACTGAAAGAATTTGAAATGCCATGATTCCAAGAAAATTAGGAATAAATTAGCAAGATATTTCTTGCTAATAATAAAGTATTTCTATACTTTAATCTCAAGACCCTATTTCATGTCCCTATTGTAATACGTAGCATAAAAGCAAATTTATGTATATAGATGTTCCCGTCGATAGTTCGTCACAAATCATTAATACACACAACTCACAAATAAATTAAACTAGCGGGCTGTATTACTAATTAAACTTTAATTCACAAACAATAAATTGATCGAGAGCCGATGTTTACACTACTCCTCTGATCGGCGTCTCCAACCCAACTCACAAGTTTCCAACCAAACGACATAGATGGCGCTTCTAGCGGCAACAATACATATACAGATATAAACAAAAAAAAAATGATATATATATATTTTACCATAGATGCTAATTGTTGAAATCAGGTATTGAAATGTCTAATGCGTTTTCCGAATTCTTTGATGATACATCATCTTTCGTCTTATTAAACAGTGAAGTTTTGGTATAGTATTTTGAAAGTGTATTGGAAAAAAAAGTATAATCTATGCTTGATGAATGAATTTTTTTGCTTGTTTCAGTGTGTTTTATTGCAAATGCAATTGATAAAAATTCAGAAAATACAGATTTGTTTCTCTTGTTGTCAGTACACAATGTTAGTTACTTTTCTAGTTTAGGTTCCTTGGTGGTTTTGTAAAAGCTCGGCAAAACTTGGGTCTCAGAAAGTAAAATTTGTTGCCAAATCATGAAAAAAGCAATGAAAACCAGTCTAATAAACTTTTATGCTTGTTTATATAAGTATTTATAAATAAGGGAAATATTTTATTTATATATATTATTGTTATTGGTTTTTTTAATACAATTTGCTTCTAATTTCATATAAAAGTAGCAAATTTATATTAAATAAATTTTATAAATATTGAAAAAAGTGCTTGTATATATGGAACAGCTAATAGGTTGTCAGAAAATATACATGAAAATTTCTTTTTCTCGCCAAGTCCATTACATCTATCTCGCCAAGATCTCTATACTGGACAGTTTTATTTCATAAATTGGCGATAAATCGATAAGGTAAATTAATGAGTAACATAAAAGGAGTCCTTAAAACAAGCATGCGAAATGTCAGAAATAATTGCTAATAAATAACACAGTTGACAAATAATTAAAATGTTTGAAGACAAAAAAATTAAGACCTTTCAAATAAAGTGACATCTTGTAACTTCATATTACTTCTCAAAATGTCTCGTGCTTAGAAAATCCTGTCATTTTAATTACCATGAAATGTTCTGCTAATAGTAAAATTCATGTAAAACTATTTCTAATGAGATAGCCAATTAAGTTTTTCATTTTGAATTAATTTGTACTTTGAGATGCTTGTGATAAACAAGACATTTTTACACTAGTCATTTCGTGAAAAATAAGATTTACAAGGCACTTTCGTACACTTCTGTTTTAATTACCGTATTTCTCTGCAATTAATGTATTGAATTTTATAGATGATTGTTTCCGAAACTAAACGAATAATGCTCACCATTTAATTAAAGGAAATTTCTATAATTAGGGTAATTCTAGGATAGATGACCATAGAGGCGAGATGGCCAGTCTAAATATTTCAAAAACTATATCATAGGTTGCAGTATAAACTTTATTCGTCAGAAATAGTTCAACGTCTTCATCCAATGCGACGTGCAGCTGTGTTTTTCAGTTATAAAAAGAAAGGGTAATTTTAATATTTATTTAATTCAGTGGTTGGATATTTTTGTTGACTTAGGTTTCTGAACGTTTTGCAGTACGTATCTTACATTTAGCTTTGCTATAAAAATTTTTAAGGCACGTATATGATCCAATCTTTGCTATTAAGTCTAAAACAAAGACGCACAATGACGGAGTGTCGCTATAAATTGGGTAGCAATCTGTCCATCAATTTTAAGATAGATGGCCACATCAAATCGAGGAGATATGGCCACCTATAATCAATATTTCAAAATTATACAGAGTGAGGTTTTAATTTAATATACTTATTTTTAAAATAATTATATAATTTTTATTTTTATAATTATATTAAATGACATAATTATTTAAATTTTAACTAATATAAATATTTCCATAACAATAATATGATAGATCTAATGATGTATTTTTGTTTCGTAAAATATTGAAAAACTTCGAGAACGTTCATCCGAGAAACGGATAATTTGATAAGTAATTTAAATCCGTGAAAAAGTCTAAAATAAACGCGAGTAAAAAAAAAAAAAAAAACACGACATTTCCAGCAGCGAAGAAGATGAAATACATTTGAAATTATTAGATTCTAGAGAGTCCGAGGGAATAGAATTGGTCAAGGATCATTGTGTTGATTGTGGAGAAGAATATAATACCACAACCAAAACGGATGACTGGATGCAGTGAATAAGATGCCAAGAATGGTTCCATGAACCGTGTACTAACTATCAAGATCTTTGCCGAAAATGTGGTAAAATTTTACGAAAAGTGTAGGATTGAAATTATACTTCAAATTTTGTTTATTCAAATGTATATACTGATTTTCCGTGATATAATTACATGTTTAAAAATTTCTATATGTTTTTTCATGATTAACTGCAGGAAATGTATTATTTTTGGCTATTTTAACTTCCTTTTTTCTTTCTTGTATTGGATGACCATCTCTCCTCTGCTTGAAGGAGAGATAGCCATCTGCCATTTTAATTTCAATTTTGTTTGCCACTTTTTGTTCTCGATATTTAATTATTTTTTGCCCGAAATATGATGAGGATATGTATAAGAATTTCAAATATACATAAATATTTCTTGCATTTGCATTCTAAGAACTTTTATTTCAATCTTTAAAGACTGTGGCGATCTATCCTAGAGTTTATATTTTCTATTAAAATATTTTTCCTGTTAGGAGATTTTAAATGTAGTATTTTGCTAAGCAGGAATTATTATTTCAACGAGATGTTACATCAGAGTGTACTTCAGTTTTTCACCAATAACTTTTTTATATAAATGATGTTTTTATTGAATTAATAGTAGTGTTTTAAATTAGTTTAATGAAATATACTTTTTAAAGTACTATATTTTAAACATCATTTTTTATCAGGGCTCAAAATTATTAAAAATTGTCGGTCTTCTTACTCATTTTTTTAGTCATTTCGAAAAGAAAAAATAGGGTATTTGTTTGTAGAATATATATAAATTTAATTTATTTAAGCAGTAATTAATATTATTTTGACGAAACGTTACATCAGAGAGTACTTTAGTTTTTAAGCAATAACTTTTTTTATATATAAATTATATTTTTACTGAACTAATATTAGTGCGTTACATTAGTTTAATAAAATTGACTTTTTACAGTACTATCTTTTAATAATTTTTTATCAGAGCTCAGAATTATTTGAAATATTTATTACATATCAAGGTCTTTTTACAGATTTTTTAATCGTTTTTAAAAGTAAAAATAGGGATATTGCTTGAAGAATGTAAATAAATTTAACTTAGTTACAAATAAGAAGATTATTGACACAACTTATACATTTAGAATATTGCTATATAGAATAGCATACTAAACATTATTCCAGCTAGAAAACATATAAGATTATTAAATATCTTATT
The DNA here is from genome assembly GCA_963932465.1 of Maratus speciosus. Taxonomy (NCBI): domain Eukaryota; kingdom Metazoa; phylum Arthropoda; class Arachnida; order Araneae; family Salticidae; genus Maratus; species Maratus speciosus. Next base: position 525,160,889 of record OZ010786.1, read on the forward strand.
AATTAATAATCGTCAATTGACATTAATATATTTATACCATTTGGTGAGGAGCTATGTATGAGTTTTATATCTTACATGCATTATTCTCTTAATGTAATAGGCTTCTTTATATCTCGGAATTATAAGTAAATTTCTATGAACTCGAAATAGTAATGTAACAGTATTTAAATCTATCTTTAATAATTCCCGTCCATAGAACGTGCTTTTTTCAAATTCCTTTATATTATTAAATAAAAGATAGTTAATTTCTGCACGCGTCATTTTGTTTAGAAAAAAAATGTATTTCAATAATATATATCAAGTTATGTTTGAAGTAGTATAACATTATTGAAATATTCAAACGATTGGAGCACATAAACCACTTACGGGTGTGGCGAAATCTTTCCTATATCCTTGTTAAAAAACTAAAAATATTACGCTTAGTCTTTTTTAAAGGTTTTATTCACTATGAAATCTCAATGTTACATGGAATTTTTCCGGTCTTTCAGTACATTTATTTAACTTTAATACTTTGTATCGCCGTTTTACAACAAGCCACAACAGCAATGTTATTTCCAAAGTAAAAAGACGATTTCGTTGATTACTGTTATATTATAAAATTGCAATTGATATAAATTGTTCATTGAATTTTCAGGTAATGGTGATATTGAATTACTTTTTATACCAAAGTTTAATTTTTCACTTGAGTTTTTTTTCGGGTTATTGTTAAAATAAAAATTATGAATTTACTGAAATGAAAAAGGCTTGAGACGTTCAGAAATATTTTTTTCCTTAAAGGTAAGTTTATTTACTTTACAATTTTTTAATTAGAAAATTTACAATATTTATGAGCAATGTGTAATTTTCTGGTTGTTGCAGATATCAAACAGGCACCTTTTTGTAAATATATATATTTTTTATATTGTATTTTTTCGTATTTTTTACATGATTGAAATGACTCAGACATCTGAGTAAATATTTTTCAAATCGGAGTTGTTGCGTCGGAAAGGGTTAAGGTAGAGCATAGGGATACAAACGTAATAAATAAACGTAACGTAAATAAAAACTAAAAATAAATGTGCGTTGAAATTCTCAATATAAAAAAGTACTATTGCCTTAAATCAGTGGTTCCCAACGTGGGACGCACGTCCCACCGGGGGGGACATTTGATTCTTTAGGGGGGGGGGGGCAATTTCAAATTTGTAACTCCCTCATTCGTTCTCCTTTTTTTATTAAGTTTTTTTGTTGAATTTTAAAAAGTTTAAAATCAAAATGCAAAAATGAAATTAATACCAGAATAATTATATGAACAATTTTTTAAATATTTTAGTATCACCTTCTCCCCTTTTTCTTATACTTAAAATTTTTTATAACTTTTCTGGTTACTAATATATTTTACAATTTTTCTCAATTATTTATCGAATGATCTATTCATTCTGCTGTATGTAACATAAAAAAACCTCTACACTTGAAATTACTTAAGAGTATACCCAAATCTTATTGTCTTTAACATATTTAACCTAAAAAAGATTTGAAATAACTAAATGTGATACTGACAACTTTATAAAGTTTTTAACTTTTTAATAGCATTAAATAAGGAAATGGATAAATTGTAAACAACTATGGCTGTAGTGTAGGCCTCCTATCCGGTAAATGAATGTATAACATGTAAATTTAAATTTCAAAATGCGATAGTACATGGCAGTTAATTAACGATAATTGGGGATGGAAAAAGATAAATGTATTTTGATGGGGAATAACGGCTACGGATTTGATAATGGTTATAATCTTGAAATGCTTCTTGTGTACTTTGTTATCCTTAGAAAGGAAAGTTTGTCTCCAAAGATTTTCCAACAACTCTCAATAAGTTACTAAAATTCAATGTAAAAATGTGTCATCATTTTCAATTTTAATACTAAATATGAGAGTCTCTTTGGTCATTTTGGGACAATAAAAATACAGGCATATAACACTTTTGTTAAACATTAAGGTAAGTTGGGAAGGCACAACAAATCTATTTTGGCATAAAAGTGACGATTTATAGCCTTCATTCCATTTATAAAATGATACTAAAAACACATTTGTGGAAGAAAATTCAGCTCTATGATAAGTTAAGAAATGTGAAATGAACAGTTATCGTTAAAACTCTGTTAGGCTTCCGTCAGGTGAATACATTTCGATTTTCAAATAATAAGAGGTATAGGTTACAGAAAATGCGTGTCAGGAGGGGGGGGGGGGCATCGTGATTTTTCAGATGCTTCGGTGGGGCGTGGCCATTAAAAGGTTGGGAAACACTGTCTTAAATCATACAAATAAATTCCCCACTAAAATCTATAGAAAACACTATAAGGGTTAATATCTGAAAATTGGACAATTTGCGTCCACTGCCAATGATATTTCATTAATTATACTGAAACCAAAAACTGAAAAATGTAATATATTTTAACATTTGTTATAAAAATTACCAATGATAAATGGACATATAATTATCCATAAATAATTAATTTTAAGCTTTAAGCAAACGAAATCATCATTGCAGTCCTTGTCCCCAGGACAAATATCCAATATTAATTGTATGCTGTAAACATTTTTATAAATATTATTAACTTTTGTTATTATATATTTATACATATATATATACAGTATGGGAAAATACAATTATTCTTTATTAGTATAGATTGTATAGTAAAATATTGTAGTAAATATATTTGTCCCCGACTTTGACCATCATCTCAGTCCCACTAAACACACATTTAGGTTAACAGATACTAGGTGGCGCTGGCAGAATTATTTCCATTGCAATAGTAATTAAAGTTCAAGTAGCCACCATGAATGAAGAAAGTCGTTCTTCTCTTTGTTTCATATTTAGAAATATTTAATTTATGTACTGAATAGGGATAAGTATTTTTTATAGCATCATTCATGTCCCCATATTTAATTTTTTATTTATATAAAAAAAACTTATTGCAACTTTATTTATGTAACATACAAATATCACATGGCATATTTAATAATTTACATGCGTGCAAAATTATCCAACAGAATAGATGTGCATCTGTTAAGACAAAAACATCACCTCAGTCCCCATCATCTTAGTAACAATTATTAGACACTGATTATGGTGTTAACAGACACTTTCTTCCATAAAAGTTTATCCTACGTATAAAATACATCCTTGATCTCAAAAGACACAGCATTCAAATGGCAAAACATGTATCATAGTATCTAATTGTATTTGAAAGTTGGTACATTAATTAAAAAAATAAAAATTCTGGAGTGAAGTTGTCCAGTTTTCAGATATTGACCCATAATGAAATTTTCAGAAATCATAAAAAAATTAATATAAAGTCCCTATACCAAATAAAGCCACATTAAGGTTTCAGATCTCACAAAACTGTGTTATATCCGAATTAACGTTTTAAATGTTTATGGATGTAATTTGTATTCATATTTTCACAATATTAAATCATTAATTCTCTTTTCACTGTTTAATCGCAGCCAGGAGAGTAAAAAACACTAGAAAACAGGAATTCTGCTTTTTTCAGAATTTAGTGTCTCCCCGATGAAAAAAAAATATATGTATATAAATATAGATAGTACAAAACATATTTCAGTTTCAACACTTAAAACACACGCTTTTATTTTATATAAAGTGACGTCATTCGCATCCGGAGAAAACATTCCTCATTTACGATCTAGTATTAAACAACATCTACAGCAAAGTATGCATATGATGCCACTATTGCTAAATAATACACAAATCTAAGAAAGAAATGTCGTCATTCAAGAAAATTGACCAAAAATTGGCTATCCCATGATTCATATGCCTTCATTTGTTTTTAATGTTAATATAGACACTTAAAATTAAATATAGTTTATAGTAACTCCCTGTTTTATTAGAAATCATTCATTTATATATTTGTTTCAAAATACCACGTATTTTCATTACAATTTATTTTCTGTTGCTATGGGAAACTGGCAACAAAAAGTTGTAATTACTATTTTCCAACTATTTTTCCTTTACATTCTACAGAAATGGAGTTCTTGTGTTGCCAACATTAAGCAAATGGCTCTAAAAACTACAAAAAAAAATAATAATAATAAAGTCTCAAAAATAAATTGAGATACACTTTTCAAACAGATTGTATTAAAAAGTAGTACATTTTTCCCAATACGACGGTATAAAAATTGAAAATGTGCGATGCTTAGAAGTTAAAAAAATTGCAGTAGAGTATATAACAGTGGAATGATACATCTGCTTTGTTTTATGGCTGGCTTATACAACGGAACGTTATTTTTTGGAGACTACATTTTAACAGCTAGAAGAAAGAAACATCATACCGGTGGATTATAAAACTCTTTAAACTGGCTTTATTAGGAACATGGTTTTTAAATAAGGCAGTAATTTTCTATACACATTATTTAACTTTAATTACCAGACATTTTGCGGGTATGATATCAAAATAGAACAAACCAAACTAAAGGCTTATCATGGTGATACAATAGTCGGTGGCTGCTCCATTTACGAAAATGCCGCACACAGGAGCATTGACGCAAAAACCTTGCCAAAAATGCAAAAATTAAAATTTGCTCAACAACTGCAGAACTCATGTTTTAGAATAGCTGACTAACAAGTGCATTGTTCTATGTCTATTTCAGGAGCATGAGTCATATCCGTTGACTCCTAGACTCAGTTGAAAAGGAGGTTTCTTTGGAGAAGATGTGCTTTATTCTTACGTTTCAATTTTGTTATTATGTTTAATTATATTTGAATGTATGTTTTTGTGGCTTCGTGAATGGTTGAACTCAATAGATTTATTTTCCTTCTATATATATAAAAATGTAACGCTTTGGAAATGGGCCAATGAAAATCTGCGTAGATACTGTGAAACGCATCTGATTGGTCTGAGCTTTCTGACGCAATAAGGTAGGGTTACCAAGGGAGGGCTCTCGGCTCTGTCGCCAAACATCGTCAAGTTTGTCGCCAACTTGGCGATGTACCGACAAATTTGGCGACCAAAATTAGTCTCCAAAAGTGACGCCAACTTCGCGCTATTTCCAGTATTTTGCCAAATTTCAATAGACTCCCATTAAAATCCAATAGAGTTTACTTTCTTGCAGAAAACCAACAAATTGAGATATTTCAATGCAACAAAAACTTATATTAGCTTATGAATAGAGCTTAATTGAACTATTTACATTATTTTTAACCGCAAACACTAACTATTTATAATATTCGTAACACTATATAATTTTTATTTAATGTGTAATTATTCAAATAAATTATAATTTTCACCTTTTATATTTAATAATTCTTTTAATTATGGAATTCTGTAAGCTCTAATGATTACCTGTTTGGAGATAAGAAAATAAAATCGTCAGGAGTTGGGGAGGACCGCGTTTATACCAAGTAAAATCTAAAAATTGAATGCATAGAAAATGAAGAATCGTGAAATGATCCAGAATAAAAATGCGAAACAATTTCTTCTGGGGTTGGCTAGAAAATAGGGTTTTCTTTCCGATACCGAACGGAATCGGGAAGTCATTACGCGTGGAGGGGGGGGGGGGAGAGTAGCGAACAAGGGGGCGGAGCCCTCCTAGTAATATAATAAAACAAAAATTAAAAGGCATTCTTTTTAAGCATTTTTAGCTATAATTTAGGTATGATGATTAAATATGTAGTTTTTAAAAGTTATGCAGGGATTTACCGAACCATTTTTTAAGTATATTCGTATCGCTTATAGTTTTGAAAGCTATATTTTTAAAAAGTACCTTCCGCATACAGTTTCAATTTTTAAATATAAATTGTTTTGGTAATCTATTAATAACACTTAAAAACCAGATCACTATACTACAGCTCAAATTTAGAGACTCAACTTTGCTAAATACCAAATGCAAATAATATATATATTAATACATTTGTTTATCTAAGTAATTAAAAAATTACATCAATAAATAAAATTTGCATTAATAGTATTTTACATACATAAATAATTAAAAGTTAAATCTATTTACTAATAGTAAGTCAACAGCAATGAATTTAACTGTAAAACAAAAAATAATTTTGGCAGGGATTTTGCTTCAAATTCTCCGCTGTGTGCTGTATTGAATAGCCAAAACTACTGATTTCATTTGCCTTTAACTCTATTGAGCTCTCTTTACAATTGCTTTCATAGATTCCATAATTTTCTTCAAATACTGACACAGAAATTGTTTAATTAGCTTTGGTAATGATAATACACGATCAAAATGAAGTGTTTCTTAATAAGACCAAATCTTCTTTTATTAGGGATTTCAGTTTTTCACATGTATTCCTTTCAAACATAAACATAAATAAAAGCACACAATATTTTTATATACATTATAAAAGATCGTTAAATTTTATCTCGAACATCATGCAAAGATTACTTGCTGTGTTTGCTGTGTTTAAAAAAGACGTGTTGAAGGATTCAGAGGTCCAAAAATGACGAAGAATCGAGTATCGGTTGTTGTTCTAACTATCCGCACATGTCAAGAACACATAAATTTTCTGGTACAAGCCACCATTTGACAGTATGATTCCAGCCCTTGCAAGATCTAGGCTGATGGCCTCCTGAACAGCATGGCTTTAATTTGGTGTATGTACAGTCGTGGAAAAAAAAGTAAACACCCCCTACTAACTCCTCAACAAATTATCGTAGAAGAAAGTTACTGGTGCCGAACGATTGGAAATAAAGTCTACTTTTAAATGATGTATATAAAATTTGCTTAGGGAGGCATCTACATATTAAAACTAACCATAATTTTTTTTTTTCAATAGCAGTACACAATTTTGACAGCATAAATGAACTCTACACCCTTCAATTAGTCTAAAAACAAATTTTTATGCAATTCATACCATAAGTTTCCGAGAAATTAATTATGTTAAAACGAGCGTATTTTAAGGGCTGTATCCACATTGAAGTTCGGTACTCCATTGTAAACCGAGAGAGCTCCGTTCTTGATCAAGGCACCTTAAGCAGTCAAGTAAACCTGTTAGATTACAGGATAGCATAAGAAATTTCACAACATCTAGTCACTTCTATCACAGACGGCCCCTTAAACCATCATTTTGCCGTTTTTTAAGCATAATTTGAAAACTACTTGGAAGAAAAATGTGAAATTTTGGATTTCCATAAAGCAAGACTTAATAAATCTGAATCTATCCAAAAAATTGTAGGTTGCAATTCATATATTTTTTTAATATTAATTTCATAATTCCTAATTCATATCAGAAAATTATAAAAATTGCAAATTCAGCGTATTTATGTTTGGGTATATTAGTATTATTGCGACACAAAAAATTGGAACATTTGGATCATAATTTCAGAAGTTATAAATAAAAATATGAAAATGTAATTTAACATTAGAAGCACTAAATTTTGAATGTTTATAATTCAAAAACTTATCATTCAAATGACTTGAAATTTGGTGTCTAGGCATAGTTTTTAACAAAGATTTGTAATATCACGTTAAAATTGGGTATTGCTATTGAAAAAAATGAAGTTTGGATTCGTTTTAATGTGTAGATGCCCCCTAAGCAAATTTCATGTACGTCATTTAAAAGTAGACTTTATTTCCAATCGTTCGGTACCAGTAACTTTTGTCTACGTTAATTTGTTGAGGAGTTAGTAGGGTGTGTTTACTTTTTTTTCCACGACTGTACCTTATATGCTAAATATTAAATACATGTAAAATACTTCAGTTTAAGAAATAAATTAACACTATAACATAGAAAAGGTTTTTAAATGAGAAATTAAACAATAAAGGGACCTTATAAAAAATAATAAAAAAGGATGAAAACATGTGTTTTAAAAAATATAAAAAGTGTTAAGTTAATTAGATAATCTAACAATGTTTTTTATTTTATGTATGTTTGTGATAATATAGCACACTTTAAGATAGGAAAAATATTTGAAAAATATTTTTCTCTTTGTGTTTTTTAAGACTACTATAGAATAATGTACATTAATTTTTTTTTAATTTCTTAATTTTATTTTCTTCACATCTTTTACAAATGGGAAATTCTATTAACTCATGGAATGAGGAAATTAATTTTTGAGATATAATGAAAGAAATCTTTTTAAAAAGATAAAAAGCGTAGACAAAAATTGTTATTGAACAGTTACATAATAATATTAGGAAATAACGACATACTTTTTTAAATATAAAACAATATCGATTTTCCTGAGAAATATAGAACAATGTAAAATTAATTGCTTTTTTACGTATTTAAGAATACATTTTTTATGTATATTGCGAAATATCATAAATAGTCATTAAAGATGTTTAAAGTTAATATATTTTATTTTTAATTACGAAATATAGTGTTTTATTCTTTATACACTGCTCAAACAAATTAGGGAGTGTGAGAAAACAGTGCAAAACTGCAATGTATGGGCATAAAATGGATAGTACACGTGTAGCAATGCGCAATACATAAAAAAAGACTCAAAAAATGGTAAGGGAGCTTTTATTTTTGAAAAGATGAAAATAACATGAAAAGATGGTTTAAAGCAACAGTTTGGTTTCATGTAAATGATAAAAAAAGTATTGTTTAGAAATGATGCAAGATTTTTAATATGGCGTGTCGTCTCCTCGAACAGCTAAAACTTCTACACACCTGTTTTCCATGGATGCTATGAGGTTATCGATAAGACTTTGGGGAATACTATTCCACTGCTCAAGAATTGCAATCTCCATGTCCCGGACAGTAAAAGGAGGCCTCAGTCTTGCAGCAATGCGTCGTCTGAGTATGTTTCAAACATGCTCGATCGTATTTAGGTAAGGAGAGCATGCTGGTCATTCCATACGCTTTATTGTTTAAGCTTCAAGCATGTTTTCCACAAGACGAACTGTATAAAGTCTGGCATTATCATGCATGGAAAAAAAGAAATCACTAATTACTGCAACATAAAATACGACATGAGGTCTCGGTATCTTGTCTGTATTACTCCGGACCGTCAAAGTGCCATTCCGAATTATATGCAGGCCCATACATCCACCTATCCTGATTCCAGTCAAGAGCATCAACCCACCTCGTCTGTAATGCGATCTTTCCCGAACGAATGTGGAATTATTTTGAGTGCCTCTTTCTCTCCATGCAAAAACACATCAGATGTCACATCCAGACTGAATCGGGACTCGTCTGTAAACAGAATATCACTCCAACAACGTTGCCTCCAAACTCGATGTTCAGTTCTCCACTTTCTTTGGGCCGCACAATGGCTTGAGGTCAACGGAATACAGTCCATTGGCTTACGTGCATAGAGACCACCCTGATGAAGCCTATTTTGGACTGTTTGACTGGACACCCTTCGTTCTTTGGCTAAGAACAACTGTGTTTGCAGCTGCGTAGCATTGCCCGTTCCGTCTCGACGGGCTGTTAACAGGATATCGGTCATCAGTTTCTGTGTCAGCACATTTTCGACCTTGCATTTGTCGATGACTACCATTCCATGTGTCTTGGAATCGATTCCACAGCCTTTCATGGACACTTCTTGCGACTCCAGCAGCGTCCACTACACTTCGTTGTGTTTCCCCAAATTCAACTGTCCCGATAACACGCCAAGCCATGGATTGCGGTTAATCATGTTGTTGTGACATTTTCAAGCAACCTTTTCTCAAAATACAAGTTGAGCAATTGAATTTTACAACTGAGGCAGTGAAACAGACGTTTCTGCAAAATCCCGATTTCTGCACTTATCACCTTTATTCTAGTTTTTGACGTCATAAAGTTTAATTTACGTGTGAAGTTTTCTTTATCTGTTTTCTACAGCACTTTAAATTATGGATGTTTTATTATACGTTACTTACCGGTGTAAATATTTGCGTAATTTTGTTAAAACCATGTGCTCCCCTAATTGTTTTGAGCAGTGTATATGTGATTATTTTGAAAATTTGTTAAATATACTGGGCGTTCATAAAAAATCATTGCCGATGTAGTAGCAGCCCGTCACAGACCTTTGAAGGAAAGGAGGGTAAGTTTAATGAGGTATTTTAACGTATGCGCTTGAAAATGAAATGAAGAACAGGAAACAAGGTCTCACAATTTCATTAGCATAACAAATTTTTGAAAATTTTAAGTAGTAACACACACTTTTATTTATATCATAATGACATCCAGGAATAGCTGTGAAACGGTGCTTAACATTTAAATACGGTGACTTAAAAGAAAAAAAAACAGTAGTCAGTCCTATAGATATGCTGCTGGAGCATTTTGGGGATGTCATTATCTATAGACATTTCAAGATCTACCGGACATATCCCAATGGATTTGTTTCTAGTGGGGTACTAAAAAACCAACGTATAAGGCGGGTGCTGGTGTTATATCTATGCTTATTCGTAAAAAATTTTCTGGTCACTATTTTCAAATAAAAAAATCAAAACCTTCTTTATTTCAATAAATGAAAGTTAAAATTCTAGTGCTGAATTCACCTTGAGTTAAATAATTAAAATTCGTATAAGAAGGCACAAATAAATGAATAAAAATTATTTTCAGGTGCATACATATAAGATAAAATTATTTAAAATACATTAAAAATATCTTAAAACAAATTACAAAAACCCAGAACGTTTTCAGCCATTGCAAGGACGTTATCAGTGTGATTTAAATGTTGTTATTTTTTTTGCGCTTATTCGAGAATTGCCTAGAAGAATTTATTTGTGCTTTTTATATGACCTTTTTTATTGTATAATGTTACCATGATAATAGACTTTAATAAAAAAAGATTCTATTCCCTATAAAATTAGTTTTCATGGTAAAAAAAAAAAAAAAAAGGCTGGATTAAAAATTGAAAATCCAAAAGTGCACCCACTGAACATATCAGGGACACGTGCACCTGATATGGCCGCCATATTTCTATGTTTCACAAACCATGATTTTCGTCAATTTCATAGTTCTGTTAAATATTAGTACAAAACAAAAAAATTCAATATCTGGTTAAACATAAGCAATGTATTGTGTTAACGAATTTCATTATCGAGATTTGTTTACTGCGCGAAAGCACGCTAGTTTTAAAAATAACAAAGGAAAAATAGAAAACGAAGGCGATGGGTAAAGAGAAGACAAAGAGAGGAGGAAGAACGGAAAAAAGGAAAAGGGTTATGGAATTTAAGTTAAAGAATCTGTCAAAGTAACATGTGCAATTAGGACAAAAAGGGAGTGAGGAAAAACTGTCGCAGTTTTGGTAAATATTTCAATTTGGAAAAGTTGATTGTGATAAGTGGAATAACTTTGTTAAAGAATTTGTCAACATTTATTAGAAGTTTCGTATTCAGGGTGATTCAAAAGAAGTTTACAGAGTGACATGGCAAATCAGGTATACAAGAAGGATAAAAAGCACTTTGGAACATAGGGTAGCAAACCCCACTAGATGTCGCTAGAGCCACGAGAGGGTGTTGCTATACAAACACAAGCTGAGCAAACGGAGATTGTCTTCATTCAAGCTGTGGATGCGTTGGGAGAAATATGGCTAGTTAAAATGCCTGCAAAATGGCTGACATGCATTTGATTTATGACGTGACGAACTGCAATGGACGAGAAGCCGTGCGAATGTATCAAGAGAAATATCCTGATAGAAAAGTGCCATGCCACTGATTCTTTGCCAGTCTGCATCGACGATAGTGCGAAACTGGCTTGTTCAACGTGCACAAGACGAATGCTGGTCACCAACGAACAACTCAGACAGATTTTGCAAAAGAAAGCGTTCTCCAAGAACTGAAGTGTAATCCGTCAAAAAGTACACGAGTTATATCCCGAGACACCCAGATCCCCCAACGTAGCATCTGGCGCATTGTACCCGACATTGGACTGAATCTTTTTCATTTAAACGCGTCCAGGCATTGGAACTGGTAGACTACAAAAAATGCATGGAATTTTCGCGATGGTTTCTGCAAGAAAATGCTGTAGACTGGAACTGCACAGCAATTGTCCGCTTCACTGATGAGGCTATGTTCTCACTAGAGGGTGTGATGAACGTTCACAGCTTGCATACTTGTGAGGATGAAAACCTACATTCTACAGGTACGCATGCCTCACAACGCCAATTTACACATAACATGTGGGCTGGCATTGTAGGAGACTGCTTACTTGGTCCGTACATTCTCCCAGAAAGACTTGATGGTTGCATTTATCTTGCATTCTTGCAAGAGGTTCTGCCAGAAATGCTGAATAATGTTCCTATGCTTATTCGTCTACACACTCGGAAATGAATACTCAGATTTCACGAAATTTTCTCTGGTTTTGACGAAACCGTTTCCTGTGAAATGCTCGGAGCGAATATTTCCTCAAATTGATGAAATTACTTTCTTCACTTGCTTGACGATATAAATTTCGTTAAACGTTTCGTCAAAAGATGACTGGAGGTGTCATCTATCGAACAGTTTGGAAGATCCTGTATTTATTGACAGGGGCAAGAAAAATTCACTTCTCGTTTTCCTCGGGGTGATTCGAACCCGCGGCCTTTGACATGGGAGACCGTTGCCCTTCCAAAATCGCTGTTGGGGACTTGTATAGATGTTCTTTTAGATTGATGTAATGAATTCTGCTGCGTGTTTATATTTTTACAAGTTAGATTGTAATTTTATCGGTGCTGCTATAATTTCTGAAAGTTTTAAGTAAGGCTAATTTATTATTATGGTTTTTTCATGGTCAATGCATAATTATAAAATGGCTTGATTAAATAATTTACTAGTGAAATTTTCTTTGCTCAATGAATGATTAGAATATGGTCTGGTTAATTTGTTGCTTAGAAATAACGAATTGTGAAGTGCATATTGCGTGATATTATATCACTTTGAGTAGGTGGATAAGATTTTAACACTTTACTGTTTATAATGGGGAGAGGGATCGATTATGTTTATTTTTAATTTGAAAACAGAATATACTTCTTAAATAAATTTAAGCAAAAGATATAATGGAAGTTTGAAATTTTATTGGCCAAATTTTCTTTTTGGATAGTTTTGAAGACCACAGGAAATTTATTCTTTTCGAATTAAAACATAACGAACAACAACATATAAATAAATAAATAAATAAAATAATAATAAGCATTCCTAAAAATTTTAACTGCTAAAAAAATAACTAATGAAGAAACAATAACTACCTATATTTCAGTATTTTCTGAAAAGCACTAAAAAGTGCTGTTTTAAAATAAATTATTACAGGACTAACATAAACAAGCAAATATCTGTTTGCTAAAATCGCAGGATTTGAGGAGATACAGAAACTGTTTCCTTAAAATGCATTGAGTCTGACCGTGATCGAGGCAAAACTTTCGTAAATATTTGAGAGTTTACGTTTCGTTAAAAGTCACGTGATGTTGATAGGAAATGATCGTCATAAACGACGAAATACAGCTCAAGGATTGCTGAATCGTCAAAAGTGAGAGTTTTATTTCTGAGAGTGCACGCATTCGATTTCAGCACGACGGAGTTTCCGCGTATTTCAGCCGCGAAGTCAGAACACATCTGTAGGCTACTTTTCCTGGGCGCTGAATTAATCGCAGTAGACCAATTGCGGCTTATCGGCAGGGATGTAATTTTCCTATCGGCAGGGATGTAAGCTAGAACCTTTTTGCAAGGCCTTTTTAGGTAGACTTCGTATGAAGTACTATCTATACATTCTCCCCTATGTTGGAATTTCTGAAAACTTTTTGCAGATCTACACCGATTATGACCCCTAGAACCCCAAACCACACTCAGTAAAAAACTTTATATATATGTATATATATATATATATATATATATATTTATATTTATTTATTTATAACCATTATATATTACAAATCGTCATCAATTTCCAATTACTAAAATTAAATTAATAAATTAGCTAATATTCATAACACTGTATATATATATATATATATATATCACTTTTTTTCTGGACACGATAACTTCCATAATTCTGCACAAATCTTTTCCAAACTGATACATAAAATCAAGGGACATAAAATCTCGGTCAAGTTCGTTAATGAGCAAAATCAGACCAAGGGCATGGAAATAGGGAGGGGTTTTCTGGAAACCGAAAAAATCCCATAACTTCTCAATTTTTGTACATATTAAATCAGTTTAAAGTTTTTATTACTTCTAAAAATTGGGCCAAAAATTTATGGATCATAGATTTTTGATAAAATTAAAAATGAGCACAACGGGCGCAAAAATAGGCCCGTAAGGCATGGTGACGTCACGGCGACGTCGTTGTGAAGTCACACTGTGACTTTGTGACCGTCGATGTGACGTCACGTGACGTCGGTGTGACGTCATAGTGACTAGAATGCGAGGTCGTTATGGCCGTTTTAGAGGTCGTTTGTGACGTCACATTGTGACCACTCTGTGAAGTCACAGTGTGACTAATTTGTGAAAAGTGTGACATTTGTGACTACTTTGGCATTAATTTTGTGACGAACATGTGACGAAAGCGACAATGCTTTGAAATCAGATTGTGACCAATTTGTGAAATATGTGTCATTTGTGACGAACTTGTCATAAACACTGTGATGATTTCAAATGAAAATCAAATTCCAAATTAATTTCTTAAAAGGCGCAAAGGCCAACCAAGTGAAAATGATTCCATGCCGGGACTCGAACCCAGGCCATCAATATAACGCACTGACATTCTACCGACTAAACCACACGGAACGATACCCAGCCTGGAAAATTTCACACAATTACATGTTGGCAAGGCTACAAAAGCAGCACAAGATGGGATATTTATCGTGAGCCACCGACATGGAATAAACAGGAAACTTAATTCAATCTAGCATCGATTGAATCTATATTAATACTTGGAAATTTTTACAGGGAGAACCATTCGCCTTGCATACAATATTTCAAATGAAAATCAAATTTCAAATTACATGCTTAAAAGTCAATTTTAATTTGAAATTTGATTTTCATTTGAAATAGTGTATGCAAGGCGAATGTTTCTCTCTGGAAAAATTTCGAAGTCTTAATATAGTTTCAATCGATGCTGAATTTAATTAAGTTTCGTGTTCGCCCCATGTCGGTGGCTCACGATAAATATCCCATCTTATGCTGCTTTTGTAGCCTTGCCAGCATGTAATAGCGAGAAAATTTTCAGGCTGAGTGTCGTTCCATGTGGTTTAGTCTGTAGAATGTTAGTGCGCTATGCTGATGGCACGGGTTCGAGTCTCGGCATGGACTCTTTTCATTAGGTTGGCCTTTGCGCCTTTTAAGCAATTATTTTGAAATTTGATTTTCATTTGAAATATTGTATGCAAACCGAATATTTCTTTGTGGAAAAATTTCCAAGTATTAATATTGTGATGAATTTTAAAATGGACAAATTTAAAATAAAGTTTTGTTTGAGATATAAAATCGTATCTTTTTACCGTACTTTATAGCAAAATATAGCTATTTTGGAGTCCTATTCTTCTAAAATAGTTTTAATTTTTCCACTTAAAAAACAATGTTTGTCAACTGACATCTTTTTTTATTAAGTTCTAAGCTTGATCTTGAGTTCAAGCTTGATATTAAGAATGTATAAGATTTTAAGGTGTTGTGGTTGTGATTAATCTTTGCTTTATTAAATACGACGTAAGCCATATTTATTTAAATTTTTTATTTCCGTGTAAATTGTATTTTGTGAATATGAGCTTAAATAGATTTGGTATGTTCTATAGGAAAAGACTGATCTGGGAAATAGAAAAAACAAGTAAGAAAAATCATGCGTTAAGCATAGATTATAAAACACTTTCCAACACTTCCCGAATGCTTTAAAAAAACTTCGTTATTTAGGGAAATAAGGTAAATAAGAGAACTAAGTAAACATTTTAGAAAACGCATAAAACATTTGAAAAACTCATTTCCGCAGTTACTGTCCATAGCTAAATAGGTTTTCCAATTCTTTTGAACAGCCCTGTATTTGATCTGTAGGTTGATATATATATTATATAATGGGATAATTTAGTTTAGCAAGAAAACGCATAACAGGTTGAAACTCTCTTTCAGCAATTTATACTAATATATGGAAACATACTTTAATACTTTTGTACAACCCTGTAGTTGACCTAGAACCTTCATTACACGCCACCGTTTAGTTAAAATTTAATTCAAACTAAAACACACTTAAAACAGCTGAAATCACATTTCCAGAAATTATAATTTATAGACGGCCATGTATCCAATTCTTTGCATGACCCTGTATACCATTTTATCTATATTATACAACAGTAAATTAAATTCAGTTCAGCGTAAAAATGCACAACTCATTTAAAAAACACCTTTAAGTAACTTGCGCTCATACCCAGTAATCCTTGCGAATACTTTTGTGTAGCCCTGTATATGAATTATAGCATTTATATACACCATATACTATGCATAAATATAGTGAATCATAAAAGCGCATATCATAATTAAAATGCTTTTCCAGCAATCATCACAAATGAACAGTACTTCGGATACTATATAGTATCTGAACTATATTATGTGTGCCTGTAAATGCTATATACACTTCATATTCTACATGAAAAATTTATAGTATGTAAACCTCCGCGACGTATATCATTTTCATTATATATGAAATAGATTAACATAATTAAAGTACGCAGCAAACAATTCCCTCCACCGCTATATCATTATGTATTGGAATTTCTTTTTAGCCCTGTAAATGAACAATAACTATTCTTTGCATCTCGTATTCTTCAGAATGCATATTTTAGTACGTTTCATAAATGCATATCAATTTTTTTCTGTATGAAAACGTGTAAAATCATGAAAAAACCTTTGAAACGATTTTTTCCCATAGGCCGTAATGTAACGGAATACTTTTGACTGTACCTGTAAATGAACTAAACATGCTACAAACGTCGTTACACATAGGGACCGTGCTATGGTAAAGGTCAATAACATCTAAAAATTTCAGAGCAATCCGAGTATATTTACGAGAGTTAGAGCGCGGACAAACGGCTAGACAAACCAAAGTCATAAACACTTTTCAACTTTGTTGAAAGGTGTTAAAAAGGAAATATAAAAGTAAAATAAATGATTGAAAGGAAATATAAAAGTAAAATAATGAACTTTAAAAAACATATACTAAGCTGTTTAATCTATAAGCTTCCTATCAGGCATGAAAAACACTTTATTTCAATGCTTAAATATAATATTTTATTTTTTAAGGGTGTAAAGGCTTTTAGGTTTTCAAACTGCTTATTTTCTGATTCATTTTTAAATTCCTTTTTGTTCTCCAACGCATCAAACTGAAAAATTCTCTTATTTAGAAACTACCTAATGTGCCGTGCTTCTCGATTTTTTGATAAATGCAGAAAATATTACAAAAAAATGCTGTCAAAGTAGGCGTTTTGAACCGAATTTTTCACAGCGAAAGATCTGGGAATGAAAAAAAAAAGGTCTTACTGAGGAAATTATTATTTAAAACTTAAATTCTAATGAATTGAGGGGAAAATGAAATCACACGGCCTCTTAAACATCTCTTCAAAAATCACCTCAGCAAGTTTCATGTTTTTACTTTTAAAAATGAATTTGAAAATGTCTCAGAAAATATCGAGCTGTTGAAGGTGGAAAAATATTTTTTCGAATACACCTTTAATGCCAATATTTATGTGTATCGAAAACGTAGAAAATGAGTTTACAACCGAAGAAAATTTAATAGCTGATTCTGAATGTCTATAATTAAATGTTTGATTAAAATCGCAAATAGAAAAAAAATGCTTACATACAATTAAAAATAAATAAATAAATATACCAATTTGAAAAACACTAAAAATAATAATTAGTATTTTTAATTGTACTATTAAACAACAACTAACTACAATAGATGAATTAAATGCATTATTAGATTTAGCAATTTCTCAAAAATCTTTCCATATGTTATAAGGAATTCCTATTATTTTATAATTTTGGCAAATGTTAAATCTGAAAACATTGGTATGAAGATTCAGGATTTTAAATAATAATTTAAAATATTATTAGCAAAAAAAAAAAAAAAAAAAAAAAAAAAAAAAATATCTTTCAAAAGTTACGCTATTATAATATGTAAAAAGACATTTTCGCACTATAATGTTAATTTCTAAACTGAAACAGTTTCATAATATCATACTATTCGAATATAATATTTAACTCCAAAACAATAATGACGATAAATACTGTTAAATGAGTGTTAGTAATCAGGAAAAAAATAAGAAGCCGAAAAAAATTCCACATCACTGTCTCAATCCCAAGTAACTGCAAATTAATGTTTATATTCATCCCACTATGAATGTAGACATGCATTTTTTTTTTTTTTTTTTTTTTTTTTTTTTTGAGCGATGGCCGATTAACACATTTTACAAAATAGTGTCGATTAGGAAAATTTTGCTTCAAAACAATTCCAGATCAGTCACTTTCTATATGTATAACATAAAACTATTTAATTCATAATCGTAATATACAAACAGAAATAAAAAATTTAAATTAAATAAGACTTACCTTTTTTTTGCTGTAAATTAATAATATCCGAGTATTTTTGCCCGAAAATGGCAGACGTCTTTCTCTTACATTTAAAAAAGCAAAAACAAAAGCTGACATTGTAGACTTGGTCATGTTCTTTTTCCGCGTGTATTACAAAAAGTTCTCTGTTTACCCTGCGGTTGCGGTTATATCCGACGCAGACGATCTCCAGCAGCTGATTTTACTGTTTATTTGCAGTCCTAACTTTCAGGCGGAATAGTTTTATGAGTTAGTCTGTAATTAAAATTTTCTATTTGAAGAATTTTCCAATGCATTTTACCATTTCTTTTTTATCACGTTCAAAAAAATTCATTTGAAAACGGAAGTTTATTAGATAAAACACTGCTTAAATTTTTAAAATGTGTAAAAAAAAATTAATGGTAATAATACCACCCCCCTTTTTTTAAGTAAAGTTTGTTTCATGCGTAATAAATAAAAAATATCTTCTTAATAAATAAAAAAAATGTTTTCGAGGATAAAAAATTTTTCTTTGTCAATCTGTCAATCTTTTCATGTTAATTTTCTGCAGAATAAAACAATTTGTAAAATAACTTTTTTAAAAGTCATACCTCTAAAACACAAATTGGAAATGCGAAAAATTAATTATATAATGTGTTTTGCATAAATTTTGTATATATTTTGTATATATTTTTTTTTTTCGGAAAAGGCTAATTTTATTTAAAAAGGCTGAAAGAAGTAAAATTTAAAAAAAAAAAAAACGGTTACTAAAAATAGATTAACAGGAAAAAAATATGACTTGAATGCAAATTATAAAGCAATAAATGAATATATGACTAAACTCTGAAGATTCTTTCTGCGTGCTCATTAAAATCTGCAGACTTAACTGTAATAGAAAATGTTTAGTTTGAAACCACAGAAGTGTTTCGACCAGTGGTCGCCAAAAAAGTTAAAAAATTTCCTCCCTGCAAACTAAATATGTAAAGTGTATAGATTTAATATTTCTAATTCTAAATATGTTTCAAATTGCTCCAGCACATAGCATTTTTCTGAGAAATACTTTTATAATAATAACAATCCGTGATGTATTATTATATTAAATTGCAATGCTAGATAAAATTGAAATCATGAAAAAAGTATACTTTCACTTCTTAGATATCAAATTGATAAAATATAGCATGGAAATCTAGTTTGTTGATACTTGTACCGTGCATTTTTCTTTTTCTCCCCCCCCCTTCTTTTCGTGTCCGAATTTACTATTTGCTGTCCACTAATATTCATTCCTTATGCCGCTGTAACGAGGGCATGTTTTAAATATTTCTCTTCATTTTCAAAAATTTTTGAAGTTAATATTTTTGTCACACTGTGATTTACAATATGGTGGTTTTTTTGTCACATATATGACGTGACGTACGTTACATGCAGTGACATAACAGTGACGTTACAGTATTTTTTTAATTGCCGGAAAAATAAAATTTTACAATAAGTAACATGTTTTGAAGAATTTTTATAATTGTTTAAAGTTTTCTAAGAAGTTCACATCTCAGTCACAATGTGACATCACTGAGTGGTGGCATTTTGGTCACAGATGTGACGTGACCACAGTGACTTACAGTGACGTCACAATGACGTCACTGTGACCATGCATGCTATGAGGGGGGGTTTAGGGAGAAAAAAATTCATAACTTCGCCAATTCTCAAGATATCAAATCCAATTAAATTTATTATAAATCTTCTTAATATTATCTATAACTTTTATATGGACAAGTTTTTGATAGGACCAATTCGTACAGAAAAAAAATAATTAAAAACGAAAACAAAAAGGGGGAGTTGAAGAAGGGAAAATCCATAAGTTCGTCAAGCCACAAGATATAAAATTCGCATGAATTTATTATATATCTTCTTAATATTGTCTACAACATTTATATTGACAAGTTTTTGATAGGACCAACTCTTACAATAAAAACAAATTAAAAATACATAGCGGTTGAAGAAAAAAACATGGTATTAAGGGTGCATTCAAATCCAAACTGCATATTTTCTTACTCATTTTTGAATTTATTTTTGCTCTCAAACGCATTCATTTGGTAGATTCTCTTATTCAGAAACTATATATTGTACCATAATGATCGATTTTGTGATTGAGGCAGAATATGTTTTTTTAAATGATGTCAAAGTGGGCCCTTTGAACCGAATTTCTCGAAGCGATTGTGTCGGAAACAAAAAAATATGGTCCTACTGAGAAAATAATTGTTTATAAATCAAGTTCTAATTAATTGAAATAATAATAAAAACACAGGTCGCTTATAAATCTCTTCAAAAATCACGTCAGTAAGTTTCATATTTTTTCTATTAAAAATGAATCTGAAAATGTGTCAGAAAATTTCGAGTTGTTAAGCATGGAAAAATATTTTTTTTAAATTCCGCCTTAACATGATTCTGATAATACCAGCTCTTATATAAAAATGAAATAAAAACTCGTCAATAGCGGCCAGATAAAATTGTTAAATTGGGTTTATCTCTAATCATGATTTAGTTTTTGTTGGTGAAATTAGTATACTTAACTTCAAAATCTACCTCCAATAATAAGCCGGGATGGTAGGGATTTTTTTAGGTAGAACCTACTAATTAAATAATTTTGGTTTAAAATGAATAAAAATGATACTGAAAAATTCTCATTCACCAATCTGAATAACATCGGAATTGAAGAGAGTATGACGGCATTCAAGAAATAAGTTTTTTTTAAAAGATACATAAAAAAGTAAAAACTTAAAAGGAGATAAAAACAAGACCAGGTCAGACGAAAAACACAAAATAAGTAACTGGCGTCATATTGCGCAACTGGATGGCTGAAAAGTGATCGCATTATGCACTAGAACACCCCTTCACTGTATACTGATTTCAGCGGATTTGGTTAAAAATTGTTTTGTTAGAAAAGTCCTAATAAGGGGTGACCATATCAGGAATAACAGAAGCACCTACCTTATATTTCGAGTCTGCTGAATGCATTTGACATCAAAATCTCCCTCAAAAGTTAGATTATGCTTAGTATTTATACCATGGTTTATCCTTAGTCAAATTCTCTCGCACGCAATGTATCATCATCTGTGAAGGCAGACATTTAATCATTTTTATTCAGACTAAAATATTTATTCTTTTGTCGATTATTTGCGCTCATATTCTTGTTCACAATGTTCTTCTCATCGTTTATTATAATTCACCATTCCAAATGATACAGATGCAATTGCACGTCACTTAGAATATATAACTGCACAGATAGTTTGCAATGAAAGTTGCCTTTAAATAATTTCGATATTTTATCACTGTAACCGTAACTATAAAATCTAGATAAGTTTTATATATCTAATTCCCGAGTACATAAAAGTTCCTTAAAATTCCTGCATCGAAATCAGCATTCCTTTTACTAGAACGATGCAATCTATGAAAGATTTTCAGAAGTATAAAACGGCCAAAAATATAGTTTTTTATTACCACCCTGTACGTAACTAGCTGGATGTTTAACTTTAATGATATGGCTTTTACTGGATCAGATAATTTAGAAATTGGAATTATTTACTTAATTCATTTTCACATTTTAGTGCAGTTCAGCAATGATGATAAAAAGTAGTTTTAATTTGCAACATCATTCCTTGGAAATCGGTTTATAAATAAAAATAAAAGTGCCCAGTTAAACTGATGGCAGCATTGATTTCGCAGGCTATTCACACAAATTGTGTATTATACTCTTATTTAAAAAAATAATGGCTCTCTAAATATAAAGAAATCGACAAAGAAACCATTTACTTAAATTAAAAGGGGGGTGGATTAGCTCCCCTATTTCTACCCTTTATACTAACAAAAGAACCTCCAAATCTAATCAGGGAAGTGACTTATCAGAATAAACCGGTACCCCAAATTTGAAGCAAATCGGATATGTCTGCATGAAAAACCCATTTATCTCAATTAAGGGGGATTAGCCCCGTTCCCCCTTTATATTTAACCAATGAACCCCTAAACTTAATGAGGGAAGCGCCTTATCAGAATGAACCTATATCCAAAATTTGAAACAAATCGGGTATTTCTATCAAAAATTATCCTGTTACATACATACATACGTACGGACTTACGGAACCTGCGGGCTCATTATTTCTCAGGCTTTACCAGCCTGCGAGATAAAAATGGAAGCAATTACTGAAGTATAATAGAATATCTCGAAAAAGATTCTGAGAAGAATTATTTTTTTCTAGGTATTTATATCCTTTTGCGGCAAATATTTTAGCGTATACATCCATAAATAAGCTACTTTCGCCAACTTTTGTCTATTAATAGGTTACTCTAATTCCTGCAAAGTAGCTTATATGAGAACAGTAGAGGGGATTTACTGGTTTAGGTATTGGATTTATTTGTCATTGGATAAAATTGAAATTGTATGGCTAATATTACTTATGAAAGAAATAATTGATATTTTTGGCTGCAGAACAAGTTCAAGAACTGACAAATGGAAATATTAAACATATACATTTTTTTATTCTCAAATCAAGCTTTTAAATATCTAAAAGATCGATTTTTAGTATAAAATGCGTAAATTAGTCTATTAAAATCCAAGCCTTAATGTAAATTATTTCATGTTTTTAACGAAGTTGTTATTATTTTCAGCATTTTTAATTTGCATGTCAAATTATACGTAGATATATTTAAGTAGTCCAAAATTATTAATAATAAATCTGACAAATGCGAGTTCGTGCCGAAAGGGTTCCTTACGCTGACTGCTTATCACTGTGGTTAAAACAAAGCCCATATAAATGTTCGACGGACTCCTTGGTCTTGTGCCAAACGCGCTTCGAAAGCAGATTGCAACGCCGCGTTTTTTCTAAATAGGTTTTTAATTGGTATCTCGCTAATAACCCAAAAATTCTTTTGAAAATCATTGTCAACAATTTTTGGACGATTTCGCGCCAAATATTATCTCTTGCACCCCTCAACACCCAGCTGAGCACATACAAAATGAACTTCGTGTGTAATGAAAAAAGGAAATTTTCTCCAAAACCATGTAACCTAGGATAATTGCTATAGTTTTCCTGCAATGTTTAAATAAAGTTCCACTACCCCTATTTTTTTTCATAATTTAAGTTTCAGTAGATTTGGATATAGATGTAGGGTGGTAGTGCTTATTTTTACCCGGCTGCCATGAAGGGTTATGTGTTTCACGCTTATCTTTGTATGTGGATTTCTTTATACCCTGGAAACAACCCAGCGGCTGAATGGGGTCCTTATCGATTCATCTTAATCGTCCGAAGGTTATAGGATAGGTTTTGTTTTTATAAATTCAAAATGGTGGCCATAAAATACAAAATGGCAGTCGATACGATAGCAGTCGATACGTTTATAGATAGAAACTTACAATTAAACACAACTTAAAAGCAATCAATACAAGAAAATAAAAAAACATAGGTAAATAATATAAAAAATAGTTTAACATTGATGAGAAATATTTATTTAGTTCGCTTTTTACGCAGTCGGGTTTTTGATTTTTTAAATTTAATATTTATTGAAATACATTACGACGATATATTTGAAAAAAAAAATTCTAAAATTAAAACAAATATATTTTTGAGTTTGGTGTTATGAGATCTTGCGCATTACACCCCACACGATAATATCTATACATATATATATATATATAAATTCAAGTAACTTAATTAGCCCATAGATTTTCCCCAAAAAATATTATTTAATGGCTAACAACCTACAAATGTGTGAGCCAATAGCCTTTATAACTCTGGCAAGTTTGAACTTTTCACGTTCCAAAGTTTTCGAGAAAAACGGCTGTGACAGACTAATAGACAGACATACGAGAGATCTTATAATTTCCCATTTCTACTTTTTTATTACGGAACACTAAAAATCAACACTGGTAAAAAATATTATAAAAATGGTAATAAACACAGTAGAGCGCCGATTATCTGAACAAGCCGGGATCGACCCTAGTTCGGTTAAGCAAAAGTTCGGATAAATGGGCAGAAAGTTTAAGGGGTGTTCCTGACTATACTAAAACCTTCAAATTTTATCCAGGTTTAGGACTGGCAGTACCAGTTAGTGTTAGCGTGTTTAAAAACATTTTTTTTTTTTTTTTTTTTTTTTTTTTTTACTTTTCTATCATTTAAAATTTTCTTTTTCTCTTTTTATAATTTTCTGAACTCCAAAGATTATAATTTAAGCAAAAAAGCTTTCGATTGTTGCGTGCTTCGAAGAAGAGGTGCTTTCCAATGCTGCCCTATCTCGAATTATTCTTAAATACGTCAGTTGAATAGGATCAAAATTATTCTGCCGTTTGAGCCATTCCATAGCTGTTTTCAAACATTCAAAGGCTTCGTTATGGGATGGACCTGGGTCATTTTCAGAGCATTCGTTTTCACTTCTTATTTTTTTTTTTCCATCTCAAATCTCATCATCATTACAAAAAAAAAATTTGAAAGAAATAGGCTGTTTGGATAAATGGAAGTTCGGTTAAAAATATGTTTTTGAGAGAAATGGGCTGTTTAGATAAATGGAAGTTCGGTTAAAAATATGTTTTTGAGAGAAATAGGCTGTTTGGATAAATGGAAGTTCGGTTAAAAATATGTTTTTGAGAGAAATAGGCTGTTTGGATCAATGGAAGTTCGGTTAAAAATATGTTTTTGAGAGAAATAGGCTGTTTGGATCAATGGAAGTTCGGTTAAAAATATGTTTTTGAGAGAAATAGGCTGTTTGGATCAATGGAAGTTCGGTTATTTTTTTTTTTTTTTTGAGAGTGATATATAGGATGTTCCGATAATTGGAAGTACGGTTAATTGGAGTTTCGATAATCGGCGCTCTACTCTATAGTACTTTTGGGACGGGAACATATTTTATTTCTATATTTTTCCAATCTAAGGGCTATCCTGATCACCAGCTGACATTGAGAAAGTGTCTGACATTATTTTACAAGCTTAAAATTAAACACAAATACTTCCATTAAAAAAACAAGTTGGAAATTGATTGTCAAACGTGCAAATGAGGTGCGTTCGTACTATAACTAGTTTTATAATTATTTTTTGCACCCCATATTGTACTGAATGTATATTTTTTGCGCTTCATAAGTGCATAGTCTGTAACATCATTAAAATGCACTTGCAATATTTTTTCCCCATTGGCCTTAATGTAACGGAAAACTTTTGGCTGTCCCTGTAATTAAACTATACATCCGATTTTCATAAAATTTGAAATGGCTCGACAAAATTTTGCAGCAATTATATATTAAAAATTTCACACCATTCGGAAGGCTGTAACACCATTAAAATTGACTTGCAATATTTTTTCCCATTGGCCGTAATGTAACGGAAAACTTTTGACAGTTCCTGTAATTAAACTATAAATCCGATTTTCATAAAATTTGAAATGACTCGACAAAATTTTGCAACAATTGTATATTTAAAATTTCAGACCATTCAGTCGGGTAGTTTTTGCTCTGTTATATGCGGACAGACAGACGGACTGAACGACGACTATAGGTGCTACGT
Source organism: Maratus speciosus (assembly GCA_963932465.1). NCBI lineage: Eukaryota > Metazoa > Arthropoda > Arachnida > Araneae > Salticidae > Maratus > Maratus speciosus. The sequence goes on from OZ010786.1 coordinate 525,186,850, forward strand.
ATTTATATAATTACGAACGCACCTAAAAAAAGCTCTTCTAATGTAAAATCATATAACAGTGAAGAATTATTTATAAAGTCAGCCATTTTATAGTTACTATATTTACTGCATTATCGAAAGATTTAAGAGATTTTTTTGTATTTCTCGACTTGCGTAAGAAAAACACCAAAAACTGACCGCTTGAGGATTCAAGCAGCTAACTTCTGTTCTGGACTTATGTAATTCTTTAAAATTCATATTTTTCTCTACTATTTAAATATGTATAGATTGGAAAATAATTTAAAAATAAACTATATATTGGAACCTATAATCTTTTTTACAGAATTCTATTTTTATAAGCTTTAAATACGGGAATCCAAAATACAGTTCTTACCTTCAAGTAATTTTGAGTTAGACTTTAAAAACTACCCGTATTCAAATCTGTTTTGAAATGTTTGAGAAATAAATTAACATTATGAGTTCCAAACTTTAAACCCGCATTATTTCTAAAATATTTGATTGGATGATTTCCTATTCTAGGGTAAAATTTACAGGAACAATAAAAAATGTGTATAAATTGTATATTCTTATTAAAGGTGTTACTGTTGGTACAATTTGAGTATGGTGTTTGGTCTTAAGATTATTTTTGGAAAGAAGACATAATTTCCAATTGAATGACTACTTTCGTAATTTATAGTCTTATGATTAAATGATATCTCTCTCTCTCTCTCCCTTTCCTCACCCCCCCTCCCGAGTCTAGCCAACTGTACAAGGTTGTTATGCGGTTGAGTTTTGTGACTGGCTTTTTAGGGCTGTACATTAGGGTGGGCCGAAAAAAACTTTTTTTTGAATTTCGATGATGGGTCGTGCGGAAAAGTGGCCACTAGTGGCACCAAGTTCACACAAAAAATTTGAGTTTTTTAGGACAATTCCTATATTTGCCGCTTTTGGCTTGAAGTTTTGCTAAAATGCTGGTTTTTGAACTTTTTTAGAAAAATTTTTTAAAATGTTAAATTAAACTTATTTTAATCTTATTTACTTGAAAAGGCATATTTAATGTTCCAAATGCATAAATAAGCTCTGATAATGTATTATTTAATTGCTATGTGTACTTTAAATTAGACGATTTTTATATCCTTTTCGCGTTTAAGTGAGCAAAAGTTGCATGTATTGTTTGAATCTTTCAACGGTTTTTCTCTTTTGTCTTGTTTATGTCCCTTGGTCTTCCTTATTTTTTTCGATGCTTTAAGGGTCATATATTTGGGTGACAGACAGCAGAATCCCTCAGAAACAGATATGGAAGGAGAGAAGGGGGTGAGGCGAGAACTTAAGCGAATGCAGTGACTCATCGCGATGTTGGGGGAGTGAAGGAGGAAATACAAGAGGGGAGAAAGTGCGATAAGGAATGCTTATTATTTTCAGTGCTCAGTTTCTCTGAGACATGGCGGATGCTGTGTGAGACAGGAATATGCGTTTAGGAGTGTTTGGCTTTGAAGGCCCTGGTTCAAATTCAGATTCAATCGAACTGCTTGCTTGAAAGCTCCCACTACTTGAATCTTCCAACAATATAACTGTCTTCCATCTGGATCTAACCCCACTCGTTGAAGGCTTTGTCGCAGAACCACTATATCTCGTTGAAATTGTATCCCTTTTCATTTTCAGCGATATTTTCTTTGCAAGAGTTTTGCTTGTTTTGAAATCAATATTTCCAATAAACATTTTTGGAACAGTTCTTTGATCCTTCTAGAAGTTCACCTCCCGATGTGGAACTTTGCGTCTGATGTTGCAGCTACAATTGTTCAAGCCGCACTACTTACAAGCCGCAATATCAAAGAGAGAGGTTTCCGCATTTCGTACGAAATCTTCGCGGATCGCCTTGCCCTTAACGCTCGCATGATTAGAAGATTTCTCCAATGATCTACATTCATTATAATAGTTTTTAATCTTTCCGTTAATTGTTCGTTGGGAAACCACTGGTATGGAAGATTTTATCCAGATTTTGGAAACTTTTTCTCCTACCATTTTAATAATATCATCCACCGGTTGAAGATAAATATCTCGATTTTCTTCTATATCTCTTCGCAACCAATAGTATGATGTCAGCATTAGTTAGCAATTGCAAGTCTTTCTATTTGCACGGTGCCCCAAAATGGCTACTTTTCACGCTATCACATGCCTTTACATGATCATGAACTTTCGAACTACCCATTTCTAAACTCGTCGTAATAAAACGCACAAAACACAGTAAAGGCACGTTAAACGATCCAAAAAGCAATGTATTGCACAAGAAATAGGTTTTACTTTCATACAACAAATGTCACAGGGAAACCGAGCACTGAAAAATAATAAGCATCTCTTATCGCATGTATGGCATGTAGTACATGAATGGCTCCACATTTTAACCTATTATTTTACCATAATTTCTTAGTAACATTTTTCTCATTTTTAATTGCAGAATTTCTACGATTCAAGAATGCAAATATTTCTATAAAAAATAGTGGTATCAAAATAGCTTAAAAGATGGAACCATGCATGTAACGCCTTGAAAAACCCAATAGTACAGTCATGGAGAAAATAAAAGTAAATACCCCCTACTTAATGTGCAACGAATTATTGTAGAAGAAAGTTACCGGTACCAAACGATTGGAAATAAAGTCTACTTTTAAATGCTGTATCTAAAATTCGATTAGGGGGTCATCTACAAAATAAAAAGGGCACAAACTTTGCTTTTTTCAATACCAGTACCCCAGTTTGACAATATAAATGAATTCTACACCCTTTAATTAGCCTAAATCCAAATTATCCTGAAATTCGTGTGATTAGTTTCCAATAAATAAATTATTAAAACAAAACAAAACATATTTTAGAGGTTGTATCCAAATTGAAGCTCGGTACTCGATTGTTGAAATGCTTCAGAATGACTATGTTACTTCTATTAATGTATTATTTCATGTCAATATGGCCATTTAACTTGCTTATTATGTTTGGAATATTACTAACCTAAATATTTCGATAAAATGAGTAAAATATATTTTTTTCAAATTATGCTTTTCTGCACATCATACACGGCTCCTTAAACCATCATTTTGATGTTTTTGAGTGATAATTCAAAAACTACTTGAAAGAAAAATTTGAAATTGAGAATTCGTTTAAAGCAGGACATAGTAAAGGTAAATATATCAAATAAGTTATAGGATGCAATTCATTTTTTTCGAATATTAATTTCATAATTCATACTATAAAAATTTTTAAATTAAAAATTCAGTGTATTTACGTTTGAGTTTTTTACGATTATAATCACACACACAATTTTCAAATTTGGATTATAATTTCAGGAGATATTAATAAACATATGAAAATGTAATTTAATATTAGAAGCTCTAAATTGCGAATGTTTATAATCCAAAATCTTATCATTCAAATGAGTAGAAATTTCGTTTCTAGGCATAGTGAGTTCTTGAGCAGAAGGTTTAAAATTTATGGTCACAATTCTGTGTTACCATTGAAAAAAAAAAAAAAAAAGTTTGGTCTGGTTTTAATTTATAGAAAGACCGTAAGCAAATTTTATATATATCATTTAAAAGTAGATTTTATTTCATATACATTGATAGCAGTAATTTTCTTTTACGATAATTTGTTGCAGATTTAGCCGGAGGTGTTTAATTTTTTTCCACTACTGTACGCTATATTTATATATGTGTGCTGTATGAAATAAACTTTTTAAAACGTAAACCTTATTTTTCGAGATCTAGCGCTTGTGTAGGGCATATGTACCATTATGAAATAGGATTTCGACATCATAAATTTAAAGCTCTCGCAATTTACCACTGATTGTACATTTTATGTAGATATGAAAAATAACTTTAACAGCAGAAACTCTCGAGATTTAGCGCTGATTATACATTTTATGCAGATATGAAAATTAACTTTAACAGCAGAAACTCTCGAAATTTAGTGCTTGTAGGGCGTTATATGCATGGTATGAAATATAATTTTAAAGTAGAAATTTAAAGATCTCGAGATTTAGCATTGTTAGGATATTATATGTAGATATAAAAAATAACATTAATAGCAGAAACTTTAAGCTCTCGAGATTTAGCGCTTATAGGACATTATATGTAGGGTATGAAATAGGATTTAAACAACAGAAAAAGCTTTCGCGATTAAACATTCATTATGTGCATTGTATGAAACAGAAATTTAACAACAGAAACTTAAAGCGGTCGGGATTTATTATAAAAATTAGAAAAAAAAGTGTTTGGCTTAAGCTGATCTACAAGAGTAATGCAGCAACTGCTGTCTCGTCATTATGTTTTTCTTTCAGGGATTTTGTGTTCTTGTTAGGTATCATGCATCACCGGAGTTCAATCTCTTGTTCCACAACACCTATATGATTTATTGAGAATCCTAAGATCACGTTACGAAGTATCTGCTTTTCACTTTTCGTGGAATTATTATCCAGAAAACACCATGAACAGGTTTCTGAGCTGGGGAAATTTAATTTTCATATCGTTGTATTAAAAAAAATCAAGTACCTCAGAAACCCATTATTGTTCTTTGTTATAATTTACATGTAACATGTAACATGTACAGTTTAAAAAAAAAGATATATATATATATGAATATATATATATATATATATATATATATATATATATATATATAATTTTTTTTTTTTTTTTTTTTTTTTTTAAGCGTTGTCAGTCAGTATTATGCAATGTATAACTTCAGACAAAGCACTGACTATTTATCCATGTACCATTGACAGATATACACTGTAAAAAAAGTTTCTTAATTTACGAATATATAATATATCCATGAACGAAAATATATAATAACGTCTAAGCTCCCATGAATTAAGCATGATTCCGAAAAGCGTTCTTTATCTTTCGAAACTACAGAAACCAATATATTTCCTAGATTTAAGCTTTACACAGATGCTCGTACAGCATGTGTCAGAGAATACATGAAAACCCGGACAGATGATGTCCGAGTCCTCGTATAAATGTTGAATAATCTTCATATATATATATATATGTGTGTGTGTGTGTGTGTACCGGGTGTCCTAAAAAGGACTGACTGATTTTAAAATTCAATAACTTGTAAACGGTGACAGATATTTAAAAAATTCTTGCAGGAGGGTAATGCATAAGGTCAAAAGATTTTCTACAGAGATTTTCGATTTTAGTTCGAATTAAAAAACAATAGATGGCGCTGCGATCAATAGATGGTAAATACATGCTCGATTTTTGGTACTTCGTGGCCCGCTCAATACATTTCCATCTCCCTTTTCCGCCTGGAACAAGAGAAAGGACCAAAAATCGAGCCTGTATTTAGTGACTATTGCTTACAGCGCCATCTATTGTTTGTAATTAGAACTAAAATCGAAAATCACTGTAATAAAACTTTTGATCTTATGCACATAACCCTCCTGCAAGAAATTTTCAAATATCTGTTACCGTTTGCAAGTTATTGAATTTTAAAATCAGTCAGTCCTTTTTAGGACACCCGGTATATACACACAGACACACATATATATATATATATATACATATATATATATATATATATACATATATATATATATATATATATATATATATATATATATATATATATATATATATGTACATAGATAGATAGATAGATAGATAGATAAAATAAAGATGAAATCACAAATATATGAACAAATTGTAAAATTCTAAAGATGAAAAGACCAGTATGTAAAGTAAGAAACTATGAATAACCCACAGAATCGTCAGAGGAATTTGCAGGTTTAATTAATAATGAAGATGCTTTTTTTCATCCAAGTTTGTCGGAATTAATCCTAAAATGACAAAATTTAACCCCTAATAGCGCATCATAAAACAGAATAAATGATAAAAAACCAAGAGATCAAAAAAAAAAAAACCTCTCACACAAGGTATTAAAAATTGAAAAATAATTAGAGCACAATACCTCAATTGTTGACAACAATCCAAGACTTAAGAAAGTTCATGATCCACAATATTGTAACATGTGAGGATGTCATCGATGCCCATAAAAAAGTGAAATCAATTGAAGAAATCAAGAAATGACTTTAAAAAATAGTAAGAGAGAGAGAGAATAGTTTTAGGGGGGAGGGACAAAAAACAAACATATATAGTTAAGATATATATATAAATTCTTTTGAAGCCACTCACTTTCGAAAACAATTCCGAGTAATTTAATAGCGTATTAAATGGTTTTCTCAAACAGGAATATCGTTTTTAAGATGTTATTAATACTAAATTCAATATTTTCTGCGTAATTAAATTCTTACAAGCATGAGTCACAAAATAGTATTTATTTTAATGTTAATGTTACCGCTGTTATTTTATCACTTTAGTCTGTAAAGCACCTTTTTGAACATGATAATATTTATATGAGAATTGACAGCATTAGAAAAACTTATATTTTGGATTGAGAAAACTCATTAATGCATTCTAAAGACTATTCAAAAATGTTTCAGTAACAGAAATAGAGACTTTGTCTTAATAAATGCTTTTTTAAATCGCAAAAATATATTGACTTCTGAGATTTCTATACAATAAAAGATATTTTTCGGAATCATGGGTAACTTGAAAGAGGTTAATATTTGTTTTCGTTCGTGCTTATATTATATTTTCATAAAAAAAAGATTTTTTTTTACGGTGCTGGATTGTAAGCTAAACGATTGAATATATTAGCCCCCGCTATGGTGTGCTATTTCTTTTTCCCAGGTTATTTTGTGCCGTCTCCAAAAAATAACGTTATCTTACAGAAGCCAACCGTAAAAAACAGCAGTACGATTAAATACTCTATAGCATTTTTTTTTTCTAAGCATCGCACATTTTCAAGTTTTATACCGTCGTATTGAGAAAAAAAAGTACTTTTAAATGCAATTTGTTTGAAAACTTTATCTCCATTTATTTTTGAAATATTATTTTTTTGTAGTTTTTATGACCATTTGTTTAATTTTGGCAACTCAAGTACTCCATTTATGTTGAAAGTAAAAGGAAAATAGTTGAAAAATAGCAATTATATCTTTTTGTTGCCATTTTCTCATAACAAACGAAAGAAAATGTAATTAAAATACGTGCTCCTTTGAAAAAATATAAACGAATAATTTCTGTTAAAACATGACGCTATTATAAACTATATTTAATTTTAAGTTAATGTTATAAACAAATGAAGGCCTATGAATCAATAGATAGCCGTTTTTTTGTCGAGTTTCTTTATTGACGGCATCTTTTTGCTGCATTTGTGTATTATTTTGCGATAGTGACATCCTATGCATGCTTTACTGCAGATGTTTAAGAGTGAATCGTACATGTGGAATTCTTAAGCGAATGCGAATAACGTCATTTTACATAAAATAAAAGTGTGTTCTTTAAGTCTTGAGTGAAACATGTTTTTTACTATTTTTATATTCATATATTTTTGGCTTAGATGCTGTTTATTCCCGCGGCCGCCCTCTTGGATTTCTTGGCGATGTTTATCGGTAAGGCAACCCCAGCGTTTATCTTTTATTATTTACATTTAATTTTCGTTAAGTCTAACATGCACATAAATCGCTGCTTAGCGACATTTACTACTTGGCAGAAAAGGGGTTTTCACGGCAAGAAGAAATCCGAAATGGCGGCGCGGGAACATACAGCATCTGTTCCATATTTGTTTTTCATCGGGAGGCAAAGCTAAATTCTGAAAAAGCAGAATTCCTGTTTTCTAGTCATTATTTTTGTTCTATATTTGTTTAAGAATAAAGTAAACGGAATACTGGAATAACATTTTTAAATTGGTGATATGTCACCAGCTTATTTTATGGAAATATTTTATGGAAGACCTTTTTGCTATACCATTTCTTATTTTACTTTGTGCTTTTCTTATTTAAAAAAAAAAAAAAAAAGTTTTTCTGTTTTTTTTCCTTTTACAAATTGCTCAGATTCTCCAAGACAGTTTTTTGTTCCATTTCGAATTTGTTTGCTGACTCAGAATCCACTTTTAATGTACTGTAGAAGATGAGAAAATTGAAGAAAAATTTTAGCTTGAAGAGTCATTTAAAGATTTTTTTCTGCTACCGATTGTAAAATCACAAGAAGAAAATAAATTAAATATTTTTTGAACATCTCATCTAAGCATAAAAGTATTTAATCCTTCACACACGATTGATGTATCTAGTAATAATGAGATAAAGTCATCCCACAGGCATGGAATAGTTGTTACCGCACAGGGCCTCGCGCCTGCAAAGACCTGTCATTCCCCATTCCCCATCTCTAAAACTAATATGTTGTGGACATCACAAAACTTTCTTCTATATAAATCACGTCAATTAAATCATTTAAACAGTACAAGAAATTACACCACTATAGCACCAATTCATATCAAATTATATCTGAATTTGAACTTTCATGGCAACTCATGATTTGTTCTTCAGATAAAACTATAGCGGAAATTCAGAACATGTAGCATAGCAGCGCCACATGTTGAGTAATTTACACCAAAACATAAACAGCACTAACTGATATCAAGGTATACCTGAATCTGAATTTTGATGAAAATTCGTGCATTAGTTACTGAGATAGAGCTATAGTGGAAATTCTAAAAAATGCAGCATAGCAGCGCCATCTGTTGAGCGATTTGCACCAAAACATAAATAGCACTAATTTGTATCAAGGTATACCTGAATCTGAAGTTTGTTGAAAATTCGCGCTTAAGTTCTTGAGATAGAGCTATTGGGGAAATCGTAAAAAATGCAGCTTTGCAACGCCACCAGTTGTGGGATTTAAACCAAAATGCATAAAACTTCAATTCATGTCAAGGATCAACTGAATCTCAAGTTTGGTGAAAATCTGTGCATTAATTCTGGAGATTGGGCTATCATAGAAATCGTGAAAAATGCTGAATAGCAGCGCCACCTGTTGAGCGATTTATACCAAAAACGAAACAGCACTAATTTATATTCAGATATACTTGAATCTGAAGTTTGTTGAAAATCCAAGCACTAGTTCTTGAGATAGAGCTATTGCGGTAATCACAAAAATGCAGCACAGCAGCGTCGCCTGTTGAGCGATTCACATAAAAATATATAAAACGTCAATTCATGTCAAGGACTAACTGAATCTGAAGTTTGATGAAAGTCCGTGCATTACTTTTGGAGGTACAGCTATTGTGGAAATCGTGAAAAATGCTGCATAGAAGCGCAACCTGTTGAGCGATTTATACCAAAAACTAATCAGCATCAGTTTATATCAGGGACTAACTGAATATAAATTTTAATTAAATTCCGTGCATTAGTTCTTGAGATAGAGTGCCCACAAAATTTGTGTCGCATACATACAGACAGACATAGTCACAGACTCACAGACAGACATTTCGTAAAAAATTGTTTTTTGGAGTCCCTGACCCTTAAAACGTGTAAATCCGTCGAAAACCGGAATTCGAAAATTTTCATGAATCCAATACTTTCTTCTTGTAAAGATAGAAGAAAGTAAAAAGATTTTCTTTAAATTAAATTTATTCTTTTAGTTAGCCATTCACTTTATTTCACGTAAGACTTTTACCTTTTATGGAATGCATATTGTATGTTATCAATTTTTAATAGGCCAGTGATGTTAATGAATTTTGGATAAACGGTGACAATTATAACAATTTGAATAATTGTCGGTGGAATACATATTTACATATTTACTTTATATACACATACATATTTTTACATATACATACATACATACATACATACATAAATTTTATTAATGTTTTTACATATTTACTTTATATACATCTAATAATAAAATTTTCGCCTTTTTACCTTAGTTAATTTAATCCAAATTCTTATAATATCTACCTTTTTTACCTGTATTTTAATAATATCTTAATTACCCTTTATATTTAATCATATGCCTTTAATTCAGCGTATTCGCCCACGTTCTGCTATTTGTTGCTCCCAGCTTATTTTGTGCCATATCAAAAAAAAAAAAAAAAAATAACGTTAGCTTACAGAAGCCAGCCGTAAAAGAAAGCATTACGATTAAATACTCTATAGCAATTTTTTAAATTTCTAAGTATCGCACATTTTCAATTTTTATACCGTCGCAATTTGCATCGCAATTTATTTTTTAAATATTATTTTTTTTTGTAGTTTTTAGACAACGGAAGTACTCCATTTCTGTAGAAAGTAAAGGAATAATAGTGGTAAAATAGTAATTATATATTTTTGTTGCCATTTTCTCATAACAACCGAAAGAAAATGTAATAAAAATGAGTGCTATTTTTTAAAAAATATATATAAACGAATGATTTCTGTTAAAACATGGAGCTATTATAAACTATATTTAATTTTAAGTATCTATATTAATGTTACAAACAAATGAAGGCCTATGAATCATTAGATAGCCGGGTATTTTTTTGTCGAATTTCTTTAATGACGGCACCTTTTTGCTACATTTGTGTATTATTTCGCGGTAGTGACGTCCTATGCATACTTTACTGTAGATGTTAAGAGTGTGTGAAATTCTTAAGCGGATGCGAATGACGTCATTATACATAAAATGAAAGCGTGTGCTTTAAGTCCTAAAATTGAAATATGTTTTGTACTATTTATATATACATATATTTCTTTTCATCGTGGGCGACACTAAATTCTGAAAAAGCAGAATTTCTGTTTTCTAGTATTTTGATTGCATTCGCGCATGCGCAGTGAAACATTTTTTTTCCTTTTACTGTGTCATTGCTGGTGAGAACGGCTGTCAAAGTGGTAATGGGAATTTTCATTTTCAATCCATTTTCATCAAAATTTAAATTCGTATTATTTAACTTTTTTTATCGCCAATACGAAGACGAAACCACACACTTTATTCTTTAATTTTTCTTATTCTAAAAACCTTAATTTGCTAATAATTATACTTCTTTGTAAAACCTACTAAGTCATTTTATTATGAGACATTAAATTCTTTTTTCTTTCGAATGTTTATTAAATATATTTTTTTCTTATTCGTTCCATATCCCATGATTCCTTGCAAGTTTTTTGCCCTCATCCTGATTTCTTAATAAAGCTTCCGCCGGTAACTAACAAGGACTGTCAGCTACGTCGCACGCCCCTCCCCCCTCCCCGGACTTTAAGCCTATCACTGGTTCGGCCTCCAGGATTCACTCTGCGTTGAGAACGTCAGATTGTACCTATGATTGTAGATACCTGTATAGTTTTAAAATGAATAAAATACAGTTTTCCTTTTATTAAACAGAATAAATTTGAATTAAAAAAGTACCTTTGATTTCTTGATGCAGACTCCAGTTGCGTTCGAAATGGATTTATGAAACCATTTAATTCAAACTCATGAACCTTGACTGCTTACATTCATGAGTCGAGATTAAATACATGCTTGGAGAATAAAGATTTCACTCAAAGAATTATGAATTAACTGGTCTTTCATATTTTTTATTTAACAGAATTAGATTTAGATTTTAACCACACGCATCACGAATCAAAACATAACATTCTGAGCTTCTATCACAGGTTCGCACAAAAGCGCGAAAATACAGAATAAAGTTATCTAATAAAAATAAAAACAAGACGATATTAATATACACAATACTTAAAAATAAAAATAAGAATTTTAAAATCAAAAAAGAGTTAAAATAATATGATTTTGAATTATTTAAAGTCTTAATTTTTAAAGCAGTAAATCGCTCAGTTCAGAAAAAACAGTCCTTTTCAAAATTTAATGCTGCCATCTACAGCGATTTGATATTACAAAAAAGTCTATGTTCATAAGAAAATCATACATCCTCCGCCCTTAGCAGGAGAGGGGACATCTTTGAAATGGAACGCTTGATGTCACCGTCAGCTGTTTTAATCAAAACAACACGTACAAGATTGTCCGGTCCAAGAAAAGTCTTTAGAATGCGGCCCAACTTCCATCTCATGGGCTGAAATTGATCGTGAACAATCACCAAGTCTCCTTCTCGTAGATTAGTTCAATGAGTAGTCCATTTTGGACGCTATTGGAGATGTTGAATATATTCACGTTTGGGTATTCACTACACCAAAATTGATTCTTTGCTTTTTCTATCAAGCGCCACCGAGCATTTAATGTTAGAATTCTGGTATTTGAAGATTCTGGAATATCAAGGAGGGGTGCTCCTATTAGAAAATGACCTGGAGTTAATGCACGTGGATCTGATGGATCCGAAGACATAGGAGTTAAGGGTCTTGAATTTATACAACTTTCAATTTGACATAGCAAAGTAGTTAATTCTTCAAAATTCAATACACTAGATTTACATGCTCTTAGAAAGTGATTTTTAGTAAGCTTTACAGCTGCCTCCCATAGCCCACCAAAGTGTGGTGCATATGGAGGGATGAAATGCCAATTGATTTTTTGGCTCGAAAGAAATTCTTGAACTTCATTTTCTTTCAATATTGTAATAGCTACTTTAACTGATTAGCCAGACCTGTGAAGTTTTGCCGTTATCTAAGTATACATCGAACGGCAGACCTCTACGCGCGATAAATTGCTTCAAGGCTGCTAGCAGGGCTTACACAGACAAGTCTGATACCAACTCAAGGTGTACCGCCTTAGTGCACATACAGACAAATACTGCTATATAAGATTTAATTTTGATCTTACTTCTTGGCAAATTTGGTTTAGTTAGACAGGGTCCTGCAAAATCTAAACCCACCTTGGAAAATGGACGAATCGGGGTGATTCTGTCAACGGGAAGGTCTCCCATCATTTGTTGACAAGCTTGAGACTTAAGGCGTTTGCAAAGCACACACTTATGGCGCTCTTGTCGTACAGTAGGACGACCGTTGATAAACCAGTACTGTTGGCGTATTATTGCAAGTACTAGCTGTATACCTGCAAGTAGATGTTGCTCATGGATATGTTTTATCAATAACTTAGTAATAACATGATTTTTCGGAAGTAGCATAGGATACTTTCTATCAAAGCTTAATGTCTGATGTTGTGACAAACGACCACCAACTCGAATAATATCACTCAAACCTAAAAACACATTTAATGATAATAATTTACTATTGCTTGGTAAGGGTTTTCTTTCTTTTAATAATTTAAGCTCGGTATAGAATTCAGAAATTTGTACTAATTTCACAATACATTGAATAGAATCAGAGATTTCTTGTGCACTCAGATTTCCAGATTTTTTTTGTAGCACTATGCCTAGCATTATAGATAAATCTAAGACACCACACTGTGACTCTTGATAACTTAGAGAATTTGGAGAACTTAAGAATAAAGTCTGGAAGGGCAATTACTTGAGTTACGTTGCTGACAGATTGAATTACTGGATTTAACTCAGATATCTGAGGATTGTACAAAGGTATTGGGATTGGTTCATTTGATAGCAGCCATGGAGGTCCATGCCACCATAGCGAATGATGAAGAAGCGTTCGTGGTGAAATAGATCTAGGAGCTGAATCTGCAGGATTTAGAATACCTGGAATATGATTCCACTCACATGAAGGCATTAATGACTGGATTTGACAGACTCGAATTAGTACAAATTGGTTTCCTTTTAAGGGAGGTGATTTTAACCAGCTGAGAACAATTTGGGAGTCTGTCCACACATAAATATTGTCAAAGTTTAATGCCAAAGTATCGATGATGACTGAGCACAACTTGGCTAATAAAAGAGCTGAACAAAGCTCGATACGTGGCAGTGTTTAAGGTTTTATAGGATTTATTTTAGTTTTAGCTGCAAGCAAATTGACAAATATTTCGTCAGGAGTAACAACACGTAAATAAGTGACAGCAGCATATGCTTTACCTGAGCCATCACAGAAGCCATGTAACTGAATTTGGACATAATTTTGATTATAAGAATTAATATATCTGGGTATTTCAATTGACTTTAACAAATGAATTTCTGATAAAAACTCATTCCAAACCTGTAGTATGGAGTCTGGGATTTCTTCATCCCACGAAATCTTATCTTTCCAAATGTCTTGCAGCATGATCTTTAATCTTATTGTAGTAGAAGCTAGGAAACCCAAGGGGTCAAATATTTTAACCACTACTGATAACAAATCTTTTTTTGTTTTTACTTCTTTAAAATCATTGAAACGAATTTGTAAAACATCTTTGGAAGAATCCCAAAGTAGTCCGAGGACTTTAACGGTATCATCTTCCTGAATTACTTTTTGCGATGAAGCCTTCGATTAACTCAGTTACCAAATTTTGGGCATGTTCCTTTGAATCTGAACCAGAAAGTAAATCATCTAAGTACGTACTTTTTCGAATTATCTGAGAGACTTCTTTATGATTTTGCTCATTGTCATTTGTCAATTGGTGTAATGTCCTAATGACCAAAAATGGAGCGCAAGAAGTGCCGTACGTAACGGTCAACAGCCTGTATGCTTTAATAATTTCATCTGAATTGAATCTCCAAAGAATGCGTTGATAGTCTACATGATTTTGATTGACGAGGATTTGCCTGAACATTTAATCGATATCAGAACTAAAGGCGATTGGATGCATTCTGAACCTTAACAGTAGAGAAAAGATTTCTGGTTGCAATTTTGGACCTATCTCTAAATAATCATTCAAGGAGCGACCTTCTGAACCAATAGCCTATGCGTCAAATACCACTCTTAGCCGAGTTGTAGAACTATCTTCTTTTAACATCCCGTGATGTGAGAGATAAAATGATCAGGATTTGAAATTTCTGAATCTGGTACAAGTTCCATGTGCCCTAAATCGATATACTCGCGCATGAAGGATAAATACTGCTCTTTAAGCAAGGGGTTTTCTTGAAGTTTTTTCTCCAAGAAGTAGAAACGTTTTAAGGCTTGAGATTTGGAGTTTGCGAGAACCGGTTTAGATTTAAAAGGTAGAATTACAATATATCTTCCAGATTCTGAACGTGAAACCGTTTTAGCATAGTTATCTTCAACTAGAGAAATTGGATCAGAAGTAGGAAGCGATTCAAGTTCCCAAAAGTTTTGTAGTTGAGAACTTATCTGTGTAGTGACATGACAACTAACTGAATTTTGATTTGATTCATTCGAATAAATGATCCCGAAAGAATCCAATCCAATCTAGAATTAACAGCACTCGGTGATCCTTTAGGTCCGAGAATTGATTCCCCTATTATGATGTTAGCAAATAAATCTCCCCCTATAAGTATATCAATAGGACTGGACAAATGAAAATTAGGATACGCAAGGTTCAATCCTTCAATGTGTGGCCAGTATTTAGTTGTAATCAAAAAATTTTGTAAATTGGTTGCAATCTGATTAACAACTAATGCATCTAACTGAAAAATTTCATTATCAAAATGCGAAGAGAATGTCAAGGACACTTCTTGAACTGCCGTTTCTGCGACTAAATTATTGATTCCGGAGATTTTATGATTTGTAGGCCTTGATGGAAGACCTAGTTTTTTGCAACAAGCTTTTGAAAGTAAGCTTTTTTGAGAAGCACTATCTATCATAGCTCTGCAAGGAATAAATTTTCCCGATTTAGATTTAACTCTTATAATGGCAGTAGCCAACAATGTTTGAGAATTTACATTTAAAGATTGAGAAGTGAAACAATTTGACTCAGAATTAACAACAGCATTTGGTGTTGTAACACGATCTTGCTGCGTGAAAGCATTCTGTAATGCAGGGGTATTCTGATCACGATGAAGGAGTGTATGGTGTTTATAGTTGCAATGCTTACATGTGGCAGTAATAAGACAATTCGACACAAAATGATTCGATCGTAAACAGTTGGTACAAAGCCTTTTTGATTTAACTAAATTCCAACGTTGATCAACAGATAATTTTGAAAATTCTGGGCATTTATGAAGTGGGTGCGATTCTTTACACTGTGCACATGAAAGATTTGCAGTTTTATTTACATTATCCATTACAACTGCATTGGCGACAGACTTTTTTTAAAAATGTTGAGACTTATTTTCGAACTTTTGATTAGATTTGGCTTAACCTTTAAAAAATTCAGAATTACAGCTCTGCAAACTACGAGCCTCTTTTTCGAGAAATGTCATCAACATTTCATAAGTTGGAAACGAATCATTATTTAAGGATAATTCCCATTGCTTTTTTAAGGATTTATCAAATTTCGCCTGTACAATATACACTTATATCAAATCAACAAATTCATTAAATTCGAATTTCAAAGATTTTAAGTTTCGAATTACTTCATTACACGTATCCAAAAGCTCTAAAATAGTTTTCTGCGTGGGCGATTTCAATGGTTTGGCATTAACAAATTTAGAGAGCAATGAATACACCAAATTCTTACGATTATCATATCTATTAACTAACGTTTCCCAAGTTTCTTTATAATTCTCACCAGAAATTGAAAAACCAGAAATTAATTTCGAAGGATGATTCCTAACACTAGCTATAAGATACGAAAATTGCAACTGGTCTGAAATTGATTGATTATTATGAATCGCAGTTAAAAATGTCTCTTTGAAGCTAATCCATTGAGTGACATCTCCATAAAAAATGGGTAACTCAAACTTCGGCAATTTTAGAGCATTATTGTTAACTCCTATATTTGAGCTATTATTAGCTGTACTTTGATTTTCTTGTGATTTTAAACGCCTTGATTTTCTAAAAATTGTTCAATTTTGACTAAAACGTCAACAACAATATCTTTAGCTTCAGTAAATTTATTATATAACGCATTTACACTTTCTTCAGCTACGCCAAAATAAGATTTTTTTTAGATCATTTTCTAAACTTATCAATTCAGCTTTTAGCTTCTCAATTAATTTTAAATATTTATTTTCAATTGCCTCAGTAACCTGAGCACTAAATCTCTTTATCTCTTTTATAGTGAAAAGGAATTTCGATTCTGACGCAGTTTCTGCTTTGGTTTTCATGATAATATATTAAATAAATAAGATTATCACTAGTTATCTCCGGGGCTTCCGACGGACCAGAAATTTTTTATGTATAGTTTTAAAATGAATAGAATACAGTTTCCCTTTTATTAAACAGAATAAATTTTTAAAAAAGTACCTTTGATTTCTTGATGCAGACTCCAGTTGCGTTCGAAATGGATTTATGAAACCACTTAATTCAAACTCACGAACCTTGACTGTTTACATTGATGAGTCGAGATTAAATACATACTTGAAGAATAAAGATTTCACTCAAATAATTATGAATTAACTGGTCTTTCATATTTTTAATTGAACAGAATTAGATTTAGATTTTAACCACACACATCACGAATCAAAACATAACATTCTGAGCTTCTATCACAGGCTCGCACAAAAGCGCGAAAATACAGAATAAAGTTATCTAATAAAAATAAAAACAAGACAATATTAATATACACAATACTTAAAAATGAAAATAAGAATTTTAAAATAAAAAAAAAGTTAAAATAATATGATTTTGAATTATTTAAAGTCTTAATTTTTAAAGCAGTAAATCGCTCAGTTCAGAAAAAAACAGTCCTTTTCAAATTAATGCTGCCATCTACAGCGATTTGATATTACTAAAAAGTCTCTGTTCATAAGAAAATCCTACAATACATATGCACGTTTTGCTAGTATTTAAACTCATACTTTCGCTTGGATAGCAGAATTTGTACTATCTTGTGTTGTTATAAAAAATGCACATCACTTGGCACATCACATCGTCAATTAATCGTGAAGATGTTTTTGAACATTTTCATCATTCTAAAGCTATGTGACCTTACTCGAAACCGAGTACTATTCGACTAGTGGAGTTGACTAAATTTACCTATCATCAATAAATTATTTGATTGGATTGATCTCTGCTTCTGTCATTATTTCTTGGAAAATACCTAAGATTTCAAACTATCCTTGCCTTACCTCCGACCATGACACCCGACTGCACTAAAATAAATTTGGTTGGTGATATTCTTGACTGCTTTTTTATACTGCCTATTTTCAACATGCTATAATATTCAGTTGTAGTGTGTCTACAGCCACAAATGGTACGATTAACATGGCATGTTTTGAGAGAATGTTACATACATATTCACTTTTCTCTAAACGTATACATTAAAGTTGTTTTTACCATTATATTGCATATTTAAATGTTTAACATTCCCTTTATTTTATATAAATGTACATATTTATGTCAACACGTATACGTATAAAATGCGAGTTTTTACAAAAAGTGACTGTGTTGCAAGTTGGTTTTAAAGGAGTTTTAAAAAGGTTAGTTTGAAAAGAAAGGGCCACACAGAAGTCGTTGTACCGAGCCGCAATTTTCATAGGAATAGATCTAAGGTTAATTTTAAAATCGAAAAATCAAAAAAAGATCTTCATATATTTTAAATTTAGTTGTCATATCGAGGAAAGTGATATCGCACTTTTCATAGATGAAGAGTGCCAAAACGTCGACGGTGACTGGACTTTTTAAGCAGCCATAGTAATTTTTATACTACACCACACGATGCGACGGGGCGTTTGTCTGGTTAGCCATTCCGGACACTAGCATGCACCACACAATTAATTTGCATCGAAGATAAATTTAACATGCACCAGATTTCATTACAGTATGCGGCAATATGTTGTTGCGTTGATTCTCCAACCAAGAATCCTTCGATTCTCTACTAGCCGAGTTATTCAAATTTAATAATTAATACGTTATTTATATATATATATATATAAACTACGTAAAAATCTGTCAAACAAAACGACAGCAAATAAACCTTTTACTTGAAGAAAATAATCTGTACCTAACTGTAAGTTATTGACTAAGTAATGAAAGCATATTTTGTTTCGTAAAACAAGCGATTTTAATACTATTATCGAGTAAATTACCTTATCGGCACAGAATTAATACAATAAAGTACCATATTAAGAATACATTTATTTTGGAAAGTCAGAAATTTGCTAAAAGAAAAAAAAAATATTATATCGTACAAAATCCAATAACTGTATTTTAGAAAAGGGGATTTTTTGTCGGAAAATTCATTATTTTGAAAATAGGAAATAAAAAATGCAGGAAATAAACGGATGACATCAGTAAGTTAAAAATATCCGTCCCTGGAAATAATATATCTGAACTACATAAGTTCGATATCCCTAAATCTAAACGTAGCATTCAAATTGTAACAACACG
The DNA here is from genome assembly GCA_963932465.1 of Maratus speciosus. NCBI lineage: Eukaryota > Metazoa > Arthropoda > Arachnida > Araneae > Salticidae > Maratus > Maratus speciosus. Next base: position 525,205,907 of record OZ010786.1, read on the forward strand.
TTATATTTTATAGAACTTTTTTACAATAAAAGAAAATATAGTATCGACTGAAAGACAAATTTATTCCTTTGTTATGATAGATAAAATTGAAACCATGGAAAATGTATTTGGACTATGTTAGATAACAAATCACACAAGCCTATTATGAAAATCTGTTTCTTCCATCATTCGAGTTCTTTTCTGTTACTATGTATTTTGCAGCACTAACTTCTAATATATTTTCATTCTATATTTTGCTGTATTATTAGCATTATTTTGAAAAAAAGAAATAACAAATTGAGGAAAAAAACCGATAACAATGATAAGAAGAAAAATCTGTCGCTACAAATAGTGTATCTGAACTACTACATAAATTCGAGATTCCTAAATCTAAACATAGCATCCAAATTGTACCAGTACGTTACAATTTATAGGATTTTTTGTACAATAATATAAAATATTGTATCAACTAAAAGCCAAATTTATTCTTTTGCTATGATAAATAAAATTGAAAACATGCAAAAGATATTTTGACGATATTTCGAATGTGTTAAATAATAAATCGCAAAAGCCTATTATGAAAAGCTGTTTCTTCTATCATTCGAGTGTTGTTCTGCTACTGTATGCATTCTCCAGCTGTAATTATCTTATGTATTTACGTTCTATTTTTTGCTGCTAAAGTTTTACATACGTTTACTTATGTGTGATTTTCGTATATTTCATTTATTATTTTTTAGGTAATTCTAACTAATTTTTTAATAATAGTTAAATTATCTTACTTTTAAATTAACTCCCTCCTTCAAAAAAAGTTTTGTGTATGTGGGAGAGAGATTAAAAAAATGTTTTGTGCATTTGTGAGAGAGATGGATATTCAAAACTAGTAGAGTTGCCAACCTGTGTGGTTCACTGGTATTTATCTAAAAATAATGTTACATCGTTAAATATAATTTTTTACAATTGGTATAAAAACAATAAAGTCAACAGTAAGACATGCAGACGTTCAATCATGAAAACTTTAGCAAATGTACAGATATTGTGGAAAAGGTATTAGTTCCGCAAAGTTCAATCTCTAGAAGGATTGAAACATTATTTAACACTAGAACGGCGGCAAGGGGTCATTTTGACCCCTGCCAAACGAATACATGTCGATTCGAACCAGAATTTTTTTTATAATTTAAAATTAATATATGCTGTTCAAAAATAACTTAAATAAATAAGTTAAATAGTTTTAAGTAAAAATTCTGATGTGAAATATTTTTGTAAAACTTGAGTAAAATTTCCCGCCGTTCTAGTGTTAAAGTATCTATTGAAAATGAAGATACATTATGACAGTTATGTTGGGTACTTTCTATTATATGGATGCAGGTAACTATTTTATCTATTAGATCGTTTTTTTAAAATTATATATAGCATGATTAGCTGTGATCCGACGACTTCTTTATATGGAATATGGAGGTTAGACGACAATTCATTATGTTACTAATCATACATAGTACGGCAACAAGAATCCGCAATAGGCTAATATACTTACTCTATTCCTCTGAAACAGCAATTATTTCTAAACGCATATATTGTCTTACGTGAAAGGCGTACTATATGGAATATATTTAAATACTTTAAACAAATCTGATATCTTTAATTGATTCCGAAAATTTTATTTTGATTATTTCCCTTAAAATCTATAATAAAAAAATCAACATTGGTACATTAACGATTTCTAGAAAACGCATTTAATTTTTTGTTAATTATACCATAAAAAACACCTTTTAGAACACACAAAAATTGATAAAGAAATGTATCATCTACAGACTCTATTCTCATTATTTTCTTTCTTTTTAAATAAAACAAAATAAACTAAGTGGAGTATAAGGGATTAAAATTTATTAACGATTAATCATCAATCCAATTGGGTAATTAAAATATTTATTCAGAATTCTGTTTCTGTGCGATGTTTTCTGTTAGGTTAAATGTTTAATAATATTAAGAGTAAACTACATATGGCGCATGATTTTATTCTTTTACATCCTAATTGTTTTTGAGAAAGCATAAAATTTTACTAGGAATAAATTGACAAATGAGTTTTATTAATGAAGGAAACTCATAAAAATTACAATTTTGCCACTTTGATTTTCAATAATTGATTTTCAGCCTTCATATTAAAAGGAAAATATAAATACAATTATATCCTTAAGAAGTCCGCACACCTTTGAAATGTCATTTTCGATCAAAATATCGATTTTCCATTTTTGTATTAATGCTAAAATCGAATCTTTTAACTGCCGAATTATGTTTAAATTGTGTCTGTATCTAAATTAGAAGTAGAGTTACAGCCGTTTAAAGTTCTAACTATTGTAGCTTTTATATTGTGTTTAAAATTTATTTTTAGCTATTTCTCCAAATGAAGTTTTTCAAATTCTTACTATGCGCAAAACATCATATAGCAAAAGATTATAAATGAAATGCCTTGAAATTTTGTGTACTTCTTTAACAAATGTTTATTGGGGAAATAGAATACACTCATGATAATACATTAATTAGTTTTATATTTACAGTGGTCCAAAAGTTGCAACGAATTTTACAAATTTTTTAATACATCAGTACTTGAATTGCCACAGCATCTGGGATATAGATGCTATTATAATTAGAATAGTATATATCCTAGAGAAAGTTATTCTCTTTATTATGAAATTTACAAAATGCCAATACATTGGTTTGTTTTTGATTTAACATGCTTTGCGGAAACGTAAATTTTTCATATAAGTAATTTTGACTATTTTTTTATTTTTTAAAAACTATTTATGTGTAATATATAAAATATTTACATATTTTTCGAATGTCATCATAAAAAATTGGTATAAAGAGAAAATTTCAAAAATTTCAAAAAATCACATCCGAAGTTTTGTGAATATCTTAATATATAATTTTGAATAAATTTTTTAATGAACTTTAAAGAAAAAAGAAAAAAAATATCGAATACTTTTTTTTATCATTTTGAAGAAATTATTTAAAACTATATAAAATTTTCAAAAAATTGGATTTTATTCCTAGAAATTTCAGTAGTTCAATAAAAAATATATATGAGACCAAGTCAACTGACCGAATTTGTTTTAAAAAAAATTATAAGACTAACTATTTAAAGAACCCAAAAGTCCAACTGACATCATGTTCTATTTTTCAACTACAGTGATACCTTGGTTTTCGTCGATAACCCGTTCGAAAACAATCGGCGAGATCCAGAACCGACGAAAACCGAGGCAATTATTTCCATATGAATCCTATGTAAAATCCAATTAATTCGTTCTAAATACTCCAAAATATGTACCAAAAACACATTTTATAGAGAATAAGTATAGTGTTTAATATTAAAAACCATAATAAATTAATATAGTCTTCTTGGCGTATGGTATCAAGGCACTATTTCTGGGATCACTTCCCTTTTTGGTTCTTTGGCAGTAGGACTAGCTTCAGAATCAGAAGACGTATGTCGCTCAAAAAAGTTGTCTGTGTCTGTCGCCTCTTTAAGATTTGCCTAAATTGGGCAAGACATTATCATTAAACAAGTTGCAAACATGATTCGCAATAGCTTTTTCTGGACGAATTATTTCCACAAAGCTTTCTACCTTACTCCGTATAGAGAAGATGTCCTTAGTCTCTGAAGAAGGCACATTCATCCCTGTCTCTTCTTCCTCATTTGTCGTCTGTTGCATTTCTAAGTGAAGGTCTTGAAGCTATTCAGTGATGAGTTCTTCACTGTGTTTATCCATCAAATATTCCACATCCTCACCACACACCTCCAAATCCATGGACCTCCCAAAATGAATAATCGAAAGCACCACACGTGTAAGTTCCGCTGGGTCTGGAAACTTTCTTTGGTACCATAATGGACCACTCGCAATCAATAAAAAATGTCACAAAATGCCATGAAAAAAAATTATTTTCCTAGACACACGGGTGGTGCACACACGACGAGAAAGAACGCCATACTGAACAGGAGAACGTGTGTTCGATCCCTTTTTTTACAGAAAATGCAGCGATGCAACTAGGGTACACCGACGAAATCCAAGGCAACGAACAAAAACCGCGACAAATTTTTCGCCTAAAAAATCGACGAAAACTGAAATCGATGATAACCGAAGTCAACGAAAACCGAGGTATTACTGTATTTCAAAACAGTTGGATTAATGAAAAATGTTAAATTGGTAATGCAAGCTCATACCATTCATAAACAAATAGCAAGCGTTGATACTAAGATAATGTTGCCAAGTGTCCCGCGTAAATCCGGCTCCAAATACTCTGGACAGCAGTATTTTATTTTTCTTCGCCTTATCTTATGGCAGAATTATCTGTAATTAAAGATGATGAAATAAACTGTAAGAAATTAGTGGTGTCTGGAGCATTTTGAGCCCTAATCTACGCGGGACACCTGGCAACACTATACTAAGCTCAACTTTACTCAATAAATATGTGTCACTTTTGTAATTAATTTTATTCTTGTATGATGTGAAAAATAAAAACAAGAAAAGCCAAGGAAATGTCATTTAAACCACCCTAAAGACAACAAAAGTTAAATAATATCTATTATTATATGATTATTTGTTATTAGATCATTTAAAATGTTTAGACGTAAGTAAAGTTTTAATTTTTAAGTTTCAGTGAATATTGTTTTAAGTAATATGTTTTAATTAGGTTAAGTAAATAATGCAAGATTTGTAGATTATTATATTTTTCAAATAATTCGCAACAAAATAACAATACCAGACACACTGACCACCACTTCAATTTTTTTCCTCCAATATACAGGATGAGTGAAAATTCCTGGACACAATTTAAAATTCGACATAAAATCAAGTAATTGTTGTACAGGATTGTGGTTTGGGCAGGCTTCTCAGGATGAAAAGTTTTCTTCCAGCGAATGAAAATATTTAGTTCCGCATTTCGATCATAGATGGCGCCACTTTTCCTTATGTTTGTTTTCAACATGTTTTTATTTATTTATTTATTTTATTTTTTTTTTTTTTGTCTGATTTTCAGATTAATGTTGACGTTGAGACATAAAAATGATGATTCCTAGCGCTGGGAGCCTTCATTTCTGTGTCACAACAAAATTAATCTGAAAATCAGAAACAAAACACATGTTTGAAAGCCAACATATACTGACAAATGACGCCATCTATGATCAAAATTTGGAACTAATTATTTTCATCCACCTGAAGAAAACCTCTCAACATGATAAGCATTTTAGCACAAATCCTGTACGACAATTACTTAATTTCATACTGAAGTTTAAAATGTGTCCAGGAATTTTCGAATATCCTGTATTATTTTAGCCTCAGATGTTTCTTTTCTAATAAAATTTTTAAAGAATTGCTTTTTTTATGTAAAATAATTTCTCTTTATTTCAGTTATTTGCATGGATTAATTTACTTTTATAAGATTAAATAAGCATTCAAAAATAATTATTTTCAAAAGCATATTTTTATTTCTTAAATTTAAAATTTTGAATTTTCCACGAATTAAAACCTAACCTAATCTCTCAAAATAAATTAAAATATTACAAAATAAATCCAAAGTTAAAACATAAGAACGGACTTATATAACAAAAGAAAAAAGCCAATGAATTATAAAAACAAAATAAATAAAAATCTGTACGGTGGTGTTCCAATAACGGGATTCTTCTAGTGTGATTTTATATTAATTCTTTAATTTTAGTTTAATTTTAATCTTCTTCTACGGTTTCGGATATTCCATAGTCTTTATACACCCTATTTATTGGATTTTGTTTAAAATGAGGAAGAAAATGACAATGGAAAGTGTTGGGAATAAATATTATTTTCAGCGGGCTTGCCTTAAAATAAAAGTCTGTTTCATGCATTTTGAAATCATGGAGTAAAATTATTTGAAATATTGATTATGTGGAGAAAAGTAGATGTTAAAAATGCTCTAGAATTCTCATTTATCATATTTTTATTTTCACTTCTGGCGCATTTCAATGTTTTCTAAGTAAGATTTACTTTACAATCATATTTTTTCTTATATTAATTCTAAATTAACCGCAGATTTCACATTCTTCTTTTTAAACGTTTATGTTTAAACTGTAGTTCATGTTTAAAATCTTCAAACAAATTAAAACTAATATAACTAACATGTGAAATATATTGTAACTGATAGTTTAAAAATGCAAAAGTAAAATGTTTCTAAATACCTTCGATATTTTCGACAATCATCGGCAAATTAAATTATTTTATATATTTAAAGATATGAATATTAATGTAAAAAAATTTAAAATTGTTAACCAGTAGCATTTCCCAAGACAAATATAATGAAGTCTTTTGTCGCTAATAAAACGTTTTCTCTGAGTGCGGAAGTCGAAAATTCATATATCTATGAAATAGTTAACATGTATATGTTATAAAGCAAACATATGTCTATGCTGGCATAACGATGCATACTTACATATACTACATACATACGAAACATATAAATAATCAAACTTATGTATGTATAACAACAAACATAGATTTGTAACATATACAAACATATGTTTGTATATATATACACATTTATACAAACATTTGTTATAGGATGTTTATTTCACAACTTTAAAAAAATCACCCTGTATAAAAACTCTTTTTAGAGTTGTTGGCGGGTAATTTAATAAATGTTTTACACGTAAAAAAATCTATCCCAGTTTTCAAGTGAAAATGATTTTTACCGGTATTCTATATACCGGGCAATATGTTCTATAACCCTAAAAAATGTATAACCCTAGTTGGTTCACCTTGTTAATAATAATATTTATTTAATTCAATAAGGAAAATCATTATGTAAAAATATCTAAATATCAAATTTTAAAATAAACGCATCAAGAAAAGAAAATTTTTGCCTGTTGTAGGACTAAAATAGTAGTCAACGACGAAGCATGGTTCATATGAAAGATGAACATCATTAAGAATAGGTGATGTTAATAAGGAAATTAAATGATCTAATTAAAGATCGTGAGAAAATGAATGAAACATCTAAATTCATAATCATCATCATTTAAAATAGAAAAACTAAAATATAAAACTACCGATAATCCAAGCCTGTGACCGGAAAATAATCTTTAAAAAATTTTGATCCCCATAATTGATTATTATAACAAAAAGGATTTAGTAATGTGACTGTGCACATTTCATAATTTTTAACAAGCAAGTTTGTTTAATATATTTCCACATTTAAATAAAAAAAAATAAAAAAAAACCATATTCTATGCTTTTAATACGCACTTTATTTCTGTACGCAAAATTACATAAGATAAACATATTATCAATCACATAAGACAAGATTTTCCGATATGAATAATCTTGTACCTTTAAAATGGGAATAACCAGCTTACTTTTAAAAAAAGTTGATTTACAGTTGTCACACTCTATATGTTATCTATTGGCAGTCTGAAGAATGCTAAAATAATATTATGATATAATCATTGAGATTTTCGCTTTTTATCTTGTTACACTTTTAATATCGTATGAGACGTCCAAATTAGTTAACGAAACGCTGACTGGCGGTAAGCGAACCAAAAACCCACTTTGCTCTTGTTTTGCTACACCATGTACATGTAATAATAAAAATATTCGCACTTTTATCTTAGTAAAACTATTCGAAATTCTTAACATTTTTCCTTTTTTACCTATCTTTAATAATATTTTAATATCTTTTGTCTTTTATTTCATGCATTTAAAACTGCGTATTCTTTTATTAGTCTAAAAACCTAAATCCATTCGCCTCATCTCATAAAACCCATTAAATTACTTTTTTAATTTTATTCTAAAAATAAATTCTTTTTCTTTCGAATGTTTTTTAATATCATTTGTTCTTTGGTGTTCTATTCCCATCATTCCTTGCAAATCCCGCCAGCCATTGTTTGCGCAATAATTCTAACGCCGAAACTTTATAGATCGTATCGTTGTAACCCGCGCTTTCCCCCCTTCCCCCGGAGCTAGGTCCTATCATATTCTGCTCTCATCGCGTCCTTCCGGCTACTTTTTACGTGATTTGTCATTTATCGTGTATTGTATTCATACGCATGCATTTTTCGCAAGGATATAACCCGTTGCATGGGCTAGGAGAGGTAGAATTTGACGATTATTGAGTTGTTTAATTAAACCATGCCACCTGGGGTGTTTGTTTTTCCTGAAGCTTCATCATTTGTTCTAATAAGTAACATCTAGTGGTACATTTTATTACGTGGCGACTGCCCGCACATGGATGACCTATAACTAGTGAAATTTTGTGCATTATATGATCGATTAATAAACGTTTTGATGCATCAATCGGCTTCGATTATTTATGCTTCGGGAAACATTCCAATGGACGACAGCCTGACCTTCCGCTCTTCCATCACGATTGTTCGACTGCCTAAAACCATGATTTCTTCATTGAATGAATAATGTGGGTATGCTGGTGCTTAAGATCTACATGTTTATATGATACGAGTGAAATCGTGTCATACATGTACATTTTGATACCAGATACGATATCGGAAGAACAGCAAGAAGAAATGTGTGATTCCCTTGTTTGATTAAATTAAAAAAGCACTTTAACCAGGTATGGAATGTAATAAAATATTTTTTTGCTACTAGTATGGCATATTTTAAACAGAAAACTAGCTATACAGAATGATATTTCCAATTCACCGATTTCAGAATCTTTACTGAATTAAAAAAGAAAAGTATCCGGATAAACTTATGACATTGAGCTCACAGTCTATTCACACTAATTGTACATTATGCTCTTATTACAAAAAATAATGCTCCTAGAAAAATAAATTAAGGTGGCGGATTAGATTGCCCTATTCTCCCCTTTATACATAACCAATTCACCTCGAAATCTAATCAGGGAAACACCTTATCAGAATAAAATTGTTTACCAAATTTGAAGCAAATCGGGTAATTGTTCATGAAAAAGCTATTTATATGAATTGAGGTGGGGGGAATCAGCCCCCCGTCCACCCTTTTATACTTAACCAATAAACCCCTAAAACTAATAAGGGAAACGCCTTATTAGAATGAACCTAGAAAACAAATTGAAGCAAATCGGTTATTTCTATCAAGAGTTATCGCGTTACATAGGCGCCTACATACAAAACCTGTGGACACATTAGCTGTCAGGCTTTGACTTTCTGTGAGCTAAAAAGTGCCATACAATGCCAGTTAAGATATTGACATTGCTTAATGTATTCCAACATGCATGGTATAACTTGATGCCAACATCTGGGATTAGAAATGAAAGCATATTATTTAGATATTTGGTATTTTGATCTTTATACAGGATTGTTGTTTCCAAGGAATTTCTATAAAACAAGTTCTTTCAACCTGAATAATGTTTGATCTTGATCGCATATGATTCTTAATCTCAATAATCTAATAATTAATTTTAAAACATAAATAATGCCACAGACATATAAATTTTCTAATCTCAACATACACAATCTAAAAATCTGAAAAAATGGATGGTGTTATAATTCCCAACCAGTTAACCAGAAAAACCAGTTATCAGGAATGCATCTGGTCGTGACATTCAAGATGATTCTATACCGTAAATAGATTTTGATTAGAATAAATTTGTATTAGAGTAAGATAATAATCAAGTGGATAAAAATGTAAAATGAAATGTAAAAAAATAATGAAAACGCATAAAAAGCATCGAGAAGACTTTGATAAATTTCTTAATACAAAACACATCTTTAACTACACTAAAAAAGAAAAAAAAAAGAATTATACAACTATTTGCATTCGAAATCATTTGAATTGCGCTAACATAAATAATGCCACAGACATATAAATTTTCTAATCTCAACATACACAATCTAAAAATCTGAAAAAAATGGATGGTGTTATAATTCCCAACCAGTTAACCAGAAAAACCAGTTATCAGGAATGCATCTGGTCGTGACATTCAAGATGATTCTATACCGTAAATAGATTTTGATTAGAATAAATTTGTATTAGAGTAAGATAATAATCAAGTGGATAAAAATGTAAAATGAAATGTAAAAAAATAATGAAAACACATAAAAAGCATCGAGAAGACTTTGATAAATTTCTTAATACAAAACAAATCTTTAACTACACTAAATAAGAAAAAAAAATGAATTATACAACTATTTGCATTCGAAATCATTTGAATTGCGCTAAGCTTTTCTCGTCAATCACTTATTGAGTTTATTGAATTACTTTTAGTTAAACGGAATGAAATTCACGAGTAATTTAATCTGGTCTGACACTTCCACTAAATTTCAATGCGACAACTTCTGAATAGTAACTTTTTCAGTATTTAATGGTCTCAAAGTAAGTCTCACATTCCTAAATTCAAAAGTAGAAATCCTGTGAACCATGTTAAAGTGCCTGTAAAGGTTTTAGAGAATATTTACAACTTAATACTTTATCTTTAAACTTTTGCTTCAATATATATATATATATAAATTAGTTTTCTATTACGTAATACTTCAATATAGAAAATTTTAGTTTTCTATTACGTAATCCTTCAATATAGAAATTTTTTAGTTTTCTATTACGTAATACTTCAATATAGAAAATTTTAGTATTCTATTACGTTATCCTTCAATATAGAAAATATTTAGTTTTCTGTTACGTAATACTTCAATACAGAAAATTTTAGTTTTGTATTACGTAATCCTTCGTTTCAGATTGCTCCTTTTAACTTTTTATACTTTTGTTTCTTTATTTATTTTTTAGTAATCTTCGTCTTCAAATGCCATCCCACTCAGAGAAAGTATGCGTTTATCGCAAAATAACTTTTAAAGATCTGGTAGTAAAATCCCAAATATTTTTGAAAGAAAAAGTGAACTCTTTTTTAAAAAAAAAATCTTGGAATTTAAAAGCTGTATGTGTATTTAGAATTTCTTGTTAAATTTAATTATCTACAAAACGAAATTACAGATATAGAAAAATTGATAATTTAAAAATCAATGCATTTTATAAAACGAAAAATTTTTCATTAAAAAATAATTTAAATATAAAAAAATAAATAAATGTGATGATTATTTTTTAAATTTAAAGACAAAATGTTATTGAATTTGTTGCTTAAATTATTGGATAAATAATTTATTATGGAAGTAATAAAAATATTTTAACTATTTATAGTAAAAAATCTCATTAAAAAGGGAAGTAAACCTTGAATTTACTTTTAAGTTAATTATGTAACATGTTATGAAACTTAAAGGAACTATATTGCGAAAATTTGGTAAATAGAGGTATAAAAAGCAACATTCATAATTTAAAATTAGGTTAAATAATAGAGATGTAGTTAATATTGAAGAAATATATTTATTGAAATATTTTGTGTAAAACATAAATAATAAACAACATTAACATTTCTTGTGTTTCTTCGTTACATTAGCAGACTCATACTACACTACGCTGATATTTAATGAATTTTCTGTATGTTGTAGTAGTAGTAATATATGTCGTAGGCTAATTGAGAAATCAGGCTCTTTGCAAACAGCCGGGCTAATTGGAGAATCATCTCCCTTTTTCCAATTAGCCTGATATTTTTCAGGCTTATTGCAAAGAGCCTAGAAAGCGTTAGGCTAATTGAAAAATGACCACTTATTATCCAATCAGGGTGATTTTTTTAAGGCTTATTAACCCATAATACGACCCGAACCCAAAAAATAAATTACAACACACCGTAACCCGATCCGAGCAAGACAAAATAATTTCATACATGCAACCCGACCCGAACCTGAAAGTTCCAATTGAAAAAAGACGAAATCTGACCCAAACCAAATGTGATAACCGACAAAAATATTTTAAAGCACCATAACCCGATCCGAGTAAGAAAAAATAATTTCCGTGAACACGCAACCAGACCCGAAACTAAAAATTCCATTAGAAAAAACCCGAAATCTGACATGAACAAAATCTGAAGCCGAAAAAATATTCCAAAAAACCATAACCCGATCCGAGCAAGGCAAAATAATTTCCGTGGACACGCAACCCAATCCGTACCTAAAATATTTGTTTGAAAATTCCGAAATATGACCCGAACCAAATACGATAACCGACAAAAATATTCTAAAGAACCATAACCCGATCCAAACAAGGCAAAATAATTTCCTTGGGCACGAAACCGGTACCGAACCTAAACATTTCATTAAAAAAACCTAAAATATGACATGAACCAAATCTGAAACCGACAAAAATATTCCGAAGCACCATAACTCGATCCAAGCGGCAAAATAATTTCAGTGAACGAACAACCAGACCAGAACATAAAAATTCAATTAGAAAAAACCCAAAATCTGACATGAACCAAACCTGAACCCGACAAAAATATTCCGAAGAACAATAACCCGGTCCGATTAAGAAAAAATAATTTCCGTGAACACGCAACCAGAACCGAACCTAAAAATTCCATTAGAAAAAAAACCCGAAATCTGACATGAACCAAACCTGAACCCGACAAAAATATTCCAAAGAACCATAACCCGATCCGAGCAAGACAAAATAATTTCCGTGGACACGCAACCCAATCCGAACCTAAAATATTTGTTTGAAAATTCCGAAATATGACCCGAACCAAATACGATAACCGATAAAAATACTCTAAAGAACCATAACCCGATCCGAACAAGAGAAAATAATTCCCTTGGGCACGAAACCGGAACCGAACTAAAAATTTCATTTAAAAAAACCTAAAATCTGACATGAACCAAATCTGAACCCGACAGAAATATTCCGAAGCACCATAACTCGATCCAAGCAAGACAAAATGATTTCCGTGAACGAACAACCAGACCCGAACATAAAAATTCAATTAGAAAAAAAACCCAGAATCTGACATGAACCAAACAAAAATATTCCGAAGAACCATAACACGGTTCGATTAAGAAAAAATAATTTCCGTGAACACGCAACCAGAACCGAACCTAAAAATTCCATTAGAAAAAACCCGAAATCTGACATGAACCAAACCTGAACCCGACAAAAATATTCCAAAGACCATAAACCGATCCGAGCAATACAAATAATTTCCGTGGACACGCAACACGACCCGAACCTAAAAATTCCATTAAAAAAAAACTGATATCTGTCCAAAACCAAATTTAAATATTCCAAAAATATTCCAAATATCCATGACCGGATCTGAGCAAGATAAAATAATTTCCGTCGACGTGCAACCCGATCCGAAACTGAAAGTTCTACTTTAAGTTAATCCGAACAGTGCCCGAAATAAAGATACATCAGGCCTTACCCCGATACGAGCAAGGCAAATTAATTTCCGTTTGCACGCAATACGACCAGAATCTGAAAATTCCATTTGAAGTCAACCTTAAACCCGACCAGAACCGCATCTGAAAATTACAAAATTATTTTAAAGAACCGTAACCCGATCCGTAGACATGTAACCGGATCCGAAATTAAAGGTTCCATTTGAAGTCAACCCGAAAACCGACCATAACCAGGTTTCGGATTGAGTTCAATTAGAACTTTCAGGTTCGGATCGGGTTGCCGGTCGACGGAAATTATTTTGTCATGCTCGCATCGGGTTATAGGTCTTTGGAATATTTTTGTCGGGTTAAGATTTGTTTCGGGTCGGGTTTCAGGTTGAATTCAAATGGAATTTTTAGGTTCTGGTCACGTTGCGTGTCCACGGAAATAATTTGTCTTGTTCGGATTCTATATGGATCTTTGGAATATTTTTGTTGGGTTCAGATTTGGTTCATGTCAGATTTCAGGTTTTCTTCAAATGAATTTTTTTAGGTTCGGTTCGGGTTGCGTGTCCAAGGAAATTATTTTATCTTGCTCGGATCGGGTTATGATTCTTTAGAGTATTTTTGTCGGTTATCATATATGGTTCGGATCATATTTCGGATTTTTTTCAAACAATATTTTTATGTTCGGTTTGGGTTGCGTCTCCACGGAAATTATTTTATCTTGCGCTGATCGGATTATGTTTCTTTTGAATTTTTTTGTCGGGTTCGGATTTGATTCATGTCAGATTTTGGGGTTTTTCTAATTGAATTTTTATGTTCGGGTCTGGTTGTTTGTTCACGGAAATTATTTTGTCTTGCTTGGATCGAGTTATGGTGCTTCGGAATATTTTTTTCGGGTTCAGATTTGGTTCATGTCAGATTTCAGGTTTTTTTAAATGAAATTTTTAGGTTTCGTTTGGGTTGCGTGTCCAAGAAAATTATTTTGTCTTGCTCGGAACGGGTTATGGCTCTTTAGAATATTTTTGTCGGTTATCATATTTGGCTCGGTTCATATTTCGGAATTTTTCAAACAAATATTTTAGGTTCGGATCGGGTTGCGTGTCCACGGAAATTATTTTGTCTTGCTCGGATTGGATTATCTTTCTTTGGAATATTTTTGTCGGGTTTAGATTTGGTTCGTGTCAGATTTCGGGTTTTTTTCTAAAGGAATTTTTGGCTCGGTTCGGGTTGCGGGTCCAAGGAAATTATTTTGTCTTACTCGGATCAGGTTATTGTGCTTTAGAATATTTTTGTCTTTTATCCGATCTGGTTCGGGTCAGATTTCGGGTTTTTTCAAATGGAACTTTCAGGTTCGGGTCAGGTTGAATGCAGACTGAAATTATTTCGTTCTGCCCGGTTCGGGGTACGGTCTGTTATAATTTATTTTTCGGGTTCTAGTCTGGTTATGGGTTAATAAGCCCAAAAAATCACACTGATTGGATAATAATTGGTCATTTTTTAATTAGCCTAACACTTTCTATGCTCTTTGCAATAAGCCTGAAGAATATCAGGCTAATTGGAAAAGGGGAGATGATTCTCCAATTAGCCCGGCTCTTTGCAAAGAGCCTGATTTCTCAGTTAGACTACGACATATATAGAGATAAGTGCAATACCTAATACTTAAAATTTTCTCTATATGTCACAAAAAAGGTAAAAAAATCGTTTTCTTTTCTTTTTTCGTTTTTCTTTTTTTTTCTTTTTTTTTTTATTAAAGCTATAAATTACAAAGAAATAATATTAAAGTCTGTGTGTCCATGTTCTTTTTTTTTTTTTAATAAGTGCTATGGAATATTTTGTTTAGTAATTAACTTTAGTCTAAATTCTAGATTCTAAAGGTGCTATTTTGATATATTTTGTTAGTTCAAAAGGTTTAGAAGTAGGCAAAGCATTTGAAATTAAAAGTCATAAAACATTGAATTTTTTAGTAACAAGAATATTTCTCTGCAAAAGATTAACTGATTTCTTTGCTATAACTTCATTTATGTTAGTTGAAAGTATTACTCGTGCTCATATCTCTGTGTGTTTTTTATTTCATCTGACGTACTTTTTTTTACTTATAGAATGTAAGGCATGCAATTGAACTTAAAGATAAGAAAGAGGATGTTGATTAGACCAGATCGTCGTAAATCACATGCATCATCATCATCATTCTCATCATTATCCTGATATACCGTTTTCGAACAACTGATGTATATGAAGGGTCCAGAGATTTTTCTGTTGTTTCCTGTCTCGTGCTTTGGATATCCAATTAACTCCAGCCGCTTTTTTGATTCTGTCGCTCCATCCTACCTGAAGTTATCTTCTTGGTCATTTTACATCTCTGAGTTAACGATATAGAATGTTTGTACTCTATCTATTGTCTTGTTCTCTTGAAATGTGCCCTGCTCATTTCCATTTTAACCGTTCAATTATCTCGATGATGACAAAAATTTTCTTCTGACTTCATCCAGTTTATTCTTTTTCTGTCTCTTTCAGTTTTGATTAGCACACATTTTTCCATATTTCGCTGTGTAGATTATAATTGTTGTGCCATACTTTTTGTCAGCATCCATCTTTCCGCTCAATAAGTTATTGCAGTTAAAACACATTGATTGTTTCAGCCACTTTTCTGGTTTCGTCGCTCCATTTTACCTGGGGTCGTCATCTTGATCATTTTACATCTCTGGGATAACATTTTAGGGTGTTTTTACTCTATATATTGTCTTGTTCCCTTGCAATGTGCCTGGCCCATTTCTATTTTAACATTCAATTCTCTCGATGATGTCAAAAACTTTCTTATATATATATATATATATATATATATATATATATATATATATATATATATATATATATAGTATATATATTAAGTGGCCAGACTCATATTCTTTATACTTATTTTAATAGATCTTGATTCAATGCGCAATATATACATGGAAGGCTGAGATTTTTACAGATGCGGCCGAGGCATTGTACGACCGTAACCATGAGAAGGCTTAAGTCGTCTGTCCACACAAAGGATTTTGGACAGTATTTAAGTGAAAATACTTGCTGAGCAAGCTACATCTCAACAAGGGAATTATGCAACGTGGCTAATTTTATGGCATGCCGCAAAACGCTGACACAATCCTTTTCCTTGTTAGAGAACTTTTGCACGCTCAATTCCATTAAGTGCTGGTCATTGCTTGTTACTATGCCTTTGCTGTTTCTGGATGCATCACTGCTCTCGGTCGATGACCTAAGCTGTCTCTGATATATATATATATAGGGTAATGTGCCCTATTATCGCCCCCCAGTCACTTTTAGGCTCTTGGAAGTTGTAATTTTCAGTGAAAATCTACCAAATTTGGATTTTAAATAGACTAGCTACCCATGTACATAGAAACATAGGCAAATATCGTACAAAAAAGTTTTTTGAATGCGAAAGTTTGATTTTTCAAAAGTATCTAAAAAATGAAAACGAAAAAATGGTCCTAATTTCGTCCCCCCCCAAAAAAAAATCCAATACGCCGAGGGTTAACTTATAACTAAATCAAAATTTATTTCTAAATGAGTAAGTAGTTTAATTTACATTAAAGTAAGGCACAAAGAGATGTACTAATTATCAGTGGAAGAATAACATAACGAAACATTAGCTACCCAAACATGAGGAAAAAAATTGAAAAAAATCTCATGAAAAAGTATTCCTAATTCCCCCCCCCCGGGACGAAAATAAGAACTCCAAGGGGGACGAAATTTGGGCAGCGCTACTTCCCAATATGACGGAGCTTTAGTTCCCGTAATATGAACTGAGTGTTCTAAATCTCACTGTATGCTACTCTCAGCATCTTACCAACGTAAAATACATGCAATGAATTAGAAATAAATACTTACAGTACAGCAAATAACGTTCTACAAACGACATAATAAGAACCCAGGTCTTCTAAAAATAGGAAATTAGCCATCTATAATTTATGTATGCGTTTTGGCGAACGAAACTTTCAATACTGACCCCTTTTACCTCTCGTCGCCGGTGTCTTGCGTCATAAGTGGCGCCACTTTCATAGATGCGAGAAGTTAAGGGGGACGAAATTAGGAGAGGGGACGAAATATGGGCACTTTACCCTATATATATATATATTGGTGTACGTATGTGTGTGTTTCTGATACGGATAAAAAACTTTAAATATTTGCCTTAGTTAACAATTCACATGAATATAACATTGTTCCTGGAAAGAAAACAAAAAAATACTAAAACCACTAAAGTATATTTGGTATTTGAAATTGAAAACATCTGTATGTAACAACCATGGTTTTATTTTATACAAAAAAGAACTATTAGATATTGTATTTTTGCTTAAATTTATTTGCACAATACTTCAAACTTAGAATGAAAGTACGTCTGATAGTATGGAAATATTCCATATTAATCTTACTTCAACGAACGACAAATTAATTAAATGCTTTTACGGACAGCTCCAAGACATCACGTTCAATCTGACATTTGTAACCGACATTTCTCTTCCGTTCACTTGGGCAATTTCCTTATGTAAACTGAATACATGACAAAACCTTTTAGAATATTGTTACAGACCAACGAATTTCTTCTCCGAAATATATGTCTATTAGAAATGTAATGAATCAGAAATGTACAGATTTTTTCATTTTCTTACTTTTAAAATTATCTAACAACAACAACAAAAAAATATATGTGATAAATGAAATGATAAGATACGTTAATTAATTAATAAAAAATATATTAAATAAATCAATTGAATGAGTTAGACATTTATGTTATATTTCTAGATTTAAAAAAAAAAAAATTGTTTGGTTTGGCTAAATATCCTACAATTATAAAGAAATTTATTGCCTAACATAAATACCGGATTTCCTAATATGGGCTGACTGAATTTAAATATCAATAACTTGGAATCGTTGACAGTTATTACAAAAATCTTACTGGAGGGTTATGTAAGTTACCAGGAATTTTTTTTTTCGATTCTCGATTTTAGTTTAAATCAGCAGCGATAGATGGCGCTACAAGCAATAAGCGCTAAATTGTGTCCTGGTTTTTGTCTTCTCTTTTCTCTGACGTGAAGGAAGCACGTTAAATATATGGGGTGGTTTTAAATCCTCAATCCTCAATCCAATTGTGTTCTTAGGGTCCCACTCCATATATTTAACCTCCTTCTTTCGCATCAATACTGATAAAAGAAGACGCTAAAAATCGGGTCCCGATTCAGCGCCTAATGCTTGGTGCGACATCTATCAATTCTATTTTAAAATAAAATCAAGAATTTCTTTAAAAAAATCTCCTGTCATATTACATAACCGTCCTGCAAGAATTTTTTTTAATAGTTATCACTGTTTCCAAATTACTGAATTTAAAAATCTATCAGTCCATTTTGGGCCAATTTGTACCTGGTATATGTATATAAAAAATGTTAGAATTTTTTTTTTTTATAAAGCGTTTTTTATTTTATGTATAACGTAATGAAGCTAATCAAGAAATACTGAAAATTCAACCAAAAAATAAATAAAATAAAATAAAATGCTGCGAAAAAACCAAAACCTAAACCTATCCTGTCTAAATCCATGTTAATCAGCGGTTTTAGTTTTCGTTGTCTTGTGTTAATTTCTTGAAATAAATTTAGATAGACAAAAACAACGCTGCAATTCTGTATGTATTTTAATTTGAACTTTTTCTAGAAAGGAAGTTATGCCATATATGTAAATTGTTTTACTGTTTCGATGTTTTAAAACACTTTCAATAATTGAACTATTAAAATTTTATTATTGAGGAAAACAGCGATTAAACCATATAATCTACAATAACGTTTTTTAATGGAAAAAGAAAAACGAATGAAACATAGTTTAAACAGATATAAACTATTATGTAGAGATAGTTGACCGAAAAGAATTTCCTTTCCACTTCCTCAGATTATTATTTTTTTCGTTATAACTTTAAAGTACGAATGAAATGTCACTAAAATATATCTAAATTACTGAGTTTTTTTTTATGAGATCCATTTTTAAAGAAATAAAATCTATAATTTTGTACAGGGTGGACGGAATTGAAACGACCCTACTCCGACCTGTCTATGCATTGAATTACTTATTGTATAAGCTTCAACATTTAAAAACAAGCTATTCGAGACATGGGGAAACGAATTAAGTGAAAAAATTAGTTCCAGAACACACCGATAGATGGCGCTTTATGACTGGTCATACGCCTAAAAGACTCATCTTAAACACATTTTATATGAGCTTACCATGCTTCTCAATATGGTTCAATTGAAGATTTAAATTCTGTAATATTGAAGATTTATATTCTATTACAATATTGAAGATTTCAATTCTGTAGTCTGTAGGCAGCTCTTTCAACTGCGGATCTCAAGTGGTCAACTGAGTTGTATCGCACGCGCAGTGTGATAAATATTTTCACGTCTACCAAGGTTGCCAGACGTTTACGGTAAACAAAAGTTTTTAAGTGCCCGCACAACCAAAAATCACGCGGATTAAGATCCTGAGGATGAGATGCCAGGTTGTCGGAAACGTACGACTGATTACTTTGTCATTATTGAAACGTTATCGAAGAAATGACAATCTTCAGTTTTAATACTCTTTTATACCCAGAACATGATTGTAAGCCACGGTTTTATGAAAAGTTCTGAGCTTAGAGTGTGAAATTGCAATTACAATCACAGTTTAAACTTCTTTACTATTTTTTTTTTCGTATAAGTGTAATAGAAATTATTGCGTAAAAAAGTTCATTTCGCATGTTTTTTGTTAACTATAATTTTTATCTTTTTTGTCATATTTTCTGTTGTACTGCGCTATTTATCGGTGTTTCTGGAACTATTTTTTTTCTATTTATTAAATGAATGCGCATTTTTACACTGCAAAAAAAATTACAGACGTTTCTTAATCTAGGAAAATGTACAATAATCATGCACGCAAATATATAATAACCTGTTCCGAACCACCTAAGATTCCGAGGAACGTTCCTTTATCTTTAGAAACCCGAGAAAACAATTTATTTTCGAAATTTAAAGAAGAATTTACAAAAATTAATTTTTATTAGGGGCCCATAATTTTCGCGAACGTTTCCTAGTAGCTTTTACAATGCATTAATCAGTTCTCTGCAACACTAAAATTGGTTTTTGGGAATCTATCAATTCTCAAGTGAACATTTTCGGATCCATAACTGAATTTGTGCATGTGTTATGAGCATTAAAAATTAGAATGTATTATTTAGACGGGTTTTTTTTTATAGGAAGAAAATTAAATAAAATTAAGTTTATTTTTAATTATTTTAGCATTATGAATTACATTTATACAATCAAATAAGGCAACGGATTCATTAAAAGCCTTTACAATGTAGCTGCAAGGGTGGTCTCAAATATTTTTCCAGATCTCGGGAGTAAAGGAGAGGTTTTCTTTTTTTTTTGTAACACAAGTCTTCGGAATGTTGTACCAGCAGACACTGGGGTGAATGAACCGATTTGTGTAAGCAAGATGCAACATTAAAGTTGGGGGGCAGACGGTTTTTTGAGAATCAGCAGTTTACAGGGAGGTCTGGCCTGTGTTTTGTGATTATTTTTTTATTCCCCGCGAATTCTGGCATGCACATTTTTCCATAAATGTGTCAGGTTGCGTAGAAACGGCCGTTGTTGGGGTTTTTTTTTTATTATTGGGGTGCAGGGTGGTCTTAAAATTATTTTCTGGCGCTTCTTGTATTATGAATTGCAGTTAGATAGTTGTGGGCGTAGTGTAAACAAGGTTGTCTTGTCCCAGCAGTGAGCGAATGCGGAGCGATCCTCAAGGTCCTGAATCGTGTCTGATGCCTCTAGATATTTTCTTGGGGATAGTAGATTTTTCTGCCGGCGAGCCTCATCCTAGACTGGCCAAGGGTCTTTGCTAAGATTGGAGTATCCTGATACTGAACCTACGCAAAAATTCTGCAAATGCTGACGTATGGCTGCAGTATAAAGATTACCGTAGAAAAACCTGTGGTAGAAGGAAACCTGTAGTAGAAGGAAGGAGCGTCCTTCATAGACGGCCCAGGGGTTTACGCAAAAGGAGTTCTCAGATGGGGGTTCAATTGACTCTTTTTCGGTGGTTTTCGGCTGGATTCCTGTAGTGTGTTCTGCCATCGACCGTACACCTCATTCCGCTAGTGCTGACCTGTGAACCAGGTTTAAAATTCTTAGTGGAAAACTTTGAATTTGAATTCATTTTGATTTGTGCCCGAAGGACCTATGCTTTATCTTCTGAATCCCAGAAATTCATCTTCATGGTAAGCCTATGCTTTAATTAGTTTCTTTCACCGGTTTCTAAAGATGCTCCCAGTAGATTTTGTTTTTCAAATCACAAAGTTACTCAAAAATGGAACTGGTTTCTTAATTATTGCTGGTGTATACTAAATTGTCTATTACAGAACTTGAAATAATAATAATAATGAATAATATTATGCTTTTGTTATTAAACTATTAAATGATTTTGTTATTAAATAAATATTTCCTATATAAAGGTTTGACTTCAGACAATTAACCTTGTTAATTTGAATACTTTGATGCATTCTAAATACTTTGATAAATGAAATTCATTAAAATGCCATTGAGTGCTTGTTTATTATATAATTAAATAAAATTTCTAAGTTTTCACCTTTTCATTATAGACCTTTCTCTTTATTTGTTTGTCTGTCTAATTTAGTATTGTGATTGACCATAAAATTTACAGCTAATTAATTTAAATCAACTGTTGACTAATCATAATCAATTTTATCATCTATAAATAGAATTCAAAAAGGAGGGTAGTTTTCTTTACAAACTTTAAATGATATGACCTAATAGCAATAAAAATAATAATAATAAGATTATTTTTAAGAATCTAAGAATGTAATTTGATTAAATTCTTAAAATTTAAAAGTAAATTTTATAAGGGCTAAAACCTCAAATGTTTTTTGTAAATTAACCAGTTGAGATCTGTATTTTGCTCTAATATATTTCTTTTTTTATATATAACGTTAAGAATATAAATATTGAGATGGTATTGAAAATATTGAATAACAATTATTAGGATTAAAAATATTATCTCAGGCAATAACAATTGTTTAGTCAGAGTGTCTTTAATAAAAGATATAAATTTGAAAAAATAAATAACTATAATTTTTATATTTCTATTATTGAGGGTTTATATATAAAAGTAATTATATGGTTCAATAAATCAGAAATTTTTCTGAGATTCTTGATTTGGTAAAGTGAGTACATTACATGCCAAGGCCCCTGAACTTTACATTCAGGGGAGATCTTTACTGGGTTGTGGTTACTTTTATTATTATTGTTATCATTAAATTATTGTTAAAGAACACAACGCAAATTAAGGTATTCTTTTGGGAAGAAATTATGAATTCTTAAATACATATAGGTTCATTTTAGAGGTAAAAATTAATTTTTTTTGTTGTTCAGTATTTTTTTTAGTATAAAATTTAATATCGGCCTTTTTATTTCTAATTGTATGAATAACATCATAACAAAAATGATGCCGTGTCCAGTCCTTGGTAATTTACTCACTGAAATATGTATGTATATGTGATAATTATTGGATATTTATATAGAATTTACTGATAATTGTGATCGAATTGTGATTTAATTTATCAGGCTAATATATTTCACAATTTACTAATAAGAGAATGCTATTTATTTCTATACAGTATATATATCATATTTGAGTATTTAATTATGTATTTTCTAATTTGGTGCATTTATTAATATTATGGGTAGTAGTTTGGTATATAGTTACCGAAATTGTAAATTCCAGTATTAATTGGACCAGTGAGAGGTATTTTTTAGCAATCATAATTTATGCGTTTTTTTTTGCACCAGAAAAATTTTGTGTTATTGTTGTGTTTTACGTTGATGTAGCTAAAATTTTATTTGCGTAAAATAAATAGTTGGTATTTAACTTCGCTATGGGGAGATCAAAAGATGGGGCTGAACAGTCAGCTACCCAAAATGGCCCAGTTGGGGGAGAGGATAAAGAGATGTCTGTAAGTCAGAGAAGAGGGCTTTTGTTAGACAACTTAGCTCTCATCCCGATTTTTACAGGTCAAGACCCTCATTTCAATTTTTCTGATTTCTCCCAAAAATTTAAATCCTTTGCCGATTTCTTACAATGGCCTAAAGAAGATAGGCTATTCGCGATTCAGCAGCGATTAGCCGGCCCTGCATTGCAAACATTTTCAAATTTTAGAGATCAGATAAATGATATTGATTCCTTTTTCAAAGTATTAGGCGATGTTTATAATAAAGAAAAAGATCCCTCTGCACTTTTAGAGGATTTTTGGAATTACAAACAAACAGCAGGAGTACCCGTTCCTCAATATTTAGCTATTTGTAAACAAAAAGCTAAAAATGCTGTTTTAGCGCAAAATCTACCAGTTGAAAGTCAAAAACAAACTGAGGAGCAATGGCTTTTGGCCATGCTAAAGAAAAATCTTGAACCACAAATTAGAAAGGGGATCATTGCACGAAATCCAACAACTTTAGAAGAACTTGAAAATATAGCAATTTTGGAGGAAAAAGCGTGGTTAGCAGTACAAGTTCCGCACGTTACTGTAGAAAATTCGGGTGAAATGGCTTGCGCGATCGCGCAAAAATCTTATTCTAAAAGGGAATATAACGATAATATAGCGGAAGAAATTAAAAAACTAAAAGATATTATTTCGGACCTTTCGGAGAAAGTTAAAAATTTAGATAAAAACACCTCACGTCCCGACAAATCTCATATTATTTGCGATTTTTGTGGTTTAAGTGGTCATTATCAATCCCATTGTTTTAGAAAAAATGCAAGAGAGCAATTAAATAATCAAGAGAGATCAAATGATAGAGGGTCGCTTTCGAGAAGAAACGGGGGTAGAAGAGCGAGTTTTCGCCCTTACGGTCATAGACACTATCGTAACGGGAGGCTTTCGGAAGGAAATCGTTTAGAAGGCAGTGAAATGGAAACCTCCGAGAAGGATCAGAGTTCAGCTTGCGAGAAGACTCCGAGCTCAGCTAGTGGATCTTTAAACGGTCCGGGATCTCTATGAGTCGGGCAGATGGAGATCGGGAGAAAAAGATAAACAGTGTGCCCGAGGATTTTCAGCCTGGTATTTTTAGTTCTTACCATAATAATGTGTGGCAGCGATTACCATTAGTTAAGATAAACTGTTTTAATCATGAATTCGTTGCTCTAATCGACACCGGTTCTAGTTGTAATTTAATAAATAACAGCATCTTAAGTAAGGCTAAAGCTACAAAATTAGATGATTTAAATATGGATATGAATACATTAGTGGGTGGCATGTTCAAGACAACTGGTAGAGTGAGTGTTAAATTCAACATGAAAAATCACGAATTCGAGGATAATTTTAAAGTAATGGAAGGGGAAATGTCCCCACATTTTCAAGTAATTTTAGGAGTTCCTTTTCTAACTAAATTTCAATTTAATATTGATTTTATGAGTAATAATTTAAGAAATGTAAACACCGTCATTCCGATTTTACGTGATTATGAAAATTCGGTTAATGCTGTGCATGAAAAGCATTTTGAATTCCCGGCTTTTGCTAAGAAAAAATGTCAAATTCCGCCTTTGTCGGAAAAAATTATTGAAGTTAAAATTAGTAAAGCTCATAATTTTCAGGCGGATAATGTGTTAATTTCCCCTTGTACCAATCACTTACCATCTTCCTTTTTAGTCAGCCACACTATTTGTAAAAACAATGATATTTCGCTCTTTGTGAAAGTGCTAAATATTAGTGATGTAGAAATGCACATTAATAAAAATACGAAATTAGGAATGGTCCAAGAATTAGTTTCCTCTTATAATACACAACCATCGGATTTCGTTGGTCATGTTAACAAGGATGAGATAGGAAATATGGACCACACCGACCTCAAATGGGACACAAAATTTGATCTTGAACATCTTGATAAAGATTTAAAAATGAGAGTAGAGAATTTTTTAAAGGAAAATTCAGATGTGTTCGCAGCCTCGGTCTTAGACTTGCCCGGGTGCAGTTCAGTTTTACACGAAATTAAATTACAGGACAACATCCCTGTCAAGTCTCGTGCATACAGGGTTCCTTATAATTTACGTAAAGAAATGGACGATCAAATCAATATTCTTCTGGAATCTGAAATTCTAGTTCCCGCAAATTCTAACTATTCTAGTCCCGTTATGTTAGTTAAAAAGGCAGACGGCGGTTTTAGGCTAGCTGTGGACTTTCGTCGGCTTAATAAGAAATTAATCAAAGATACTTTTCCTATTCCTAACATTAATGAAACTATTGATTCTTTGGCAGGCGCCAAATATTTTACTTCTTTGGATTTAACAAGCGGATTTTTTCAGCAAATAATTCCGGAGGAACACCAGCACTACACCGCGATTACGACACACCGTGGTTCCTTTATGTTTCGAAGGTCACCTTTTGGACTTTCATCAAGTCCGAATGCGTTCCAGAGATTAATGAGTCTAGTCTTGGGAGACCTCACATATTTGAATATTTTAGTATACATTGACGATATTTGTATTGCCTCAACTGATATAGAATCTCATTTTGAGAAATTGAAACTTGTTTTTGACCGCCTCAGACAACATAATCTCAAATTAAAACCTTCGAAATGTCACTTTCTCAAAACGGAAATTACATTCCTGGGATTTCAGGTTTTGGATGGAAAAATTACACCAACCCGTAAAAATGTGGAGGTTGTTTCAAAATTTAAAACACCAAAGTCAAAAAGAGATGTCAGAGCCCTAATTGGGTGCGTTGGATTCTATAGAAAGTTTTTTTCGGATTTTTCACAACGCACCATAAATCTAACTAATTTAATGAAAGGTAAAGGCAAATTTATATGGAGTGATCAAGCGCAGGCCGAGTTTGAAGACTTAAAACAAACGCTTGCCAGTATCCCAAGTCTACATTTACCCAATATGCAGAAAGAATTTATATTATATACTGATGCTTCTGGAACGGCTTTGGGTAGTGTTTTAGCACAACTAGATGACGAAAACTTTCCTAGACCTGTAGCCTTTGCCTCCAGAAAATTAAAGGAAGTTGAAACAAGATATTGCACTTCTGAAAGAGAATTATTGGCTCTAGTATGGGCCATGAATTATTTTAAGTGCTACCTCTTTAATAAAAAATTCATTGTTTATACAGACCATGCCGCTTTAACACATGCATTAAAACTAAAGGATCCTACCTCGCGAATTGCACGGTGGCTGTGTGCGTTGGCGGATTTTGATTTTGAAACTAAATACATTAAAGGAAAGTGTAATTCGGTAGCAGACTTTCTTTCACGTTTTGTTCAGCACGAAATTAGTCCGGAAGCTCCGACGTCCTCAATGGAGGAGGTAAATTTCGTACACCACGCACTAGACAGTTCTGCCAGTTTAGTAAACGCAGAGCCTTTTCTACACGAAATAAGAGTAGCTCAGTCTCAAGATAAATTTTGTCAAAAGGTAACTATGCGTTTAACTAAGGGTCTAAAAACTTTTCCGAGAAATATGAATTTTTTTATACATAATGACATTTTAAAATGTAAGGATTTAAGAAAGAGGTCCAGTAGAGATAGACAGTCAAAAATTGTTTTACCGAAAGCGCTTGTGCCAAAAGTTTTTCATATGACACATACATCGTCAGTAGCGTGCCACGGTGGTTTTTTCAAAACTTTTGAAAGAATAAGATCGGTTTATTATTGGCAAGGTATGTACGCAAATATTAAACAGTTAGTTGCCTCATGTCAGTCATGCCTGGAATTTAGGGCTCACAAACCTAAGGCATTAGCGGATCTGCAGAAATTACCTACTCCTATAGGTCCAATGATTTGCGTGCATCTGGATATTTCGGGCCCATATAAACAGACCTACAATGGGAATAAATTCATTGTTTTATATGTTGATAGCTTTTCAAAATGGCCTGAAGCGTTCCCTGTCCCGAACATTACGTCTGATACTATTGCGGAAACGTTAGCGGAGTTCATATGCCGGCATGGTTGCCCAAGATACGTGGTAACCGATAGAGGAAAACAGTTGTTAAGTGAAGCGATAGAAAAGGTATATAAAAAGCTAGATATTAAACATACAAAGACCACTGCTTATCATCCTTCAAGCAATGCAAAAGTGGAACGATTACACTCTTCGATATCTGGCTGCTTAGCACATTTAGTAAATGAGCTTCACAATGATTGGGATTCGAAGTTAAAGTTTGCATTATTAGCCATTAGATCGGCAGTACATGCGTCTACTGATGAAACTCCCTTTTTCATCTTAACCGGAAGGGATATTCGTCTGCCCTATAACAGTTTAATGGAGGAAGAAAAGTTCTCATATCAGGAATATCCTTCATATAGCGAAAATATTATTACTACGCTCCAATCTGTATTTCATCGGGTTAAAAACAATCTGGAGGCAGTGTCTTTAAAACAGCAGCTCTACAGAAGTCGTACTGCAGTTGACAAAAAATTGGAAATAGGAAATCTTGTTATGAAATACACCCCTCAAATCAAGCCAGGAATGTGTAAGAAATTTTCCAAATTAAACAGTGGACCATATAGAATTATTGATCAATATAAAAAAGTAAATTTTCAAATACAATCAATTCACGACCCCACAAAAACAGAATGGATACATTGTGACCGGATTTCTAAGATTCCGAATAAACCAGTCTTTCCTTCTCTTCTCTTCATAGAAAACGAAACTACGACGCCAGCTGTTCAGGATAAACAAACCCCGTTAGATTCCTTTCCTCACCCTACCCTTTTTAGCGACCCTCTCGAAGAATTTCGTTTGAGAAAGGCTAATAAACGAATCCTCCGTCACGAAAGCTTTGGGAAGGGGAGAATTGGAGTATCCAGTAATAAATATGTCTCTCATTTGACTGCTAACCAACATGATTATTACTTGCGATCTCGTACAAAGAGTTAATTTTAGGAGTGCATGGATATTGTAGGGAAGGCCAGTTTACGGAAAATTTATTTTTCAGTAGTTGTTATGTATAGGAACCTATGTAATTTTTTTTGTGTATAAATCCCTTTGCAGTTATGTTGGGGGAGATTCTTACGTTTCTCTTATATATTTTTCTTTTTATTTATACTATATGTTTTGGTAGAAATTTTTTTAACACTTTATTTTATTCTTATGCTATTCTTATATATAAATTCATGTTGTTGTTATAAAGCAACTTACTAGCTGTTTCTTTTTATGTAACACTTTTTTTTCTCACCTTTCGGGTAAAAAAAAAAAAAAAAAAAAAAAAAAAAAATATGGGTGAAATAACACGTTTTTGATTAATATTTTTAAATAATTTTTTTATCATTAATTTGAGTACGTTATGGGTTTACGGTATGATACTGTCGGTTTTTATTTATCCCCTTTCTCTGTTCCAATTTATACTGGGAAAGTTTGTCAATCTTTATGATTGCATGTTGCGAAATTACTGCTTTCTGCATAAAAATAAATAAATAAATATAAATAAAAATAAAAGATACAAAGACCATACGTACAAATATAAAGGAAAACATTTCTTGTATTAGTATAAAATTTTTTTATTATTGACTGTTTATTTTTTGGCAGTTTATGTATTGTATAAAATTTCATATTACCAAATGTACTATAATAGTCTTTTTATTGGTAAGATTGCTAAGATTTTTATATTGTTTGGTTCTTATTGTTTTATTATTTAAAATAGTAGGGATGATTTGAATAACTTTTTCAAATTTTGTGTTACGTTTTCTTTTATATATATGTGTATATGTAATGTATTTGTTACACAAATTTGAGTACGTATGCTTTTTTTAAAGTGGAAATATATTATATGTTTATCTACATTCCTGTTAAAGAAACCAGTTCATCTATGTTAATTTTTTTTGCCGCCCAGAGCAGTTATTCTCTTGAGTCCGTTCCTTAAAGGTTGTTTTTGTGGAGTACGCTAGTTTTTTTTTCTTTTTTTTACCATTCTAATTTTTCGCAGTCAGTATTTAGCGTTTACGTCCCGTAGGTAGTTGCGAGGTTTGTTAGTTGCGTGTTTGGGACAGCAGGTGTCTAGGGGGGTGGACGCATCGCCCTGGAGAACTTCGTGGGTGAGTTGCTCTGTGGGGGTTCTAATCGCAACGGGTTGATGTAGAACTTGTGAGATTGAAACCCGCCCAGCGCTGCTTACCGGCGGTCCTTCTTCATGTTTTACATGAATTCCTCGCTAGTAGAGTCTCATTATAAAATTTTTTCTCTACGTTCAAAAATTTTTCCTACAGAGGGGGATGTTGTTATGAGCATTAAAAATTAGAATGTATTATTTAGACGGGTTTTTTTTTATAGGAAGAAAATTAAATAAAATTAAGTTTATTTTTAATTATTTTAGCATTATGAATTACATTTATACAATCAAATAAGGCAACGGATTCATTAAAAGCCTTTACAATGTAGCTGCAAGGGTGGTCTCAAATATTTTTCCAGATCTCGGGAGTAAAGGAGAGGTTTTCTTTTTTTTTTGTAACACAAGTCTTCGGAATGTTGTACCAGCAGACACTGGGGTGAATGAACCGATTTGTGTAAGCAAGATGCAACATTAAAGTTGGGGGGCAGACGGTTTTTTGAGAATCAGCAGTTTACAGGGAGGTCTGGCCTGTGTTTTGTGATTATTTTTTTATTCCCCGCGAATTCTGGCATGCACATTTTTCCATAAATGTGTCAGGTTGCGTAGAAACGGCCGTTGTTGGGGGTTTTTTTTTATTATTGGGGTGCAGGGTGGTCTTAAAATTATTTTCTGGCGCTTCTTGTATTATGAATTGCAGTTAGATAGTTGTGGGCGTAGTGTAAACAAGGTTGTCTTGTCCCAGCAGTGAGCGAATGCGGAGCGATCCTCAAGGTCCTGAATCGTGTCTGATGCCTCTAGATATTTTCTTGGGGATAGTAGATTTTTCTGCCGGCGAGCCTCATCCTAGACTGGCCAAGGGTCTTTGCTAAGATTGGAGTATCCTGATACTGAACCTACGCAAAAATTCTGCAAATGCTGACGTATGGCTGCAGTATAAAGATTACCGTAGAAAAACCTGTGGTAGAAGGAAACCTGTAGTAGAAGGAAGGAGCGTCCTTCATAGACGGCCCAGGGGTTTACGCAAAAGGAGTTCTCAGATGGGGGTTCAATTGACTCTTTTTCGGTGGTTTTCGGCTGGATTCCTGTAGTGTGTTCTGCCATCGACCGTACACCTCATTCCGCTAGTGCTGACCTGTGAACCAGGTTTAAAATTCTTAGTGGAAAACTTTGAATTTGAATTCATTTTGATTTGTGCCCGAAGGACCTATGCTTTATCTTCTGAATCCCAGAAATTCATCTTCATGGTAAGCCTATGCTTTAATTAGTTTCTTTCACCGGTTTCTAAAGATGCTCCCAGTAGATTTTGTTTTTCAAATCACAAAGTTACTCAAAAATGGAACTGGTTTCTTAATTATTGCTGGTGTATACTAAATTGTCTATTACAGAACTTGAAATAATAATAATAATGAATAATATTATGCTTTTGTTATTAAACTATTAAATGATTTTGTTATTAAATAAATATTTCCTATATAAAGGTTTGACTTCAGACAATTAACCTTGTTAATTTGAATACTTTGATGCATTCTAAATACTTTGATAAATGAAATTCATTAAAATGCCATTGAGTGCTTGTTTATTATATAATTAAATAAAATTTCTAAGTTTTCACCTTTTCATTATAGACCTTTCTCTTTATTTGTTTGTCTGTCTAATTTAGTATTGTGATTGACCATAAAATTTACAGCTAATTAATTTAAATCAACTGTTGACTAATCATAATCAATTTTATCATCTATAAATAGAATTCAAAAAGGAGGGTAGTTTTCTTTACAAACTTTAAATGATATGACCTAATAGCAATAAAAATAATAATAATAAGATTATTTTTAAGAATCTAAGAATGTAATTTGATTAAATTCTTAAAATTTAAAAGTAAATTTTATAAGGGCTAAAACCTCAAATGTTTTTTGTAAATTAACCAGTTGAGATCTGTATTTTGCTCTAATATATTTCTTTTTTTATATATAACGTTAAGAATATAAATATTGAGATGGTATTGAAAATATTGAATAACAATTATTAGGATTAAAAATATTATCTCAGGCAATAACAATTGTTTAGTCAGAGTGTCTTTAATAAAAGATATAAATTTGAAAAAATAAATAACTATAATTTTTATATTTCTATTATTGAGGGTTTATATATAAAAGTAATTATATGGTTCAATAAATCAGAAATTTTTCTGAGATTCTTGATTTGGTAAAGTGAGTACATTACATGCCAAGGCCCCTGAACTTTACATTCAGGGGAGATCTTTACTGGGTTGTGGTTACTTTTATTATTATTGTTATCATTAAATTATTGTTAAAGAACACAACGCAAATTAAGGTATTCTTTTGGGAAGAAATTATGAATTCTTAAATACATATAGGTTCATTTTAGAGGTAAAAATTAATTTTTTTTGTTGTTCAGTATTTTTTTTAGTATAAAATTTAATATCGGCCTTTTTATTTCTAATTGTATGAATAACATCATAACACATGCAATCGTAACAAAATAATGTTAATTTTCATATTAATGTTAATTCTGTTAATATTGTATGTTTGTCTGCTAAACATGTTTTCTGAATATTAAAATACCCGAGAATTGATAGCATCCAAAAAGTGATATTCCGATTTGAGAAAACTGATTATTGCACTGTAAAAGCTACTCAGAAACGTTTCCGAAAATGACGGGCAACTGATAAAAATTTATTTTTATAAATTCTTCTTTAAATTTCGAAAATAAATTGTTTTCTGAGGTTTTTAAAGGTAAAAGAATGCTTTTCGGAATCTTCGGTGACTTGGAACAGGTTATTGTATACTTTCGTTCTTGATTATAGTAAATTTTTTGTAGATTAAGAAACATGTGTCATTTTTACTTTCTTCTATCTTTACAAGAAGAAAGTATTGGATTAATGAAAATTTTCGAATTCCGGTTTTCGACTGATTTACATGTTTTAGGGGTCAGAGAACCCGAAAAACATGTTTTTACAAAATGTCTGTCTGTGAGTCTGTCTGTCTGTGTGTGACTCAAATTTTGTGGGCGCTCTATCTCAAGAACTAATGAACGGAATTTAATAAAAATTAATATTCAGTTAGTCCCTGATATAAATTGGTGCTGATTAGTTTTTGGTGTAAGTCTCTCAACAGGTGGCGCTACTATACAGTATTTTTCACGATTTCCAGAATAGCTCAATCTCCAGAACTGGTGCACGGATGGTCATCAAACTTCAGATTCAGTTAGTCCTTGACAGGAATTGAAGTTTTATAGATTTTTTTGTAAATCGCTCAACAGGTGGCGCTGCTATGCTGCATTTTTGCGATTTCAGCAATAGTTCTATCTCAAGAACTAATGCTTAGATTTTCAACAAACTTCAGATTCTTGTATACCTTGATATAAATTACAGCTGTTTATGTTTTGGTGCAAATCGCTCAACAGGAGGCGCTGCTATGCTGCATTTTTCAGAATTTCCACTATAGCTATATCTCAAGAACTAATGCACGAATTTTCATCATACTTCAAATTCAGATAAACCTTGATAACAATTAGTGCTATTTATGTTTTGGTGCAAATAGCTCGACAGGTGGTGCTGCTATGCTACATTTTTCACAATTTCCGCTACAGCTCAATAACTAGTGCACGAATTTTCATCAAACTTTAAATTCAGGATATAATTTGATATGAATTGTTGCTAAATTGACGTAATTTCTTGTACTGTTTAAATGATTTAATTGATGTGATTTATTTAGAAGAAAATTTTGTGATGGCCACAACATACTAGTTCACAGTGCAGTGTTATTTTAAATTCAAGTCTCAAGATGTTTAATATTTAGTATAATTCCTATTACTTACGTTTACTGGCATATTTTTTTATGTCGTGTTATTAGAAAATGGATTACTCTTCAGGACAATATATTTTTCTTCAATTTTTCAAAAAGATGAAGCATATTAAAAATTTAAGATTTAAGGAAGTACAAACAAATAATAAAGTGATAAAGATGATGATACAGAGTAATATATGTCACTGCGACTTTTGCTAGACAATCAATACTGTCGTTATAAATGCTTCAACTGTGTTTTCTTGTGTGTAATTAATTAAGATAAATATAATTTACTAGCAAATCCCGCGGCTTTGCTCGCGTAATATTTGAAATATGCCAAGAGATATTTATAGGTCTAATTTTTATTAAATGGTACTAACTAAATTTTTATTTTATTAAAAGATTTTATTTTATTTTATTAAAAGGTACTTGTTACTTTTAGGAATAATTCAAAAATTACTATTTAAAACACAGTTTGATTAAACATCATTATTACACTGCATTAGGCAGAAATGTGACTTAAATTAATAAAACGAAATAAAATCAAATAAATGATAATTTAGAAAATATTTTGAAACTTTTATGCTCAATTAAAACGCTCATTTCAGTATTCATTTCAAGTTTTGATTTTTTTGGAAACCATCTTCTTACATCTTAAAATTAACTATCTTGTCAAATCCCAAGTCCTACCACCTCTTTCAACATAATGGGCTATGTTGAAATAGGAAATGCCACCACTAATTTGCCAACATTAATTTTGAAGTCGATTTGCTATTTCCTAATATTCCACAGAAACGTAATTTAGAAAGCTTTTAAAAGCCCTTTTTTAGAGCGTTTGTTGTTCCTGTAAACCCCAGGTGGTAGAATCATCGGCATAAAATATAGCCTGTGTAGGATCAGAGACTGTTACCATTGATTCGCAACTATTACTTTTATAATCGGTTTATATTCCCTGAAATTGCATAGAAATCGTAATTTAGGATTTTTTAGAATGCTTTTCGAAACTCCCTTCGCTTCACCCCTTTTTAATTCGAATTTATTTTCGACAGTCCTTCGAGGGCATTTATATTTTATAAGTAACTATATACCATGTCATACTTAAAGTTTCTAGCCTTTTCAGTATCACAGAACTCGCAATTTAGAAAGTTTTTAGCTCCTACAACACTCTGGTGGTACTGGCACAGACATAAAATACAGCTTATGTTTGAGCTGGTTCTATCACCAACAATATGTCATCATTATTTTTTTAAACGGTTTGGTATTTTATAAGTTTGCTTAAAAATTGTAATTTATAACGCTTTTCGCATACTTCATCTTTTTAAATTTGGAATTTTCTTTCGACTGTTCTTAATAAGCAGTTGCATCTTGTAAGTAAATACCGTGCCATACTTCAAAGTGTTAGACCCATCAGTTGTGCAAAAAATGCAAATTAAAACATGTTTTACTTTTGCAACCATCAGATGGTAGTGACAGCAACATAAAATATAACCTATGATATAGCAGGGACTGTCACCATTGATTTGCAACCATTACTTTTGAAATAGCTTTGGTATTTCCTGAGATTGAGTAGAAATCGCAATTTAGATCGGTTTTAGAACGGTTTTCGCGCATTTTCACCCCTTTTTAAATTTCCACTTTTTTCGAAACTCTTCTTTAAGATCATTTATATCTAATAAATATGTACCTTGCCTAATTTTAAGTTGCAACCCCTACCGATCACAAAAATCGAAATTTAGAACACTTTTTTGCTCCTGCAACGTCTAGGTAGTGATACCGACATAAAATCTTAGAAATCCTTTATATCTAATAAGTAGCTAATATTTCAAATTTCATATTTCTAGGCCCTTCCGTAACGCAAAAACCGCAATTTAGAACGTTTTTCTCCTGCACCCCCTTTGGGATAGTGGCACAGACATAAAACATAGCCTATGTTGGAGCAAGGCTTGTCACCGTCATTTTGACACCATTATTTTTGAAATCAGTTTGGTATTTCCTGAGATAGTGTAGAAACCGCCATGTAGAACGTTTTTTAGAACGCTTTTCGCGCATTTTCACCCCTTTTAAATTTCGAATTGTTTAAGAACTGTTCTTAGAAATCCTTTATATCTAATAAGTAGCTATTATTTCAAATTTCATATTTCTAGGCCCTTCAGTAACGCAAAAATCGCATTTTTTGAACGTTTTTTGCTCCTGCGCCCCCTTTCGGGTAGTGGTACCAACATAAAACATAGCCTATATTAGAGCAAGGCTTGTCACCGTCATTTTGACACCATTATTTTTCAAATCAGTTTGGTATTTCCTGAGATTGTTTAGAAACCACCATTTAGGACGTTTTTAGAACGATTTTCGCGCATTTTCACCCCTTTTAAATTTCGATTTTTTTAAGAACTGTTCTTAGACACCATTGATATCTTATAAATAACTAATATTCCAAATTTCATATTTCTAGGCCCTTCAGTAACGCAAAAATCGCATTTTTAGAACGTTTTTTGCTCTTGCACCCCCTTTGGGGTAGTGGTACCGACATAAAACATAGCCTATGTTGAAGCAAGGGTTGTCACCGTCATTTTGACACAAATATTTTTTAAATCGGTTTGGTATTTCTTGAGATTGTGTAGAAACCACCATTTAGAACGTTTTTTATAAACGCTTTTTGTCCATTTTCACCCCTTTCAAATTCCGAATTGTTTAAGAACTGTTCTTAGAAACCCTTTATATATAATAAGTAGCTAATATTTCAAATTTCATATTTCTAGGCCCTTCAGTAACACATAAATCGCATTTTTAGAAAGTATTTTGCTCCTGCACCGCCTTTCGGTTAGTGGCACCGACATAAAACATAGTCTATCTTGGAGCAAGCGTTGTCACCATCATTTTGACACCAATATTTTTTAAATCGGTTTGTTATTTCCTGAAATTGTGTAGAAACTACCATTTAGAACGTTTTTTAGAACGCTTTTTGTGCATTTTCACCCCTTTTAAATTTCGAATTTTTTAAGAACTATTCTTAGACACCATTGATATCTTATAAATAACTAATATTCCAAATTTCATATTTCTAGGCCCTTTAGTAACGCAAAAATCGCATTTTTAGAACTTTTTTTGCTCTTGCACCCCCTTTGGGTTAGTGGCACCGATATAATACGTAGCCTATTTTGGAGCAGGCGTTGTCACCCTCATTTTGACACCAATATTTTTTAAATCGGTTTGTTATTTCCTGAGATTGTGTAGAAATTACCATTTAGAACGTTTTTTAGAACACTTTTCGCGCATTTTCACCCCTTTTAACTTTCGAATTTTTTAAGAACTGTTCTTAGACACCTTTGATATCTTATACATAACTAATATTCCAAATTTGATATTTCTAGGCCCTTCAATAACGCAAAAATCGCATTTTTAGAACGTTTTTTGCTCCTGCACCCCCTTCGGATTAGTGGCACTGACATACAATATATCCTATGTTCTAAGTTGGACTAACACCATCATTTTGATACTATTACTTTTGAAATCGGTTCGGTAGCTCCAGAGCTACCGATGTACCATTAGAAATTGTGCTAAGAATTTAGTGCTAAGAATGTACCATTTTGGTGTAGCTGTCACTTTAGCTCACTTCATGAAAGGTATTTTATATTAAAGGGAAGAAGATTTGTAAAATCCGTCTTAAGATCGTGTATGATATGTTGAAAACTTAATGCTATTCCTGGAAAGGTGGAAATAGCACCTTTACCGAAAGATAGAATTATCAAAACACCAGTTTTTGAAACCTCTGGTGTCGATTTTGCCGGTCCGATTTATTATAAAACTTCTGAAGGCACTGGGAAGGCTTATATTGTCGTATTCACATGTGCTGTAACCAGAGCGATTCATCTAGAGTTAGTCACCAATCTAAGTACTGAAACCTTTATCTTAGCACTACGAAGATTTTTCTCTAGGAGAGGTTTCTGCAAAATAATGTACAGTGACAATGCCAAGACATTTTCTAAGGCTGATTTGGTGTTAAAAGATGCTTGGGAAAGAATTTCTAAGCAAGAAATTTTTGATTACTTGAGAAAGAATAAAATAATATGGAAGTTTATAATTCCCAGGGCTTCCTGGTGGGGCGGCTTCTGGGAAAGGATGGTCAGATCAGTTAAAACACCTTTAAAAAAGGTTCTAGGAAAAACTTGTCTCCATTATGAAGTGCTATAAACAATACTTACAGAAATTGAAGCGGTGATTAATTCACGTCCTTTATGTTATCTCTACGAAGAAAATGCTGAACCATCACCTTTAACGCCATCTCATTTTTTAGTTGGTAAACGATTAATGTCCTTACCTTCTTATGGATTACCAGTTTGTACGCAAGAGAAATCCAATAAGATTTTGTTGACGAGAAAATATAAATATAAGCAACAAATTACTGACCACTTTTGGAAAAGGTGGAGAAACGAATATTTGTTAGAACTTAGATCTGCTTTTCAAGTGAAAAACATAAATTCATCGCCTCAGTTCAAAGTTAACGATATAGTGATAATTCATGATGAAAAGCTCCCAAAACATATGTGGAAGTGTGGTCGTGTTAAAGAACTCATATTTGGTCGTGACTCTAAAATCAGATCATGTGTATTACAGACTGCAAAAGGCGATCTTAAACGACCTGTGCAATTGCTATATAATCTTGAATTGGACTTAGTGGACTAAAAGACACTAAAACTCTTACACTAAAAATAAGAACTATTATCGAACATTTAATTTGTTTTGTTACTCATATTTACCCTTATTATTGTTTAATTTTCATACAATTTATGTGTTTTATTTTTTTTTTTCGTAGATTGCAGCATTCTTATTATTTTTGCTTTTATATCTGTAGCTGTATGTAAGTATGTATCTGAAAATTTGTCATGTATGTAAGTATATTCTTATGTTTATTAAATTGTTTAATATAGATGCTGAACTAAGTGTTCAGCCCGGGGCAGGATGTTGAGAATGCCAACTTGGCGATGCTTGCCATTTTCTGTTAGTTGGCACTGTGGCAACCCCCTTTTTATTGTTTTCCGATTTTCTTTTCAGTGTAGATGTAAAGTTTGTTTTGAACCGGTCTGACGGTAATGATGGAACTCTCAAATGAGAGTAATAATAATATTAATATACCTATATATTTGTAAATAAAATGTATATAGTTGTTTTTTAAGAAAGAAGTTTAATTTGAACTGTAGAGTGTGTTTACTTATTCAAGTTACGAATTTTATTTACAATATATTAGAACTAAGTTATGAAGACGTTTTTATTCTTCGATGCATTATGGAATAATTTGGATTTACCGAACCTGCAGTCTCAATGACAACGCATCAACGTCATAAGAATCGTGTCTGCAGGAATACAACGATATCATATTTGAAATCAAGTAGTTCAAGAACAATATTGGGACATTGGTTTTAATACAAGTAAATATAACAAACACCATACATTTTTCCTTTGGATTCAGACGACTGCAGAGTAAAAAAAAGTTCCCGCATCTAAACGTCATAAAAAATGTATTAATTAACATCCGAATGTAATATAGTTAAAAATAAAATATTAAAAATGCGTGATTTAATAATTTTTTACTTGAGAAAAAGTATTAAAAACGTTCTTTTAAATAAGGTTTTGGTGATTAACTGATAATCGGTCTGATTAATCTATCACTTACTTGTGATATTAGCCACGATTAGTTTCTTTAATTGTTTTAATCAATACGATTAATTTGATTAAAATTTTTCAAACGCGATTTTTTTAACCCATTTGTGCCTGAATTTTTGTTTTCTCAACTTTGTTGGTAAAATCCCTTTAAAATGTTGCAAAATGAACAGGAAAAATACTAAAATAAATTGCGCTATATAATATATATATATATATATATTGTATTTATTTGATAAAATGTAAACGTTTTAAATATATGAATATGCATAATATTTGTAATAGAATATTACGAATAATTATATGTTTTGTCTAAATTTGCATAAAATAAGCTTTTAAATTTTATATTATGTGGTATAATTGGTATTTTTATGAACTACTAAAAAATATATTTATTTCTTTGCAGAGTCTAATAACATTATAAATATTAGTAATAATGAACTGAGAGTAATTGTAGTTGAGGCTTAAAAACAATTTGTTTCATAATCATCTTGAAAAGGGCATTACATAACTAACTGTCACTTAAAAAGCTAATAAAAGTATGCACCCATTCGTGCCTAGTGCCCTATATTTTGTATTTTACAAAAATGCATAAAAAATAGGCTTGAACATATAATTCCACAATTAAAAAAAATACGTATTTCAAAGAAGTCTACAAGCTAAAATTATGACTTATTTATCTGGATCCTTAAGAAAAAAAACACAAAAAAACTTACTTTTTACATTTCGCCATTTTAAAAAATGAAAAATCTATAAACTCCGAAAAAGCCTTCATTTAAGCAAATAAATATCCATCTTATGCTGCCATCTCTCAGTAACAGATAAAGACATTTATAGATAATTATTTCATACAATTTTCATGTTATAAAGAAGAAGAGAATTATACAAATTTATTAAAATTCGAAGCGTCCCAATAATGGGACGCCAGGCATAAATGGGTTAATCAAGAAACTAATATAAAAATTAATTGCAATAAACATTAGTTTAAGAACGTAGACAGATAAAAACGTTACACATTGAATATTCTTGTACTGGACTTAGGCATCTGTAATTTTTCTCAGAAACATGGATATATCGCGAGAGTTTTGCAAACTGCATTAAGTTCCCAATGTTATAAAATGCCTTCAAGAAAAATGATTGTTTCAAGAATTAACGATATTTTTGAAACAGAAAATTATATGTTACAAAGAAAATTATTCAACGACGAGTTATTTTATTCTAAACTCTAACCATACCGACAATTTTACTCAAGTTTTATAAAAATATTTTGCACCAGAACATTTATTAAAATTATTTAATTTTCCGTTTAAATTGTTTCTGAGCGATTTACTACCACTTTTTTTTAATAAAGTTATAATTTAATACTTAACTTTTACTTATTACATAGTTTATATACTATAGCTAGACCTTGATCTCCCAATGGCTCATTATTTATAAGGCAATCATTTATAGGCTGAGCGTAAAGTTGATGACAAATCGGAAGCCTCTCAAAGTGTCAACGCTCTTTTAAGCACTGTGTGATTTTATTTCTTTTTTGAAGAAAGTTTTCATTTGAATCGAAATAGTTTCATTTCGTAACGATCAAATGACCGGTTGTTAGTATACTTCGCTTTATGAGATACGGACATTATTGTTAGTGGTAGTCACCTTGACGTTACTGCTTGCTGAATAAATATTTTTTAACTTTTCAAAGTATAGCTTTACAAATAAAGGCATAAATTACAGACATACTACTATAAGCGTATGTCCAGATAATATTAAAAATGTATAGAGTTATTGGAATGCAGCAAAATAAATGTTAGTGATTTGCACTGATAATGCTAGGAACACAAATGGTGTAACAGATGTCCACTTTGAAAATTTACTATCTGCAGCACATACACTACATATGAGTTTTAAATAAGACATTTTCTGGTGCGGTCATTAGTATTTTATTAGTACACTGTTAAATAAATCGCAGGACATCGTAAATACGGTTTAGAAAACAATGCTGAGTTAGAATTCAGCAAAATGAACTAAGCAAAAAATTAAAATTTGTACAGCAAAATATGCCCACAAGATGGAATTCTACATTTTATATGACCACTTACCAAGCTTAAAAAGTGTATGCTATTGCAAAAAGTAAGAATTGGACAGAAAATAGAGAATTAAACTCAGCAAATGGGAAGCATTATCACCATTAAAACCTGTCATTGAAACACTTTTGTCTGTTACGCAAGTTTAAGGAAATGTAAAACATGTATCAGCAAGTTTTATGTTTCGAGCCATTGAATGTTATCTTCTTATTAATAAATAATTTTGCGTTTCCAAGTAAAAAATAAGTTAATAGTAATTACCCTTTTTTGGTGAATGTCTCATTAATTAAATGAAAATTAAAATTATCTATAACAAAACCATCTAAAACGAAATCCAGTAAAAATCACATTACTCGATTAAGAAATTTTGACAAAACTATTTAAAACAATTATTTGATACCCACCGTTACTTCTAAATATTCTAGCATTTAAAAAATCTGTATCACAAAAACCTTTATTTTTCACTTTCAGCACAATTTAACAAAAGCTTAGTGCAGTAGACTAAACAAAATGTATACGTTGCAAAATAATTCATTTTGAAACTATTTCCCAGTCCTGCATTTATTGCGTAAATAATCCACGTAATTCAATAAGACACGTTCACAAACACTTGTCTAAAGTTTCATTAATTTTCGGCGCAATGACTTTGAATAATATAAATTACTTCTTCTCACAGGAAAGAAGTTAATTAATGGTCTCTGGATACAAGAAGTAATATAGTTTATCAAACAAGAGTTAATGAAGTGAACGAAGACTTGATATATTTTAACAAGTCATATAACACGCTATAAAAATAACCATAGCAAAAAGAAAATTTGTTTCAGTATAGAAAGTAAAGCATAACTTTGAAGTGGATAAAATATATCAATATGTGATCAAAAGTGAATAAAGGATATCATGGAAATTAAAAGTGAATAAAAGGCAATTTACAATGATTAAAATCATTTAGGATAGTCATCAGCGTACTGCTTATATAAAAACATTATTAAAAACCCATTAAAAATAAAAATACCCACAAAAATGTTTTCGGTTTAATGTTTGTTACAGTGACTGTGTTGTGTGTAATGTTGTGTCTCCGTAGAGGTCAAGAAACCCCTGATGATGGCTTGTTAAGATAAGTCTGAAATGTTGGGTGTATTTTTATTTTTTATGTGTTTTTAATATTGTTTTTTATAACAGTAATACGCTAACGAGTATCCTAAGTGTTTTTAATAATTAAATTTGACAGCGAAAGTCCAAGTTTTTATTGAGAGTTTAAAAGTTGGGCATTAAAATGAATAAACGAAACTACAATAAAATAATTTTCGAGGCTGTTTCTTTTATTCCTGCAATGTTTCACTGAATAATAATTAAATCCCTTTAAACAATGAAATATATAATATATAGTGTACATAAATGCAGATCCCAAATTTGCAGGATTATTAAAAGAAAACAAAACTGCATAACCTTGTTCTTCTTCGGAAATCAAAAATAAAAGTTGAAAGTTGATGGAAGAAATACTTTATCTTTAATGAAGCCCATCAACAAAAAGAAAAACATGCTGAAACAATCGTGGGATAAGTTACTATACCGCCTCGATAACGTTCGTGTATCTGCAGAGGGTCACATTGAACACCTATAACTGAGTTGAATTTAAACTTTCAACTATTTTTGATTTCCGATGAACAACAAGAATATACTTTTTTGTTTTCTTTTAATAGCTCTGTAAAGTTGAAATATTCATTTATGTATGACCCGATACAGTAGCTGTTACAGAGTTTCGATAAGAAATAGAAGAGTGGTTTTTTTAA
This sequence comes from Maratus speciosus, assembly GCA_963932465.1. Classification (NCBI taxonomy): domain Eukaryota; kingdom Metazoa; phylum Arthropoda; class Arachnida; order Araneae; family Salticidae; genus Maratus; species Maratus speciosus. The sequence goes on from OZ010786.1 coordinate 525,248,566, forward strand.
GTGCTGTAAATACCAATTTAACTCGAATTGAGTGTGCTTTAGTTATTGAAAATAAAATGAAAATAATGGTCTTTAAAATAAATGGTATCCTTCTGTTTATTGGAAAGAAATATGCGAAATAAACCATGTCTTTCGTGTTACATCCTCACTTTGCAGTGATAAAGTTGCAACAACTATACCGTGTGTAAAACACTGTTATTTTTAATGTACAGAATGTAATTAGGACTCACTGCTCCATCGAAAAAACGAATATCTCATTCAAAATTATCTGTAAAATGTTCTTCTATAGTAATAATACCTGAACACTGTTTCATGCACAATATAACAATCATTATTTATATGAGGACGGGAGTTTCAAAACTCACCTTATCCAAAATATAAAAAAAAAATTGACTTTTCGCTATCAATCTATTGTGTTCGTGAATGTGATACAATATTGTATTCATTCTGCCCGGTATGAATTACACTCGCCAACAGCCGGCGTCCCAATCCAGGGGTATCTAAAAACACTTTCATTTGCTCTATTTTAAAACGAAGAAAATAATGGTAGCAAATACAGAAAAAAACATTTGCCATTCAAAGATATACGTTATTTTAAGAAGCGGACTCTGTGAATGAAATAAGAATTAAAAGTGTTTTTAATGTAGAAGAAAAGGTGTAAATATCGGCACCCTCTTTTGTTTCTGACTTAAAATGACTTTCATTTTAAAATTGTTTAGATTTTTGACCTTCATCACCAATTATAACAAGTTTACTAAATGAGAGGATGCAAAACAAAGATTAATATCAATTATTTCAATTCAAAAACGAAGATTTACAAAGAGCTTTGCAAAGAACGTCAGAAAAAATTGGGTGCAAATATGGGCCCTCTCCAAAAAAGGTCACAAAAACTAGTTTAAAATTATTAAAACAGGATAAAATAATAGAAAATGGTAGAGAATGTTATTTATTAAAGAAAAAAATTATTTTCAGAAATCGAAAACATAACTTGGTCTTTCAGCCCGGCACAATCTAAGTGCACCTACATTTGGCACATAACACATTTAACCCACACTTCTCTGCGAGTGTCTTCACAGAACTTTCAATCACAAAAGATACAAATTGCATCGCTCGAGACTGGTTTAGTCTCATAGCTGATATCCAGGTTCATATTATCATCCCTGTCCACAAGGGGAGGGTCAGCCATGAGTTCGAGGATAAGTCGCATCGTTTCATGGGTCTATATATGTATATATGTGTAACGAAACAATTTAATGGTTGTAGTTGAAATCGTGCTTATTACGTATTACTGGAGTCATACCACATTTTAATCAGCCGTTGGTGATGTTGTAAGCAATCCTACCACTTAGCACAAGCATTGCTAGCGGAGGTATCAACTCTGAAAATATAGCAGCTGTAGAGCGATGATAATATTGGTATAGTCCAATCAAACACTTATTATTTCATTATGAAAACAAGGCAGCTTGAGTGGCGAAAAAAGGCGTATGAAGAAATATGGGATTTTCCAAATTAAACACATGGAAACGTACTCATAGAACAACTGTTTATTCCATCAGAACATACCAACACTGAACAATTCCCGCAGATGAGAAATCAGAGCATTTCACTCGAGCATAAACTAATTACTCATGCTAAATAGATGTTAATTTACGAAATGAATATTCCACATGGCTAAGGACACCGGGTAACAGGTTTTGTAAACAATCACAGCACAAAAAAAAAAAAAAAAAAAAATCTCTCGTTTTGAGTTCATGCTCTCGCTATTTATGAGAATGCGCGGAGGAATTCCGATTGAAATGAAAACTTCAAGCTAAACCAACGAAAATCACGAACGAGCTTCGATGTGAAACTGGGATCCGACACTCAGCCAATGGAGAGCGATCAAGAAACGTCACAGGAAAGAATCCCAGCGCCAATGATTTCGATGTGAAAAGGCTGGTGCCTCGCGGGCGGGAAAATGAGATGAAATACAATAAAAAACTAAAAATGGCTTTGACAAATATTCGAAAAATAAGTAACTGCGTTCAGAACTTTACAGTTTGGTAGACGATAAAAATTAATGAAGGGATTAAAAGTTTAGATTACGTTTTGGAATAACTATTATTAAGATACGCGTTTTAAAATTATAGGAATTTAGCTAGAAATAAATAATAGAGCGTATTAAAAAAAGGAAATAATGAATAGGTCGGCAATTTAGAATAATTTAAATGAATAGTAAAAGTAAAAATTTTTATATAACATATATATATATATATATATATATTGGAAGGCATTTGCTCTTCCCACCCATGACCCCTGACCGGTCTCTTACCCCGGGAAAACTGAAGGATGTCTTCTTGAGATCACTTTTGTCAAGCGACTTGGACAACTGATCCTTTCATGGTGATCCAGTGATGCCGCTGAACCTTGCCGCTTTACATCCACGAGTAGTGGTTCTCTTCTTCATGTTGGGGACAAGAGATATGTCGACCGTAGAAACTGCATTTAAAATTCCCCTGGAACATTGCGGTGTTTCAGCAGCCTCACCAATTAGCATAGAGAGTTTGGTGTGCTTGTATATCAAGAAAATTTAAAAAAGAGGGGACCCATATTTACACCAAAAAGGGTGCCCATATTTACACAAAACCCAACTAAGAAAGATGGCTGTTTTACCATGTAACCTAAAGACGTGCATGACTAAAGGAGTGCTTCTAAAAGTAGCTTAGGATCTTCGTTTTCCCGATATTACTCTGAAATTATTTTAAACTAACTATAAGGACATGAAAAGAAAACGAATTTAGATACTTGTCAAAAGGTTGCAGTCCCGAACAAACACCAATTCGCACTATAACTCCCGCTGCATTAACACTATTTGAAAAAATGATTCCAACTGCTATCTATTATCTTAAATCAAAGGGTGGCATCATGTACAATCTTGGCCACCAGCTTTCAGTACCTCCAATGGCCACTTCGGAAGGGATGCCCATATTTACACCTGTACCCGTTCTTACACCTTCTCCTATAATAAAATATAATTCCCCCCTTCCCCCCCCCCCACACACACATGCGAAAAAACTGCTGTAGTGGATTCTGCAAAATTTTACGTTCATAGTTTATTTTTTCCAGAAATAATTATCTGGGAAAAAGAAACTTTGAACGGGAAATTTTCATGAATTTACGCCATTTTGTGTACTCGTAATAAAATATTTGAATTTCGGAAAATATTTAAGTTTTCTGAAAATTTCATTTTAAATATGACGATAGTTTCGCCAGCAGAAGCACTTTAAAATTCATGATTTATAAATGTACATGATCAGCTGATTATATGGTGCAAATTTCACATGTAAACTAGATAATTAAGGTTAAAAAATAATGCGTTGATGTCAAAATATATAGTTACTCTCGCTCAATTTCTTTTAAAAATAATGTAAAGGAAAAAAAAACGAATTATACTGAAACGGAAATAAATAAATGTTGTAAACAATCCTTACAATGAAAATTAGATAAAAAAAAATTATTTAAAAAGATTAAGAAATATCTCTTGTTAACAATAACGTAATTTCCTATACATAACTTTGCTTTATGTACCGCTATAGGCACTTCATGCGCCTTTAAGGGGGTAGAATACCTTTAAACCTCCAAAATTTACGAATTTTATTTAATACATATTTTTATTCCGTAATAACTTCTGAACAATATGCATAAAACCGCAATAAAAAATCCCATTAGTTTACTAATTATGGTAGTTTTATTAAGACTACATAGGATAATTAAACTTTGCGTTGCGTTCATTCAAGACGATGAATTTTGATACTTCGCGCAGTGTTACTAAAAAACTATGCATGACAATCAAAAGAAATTTTCACCACATATTCATTTCAGCATTATCTACAACTTAAAACCAGATAAAGGTAAGATTTTACTTTTGTTTTGTTTTTATACTTTAAAACTATTTTTCTAAGTGAATTTTTTAATTTTTTTTTATAATTCTATTATTTAGTCAATATTTTTTACAAATATTCTGGTTTTAGTATAAAGGTAACACTATTATGTAAGTATTTGCACCAAGATTCCCTCTTTGTACGCATATTTTTAGATTATATTCTCTTATTATCATACATTTTAAACTTATCATTTCAATTATTATTTATGAATTTACAAGTATATGTATTTTTTTTTAAATACAAAATTTATATATGAACTTTATATTTAAATGAAGTTTGTTTTTTATTTTTGACTTATTACCCAAGTTTTGAAACTTAGAACACAGTGATGTTTTTTTACTGTTTCGACGTGTTCTAAGGTATCCTACCCTCTTAAAAAATGTTTCAATGCATAATTCACAATTCGATTTAAAAATTGATGTCATTTACACCAGTAAATGCTTTTTGCAGTAATCACTTAATTTTCTTATACTTTCAACATTCATGTGCAAATATATATTTTAATTAAAAATACATTATTTGAAAGTATTATTATTCTTTCTCTGGAATATAGAATGAATAGCATTTATAGTTCGCTCACAGGGACCCACAAAAGACTTCCATTACATTATGATCTACGGAGAAATATCGTTTGCGGTCCGTTTTAATAATGCTATGATACTTCAAACATAAAGAATTTAAAATTGTCACCAAAATGCTCTAAGAGAAAAATAAACGGGAGGTTTAATGAGCATATTCGCGATCTAAAATATAATAGCCGACTAACAGCCCCTTTTAAGAGCAAATATATATAAAAAAAAACCTTGAAACCACAGTCAATTGAAATAGAAATAACAGCCAATTACGAAAACCTCCACAACACATTAATGAGGGAAGCTATAGAAATCAGCTTAGAAAAGGAAAATATATGCAACGATATCGCACATTCAGTTATCGACAGCAACTGGCGACTAATGCTGGAAGAAAGGGAAAAACTTATGAAAAGAGAGAGTAAAAGAGGGAAAGCCGAAAGGTCTCATGCTGAATTGCAAATAAGCCAAAACATCATCATTTCAAACTGAGGAAGCCTCCGGTGAAGGGGGCGAAAATGTTTTTTTTTTTTTTTTAATTGAACTAAGCAGTATGGACACTGCATTGTACATAATATGTCAGGTACTATCTAAAATTGATGTGCAGCATACTTTAAAACTGTTAATGTTTTTATGACAAATAACGAAATATGTTTTATAAAAATTGTTTTTTACGTAAACGTATACCAACAATATAAGGAATTTTTTTAATGAAAAAATAATGTGTCATGTTTTTAATAACCTGAATAACATATAATGAAAAAAAGTCTATGTTGAGATAGCTCTCTACTATGGTAATAATGTCTGAAAATATGGTATAGTATAATATATAAATATATAATTACACTGCAACATATTTTTTATAAATTATGAAGTACGTATGATTTATCATTGTCAAGTTTACTTCAAGCAATTATTTCTCAGAGTACTGTAAGCGGATTCTTTTGTATGTGCCTGTAAACGAACGATAAATGCAGCGAATAGTGAAACACTATAATGTATATCAATTTCAATATATTTGGAGTAGCGTAACATCATTAAAATACACTGTGAACAATTTATTACCGTTCACCATTATGTAAAGTTCCTCCTGGGTCCCCTGTGAACGAAATATTAATTCATATCACTTCATTTTCAATACCAAACATGCCATAGTAAACCTCAATGACATATAGACATTACGGGACAATCCTGGTATATTTACGCGAGTTAGAGCGTGGGCAGACAGACAGACTTTTCAACTTTGTTGGAAAGTGTTAAAAATAATAAGCTGTCAACCAGTATTCTGTTGTGCTTTGTGTTATGCTAATTAAGTTGGGGGGGAGGAGGGGGGGTAGACCGTAATAACAGGCGTAAAATTATCTCTACATACTTCGAAAATTAAAGTTAAATTTTACTTTTAAGTTGTTTAAAATAATATTTTCATATAAATTATATATTTATGAATAACATACACAATCTAATATAATTTGCATTCTAATCAGGTGTTTCTTAAATCTATCATTTTACTTCAAGTTACCTTTCCGAAATTTTGAAATCTAATGATTGGAATTTTACCCTATCCGTTTTAAATTTCACCTCATTATTATCCATACAATATCGAAAATTGCATTCCAATTTGGTCACTTAAATTTTAACAAATGTGTGTTTTAAAAATTTGTATGAAATTTTTCCAGTATCAAATAGTCTATTTTATTACTTAATATAAAATATAAATTTATTAATATAAAATATTAGCAAATTAATATTTTAATCTATTTTAGAAAAGCATAGCTAATATAGTAATGCAAAAATATTGCATATGTAGCGAAGATTGTGATTATTTAAACTCTAGTCGTAATTGCTGGAAAAAAGGTAGCATGCTAATTGCTATGTTATTTTCAGCTGTTTTGTTTAATTTCTGTTAAAAATTATTATTCCTATTTTATAAAGCAGTCTGTAATAATGTGAATAATCCATGAAATATGCTGACATCATATTGACGATAGAAAAGTCTGACAAATTCATTTCGCTTTTACTTCATTATTTTTTATTTCTAAGGATCTCATAAATTCAATTTTTACACCGTCGAATAGGACAAAAAATGTTCATTGAAATTCAACTTGTTTGAAAACTATACCTTATTTTATTGATTTCTAATGGTTTACAAAATATTTTTCTCACATTATATACTTTTTAAAATTTATATCTATTGCGTGCATACCAATTACGAAAGATTAACCCATTTTCATTGAAAATAATATGAATATTCCAGTATTTTTTTTTAACAAATATTCAATAACGCAATTAAGACTTATCAATAAATACGAAAAATCTCAATAAAGCACAAATTTAACAGACATGTAAACGAACTACGCTCATAAATAGTTGAAATTAATTCTCAATGGTACACATAGTTTTAAATAAATTATATTTTTATGAATAATTACACAATAAAATATAATTTGTATTCTAATCAGGTGGTTTTTTTTAAACGTAGCATTTTACTTCCTGTTGCCTTTCCGAAATATTTCACTAATTTCAAGCTGGAATAAAGGTTTTAGAAAAAACTTTATATGAACTTATTCAATTAAAATTAATGATAAAATTTACGTTTCGAACTGCTTCTGCAATCATCCCCAGGATAAATCCTTCGAACGTACAAGTTCATATAATTTTCTTGTTTGTGTGTACAATTGAGCAAGGTTATGTGTTTTAACGAATATATTCTTATTTATTATATTTTATGGTGCAATTGTCCACCATGTGTTAACACAAAAATATATTTTCAATACAAATAAAGCGTTCTGTAACATGGGAAGTGAAGGATTTTTTTCTTTAAGGATAAAATTAATAGTATATTAAAATACACATTTCCAAATTGACAATATACTTTCTGCTACAACAAACAGTTTCTCTTGAACACATTCTTGCTAAGCTTCACCTTTTAATTTGCCAACATAACTTATATAAACGAAATTATCTTCTTTCATCCATTTGATATTGCTCGGAACTTATATAGCCTTATATAGAAAAATTTTGCTTCCATTTCAGTTTGTTTCCTAAGTCAGAATGCACTTTTAATGGAGTATAAAAGATGAGAAAATTGAACATTATTTTAGCTGAAAGAAGCATTACATTGAATACGCAAGAAGCAAACAAGTAAAATATTTTTCTTAGCCCAGTGCTATTAATAGAAAAAATTAGGTCCCGTTTCGATTGCATTTATTTTGAGGTTTGGATTATATTGCGGTTGTGTACTTTGGATAATTGATGTTTTTATGTACTTATGTTTCAAATTTCTTGTCATTCAGTTCAATAATACCGCATATTTCCTTCCCATTTGAGTAAGTTCAATTTTGAAAACCTGTATTTTAAACTCTATGTGAACATTTTCTAAAATCAAAAAGTAACCTTTGGTAGTTAATACCAAACATATGTCTATTATGTCAGTTATAAGCAAATAAATATTTTAAGTTATTTTTTAAACCATAGTAATTATAGTATTGTATAATTTAGATTATATTTATGGAGAACTTTGGGATTATTAATCTCCAAGTATAATTGCTGAAAACAAGATAAAATGATAAACTATTCATTGCATGTTTATTTTTTTTTTTCAAATTTATGCTATATTTATTAAAAATGATAAAAATTAACAGGATACTGATATATACATTTCCTAATTGGCAATATATTTTCTGCTGCCAAAACTTTTTTCTCTCGGAAGCATTCTTGTTAAGCTATTTCTTCTCTCACTTCGCCAACACAAGTTATTTAAAGGACATTCTCCTCTGCTTTACTCCATTTGCGAATTGCTCGGATTCTCCCAGATCGAACTTGTATTGCTCCAAGAAAGATTTTGGTTCCATTTCTGGTTATTTGCTGAGTCAGAATACGCTTTTAATAGAGTACAGAAGATAAGAGAACTGAGCAATATTTTACCTAGAATATGCATTTAAAACATTTTTTTTTTTGTCGGTTTGCGTTACCAAAAGCCCCAGGAGGAAAACAGTAAAATATTTTTCTTAGCCCTAGGCTATTACTAAACAAGATTAGTTACCCTTTCGATTAAATATATTTTGAGGTTTGGATTATTCTGCGATTGTGTAGTTCAGATAATTGATGTTTTTTCTGTATTTGTGTTTCATATTTCAGGTCAATATGATTCTTACAATACCATACATTTCCTTCCCAGTTGAGTAAGTTTAATTTTGGAAAATCTGTATTTTAAAACTTTGTGTTAAATTTTTACAGAATCAAATAATAATTTTTTTTCAGTTAATATCAAATATAAATCTATTAATGTAAAATGTAATCAAATTAACATTTTCAGCTATTTTTCACATAGCAGGGTCGGAAATGCAATCCTAACGAGATAGGGGAGTTGTCAGGTACTGAATCATCGTGATAGCAAATTGTTATTTAAAGACCATTAGCATAAAATAAGTCATGACTTTCCTGATAACGAAGTTGCCCGAAATTTTTCGCCTACGTGCCTGGTTCTTATTTTTACGTTTATCTGCGTTTTTGGCAGAGCTTTAGTTGGAATGAAACGTTAGTCATTTCAAGTACGGATTGCGTACGTAGAGCATGGAGACATTTACGAACACGGAAATGGCGCACATGCACATTTTGTATAGTAAAGTTTACTGCGACGAAAGGGGTTATTTTAAGCTCATGGTCTTTCAATCTCAATTTCCTATCACGATGATTCAGCCAACCTCCTATCTCGTTAGGATTGCATTTCCGACCATGCCTTGCTATGTGATTCGAAGTCATCTAGGTATACCTCACCTTTACTAGAATTTTGTCCGTCCAATTTTAAATCACACTTTATGCTGAACTGAGAAATAGAGTGCAGCTGTTTGATTTGGCCATTCCTTGTTCCTAATCGAAAAAAATCTATCGTTTGTTTTTCCATGACGTCAGCTAAAACAGATCTAGCATCTTCTTTTCCTCTGTCAAGTTCAGGAACTGAAATACGGACTGTAGTTGTTTCAGAACGCTCAGAATGAGATTTGTCAGACAATAATTTCATTTTCGTAACTTGACGTTTTAAACATTCTTCAGCTGCTTGTCCTTCTTTGTCGAAATATATTTTATTTGGACACAACCTTGTACAATTTTGTCTTCCGTCTAACAGACAACTAAGTATAAAACATGCTGACGGGGCGCAGGCGATTTTTGTCGCTTGCAATTTTTACGTGTAATAACACTATTAATGTTTAATTCATGGCGTACGTAATGTATGATCAACTCCGTGCGATTTTTTAAGTTTTAAATTTTAGTCTTCAAAAAATAATTTTCCAAATGGTCGTTGTAATTTGTTAAATTGCTTTTTTTTTTTTTTTAGTATTTTTTACTTTTGCTATCAAATTTATAATTTTTCACGAGTAGGTATAGCGCCGTTTTCCTTTGTCTCACGCTTATTTATTAAAGATTTAAACTGCTCTTGCATTTAGACTTACTTATTTACCGATGGATTTCTCATTCCTGTAAAACACATTGTTTTAAAAAAGAAAACGGCAAAAATATTTGTTAATGATCCAAAAAGAAAAACGCCAAGATAAATACACCGTTTACAAATTTGAGTTCATTGCACATATCGGCAAAACACGGACTCTGAATGAAAGTTAGAAAACGGATAAGAGATCTAAGAGAAAAATGCAGTATGCACACTGATCGCAAACCAGCCATAACCGTTTCAAAACTGATTAAAACCAGCTATAACTTGTTCAAACAGTTTTCGCGTGCCATGTTTAATACCTGAACGATTAGGCAATCTTTATTGCACAAAATAACTAGTTAAATCGTAGAATACAATAATTTTACACACTTTAACGGACTTGGTTAGATATTTCATGTAATAACTAGGTATTGTGTGTAACAACGATTTCCACGCTTTAACGCTAGCATATACATTTCCAAATTGACAATATATTTTCAGCTGCCACAATCTATTTCTCTCGGAAACATTCTTGCTAAGTGGTTTCTACCTTTACTTTATTTATTTAAACAATATTCTTCTCTATTTTCTCCATTTGCGAATTGCTCCGATTCTCCCAAAGTGAATAGTTCCAAGACAAATTTTTGTTCCATTTCAATCTGTTTGCTGAGGGAGAATACGCTTTTAATGGAGTATAAAAGATGAGAGAATTGAACATTATTTTAGCTAAAAGAAGCATTTAAAGATTTATTATTTCTGTTTATAATACTGAAAGCTCAAAATGGAAAACTTTCAAACATTCTTCCTGCTCTTACTAGAAAATTATAGGTCCACCTCAATTATTTTGTATTTTGAACTGTATAAATATGTATTACGCATTCTTTTATTTGCTTAATTAAACTGAAATTACATTTAATTTATAGGCATTCCAACAATTCGGACAAAACTAAATTTAAAATGTAGAAGATTTCCAAACTGATAATATATTTTCAGCTGCCATGAAATGTTTCTCTCGGGAACATTCTTGCTAAGCGGTTTCTGCCTTTACTTTATTTATTTAGACAATATTCTTCTCTATTTTCTCCATTTGCGAATTACTCCGATTCTCGTAATGTGAGTAGCTCCAAGACAAATTTTTGTTCCATTTCAGTCTGTTTGCTGTGTGAGAATCCGCTTTTAATGGACTATAAAAGATGAGATAATTGAACATTATTTTAGCTAGAAGCATTTAAAGATTTAGCATTTCTGTTGACAATACTGAAAGCTCAAAATGGAAAACTTTCAAACATTTTTCTTGATCTTACTAGAAAATCTTACTAGAAAATCTTACTAAGTCCCACCTCAATTAAAATTATCTTGTATTTTGAATTATATAAATGTGTATTAAGCATTCTTAATTTTTTTTAACCCATTTGTGCCTGAATTTTTGTTTTCTCAATTTTTTTGGTAAAACCGCTTTAAAATGGTGCAAAATGAACTGGAAAAATACTAAAAATGTTACGCTAAATTTTTACGCTAGGCATAAAAGGGTTAAGAAAACTAAAATTGCAATTAATTTAAAGGCATTCCAACAATTCGGACAAAACTAAAATGTATATCATATTTTCAAAGAGAGGGCGTGCTTAATGTTGATATATATGTGAAACACTAGAAAAGAAAATGCTGTTACCTGCATTTATTTGCAATACTCGAGTTCAGTCGGCAATATTTTCCTAAATGTTGAAGCATTAAATATTAGAAATTTACAAATATATTTGCTTTCTGATAATTCTAATTGTCTAAAAACATTAATAAAGAAAACAAGCAACATTTCTCTTCAAACTGAAATCATCTATTGAAGGATTGCGAGAAAAACAAGAAAATTAAATCGTCTTGAAACACTTGAAACTATTTATTGAGATTACATAAGTATTAAGATATTTTGAAAACCTTTTTTTTTTTTTTTTTTTTTTTTTTTTTGTAGCTTAAATATCAAAACCTAAAAGAATCCCTCTTAGTAACAAAAAAGGGAAAAAATGTAAACCGTTTTTAAAGTTGAAACACTGAATATACGAGCAAATGCAAAAAGAAAAACCATGAGCTGTAAAAATTTTCTGTTCCGTGGTTTACCTCTAACAGATTATTATTTTTTCTTCTTCTTCTGACTAATGAGGTGTTTTTCTTGTTTGTTGTTATTATTTTCTAATATATTAATAATTTTTTCACACGTTATGTACACGGGGTGTTAGTGGTATAGTTTAGTACGCTTCACAAACTTTTTTTAAAAAGTATTTACAGTAAATAAAGGCGAGAAAATTTCAATGAAAAGATTGATTATAGCATTGATTGATTACCTATATTTTTATGGAAGAAATTCACAAAAAAGTTGGGTCTCGTTAGTTCAACCCGCCTCCATACATTTTTTTCCTCATATTGATGTACTAGTAAGAATTAAATATATCTGAAAATCTAAACTAATTTGCTGTAAAAATTGTCAATTTTTTCTCTGTCTCGCATAATATTCATATATTAAGACTAATGGAAAATTATGAAACATGTTGTGGAAATATCATAGTTTATTTCAATAAAAGAATGCTTTTCAGACGTATTTCTTACAAATAATGATATTAATAACTGAAAATGAGAACTACATAGAACAAGATTATCTTTTCTTTTAATATAAACAGTAGAGGAAAAACTACAAATTTCGAAAAGCAATTAATTAACACCTGTCTCCGTGATTAGTAGCTGTGTCAGGTGATTACTAGCAGAAGGTAGTTAACCCGAGATCAAGAAAGCAGGTTCTACAAGGATGTTTTTAATTCACTAATATAAAACAGCAAAGGAGGTGGAACGGTAAATGCGAAGATTAATAAAGATTTCAATGAAAAAAGTAGAGAAAAGTGACGCACGAGGAGACTCACTATCACCACAACATAAGTCATTTAAATTCATGTTACGTCTATGTTATTTACATAACCTTATTTATCTATTTGTTTAAATTAATCCTAATTTTTTGGAAAATAGATGCTTTAAAATTCTTATTGCAGGCATAAAAATTCTTAATGTAAGCATAAAAATTCTTAATGCGATATTTATAATGAAGCATGAGAACCATTATGAAACTAGTCGTTGGGAGCCACCGTAATACTTACCCATCATGGATGTATATAATATAAAGTATGAAAATAAAACATGTGATATTTGCTAAGCATTGTACCATGTAACTTTTATTCATAATTTAATTTATTTGGACTTCCTTAAATATCATTAATATAACCCCTTAAGCTAATATTACTTTTTGTTGCATTAAAATATCTCAATTAGATGATTTTCTCTAAGAAAGTAAACGCTATTGGTTTACAATTGAAGTCTATGTGAATTTAGCGAAATATTAGAGATACCGCCAATTTGGCGACTCATTTTGGCCGCCAAATTTGGCGATATACCGCCAAGTTGGCGACAAACTTGGCGCTATTTGGCGACAGAACAGCTCGTAAGGCATGGTGACGTCACGGCGACGTCGTTGTGAAGTCACACTGCGATTTTGTGACCGTCGATGTGACGTCCCGTGACGTCGATGTGACGTCATAGTGACTAGAATGAGAGGTCGTTATGGCCGTTTTAGAGGTCGTTTGTGACCTCACATTGTGACCACTCTGTGAAGTCACGGTGTGACAAATTTGTGAAAAGTGTGTCATTTGGGACTGTTTTGGCATTAACTTTGTAACGAACCTGTGACGAAAGTGACAATGCTTTGAAGTCACACTGTGACCAATTTGTGAAATATGCGTCATTTGTGACGAATTTGTCATAAACACTGTGATGATTTCAAATGAAAATCAAATTTCAAATTAATTGCTTAAAAGGCGCAAAGGCGAACATAGTGAAGAAGATTCCATGCTGGGACTCGAACCCGGGCCATCAGTATAGCGCACTGACATTCTACCGACTAAACCACATGGAACGATACCCGGCCTGGAAAATTTCTCACTATTACATGTTGACAAGGCTACAAACGCAGCACAAGATGGAATATTTATCGTGAGCCACCGACATGGGGCAAACACGAAATTTAATTAAATCGAGCATCGATTGAAACTATATTGAAACTTGGATGAACTATATGAAACTTGGAAATTTTTCCAGAGAGAACCATTCGCCCTGCATACAATATTTCAAATGAAAATCAAATTTCAAATTAATTGCTTAAAAGGCAATTTTAATTTGAAATTTGATTTTCATTTGAAATACTGTATGCAAGGCGAATGTTTCTCTCTGGAAAAATTTCCAAGCATTAATATAGTTTCAATCGATGCTGGATTTAATTAAGTTTCGTGTTTGCCCCATGACGGTGGCTCACGATAAATATTCCATCTTGTGCTGCGTTTGTGGCCTTGCCAACATGTAATAGGGAGAAATTTTCCAGGCTGGGTATCGTTCCATGTGGTTTAGTCAGTAGAATGTCAGTGCGCTATACTGATGACCCGGAATCGAGTCCCGGCGTGGAATGTTTTCACTATGTTGGCCTTTGCGCCTTTTAAGCAATTAATTTGAAATTTGATTTTCATTTGAAATATTGTATGCAAGGCGAATGTTTCTCTCTGGAAAAATTTCCAAGTATTAATATTGTGATGATTCTTGTCATAAACACTATGATAATTTTAAAGTAAAGTTTTGTTTGAAATATAAAGTCTTATTTTTTTAGCGTACTTTTTAGCAAGATATCCCTATTTTGGAGTCCTATTCTTCTAAAATATTTTTAATTTTCCATTTAAAAAACAATCCTTATCAACTGACATCTTTTTTTATTAAGTTCCAAGCTTGATCTTGAATTCAAGCTTAATATTAAGAATGTGTAAGCTTTTTAATTTTTTGTGATTTGTCATTGCTTTACTAAATACGAACATGGAGTCTAACGGACATTAATACAACTGTTATTTATAGAACGACATGATAAGCCCTATTTATTTATTTTATTTATTCCCGTATATATTGTATTTTGTGAATATGAGCTAATTAGATTTGGTATGTTTTATAGGAAAAGACTGATCTGGGAAATAAAAACAAGAAGTAAGATATATCATGCGTTAAGCCTAGATTATAAAACACTTTCCAACTCTTCCTGAATGTTTTAACAAGACATCGGGGGAAATAACGTAAACAAGATAACTAACTAAACATGAAAACGCATAAAACATTTGAACATTTTCAGCAGTTACCATCCATAGCCAAATATGTTTTCCAATTCTTTTAAACAGTCCTATATTTGATCTGTAGATTGATATATATACTATATAATGGAAAAATTTTGTTTATCAAGGAAACGCATAACAGGTTCAAATTATCTTTCAGCAATTTATACTAATATATGGAAACATACTTAAGTAATTTTGTACAACCCTGTAGTTTACCTAGAACCTTTATTACACGCCACTATTTAGTTAAAATTTAATTCAAACTAAAACACTTTTAAAACTGCTGAAATCACATTTCCAGAAATTATAATTTATAGACGGCAACGTATCCAATTCTTTGCGTGACCCTGTATATCATTTTATCTATATTCTACAAACATTTCTTAGTAAATTAAATACAGTGCAGCGTAAAAATGCATAACTTATTTAAAAACCACCTTTAAGCAATACCCAGTAACCTTTACGAATACTTTTGTATAGTCCTGTATATTATTTATAGCATATATATGTACACCATATACTTTGCATAAATGTAGTGAATCATAAAAGCGCACATCATAATTAAAAATGCATTTCCAGCAATCATCGCTAATGAACAGTACTTCGGATACAATATAGTATCTGAAATGTTTTGTGTGTCCCTGTAAATGCTATATACACTTCGTATTATACCTGAAATAATTCATAGTATGCAAACCTCAACGACGTATATCAATTTCATTACATATCAAATAGATTAACATAAATATAGTACGCCGAAAACAATTCCCTCCACCCCTATATCATTATGTATTGGAATTCCTTTTTTAGCCCTGTAAATAAACAATAACTATTCTCTGCATTACATATTCTACGGAATGCACATTTTAGTGCGCTTCATAAATGCATATCAATTTTATTCTGTTTGAAAGCGTGTAAAATCATTAAAAATCATTTGGAACGATTTTTTCTCCCACAGGCCGTAATGTAATGGAATACTTTTGACTGTCCCTGTAAATGAACTAAACATGCTATAAACTTCATTACAAATAGGGACCTTGCTATGGTAAACGTCAATAACATCCAAAAAATTCAAGTCAATCCGAGTATATTTACGCGAGTTAGAGCGCGGACAGACGGCCAAACAAACCGAAGTCATAAACACTTTTCAACTTTATCGGGCCTGAAAAACACTTTATTTCAATGTTTAAATATTATTTTTTATTTTTTAATGTCAATAAAATAAATGTATCGAAAACGTAGAAAATGAGTTTACAATCAAAGAAAATTTAATAACTGATTCTGAATGTCTGCAATTAAATGTTTGATTAAAATCACAAACAGGAAAAAAAATGATTAAATAGAATTAAAAAAAATAAACATATCAATTTGAAAAACACTAAATAATTAGTATTTATAATTGTACTATTAAGTAACAACAAACTACAATAGATGAATTAAATGCATATAACAATTTCTCAAAAATCTTTCCATATGTTATAAGGAATTCCTACTATTTTATAATTTTGGCAAATGTTAAATCTGAAAACACTGGTATGAAGATTTAAGATTTTAAATACTAATTTAAAATATTATTAACAATGAAAAAAAATCTTTCAAAAGTTTCACTACTACAATATGTAAAAAGATATTTTCCCAGTATAATGTTAATTTCAAAATTGAAACAGTTTCCTAATATCATTATAATCGAATATCATATTTAACTCAAAAATATTAATGACGATAAATACTGTGTTAGAATCAGTCTCTGCATCAGCTTTTTTTTTTTCGCTTCTAGCGATGGCAGATTAAGATATTTTACAGCATCGAATCGGAAAAGAATTGCAGATCAGTCTCATTGCATATAACATACTACAACTTATTTAACTTTAATCTATCAAACGGGAATAAAAAATTTAAATTAAACAAGACATACCTTTTAAGTTCCATAAATAGTTTAATAATATCCGTGTTTTATCCTAAATTGTCAGACATATTTCTGACAAAATGACAAAATTGTCAGACATACTTCCCGCGTCAAAAATTCTGATCCTTATTTTATTCTGCGGTTTAATCGAGCGCAGGCGATAGCGCACGGACATTAGCAGGTGCTTATACTGTATTATTATAATTTTTGTCTGTAATGAAAATTTTCTATTTGAATGAAACACCTGCCTTTTTTCTTTCTTTTTTTTAAAGTAAAGTTTGTTTTACACGTAATAAATACAAATTAGGCATCTTAATAAATGAAAAGAGAGTATACAAGATAAAAAAATTTCTTTGTCAATCTGTCATTTTTATATTCATTTTCTGTAGAATAAAACTATTTGTAAAATAACTTTTTTTAAAGTCGTATTTCTAAAACACGAATTTAAAATATGAATAATTATATCATGGGTTTTGTATAAAATTTGTATAAATATTTTTTCGGAAAATGCTAATTTTATTTAAAAAGTCTGAAAGAAGTAGAATTTTTAAAAAAAATAGTTATTTAAAGTAGTTAAACACTAACAGGAAAAAATATGACTTGAATGCAAATTCTAAAGCAAGAAATGCATATATGACTAAACTCTGAATACTCTTTCTACGTGCTCATTAAAAGCTGCAGACTTAACTGTAACAGAAAATTTTAGTTTGAAACCACAGAAAAAAAAAAAAAAAAAAACCCTTCCTCCTTGCAAACTAAATATGTAAAGTGTACAGATTTAATATTCCTAATTCTAAATATGTTATCCAAATTGCTTCATAACGTACCATTTCTCCGAGAAACACTTTTATAATAACAACAATCGGTGAAGGATTAAATTGCAATGGTAGATAAAATTGAAATCATAAAAAAAGTATACTTCACTGTCTTAGATAACAAATTGATAAAATATAGCATGAAAATCTAGTTTGTTGATACTTGTACCGTGCATTTTCCTTTTTATGCCCCCCCCCCCCCCCCCACCTCTTTTCGTGTCCGAATTTACTATTTCCTATCCACTAATATGTTTTCATTCCTTATGTTGCTGTAACTCGGGCATGTTTAAAATATTTCTGTCCGTTTTCAAAGATTTTTGAAGTTCATATTTTTGTCACACTGTGACTTACAATATAGTGGTTTTTTTCGTCACATATGTGACGTGACGTACGTTACATGCAGTGACATAACAGTAACGTCACATTTTTTTTTTTATTGCCAGAAAATATAATTTTACATAAATAACATGTTTTGAATATTTTTTGTAATTTTTTTAATTTTTCTAAGAAGTTCACATCTCAGTCACAATGTGACATCACTGAGTGGTGGCATTTTGGTCACAGATGTGACGTGACCACAGTGACTCACAGTGACGTCACAACGACGTCACCGTGACCATGCGTGCTATGAGGGAGGGCCCCCCATATGGTAAGCCCCCTTATAGGTATGGAGAGGCATTAAATGCTTGGCATTTACGATAAGCCATTATTGGCCTTTAATCTTATAGTTTGGCGATAGTTTTTTGGTCGGCGGGATAATCGAGTAGTACCGAATTGCGTAAAAGAAACATCCTTATAACTCGAAAAATTATAATCCTATTAACTAACAATTTACTGAGTCGGATTAAGCGTCTCATTTCCAATTAAAATATATCTTTGAATTGAAATTTGAATGAAATACAGGGTCATGAAAAATCGAACAGTGTGAAAAATAGAATTACAAATATCTCGGCAACTAATTATCCGATCGATTTCATTCATCATGCAAAATTTATGGATTTGTATTGTATTTTATATTCACTCCTTCAAATAAACAATTTCGAAAGTTTTTGTATACCTTTTATCAGAACGAACAATTCAAGAGTCCGAAAAAATAGTTCCGGTCAATCGAGGTTACTGATATTCAATAGGCTTCTTCCCATTATTACTCCCTAAGTACACACCAAATTTCAAGTCTCTATCTCAAATTTTTCGGGAGATATAGTGATTGCAGACACTCGGACGCACATTTTTTTTTTTCCCCTAAAAATATGTTTTTCGGAATCTCCAGTGTCTGAAACATGTAAAACCTTCAAAAATTTTTTTTCGATTTTTAAAACGATTAGAAGATTTACCCTATTCTACGTATGATGGGTAAGTAATATTGTTCTAACTGTTTTCAGATTGAACTAACATAAAATCTGACTTTATTGTAAATTTCATGATAGGAATTTGTAAGAGATATTACTACAAATATACTTATTGCATTGAAGGTTCTCATTATAAAACATTTAGCTAATGGTGTCTGTGTAACTTAAGTGTATTTTGTATTCGAGAATTCTCATGAAAAAAAAGTAAAGAATAATATTATGGTAAACCATTAAAAAAAGGCCATATAAAAACCTTAGAAACTATATCATTTATTTAATAATATGTAATTTTTAATTTTATAGTCCTCTTAAAATCATTTATTTTGTTATTTATTAGAAATTTTCGTCCGAGAAAAAATATTTTATTTTAATACATTAACAAAACAAGGTGGAACCCGTTGAATTTCGACGAAAGAAAATGTTTACAAAGGAACTGTAGCATCAAATTTATAATACATCGACAACAATAATTACAATAAAATATCCATCTTACACTTCTTAGTTTAACTCTCTAAAAACATATTTTAACTTAAGATTAACAAAATGCTTTTTTTCATAAACTTCAACTGTTAAAATTATTGAAAAATTAAACTTTATTCATATACGTAATCAGCAAGCAACATATAATCAAGATAAGTAATTTTTATTAAGTTATCAATTGATGCTTGCTGTTAAGGAATGAAAAATCAGCAAAAATGATTGGCACAGATGTCATATTATCCCCATATTTGCGCAATTTTTTTCTGACACCATTGTGATATACGCAATGTATACTTAAGCGGCGCCAAAGTGTCGTTATTTTGCTTGATATGGTAACCCGGATGTTGTTGTTTATGCTGTTGATGTTTTTGCCAAATCGGCATCGGAAAAAAATCGCGCCAATATGGGGCGAATATGACATCTGTGCCAAGTGATTTCACCTTGACATAATCATAGAATTTTTCCCCTTTAAATCTAAACCGAATCAACTCATTTTCCACCTTTCACATCCATATTAACCATTTAAAAACATTTTAACGCGCAATAGGCTATTAATAAATATATTTTCAAGCTTGAAGTCACGTTTGTCAACTATTACAACTTTCTATGTTAAAATTCCCACTCGTGATTTGAGGTCTTAGTATAATCTCTGTACCTGCGCGTAAAAATTCCAGAAATGTATAACTTTTAGACATATTCAAGTTGAAATATCTCATTTTAGCAAATAAAATTATCGTTTTCTTTTAAATATGACGTCATTTTCAGTCGCTGAAATATTTAACCTATTGTTTAAAACTCAATATCAGCGAAATGAAAAAATAGTGAAATATAAGAGCATTAGGGAAATTGTGTCTTTTTTTAAAGTGCAACGTCATTTTCTGTACAAATTTAAAAAAAAAAAAAAGATATTTTTAATTGTAATGAGAAAATGGCATCAGTAAGAATATAATCAATAAAGATAACTAAACCACTTTTAAAAGAAATGAAGTATTTCAGTTGCCACGATTAGAAAATTGGTATTAAAAACTATAAAAAATTAATATCTCAAAAATAAATTAAGATACAGCTTTCAAACAAATTGCGTTTAAAAGTGCATTTTTTTCTGCATACGAAGGTGTAAACCTTTAAAATGTGGGATGTTCAGAAGTTTAAAAATTTGCAGTAGCGAAAATTGCAAAACCGAAATTTCATTTCAAATTTCAAAGTGTTGCCATTCGCAGAATGACGTATGCGTTACGCACAGATATGTTTGTCCTTTATAATATAGATGACTCATGTATTTTTATCCCCTTGATTTTGAAATCGATGAAACAGCAAATACAGAAAGTAAGAAACGAAAAATGCACGAGTAAATACTGTATTTATAGCTGAACAATACTTATTGCACCCTTTGACGAACTTTTTTTTAAAGGTTTTACGAGTTATCCGTTAAATCATTTATTTTAATTAGTTAGGAGAAGACATCATTAGTTTAGAGATTATTATATACTACAAAAATTTAAAATAAATTAACAGTTCCCTGTCTCTTTTTCAATTTGCATTTTTATTTTCTCTCGACTAATGAAAACTTGAAAATTTTTTATGTATTATTTATAAAAGTAATTACTTATTTTCAAAGAATTTATGTTTTTTTAAAAGCCCTGTAATCATCTATTTGATTTAACGCGATTACATAAGCATTAAAAATATTTTTAAAACCATGTTTTTGTACCTTAAAACTAAAAGTTTAAAATGTCAAAACCTGAGATAATCCTTCTTAGTCTCTAAAAAAAATGAAAACAGTTTTTATAGTTAAAACACTTTTTACCACCAAATACGAAAGAGAGGAATAAAAATTTTCTGTTTAGCGGTTTACCTGTGATGGAGTGTCTCTTTTAGCGTTTTTTTTTTTTTTTTTTTTTTTTTTTTTTTTAAGATGAGGAGTACTTTTTCTGTAATTTTATTATTTCTTTTTCCTTTTTTCATACATTCAGAACATATCATGTTAGCGGTATAGTTTAAAACGCTTAACGATTTTTTAAAAGTATTTGGTAATAAAGAAATTTTACAAAAGTGTTTTAAAAAAAGTAAACAGTACGAATGTAAAAGCTCTAAGTTTTACTAAAGTGTTTTAAATAAAATTAAACTGTAGCGGTAATTCTTGAAAAATAATTTCCAATCAAATTCATTTAGGGAGGAATATACAATCTCCTGTTTCCGTCTGTACCCACCGAAAAAATAATCAACAAATGTATTTAAAACGTAAAAGAAAAATCATGCGTCAAGCATAGATTATGAAACTTTTTCCAACGCATTCATAATATTGTTACAAAACGTTCCTTTTTAATGCGATAAATGATGATGTGTAAGTAAACAATTTGCTAAACGAATATTAATTTTGAAAAACAAATGCCAGCAAATAACGTCATTAGTCAGAAAAGTATCCAAATTATTTTGGGCAGCATGTATAGAATCTATAAATGTGTATATACACTATAGATTATTCTAAAATATACTACAATTATGAAACGTATAGCGCAGTGAAAAATTTCCCTTCAGAAATTTTTGCCAATAAACGGAAATATACTCGAGATATTTTGTGTAGCTCTGTATACGATCTATCGAATTTATGTACTCCAAGTAATATGAAAAAAAAAACGAATTCTGTCTAGAACCGTACACCAACTAAAAGCACACTTCCAGCAATTGTTATTCAATTACTATTAATAGACATTAACCGAATTTTTTATTGCGTATCTCTGTAAATGCACGATGAATGCTATGTACGAGGGTTTATCAAATATGAACCGGAATTTCTGCTGGTAGGCCTGAAGATCATCGCGAGGACGCTCAAATCTCTGCGCATGGACTTGGGAATGTCAGATGACTATCTATGCGCCGGTATGTGCTACTCTTTCCGTTCCTCATTCGAGAGGCTCATTCCAACGTTGCGCAACGCATTATCGTTAAATTTCTCACAAATGAAGGCGTAAGACTGGCAGAAATGTTACGAAGACTTCAAGCAGAGTTAGGGGAGACATGCCTGAAAAAAACCAAAACTGTACGACTGGCATAGAAAGTTAGTGGAAAGACGAGCAGAAGTTGAAATCTCCGCCTTCCCTCCCCCACACCCTCCGCCCTCGAGCAAGTTTGAGTGAGAGAAACATTGCCGCCGTTCGGGACATTCTCGAGGGTGCTGCCTACTATTGCAGCTGTTGAATGGACAAAACATGCATATCGGCGGAAAAGAGTTGAATTTCCGATCAAAGAAGCGATTTTGCTTCATGACAATGCCCGGT
Organism: Maratus speciosus; assembly: GCA_963932465.1. Classification (NCBI taxonomy): domain Eukaryota; kingdom Metazoa; phylum Arthropoda; class Arachnida; order Araneae; family Salticidae; genus Maratus; species Maratus speciosus. Next base: position 525,271,491 of record OZ010786.1, read on the forward strand.
CCCATAAAGCCAACCTGACTCACGAAAAGTTGCAGGAAATGCATTGGACAACACTGGAACAACTTTCCAATCGTCCTGACATATTCCCCTGTGATTATCACCTGTTCGAGCCTTTGAAAGAAGCATTAAAAGGTGAACAATTAGGTGATGACACTGCTGTTGAAGCCTTCGTGCGCAATTGGCTGGAGATACGCCCCTCTTCTCTCTATGTTGACGGCATCAAAAAAACTTCCAAATCCTTGGGAAAAAAGTGTTTTGAAATCAGGAGATGATATAGAAAAATAATATGTAACATTATGTTTTGTACCTTGTATCAATAAATTAAAAAAAACGAAAAATCCGATTTATATTTGATTCACCCTCGTATACCTTATTCGATATTAAGCATTTGTAATGCACCTCAGCGATATATACCAGTTTCAATATGCTTCAAATAGTGTAACATTATTAAACTCTACCACAAACGATTTTTTCTGCAGACCGTAATATAACGGAATTTCGGAGTGTCTCTGTAAATTAAGTACAAATGGTATACAATTCCTTTTCAATACCGAACAAGCCATGACAAACATCAATAACATATATCAGTTGCATGGCAATCCGAGTATATTTACACGAATTAGATCACGAACAGACGGCAGGCATAGGGCAGACAAACCAAACTAAATTTATAAATATATTTGGAGCTTTGTTGGAAAGTGTTAAAAAATTTGTAGAATTTTCTTCTATATATATATTTAGTTTACTACAGATTTAGTTATTTAACATTTATTTTTTTTATTGCCAACTCAGAGCTCTAAAACATAAATACTTTTCCATCTAGGGTTTTAATTTTTATCTAAAATGTGGGATAAATAGCTCATACATTTTCGGTTGCAGTTATATAAAGATTAAAAAAAATGCGAAAACTTTGGAGTTATCCGAGTTGATTTTGTTCCAAGAATAACTAAACAATAATTAAATTTAAAAAAATCAAAAAACCCGAATGCGTAAAAAGAGAATTAATTTGTTATTTCACATCAATGTGAAACTATTTTTTTATTTACTTATCTATTTTTTTATTTACTAGGGGGCTCTGCCCCCTACGAGCTATGCTCGTCAACCCCCGCTCAGACACCGCAGACTCTAACAGCATGATAATTTGATCGGCTTTAAAAAGATTTCGGAGGATTGAATTATAATTTGAATCTGAGAATTATAATCTTACGTAATTTTCACCAAACTTTTCTTTTTCTTTTTAATATTCACGTAAAAATACTTTTGTTAGAAATGAAATATTATGATCATCTTAAAATATCAAATAAATGTCTCGAGCAATTTTTAAATTTAAACTGTTTTGCAATATTATTTTTTGTTCATTTTATATAATAAGCGTAATGTGACGTAAATGTGACGTAAATTCTCCTATTTAAGACTTCTAACGCATGTTTATCAATTTATTATTTTACAATATTCTGTCTCTTTTACAATTCACGTGTAATTATAGTTTTTATGACGTAATTTTCAATGATTTCCTGCTTTTTATATTTTCTGTTTATAATAGTCACGTGTAGAATAAATTTTTAATTTGATGTAAACATTGTTTGCGCTGTTTATACAACTGGTAACAGTTTAAATTAATAACATTTTCTAAAAATTGTAAAAAATATCTCTCGAAATGCTAAAAATTTGAATTTAAAATTGAAATAAAACCTCAAAAAATGAGTCAAATAAGAAAAGTAAATACAATCTGCACACCGGAACTTATAACGTATAAAATGATCGAAAAATGATTAAATTCTCATGTATAGATTTTGCTCCAATAAAACTTTTTTAGTGGAACAATTTTGTCCAACTTTAGCATTAAATATCTCTTAAAATAATTCTTCGATGTGAAAACTGTCTACATCAGCGTGTTTATCAAACATTTCTCTATAATACCACCGATTTTCATGTTTTTGTATGCAACAGTTTTTTTAATATTAACGATGAAAGGCCATGCTTAAGCATTCAAATTGGATGTAGATCTACCCGGAATATCTACGCAGATTTTCATTGGTCCATTTCCAAATCAAAACATTTTTTTATATATAGAATTGATAGGAATTATAGGATTGTATTGATGACTATTAAGTTGTGTTTAATTGTTTGTTCCTCTCTACAAATACTGTTTTGATGAGACCTATAGATGTCTATAATGGTTAGAGTTGCAGTAAAGCTAGAGTTCCTACCTACACAATTTCCAGGTTGTATAATATATAAACGGAGCTTCTGACTGTAAAATAGCCAATGAAACATCGTCGTCATTTTGAAAGACCTATCCAATGATATGCCTCTCAATAGGGTGCGTAAAAAATTTTTTTCGTCTCTACCGCCATTTTTTATTTTACGGCCGCCATTTTGAATTTATAAAAACAAAACCTAGCCTATAACCATTGGATGGTTTAGACGAATCGATAGAGTACTCATTCATTAAAATCTATTCAGTCGTTGAGATGTTTCGAGGGTATAAAAAAATCCACGTACCCAGATACGTGTGAAACACATAACCCTTCTTGGCAGTCGGGTAAAAAGTGGTTGTTAACGCTTGAAAAAAGACAGTTGGTACAGTTTTAAATATGTTCTCGACTTATGCCAAAAAATATGCGTAAAAATTTAAAGTACTTTATACATATTAAAATACTACATTATATATCCATTCAGCAATTACAAAATAAAATCATAGTTCGGATTATCTTTGTTTCATCGGATATTTTTGGGTATATGTAATATTCCGAAACACTTGAAAAGTATGGTATGTTTTAACTAGTCCCGATTAATGTTAAAGGTAAGTTGACTGTTCTAAATTTGTTTAAATATTTTGATTTTTATATCACCCTGAAGAGAATTACTCCCCCCCACCCGTTTTTTTAGAATTTGTAGAAGTTCGCGCATAAATAACTAAAATTCATCAGTCCCAGTTTTTAGGTATATTTCGTATGAAATACTACCTATTACATTCTCCCCTATGTTGGAATTTCTGAAAAATTTTTGCAGATCTACAGCGATCATCACCCCTAGAACCCAAAACCATCCTCAGTCAAAAATTTTATCTATCTATTTATCTATATATATATATACTAGGGGGCTCTGCCCCCTACGAGCTACGCTCTCCAACCCCCGTTCAGGCACACCAAAATCCAAAAAGCACGCTAATTTGATCGGCTTTAAAAATATTGAATTAAAAAAAAACAAAAAAAAAAAAAACAGTAGCGATTTTTCTGGAAACGGATTTCCATTCGTTTTCCTTGCGGATTTTTAAGACCAAATCTGCTGCTGTTAAGAGATACAATGGCTGTTTTTGTATTTAATTAAAAAATTAGTTAAACATTTGAAAATAAGCTAATGTAAAATGAATTAAGTAAACAGTGTCATTGTCTCCCGGTATTTTTTAACAGCGTTATAAGATAGTTCTTTTAAATAATTAATTTTAAATGTATCGTTTCAAATCTGACGTAATTTACACCAAAGTTTTTTTTCTCTTATTAATATTCACGTGAAAATACTTTTGTTGTTAGAAGGAAATACTATTTGCACTGTCTTCGAATTCACGATAATAGTTGAAAAGATTATCTCAAAATATGTCGCGCAAATATATGTTTCAGTTCAAATTGTTTGCCATATTTTTTGGCCATTTTAAATATGACATAATTTCCCCCAATTACAAGTTTTAACGCATAATAATGATTTTTTTTTTTATTTTAAGATTTTGTTTCTCTTTTTAAATTAAAGCGTGAATATGGTTCTTATGACGTAATTTTCCTGCTTTTAACATGTAATCATTTAATTCTAATTTTAAAGTTTTTTTTTCTGTTTGTAATAGTCACGTGTAAATAAATTTTTAATTTGAAGTAAACATTATTGTTTGCGTTGTTTATACAATTGGCAACAGTTTTAATTAATAACATTTTCTAAAATTTGTAAAAAATTTCTTTCGAAATGCTGAAAATTTGAATTTAAAATTGAAATAAAACCTCAAAAAATGAGTCAAATTAAAAAACTAAATACAGTCAGACACCAAGAAATTCTGACGCATAAAATAATCTAAAAATGATTAAATTCTCGTGTATAGTTTTTGCTCCAATAAAACTTTTTTAATGGAATGATTTTGTCCAAATTTAGCAATAAATATCTCTTAAAATAATTCTTCGATTTGAGAAATGTCTGCATTAGCGTGTTTAGCAAACATTTCTCTATAATACCACCGATTTTCATATTTTTGTATGCAACAGTTTTTTTTTTAAATATTAACGATGAAAGGCCATGCTTAAGCATTCAAATTGGATGCTGATCTACCCGGAATATCTACGCAGATTTTCATTCGTCCATTTCCAATCAAAACTTTATATATATATATATATATATATAGAAGGATATATACATATATATACATATATCACTTTCTTCTGAACATGATAACTTCCATAATTCTGCACAAATCTTTTCCAAAGTGATACATAAAATCAAGGGGCATAAAATCTCGATCAAGTTCGTTAATGAGCAAAATCGGACTAAAGGGATAGAAATAGGGAGAGGTTTTGTGAAAACCGAAAAAAACCCATAACTTCTTAATTTTTGTACGTGTAAAATCAGTTTAAAGTTTTTATTACTTCCAAAAATAGGGCAAAAAATTTATGTATAACAGAGTTATGATAAAATTAAAAATGGACTCAAGGTGCGCAAAAAATGGGGTTTTTAGGAGAAAAAAATTCATAACTTCGTCAATTCTCAAGATATCAAATCAAATTAATTTTATTATAAATCTCCTTAATATTATCTACAACTTTTATATTCACAAGTTTTTGAAAGAACCAATTCGTATCGCAAAAAACATTAAAAACGAAAACAAAAAGGGGGGGGGGGGAGGTTCAAGAAGAAAAAATCCATAAGTCCGTCAATTCACAAGATATAAAATCCCCATGAATTTATCATATATCTTCTTAATATTGTATACAATTCTATTTATACAAATTCTTACAGCAAAAACAGACTAAAAATACATAGTGGTTGGAGAAAAAAATATTCTTATTAAGGGTGTATTCAAATCCAAACTGCTTATTTTCTTACTCATATTTAAATTCATTTTTGCTTTCAAACGCACCCAACTGGTAGATTTTCTTATTCAGAAACTATATAATGTACCGTAATGATCTTTTTTTTTTTTTTTTTTTTTTTTTTTTTTTTTTTTTTTTTTACAGCATCAAAATATATTTCAAAAAATAATGTCAAAGTGGGCATTTTGAAAAGAATTTCACGAAGCGTTTGTGTTAGAAACTAAAAATATTACCCTACTGAGAGAATAATTGTTTATAAATCAAGTTTTAATTAATTGAACGAAAAATAAAAACACAGGTTGCTTATGAAGCTCTTCAAAAATCACGTCAGCAAGTTTAATATTTTTTCTATTAAATATGAATCTGAAAATGTGCCAGAAAATTTCGAGTTGTTGAGAATAGAAAAGTATTATTTTGAATACCACCTTAACATTATTCTGATAAAACCAGCTATTATATAAAAATGAAATAAAACTCGTCAAAAGCGGCCAGATAAAATTGTTAAAGTGGGTTTTCCTCTAATCATGGATTAGTTTTTGTTAGTGAAATTAGTATACTTAACTTCGAAATCTACCTCCGCCTGTAGGCCGGGTCGGCAGGGATTTTTTTCTATATATTCTATGAAAAGCACTCATACGATATTGTATGCGTTTATTCCGATTTTGAAGAAGTGTTCTCCCCCCCCCCCCCCCTTGTGAGAAGAAAAATAAAAAAAAATCTTAATAATTTAACTCGAAGAGTTAAGTGTTTGTATGTCATTTTACCCTACTTTTAGTATTTAAACGAACGTTAATTATATTATTAATTACATGTTAATTCAAAGAAATTGCAAAATTTACTCACTTAAAAATCATTGTTGAAGTCATTACTTTCATACTCGTTTAACAAACTTTGATTTGTAAATCGGCCAGTGTAATGTTAGACAAATTCGGAGACAATACGGAGACGATACGTTAGACAATACGGAGTGCTGACTTTGGTGATGAATCTAAAAGTTTGTAATTTTATTCTGAGAAATCCTTAGAGATTCCGCCACTATATTTGATTGATCTTTTATTGCATATATACAAAGGTTTTTCAGAATTGTTTTCATATTTTTTTAGAATGATTTTTAAAAAGACCTTCCATGTGAGCAAAGAGTGTATTAAAAAGTTCAAAACGTAAACAAAAATAAAAATACAATATTGAAAATAATTAACAAGGATCAAGAAGATTTTAATAGATATGTAAATTCTATTTACATAACTCGGAATAAGATCAAGTAAAGAAATATTTAATTTTGAATTACGAGGGTAGGCTGAAAAGAAATTTACACATGCTTATACAACACGAATAAAAACAAATAACAAGATCGGGAAAAAGTACAATCAAGGACAATTCTTAAGCTTAAAAACTATATATTTATTTTTTAACGTAGTCACTGTTAAGGCTAACATATTTCTCACAACGTGTAAAGAGTTTTTTTATTCGGTCACTGAAAAATTCTTCCGACATTTCTCGAATCTAGGACTTGACAAGTTCGGGCAAAAGTACATCGAAGGACAATTCTTAAACTTCCAAAGTATATTTATTTCATAACGTAGTCACTGTTAACGCTAACATATTTATCGCAACGTGTAACAAGTTTTTTTATTCCGTCACTGAAAAATTCTTCCGACTTTTCTCGAATCCAAGACTTGACATATGCCTTAACCTCATCGTCAGAGGTGTGATGATTGCCATTGAGGTCTCTCTTCAGTAAAAAAATAAATAAAAATCGCAAAGCGTAAGATCACGGGAGTAAGGAGGGTGTAGAATCTGCTTAAACTTCAGGTTTAACAGAGACAGTTTTACACTATCGCAATTGTTCAATAATGGGGCCGACACGTTCCTTGGATATTCTAATAAGGTTTACGATACGTTTTAACATGATTCGCTGGTCATTTTGAATCAAATCGTCAACGAGTTTGTGATGTTTATCGTCTAGGGCAGTTAACGGACGTTCGCTGCATTTTCGTCAACAATTATAGCTTTTCCATACTCGCAATCATGAAATTTCATTACCCATCGATTTACTGTAGACCTATCCATAGCATCGTCACCATAAACAGCCTTTGAATGACGATTAATCTCAATAGGAGTCAGTTTTTCAGCAGTTAAAAATTCGATAACACCACGTTGTTTAATTCGCGTTGACATTACACTAGAACACATCTCCAATCTTCAGCTTCTCAATATACGATGAATGAATTAATTCAACGACTTCAAATCGGCGCATCCGTGTAAAGGGCTAACGTTACTTCTACATAACACCAGGTGCGCTTGTGTAGGTCATTTCGTTCGCACTCTACAAGCATGTGGTATTACTTATTAGCCTTCCCTCGTAATTTAAAAATAATTCAATTTCCATTTAACTAGTATAAGTGACATTACCGATGAACATATCACCAAACTAGTTGGATAAGGCAATCCCAAAACTTTCTGCTTTTACATGCATGGTATTATTTCGAAAAATTTTTCCTCATGTGAATACTTCAATTTTATTATCAGACTGCCAAGAAGGGTTATGTGTTTCACGCGTATCTGGGTATGTGGATTTCTTCATACTCTCGAAACATCCCAACGGCTGGATGGATTTTAATGAATGAGATCTCTATCGTTTCGTATTAACCATCCGATGGTTATAGACTAGATTTTGTTCTTATAAATTCAAAATGGCGGCCATAAAATACAAAATTACGGTAGAGACGAAAAAAAAATTTACACATCATATTGAGTGGCATATCGCTGGATGGGTCTTTCAAAATGAAGACGATGTTTCATTGACCTCATTCATTAAAATCCATCCAGCCGTTGGGATGTTTCGAGGGTATAAAGAAATCCACATACCCAGATACGCGTGAAACACATAACCCTTCTTTTCAGTCGGGTAAAAACAGTGTTTATAGATAGGATCTAACAATTAAACACAACTAAAAAAATTTTTTTCACATTGATGAGAAATAAGTAATTAGTTCGCTTTTTACGCAGTCGGTTTTATTTATTTTTTTTTTTTTTTATTTAGTTTTTACTTGTTACTTTAATACTACATCAACTTTGATTTTCATCTTCGTTTTACTGATTGGAGGAAAACTAGTTCATCCCTATCATAGTACTTAAAAAAAATCAATATTTTTCGTTCTTCTGCTTGAGAATCGCCGGGTTAGCTAGATGTTAATTGCCCGTCACTGCATGAACAGCCGATACTCCACAGAACTACGAAAAATCTAGAAAAAATTGATATCGCAGAATCCATTTGATGAGGAGGAGAATCCACATTTTCAACTGGGACCTGAAGTGCATAGTCAAAAAGATACATATGAAGTTTGGTTCGATTCTGTATATAACTGCGTACACTTTCAATGATACAATAATGAATACGGCACAAAAATTGTTATTACAGCATCCGATCTGGCGGAATGTTCCCAAATTCACGTGGGACATGCTGGCCATAGTCAAAAACAGATATATGAAATTTGGTTCAATTCTATGTATAACTTTATACATTTTTCTATCATACAGAGAGTTCACACGTACACACGGACAAACACACGGCTAGAAAGACATTTTGTAAAAACATGTTTTACGGGATCTCTGAACCCTAAAATGTCTAAATCTGTCAGAAACTGGAAGTGAAAAATATTTAATTACCAATACTTTCTTCTTTAAAAAGTCCCCACCAGCGGCCGATATGTTCTGCTTTCGAAGGTGATAGACGGGGGGTGTTGTGTTCGAACACAATCGCGCCCGTCGATCTAATCATTCGGAGTTTTCGCGGTTTTCTTCGAACCTTCGATTTCCATGCGTAAATACGGATTAGGTTCCCTTAGAAAGACCCCCCACGGAGGTGATTCCCTCTAGAGCCTATATTCCTCGAGTAGATAATCGATCGTCAAAAATCAACCCAACCCAACTCTTCTTTAGAAAGAAGAAAGAAAAAAGTCGGAAATTGTACGCCAAACGTGACAAATGAGGTACGTTCGTACTACAACTAGTTTTATAAATATTCAGATCTTTATGCAATAGCTGTTGCACTCTTAGGCAAAAATGCATGGATACAAAATTTATTACGATTATATATATTACAGAAGTGTGAAAATTAATAGAATAATTGTAAAAGTTTCAATAAAAACTTGTTATATTAAAGAAATATTTAAAAAATATTGATACATTTGATATTTAGTGTGCATACTCTTTCTTGTTTTTAATTAAAGAAATGATAGCATACATGTCTTGACAGTTTTTGGCAATTAATTTGTATTTCGTTGTCATGATGCCAAATTTGGATGAGTGTTTCTATCAGACTAGTCTTGTTTGTGATGCTGTATTTCTTTAATTTTTTCTTCATGATGGCAAAAAGGTTCTTTATGGGTTTCATATCTGGACTGTTTCCAGGCCATGAAAATGTTTTCTTTAATTAAATTAAAGAAATGCAACGTCACAAACAAGAATATTCTGATTTTTGGTCCAAATTTGGTATCATGAGCACGAAATACAAATTAATTGCCAAAAACTCATACAAAATATGCCAAGACGTATTGAATCTTTAATAAAAAACAAGAGGATGTACGCTAAATATTAAATGGGTCAATATTTTTAAATGCATTAGTTCTTTAATAGAAGAAGATTTTAATGTAAATTTCACAATTATTCTAATAATTTTCACACGTCTGTAAATTCAGTAATGCTGAAATAATATGATTCCATCTTAAAAATAGGACATAATCATAATTGCAACCTAGAATCATTACCTATCATGGGATATCATTTAATTAATCTATACTAATATTATAAAGAGGTAAAAATTGTTTATTTGTAGGAAGTAAGCTCTGGAACTACCGAACCGATTCCAAAAGTAATGGTATCAAAATGATGGTGTTAGTCCAACTTAGAACATAGGCTATATCTTATGTCCGTGCCACTGGTCAAAGGGGATGCAGGAGCAAAAAACTTTCAAAAAATGCGATTTTCGTGTTACTGAAGGGCCTAGAAACATGGAATTTGGAATGGTTGTTACTTATAAGGTACTAATGATCTCTAAGAACATTCCTTAAAAAAATCGAAATTAAAAAGGGGTGAAAATGAGCGAAAAGCGTTCTAAAAAACGTTCTAAATGGCGATTTTTACGCTATTTCAGGAAGTACCAAACCGATTTAAAAAATAATGGTGTCAAAATGACGGTGACAAACCTTGCTCCAATATAGGCTACATTTTATGTCGGTGCCACTACACCTAAAGGGGGTGAAGTAGCAAAAAAACGTTCGAAATTGCGATTTTTATGTTACTGAAGGGCCAAGATACATGGAATATGGAATAGTTTATACTTAAAGATACAAATGATCTCTAAGAACATTTCTTAAAAAATTCGAAATATAAAAGTGGTGAAAATGCGCGAAAAGTGTTCTAAAAAACGATCTAAATGGCGATTTCTACGCAATCTCAGAAAGTAGCCAACCTATTTCAAAAGAAACGGTTGGAAATTGATGATGACAGCCCTTGCTCCAACATAGGCTCTATTTCATGTCTTTGTCACTACCACTGAGGGGTTGCAGCAGCAAAAAACGTTCTAAATTGCGTTTTTTGTGTTACCGAAGTGCCTACAATCCTGAAATTAGGCAGGGCAGTTATTTATAAGATAAAAATGATCTATAAGAACATTTCCTAAAAAATCGAAATTTAAAAGGGGTCAAAATGAACAAAAAGTGTTCTAAAATAACTTTCTAAATTGCGATTTCTGCGCAATATCAGAAAGTACTGAACCGATTTAAAAAATAATGGTGTGAAAACGATGCTGACAGCCCTCGCTCCAACATAGGCTGTATTTCATATCGGTGCCACTACCCCAAAGGGGGCGAATGAGCAAAAAAAGATCTAATTTGCCAGGCATGGTAGTCACTTATAAAATATAAATGATCTCTAAGAACAGTTCTTAAATAATTCGTAATTTAAAAGGGGTAAAAATGGACGAATGACGTTCTAAAAAACATTCTAAATTGCGATTTCTATACGCAATCTCAGAAAGTACCCAACCGATTTCAAAAGTAATGGTTGGAAATTGATGATGACAGCCCTTACTCCAATATAGGATCCATTTGATGTTGGCGTCACTACCATTATGCGGTTGCATTTTAAAAAACGTTCTAAATTGTGATTTTTGTGACACTGAAGGGACTAGCAACTTAAAATTTGGCATGGTAATTACTTTTAAGATGTAAATACTCTCTGAGATAGGTTCCTTAAGAGTTTGAAAATTAAAAGGGGTAAAAATGAACGAAAAGCGTTCAGAAAACGTTCTAAATAGCTATTTCTACGCAATCTCAGGAAATATAAACTGATTTCAGAAGTAATGGTTTCAAATTGATGGTGACAGTCCCAGCTCCAACATAGCCTATATTTTACGTTGTTGTCAGTACGACCTGGGGGTTACGGGAGCAAAAAATGTTCTAAATTGCGTTTTTTGTGTTACTGAGGGAGTCTAACATTTTAAATTTGGAATGGTAATTACTTCAAAGATGCAAATGCTTTCTAAGAATTGTCGAAAGAAAATTCCCAATTTAAAAGCATGAAGTGAGCTAAACGCGTTCTATAAGCGTTCTAAATTACGATTTTTATGCAATCGTATGAAATACGAAACCGATTTCAAACATAATGGTTGCAAATTGATGGTGATACAACTTGCTCAAACATAAGCTATATTTTATGTCGAGGGTTGCAGGAGCAAAATATTTTCTAAATTGCGATTTCTGCGGTACTGAAGAGGCTAGAAACTTTAAGTATAGCACGGTAGCTACTTTTAAAATATAAATGTCCTCTAAGAACAGTCTAACATAAATTCGAAATTAAAAAGGGGTGAAGCAAAGGAAAGGAGCGAAAAGCATTCTAAAAGAGTCCTAAATTATGATTTCTATGGAATCTCAGGAAATAATAAACCGATTACAGAAGTTATTGGTTGCGAATCAAGAGTGATAGTCCCTGATCCTATACGGACTACATTATATGCCGCTGTCACTACCACCTGGTTGGCAGGAACAACAAGAAAGCCTTTAAAACATCTAAATTCCGTTTTCTATAGAATATTAGGATTTACCAACCGATTTCAAGGTTAATATTGGCAAATTAAGGGTGACAGTCTTTGTTTCAACATTTTTCGAGACATTCTATTTCAACTCTGTTTCGGCATTTTATGTTGGTGCCACTAACACCAGAGAGGTGGTAGACTGTTAGACAAGAAGCTTGGAATTTGACATGATGGTTAATTATAAGATGTAAACGTGTTAAGATGATTTCTAAAAAATTCAAAACTTCAAATGAATACTGAAATGATCGTATGAAATGAGCATAAAAGTCTCAAAATACTTTCTAAATTATCATTTAATTGGAATTAGTTTTAGTTCTTCTTATTAATTAAAATCTCATTTCTATCTGTTGCAGTTTTATAATGAAGTTTAGTCAAACTGTGGCTTAATTTGTAATTTTTGAATTATTTCAAAAAGTGTTCTTCTAATAAAAAATAGTCATGCAAATATCACTTGGCATATTTCAGCTATTACGCGAGCAAAGCCGCGGGGTTTGCTAGTTATGTATAATAGGATTTAATAGAATGAAGTAAGCTTTTATTAATATCTTTTTATGTTTTGATACGATTTTCATAAAATTTGAAACGACTCGACAAAATTCTGCAATGACTATATATATTAAATTTCAAACCATTCGGTTGGGTAGTTTTTGAACTGTTAAATGCGGACTGACGAACGGACCAGACGAAGACTGTAGGTACTACGTATTTATACAATTACGAACTCAATTAAGAAAGCGGGTGGAGAATCAGGGATCAACTAAACATAGCAAATGCAAAAATGGTAATTTTGATATGAACTTTAAAAGGGAGCATTGTGTTTGCTTAGATTGAGTATTTAACCCTTCATTTTTCATAGTGTCGATAATATCCAGCATTAATATTTTCTAAAGACCTTTTAAGCTTTACAGCAGTTAAAACTTTATGATATTTTTGACACCAGAAAAATAAAGGTAAACGAAACGTCTTGTGAGAAACTCAATTTTACCCCTTTATATGTAAAAAGAATTAACAGATTAAAGATAGTAATTTACGTGTATAACATCAAAACAGTAAAAACAGAACAAATTATATCTTTAACAAATTACATGAAACACATGGCTAATTTAATTACGTAAAAAGACGCTACACAAGTTTTTAAAGAATATTTGCAGATAAATATATATTATACGTTTTATTTCCACTCGTGTTTTGTTTTGTTTTAATTATAAAATTTCTTAAATTTTCTGTTAAATATTCTTTCTTTTAAATTTACTTCTTTAAAATATGTTTCAAAATATTTCAGCCATAAATTTCGTTTTCAGTTAATTTACTGAGATATACTTTTAACAAATTACATGATACGCATGACTAATTTAATTATCTAAAACGACACGAAACAGGTTTTTTAACAATATTTGCAGAAAAATATCACATTATATGTTTTATCTCAGCTCGTTCTTTTTTCTTAATTATAAAACTTCTTCACTTTTCTATTGAAAAGTCCTTCATTTAATTTAACTTCATTAAAACGTCTTTCAAAGTATTTCAGGTGTTAAATTTCGTCTTGAAATGTAATTTACTAAAAAAGAATTTGCGGTCGTCACAAAAAATTAAAAACATCTGCTGGCGAAGTTCCAAAAAGTTTTATGGAAAACGCATCTATTAAAAGCTTAGAAGTTGAATAATGTCGTTTAAAAGAAGACTATAGTCAGAATTCATTAATCTAAATAATATAACTTCAGTTTTATTTAGAATAGTCTCTAAATTATAGTTAATGCAGATTACAAAATTAGAAGACTTTCATTATTAATTAATAATTATTTTCAAATATTAAAACATATAGCAGTTTCAAAGATTTGGGTTTTATTAAGCATCAACCATTTTTAGCCATAATTCTCTTTCAGCAGTGCTTTTCTGGTAGTTTGTCTTTAGAGAGCGAAAAAAAGTATCTTTTAGCATATTTATTTTAGAATAGAAATAAAGATTTTAGATTTTTTTTTGTGTGTGTTATTTATTATCATTTGAATAACATTACAAGTTTTTTTTTTTTTTTTTTTTTTTTTTTTAATAAAAAATTGATGATGTGGCTCCCGTTGCGTGTGTGGATATCCTAGCATGCGCGCCGCGTACTTCCAATCGGACGGTATCCGATAATCGCCAAAGTCATCTGCAATCATATTCGTTAAGGATAATGAAAGTAGATTATATTGTCTAGACCTTCAAACATGTTGAGTTCAAAAAAGGGAAAATCAACAAAGTCAACAAATTCTGCTTATTTTCACTAGCTTATCAATGAATATTCATCTATTTCTACATTACCACATTTTTAACATGGTGAACTTAAAATACTTATTAAAATATGGTGGCAATTGAACTTTTAAGAGTTAAATTCAAGATTAATATGTAGAAGAGCCCTTATGACAAAAACATAATTATAAAGAACTTTATATGAAAAAAAAAGCTTCTTTATTACCCCAGTTTTTATTATTGTCAAGTCGAAGACTTTAATAAACCTGCACCTAATAGAATACCTAACCTGTTTTTTATATATAACATACTACGTACTTGGGTTAGGGAAACATTTTTTTTCTTATCTTTGGGAGTGGAATGAGACTATTATATTCCTATCTCTATTGTATGAAAGCTCTATTGTAAAAGAGAAAATACCAGAACATTATCCTTTTATTTCGGAATGTAAGTAACAATAGCGTGCAAATAAGGAGAAGAAAGTAGATGAACCAAGAGAGCCTCCTACGTTGCCTGTTCAATGAAAAAGCGGCAGGGAAGTGCACTTCGATTGTCTGTGATTTCACAGGTGGAAATCGTCCTTGGTTTTACAGTGGAGAGCCACATGATTTTTTTTAATGCAGAAGCTGAAGTGAGAGTAGTCAGCCTTGTGTACAGAGGCTTGATTAACATACATAAGATACAAATAAATGTAAATACACTGCTTACATGTGTCAAGTATAATAAAATCCTTTAAAAACACATTAAAGTCATTTTAAATCCAAAAAGTTTTCAACCGACACTTACTCGGTCATCCTCAGTGAAAAACTAACAGCTGTTTTCACCTTGCGTATTTAGCCTTGTCCGGAACAGACCATTTTTCTTCAAGGGTGGTATGGAATACTTCATGGAATACTTCCGTTCCCTCTTTTATTCCATACCACCCTTGAAGTAAAATGGTCTGTTCCGGACAAGGCTAAAGACGCAGGGAGAAAACAGCTGATAGTTTTTCACTGAGGATAACCGAGCAAGTGTCGGTTGAAAACGTTTTGGATTTTAAATGATTTTAATGTGTTTTTAAAGGATTTTATTATACTTGACACCTGTAAGCAATATATTTATATTTATTTGTATCGTATGTATGTTAATTATTAATCAAGTTGCATTTTGCACAAAAATATCAACTTTCTACTGTACAGAGTCTTGAGTCGTGCGTTGGAGGTGAAACGTCTTTTTGGGAAATGTATTGAATCCTATGTGGATAAGAGTATACATACGAGTGCGGGATATACTTGTGCGGTTATATGTTAAATAAACCTAGCTAAGTACGGAAGATTGAGAAAGGAAGAGTGTAATTTAATAATATTACCCAGTGCGTAGATATTATTTTAATGTGAAACTTAATGTTGGATAGATCTGCTATATCCGTCCCTAAAAAAGTAAATAGTGTTTTTATTGTAAGTATTTTTAAATAAATTATCTATTAATATTATTGGAAGAATCCTACTAATTAGTTATCAACTTCCTCACATTGTGTCTGGATCACGCGTGTATACCGGTGGTGGAAGAATATCAACCGAAGAGTGATTATTTGCAAATTTTACGTGTAATGGACTAAAATTTAGGTGATAATTATCATCGAATAGGCACCGAACCATCACAATTGTATAACAGTTTATTACTTTTATTTTTTTATTACTGATTGTAGTTATAAACATATATATGATATTTTATGTATTTTATGTATGAATATATCTGTATATAATAATAGATTTTATTTTAAATAATTTGAAGACACAAATGCTCACCAAAAATAATCGAATATAATAAACAACTACTGGAAATCAAAATTTGTTAAAACGTAAATGCATAATAAGTTAAACTTGTAGGAAGACTCGTCTGATAATGTATAAATATTCAACATTAATCTAACTTCAGCGAACGATAAATTACTTAAATGCTTTTACGTCAACTCCAAAACGTCATGTGGAATCTAGCCTTTGTAAATGATTTCTCTTCGTTCGCGTGGCTAATTTCCTTAATATACACTGGATGCATTATAGAAACATCATACATTTACAGATCACCGACTTTCTTCAGGGAAGTATAATGTATGTGGCAATATAATTTCACCATAATTTGCTTATTGCTTATCTATTTTAAAAATTATTAATCTTTAAGCAATTTTATTACATTTACATAAATTATACAATTAATTGCGTGAAAAACATTCAGAATTTACTTTGAAAGCAATGCAATCCTTCTAGGAAGCTAATTACGTGAAAATGATACATATTTTTTTCTTTTTTTAACTGTTAAAAATTTGCAGCATTCTGGCAGGTCATTTGACCGTTTTTTTTTCTTTCGAAAACGGTTACACAACCGTAATTTTAACACTATTCTGACCATATTATTGGCCATTTCATGGTCAGAATATAGTTAAATTATGGTTATGAAACCATTTTTTCAAAAAACGGTCGAATGACCTGCCAGAATGCTGCAAAAGTTTTTAACAGTGTTATTATTGCCCATATAAGTGGTCAGAATACAGTTAATTTACAGTTATGTAATGTTTTTTAGAAAAACGGTCGAATGTCTGGACAACTTGCTGATATTTTTAACAGTATATGTCACATTGAATTTGTATAGAAAAAGTGACAGTAAGGTGATCGTAAAAGCTGAAAACACACTGTTAAAAATTTGCAGCAAACTGTCCAGTCTTTTGAACGTTTTTATAGAAAATGGTTACATAACCATAATTAAACTCTATTCTGCCCATATTATTAGCCATATTACGGTGATAATAACGGTAAACTACGGTTATATAACCGTTTTTAATAAAAACGGTCAAATGACTGGACAGTTTGCTGCAAATTTTTAACAGTGCATTGTTGAATCTATTGGATGTACTTTATGAATGAGTATATATTTTATATCGTTCGCATTGTAAGTTGTAGTATACTGTTAAAAATATGCAGCAAACTGTCCAGTGATTTGACTGTTTTTAAAGATAAAGATTACTTGACCATATTATGAAGCATATCTGGCCGTATTATTTACAGACTAAAATTAAATTATGGTTGTGTAACCGTTTTCTACAAAAACAGTCGAATGGCTGCACAGATTACTTCAAATTTTTAACAATGTATGTAGGCATTTGTCAGTGGCGTGGCGTGAAAATTTTCGGTGGTCATCGCAATTATTTAAGTTTGTGGGGAAAAATTATTAACTCTAAAATTCAATGGTTGAATGTTCAAAAAAGAAACTTTAAATCTTACCTTCACTTATACATGAACTCCAAATGTTCTGCTAAAACTGGATCGTAGAGATTTAAAAGCTTATTAAGAGTTTTAAAATATTGCTTGGTCATCGCCGCATCCAGCGATGACCGGACGCCACGCCACTGGCATTTGTACATGCTATAATTATTGATTGATGTAAATGTGTTGTAAAATATAACTTTATAAGATATATGAAACTTGGAGAAAATCTAAGTATGCAAGTATGCGTGTAAATATA
Organism: Maratus speciosus; assembly: GCA_963932465.1. NCBI lineage: Eukaryota > Metazoa > Arthropoda > Arachnida > Araneae > Salticidae > Maratus > Maratus speciosus. Next base: position 525,289,383 of record OZ010786.1, read on the forward strand.
AACAGAAGTACACTTTTAAAATTTTTTAGTAAACTGCTTAATTATTTGACCGATTTTGCAGAAAACGGTTACATAACCGTAATTTAACTCTATTCTGACCTTAATATGGAGAATATCATTGTTCTAATAAAGTTAAATTATGGTTATGTAATTCTTATTCCAAAAACTGTCGAATGACTGGGCAGTATACTGCAAATTTTAAACAGCGTATTAAGTATGGAAATAAAAAGTATTATTTTATGAATTTAATTTAAAAGCAGAGAAATATAAATTTTAGTTAAACTGGTAGGTCAATAATTTATAGATTTTTTTCCCCATTTGTTATCATATTTTAATTACTACATTCAATTACATTCCAAAAGAACTGACGCTAAAAAAAATTTTTTTTTTTTTGAAAAATATTGTTATTGTATTTGTTTGTGCATTTAAATGTAAAATATATTAATGCGTTAGATTTAAAACTTTTTGGAACATGTATCGAGATATAATGCCACAAACATATTGATTAAATGTTTGCATAAATACCATTATGTATTACAGATTTTACTTTTATAATGAAATTAGTAATAGCATTACAACATTTTAATACTGTTTCCTTATATAATACAAAGTTGAATGAAAAGAATTAGTTAACGAAATATGTCAGCTTGTACTTTGTACTAAATTATTTAATAAAAAATTTTAAACGTCAACCATAAAGAATACTTACAAACATAAGGATAGAAAACTTAAATATGCACTAAAGATTTTAAAAATAATTAATTGGAATAAAATCTTAAAATAAATATATAGAACAATTTTATTAAAACATTAATTATAAAATGCGGTGCAATATTTTCTAAGTACAATAAAAATTAAGAAATTATAATTGTGTTTATATATTAACCATAAATTTAATCACAGGCCATTTAATTTTTGCTGTTTTGTGATTAATTTTTACAATAAGTATGAGTTTGCTAAAGAGTGAATTTTATGCGCTTAAACCAATAAAAATTGAAAAAAATATTTTTAGTGTAATAACTCTTCAAATTAATGTCTCTTTCCGGTGTTCTTTTTATCGATTCGCTATAAAAATAATTACTTCGAACGTAGTCTAAAAATTTTTATTTATTTTTATGTATATTTTTTATAAAAATATATCCAATAGTTATTAAAAATCAGTTTTATAAATTTATAGTTTCATTAAAGTTGATATTTAAATAATATGTAAGTAAGTGGCAAAAATATAAAATTTTTCATAAAATTCACCAAAGCTTTTAATAGATATCTCTGAGTAAATGTGAGTAATAGGCATTAAACAAAAACATAATTTGCAGAACAAATTAAAAAAAGAAAACAATTTATTTCCTAAATTGTTTAAGACCGAGAAGGGAGAGATATTAAGATGTTTCATTCAGTTAGCTCTACGTTTAATATTACATTTTTGTAACAAATAAGTTAAACCAATTGAACATTAAAAAATAAAAATTAATTTCAAACAATATGATAATTTAAACAGCCTAAAAACTAGGATTCCATTCAAATTAAAGCGAAATAAATCTTAGACTTTTTTAAAGGTTTGCATTTTAGACGTGCCTTATGATTTTATGTACAATCATCATAAATATAATGCGAAATCTGCAATACAAATATTTACAACTAATAAATGGATAAAGTCTAAGATTTATTTCGATTTCATTTGAACGGAACCCACGATTTTAGGGTGATTAAGGTATCATATTGTTTGAATTTTATTTTTACTTTTTAATGTTCAACTGGTTTAATTTATTTGTTACAAAAATGTAACATTATACGTAGAGCTAACTGAATGAAACATCTTAATATCTGTCCTTTCTCGGGCTTAAATAATTTAGGAAATAAATTGTTTTCTTTTTTAATTTGTTCTGAAAATTTTATTTTTTTTTACATGCCAAGTTTTTTAATAACTACTGCATTCAGACAAACTCTCAGATAAACTCATTTCAAAATTAACGGAATGTACCATCATTAAGGTTTGATTATCGCATCACAATTTGTGGTTTAATTTACAATGATTAATCCAAAATGGTTCATGAAAGCAGTAATACAGGTTGTCGTTGTTTGGACAAAAACTTCCAATCTTAGCATAAAAAAATCAAAATTTACTTAAATTTACTTTCCCCTACTTTTCACTTGGGAACGCTGTGAATGCAAAAATAGTGTTATATCTTTAATGCTAATATTTAACAACAGTATAGCTGTTATACAGTAAGACATAAAAAAAACGCCAGTTTTATTTTTTTTTAAATTTACCCTTTTTCCTCGCATTGAACGATGTAAACATAAAAGGGAATCGTTACCTAAGTTAAACTTCGGGTATTTATTTTGCGGCAACACCAGTCGTTTCTGTGCCATCAGTAGTGTGCTAAGAGAAAACTGCGCCCGGGACAAAGTTTCAATTTGGAGCCCTCCCCCCCCCCCCCAACTTTTTCCAGCTTTTCTTTGTGACAGGTGTCACAAAATTAAAAAGTACAGGAACAGAAACAAATTTTACTGAATACATGTTTCGCGTTTATTTTGAAACATTAGGTTTAATTTTAATTCGGAAATTTCAAAAAAGTAAATAACACAAGAGAAAATTGCACTTATATTTTGGCAAAGGGGATCTGGAAAATGGGTGTAGAAAAAATGTATCGAACAGTACAGTATAACAGTTTGGAACCCTTTTATATTCCAAGAAAGAAACCCCATGCTATTTTGAGAGTATATGTTTTTGTCACAAGCACAGACTCAGAAAACATAATGTTAATAAAAGAGATTAAGACAAAGATCCAAACAAGTTTTGAAAAAAAAAGAAGTCCTTATTCACAAATTTGTATTTCGGTGGTGGGGGGGGGGGAAGTAAAGGACAATGCAATAACTTTGAAACGAAAAATATACGTACTTCCATTAAGAAAAAATTCCCAGTATGTAAATATACAATTTTTTTTTACAAAAAATAAGAAAAAAGAGGTTTGCAGTATAAATTTGGCGCGCCCTCAATTTCCGCCCCCGGGGGGAGCGCCCCCTTCGCCCCCCACTTCGCACGGCCCTGTGTGCCATGCAAAAAAACGACAAAAGACCTTGAGGGAAAATTTTAGATAAAAAATACAATAGACATAACGTTAAAAGTCCCCATCTTTTTAAAATTTACAAATAATGGACCCCATCAGTGGTGACGTCAAAGGCAACTTAATTCCGTGTACCAACCATAAATTGGAACCAAATAAACCACAGAGTTCGCAGACAGATAGGGAGGAAACGTGATGGTTCGGCATGAAGGTAAAAATTTAACCTTGAAATCAATTAAAACCTGTCACATTTTGGCCCAAACAATTGCGGGTAGCTTTGAAAACCTCTCCCAGTCCAAATAATTCAATCTTGGTTACACGCGCTCGTCTTGTTTGGGCCGAATGATTTGAGCGATATCTGGCTTCATATTTTAAGCCTTTTTGACGCGTAGTGCATCCCTTATATACCCTTTACTTTTTGGGTTTGTTTGGATCCAATTTGCGGTTCATAGGCGGAGATCAGTTGCCTCTGACGTCACACTGATGGGGTCTATAATTTTTAATTTCTTGTTGATACAAAAAGAAATTGCTTATAAACAATACATATATCAAGCAACGAAAATGTTCATGTGTAACACTGACGTCATATTGACGATGTAACCAGCAAAATAAATTTCACTTATTTGAAAATTTATTAACTTCTAAACGTCGGAATAATTCAATTTTTACGCCGTCTTAAAACAATAGAAACAGTTCAGAATTGGTTTCCAGCTAATATTCCTTAGCGAAATTAAAATTTAATCTATAAATAAATGAAAGAAAACATAAATAAATCACAAAGTTAACACCTTTTTAATGGAACTACGCGTTCATCTGTATGTAACTTATAGTCCTGCTTAAAAATCAGTGTTGGTAAAATTTATTTAAATTTTTTGACTTCATATTCACCTACTTTTTGTATTTACTCATGTTAATGTTTCTTGTATTACTTTTATTTCCACTATGACGCCATATTCATCTTATTTTTAATTCTTAAAAAAATTATTTTAATTCCATTTTTCACGTGGAAATCTTTCAACTGAAAATTAATTGCTGGAGGCAAACATTTATCACGGCTTTTGAATTTTTTGCAACAATAAGAAATATTGTTAAATTTTACGGGAAAATGTCCACTGATTCTCATTGAAAATGGCGAAATTTGTAATTATTAAGAAAAATACTTGCATAAAAATAACATAGCCTGTGCTTCTTTCTGGGTTATAATCCACCCATATGCAAATACATTTTATCATCTGTTTTCTGGCCTGATATCAGGCAAATGTTTTTACACTTTAAATTTATAATATTATTTAAAATTAACAAAGAATAAAATATGAGTGGCATCAGGAACTAAAAGGTGGGAAGAAAATATCAAAAAGTAATTATATCCATAGGCTGTTCTATGTTAAATTAACACTGAGAAGTGACAATGGAAGTAAATAAGTACACTGTTAAAATTTTTGCAATAGGTTAAACCATCTTTTGGTGCTGCAGTAGCTGCAACCATAAGATGGTGAAATCTCACTCCAAGATTTGGAGCTCCGGTTGAAGATTAGCTCCAAATATTGGTTCAATATTTCACCATCTTATGGTTCCAGCTACTGTAGGACCAAAAATTGGTTGAACGTAACACAAACTTATTAACAGTGCATTGCGCTGCCACGCAATACTTTCCATTGATTTTCGTGGTTAAAAGTTGGATTATCTGTGATATCACAGGCCCTTGGTTTTACAGTGGTGATTTTTGTGAATGCAGAAGCTGAAGTGAGAGTAGTCAGTCTTGTGTAGAGAATCTTGAGTCGTGCGTTGTAGGTGAAACGTCTTTTTTGGAAATGTATTGAATACTGTGTGGAGAACAGTATGCATAATGTTAATATACTTATCTGGTTATACGTTACATAAACCTAGTTGAGTACAGTAGATTGAGAAAGGAATAGTAGTGTAATTTAATAACATTACCCAGAACGTAGATACTATTTTAATATGTAACATAATGTTGGACAGATTTGCTGTATCCGCCCCTAAAAATATAAATAGTGTTTTTAATGCAAGTATTTTGTAAATAAATAATCCATTAATATTATTAGAATAATTCTAGTAATTAGTTATCAACCTTCTCACATTGTGTCCGGTATCGCGTACGTATACCAATGGTGGAAGAATATCAACCTAAGAGTGATTATTTGCAATTTTTACATATAGTGGACTAAAATTTGAGTGATAATTATCATCGAATCGGCAACGAACTGTCACATATATATTACAGTTTATTATTCAATTCCTACTATTAGTTCACACTCTCCCTATATTTATTTATTTATATACTAGCCGCCCTTGGCGACCAGTTTGGTCTCCTTTAAATCTATGCTAAGCATTGTATCATGTTACTTTTATTCATAATTTAATTTACTTACTCAATCCTTCGCCAAATCGGAAGATTCTGATACAGAAATCATGAACACGGTATTTTTATGTTAGACGAGTGCAGGTGATATATCGCCAATCATTGTACCCGTCGTATTTTTTCTTATTTCATTAATTTCATTACTTTCCCTCATTTTTTTTAAATGCATAACTTTATTTAAAACTGAAATGATTAAAGTTTATGACTCTCAATTTTCTCTTATTTCTTAAAAAAAAAAAGATTGAAAAGAAAAGAAAAAAAAAGTAATGAATAATACTATAAACTATGACATTTAATTTCAAAATTAAAGCTTTGTTTTAATTTACCTCTTGAAAAATTGTTTATGACGGTCGCATGCAATGGACTATTATAATACTGATGATATGATGGCGATGGAACAATATTTGGCGATTTATCACCTGCGCCCGACTAACATTAAATTACCAAATTGGCTGTTTGGCACATAAAAAGTGAAGCGGTCAACACGGAACTATTGATGACAGTCACATGACTTAGGCTATTATTATAGAGATTTATGACCTGCGCCCGGCTAACATTAAATTACCAAATTGGGTGTTTGGCACATAAAAAGTGAAGCGGTCAACCCGGAACTATTGATGACAGTCACATGACTTAGACTATCTATCTATATTATAAAGGACAAACATATCTGTGCGTAACGCATACGTCATTTTGCTAATGGCAACACTGAAATTTGAAATAAAATTTTGGTTTTGCAATTTTCTTTACTGCAAATTTTTAAACTTCTAAACATCGCACATTTTAAATTTTCACACCGTCGTATAAGGAAAAAAATGCTCTTTCAAATGCAATTTGTTTGAAAGCTGTATCTCAATTTATTTTTGAGATATTAATTTTTTTTGTAGTTTTTAATACCATTTTTCTTATCGTGGCAACATATTACCCCATTTCTATTGAAAGTCCTTGAAAGTAAACGGAAAATAATCGAAAATAGGAGATACCGTATCTTTTTGTTTCCATTTTCTCATAAAACCTGAAAAAAAAGTTGAAATTAAAATAGGGGCTATGTCAAGAATATTGTCTCTTATTCCGTGATAATGACGTCATATGCATACTTTTCTATAGACGAAGTTTAAGAGTGGATTGTAAAAGTGGGTTGCTTTAACGGTTGCAAATGAAGTCATTTTATGAAAAAAGCGTGTATTTTAATTCTTAAACCTGAATTATGTTTTGTAGAAGTGCGTCATTTTCATAGCCCAGCTGCTTTGAAATTCTTCCCTGGTCAAAATGGTTCACTTTTGAAAATAATGTAATCAAATCACAGACTGATAAAATGCAATGTTTTACAAAAATTTAGAGTGTCGTTATAGAAGAGAGGTGACATGCAAATAATAGCGATTTATATTACACAAATTGATGATTCTCGCCTGTAAGGATTTGCTTCGCCGAGTTAGACAAGCAAACAAATAATTCGTGGTTTTCAATAATATCATGTTCCTGAAGTTTTTGTCCAAAATTCTCTGGAATAATAAAATTTTAATGCTATTCTTTAGGACATTCTACTATAATTTTATCAAAATAACATAACTTGCTTAATTTAATTTTTCCTAATTTTATATAATATATATAATTAAAACACAAGTGTGTTTTTTAGTCATCTGCCCTGATCTTTCTGCTGAACCAATTTTACTAATATTTTTTTTTAAAGCTGAAAGCTCTTCCTTTGTAGATGTGATCGCACTATCTGTTTTTTTTTTTAAATATCCCCACTTTTAAATTTAATTTTTAAAAGCATTTTATGAAATTTCTACAAAATGGTGAAAATTAGTTAGCTTTTATTATTGCCGAAAAGAGAGAAATAATGAGGTATTTTTATCTTTTATCATGCTATTTTCCGATAAAAATTCAAAATTGATGATAAAAATTGTTGTATAGGGTTTAGTATCCCCAAATCATATTAGGAGCAGAATATTATATTAGGGGTATTTATGCGTAACGCTGTCATCATTTTGCGAATGGCAACACTTCACGATAAAATTTCGGTCTTGAAATTTTTGCTACTGCAATTTTTAATCTTCTGACCATCGTACATTTTCAATTTTCGTTTCAATTTTCATTTTCAATTTCCGGAAAAATTTACTTTCAAATGCAATTTGTTTAAAAACTGTATCTTAATTGATTGATGTATTATATTTTCTAAAATAATTTTTAAGCATGATTTTTTTTTATTCATCTTATCACGTGCCAGTTTCAATAATAAACATTTTGCACATAAAGCAACAAACATTTTTCAGCATTTGTTTCTGACTATTTTTGCATAACGAAATTAATACTTTTTTTATAAAAATAAAAGAATAATATTAAAAGCACCCACCAATCTAAGATATTTGTGAGAGAATTAACGAAATTAATACTTCTTTTATAAACAACTAAAAGAATAATATTGTAAAAACACAAATCTAACATATTTGTAATCGTACAATTTAAATTTTTAGATCACCAAATAGGATTTTCTTTTCAAATGGAATTTGTTTGGAAAGTTCATCTTAGTTTACTGATTGTCTATGGTTTTAAAAACAATTTTAAAGCATGAAATATTTTTTAATTTATCTATATCGCGCAGAGCTCGATTACGTAAGATTAATCCGTTTACCCTTAAAACAAAATAAAGAGTTCATCATTTTCTTACGGCTAATATCCATTTTAAAAAATTTTCCCTATGAATAAATAAATAAAATAATATAAATAAAACACAAATTTAGCAGACATGTATAAGCTCTGCAATTATCAGAATATAAAAAAATGCCATAATTAGTAAAATCTTGGTCGAATAACTCTTAGCATGCGGCTAATAAGAAAATATCGCTTTTGATAAATTTAAAAAAAATTATTTGATTGTATAATTCGTATTTTCCATATGAAAAATGCTTTTTTAATGTAAGTGCTCGGCAATCTAAAAAATTTATTGCATAAAAAAAATATTAGTTTTCAATTTTAAAAAAAATGTTTTCACCTACATTCTTTAACCCGGGAAGCCCGGGTACGATCTCCTAGTTATTGTAGAGATTTATTTATTTATATATTTATATATCCTGTTCAAATTTCCAATCGTTAATAAAACGAGTTGCAACCCGTCGAAATTCGACGTAGTTTGTTGGGAAGGAATGTTTGGAAGGAACTGTCAGATCGAAATTATAATAAACCTACAAAAATAATTACAACAAAAAAATCATCTTACATTGGTTGTCTAACTCTTAAAACAAATAATATTTTAAACCCAAAATTACCAAAATATTATTTCTACAAACTTCAACTGCTTAAATTATGGAAAAATTAAACTGTATTAGATTACGTAATCAAGATGAGTAATTATGATGAAGTTATCGATGGAGCTCTTATGTTTGTTTTTACGGGATGAAAAATCAGTAAAAAGAATTTCGCTTTGTCACATCATAATATTTCCCCCCATAAAATCTAAACTGTACGTTATTTCCACATTCTCGTAATTTACATACGCACCACTCAAATTCACAATTTGAAAGTATTTTAACGCGCAAAAGAATAGATTATTAATGAATGCATTTCCAAAGTTAAAGTCACGTTTGTCCGATACAACTTTTCATGTGAACATTCGCACAAACCTTAAGTTCTAATCTTAGTACCCGCGAAAAAAAATTTCAGAAATTTCACTTTAGTTGTCATAGTATTCGCCGTTTATAGTATTGGTCAAATATTTAGTTTTATCAAAAAAAAAAAAAAAAAAAAAAAAAAAAAAAAGATCGTTTTGTTTGAAATATATCATTTTTACTCAATGAATCATTTTGCCGAGCGCCTCAAACTCATTTATCAGCGTAATGTAAAAATATTAAAATGTAGCTGATTTATGAAGAAGAATGCGTGTTTTATTTAATGTCGGACATCATTTTCTGTTCAAAAATTATAAAAAAGTTACTTTTATTTGTAATGTGAAAATGGCATCAATAAGGATATAATGAATAAAAATAATAAACCATGAATATTTTCCCTTTACTTTCAATATAAATGGAGTACTTCAGTTGCCACAATTACAAAATTTGTATTAAAAACTGCAAAAAAATTAATATCTCAAAAACAAATTGAGATACAGCTTTCAAACAAATAGTATTTAAAAGAGAATTTTTTTCATTATACGACGCTGTAAAAAGTTAAAATGTGTGATGCATAGAAGTTTAAAAATTTGCAGTAGAGAAAATGCAAAACCAAAATTTTATTTCAAATTTCAAAGTGTTGCCATTCGCAGAATGACGTATGCGTTACGCACAGATATGTTTGTCCTTTATAATATAGATACTCATTATTCATCCTATCAAGTTGAAATAATTTTTTTAAACTTGTACTGGATGACAATTGATGTTAATACAGTTTTTTCAAATATTAATTAATTAATTAAATTTTAATTAATTAATTTTAGTTTTGCATGGGAAACAAAATGGCGGCCATTGGTTATTGAAGATCAATGAAAGTATTTTCAATAAGGGGTTACCATAGGGGGGGACCCTTGTTCTGTCGCCAAATACCGCCAAGTTTGTCGGCAACTTGACGATATATCGCCAAATTTGGCGGCCAAAATGCGTCGCCAAAAATGACGCCAACTTGGCGATATCTCTTATATTTCGCCAAATTCCCATAGAATTCCATTGTAAATCTACTTGCTTATAAAAAATCAACAAATTGAGATATTTTAATGCAACAAAAACTAATATTAGCTTAAGGGATTATATTAAATTTTTCTTTGATGACCTAAGTAGGAATTGACTTTAAAAACAAAATTTTTATATTATTTGTTTCTATTTTTTTATTATTTATTGTAGTTATAAACATAGATATGATATTTTATGTACTCTATGTATGATTATATCTGTATATAATAACAGATTTTATTTTAAATAATTTAAAAACATAAATTGTCACCAAAAATAATCGTATATAATAAATAAGTAGTGGAAATCAAAATTTGTCAAAACGCAACTGCATAATAAGTTAAACTTGGAGGAAGACTCGTCTGATAATGTATAAATATTCAACATTAATCTAACTTCAGCGAACGATAAATTAATTAAATGCTTTTATGACAACTCCAAAACGTCATGTGGAATCTAGCCTTTGTAAATGATTCCTCTTCGTTCGCTTGGGTAATTTCCTTAATGTACCCTGAATGCATTACAGAAACATCCATAATGCATTTACAAATCACCGATTTTCTTCAGAGAAATATATGTATGTCGCAACATAATTTCACCATAATATCTTTATTGCTTATCTATTTTAAAAATCATTAATCTTTAAACAATTTTATTAGATTTACATAAATTAAACAATTAGATGCGTGAAAAACGTTCCTAATTTATTTTGAAAGCAATGCAATTCTTCGCGGAAGCTAATCACGGGAAAACGAATTTTTTTTTTTCTTTTGGTAACTTTTTGTACAGTGTTAAAATTTTGCAACAAACTGTCCAGTCATTCGACCGTTTTTATAGAAAACGGTTACATAACCGTAAGTTAACTGGTTTCTGACTTTATTATTGCTCATGTAGTGGTCAGAATACTGTTAAGTTACATTTATGTAACCGTTTTTTTTAAAAAAAAAAGTTCGAATGACTGGATAGTTTGCTGGTAATTTTTAACAGTGTTGATGTCATAATGAAATGCATTCACAAAGTAACAGCAAGGTGATCCTAGCAGCAGAAAACATTGTTAAATCTATTGAATGTACTTTATGAATAGTTTATATTTTATGTTGTTCGCATTGTAAGTTGTTGTACACTGTTAAAAATCTGCAACAAACTGTCCAGTGGTTTGACCGTTTTTAAAGATAAAGATTACGTGACCATGTTATGAAGCTTATATGACCGTATTATGACAGACTAATATTAAATTATGGTTGTGTAACCGTTTTCTACAAAAAAAGGTCGATTGGCTACACAGTTTGCTTCAAATTTTTAACATTGTATGTAAACAATTATACATGCTATAATTATTGTTTCATGTATACGTGTTGTAAGATGTAAAATTATAAGATGTATGCAAGTTAGACAAACATATCTAAGTATGCAAGTAAAAATACATCTAAATACAAAGGTAAGTACACTTTTAAACATTTTTAGTAAACTGCTCAGTTATTTGACCGTTTTTACAGAAAACGGTTACATAACCAAAATTTAACTCTATTCTGACCTTAGTATGGAGAATATTATTCTCCTAATAAAATTAAATTATGGTTATGTAATTATTATTCAAAAAACTGTCGAATGACTGGGCAGTATACTGCAAATTTTTAACAGCGTATTAAGTATGGGGAAAATGCATTATATTATGAAGGTAATTCAAAAGCAGAGAAATATTAATTTTAGTCAAATTCGTATGTCAATAATTTATAGATTTTTTTTTTCTATTATCATTTTTCATTTATTACATTCAATTTCCTTTTCAAAAGAACTGATACTATAAAAATATTTTTTCTGGAGCAATTTTGCTATTTGTGACGTATTTTTTTATGCATTTAAATGTAAAATATATTAATGCGTTAATTTTAAAACATATATCGATATATAACGCCACAAACATATTCATTAAATGTTTGCATAAATACCATTATGTATTACAGATTTTACTTTTATAATGAAATTAGTAATACCATTATAAAATTTTAATACTGTTTCCTTATATCAGAAAAAGTTGAATGAAAATAATGTATTTAAAGAAATATGTCAGCTTGTACTTTGTACTAAATTATTTGATAAAAAATTAAAAAGATTATACATAAAGAATACAGGCAAATTTAGAAGAAAAGTATGTACTAAAAATTAAAAAAATTACTGGAATTTAATCTTAAAATAAATACATAGAACAATTTTATTAAAACATTAATTATAAACTGCGGTGCAATATTTTCTAAATGCAATAAAAATTGAGAAATGTTAGTTGTGTTTACATATCAACAATAAATTTAATCAAAGATCATGCTATTTTTTGCTGTTTTGTGATTAATTTTTACATTAAATATGAGTTTGCTAAAGAGTGAATTTTACGCGTTTAAAACAATAAAAATTGAAACAATATTTTTATGTAATCATGCTTCAAATAAATGTCTCTTTCCGGTGTTCTTTTTATATATTCGCCATAAAAATAATTACTTCGAATATAGTCTAAAAAAAATTTCTTTATATTTATATAAATATATATGCAATAGTTATTAAAATATCAGTTTTATAAATTTATAGCTTCATTAAAGTTGATATTTTAAATAATATGTAATTAAGTGGCAAAAATATAAAATATTTTTGCCACTATTAAAAATTTTCATAAAATTCACCAAAGCTTTTAATAGATATTTCTGAGAAAATGTGAGTTATATGTACAACAAGTTAGATTAGTAATGGGGAGAGTGTGTTGATGCTTATTGAACTAATTCAATTTTGATTTTTGATTTCTTTGGTTAAAAAATATTTCTTTTTTCTTGCATGTTTGTGAGTTCAGAAATTCCACATCACTGGATTTTTAAATGTATTGTACTCAGGACTTAATTTGTGACAAATAGAGAGCTCTAATTTTCTGCAGTAATAAAAACCTTAGTATAACCCTACACCCCCATCCGTCCCATTCATACACATACTCATAGGTCGTCGACGATTTCTTTTTTAGGGTTCCGTACTTAAAAAGTAAAAACGGAACCATTATAAGATCATTCCTTTGTCTGTCTGTCTGTCACAGCCCTTTTACTCGTAAACTATGGAACGTGGAAAGTTCAACTTAGGGAAAGTAATAAAGACTATTGACCCACATATTTACAGGTTAATAAATATTCATAAATATATTTAGGTAAAATGTAGAGGGGCTAATTAAGTTACTTGAAAAAAAAAATCTTTTCTTTGTATATCGTATGGAGTATCGTGTGAAAGCTTTGGTAACGCTGAACTCAAAAATATATTTCATTTAATTTTAGGTATTATACTTTCAAAGTTATCGTCGAAAATGTAGTGCAAAAATATGTTCCCCAATTTGTAAGTAATTATTATCTACAATTACTTATACTTTCATAATAGTGCATAATATTAATTATTGTTCGCATCTTGTACCTTAATACTTATTTTTAGTATAGAGTTAAAAATAATTTTGCATCATATATCTTGAAAATAGCTTTAAGTGTTGCAAATATCACATCTGTACATGGTTTAAATTGATGTTATGATTTAAATTATGTGTGAATCCTGAAAATAATATAAAAGTGTTGCAAATATGTAGGTAATTGTGTTAAAAAAAAAAAAGTTTAATATCAAATTCTAAAAACTATGCATATTTATATGTTATAATAATGAATATTTCTCTCAAATGTAATTATAGGGGTCATCTGTAAATATTTATTGCAAACACTGTCAATAATTGTCATATATCTATATCTAACATTGTTATTTCTCCTAAACTGTAAAAAAAAAAAAAATTCAAGGAGTTTCGCAGGTAGTAAAACTTTTCCCTGCCCTGGGCTTGGGGGTTACACCTAACCATAAGCGGGTTCCCAGGGTGGGTGCTTACTTACTTACTGTACGTCACATGTGTAAATGCTTTTCGAGCAAAGTATTGGCGATGGGAATAACAGTAAAAGATAATTTAGGCGTGGGTATTTTGGAAGCGCTCTTCCGTAGGGCTCCGGAGCACCGTAGTTATGAGCACCGGTGATTTCCGACTAATATTTAAATAATCACTAAAAGGAAAAAAGTACCGGAGCCGAGCTCCGGTGAGCTTCGGCGCAAATTAAGCACTGATTGTACTTCTATATATGTTTCATGTACGCCTACAGTGCGTTATATGTTTTTAGTCACCTGGATAAGACATCAGTAGTATTTAATGTCCATCAGAAGATTTCGATATTGGATAGTATATGTCGTCGTATACTCTATGTCCAATTAATCCTTACTACATCTTTTCTCTTAATTTGCTATCTAGTCCAAGAGTTATGATGAAATGTATGAAATAAGGGTCGCAGGACTTTTAAATTTTCCAAAAATCAATTTTCGGATTTTATTTTATTCTGAAATTTAAAAAAATTCTGAACAATATGCAAAAAAACTCATTCAAAATTCTTCATTTTTTCTTGAGTTATAATCATTTATAGACGGTGAATACAATTGAAAATACCCTTGATATTAAAACTTTGAAACGTGTTTACGCAGATTAGTAAATTTAGTGTTTGCGCGCACTATACTTTCAAACTATATAAGCTACAGCTTTATAAAATTAAAAAACATGCATTTCTTTATTGTTTTCAAGCTAAAACCAAAAAAATTCACATATTTTGGCTATTTATTTTTTTTTTGCACTTGAGAAACTAAAAAGAATTTTGAAAATTTTGCATTTCTTTGCTAAAATTAAATTTTAAACAAAACAACTTGTATATATTTTGGTTGTAATTTAGAAGTAAATGTGTTATGATTCTATTTTGTGCAAAATTTGTTTTCTATATTCATGATTTAGAATTTTAACTTGCGCACAGCACATAATTATTTTAATTCACGCATTACAGAAATGAATTTTTAAATGAATTTTGTATGTAAAACATTTAATTTTCTTTATAATATAGCTAACAATATAAACTTTAGGAAGAAAGGGCAAAAAAGATCTTATTTGCATATTATTTGTGTTTTGGTACTTTGAAAAAGACAATGTTTTTTATACTTTCGACAAACTCAAAGGTCCTGTGCCTCTATAAATCTGCATCGTACATGTATGCAAACAAATAATTTTCCAAACCTTTCAATCTGCTTTAAGCAGACTCTCAAAAAATGTATACGCTTGAAGAAAAAATTAATAAAATTTAAAATACAAATTTTTGATAATTAACAACGAGTAATTCCTATTACATTTTCCTGAAGTTTATTAACAAGATTTTAATAAAGCATTTATCATTTTTTCTTTCTTTCGTTACAAAATAGTTTTAAATAATCCCAAGTACACTTTATAACAAATCTCAATTTCTCTGCAAGGGCAAAAATCAACGAAAGCTTTCATCTAAACAAAATTTGTACGCGTTGAAATACTTCTGCCTTTATAAACTTACCTAACATTACATTTCGTTCGTACATAATGTCCTTAATTCAATAAAACACGCAACCAAATAATCGTCTAAAGTTCCATTAATTTTCGGCAGAAAGAACTTTGAATAATATTCATTACTTTTCACAGGAAAGAAGTTAATTAATGGTATCTGGATGCAGAAAGTAATATAATTTATCAAAATGAGTTAATGAAATTTTTGATGTAAATTAACAAGGCAAACATTATGTAATATAAATAACCTTAACGGAAATGATATTTATGCTGCTAAAATAATATAGAAGTAAAAAGTTCGAATAAAAATTATAAAACTTTCAAGTAACTTTAAATACTGTTTTTTTTTTCCGTTATACTATAGCTTTTAATATGAGTTTCAACTGAATGATTTTAACAAATAGTAAATTTTATCATCAAATACGATTTTATTGATGTTATGAAATTCCCATTAAGAAAATAATTGCGATTTTACATCGATATGCATATAGTTTACGTTAATTATGTCACATAATTAACATACGTATATTATGTCATACCATTAACATAACTGGTATGCAAATCGATAGAAAACTCACTGTTTCTTTCTTAAAAGAATGGCATTAGCACCTGACAACGAGCGTTAATGAACATGTATTGTTAATGTCAAAATTAAAGTATATGGGAGCAAACAGAGCAAGGAAATGTGTCAAAAAAATACAACATTTCATTATTAAACTATTTTTTTATTATATTTTTCAATTGTAGTATTATAATTATTCAAAACAAATGCAAATCAATTATATTTATTTCAGTTTCTTAGATTTTTGTATTTTAAAGTTATTTTGAATTCCTTTTGGTAAAATGTATTGTAAAATATAGGTTGATGCCGGATTCGGACAACAAATTCAGAAGGATGATAGTAGACATCAGGATTATGAAAAAATACCATACAATATGCGGTCGCAAACCACGTATTTAATCAAAAATACAAGGTGTTCTAGAAAAACTCAATTTGAGTTGACGGTAATAAATTTCAGAAAACTAAAGTATATTATATTAAAAAATTAAATAGACATTATCACCTTTGTTGCAAATTTGATAATATAAAGCAAGTTGTAGAAGTTTCCATTATATCCGCGAGCAGTATGCACTTGAAGTACCACATTTTGAACTGCGATTACTGGATCTTCCGGAACCTTGATTTTCTAGAACTTTTCATGATGTTAGACCATTTCACACAAACCAAGATATATATTGTTCCATTTTCATTGCAGTGTTTTTGTTTTTCTCAAAATTATTACCGCCAACTCAAGTTCAGTTAGAATGAAACACCTTGTATTTGTTACTAAATAGGTGGTTTGCACCCCTTGTTCAATGGCAATTTTTCATCCACTTGATGCCTATTATCACACCTCTGAATTTGTCGGTCGAATTTGGCAACACCCTATACATGCAGTCAGGATTTTAAAATATACAAAATCTAGGCTTGTCGCATGAATTATAGATGAAGTAAAGGAACATAAATTAGATTAATAATTTCCCCTTTCTCTGTATTTTGTATTTGTCTTGTTTTTCGAGGTACATTCGGTAAAATAGCAGCAAACGTAAAACATATTTACATAGATACATTTAAATTAAATTATATTCTGTATTGAATCAGTTTCCTTTTATATTCTTTTCCAAATCCATTTAGATTCGTCTAATCCTAATTTAATTATAACTTAGTAAAACTTTTCAAATTGTTTGAAATAAACTTTGGCAATAATTTTAGCTCTTAAAATACTTTAGTATTTTCTAAAATGTTGCAGCTTTGTATAAATGAAATTTCAAAGCAAAATTTAGAACCGAGCAGTTCTCAGAATATCTACATAAAGTGAAATATTGCGTGTAACTTTCTGTTATAGTTAATTACGATTAAAATATAATACTTTACTTATGTTGTTGGTAAAAATGTATAATACCTCTCTAGTCAAAGCAATTTTCTTCTAAACTTGCAAAAAGAAAAAAAATATTCAGAATTTAACGATCTCGTGTTTTCAATCTATTATTAATAATAATGGAAAATGTAATTAATAAAATTAAACAAAAATACGAAATTAACATATATTTTCTATTATTTCTTAATTTCTATTATTTCTTAATTAATCCAATACAACTTTGCTCCGCAAAAATATAAAAAAAATATATGTTTACTTTGAAAGATGTCGATTTAGGAAAAGTTTGCTTTAATTCATTATTAAAGCATGTTTTTATTATTTTATGATCTTTAAAACGATGAAGTATGTATCGTATAAAATTAAATATGCATAATAAAGAAAGCTAAAATAAAGTTGTAATTTTAACTTAAATCTGCATTTTTGTATTTAACATATGCTTTCGATGTGCGTTTCAACATACAGTCCAACTCGGCTAAGATAAATTTCAAGAGAGTAGACATAGGTCGCGTGTTAAATGGGATTGAGTAATAACGTTATTTTATAATGTGGCAGGAATTGGCTTCGATTGCACATATAATCATCTAAATGAGCTTTGAAGCTTTCATTTAAGATGGGCTATCGTAAACTAAAAAATTACAGGCGAATATTTTTTTAATGCTACCTCGCACCACTTTTTAAAACAAACATATTTTACATACGCTTTGAGAACATTTGCAAAAGACATATTCTATGAAATGTATTTTTTTTTTAATAGTGGTGCAAATAGAATATAAAATAGTCGCCTGTAAGTGAAACTTAAACGATACCCCCCGTATATGTTTACTGACGAAAATTGTATCTTTTATGTATAGGGCAATTCCACAGAACATTTAATTTTCAATTTTTTTTTCGGGGGGGGGGGGGTGTAAAATTTATAATATGTTCAATTTAAGTGTATGATGGGAAAGCTTAATATTTTTATGTTCTATAATAAAATCCTAATAAAAAGTCATTGTAAATTACTGTTTACAAACTAAGTTATGTACCATTATTGTCTTTGTAAAGTCATAATGTTAAGTCAGTTACACAATAAAAGGTACGTCAGTTACTTGTGTAAATGCCATTTTCTTTATTGCTCAGGAATTAATTAAACAAGTTACTGTTATAATCTGTCATTACTTAGTGTTATTGAGAACATTAAATTTCCTTTTTTAACGGGATAGTTTTGATAATTTTTACAGTTCAATGAAGGCAGAAAAAATTGTTTGTCTATTTTATGTTACATCAGTTACAGAATTTTGAATTGCAATTTTGGTTCTAAAACAGAGATTGAAATAATCTGCACGTACTTGGGTATTAAGTTGTTAGTAAGTTATATTTTAAATTGTAAGAATTTGTTTTAGCTTTATTAGTAAATTTTCTCATAGTTTTGAGAACAAAATTTGAAGATCAAGTATTACGTCAATTACGATGGAATTGACCTATATGTAGTTAAAAACTCTATTGTAAATTCTAATACTGTATTCTACTTTAACTTACTATTTCTTTTTATAGGAAAGACTGAAATAGTAACTGGAAATAAATTAAATATGGATTCAAACATGGCTTTATTTCCGATTATTACGTTCTAACGAAAAATAAAACAACAACAAAAATTTCCCTACCACACTAATTTTTTAAACAAACTCTTGTGACACTCTGGTCACAAGAGTAACAAAATTTTGATTTATTATATACACAAGCAAAGTGCTTTTTATTACAAATTAGATATATGTAACTTGCGTGGAACACAATGGTATTTAACTGATTATATCAATTTTTATCTTAGTTTTGTTTTGTAATAAAATAATTAGAATTATTTATGAAAAAATTGCTCAAATGGTCACAAGAGTAACAGTGTACGTTCCCATTATCGACTACTATTTCAAATTAGTAATCTTCGCCTAAATTAACCTGTCATTAAATAAAGCAGATATTACTATTTGGAAATACTGATTTTTATCTGAATAAAAATATCTGCTAAATTTGCAACTTTGGAGAAGAAAAAAGGAATTCGCCTTTAGGTCCATGTATTAGCGTCTTAAGCGTGATTTCTTGCCTCAAAGTACTGAAAATCGTGGGATGAAAGAATTTCTTACCATTACAAGAAAAGAAAAAAAACCTTCTCAGATTTTAAAATGTATTTCTTAAAACTCGTCGTTTAATTAAAGCCTTAACATTACATTGCAATTATTTTAAAATTCTGAAAGTCTATTTAGCATAAATATGACAATGGTGCAAACGTAATCTTAGAAAATTAATTGTTAAAATATGATAGCGAACTACATTTGAAAGCGCGAAATTTTATATTTTTAGATATTTCTTTATTTTCAAATAGTGTCTTTCAACTTTAAGCGATATTTGACCATCGTCCTACATATAGGACATCACACTTTTCTAGCTAATACTCACAGAATGTTTGTGCTATTGCTTTTGTTTCAATATTACATTACTTTGAAAGAATCATTCATTACACTGGCTTAGTCTTTCATTTATAATGTTTAAAAATTTATTTAAAACGAATTTTCATAATGTGCCAATTTTTAAAAATTAATTTATAATACATTTTTTTTTCAATTTTCAGAGAACGGAAGACAACGTCGTTGTCACAAACATAATTGTACAAAAGAATCAACAACTATCTGTCAAAAATGTGATGTTGGACTGTTTGAACTGTTTCTTACCATTTCATTTGAAAGTAGAATTTTAAGTATGCAAAAAGAAAATATATAGTGTCATAGCAGTGGATTTGACTATTGTACAGCAAAAATAGTGTCATAGCAGAGGATTTGACCATAGCACGGCGTGTATGGGACAACCTGTAAACTTGAAGTTAATAAATTTTTGGTACGTTTTTCAGTTTTATGTCTTTCCTTGTGTCTTTATAAAGTTGAACCATAATTTGTTAACAAAAAAAATAATTGTTTTCAGTACTTGATAAAATATGGTTTAAGTGTACCAGAAACAACATTTCCTTAAGTTTCAATGTATTAAACGTAGCGAGTTGACAATTAGAGGGGCCCACTTAATTTACTTCAATAATAATGAATTATTTCACAATATAAATATAGGTAAGTAAAAATTAGCTGACCTGTAATATTCCTTCATGAGGCACAGATGCTGCGTATGTTAATGAAAAATAATTGATTTTATTTTGTTTGCGATGACCGTGTAGATTTTTCATTGAAGACAATTTCACCACGATTAAATCCTATTTAATAAAGTAGTATTTCCAGCATAAGAGAAATTCTTGACTACATAGTTTAAACTATAAGAAAGGGACAATAAGAATATGATTAATATATATACATGGGAAATGTGTTTGAGTATTTGAGGGATAGAGCCAACAAGTTTCGCTTCTACCCTTTAAGCAAACGCCACACCAAGCAACTAATTAAAGGGTGTGGAACATGTACGTGCAGGTTAAAAATGTCTTAGTCATCATATTTCTCTTCGCACAAAGAAGGGAAAAGATGTTCAGTTAATTAAAAAAGTTATAGAACGAAATCCTTCTAAATTTTTTCTCCCACTGATATGTGGCGTCACATTGTCACATTCGCTCAAGTTTAGTCAGTCCTCGTTTCAAGACCGAACAAATTGTTTCTTTTCTTTCAATACAATGGATCCTTAGTTATTTCTGTACAATATTTTTAACTTTGAGGCCTAAAAATTTTCAGTAGAAAAGCAGATTTCGTAAGAAGCCAAATTAAGGAGATTTCGCGTTGATTCATTTTTAAAGTTTTTTTTCCAATCTTTTATTATATTTAAAACTATAAAATATATTAAAATAAAATATATTATAATAAAATAATATTATAATAAATATATATATATTATAATAAATATATTATATATAAAATATATAAAATATATTAAAATATAAACATCTTGTGCTGCGTTCGTAGCCTTGCCAACATATAATAGTCAGAAATTTTCCGTGCTGGGTATCGTTCCAAGTGGTTTAGTCGGTAGAACGTCAGTACGCTATACTGATGGCCGGGTTCAATCACCGGCTTCGAATCATTTTCACTATGTTGGCCTTTATTCCTTTTAAGCAATTACTTTGAAATTTGATTTTCATTTGAAATATAGTACGCAAGGCGATTGTTTCCGTCTGGAATAATTTCCATGTATTAATATAGTTTCTATCGATGCTGGATTTAATTATGTTCCGTGTTTGCCCCAGGTCGGTGGCTCACGTTGATTATTCCATCTTGTGCTGCGTTCGTAGCCTTGCCAACATATTATATCGAGAAATTTTCCGTGCTGGGTATCGTTCCAGATGGTTTAGTCGGTAGAACGTCAGTGCGCTATACTGATGGCCCGGGTTCGATCCCCGGCTTGGAATCATTTTCACTATGTTGGCTTTTGCGCCTTTTAAGCAATTACTTTGAAATTTGATTTTCAGTTGAAATAACTATAAAATATATTTAAACTAAATATGAAACATTAGACAGACTTGAATGCATTTAATAGGCAATTAAATTAAAAATACATACATAAAACTTTTAATTAAAATAAAAATCATACAAAGTATACGTTTTGCCATGTCATTGCATACCCTCATCAGTACTATCATCAACCACAACAACAAAACATGGAAAACACACTGGACTCAGTCAAAGTTATAGTTAAAGTTTTTCTTTTAGAAAGATGAAATATTCATTAGGAATCGAACCTGATTCATTCCAGGAATATTGGTATAGCTTAGTGAACGATTCCTCCTTGAAAAGTCTGTAAAGGGTAATCTTTGAAGTTATTTTTCAAAATTAACGAATCTGCGAAAGATGGAGTATGGTCCGTGTCAAAAGCATATTGGATTAGTCTGAAATTTATCAGCCATTTTTAAATGTGCCGATATGTTCCATAAGCCTTATTTCCATAGATCTCCATAGATTTTGATTTTAATGAAATGTTTTTATGTATATATTTAAAATTTAGTTACTTTTTAAATGTATTCAAGTCTGTGTAATAGTTCACATTTAAACTAATATTTTAACACAATCAAACTGATTGATAAAGTTATACGAATTGAATATATCCAACTGAGCGAAAAAATGCCCAGGCCGGGAATCAAACCCAGATCCTTGGCTTACAGGGCCAATGCTCTGCCGTTTAAGCTAACTGGGCTGACAACCGGTGAGCACATTAACACTCAATCCACTATAGTCCACGCACACAGTCAAACATAGTCAAAAAGTGTTTATGAATTCGGTTTGTCTATCCTTCTGTCTTGCGACCCATTCGTCTTGCTGTCAGCCTGTCTTGCTGTTCGTCTGCTTGTCTGTGTTACTGTAACTTGCGAAATATAGTGAGATTTCCAAGAATCTGATATATGTTATTGGAGCTATGGCCTGTTCGGTAATGAACATGAAGTGTGTACTATTTTCGATTCATTTACAGGGCCACTCAAAAGAATTCCGTTACTTACGGTCTACGGGAAAAACCGTTTGGCGTGTATTTAAATTATATTACAGTTTTTTAGACATACTGAAATTGATAAACATCAATGAGGTGTGCTACAAGATTTTTACTACAGAACTTGGTGTACATAGAACTTATCGCAGGTACACAAATATGCTCAACGGAATACGCTCACCGGTTGTCAATCCAATTAGCTTAAAGGTCATTGGCATTGCTTATTTCAATTGGCATTGGCTCATTAAGCCAAGGATCTGGGTTCGATTCCCAGCCTGGGCATTTTTTCGCTCAGTTGAAAATATTCAATTCGTATCATATTTAGTTTAAATATTATTTTAATTCAGAATTTAAAATGTACGTGTAGCTAAAGTATAAAATATGTGTTGTGAAAAATTAAATATGGTTAATTAAGAAGTCAAATTGGATTTATAATTTTAAATTGACTTTGAATGTTGTATTTACCATGCATTTTAGTATAAATCATAGCATTTTGGTAACGTTCTTATTATATATTTATCTCGAGAACTATTCAGACTTGTCTACTATTTGTTTAACTTTAGCCTTAATAAAGATATTTAAAGTGCTGTTTCAAACGAATTATTTATGCATGACGCTTTCATGCTATGCTATACGCTACGTCAATAACTTTTGATCCCAAAATGCTTTAATGTGTTCTGTAATATTTAGGCTTTGTTTAGCACAAATTTCCTTCGGATAATTTAGAGAACATAAGTTCTCTTAACTTTTAGATAAAGGGACACATTACCTGAAACTGTGCGATAATCATTAGCTATTGTTAAAATTTATAGTACTTCAATAACTTTATTGTATTAATGCGTAAAATTTCTATATAGAACAGAAATTTTGTTTAAATTTATAAAAAGAAAAATATTTACGATTTAAAAAATTTATTCCTACAAACTATTATTATGATTTTGGAAAAAAATATCGTTTAAAAATTATTCTTAAAACTAATTCTTCTAATTAAAACATTAATATTACATAATGGTTATTTTAAAACGGAAAAAAGTAAAATTAGCGTAAATATGACAAAGCTGTAAATCTGACCTTACAAAATTAGTTGTTAAAATGTCATTGTAGCCATTTTCTAAAGCATGAAATTATATATTTTTAAATAATTGTGGCAGGAACTAGGTATTTCGGTATCGTAAGAAACAAAGAAAAGATGCCGATTTCAATATACGCTAATTTATAGAATGTTTGCGTTATTTCATCTTAAAATTAAAAAAGTCTTTGATGCACAGTATTAAAATTAATTGTAATAATAATAATAAGAAGAATGATAGAACATTTAAACTTCTATAATCTATGAAATAAAATATGTAAATTTCACATTTACTCATCTACGCAACAATAACTTCATTCAATAATATATAAAAAGTGTAATTTCTCAACGATTCATCGTTACACTACATGAACTTTATTTATTTCAACAAATATTCTTTATTCTCTCCGGTCCATTTGAGAATTGCCCTTACCCTAAGAAAATAAGTTTACATTATTGTTCCAAGTCCCTTTATTGCTCCATCTCATTCTTCCTGTTGACTGGTGATCTATTTCTAATGGACTGTATGAGATTGAATTAGAGACTATTTTGGGTTGGTTTATTTTCGTCAGAGATTTTTTTTTTGATATTAGAAACAATACAATAATAACCAATACAGCTTATTATTTTTTATACATATGGGGCATTCTCACAATCTTTTGACTTTTGGGGGGGGAAATCTGACAAAATTAAACTTTCTAAAATAACATTTTAATCTGATAGACGAATGCCTTAATGATTGAAAATAAAGAAAAAATGGTCAGCAAAGAAAATTTTTGATTTAACTGAGGTTTAAGTTAAACTTGCGAGTTTAATTTTTCCTTACCATTTTACCCCTATAACTTTTTATTTTCTTCTAAATTTTTACTTATAATGAATTTGCATAGTACCCACAGGACATTCAAATAAGAAATAATAACATTGTAGTACTTTTAACACAGAATTTTTGTATAGCATTGTCTTAAAGGGGTGTTAAAAAGGGACGGTAAGGTAAAAAAAGGGACGAAATTGTAAAAAAAAAAAAAAAAAAAAAAGAAGGTAAGGATATAACGGTAAGAAAATTTACCACCTATTTTTAGTAAAATCATGTTAAGACTAGGTGATAGCCACAATGTTCATTGATTTTTAGAAACAGTTGTTAACATTGGATTATATTAATATATATACATTTTTAATTTACCTCGAAAAGTGCAGGAATAAACCTTGGGGACGGAGCGACTGCCAATGAAGCCACGATGCTTGAAATTGATATTTAAATGCTGATTTAAATTCTACAGTAAATTTCCTGCCAAAGACTTTCAGACATTATTTTTCTAGCATACTTCCGCATGAGAAAAAACTTGAAAAAAATTCTGTGGCTGCATCTGAAATGATTTTCTGTATAATTTTAGAAGAGGGATGGTAAGGAATCTAAAACCCAGGGACAGAGTTTAAAAAATAATAACAACCCTAAAAATGTGAGCAGGTTAATTTTTAGCTACATATTTATATAAAGCAATAGTTCCAGTTTCAGAAAAAAATTACATTGAATTATTTTTATTCAAACAATCTTATCCAGACAGCTCCAAACTTAAAAGTCCTTCCGGCCAGTGCCGGGAGGAAGAGGTAGCTTTCATATTCCTTATTTTAAAAAAGCCAACTTATATTATTCAAACACACGAAGCTCAATTTAGTGGAAGCCGAATATAGGAGATTCAATACAAATTTTTATCAATACTAAATCATTATGAATGAGAATTTCGCGAAATTAGTCAGCTTTATCCAAGCTGCTTTTATTTAAAGTAACTTATATTTGGCTGCCAAATTCGGCGATTTCTTAAAGTGCCTGCTATTTTAAGACAACATGGTGGACGAGGCTAACCAGTGAACTTGCTCGAGACCTTAGTAATTGATGTGCACATGCTCACTCACATCGGAATCGGTTGATATATACGAGTGCTCTCGCAGGCAAAAAATCAGATTTATCAAAATGTCACCCACATTAGAAATTGAAACTGCTATATCTGAGCCATTTTTTAAGATAAAGACAAACAAAACATGCTCCTGAATCCTCATATCAAGGTCAAATACTTAAGAAAGAAACCTTTTTCAATTTATAATTTTTTTGCTTCTCACTTTAAATATAATTTTTTTTTAATTTAATGGCCGCCATTTTGAAGCAAGATGGCTGATGAAGCTGGCCAGCGAATTTGGTCGAGATATTGATTTATACTATCCACATGCCTTCTTCCATAGAAATAGGCGAATACGTGTGTTATCGCGTGACAAATACAAGATCGTTTCAAAGTGTTAGCCATGCTAGAAATTCAAAGTGCTATAATTCAACCATTTTTTAAGATATAAACAAAAGAACAAATTTTCAGAAACAAAAACTGCTCCAGAATCTTTGTTTCAAGGCCAAACACATAAAAAAAAATCTTTTTCATTTTCCAATTTTTTAATATCTCATTTTAAATTTTAAATTAATTTTTTTTTTAAATGGCAAACCTTTTGAAACAAGATGGCGAATGAACCTGGCCAACGAACTCGGTCGAGACATTGGTATGTACTATGTATAAACGAAGTTACATCCAAATCTGTTCATAAATACGCCTGTTATCGCGTGACAAATATCAGGTCGTTTTAAAATGTCAGCCACAATAGAAATTCAAAATGCTATAACTCAGCCATTTTTTTAGATATAGACGAAACAAAACCTATTCCGGAATCTTTGTATTAAGGTCAAACACATACGAAAAAAACCTTTTTCATTTTCCAATTTTTTGGTATGCCATTTTAAATTTTAATTGTTTTTAAATTTTTTAAATGGCCGCCATTTTGAAACAAAATGGCGGATGAAACTGGACAACGAACTCGGTGGAGATATATGTATGTACTATGTACACACCAAGGTACATAAAAATCGGTTCATAAATACGCCCGTTATCACGTGACAAAAATCAGGACGTTTCAAAATGTCAGCCACGCTAGAAATTCAAAATGCTATAACTCAGCCATTTTTTAAGATATAGGCGAAACAAAAACTGCTCCCGAATCTTTTTATCAGGGTCAAACACATAAGAAAAAATATTTTTTCAATTTTCAATTTTTTGGTACCACATTTCAAATTTAAGTTTTTCTTAAAATTTTAAATGGCCGCCATTTTTAAACAAGATGGCGGATGAAGCTGTCCACCGAACTCGGTCGAGACATTGGTATGTACTATGTATAAACGAAGTTACATCCAAATCGGTTCATAAATACCCCTTTTATCGCGTGACAAAATTCAGGACGTTTCAAAATGTCAGCCACGCTAGAAATTCAAAATGCTATAACTCAGCCATTTTTTAAGATATAGACGAAACAAAAACTGCTTCGGAGTCTTTGTATAAAGATCAAATACATAAGAAAAAAATATTTTTCTATTTTCTGTTTGTTGGTACAACATTTCAAATTTTAAATTTTTTTAAAAATTTTAAATGGCCGCCATTTTGAAAGAAATTGGCGGATGAAGCTGGCCAACGAACTCGGTGGAGATATTTGTATGTACTATGTACACACCAAGGTACATCAAAATCGGTTCATAAATACGCCCGTTATCACGTGACAAATATCAGGACGTTTCAAAATGTCAGCCACGCTAGAAATTCAAAATGCTATAACTCAGCCATTTTTTAAGATATCAACGAAACAAAAACTGCTTCCGAATCTTTTTATCAAGGTCAAACACATAAGAAAAAAATATTTTTTCAATTTTTAATTTTTTGGTACCACATTTCAAATTTAAGTTTTTCTTTAAATTTTAAATGGCCGCCATTTTTAAACAAGATGGCGGATGAAGCTGGCCAACGAACTCGGTCGAGACATTGGTATGTACTATGTATAAACGAAGTTACATCCAAATCGGTTCATAAATACGCCTTTTATCGCGTGACAAAATTCAGGACGTTTCAAAATGTCAGCCACGCTAGAAATTCAAAATGCTATAACTCAGCCATTTTTTAAGATATAGACGAAACAAAAACTGCTTCGGAGTCTTTGTATAAAGGTCAAATACATAAGAAAAAATATTTTTCCATTTTCTGTTTTTTGGTACAACATTTCAAATTTTAAATTTTTTTAAAAGTTTTAAATGGCCGCCATTTTGAAACAAAATGGCGGATGAAGCTGGCCAACGAACTCGGTCGAGACATTGGTATGTACTATGTACACACCGAATTACATCCAAATCGGTTCATAAATACGAGAGTTACAGTGTGACATATGTCAGATATATATATATATATATATATATATATATATATATATATATATATATATGGATATATATATATATATATATATATATATATATATCAATTTTGAACGGAGGGTGGTTTCGGGGTCTGGGGGTCATGATCGATGAAAATATACCAAAATTTTTTGAAATCGCTTTCCTCCGAACGGCTGCAATAGGTAGCTTTTTGTAATGAAAGCTACCTAAAAATCAGCATCAGGGACACAGGACGGTAAATGAGATTCCTGGTATTTGGACCCCCAACATCGTCCAAAACGTATTTATCTCGTTAACATTGTTGTACAATCATGCAATGTGGTGTTCCCAAGTATATGAAATTAAAAAAAAAACACAAAAAAGTGTATCAATATAAAAATTATTATTCAGGGACATGAAAGTTAAAAGATTGTGAGAATGTCCCATATGTACGTAAATTCTTTTAACAAAAAATGCAAATAACATTTAATTAAAAAAAAACTGTAGTAAAGTAATATAATAATAATTTTATCTAGCTGAAGTACCCGGCGTTGCGCGGTATTTTAAGACTGTTTATTTAGAAAAATCAAATTCAAGTATAAACTTCGTATAGACTAATACTTATCAACATATTTTTTTTTCATTCCTGGACCTTGCACAAATATGCTGTTTTTAGTTAAGTTTGTAGTTATATAAATACGTAGCACCTATAATCGTCGTCTGGTTCGGACGTCTATCTGTCCGTCTGTCCCCATATAACAGCGCAAAAATTACCTAACCAAATTGTTTGCAATTTTATATATATAATCACTCCAGAATTTTGTCGAATTATTTCAAATATTATGAAAATTGTATCAAAACATAAAAAGATATTAATAAAAGTTTTCTTTATTCTGTTAAATCCTATCATACGTAATTAATTAAATGATATCCCATGACAGGTAATGATTCTAGGTTGCCACGGTTATTACGTCGTATTTGAGATGGAGACTTATTATTTCCGTATTATTGAATTTATTACAAATAATCGTAATAAATTTTGTATTCATGCATTTTTGAAAAAGAGTGCAACAGCTATTGCACCAAGATATGAATAATTATAAAATTAGTTATTGTACGAACGACCTCATTTGCGCCACATTTGACGCACAATTTCCCACTTGTTTAATTTTTTTGAAAATGTTAAAAGAATTTGCTTTTACATTAGGATTTGTTTTCAAAAATATGTCGTTAGACTAAATAAATATAATAAGAAAAACTTGGACTTACGCTGTCAAATTTAATGATTAAAAACTCATCAGCATACTCATCAGCGTACAACATCAAACTGTTTGATGTTGTGAAAGTGACTGTGTTGTACGTAACTTTGCTTCGTGGAGGTCAAGAACCCCCTCTCCCTGATGATGGCTTATTAGCATGAAACGTTGGGTTTAATTTTAATGTGTTGTTAATATAGTTTTTATTTATGTTGTACACTGATGAGTATCGTAAGAGTTTTTAATCATTAAATAAATATAGCCTTAACCTTTTGTATCCAATAATAGCCGAAATCATCCGAATGTTCAGAATCCCGTAATAGCCGTCTCTAGCTGAAAGAATTTTCATCCCCTTGAAAGTGGGTTGGTGCGCTTATAACACAGTCACTGTCAAAGTGGTGGTTTCTCTCAGTGACGGATGGTACGGTGTTTGCATTTCCAGGCAGTACAGCGAGATTAAAAAAAAAAGTATTTTTTCAGCTTTACTTTAAAACTGTCATTTGTACGTCTGCATATTTCAGAGTAGAAATAATTTTAATTTGCGAATTTGATAACTTTTGACAACAGACGAACAGCAGTAAACAAACTGCTATTGTTTATCAATTTTACTGTAATTCATTTTTCACTGAAGAAGAGGTTTCTATAAGGAACCCTTGAAGCAGTTACATCATAGAATAATATTAGAAATTTATTGTTTTCTTTTTCACTTAATTTTACTTATCATGTTTTCATCTCTACAATGGATTTTGTATGCATAGCAGTGTTCTGCGATGGAGTATACTCTCTAACCCCTCCCCCCTTTCTCTGTGTGCCAGAGCTTTTGAATGACATTTTTACACAAAAATTTTTAATTACTATTTTTACACACAAATTTCTATTTATTATTTTTACACTACGAAGTATCTGGTTTTGTTATTCGTCAAACTTTATCACTTTTATGCCATAAAAAACTTAACTGAACTATATCGAAATTTAGATACTAATCTATGACTTTCTAAAAGTTTGGTTAAAAAGGTATAATAAAAACTAATAATAAAAAATATTAATTGAATTAATTACTGCCTATAACGGCCGAGAAAAAATGCAGTCCATGTCTACACAAGCTCTGGATCTACAATATATATATATATATATATATATATATATATATATTCTTTTGTCCGTACCAAAAGAAAGAGCTAGTGAAAAAAAAAATCTAATGAAAGAAAAAAACAAAATTGAAAGAGAAATGACAATTCTTGTTTTATAAATAAAAAGGCATTTATGACATCTTTTTCTCTTCTAAAAGCCATTGGCTACACATTCCTATTAAATATGTCCTATTTACCTACTTTCTGCACTTACTTATATTGATTTTCCTTGTATTATTTACAGATATTTTTAAATGTTCGTTTTATTTTAAATATGACGCCATATTCATCTGCTTCTTTTGTACTTACTCATATTCTTCATTGTATCCTCGTATTATTGTTAAATGACGTCATATTCACCTACTTTTTGCACTTAATCACATTCATACTGTCGAATACTTGAAAATGTATACCCGTCCCTGGCAGGCTCTTTCTCCGAATTTTCGTACTATTGTCTTCACTTTTTTGGGAATGTTAAGAAAAATTTCCAACGGATTCTTAAAAAAATTGACATTACGGATATAAAAAAAATTTCTACATTTGCTCTAAAAATTTAAAATCGATATTTTGAATAGTTTTCTTATATTTACCCAATTGGTGAAAATTGTTGTCATTTTTATTTTTACAAAGCTCTCGTTGTCATCGGCAAAAGAAAAATAACCACTTTTTCTCTGCCACGTAACTTAGCGTTATATATATATAGATAATAATAATAATAATAACAATAACGATAACAAGAATAATAATATAAGTTTTACAATTAGTATAAATATAAATTAAATTTCACAACACAAAATGTAAGAATTTTTTTTTTTTTTGAAATTATAATTCTAAAAATTATTTGCAAATCATTAAAGGTGTAAAAGCATTTTATTCTATTAATCTAGTAAACTTACATATTCCTTATAAAAAATGCTTCCCCTCACTCTAAAAAATTGATTTCTTTCAACAAATGTTCTTTGTTCTGCCTTGTTCACTAATATGTATATTAACAAAACTTGAAGAGACTCCCAAATTTGAAATTAAACATGAAATCATTCATACATTTCATAACTGATTTTAATACCTCAAAGAGAACAAGTGGAAAACTTTTGGATGCTATGATTTCTCCATTAATAACACATTACACAAAAATAATTTCTGGATTCTAATTTTTATAAAGTATCCCTTTTTTCTTTTCCTCGAAAATACATCTTTTTTAAAGGGATTTTCTTTTGCAGTCCTTATTTTTTGTCCCGGGGACGAAATTACTTATGCTTTTTCGTGGCATTTTTTTTCAATATTTTCCTCTTGTTTGGATGGTTAATGTTTCGTTATGTTATTCTTTCACTGATAATAAGTACATTTGTTTGTGCCTTACTTTAATGTAAATTAAATTACTTACTCATTTAGAAATAAATTTTGATTTAGTTATAAGTTAAGCCTCGGCGTATTGGATTTTTTGGGGGGGAGGGGGGGGGGGTGGACGAAATTAGGACCATTTTTTCCTTTGCATTTTTTAGAGATACTTTTTAAAAAACAATTTTTCTCATTCTTAAAACTGTTTTGTACGATATTTCCGTATGTTTCTATGTGTGTAGGTAGTTAGTCTATGTAAAATCGAAATTTGGTAGGTTTTCACTGAAAATTACAACATTTAGGGCCTAAAAGTGACTGAGGGGGACAAAATATGGGCACTTTACCCTATATATATATATATATATATATATATATATATATATAGGGTGATTACAAAAAATGTATCCTGATATATGAACTCCTAGTTATCATACGTTCTACAGAAACCGGATGAAATTTTGGTTTAAAGTATTTTCAGATATGCGCGCAATAATCATATGAAAAACAACAGCTCAACTCTAACAATTATGGTTACAGTGACAAAATTTCGAAATTTTCAAAAGACAACTCTACTTTTTTTTTATTGGAATGTGCTCAAAGTAAAAATACCTAAATAGCGTTGGAACGGTAACAGTAGCACGGAAATTGAGAGCGCTAGGCAGATTAGGAAGAAAAGCGAAAACAACCAATTAGGACAGAAAAGCAAGATAAAGCAAATTAATTTATTATGTTTCACAGATTTTCCAAGTGATCCCCTCCACACACGGTGACAGTTTCCATGCAGCAGATGCTGGATAGCAATGCATCACGTACCATGGCAAGAGGAATCTGTTGAACATAACGTATGATGGCATCTTTCAAATCATATGCTATTTACGGATTAAATGCATACACTTTGTATTTCAGGTATCTCCATAGCCAGAAATCCAATCTTGCATCCACATGACTTCGAATAGAGCATTTTTCTGTTGCAAATTGGTGAATACGCAATTGACCAACATTTTTAGCTCTTAGACATCGTGTAACATAGTTGAAAGCACTGGAAGAGGACAGAAATCTGCACTCCGAAGCAATCGCATCTGCTTTTAGTTAAAAGTTACGGAGGGTGACAGATGTCTATGTAGTACTGAAACGAACCAATCGGTGAAAGGCGCACTTCGAGCAGCGGGTAGCTAAACTAATGGCGCGAGAGAGGGTGTGGTTTAGAGAATGAATCCCATCACTGGTAACATAGAGATTTCGATGTAAAAAGTCTAGCGTCTAAAAAGCGCGGGAAACTAAATTCGTGAAATTAAGATTAAAAATAAAAATAGAAAAATGGCTTTAAAAAAAAATCGAAAATAAAACTAGCTTCTCTCTGAATATTTTAGCTTGGATAGCAGATAAAAAATTATGAAGAGATTAAAATTTTTAGATTAAGATTTCGAATAAGATGATTATGAATATATGCGTTTTAAATTTAATGGAATTTTAGCTAGGAATAAATAATAGGTAGTATTAAGAAATATGGAAATAATAAATATGCCGGAAACTGGCTACGAATATTGCAAAGTAAAATTTGTATGTAACATTATCCTCCGCCCCCCCCCCCCCCCGCCTGAAAACCGATGAATTGGTAGATACGTGAGCTACAGTCTCATTAAGGAAAAGCGTGAATTTGGATGATAATATAGTTAGTTGGTAGTCTAATTAATGCCAAAAATTTCTGATTTTGTCAAAGCTAAATCAGTAATTTATTTCGTAAACGCGAATATGTGGGAATTGTTTTTTAAAAATACAATTACAATATAAATAATTTTGTAGGGGAGACCGGGACAAGATGGCTATGTTAACAATTTTTGTTGTTTATTAATTTATTTTTAAGTATCGTAAAATTAATTTTACATGAACTGTTAGAGTATCCCTTTTTAGTATTAAATATACACTGGACATCAAAATTAAAGGATAATGAGAAAAAATATGCTCACTAAGTTAATGTTGCAACCACTGCCTAATGCTGCAATTATTTATGTTAATTATATACTATTGAACTCAAAATTGCATTTCCGCGCATACATTAGCGTCAGAAATACGCAAATTAGATAATTGTCAATGTGGTGCGTAGTGGACGTATGTTGGAATGCTGGTCTGTAGTGTTGTTTAAAGTAAATGTAGTGTCTGGAAGTGATGAGTATTCATTAGTTATAGCTCAAAGGAATCATTCAAGTTAGGCTCAAAGGTGGCGAATGATTGGTAGAATCGAGGAAGGTCAAAAACAAATGGAGGTCACCCAAGATTTGAATATCCTTCAAAGAGTCATAACAGGAGTTTCTTGCTGCTTTTTAAGCACTGAATCCATTGATAGACAGTCTTGTCAAGGAAGACCAAGAGCAAAAACTGCATCCGAAGACCGTTTTTTGTCATTGTGGCTCGAAGAAACCACGAAGTGACTGCAAGAGATTTTGTTTGTGACATTCAAGCTGCCACGGGAACTCAAATTAGCCGTTCTACTGCTACATGAAGGCTTAACAAGGGTGGATTGTATGCGAGAAAACCAATAGTTTGCGTCCCTCTTACTCCAGGTTCCAAAGGTCCCCGTTTAAACTGTTGCCCTCGTCAAGTTTAATGGAGGCAAGAAGACTGGGCTCAAGTATTGTTTACTGACGAGTGTAGATATAGTCTGAACGCTGATTCTAGGCGTGTTTTGATCTGAAAAGATGAAGGAAGACGCAATTTGCCCTTCTCTTTTCCGTGAAATATCCCGTTCGATACCAGTCATCTTGGTTCCATTGAACATGACGACAGCAACAGTTTAAACGGGCCCCTTGGGAAGCTGGAGTGAGTGCTATACGAACTTTTGGTTTTCTCGCATACAGTCTATCCTCGTTAAGCCTTCTTACAGCAGTATAACGGCTAATTTGAGTTCTTGTGGCAGTCTGAAGGTGTGAAACCAAATCTCGTGCAGTCGCTTCGCGGTTTCTTCGAGCCACAAGGACAAAAAACGGTCTTCGGATGCAGTTGTTGCTCTTGGTCTTCCTTGACCAAACTGTGTATCAACGG
The DNA here is from genome assembly GCA_963932465.1 of Maratus speciosus. Lineage (NCBI taxonomy): Eukaryota > Metazoa > Arthropoda > Arachnida > Araneae > Salticidae > Maratus > Maratus speciosus. The sequence goes on from OZ010786.1 coordinate 525,324,314, forward strand.
ATCCAGTGCTTAAAAAGCGGCTCGAAGCTCTTGATATGACACTTTGGGGGATATTTAAATCTTGGGCGACCTCCGTTTGTTTTTGACCTTCCTCGATTGTACCAATTATTCGCCACTTTTTACCTTAAATTAAATGATGCCTTTGAGCCATAACTAACGAATACTGATCCCACTCAGACACCAAATTCACTTTAAACAACACTACAGACCAGAATTCCAAAATACGTCCATTGCATACCACATTGTCAATCATCTAATTTGCATATTTCCGACGATAACGTATGCGCGGAAGTGCAATTTTGAGTTCAGTAGTATTTAATTAACATAAATAATTGCAGCATTGGGCATTGGTTGCAACATTTACTTAGTGAGCATATTTTTTTCTCACTATCCTTTAATTTTGATGACCAGTGTATTGCCATTTAATTTTTCAAATATAAAAAATAAAGGATAATTTTATTTTTTCATAACATTAACAAATCATCATCTTGCCCCCAGTACTGGGGCTAGATGACTTTGGCCTTGGGGCAAGATGACAGCACTAAAAAAGGTTGAACATATTTTATCGTTTGAATATGTTACATGGTTTAGCAATTGATAACTGTGTTTTTACATTTTACAAAGTATCAAACTAAGCATAATGCATTGTAACTTAATGTTGAAGTGTTTAGTTGTGCAGCTAACAATAGTCACAAATAAAAATGCCATTTTCATAATTGGAACATTCCTCATGCCACCACTCTTGGCAGTTACAGCACTGGATCCATTCTTCTGTTGGTGGGTCACAATATTCCTCGTCACTAGCAAGGCATCGGAAAACACCATTCTTTGAAGTTGATGCAACTGGGCTGTTTGGCCTGGATTTAATAGACTTAGGCCTACAGGAACTTAGTTTGAGTTTTTTACTCCCTTTTTAGCTTCACGAGCTTCTTTTCTCTGTTTTTTTAAACGTTCCTGTGCTTCCTTCTGCTTATCCCTTTGTTCTAACATTTCTTTGGTGGGTGTACTTCCTCTGGTCGCCCACTTTAGAACAACACCTCCCCCGATCCGATGCGCCCCTTAACCCCAGACGAGGCAGAAGCACAAGGTCGCGCGGACAAACACACAGACAAACAAGCGTTTACAGGATTTATATAAAATGGACAACATAGTTAGTTTAATAAATTCCGAAACACGGGCAAAATGACGAGCTCGTCATCTTGACCCGGACTGCCTGTTTAAAAATATTCGTTTTCATTGCCATGAAGGAAGGCGATTAATTGACATTTATACATGGTAATAGGTATTATTTAAACTGTTACTCATAAATATTCAAGAGAAACTATATATCTTACCTGTATCTGTAGCAGAGATTATTTGCAGATGCTTAAAAGTTATAACGTGGCAGCGATAAACAATCAAAGCTTCGCAAATAACACAAAAATGGCGATTTCAGCATCTCCATACTATTGTTTAACGAACGGCCAATAGGAGAGCGAGTAGCGTCCAGTTAATGCTGTCACATAGTGGAAAACGTAAAAATTAAGACATTCGTCATCTTGCCCCGGTCTCCCCTACATAAGTTACAAATAATAGGTTTTCCTTTCGCACGCTATTATTAAAACAAATATTAAAATATATGAATATAAAGTAAACAATAATGAAACTTAATTTCTTTTAAAATATGCAAGAAATTTCTCAACTAATTGTATAAATCTTTAAGTCCTTTGGTTGAAATTTGGGGAATGTCCTGATGCCATTTTATAGTTGTTGTGAGTGTCCACTATAAAAATAGTCATCTTAATCAAGTTAAATAAGTCTTTCATTCATATTGACCTTTCAGTTCTATGAAAAACTTATAAAAGTTCTTTTTGTACGGCCGCCGGTCAAAAGTAATTATTTCAGTCAGTTACTACAGTTCAGTCAAATAGATATCTAGTAATTATTTAATTCCCTTATAAGAATTTGGAAGCAAGATGTTATCCTCTACCATCAATTAGTTGACTATTAATTACGTCTTTTATCGTAACGAGGTAGAACCCGTCGAATTTCGACGAAAGAAAATGTTTACAAAGAAACTGTTGCATCAAATTTATAATACATCGACAACAATAATTACAATAAAAAATCCATCTTACACTTGTTAGTTTAACTCTCCAAAGACATATTTTAACCTAAGATTAACAAAATATGTACTTTTCTCATAAACTTCAACTGTTAAAATTATTGAAAAATTAAACTTCATTCATATACGTAATCAGTAACATATAATCAAGATAAGTAATTTTGATTAAGTTATCAATTGATGCTTGATATTAAGGAATGAAAAATCAGCAAATATGATTTCACCTTTACATAATCATAGAATTTCCCCCCTTTAAATCTAAACCGAATCCAGTCATTTTCCGCGTTTCACATCCTCCATATTAACCATTTAAAAACATTTTTAACGCGCAACAGGTTATTAATAAATATATTTTCAAGCTTGAAGTCACGTTTGTCTTTTATTACAACTTTCCATGTTAAAATTCCCACTCGTGATTTGAGGTCTTTGTATAATCTCTGTGCTTGCGCGTAAAAATTCCAGAAATTTATGACTTTTAGACGTATTCAAGGGGAAATATCTTGTTTTATCAAATAAAATTAACGTTTTCTTTTAAATATGACGTCATTTTCAGTCGCTGAAATATTTTGCCTATTGTCTCAAACTCAATATCAGCGAAATGAAAAAATAGTGAAATATAACAGCATCATCAGGGAAATTTTGTGTTTTTTTAAAGCGTAACTTCATTTTGTTCAAATTTTTTAAAAAAGATATTTTTAATTGCAATGAGAAAATGGCATCAGTAAGAATATAATCAATAAAGATAGCTAATCCACTTTTAACAGAAATGAAGTACTTCAGTTGCCACGATTAGAAAATTGATATTAAAAACTATAAAAAAATTAATATCTCAAAAATAAATTGAGATACAGCTTTCAAACAAATTGCATTTAAAAGTGCATTTTTTTCTGCATACGTCGGTGTAAACATTTAAAATGTGGGATGTTTAGAAGTTTAAAAATTTGCTGTAGCGAAAATTGCAAAACCGAAATTTCATTTCAAATTTCAAAGTGTTGCCATTCGCAGAATGACGTATGCGTTACGCACATATATGTTTGTGCTTTATAATATAGATTCTCAACAATTCTCGGTACTTTTCGGGTAGCCGGGCGCCAGTGTTATATATACATATATATTTGTATATACATGTATGGATGCATACTTATATATATATACATGTATAATGTCAGTATATATACTACATATGTATATATATAGATGTGTATATATACATATATGTATGTATATTTATATGTATATATAATACTGGCGCCCGGCTAACCGAAAAGTACCCAATTTTCTTCTTATAATAATTTCACTATATAATAAACAATAATAATAATAACAATAACAGTTCAACATTAACAAACAATAATATTCAAAATATTATTAATCAAATATTTCATCAATAAATTCTTTAGCATATAAACTAATTCATCATTTTTTCAATATCAGTGAATAATGAAAATATACTTAATAAAATAAAGCAAAATAATAAATAAGTAAATAAGAAATATTTGTTGAAAATTAGCAACAATTCATCAGTATTATGTGATCATCCTCTTTTCTGTCGAACAAGAGAAACATAAGTTGTTCAATTAAAATAGGACCTTGAAGTATTGCACAACTTATTGTATTATCATCCAACATAATTACAAAATAATTACTTACTTGTGGTCACCAGTGCATTTGTCTAATATTTAATATTTATTAATCCAAATTCTGCGGCGCATAATTTAATAGCAAAAAATTTCAATAACAATAAGTTGGAAATTGCGCTTCAAACGTGGCAAATGTGGTGCGTTCGTACTCTAACTAGTTTTATAAATAATTTTTGCACCGCATATTGTACTGAATGTATATTTTAGTGCACTTCATAAGTGCATATGAATTTCATTCTGATCGAAAGGCTGTAGTATCATTAAAATGCACTTGAAGTAATTTTTTCCCATTGGCCGTAATGTAACGGAAAAAATTTGACTGTCCCTGCAATTAAACTATACATTCGATTTTCATAAAATTTGAAATGATTCGACAAATTTTTACAACAATTATATATTTAAAATTTCAGACCATTCGGTTGGGTAGTTTTTGCTCTGTTATATGCGGACGGACGAACAGACGAACACACAGACAGATAGACGGACCGAACGACGACTATAGGTGCTACGTATTTATGTAATTACGAACGCACCTAAAAATTGGAAATAATATTGTAAGCACTCGAATAGAAATATATTTGTGATACAAAATTGTGTTTATCCTTTCTCCTTAATTCTTGGGGTTTATTTTTTTAACATTTCTTAAAACAGACATTTCGCCCTCAACAATTTACTTTTCCGAATCTCTGTAAGACGTTTTCGGATATTATAAAACCATTAAAAACATTTGAGGTCATGTTTTTTTTTTTGGAGATTAAAAGTCTAATGCTTTTTTTTTTTTTTAAGAGGAACGAAAACCATAGCTGATCCATCAAAACCACGCTAACATTTTAAAAATACTTTTAAAAGTTCGAAAAAGAAATGTGAAAAAAAGAAAATCAGACCATAATTTATATTTTAGTGTCGCAAGCTGTTGGCTTCTAATAGTTTTTTGGGTGGATGTTTGCGGTGGAGACTGTTTTTGTATCTTTTTTGTTTCGAAATTCATAAATATTCTGTATTCTATACGTCCTTATTGTGACATGTATGAATGAAAACACAACGAGCTATGTTTATGTTAAAAGTTTTTTAACCAATTCTTATAAAAACATCAGTATTATGTTTCTGAAAGTAAAATTAATCGAATACAACATATATCTGCCCGAAAACAAAAGGTGTAGAAGTTAAACTTAAAATATTTTGCTTTCAGAAGAAAATATTAATTTAATGGAAAATAAAATTATTTACCATTTAAAAAAATTATTTATATTCAGTTACAAAATTATAATTACCAATGGCAGTATTTTTTCAAAATATCTACTTACAGAACTAAACATCTCTAAGATAATTTAATAAAAACTGTAGTATATATTTTTTTCTCAATCGTGTTATATGAGCTTTATGGGATTTCATACAGCCGATAAACTGAAATTTTAGTTTTTAAATTTCCATTATTGACTAGGATACAACGTAGGAGGAGGCAACGTAGGCAACGTAGGATAGGAGTTGCGTAACAACACAATGTGTTGCTTTTGAATTGCATGGGATCATTGGATTCTCTTGGAGAACATGAAATCTAACTTTATTGTAAATTTAGAAGGCGATTTTAATAATAATAATAAGAATAATAATAGAGCAATTTAACAAATTACAACGACCATTTGGAAAATGATTTTTTCGAAGACTAAAATTTAAGACATAAAAAATCGCACGGAGTTGATCATACATTACGTACGCCATGAATTAAACATTAACATTCCTGGACCAATCATGAACAAATTTTAAAAGAAATATCAGTTTTACAATTTTCGGTACAGTCAATTCGGGTAACTTTGACTCATAAGGGTAACTTTGGCCCAAAAGAGAAAAAAGACTAAATCTGCTACATCACTTGAGTTATCGGCAAAGTTTTGGTCTTAAAATAAAGCAGCAACACTGGCGTGAGGTTGAAAGCTCATTGTAAATAATTCGCCAAGGTTCTACCGTGGCAGCATGAACTTACGTTCAGTAAATGTGGGCCATAGTTACCCTAATTGACTGTATATGTGCTTGTATTGTCTATTTGTGTTTTCTGTATATAAATAAATGTCATGTTTGTGTATAAAACGGAATAAGTGTCTAATTAAATGATTCACGTGTCTGTTTAATTTTAATACTAGTTAATTTAAGCATTTTTAGTCAGCGGCTTAAAAAGGAACTTGATGTTGCGAAAACACACAGCACACGATGATTCAGTATTTTTTATTAATGAAGATTATTGATTGAAATATTTAAGAGAGTAAAGGAATGGGTCATGTAATGTATATATATATTTATAGCAGGCATAGTTCCTTTAGGTACAGTCAATTAGGGTAACTTTGGCCCAAATTCGGGTAACTTTGGCCCACATTTACTGATCTTTGGTTCATGCTGCCACGATAGAACCTTGGCGAATTATTTGCAATGAGCTTTCAACCTCACGCTAGTGTTGCTACTTTATTTTGAGAACAAAACTTTGCCGATAACTCAAGTGATGTAGCAGATTTAGTCTTTTTTCTGTTTTGGGCCAAAGTTACTCTTATGAGTCAAAGTTACCCGAATTGACTGTACGGTAAATTTTTAAACTTCTACGGATCTGGTCATACATTACGTACGCCATGAATTAAGCATTAATAGTGTTATTATACGTAAAAATTGCAAGCGACAAAAATCGCCTGCTACTCGTACGTATTATCCACCTGAAACTTACGTATTATCCAAGCATTTCATTGGCTGTTCGAGAAAAGGCTTTTCCATCGATAGATTTCCAAGAAATCAGACAACCAATTTTAAATGAAATTTCATTCTTAAACTTCTAAACATCCCACAATATTACTTTTTACACCGCCGTATAGAAAAAAAATGTACTTTTAAATGCAATTTGTCTGAAAGCTGTCTCTCAATTTGTTTCTGAGTTTTTAATTTTTTTTTTGTAGTTTTTATTATCTTTTTGTCATAGTGGCAACAGAAGTATCCATCTCTGTTGAAAGTAAAGGAAAATACAGGTTACTGAATAGACCAATCAGAAAACAAATAAAATGCGGATTAAACCAATAAAAACCTTCAGATATGCTTTTGATTTCCTACCCTGACGAGAACAATAACCATTTTTCCAAATGGTTAATAAATTTTATTAAATATTATATTTAGAATTTAAGTCAAAATCTTCCGAAATAAAAATGCACATATTATGTAACTTTATTTTCCAAAAGCTCGTTCTTCTAAGATTTGGTTTCCAATTTCGGGAATGGTAGAAATGATATCATTTGAATGAAAGTACAGAAAAAATGACTTTGTTTAGGCTAATTTATTCAAAATCGTTCTATATTTATTAATTAAAATAAACGCTTAGAGAAAAATTATTTTTATTGCAAAAATTTTTGTTTTTAACTTCCTTTTGAAATGTTTTAATTGACAACTTAAGGAAATAGTTGAAAAGCTGGTTTTCTACTTTAAATTAAATTTCAAAAGCTATCATGTATTTTTTTTTCTTCTTTTTACTTCAGTGGAATGTCCCGATTTTCCAGACGACAGACGATTTTTTGCTTTCTAAAATAAACCTTGAAGCTTGAATGCGTGAAAATAAGTTTGTATTAGTTCAAATTTTCTTAAAAAATACAATTCAATCACAATATTATTTTCAGTACGCATTCAAATAAAAGTTAATTTCAATTTCAAATTATGTCAACAAAAAAATCTAATAACCCCCATCGTTTTCCTATTTCGCCATTTTATCTACAAAAATGAAGCAATTTAGTTGCCATCGTTACAGAAATGTCATTAAAAATACGGAAAAATTAATATATGAGAAATTAATTAAAGTTTAAAATTCTAAGACCATTTTTTACATTCTCTAATCAAAACGGATAACTGGCATTAATTTGATTAACCGAAGTTCTATATTCTAGGAGGAGTGGCTGTGAAATACAAATGGACAGTTACTATTTAATATAATAGATTGCCGAAGTTTTACTTTCGTTATGGAAAATTAGCCGAGACAAATGACGGTCTATTTATATAGTTTTAAGTGCGAATGGGCTATTTCGTAAAATAGCCTGAACAGGATAGAGATAGATTTTTAAAAATCATGCTTGATAACATTTTTAAATGCCATAATAAATCAGTCAATTAAGATACAGTTTTGAAACAATTTGCATTTGAAAGTAGATTTTTTATTCTATATGATCGTTTAAAATTTGAAAATGTACGATGTTTAGGAAAAAAAATGCAGTAGCAAAAATTGCAAAACCTAAATTTAATCGCCAAGTATTGCCATTCGTAAAATGACGTCAGCGTTACGCATGATCACGTTTTTCCTTTATAATATAGAAATAAGGATTGTACAAGATCTATTCAAGCATGCTGATCTTGTTGAATTTTATCACATGTAAGGACATACCCACAGCTTTTACGCTCTTAAACATGTTACAAATAACAAAGTTAATTATTTTATGCGATCACAAAAATTAATCCTTACATATTTTGAAATAAGGACTTTTTATTATAGTTTATCCTTTAAAGTTTAAAGTGTCCGTATCGCTACTTCATTGGAAGAAAGTTGTACTATTTAGCCAATCAATAAAACGTCTGCTTTTTGTATTACGCAGAAAATAATCATAAATACACATTTATATATCCATATTGATCTTTTAAAATATGTTTATTATCAGTATGATACTGAATTTTTCCTGCATTCTAATTATTTTGCTGTTATTCGAGCGTTTAATATAGCTACCCATAACAGTTATAGTATTACAAAACTAAATTCATATAAAACAATTAAATACATTTATTCAAAATTCAACATGAAAATATTTTTTTTTGCGAAATGCTTAAAAAAATAGCAAAATTTTCGGTTTTGAATCAAAATGTTCATAGTTGACTAAAATATCATCACGTTTACATAGATATTTTTAATTTATATTTCATTACATTAAATTCGCTCTTTATCCACTTTAAAGTTATATTTATATTTTCTTAGATTTTTTTTCTCTATATGCTATAATAAATTCAACCACTTTTTCATAATAACTGTATTGAAAATATGTAACGTTAATTGAATGTATATCCTAGCTACTGTAGTGAAATAAGTTTAGCTGCATGCGGAGGTTGATAACCCTATTTTTCATGCTTTTTAGGTGCGTTCGTAATTATATAAATACGTAGCACCTATAGTCGTCGTTCAGTCCGTCCGTCCGTCCGTCCGTCTGTCCGTCCGTCCGTCTGTCCGTCCGTCCGTCTGTCCGCATGTAACAGAGCAAAAACTACCCAACCGAATGGTCTGAAATTTCAAATATATGATTGTTGCAAAATTTTGTCGAGCCATTTCAAATTTTATGAAAATCGGATGTATAGTTTAATTACAGGGACAGTCAAAAGTTTTTCTTTACATTACGGCCAATGGGAAAAATTATTGCAAGTGCATTTTAATGATATTACAGCCTTCCGAATGATCTGAAATTTTAAAGATATAACTGTTGCAAAATTTTGTCGAGCCCTTTCAAATTTTAGGAAAATCGGATGTATAGTTTAATTACAGGGACAGTCAAAAGTTTTTCCTTACATTACGGCCAATGGGAAAAATTATTGCAAGTGCATTTTAATGATATTAGAGCCTTCCGAATGATCTGAAATTTTACAGATATAACTGTTGCAAAATTTTGTCGAGCCCTTTCAAATTTTAGGAAAATCGGATGTATAGTTTAATTACAGGGACAGTCAAAAGTTTTTCTTTACATTACGGCCAATGGGAAAAATTATTGCAAGTGCATTTTAATGATATGAGAGCCTTCCGAATGATCTGAAATTTTAAAGATATAACTGTTGCAAAATTTTGTCGAGCCCTTTCAAATTTTAGAAAAATCGCATGTATAGTTTAATTACAGGGACAGTCAAAAGTTTTTAAAATTATTGCAAGTGGATTTTAATGATATTAGAGCCTTCCGAATGGTCTGAAATTTTAAAGATATAATTGTTGCAAAATTTTGTTGAGCTATTTCAAATTTTAGGAAAATCGGATGTATAGTTTAATTACAGGGACAGTCAAAAGTGTTCCGTTACATTACGGGGAATGGGAAAAAAATATTGGAAGTGCATTTTAATGATGTATCAGACTATGCGCTTTATGAAGTGCAAAAAATTATACATTCAGTACAATATGGAGTGCAAAAAATAATTATAAAACTAGTTATAGTACGAACGCACCTCATTTGCCACGTTTGACGAGCAATTTCCAACTTGTTGAAAACATGTTAACAATTCATAATTAGATAATTTTATTGAAATACAAATGGACAGTTACTATTTAATATAATAGATTGCCGAAGTTTTACTTTCGTTATGGAAAATTAGCCGAGACAAATGACGGTCTATTTATATAGTTTTAAGTGCGAATGGGCTATTTCGTAAAATAGCCTGAACAGGATAGAGATAGATTTTTAAAAATCATGCTTGATAACATTTTTAAATGCCATAATAAATCAGTCAATTAAGATACAGTTTTGAAACAATTTGCATTTGAAAGTAGATTTTTTATTCTATATGATCGTTTAAAATTTGAAAATGTACGATGTTTAGGAAAAAAAAATGCAGTAGCAAAAATTGCAAAACCTAAATTTAATCGCCAAGTATTGCCATTCGTAAAATGACGTCAGCGTTACGCATGATCACGTTTTTCCTTTATAATATAGAAATAAGGATTGTACAAGATCTATTCAAGCATGCTGATCTTGTTGAATTTTATCACATGTAAGGACATACCCACAGCTTTTACGCTCTTAAACATGTTACAAATAACAAAGTTAATTATTTTATGCGATCACAAAAATTAATCCTTACATATTTTGAAATAAGGACTTTTTATTATAGTTTATCCTTTAAAGTTTAAAGTGTCCGTATCGCTACTTCATTGGAAGAAAGTTGTACTATTTAGCCAATCAATAAAACGTCTGCTTTTTGTATTACGCAGAAAATAATCATAAATACACATTTATATATCCATATTGATCTTTTAAAATATGTTTATTATCAGTATGATACTGAATTTTTCCTGCATTCTAATTATTTTGCTGTTATTCGAGCGTTTAATATAGCTACCCATAACAGTTATAGTATTACAAAACTAAATTCATATAAAACAATTAAATACATTTATTCAAAATTCAACATGAAAATATTTTTTTTTTGCCAAATGCTTAAAAAAATAGCAAAATTTTCGGTTTTGAATCAAAATGTTCATAGTTGACTAAAATATCATCACGTTTACATAGATATTTTTAATTTATATTTCATTACATTAAATTCGCTCTTTATCCACTTTAAAGTTATATTTATATTTTCTTAGATTTTTTTTCTCTATATGCTATAATAAATTCAACCACTTTTTCATAATAACTGTATTGAAAATATGTAACGTTAATTGAATGTATATCCTAGCTACTGTAGTGAAATAAGTTTAGCTGCATGCGGAGGTTGATAACCCTATTTTTCATGCTTTTTGAAAACATGTTAACAATTCATAATTAGATAATTTTATTGAAATACAAATGGACAGTTACTATTTAATATAATAGATTGCCGAAGTTTTACTTTCGTTATGGAAAATTAGCCGAGACAAATGACGGTCTATTTATATAGTTTTAAGTGCGAATGGGCTATTTCGTAAAATAGCCTGAACAGGATAGAGATAGATTTTTAAAAATCATGCTTGATAACATTTTTAAATGCCATAATAAATCAGTCAATTAAGATACAGTTTTGAAACAATTTGCATTTGAAAGTAGATTTTTTATTCTATATGATCGTTTAAAATTTGAAAATGTACGATGTTTAGAAAAAAAAATGCAGTAGCAAAAATTGCAAAACCTAAATTTAATCGCCAAGTATTGCCATTCGTAAAATGACGTCAGCGTTACGCATGATCACGTTTTTCCTTTATAATATAGAAATAAGGATTGTACAAGATCTATTCAAGCATGCTGATCTTGTTGAATTTTATCACATGTAAGGACATACCCACAGCTTTTACGCTCTTAAACATGTTACAAATAACAAAGTTAATTATTTTATGCGATCACAAAAATTAATCCTTACATATTTTGAAATAAGGACTTTTTATTATAGTTTATCCTTTAAAGTTTAAAGTGTCCGTATCGCTACTTCATTGGAAGAAAGTTGTACTATTTAGCCAATCAATAAAACGTCTGCTTTTTGTATTACGCAGAAAATAATCATAAATACACATTTATATATCCATATTGATCTTTTAAAATATGTTTATTATCAGTATGATACTGAATTTTTCCTGCATTCTAATTATTTTGCTGTTATTCGAGCGTTTAATATAGCTACCCATAACAGTTATAGTATTACAAAACTAAATTCATATAAAACAATTAAATACATTTATTCAAAATTCAACATGAAAATATTTTTTTTTGCCAAATGCTTAGAAAAATAGCAAAATTTTCGGTTTTGAATCAAAATGTTCATAGTTGACTAAAATATCATCACGTTTACATAGATATTTTTAATTTATATTTCATTACATTAAATTCGCTCTTTATCCACTTTAAAGTTATATTTATATTTTCTTAGATTTTTTTTCTCTATATGCTATAATAAATTCAACCACTTTTTCATAATAACTGTATTGAAAATATGTAACGTTAATTGAATGTATATCCTAGCTACTGTAGTGAAATAAGTTTAGCTGCATGCGGAGGTTGATAACCCTATTTTTCATGCTTTTTGAAAACATGTTAACAATTCATAATTAGATAATTTTATTCCGAGGTCCTTCAAAATATTTCAAACAATTCACTAATAAAATTTTAGTTATAATTTTTTTTTTCTTGTTATGACCTAGAAACACTTTGCTTTGAGTATTTTACAAAAACTGCATATAACTTTAACATTATTCATAGCTTTATTATTATATTTCTGTGTATTCTAAAAGCAATGAAATATCTGCTGATATAAATAGCCTACATCAGATACGGATAACTAATTTTAAAAATATATAAATGTCTTGTTTTATCACAAAATATTTAAAAAAAAGCAAAACATTTTGGTTTTAAATAATCATGTTCACGGACGACCAAAATATCGCCATGCTTATATAGCTCATTTTATTTTATTTTTAGTCAAATTAAATTATATTATTCTTCTTTTTGTAGATTATATTCAAATTTTCTTATCTTATTCTATACATATGCTGTGATAGATCCAACCAGTTCCTCAAAAAGTATCTATAAAAACCTCCGACATTAATTGAATGTGAATCCTAGCTGCTGTAGTAAGTTATCTCTTTTAGCATTTATCTGTTTTAACGTATATTTATGCCTTTTTTCTTATTCTCTGAAAGCATGATAACTATTCATTATTAGATAAATTTATTCAGAAATCTTTCAAATAATCCCAAATATTTCACTTATAAAAATTCTTTTATTATGAACGAGAAAAGCTTTGATTTGAGTATTTTACAAAATCTTCATATAACTTTAGATTTTATTCGTATCTTTTTTATTATATTTGTATGTCTTCTCATAGCAATGAAATACCTGCAAATTTAGAAAGCCTACACCAGGGTCGGTTAACTTATGACATGCGTGTCATTGCGGCAGAATATTTTTGGAACAGCACTGAATGAGTTTTTAAAATCAAAATACCGTAAAACTTAAAATAAAACCTCGAATTTAGACGAGCTAAGTTCGTCTAAATACGACTGGTTTAGAATTTAAGATACTGAAATACAACTTCGTCCAATCTCGTTATTGGCTCAAAAAGTGTTAAACTTAAAGGGGATTTGGAGGCTATTCAAAACAAAAAATTATCAGGCATTGCAAACAAAAATGTTCAATGATAAGCTTATAGCAATTTTAAATTCAATGTCGAATAAGAAGAGCTGTTGAAGGAATCTGGCAGAAATGAGTAAACGAAAACATCAAGTAGGATGACTTTAGTTAAAAAATAGGTAAATGTGATTCAGCTATCAATTAATTGGAATCTAAGATGGTGAAACAACGTAATAGAATTTCTTTTAATTACTTTCTAAAATGTCACACAATATGTTAACCATTTTTTTTTTCATCTAAAAACAATGTTTAGAGTATTTTTGTTTTATTCATGTTTAATTCACTAAACACGTCATAGTAAGATAAAAAAAAAAAAAAAAAAAAAAAAAAAAAAAAAAAAAAAATTCTTTAAATTTACCCACTGATCTATAAAGGCCTTCCGCGCTCTATATGATTAAAAAGCGTTTAAAAATAAAACAAAACATCCATAAAATTTTGTGTTCAAAGTTATTTAAGTACAAGAAACTATATGTAAAATAAATAAGGTGAAAAATATGTTGGATATGCCGTTATAGCCTTTCAAATGCATGATAAATAACTCTTCTAAAAATAAAATCACCAAACTTATTTATACTTTAAATCTTTAAAAAAAAAAAAAAAAAAAAAAAAAAAAAAAAAAAAAAAAATGTTTAAAATAAACCATTTTATTTAAGAATTTAAAGTATCTGCCTACGTTTGGAGAGCTTTTTAAAAGAAATGTACAACACCGAATAAATACACATATTTTTAGTTCAAGTGTAACATAGAATGATGAAATAACATAAATTTTCAACAATATCTTCATAACCTTTTAAAAAATTGGAGTTTTTGCTGTTTTTTAGCAAAATTTCTTGCTTGCGCCAGACAGCGTACACTCAATTTAACTAAATATATTTCAATTTCTTTTGTACTAGATACTACTATTACACTTATTTGTACCCTGAACTAGGAGTGTTACAATATCTTCCAAATTCACTGAAATATTTCAAAATCTATCCAAAAATACATATTTTTCATTAAAAATGACCATTTTTTTAAATATTTGAGTACCAATAAAATAATTACATTATTACATTTAATTTAGATACTAGTTTAGAACATAGTGAGTAATATGGAAAGCATTTTGACCAAATTTCACTGAAACATGTTTAAAGTATTTTATGTTATGAAGTTTATCGAACCTGGAAATAGCGAAAAATCTGATTTTTCAGAAATCGCATTTAAAAATTTCATTTATACCTTTCATATAAATACAAAATTAATCCAGAAGTGTCATTTAAGGTTTATTAGTGATTTTATGTAATAGCGTAAGAAAAGGATTCATAGAAACGTTGTTTACATTTCTTCTGGTTTCCTAGTCCCACTTCCAGTATTTGACTCAGTAAGCATTTGGCGAACTTTCATTTAAAATAAACAGTGACAGAACATAGATTATATATTATACTTGCGGTGATTATATAGTATATTCACCGATGCTGGGTTCATTTGCATCTCATGTTACGCCGCTAGATTGTGTGCTCATGAAGACTTTTCCATCTAGTGCTGCGGTAGCAGCCTTACCGACTTATATAAGTGAGAGATGCCAAGCTGGGCATCGTCCTTGTGGTTTAGTGGTAGAGCACTGGAGATCTATTCCAGGGGCCCGGGTTCGATTCCCGGCTTGGACATTTTTCACTAAGTTGGTTTACGCCTTGTTAGCAATGTGATAATTCACGTCTTTAATATTCAATATATTATACTTGTTTAAACAAATAAAGTTCATGCTTACTTTTCTCAGTAACGCAGGTTTGGCTTCAGACAGGAGGCATCTTGTCGTCTCCATTAAGCTTCTATTTACCTTTCCGCAATTCCATTCTGTTGTGGTGAATGTGGCACTGTGAACTGGTGTTCAATTCCATGATTTCTCATGAATTCTCATGAATTCTTCCATTTCATTGCTTATATATTCCCCCCCATTGTCGCTTCTAAGCGTTTTTAGCTTCTTATTGAATTTATTCGTAGTTACAGCGACGTATTCTTTTAGTTTAGAGTAAACTTCATTTTTGTCTGCTATTAGATAAATAATAGTGAAACGTGAAAAATCGTCAACGAAAGTAAGGAAGTGACGCTTCCCACCGATGTTGGTGGTTTTCATGGAGCCGCATAGATCACCATGCACAAGTTCAAGCTGACTGTTTGCTTTGAACTTTGATTCGTTCGGATAGGGAAATCCTGAAAGTTTATTTTTAATACAATTTTCGCAATTATTAACTTTTTCGCAGTTATCAACTTCGATGCCATCAGCGACATTTTCTCTCACAAGTTGCCTAATAGCATCTGAATTTCGGTGCCCAAGGCGTTTGTGCCATAAATTAATGCAGTTTACATTTCTGCATTTCAAAGCGAACGTTTGGTTTTTGCTGTTCCCTGTATATTCATTTTGTGTTACCTTATGAAGATTATTATTACTTGAAACTGCTTCTAAGTACGTAATTTCATTCTTTGTAACGAAGCATTTGCTTTCGTTAAATATAACTGTAAATCCCTTTTCAGTAATTCTTTTTACCGATATTAAATTACACTCTAATTCAGGCAAGAAATATACATTCATTGAATGACATCATGACTAGTTCCGTCAGACAATTTTGTTGAAATGTGCACGTTACCGATACCTTGCGAAAATAAAGTTTTCCCATCTGCAATAATAATTTTCACAGGTTCCGCGTTCGGATTAAAATATGTAAACATATTTATGTCATTAGCTACGTGTGGTGTTGCACCGATATCTATATAAAAATCTTCTTTAAAATTTTGCGTTACATTACAGTTAAGTTTTAAAGTGTGTTCTTCAGTATTTTTATTTTCATTATTCAAGACAGAATTAGCTTCTCGATTCATTTGAGTATTTTTATTTAATGGATTTTATCGCTAGCTGTATCCTGAGTTTTTATTTCTTTTTATTTTTCTCTCACTAGATCGTCTGCAATCTTGATTAGAATTGGAATTTTATCGGATGCTTTGCATACAGACTTTACTCTGATTCATATTTTTATCGTTCGTTGTCATGGAGATAAAATTGGATCTTCTGAGATCAACGTTTTGTTTCTTATTATTTTTACTTTGTAATGGATAATAAGATTTATTTCCATAGCGATTTTGAAAACGTTTGTTGTTCAGATGATAATATTCGTTTCGGCAATAGCCTGTTTTCTTGCAATGCGAACAGAAGTTGTCATTTTTAGACCGATTTTGTTTCAAAACATTCGTTTTAAAGACTTGTGAAACTCCACGATCATTATTCATTTCCATTCTATGATTGTACTCGTCTGTCAGTTTATTTCTTATTAATTGGAAATTTATTTCGATTTCAGGTCGCACCTCCATGACAACAATTAAGTTATCGTAAGATTTAGGAACTGATATTAAAAGCAATGCCGCTATATGATCATCTTTTATTTCCTCACCAACGGCTTTTAACCTATCCACTATTTCGAACATTTGAGCAATATGCTCATTCATGTTACTATCTTCTGCATTTTTGTAGTGTATAATTTTCGTAATAAGAAAAGATTACTAGATAAGTTCGATCGTTCGTGAATAGCTTTAAGCTTATTCCATGTGGCTTTTGCCGTGGTTTCATATTTGACATGAATAATTTGAGAATCTTCTATGCATAAATTAATTAACGCTCTTGCTTGTCTGTCGCGTTTTGAATATTTATCATCCAGATTTTCTGGAGATTCATCCTCAATTACATCAAATAAATCCTCTTTTATAAGAATCATTTGCATTTTGAATTTCCAAATGGAAAAATTGTCGTTACTTAGTTTCGTAATATTATTCTCTTTCAAGGAAGCCATTTTTCTTATGCTTAATAATTTGCCATTCGTTTTTGTTTTACTACAGGTAATTAATGTTATTTAATGTTTTATTTTATTTTAAACAATGCAAATCAATATTAATAATATATTAGAGCTTCAGTCTCGTGATGTGTAAGCAGTTCACAGACTTTCATTTAATCTAAACAGTGACAGAATATAGATTATATATTATACTTCTTTAAACAAATAAAGTTCATGCTTACTTTTCTCAGTAGCGTAGGTTTGGCTTATAGTAAATAAAGACGAATGACCATCAAATAAATTATGCAGCAACACCTTTCGCATGATATATACACATTTATATGGAAAAAACGGCATACATCACTGTTACAAAGCACAATCAACACTCAACTACAAAGTACATCATAGAACATCTTAGAATGCCTATATATTATCAAAACCTATTTCCATGGAAACACGATAGGCCTTCTAGCGGCAGAAAAGAAAAGAGATATACGAATAGTTAGATTACATAAATAAAATTAAAGGAGTATTTTACAACACTTCCTGTTTATTAAATTGACCATAACTGCTCTTCTAATAATCGTGGAAATAGAATTAAAACATATTTGGAATCGTAAGCGAAAGTTCTTTCAAATAAAAGAATGAACAAAAAAAAAAAATTGTTACGAAAACGGATATTATTATAACGTTGTCAGATACATTAATATAACAGAAATCCTTCTGTAGCAGAAAAAGAATTTACAAAAACAAAACGTATGTTTCAAAATATTCTTTTTACTGAAATTCTGGTAGAAAATAATGAAATTGAAGGAAGTATTTGGATATCATACAAAACACCAAACATAATTTGCGGCATTTTGCCAAAAATTTGTTTAGTAAAGAATAATCCTTTTTGTCTCTTTTACTCTAAGAATTGTACAAGTACTACGCTTTCAGAATTTTGATGTCATATTAAAGAGAGAAGAAAATGTGTGTAAAATCTCGTAACCCATTTAAGATAATTTTCTTTTAAACATTCAGCAAAAAATAAATAAATTATATTTATAAGAAAATATAATTGGAAGTATCACTGCCCCGGTATAAACATAATCAAATAATGCAGCTTCTAAAAATTTATAAATTAGCAAGATGAAAAATGAAATTTTCCTAATGTTTAAATTTAATCCAATATATATATATATATATATATATATATATATATACACTGGTTATCAAAAATTAGGGAAAAGTCACAAAATGCTAATTTTCAAATACGTGAACACGCAAAAGAAAATAATATAATTCAAGTAATTACTATCTCTACAACACAGCTAGTCCATATAACATCTCATTCATGTCACACATGGTCACAAATGTCACAGTCACTACGGTGAAGCAAAAAAACAGGAAATTCCATACATCTCATTATGAGTCTCAAATGATCCCTATATGTGACTCCACTGAGACGTCACTGTGACTGCTGTTTTGGGACGAGTCACCATGTGACTTTACAATGTAGTTACATTGTGACTCTCGTGTGACTGTCATTTGTAGACTCAATTTCAAAGTCATCGTGAACGCTGCATTGTGATAAGTTACCAAATAATGTCACATTAAAGTCACATGATGACTTTCAGGTGACAGAGAGACTACTGTGAAGTCACTATTGTGCTCTTTTGGGAAAAGTCTCCATGTGACTATAATATGATATTATTTGGTGACTTATCATAATGCAGCGTTCATGATGACTATGAAATTGAGTCTCAAAATGGCAGTCACATGAGAGTCACAATTTAACTACATGGTAAAGTCACCTGGTGACTCGTCACAAAGCAGCAGTCACATTGACTTCTTAGTGGAGTCACATATAGTGATCATTTGAGACTCATAATGAGATGTATGGAATTTCCTATTTTTTTTTGCTTCACCGAAGTGACTGTGACACTTGTGGCCATGTGTGACATGAATGAGATGTTATATGGGATAGCTGTGTTGTAGAGATAGTAATTACTCGAATTATATTATTTCCTTTTGAGTGTTCGCGTATTTGAAAATTAGCATTTTGTGACTTTTCCTTAATTTTTGATAACCAGTGAATATATATATATATATTAAATGTAAAATGTGAATGACAAATGTAAAATTAATTTTAAAAAATTAAATACTGAATCTAGAATAAGGTTTACGTGTTTGTGATGAATTGTTATGATCTATAAATAAATTCTTTTAATGTCTAGAACAGGGGTTTTCAAACTTTTAGAGAGGCGTACCACTTAACAGAGGTTGGTACTTCCGCGTATCACCAGCTGACAAACTCAAAACCAATACAGAAAAACCTGCGTAAACGAAATATATCTAAAATGTAAAATGAAATATTTTTCCAGACTTTTTTGATTTTGTCAGAGAAAAGTTTACTATTTTTAATTGCATGCTTACATTATTAAATTGGTACTTAGATTGACTGTTTTATATTATTATTCAAATACAAGATATTATCATCATTACATTTAAAAAATATGTACGTTATAAAAATACAGTGTTTTGATAGAATAAAAGCTACAATACTTAATTACATATTGACGTAAATTGATACATATACAGTAGAGTGATTGTATTAATTTCCTTGTATTGGTATTGAGAAGGGTCTTCTCGCTTCACCAAGTACAGCTTCCTCATGTCTGGCAAAATCATAGTTAGTTTTAGACGTAACTCAGATTCGATGTTCAGCATCTTCCTGTATTGTTTTTTATGTAAAGAAATGAAGAGAAAGTATATTCACAAAGATATGTTGTGCTAAAATCAAGCAGGCATTTTAATGCTTTTACAGATGTCAGAGGATAACTTCTTCCAGTACCGGGCATTCGCGCATCCGTAAACAGAGCTTCACATTCCAGTACTGGTATGCATACCATAATTTAAGAATCCCTGGTCTAGAAAAATAAAATAATGTATATTTGAAGGATTACTTCAAGTTTTCATTGATATGGTGCTATTCAGAAGCTTGGGACATGTCGCATTATTTCATTAAAATTATGTATAACCATTAACTAATTAAAACTACGTAAACCTTTAACATCGAATAAATCACTAAATTTTCTTCTGCTATGACTTTTAATAAAACACAAAGTAAATAACTTTTTTAAATTAAATAAACCAAGAAATCATTGTGCCTTTTAGAGTTCACATGCGATTGTACTTTATGTACTTTATTTGTATTTAAAATATATCTAATTTCATTCTTCCTAAATATCTTCACTCTTCCAAAATTTTTTAATGTTAAACAGTTTTCTTGATTTATTTTATAAAAATTGTATTGTTTCAGAAATTCTTATTATATAAATTCTGGTAGAAAATATCAAAATAAGAGAATGCATATCGTGCAGAATAGAAAAAAAAAATTGTGGCATTTTTCCAACATTTCGTTAAGGTAAAAATAATCCTTTTTTCCTTACACTGAGAATTTTACAAGCACTACGCTTTCAGAATTTCGAGGTCTTAATAAAGAGATAAGAGAATGTGTGCAGAATCTTGTAATCCATGTAAGAGTGTTTCATACTGAACAATCGAAAAAAAGAAAAAAAACTTCAAGAAAGATTTATCTTTGTGAAGCTTTGTTACTTCCCAAGTGAAATAATGAAATAAGAATACTTAAAAAAAAAAATAAAGGGTTCTAAACTTGAAAAATAAATATTATATATACATATGTATATAATTTTCGATACATTTATATTTAATGCAAAATTTTACAAATGTTTTTAAATTTAACTATAATTCATTTTAACTGAAGCAAAACTTTAGATAATAATGATCAAAGTGAAATATGCATTTATGTGTCATGAATAAACGATGAAACGCAATTTTTTTTAGCATGTTAAAAAACGTATAATATCAATAAAAGATCACTAACAGAAGTCAAAACAGATGATATCAGTATTTAGTATATGCACTGTTTCTTTTAAAAATACTCAATAAAGAACTATTTTAAAGAAAAGAACCATTGCTAGATTTATTTATACTTAAATTCTAAATTCACGTTTTCATCAAAAATGATTGTTATATGACGTAGCTGTTTTTTTAATTGTTTTTTATTTTTTATTAAAGAATAGTGTTAGATGTAAATTTCCAACTGGCCGAAAAATGTCCGGACCAGGATTCGATTTTTCGCCCTGTTGGAAATTTACATCTAATACGATTTGTTTACCAATTAGGATAACTGTGTTAAAATTAATCTAGTGTAAAGAATAGTGTTTCCGAAAATGTATTATTTCAAAATTTTCGTATTATAGAAATCCTGATAGAAAATAATAATGCCATAGAAAGTTCGTAAATACCACATATCTATATTATAAAGGACAAATATATCTGTGCGTAACACATACGTCATTTTGCGAATGGCAACACTTTGAAATTTTAAATGAAATTTCGGTTTTCAATTTTCGTTACAGCAAATTTTTAAACTTCAAAACATCGTACATTTTCAATTTTTACACCCCTGTACGGGGAAAAAAATATGCTTTTATATGCAATTTGTTTGGAAGCTGTATCTCAATTTATTTTTGAGATATTAATTTTTTTGTAGTTTTTAATACAGATTTTGTAATTGTGGCAACTGAAGTACTCCATTTATATTGAAAGTAAAGAGAAAATAGTCATGGTTTATTATTTTTATTGATTATATCCTTATTGATGCCATTTTCACATTACAAATAAAAGTAACTTTTTTTAAATTTTTGAACAGAAAATGACGTCAGACATTAAAAAAAAACACGCATTCTTCTTCATAAATCAGTTACATTTCAATATTTTTACATTACGCTGATACCGAGTTTGAGACGCTAGGCAAAATGATTCAGTGAGCCAAAATGATGCTATATTTAAAACAAAACGATCCTTTTTTATGATAAAACTAAATATTTTACCAATACTAAATGGCCAATAGTATGACAACTAAAGGCAAATTTCTGAATTTTTTTTTCGCGGGTGCTGAGATTAGAACTTAAAAGTTTGTGCGAATGTTCACATGAAAAGTTATATCGGACAAACGTGACTTTAAGTTTGGAAATACATTCATATTGCGCGTTAAAATACTTTGAAATTGTGAATTTGAGTGGTGCGTATGTAAATTATGAGAATGTGAAAATAGAGTTCACAGTTTAGATTTTATTGGGGAAAGTTTTTTGATGTGACAAAGCGAAATCCTTTTTACTGATTTTTTATCCCTTAAAAACAAACATAAGAGCCTCAATCGATAACTTCATCATAATTACTTATTTTGAATACGTATTCTAATGCAGTTTAATTTTTCAATAATTTAAGCAGTTGAAGTTTGTGGAAATAACTTTTTAATAATTTTAGGTTAAAAATATTATTTGTTTTAAGAGTTAGACAACCAATGTAAGATGAATTTTTTATTGCAATTATTTTTGTAGGTTTATTATAAATTCGATCGGACAGTTCCTTTCTAACATTTTAGTTCGTCGAATTTCGAAGGGTTCCAACTCGTATCAATAAAAAACATTTATGTATTTCGCTAACTTTTCGTTTAGGTAAAAATTATTCCCTTTTCTCCTTACGCAGAGAATTTTACAAGCATTATGCTTTCCGAATTCTGATGGCATAGTAAATAGACGGAAGAATATTTGCTGAACCTCCTGTCAATATAAGAGAGTTTAATGCTGAGAAGTTAGAAAAAAAAAAAGGTTCTTTTTAAGAGGACCGTGGACCTTAACCCTCTCGCTGCGTAAGTAATTCTTCGCGATGAGCGACTTTTACAGAATTTTTTATCTTTTATCACCGGTTCTTTAAAGCAGAAATTTTTGACTATCGTAATCTGGGAAAATGTCCTGATTAAATCAGACAAGGTTTTTGCTAAAAATAATAACTGGTGGGAATAAATAAATAGTATTAATTAGACAGGAAAATGCATCCCCGAGTATATCTCGGGTGCACAGGGAGAGGGTTAATATTAGCAAAAATTGAAACAAAATCGAAAATTGTTTTTGAGCATATTGTTATTCTCCAGTTTGTTCTGAACCATTTGTGAAAAACCGCATGCAGATGCGACTATTTTTCGCAAAGTTACAAGCGTTTGAATTTTGTACACACACAATTTCTCGGTCCTTTAATATATTTTAAAAATCTGTTTTTCTAAAAACTGATTTTTCAAGGTTTTTAGATTTTTGAAATGCTCCGTTCGTCATAATTGTTGATGAAAATTCATGAAATATATAAGGAAGAATCTTGATATTGCTTACAAAGAAACTGTGCGTGCATTTTCAAATTTCACTTATTTAAGATAATTAAATTTGATTTTTAACTTATAAAAAGGGAAATTTTTTGATGGAAATCAATATCGAATTCAGAAAACAAATCTCAAAAATTAACAATTCAAGGGATTAAAAAATCAATATAAGATTTGTTTGTAATAGAGTTTTAGTCCATTGAAATGCAAAATCGAGGAAATATTTCAAAAATTATGACGCATGGAACATTTTAAAATTTTGTTTTAAAATTGTAATTTATAAAAAAGTCTTAAAATTTTAATAATATTGGTAAATTCTTGTAAGGTGTTCTATATCTTGTAAGGTATTCTATATACAATATGATGAAATGTATATTTCTACAAGATTTCAGATCTCTATGATTAAAAAAAAAAAATTAGAAAACGGGAATTTTGCTTTTTCAGAATTTAGTGTCGCCCCCGATGGAAAAAAATGTACATATAAATAGTAAAAAACATATTTCAATTTTAAGACTTACAGCACACGCTCTTATGTTATGTAAAATGACGTCATTCGCATCCGCATAAGAATTCCACATTTACGATCTACTATATCTACAGTAAAGCATGCATAGGACGTCACTATCGCAAAATAATACACAAATGCAGCAAAAAGATGCGTCATTAAAGAAAGTAGATACTTAAAATTAAATATAGTTTATAATAGGTCCATGTTTTAACAGAAATCATTCGTTTACTTTTTTTCAAAATAGCACGCATTTTAATTACATTTTCTTTCGGTTGTTATGAAAAAATGGCAACAAAAAGATATAATTAATATTATTTTACAACTATTTTTCCTTTACTTTCTACAGAAATGGAGTGCTGCCGTTGCCAATATTAAGCAAATGCCTCCAAAAACTACAAAAAAATTAATATTTCAAAAATAAATGAAGATGGAGTTTTCAAATAAATTGCATATAAAAGCAATTTTTTTCCAATACGACGGTATAAAAATTGAAAATGTGCGATGCATAGAAGTTTAAAGAATTGCTATAGAGTGTTTAATCGTACTGCTTTGCTTTACGGATGGCTTCTGTAAAGTAACTTTATTTTTTGGAGGCGACACAAAATAACCTGGGAGAAAGAAACAGCATACCGTACCAAAGGCAAAAAAAAAAAAAAAAATTACGTCCATTGTCCCCATAATTAATTTTTTTAAACAGTAAATTATATGAGAGATTCCCAAACTTTTTGGCTGTCGCAACGTACTGCTTAGGAAAAATTATTAATTTCACAGTATCACCTTTAATAAAGTTATATTAACATTCAAATTATCATTATATTGATACGTCGGTTACCTTACATTATTAATATTCAAACAAGAAATAACACCACGATTATATTTTACTGCAAGATTCATTCAATATAAAATCATAAAATGTGCACGAGAAGAAGTTAACCCTTTATGTACTGAATTATGAATTCATGAAAACTATCTTCTAAAGCATTTTTCGTGAAATTTTGAAATTACATTAGAAGATTTACATAATCATTTAATAAATTTTAGTATTATTTTAGAAGGATTGAAGAATGTAGTAGGATTAATTAAATTTCAATTTATTGGGATTTTGCGCAATATTTATAACCCCACTCAAATCTTTTATTTAAATATTTTTCTTAGTATTTTGTAGAATTAGGAACTGTACAAATATAATGTTCTTACAATAGAAATATTTCCGAATTGAAAAATTCACCGCCTCCCACAACGCCAAGAAAGCTGAAAAGATGCAAAGGTAAAACAAATCAACCTTTTAAAAATATTTTTGTTTTGTGTACAAGATAAAGTAATGCATCTATAACTCATTCTAAACCGTATTACTACTAATCGATGCAATAAATGAATTTTATAACAAGTTATTTTAATGGTACTTATAAGTACCGTCGGAAAATAAAGGGTTAAATTACATTAAAATTAAAAACAATTTGTGCAAAAGATGTTGTTATGTTAAATATATATATTTTAGAGAAACCTATGCTACACGTGACTTACTAACGAATATTAGCCATTCACGAGAGGTGTCTTTAAATATAAAATACTGCATTTTTCAGTTCCATAATAATTTTATGTATAATCTTCGAGTACCGGTGCCTGAATTTTGCTGTACTGGAACTAGCACGTATACTATGTCTGGGAAACCCTCTTTTAGATAATAGTAAAGTGAAATTATTTTTTGCGTGTTTATACTTGTGACTAAAAGATAAACTTCTACACTTCTTAAAACGAGTACAACATTAGAATCTATTATTCTAATATTTTATGGTATTTGTTCCGTTTTTGCAGCTTTTGCTTTTGGCCACATAAATTTATGCAAATTATGCGAAATCAGACGTGTAAAATATGTTACCTGGATTAAAGTGACGAAGGCATACCGATTTAGCTAATTGTTGCAAAGATAATATATTCTTTGCAATCTTTTAACTGTTTAATTCAGTGAGTGTGTAACCGCTTGAGGACTGAAGTTAAAATAACATTACAAATACACAGTCATAGCTTTTGCAGAAACAAAATGACACCCCAGATGACAGAAAGAGACCTTTATCTGAAATTGGTAATTTTGGGGAATGGTAATTTAGATTAACACATATGGATCAAAAATTAGCAACTGCCTTAAAATATCAATTTTATTATTAATTATCTAAATTAAGAAGTTTAAAAGCTTTAAAAAAATGAATAACAACCAATAATTTATTTATTTATTTATTTATTTTTGTAAAGGGTTAAAAGTGAATACTTATGAAAATTACTTACCGAGAAAATTCGAATTTTAATTCAAGCATGATTTCATAAAATAGCTGCTTGATTACCTTCTAATTTTCATATCTTACAGCAAGTATATTCATATAAAGTTGTTTGTATGTGATATGAATAAACGCTGTTTATATGTTATGCTCTGTATAAATACAATGGTTACAGGTGATTATACAGGGTGATTAAAAAAATGTTGACAAAATGACATGGCGAATCAGGCATACAACAAGGATTAAAAATCACACAGGAACGTAGGGTCGGTAATCACTTATTGCATCACAAATACAGGGTGTTTCATACTGACTCAATTTAGATTGACAGTCATAACTTTCAAAAAACTGAAGTATATCATAATAAAACATTTAACAGACATTCTCACCTTTGTTGTAAATGGGATAACACCAATCAAAAGCGGTAGAAGTTTGCAATATACGCGCCATCAGTATGTACTGGACGCCCCACATTTTGGACTGTGCTGATCAATTAATACAGTATCATCGATTGCTTGAGCAACGTGTTTTTTCCAGAACTTTTCGTGATGTTATCACGTCTCACACAAGATAAGGTATATCGTTCCATTTTCATAGCAATGTTTTAATTTTTCTCGAAATTATGACCGTCGACCCGAGTTCAGTTAGGATGAAACACCCTATATTTGCGTCTCAATAAGTGGTTTACGACCCTATGTTCCTATATGATTTTTTTTATCCTTGTTGTATGCTTGATTTGCCATGTCATTTTGTCAACTTTTTTTTATTCACCCTGTATTTACTTGCATGGAAAATGTTTTTGTAGGGATTTATGGAAAAAAATGCAGAAAAAATTAGGAATGAAATGTACGATTACTTTGATCTCCAGTAAGATAGTTTTCAAAGATTTGGATGAAGTGAGAAGTAATTCTTTATATTTTCAAAGAGTAGAAATTAACTTACAAGAAAATATATAATACATAAAAGTATCATCTTAAGTCTACATTTATGAAATCAAGCTATTTTGCTTGTGAGTATTTTAACACTAGCTTGTTCATTTGCGGTTTTAACTTTTCTACGAATCTAGAAAATCTACACTATATGAAACTGTTTTGAATTTTTATTTATGGTTACTGTCAAAAATAGTTATAAAGTTTCTTGAACTACTTTAAAAGAAATAACTAGCATTTTCTTTTGTCGTACGTGCAGAAAATTTTCTATAAAGTTTTTACTGCGTTTGGAATGCAATAACTTTTATTAAAAAAAAGGTATATGAATGAAAAGGTATGAATACAAAATATACTTTTTTTAGTTGCTAAAATGAATCTAGCATCTTCAGCGTATGTTGTAAGTAAATAAACATATCATTCATGAAAATAAAAATTCATTATTAGCGTTTTTTAAGCGTTTTTTAAGTTCATTTTCAATACCGAAAATGTCATGCTGAACCACAATAATGTATATCTATTGCATGGTAATCCGAGAATATTTACGCAATTTAGAGCACGGACAGACAAACCTCATCCCTAAACATTTTTCAACTATGTTGGAAAGTATTAAAAATACATAAACATATGAAATATGTTCTGAATCATAAAAAAAAAAAAAAAAAAAAAAAAAAAAAAAAAAAAAAAAAAAAAAAAAACTAATATCATGATTGCCAAAACACGAGCTGCTATTTCGGGAGTGCAAACCTTTTACTAGATTTTACACCTAACTTCGTGATATATCGCTGTTACTTGGTAATTCAGTGTAGGGGGCCGCTGGAAACGAAAAGTACCAAATTTAGTTTAGTTTCTAAACGAATAGCAAAGTTGAAAACGCCACTTCAGCAATTTCCGACAACGGTGTACACGAGATGTTTTGTGAAGCCCTATATATAATCTAGAAAATTTATATATACAGATTAATATGCAAAAATACAGTTAAATTTGAAACCGCGCAGCACAACTGAAAACATACTTCCAACAATTATTATTCGTAGGCAGCTCTGTAACCGAAATCTTTTGTGTGACAATGTAAATAAACGAAGAGTACTATGTACGTCATTTTCTATAGTAAGCATATTGTAGTCCAACATAAATATAGCTATCAATTACAATCAATTTGAAATAGTGTAACATCGTAAAAATACACCGCAAACGATTTTTCTCCATAGATCGTAATGTAACGGAATTCTTTCATTTGTCTCTGTAAATAAACTATAAATACAGCTCATATTCAAAATATTGGTATGATAAAAAGGAATAAGAAAAAATTATTTTACATTAATTTATTTTTGATACTAACAAGGGAACCACTTTAGGTGTTGCTCGCACCTAGAATCGAGACCTGGTGCATTTTGTAGCCCTATGCATAACAGTTAGAGAACCGATAAAAATTCTTTGTTAAAATCATATTTTATATATTTTTTTATATTTAAAATTTTTTATTATTGGATTTTTATTTCTTAATTTTACACCAAAAGAGAGTTAAGTCGCCAGATATGGCACTTCAAAATTTTCACTAGCTTTATACTTGTAATAGGTTTACGTCCAAACCATTACAACACGGTGCGTAGCGAAAATACTGAGCTAGGGTTGCCGAAAAACTGTACGGGACGAAAAAGACGCCAATCTTTCCCCGCCAAATATGCAAATACAATAAGTACAAAACTTGTGTGAAAATATAAATTATTTGAAAACAACGTTTAAACACACAATAAAACAAGCAGATTTGATCATACGTATACGTTTCGTGAGTACTAGGACAGTGGTTTTTTTTACCGTACATGCAGTTGGGGGGATATTGTTTTTAAAGTTTTTACACTGAGGATGTGAGTCCTAGCACTCACGAAACGTATACGTATGATCAAATCTGCTTGTTTTATTGTGTGTTTAAACGTTGTTTTCAAATAATTTATGTAAATACAATATTGTATTTTTTTAAAAATCAAATTCGTCGGTTCTTGAAGGAATTTTAAAACTTTTTTCAACATTTTATAGTTATTATTGACTAATTTATATTTTTAACTATTTTTTTTTTTAACTTTTACTTTAACAGCCCGAAAAGTGGTCTCGAAAATTGCATTTTTAGAAAGTTAATCTGCTGTAAAATCAAAAAATATTATTTTAACAAAAAAATTTTATTGATTCCCAAACTTCCTAATATAGAGCTTTAAAATGCACCAGGTTTCAATACTAGGTGCGAGCAACACCTAAAGTGGTTCCCTTGTAAGTAAATGCAATTAAATTTCTTATAAATTAAATCTAGAATGTTCAGATAAGATTTTAACATCTACAAAATATAAAACACAGTACAATAAATTAGATATACAGTTTTCTGAAACGCATCAAAATATTAGAATAAAATTTAGATTGGTTCAAAATATTAGAATATTTTATTTTACGAAACAATATTACCTTATGAACATGAAGTAAATGGTAGCTATTATTTTGTAGCATCCCGTTTAACTTTCATAACAGCATACAATCGACCTCGCATACTATATACAAGGTGTTATCGATAAATATCATTTAGATTTAATAAATTAATCAAAAATGAAGTAAACCAATTTCTGAATTCAATAAGTGAGATTTATTGTTATCATAATCATTTTGTAAATCATTAAGTGTTATTATGGCTTTATATATTTATCTTATGTTTTTGCGTGGGCACGAATGACGTCAGATACCCTTTCTGACGAAAATGAAAACGAGAAATAATGTTCATTATATATTAAAGTTTTGATTATGTAACTTGCTTTTCGTAATCTTTGAATCAGATTTCTTTTGTTGCTTAAAAGTGCATTTAATTGCTATGATAACTACAGTTGTAGTTTTTATGAATTTTAAACTAAGTTATTAGAAATAACACTTGGCGCGTAAACGTGGGGCCGACATAGCTATTATGGATTTAAAAGCTCTGAAACTCGAAAGGAAAAATCTTAGAATAAGTTTTACATCGTGCACGAATAAAGTTACAGAAGAATTAATGAAACTGGACATTGATCTAAAAAGTCTTTCTGTTTTACAGAAACAATTAGAAGATAAATTTGGAAGATTAGATGAATGTCAGAAAAATATAAGTAGCATTCTTCTGAAAGAAGAAGGCTCCGAGAAGGAGTGTGAAGAAGATATTCAAGAAGCCGAAGAATATCGGGATAGGTAACTTGAGTTGAAGACTGGAGAGGAAGAAAAAATGATTTCTTTACAGTCGCCCGTTTTTGAAAATAGAAATGAATCTCTTGAGAAGAGAAGTTTTAAACTGCCGATGATTGAATTGAAGAAATTTAACGGTGATGTTAAGGACTTTTTGTCATTTTGGTCTCAATTTCAGAAGATACATGAAGATAAAAGTATTTCGGACTCTGACAAACTTCAATATTTAATACAAGCAGTTGTTCCGAAGTCAAAAGCAGCCAGAGTGGTGGAGAGCTTTCCAGCTACAGCTGCTAATTATCATCAAGCGATACATTAAATCAAACACGATTTGGAAGAGAAGATCTGCTCGTACATGTCTATATACGGGACTTATTAACAATGGTCATGAAAAATGCTATCGCTGGCCGAGTAAAACCAGATTTGTCAAAACTGTACGACGAATTAGAGGGAAAGTTGCGATCTCTCGAAAGTTTAGGACGTATTCAAGAAAAATACGGAGATTTCCTGATCCCGTTAGTAGAATCGATCCTCCCTGAAGAAGTCCTGATGTCATCGGAAAGAAAACGAAATGCCGAAGATGTAATGCATGAAGAACGTTCCCTCAAAAACTTAATGTGTTTTCTTAAACACAAAGTGCAAAGCGAGGAGATGGTTGCTTTAGCGCGTAGTGGTTTCGGTGCGAATACAACTAATAAAAGATAAGACCGGGATAATAAAACTTCCCCTCCTGCAACGGCTTCATCGCTTTTAAACACTTCTTTTGGAAATACAGGTAAGAGATAATTTACTTGTATATTTTGTGATAAAAAACATTCATCGCGACATTGTTTTACCGCTAGAAATATGACTTTGCAAAATAAGAAAAAAATGTTATTAAATAAAAATGCTTGCTTTAACTCTTTTAAGCCTAACCACATATCTAAAAACTGTAGATTTAAAAGTACCTGTACTAAGTGTAAAAAAATATCAACATTTTCTTATGTGCCCAGATGATAACATTGATAATGCTAGAAAAAAAATGAAATTCATGAAACTAATATTATGACAAATCATTCTTATATTGAAAATGTTTAGCTCATGAAATTAATGGTTAAAGTGAAAAATAAGAATGTGGAACTAAAGGTTCGCGCTATTATTGATTCTGGTTCTCAAAACAGTTATGTTAGTAAAAAGGTGGTTGGGAATCTACATCTTGTTCCTAAGAGGAAAATTAAAATGACCAATTGATTTTTGGGGGGGAGCGAAACCTCAGTTCAAATACATGATGTTTATGATTTAATTATTTCTGATTTGAATGATTCCTTTAATTGTAGAGCTGAGGTATTCTCTGAAAATAAAATTACTGGTTTTGTACCCAAACTTTCTAGTGTGGAGGCACTTATTGAGCTTAGAGAAAAACAAATTATTTTACCTGATCTTGAATCTGAGGATTCGGAAATTAATTTTCTTTTAGATGCCGATTTAATTGGCACATTATTCACTAATAAATGTATGAAATTAAATTCAGGTTTATTTTTGTTAGAAACACGCTTGGGTTGTGTATTAACTGGAAAACCCAATAAAAGTTTGAATAGTAATTATGATAATAATACTGTTTTGTCTGTTGTATCTTTGTATGTAAAAAATGCTTCCAATAATGAGTTATGGGATCTTCAAACAATCGGTATTAGAGAGCCTGTAGAAAGTTTGAAAAATCAATATGAGTATTCTACAATAATAGAGGAATTTAAAACCAATATTAAAATTCATCCAAATCGTAGATATGAAGTTGGTTTACCTTTTAAATCTGATACGATTGAATTACCCTGTAATGAAGAAATGACGTGGAAGAAACATAAAAAAATGTGCCAATGCACACAAAAAGGGGTCTTCTTATTGATTATGAAAATGTTTTCAGAGAATGGGAAGATTTAGAAGTAATTGCGAAAGTAACGGGGGACTTCCAGAAAGGACATTGTTTGCCGCATCGGCCTGTGGTGAAAGTGGACAGTGCTACTTCTAAAATTAGGCCCGTTTTGATGCGCCCGCTAGAGAAAGCGGAAAGTGTTCCTTATATGATATTTTGTATAAAGGCCCGAATTTAATTGAGCAAATACCGGATATTATAGATAGGTTTCGAATTTGTAAAATTGGTCTTTCTGCTGATATCGAAAAAGCCTTTTTGCAGATGAGCATAAACCCGGATCATAGAGATTTTTTACGATTTTATTATCCTTCTGTGAACGAGGAAATTACTTATAGACATTGCAGGGTGTTTTTCGGAGTGAGTTCGAGCCCATTTTTGTTGGCAGCTTCGATATCTCATTTATTAGATAATGTATCTCTTAATTATAGGAATATGGCAGAAAAGTTGAAACATTCATTTTATGTTGATAATTGCGTTACAAGTGTTTCGAATGCTGTGGAACAAGACGAATTTTTCGAGCAGGCTAAATGCATTATGTCTCGAGGGTGTTTTAATTTGAGAAATTGGGAAAGTAATGTTAAATCTCAAAATGGTTCAAAGAGTTCGGGTGTAACAAAATTGCTTGGGATATTGTGGGATCTTGATTGGGTAGTGTAATTAAGTAATAATAAGTAAATTAAGTGTAATTTAACTTTTGATAAAATATGTTAGAAAAATTTGTGAGTCTAACAGTTTTTGGGGTGAATCCACACGCTCCTCACTAATTCATATACTATAAACGCAAACTGCGCGATGCCTCATCACAACAATAAAAGAATAATTAAAGGCCTTACCTTCTATGTATAGATATCCGTTTTTCAGCTCGCGGTTAGTCAGGGCGTCTAAGAATTATGGAGTATCCCGTATCATCATATATTCGTATATCTTTACTCCTTCAGGTCTCAGTGCATCAGGCTTAAAATAGGAATCATGTAACAGACGGTTTATTGCGTCTGTACTCCATTGAAACTACTCATATTGTAGGAAAGGAAAAAAGGAGAAGTTTAATTAGAGATACTAAGAAAGAGATTACATTTTGTACGTCTTCACTTGTGTGAGGACGTTTTAAAAAGTGAATATTACATATGTTTTTCCGCGCGTGTTACATCATTAAAATTGATAACCATATGGATGTATTTTCGGCACTTTGAGGTAATCAACCAATTATACATAATTGGATATTTATGAAAGTTACAAGGAAGTAAAGTCTGATAAAATAGTGTTCAGTGTAACAGTCAATTATAATGTTTATAAGTTTATAACGCGAACCAGAATAGAACATAAGTGCTTGCGAGTCTGGTTTAAAACATATCTCACATAAGGCGAAGAAAGATGAAGAGATGCAGTTTCTGTGCATATTACATCTGTCGACTACTAAGTGTTTCTTTTTCGCTATGAACTCTAATGATGTTTTTCTGCAGTAGAAAGAGGGAGAAAATGGGTATCCAAAACTCTTGATAAGGGGATTATATGAATATATCTTCTATCAAGTTCCCCCTTAAGCCCCTAATCAAGATTGATCTGTAATTTTAATTTGTCTCTGTTCTCTTGAAATTCAGGCTTGGGTTCTGGCTTCGTCAAAATGTCTGCCAGCATAGATTTGCTCGGACAATAACGTAATTCTATGGTACCATTTTCTTTCATATACTTAATCATGTGATATTTTAGATCGATGTGTTTTGTCTTGTTGGTGTATTTTTCAGATTCTATCATTTTTATGCAGGATATGTTATCTTCATATACAATTACGGGTAGGTTTTGTGGTAAATTCAAATCTTGTAAAAGTTTTATTATCCACATAAGTTCTTGTGCAGCGTTTGCTGCGGCTACGTATTCAGCTTCTGCTGACGATTGCGCAATGCAAGTTTGGCGTTTGGTTATCCATTGTATCGGATTTTTCCCAAGAAGGAATAAATTCCCTGATGTTGATCTTCGTGTTTGCGTATCACCGGCCCAATCGGCATCGGTGTACACTTCCAAAATTGGTGTACATTCAGTGCTGATTATGAGATTTAGGTCCTTTGTGTGGTAGAGGTACCTGATCAGTCGTTTAACACCTTTCCAGTCTTTTTCCGACGGATTTTCGTTCTTTCTGCTAAGAACATTTACAGCCAGTAGTATGTCTGGCCTAGTTATAGTTGCAATGTATAATAACGCGCCTATCGCTTTACAATAATTTATGTTGTTTGGCATTGGATCTTTATCCTTTTCTGATCTTAAGAAGCCCGTTTCCATGGGTGTTCCGTAAGGTTTTGATTCCTCTAAGTTAAACCTTTTAACGATTTCCATTATTTTTGTTGTTTGGTTAAGGTTAAAGCCGTTATGTGTTTTCTTAATTTTTATCCCAAGATAATTACTAATTTCCCCCAAATCTTCAAGTGTATATTGTGTTTTTAACTTGTTTATTACTTCTTCAATTTGCGCATTGTTTCCCGCTATGAGAATGTCATCTACGTACACAACTACGTAGACTATATTTTCCCCCTGTCCTTGTGTAAATAGGCAGGTGTCTGCCTTGCTTTGCATAAAATTTAGTTCTCTAAGAGATTCAGTAATTTTTGTGTACCAGGCCCGGGCTGCCTGTTTAAGCCCGTATATGGCCTTTCGGAGTTTACAGACTTTATCGGGTTCGTTTGTGTTCACGTACCCTTCCGGTTGTGACATGTATACCTCTTCTTCTAGGTCTCCGTGCAGGAACGCGGTTTTTATGTCGATGTGCCTGACACTAATGTTATGATAGGCTGCGGCAGTGAGGAAACATCTTAAGGTGGTGTGGGATACTACTGGGGCGTAAGTCTCGTCAAAGTCGACCCCGTATTTTTGTTTAAATCCCTGAGCTACTAATCTCGCCTTGTAACGCTTTACTTTCCCAGATTCATCATATTTAGCCTTGTAGGTCCATTTGGATCCAATTACTTTGGCTCCCTGTGGTGGTTTTACCAAAGACCATGTTTCATTTTTCATAAGCGAGTTTATTTCGTCGCGTGTCGCTTCAATCCAATTCATTTTTTCTTGTGGGTTTTCAATGTTTAGCATGTCGTGCCAACCTTTCGGTTCATATACCGGATCATGCCGGACTGCATAGGCAAACCTGTCCGGTGGCACGCCTCTATTATGCCTTTCAGATCTTCTCAATTGTTGTGTATGTTGAGACGCGGATGGTGTATCTGAAGAATTTTGGTTTTGTGTTAGATCAAATTCGATTACGCTTGTGTCAGTCTGTCGTGTGTGTTTGTTTGTTTCTGACATTAACTCATTCGTGTTTGAACTTTCATCAGCATTTATATTACCCATGTTATTTTCCGCGAATTTTACGGTTCTAGCTAAAATGACTCTTTCGTCACTAGTAAATATTCTGTACGCTTTCGATCGGTTGTCGTAACCTACGAAAATGCCTTTCTCTGCTTTATCATCTAATTTGCCGCGTTTTGATTTGTGGATGTATGCGTACGCAGTACAGCCGAATACTTTAAGATATCTTAAATTTGGTTTTCTGTTTAGCCAAAGCTCATATGGCGTAGTGCTAATAGATTTGGAAGGCAAGCGATTCTGCAAATGATTTGCGGTGCAGATTGCTTCTCCCCATAATTTATGTGGGAGGTTAGCTTCGCTTAACATGCTTCTAGTCATGTCTAACAGTGTCCTGTTTTTCCTCTCAGCAATGCCATTTTGACTTGGACAGTATGGTACGGTGAGCTGGTGTTCGATTCCGTTACATTTAAGATAGTTTTCTAATTCATCGTTGACATATTCCCCGCCATTGTCGGATCTGATGGCGGTTGGGAATTTTCCAAACTTATTTTTGACGGTTGAGATGTATTCCCTCAATTTTTCATATGCTTCGCTCTTTTTCGACATTAAGTAGATAACACAAAATTTGGAATAGTCGTCAATGAATGTTATGAAGTACCGCTTTCCCCCTATGGTGGGTGTATTTATCGGCCCACATACGTCACTGTGGATTAATTCTAGCCTTTTCGTGGCTCTATGTGCACCCGATTTGGGAAATGGGGCGTCGTTGGTTTTGGACTTTATGCATACCTCACATTCTTTGTCGTGTCGGCAGTTGTTTATGGTAATTCCGTTCACTAGTTGTTTTTGTACAATGGTTTTAATTGTTTCGTAGCTTCTGTGGCCTAACCGCCTGTGCCACAACTCAATACATTTTGTGTTTGAACACTTATGCGTAATGTTTACATGATTGCTTTCAAATTGATTATCATTGTTTACTTGTA
This sequence comes from Maratus speciosus, assembly GCA_963932465.1. Lineage (NCBI taxonomy): Eukaryota > Metazoa > Arthropoda > Arachnida > Araneae > Salticidae > Maratus > Maratus speciosus. Next base: position 525,361,014 of record OZ010786.1, read on the forward strand.
CTTCATATAAATTGTTCTTTAATCTACCTTGAAGAATTACTTCATCGTTATGTATAATGTCGCATGTATCTTTTTCAAATTTAACTTGACATCCGTTTTTCGTTGCCCTGCTTACTGACAGCAGGTTAGTTTCGATTTCAGGCACAAACAGTACGTCACGAAGTATAATCTGCCTGTTGTTTTTTCCTGTGTGAATTACAATTTCCCCTGAGCCATATGAAATTAGTTTATTGCCATTCGCGACTGTTACGTTAGTTTCTGTGTCGCTAGTCATATTTGAAAACATTTCTTTGGAGTTGGCAATATGGCTAGAGCTTCCGCTATCGATAATAAAAGTTTGTTTATTTGCGGGTCGTTCAATTAACAACGCAACATTTTTATTTTCATTTCCTATCTGTCTTGTATCTTGCGGTTTCGCGGTTTTGGCCGGGGCATTTTCTTCAAAACATAGAGAGGTGGTGTGATTTTTATTTTTGTAAAATTTATTATTTTGTACTGGATTATTATTATTTTTCCGTTTCAGGAACCAACAATCGTTGTACGAATGGTTCTTCATTTTGCAATAGGAACAAAATTTGTTACCTCTCTTGCGGTCTGTGTTAACTATTTTTTCTCGAGCCTTGTATGCTTTAGTACTATGTTCCGAGTTTTCGGAATTTTCAACTCTACGAGTATACTCATCAAATAATTTGCTTTTAATAAAGCTGGGCGTCAATTCATCTTCATTTCTCGACTCTAACGCCGTAATCAATGTGTCATATGACGGCGGTAATGAGCACAAAAAGAGTGCAGATATATGAGAGTCGGTAACATTTTCTCCGATCTCAGCTAATTTGTCGATAAGTTCCATTAATTTCGTGATGTGTGCGATTAAGTTCCCTCCTTCGTTTAGCTTTGTGCTATACAATTTTCGAAGGAGGTACAATTTGCTTGAGAGATTGGACCGTTCGTGAATATTTTTCAAAGTGTCCCAAGTCTCTCGAGCCGTGTTTAAATGTTTGATGTTAATTATCTGCCCATCTTCAATACTGAGATTGATTAGTGCCCGTGCTTTCCTGTCTTTCTTATTCCAATTTTCAGTCAAAGGGTCTGGAGCTTGATCGGTAATGACATCAAATAGCTCCTCTCTAATTAAAAGCATTTCTAATTTAAACCGCCAACAAGAATAGTTATTGGCGTTAAGTTTTTCAATGGCTGCACTATCTTTTGCGTAAGCCATAATTTTTCTTTCCTTTAAGTCAATTAGATACTTTTTCCTTCACCTGACTACCGGATTTATTTATCTGGCTTAATTTGCCTAAATGGATATCTATATTTGTTTAATTTACTAAATGAGACATTAAATCAGTCTCATAATCAAAATATGTTAGAAAAATTTGTGAGTCTAACAGTTTTTGGGGTGAATCCACACGCTCCTCACTAATTCATATACTATAAACGCAAACTGCGCGATGCCTCATCACAACAATAAAAGAATAATTAAAGGCCTTACCTTCTATGTATAGATATCCGTTTTTCAGCTCGCGGTTAGTCAGGGCGTCTAAGAATTATGGAGTATCCCGTATCATCATATATTCGTATATCTTTACTCCTTCAGGTCTCAGTGCATCAGGCTTAAAATAGGAATCATGTAACAGACGGTTTATTGCGTCTGTACTCCATTGAAACTACTCATATTGTAGGAAAGGAAAAAAGGAGAAGTTTAATTAGAGATACTAAGAAAGAGATTACATTTTGTACGTCTTCACTTGTGTGAGGACGTTTTAAAAAGTGAATATTACATATGTTTTTCCGCGCGTGTTACATCATTAAAATTGATAACCATATGGATGTATTTTCGGCACTTTGAGGTAATCAACCAATTATACATAATTGGATATTTATGAAAGTTACAAGGAAGTAAAGTCTGATAAAATAGTGTTCAGTGTAACAGTCAATTATAATGTTTATAAGTTTATAACGCGAACCAGAATAGAACATAAGTGCTTGCGAGTCTGGTTTAAAACATATCTCACATAAGGCGAAGAAAGATGAAGAGATGCAGTTTCTGTGCATATTACATCTGTCGACTACTAAGTGTTTCTTTTTCGCTATGAACTCTAATGATGTTTTTCTGCAGTAGAAAGAGGGAGAAAATGGGTATCCAAAACTCTTGATAAGGGGATTATATGAATATATCTTCTATCAAAATTGAGTAACAATGAAAATTTCACTAAAAGATTAATTTTGAGCTCTATGCAAAAAATTTTTGATCCTATTGGAATATTGTACCCAGCAACTTTGCCACCCAAAATTACATTGCAACAAACCTGGAAATTGGGTCTAGGTTGGTCTATTCTCCATCACCGGAGGAAATTCAAAGACCTTTTAAAAAACGGTTCGGTGAAATAAATATATTAGAGGACGTTCAAATTCCGCGATATGTTGAAATAAATGAGCCTACCGAGATGCATGTTTTCGTGGATGCATGCAAAGAGGCATATGCGCAGCTTGCGTATTTTTATGTTTTCGAACTATAACCCCGGAAAATATAAAAATTCAATTAATTAGAACAAAAGCTAGAGTTGCTCCTATAAAGCAAGCGTCAATTCCGAGATTAGAATTAATCGCGTGTAACATCGGAGCTAGGTTGGCACATTCAGTACAGCAAGCACTTTGTGTCCAGAACATGAAAACAATTTTTTGGAGTGACTCCATGGTTGCGTTGTACTGAATAAGAGAATACGGTGAATGGTCCGTTTTTGTTTCGAACAGGGTGAAAGAAATAAAAAGTATTTTCCCCAATAGCGAATGGCGCCATGGGCCAGGAAAAATGAATCCTGCGGATTTGATTTCGCGTGAGTGTTCTCCCCAGCAATTGCTAGAATCTCGGTGGTGGGAAGGGCCGAAATGGCTCATGGAAGAAAGGGAATGACCCAGGACGGAGACTCTAGATAGTGAAACTCCTGAGATTACTAGTGAAAGGAGAAAAGTGAAATTGTGTAATGTAAATACAACAGTCAAAAATATTCCTTGGTACGCTAGGAAATTTTCAAAATTTGAATCTATTATTAGACTAGTTGCTTGGGTATTAAGATTCATAAATAATGTGAAATCGCGACAAAATGCAAGGAAAAATGGTAAATTATCATTTGAGGAATTAGAAAATGCTGAAAAAACTTTAATTTCAATTGTACAAAGTGGGTTTTTTCCAGATGTAGATTCGATACATAACGTAATCTCTTTTAAAGATGAAGACGGTATAGTTAGAATAAAGATAAGAATTACAGAACGCATTGATACACCATATTTCTTGTGGGAAATTATTTTACCTGATGACTGTATTTTCACGGTTAGACTGATAGAACATCTCCATATAGCGAATTATCATGCTGGAACTCAACATCTTCTAAGTATTTTGATAGAAAAATATTGGATTAAAAGAGGTAGAAAAACTGTTCGAAAAGTAGTAAATAAATGCATTCCTTGCCAGCGCTACAAATTTAAATCACGTAAATCCGATCCAGTGCCACTGCCAGATCGGATTATCTTGGCACTCGATCGGATTAAAGATTCGAACATTTTTGAAATTGTTGGCGTTGATTTAGCTGGACCTTTATTTATTAAAAAGGCAGATAAAACCTGGATAGTGCTCTATACTTCTGCAGTCTATCGAGCTGTCCATCTACATCTTGTCTCCTCTCTGTCAACTGATGCATTTTTGCTGTCTTTGCGACGTTTCATCGCAAGAAGAGAAAGACCTAGAATAATGTATTCTGATAATGGTATCAGTTTCAAAGGTGCCAATAATGATCTGGCAAAAATTGATTGGCAAAAATTGACTCGTTTCTCCGACTTGAAACGAATCGTTTGGAAGTTCAACCCTCCCTCAGCCTCCTGGTGGGGTGGCTGGTGGGAAAGTCTGATCCGTGTTATCAAAGAGCTCCCACGAACACTCGGTAAAGCTGTCGTGACTTTTGAGGAACTGCAAACAATTTTGTGTGATTGTGAATATATTATAAACTCTCGCCCTCTCACATGTCAATCCGAAAATCCAGAGGATTTAGTTCCATTACCACCGAACATGTTTTTAGTGCTAAACTCTAATTCTAGTGTCATGGACATTGATGAAGTTGACGCAAAACAGTTTAGCAAAAGGCTGCGATACAGAATTAAGCTCATGGAACAATTGAGAATGCGCTTTCGAACTGAATATCTCGGTCAACTTTTTATAAGGCAGCGTGAAATTGCCCAGTTACCCGATTTGAAGCTGTGTGAACTTGTGCTGATTGGGGGCGATGTACAAAAATGTCTCAATTGGCCGCTTGCAAAGATTGTGCATCTAATTCCTGGAAAGGATGCCAAAATTAGAACTATCAAATTGAAAACTGAACATTGTGTGGCTATCAGACACATAGAGCGAGTTTTTCCATTAGAATTATCGCCTACTAATTTTTATCCTTCTCCTTTTCAGCTAGAAAGCAGTAATCAAGGTCCTCTGATGGGGACATATTCTTCAGACTTGAAGACTGAATCTGAGCAACCCGATTTGGTCGTGTGACCAAAATGACCCAGAGATTTTGAAAATAGAACATAGTTTTGAGTAGCTAGTCAGCAACTCAAAAGGGAGGAGAGTGTTATCGATAAATATCATTTAGATATAATAAATTAATCAGAAATGAAGTAAAGCAATTTCTGAATTCAATAAGTGAGATTTATTGTTATCATAATCATTTTGTAAATCATTAAGTGTTATTTATTGCTTTATATATTTATCTTATGTTTTTGCGTGGGCACTAATGACGTCAGATACCCTTTCTGACGAAAATGTAAACAAGAAATAATGTTCAGTATAAATTAAAGTATTGATTAGGTAACTTGCTTTTCGTAATCTTTAAATCAGATTTCTTTTGTCGCATAAAAGTGCATTTAATTGCTATGATAACTACAGTTGTAGTTTTTATGAATTTTAAACTAAGTTATTAGAAATAACGCAAGGTTTTTACAAACATTTCTATCAATATTTGCCCAAATATACTTTATACGTGCCACTAACTCATTTTTACTTGAAGGAGGATATTCTTGGAATTTTTTCTTCATTATACACCATAAGTTTTCGATGGTATTAAGGACGGGAGAGTTTGGTGGCCAAGGAAGTACCTTAATGTTGCTTTGGAGGAACCAATTCTTAGTTGACACCGAGGTATGTGGTGACGCTAAATCTTGTTGAAAGGTAAAATCATCTTCAAATAAATCTTCTGATGATAGTATCATGTAATATTCCGAAATTTCTTTATATATCTGAGAGTTAACCTTTTCGTAGACTATGCATAACTTTCTAGCTCCTTTTGCACTCATGCAACTCCAAACCATGACACTCGTTGCAAATTTTACGGGACGTTTAAGGCATTCTTTATCAAATGCTTCTTGCTTCATTCTCCAAACTCGAATGCCTTGATTAGCATATGAAACACAAAACATACTTTCATCAATAAATAATATTTTTTTCCAATGTTCATCTCTCCATAAACGTCTTAATTTACACCAATTCAATCTTTTACGCTTTTGTTCTGCAGTCATGAGAGATTTTGTTTTCGATACCCGACATTCAAACTTAAATTTACGGAGATGTCTTATTGTTGTCCATGTAGAAACTTCAACTACTTCTTCTTTCCATTTTTCGGTGCAAGAACCGCACACTTTTAAAACGTTTTTTTTTAACTGTACGCTTCAGTTTCCTGTCATCTCCAGCAGATGTTTTTGGTTTTCAGCCGCCATTTCGGCGATTATTTAGAAAATTTCCATTTTTTGAATACTGTGTTAGTATTCTACTAACGCTTGATTGCGAACAATGTAAATAATTCGTTATATAACATTGATTTTTACCTCGTCGATACAAATCAACCATACGAAGTTTAATAGATTCAGGAATCACTAGAATCATTTTAAGACGAAAAAGCAAACAAACTGCAAAAAGAGTACTGATTTTAAATAAAATCGTCTTAATTTAATCAATGATGCCACCAGTTATGAATTGGTGATAATTAAAGAGAATTAATGTGAAATATTCTAATATTTTGAACCACTTGAATAAATATTCTAATATTTTGACTTTTCAAATTTTTTTTCAACTAATCTTTTCAAAAATGGTATTAATTTTAAGATAATAAATAGGTTTAATCAATAATAAGTTTTTAATAAAAATATCATTTGTATTTTTGCATTAAAAGACATTAAATTACCAAACGATATTTTCAATTAGCAAAAAAAAAGTAATTGTTCTAATATTTTGAATATGAACGGCACTACGCACTTCATTTCCAATTCCAATCATCCCACAGTAACCATTAGTGGCAAATATGAATTGCTTGAAAATCCGAGTATATTTATAGATCTATAGCGCGAATAAACGACATTTAAAGATACAAACCGAATTCATTAACACATTTCAGATATGTTGATAGAATGTTGAAAATTATTTTTTTTTCTTTACTTTCAGTTTTTTAATAACCGCAGAAAAAAAATATTTTCTCTCAATTTAAAAAACCATTTAATATTACAATACTTAATTTGAATGTATACATAACGTGATAAGTTTATTCTTTTATAATTGATATGTTTATTCTTTTATAATTGTATATTTTTGTGAGAAGAAATTAATTTACGTTTTAAGCATAATCTAAATGTTTAACATTTATGTGAACTTTTCCAGAATACATTAATTTAGAAATATGAGTGACATCAGAAAAATCTGCCTTTATTGTTCATTAGACACGGATATGATAATACTTAAGAAGTTTGTTACAGATCGATATGAAAAGGCGCCATGCTGAATAAGCACTGAATAGAAAGGTGACCTTGACGCTAGAAATATGGACGGTCTGATGTTAATTGAGCACATAACTATGCTTGACGAGGGTTAATTTGATTTACCGTGAGACATTTAGTCATCAAGATAAAACGCTACGATTTATTTGTTTATGTTTAATAAGTAAACAGGATAAAAATTATGTATTTGTTTTGAATTAGTGAAGTCTTGTGACATTATTCAGAGCGCGAATTGTAATAATGAAAACTATTTTGTAAGAGGTATTTTGAAAAAATAATTATATTTTTAAATTCGTGTTTGCTAAAGAATTTCTTAGTTAAGATTTACAAAAAGGGATTTGGATTTCCCGGTAATTTATGAGGACTGTTGGCGATGTTTCATTCACTTTATTAAATGCTCGAATTTCTGCATGGTATACAGTAGCATATTCGAATGCCACATATAAATAGCTTATTATGTATCTCATCTATTTACAGCGTCATAATTTAAAAAAAAAACTCCAAAGTATTTTCTGTGGCTTGCATGAGATATATCGCTATAACACTGTTAAGAAATACTATTTAAAGATGTTCAGTATACTAAAACCTTCTTTGCAAAAATACCTAATAAAAACTAAATATAATTGAGGGAAAAAATCTGCAAAAATATTTTTCTAGCTACAAATTATCTCTTCGACTAATATTGTTAAATCTGGCATATCTTACTGATTTATCTTTTTTCAGTAATACATAATTGAAGCATAATGTAAAACATATTCCAAGCAGACGACAAATTTTGAATGCAGCGAAATAAGTTAATAATTTATTGCAATTTGTTTTTCTAAAATACTAATTTTAATTCATGGGTTTCTGTTTAACAACATTTGTGTTGTGATTTATAGATCACGTGTGTATAATTATACATGTATAGAACGCTCAACACTTTATATAAATACTGTTATACAAATCACGTCGTATGCAAAAAAGTAGTTCAACTTAAAAATGCATACCATAGCTGAAAACGGGTTTCCAGCCACTACCTCTAATAGACAGTACTTCGAATATACACTGTAAAAAATTCCGAACAGTATTCCTGTAGGAATTGGAAAAATAGTTGCCCTTATCGTACCGGAAAATTTTCCGACCCAGCTCGGAATAAAATCCGTAAAAAAAGAAAACATTCATTAAAAAGGTACTTTACGGATTTTATTCCAATTTTACGGATCTCATACCGATTTTACTGATTTTATTCCGAGTTGTGTCTGAAATTTTTGCGGTACGATAAGGGCAACTATTTTTCCGATTCCTACAGGAAATCTGGTCCCTTTTTTTTTTTTTTTTTTTTTTTACAGTGTAGTACTATATTCGAAATATTTTGTGTGTCGCAGTAAATAAATGATAAATGCTATACACTTCACCTTCTAGAGAAAACATCTTGTAGTAAACCGCGGTAATGTGCATCAATTTCCTTATCTATAAAATAGTGTAATATTATTAAAGTACGCTACAATCAGTTTTATCCAGGAGATTATTATGTAACCGAATTCTTTTGTGTAACCCTGTAAATGAATGATAAATGTTTTGTACCGTATAATCTACTAAAAGTATGTTTTAGTGTACATCAGTAATGTACTACTGCGGTAAAAAAAAAAAAAAAAAATCCCTGCCGGCCCAGCCTACAGGCGGAAGTAGATTTCGAAGTTAAGTATACTAATTTCACAAACAAAAACCAAATCATGATTAGAGAAAACCCCACTTTTTATCCACTTTTACCACAATTTTATCTGGCCGCTTTTGACGAGTTTTATTCCATTTTTATATTAATAACTGGTTTTATCACAATCATGTAAGGGCGGTATTCAAAAAAATAGTTTTCCATGCACAACTCGAAATTTTCTGGCATAACTCCAGATTCATTTTTGATAGGAGAAATATGAAACTTGTTGACGTGATTTTTGAAGAGATTTATAAGCGACCTGTGTTTTTAATTTTCGTTCAATTAATTAAAACTTGATATATAAACAATTATTTTCTCAGTAAGACAACATTTTTCGTTTCTAACACAATCGCTTCGGGAATTCCGTTCAAAATGCCCACTTTGGCATCATTTTTTGAAATATATTCTGCCTCTGTCAAAAAATCGATCATTACGGTACATTATATAGTTTCTGAATAAGCGAATCTACCAATTGGATGCGTTTGAGAGCAAAAATGAATTTAAAAATGAGTCAGAAAATAAGCAGCTTGGATTTGAATACTCCCTTAATACGATGATTTTTCCAACACAATCCTCTTCGGGAAATTCGGTTCAAAAGGCTCACTTTGACAGCATGTTTTAAAATATATTCTGCCTCTATCAAAAAATTGACCATTACAGTACATTATATAGTTTCTGAGTAAGAAAAGGTACCAATTGGAAGCCTTTGAGAGTAAAAATGGATTGTAAAATGAGTCAGAAAATAAGCAGTTTGGATTTCAATACACCCTTACGATGATTTTTTTCTTCAACCACTATGTATTTTTAATTTGTTTTTGCTGTAAGAATTGGTCCTATCCAAAACTTGTCTATATAGATGTTGTAGCTAATATTAAGAAGACATATGATAAATTCATGGGGATTTTATATCTTTTGAATTGATGGAGTTATGGATTTTTTTCTTCTTCAAACGCCCTTTTTGTTTTTGTTTTCGTTTTTAATTTTTTTTGCGGTACGAATTGGTCCTATCAAAAACTTGTGAATATAAAAGTTGTAGATAATGTTAAGGAGATTCATGATGAAATTAATTGGATTTGATATCTTGAGAATTGACAAAGTTATGAATTTTTTTCATCTTCAAACGCCCTTTTTGTTTTCGTTTTAAATTTTTTTTTTGCGGTACGAATTGGGCCTATCAAAAACTTGTGAATATAAAAGTTGTAGATAATATTAAGGAAATTCATGATAAAATTAATTGGATTTGATATCTTGAGAATTGACGAAGTTATGAATTTTTTTCTCCCAAAAACCCTATTTTTTGCGCCCCTTGAGCCCATTTTTAACTTTATCAAAACTCTGTGATACATAAATTTTTGGCCCTATTTTTAGAAGTAATAAAAACTTTAAACTGATTCGATATGTACAAAATTTAATAAGTTATGGAGTTTTTTCGGTTTTCACAAAACCCCTCCCTATTTCCATCACCTTGGTCCGATTTTGTCCATTAACGAACTTGACCGAGATTTTATGCCCCTTGATTTTATGTATCAGTTTGGAAGAGATTGGTGCAGAATTGTGGAAGTTATCGTGTCCAGAAGAAAGTGATATATATAGATACATAGATAGATAGATAGATAGATAGATAGATAGATAAAGTTTTTTACTGAGGGTGGTTTTGGGCTTTAGGGGTCATGATCGGTGTAGATCTGCAAAAATTTTTCAGAAATTCCAACATAGGAACGACGCCAATAGGTAGTATTTCATACGAAATGTACCTAAAATATCCAGAATCCTTGATATCGTCTGAAAACTTTTATAAACATTTTTACCGCTTTTATAAACATCTGGAGTCAGGAATTTATTTCTTTTTATCTTCTGAAAATAAATTTGTTTTGAATGATAAGGATTGTCACTATGTTGAATTTCCGAAAAGGCGAATGTTATTAAGCAAAGAACACCTATTGAATTTTGTTTTCTTAAAACAATTTCGGCTACAAATATTGAAAAAATATTTAAAAGACGACGGTGTATCAAAAATAACAGTATTTGATTGATATAAAAAGTTAAAAGAATGTAGAGAATTCGACGTAGATGATACGTGATTTGGTAGACCATCCACATCGACTAGCCCTTTGCAATTCGGCTTCTCTTACGCAAATGTTATTCACTCGGCATTACTTTTTAAAAAGAAGTTTGCTTCAAGTACACAATTTCAAAAATGCTCTGATTAAATAAGGAAAATTTAATTTTCTTTATTACTGGTGCCAAAAACAAGGTTTGCAAAGAAAGATGATGTCGCCGCAGCGGCGACAACGGAGTTCAAAGTGTTAACTAACGAGACAATAAAGTCAGAGAATTGGTGTTTGGTGATCATCGCTGGACAATAAGAGACATTACTGAACAAATTCCTGTATCATTTGGTTCCTGACAAGCAATTTTAAAAGATCATTTAGGCCAATGTCAGACGGGCTTCTTTTTGCCTTTGTATTATCCATTAACAATGCTATAGCATTGTTAATGGATAATACGTAGGCAAAAAAGCAGGCAAAAAGACACCCGTCTGACATTGGCCTTAGGATTGTGAGTCATCGCTTCACGAGTTGTTCCAAGTACACAAGTAGCCCGAGAGATGCTTTCTCAAGGTGATTGCTGTCTAAAATGCATTATTACCGGTGATGAAGTTTGAATATATATTTTTAATACAGAAACAGCTCAAGAATCTAGTGAATGACGCTTGAAAGGTGAAGGAAGGCCGAAAAGATCACAGTCCCTCAAAAATGATAGTAATGTTGACTGTCGTGGTATTGTGTATATGGAATCCCTACCAGTTGGCCAGACAGTCAGAGTGTTTTTTGCGCCGTTGAAGCAATTCGTCGAAAAGGGCCAGAAATATGGCGAGAAAGTCATGGGTTTTTCACAACGATAATGAGCCTTCTCATAGTGCAGATATTATTCCTGATTTTTTAAACAAACATTCAACAAATACGGTGATTTAAGTTCCGTATTCATCAGATTAGGCACTATGACTTTTTCTTACTTCCATGGTTAAAATTACCTCAGCGTAGTCATTTTTTTGAGTCCACTATTTCGACAAAAGTAAATTCACTACGAGCTCTGAAGCGATATCACAAAATTGACTTTAAGGCGTGTTTTGATGATTGGAAAAGCATCTAAAGAAGTGCTTTGCTATCAAAAGACATTGCTTTGAAGGAGATAAATGTTGTTCAATAAATTAATACCCCTTTTTATGCCACCACTGCGGATACTTTTCAATCTCAATAGTACATCAATTTCATTATGTTTGACCATTGATGTAAGACCATTAAAATATACGTCAACGATTTTTTCCCATATACCATAATATAACCGAATTATTTTGATTGCCCCTGTAAAAGAACTAACTATAAATGCTACACACATGATACTCTAGAGTAAGCACCTTGTAGTACATGTCAGTGGCATATATCCATTTTAATTTGTGTGAGAGTGTGTAACATCATCAAAATATGCTGCAAAACGATTTTTTTTCATCTAATAATTCAAATCTAAATGTAGGAAAGCGTCGGTAACCAATCCGGGGCGGACAGTGCCATCTATATATTTAAAAGAAAAGGCTGTTGTATAAATAATCTACCCTGAGTTTTTTACTGAACCGATTTTGCTATTTTTTTTTAATGAAAGCTGTTTATTTGTAAATATACCCGCACCAGATGTTTTTAACACTTTCCAAGAAAGTTGAAAAGTCTTTATGCATTCGGTTTGTCTGTTCGTCTGTCCGTCTGCCTACACTCTAACCCCCGTAAATATACTCCGATTTTCATTCAATTGATAGTCCATTTTTAGAGTCACCTAACAATGTTTGGTATTGCATATGAAGTATGTGGGATTAATATTTCATTTTCAGGGCTACCAAAAAGAATTCCAATACATTATGGTATATGTAGAAAAATTGTTTGCAGAGTATTTTAATGACATTAATGTTCCATAATCTATGCTTGAAGCATGATTTTCTTTCTTGTTTAAACATAATCCCATTTTTATATTTTAATTTAAACTTTAAATTTTTTTTTCAAAATTTCTTCAAAATCAAAATCAATTCAATCAAAATCAATCATCAATTTCGAAATTCTTCAATTAGATCAATAGAAGAGAAATAATAAATTATGTATTCAGACACGTGACTTTCTGGATGTACTTTTTCCTTTGCAATTTATTTTCGGTATATATAAAAAATATATGCACGTGTACTTTATTTTTATAAAGAATAAAAATTCATATTTATTGCAGAAATCACCAGAATATTGTTTATTGAGTTTATTTTATTTGTATGTATTACTAGAAGACCCGCCCGGCATTGCCCGGGGTCAGTAAATAATAACCTTCAACAAAACGCAAGTTTGTTTGATTTTATATCTTTTGAAATTCTTTTAAATGAACCTGATTTCGGAGGGTCTCCATTGCGTTCCGCAGCGCCTAGTGTGTTCCCAACAAACTTGTTTCCGAACGCACCTGTAACTGGGTCCCCGCTACCTATGGCATCATGTACCAGAAGTGCTTCGCATGTGCCGGAGACAATCGAAACCAAGTTGTATGAGCAAAAGCCCCGTAGTAATTAAGCCCATAGAATTAAAAAAAAACGAATGCATCATTAATGTTAGGAGATGCTGGTAACTGAAGTCTAAGTCAAACTTTCATAATACAGAAAGTCACTGAATTGTAATCTAAGTTGAATGAAACAAATCCCATTGAAATTCAGTTCTTAGAATCCGAGGAAAAATGCTCCCCCAAATCGTGGAAGATGCCCCCTCCCCTAGTAAATTTCATGAATTATTTTTAACAATAACATGATATTTAATAAACGGATGAAATACCTTATCTATAGTTACCTTTAAAGTACCACGATTTTTAATTCACGGCTGTAGTGAGTAAACGTAAGTTGATGCCGAAAAAGGAGATTAATGTTCGAAAAATTGGTAGCTGAGGTATGAAGAAAGACTGGGCCCCGGAAGCCAGGGTCTTAACTGGAATGTAGTTGGATATAAGAAAATATTTTTGTAGTTTTACAGTAGCTGTAGGACGCTTAAACTGTGTTAACGAAAATTGTAATAGAATAGTTTCTAAAGAATCTGCAACAATGGCCCCCAGAAAGGAGATTAATATTAAAAATTGGTGATAGCTGAAGTCTGAGAAGTTGTTTTGTCATTCACATAGTAGCAGGAGGACTTAAGAAGTTGTTACAAAAAGCTAGTGAATCGGGCCGTTTTTAAGGGACCCATAACAAAGGGCCCAAAGAGGGCTAACTGATAGTAAAGAGCTGGGTACTAAAATGAATACTTATTAAAAGGTCTAAGTTCTTAGCACTTTAGATATTCAATTAATCAATATTAAGAATAGTGTATGAATTAATTATTAGAATAAAATTTTAAAGAAATGCACAAAAATGAGGGGAAATGCTTAAAACAGGGCCCTAGGATCCAGTAAAAATAAGATAGTATCGGTCCGAAGGGAAAAGTCTCAATTTTGAAATTTTGCATTGAGAATTCGAGAGAATTATGTGGTGAAAAACCCATATCGCACAAAAAGTTCAAGGGGCCGCAGATCGGGCCCTATGTAACCCTAGAGTGCCCCAGGATTTTAACTCGAATACAGGAAAGGGAGAATAACTAAATGGAAAAAGGGTTCCAAAAAATGAATATCGGATTAAGAGGGGGAAATTTATAGTGCAAAATCTTCAAGGGGACCTGCACAGGGCCCCAAGAGGCCAGTGACGTAATTGGCATGTACTTGGCTACAAAGATACTTTTTAGTAGTTTTAAAAATAATCAGAGGACGCTTGAAATATCTTAAAGAAAATTGCAAGCAATACGGATCATTTTTAAAGAAGCTGCACCAAGGACCCTAAGAAGGCGATTAATATTCAAAATTGGTGGTAGCTGAAGTCTGAAATTTATATTTTCGTTCATGTAGTACCTGGAGAACCTAAGAAGTTGTTAAAAAAGCTATTGAATCGGACTATTTTTAATGGAGTTATAATATGAGGCCAAAAGGGGACAATTAATAGTTGAAAGCAAGGCCCTAACATGAAAACATGTTAAAACATTTTAGTACTTAGTGTTTTATATCTTCGATTAGTTAAAATTAAGCATAGGATATGAATTATTCATTGCAATATAATTTTAAATAAATGCGCAAAAAACGGGGGAAATGTTTAAAAAAGCCCCCTAGGGTCCCAATAAAAATATGTGGGTGTTGATCTAGGGAGATGAGACTAAGACTCATTTTTCAAAATATGTACTGAGAAGGTGAAAAAATTAGGGGGAGAAAAATTCATGACACACAAAAAGTTCAAGGGGCCCTTGACCGGGCCCTACGGAACTCGAAATGGTCCCAGGATTTTAACTGGAATGTAGAATCGGGCGAATAACTAAATGGAAAAGGATTCCAAAAATGAAGATTGGATTAAAAGGAAGCAATATATTAACAATTTATGGTGCAAAAACTTCAAGGGGGTGTACGGGGCCCCAAGGGGCCAGGGATTTAAGTGGCATGTAGTTGGCTATAATGATGCTTTTTAGTAGTTTTTAAAGTAATCAAAGGGCGCTAGAACTATGTTAGAGAAAATTGCAAGCAATTCCGATCATTTTAAAGAACATACACCAAGGGCCCCATGAAGGCGGTTAATGATCAAAATTGGTGATAGATGAAGTCTGATTTTGTTTTCGTCAGTCATGTAGTACCTGGAGAACCTAATAAGTTGTTAGTAAAAAAAGCTAGTGAATCGGACGATTTTTAAGGGAGCTATAATATAGGGCCAAAAGGGGGCCAACTAATAGTTGAGAGCAAGTGCCTAACATAAAAACATGTTAAAACGTTTTATTACTTAGCGTTTGAGATCTTTGATTAGTCAAAATTAGGCATAGGGTATGAATTAATAATTATAATGCAATTTTAAAGAAATGCGCAAAAAATGGGGAAATGTTTAAAAAAGGGCCCTAGGGCCCCCACTAAAAATAACTGGGTGTTGGTCAAGAGAGATGAGTCCAAGACTTATCTTTAAAATTACGTTTAAAAAAGGTGAAAAATTAGGGATGAAAAATGCATGACATGCAAAGTGTTCACGGGCCCTTTAACGGGCCCAGGGACTTAACAGGAGTGTAGAAACGGGAGAATAACTAAATGGAAAAAGGTTCCCAACAATAAAGATCGGATTAAAAGGAAGCAATTTATTAACAATATAGGGCATTGCCAGGGTTTTAACTGAAATGTAGAAATGGGGTAGAAATTGAATGGAAAATTTACCCCAAAAATGAAGACTATCGGATAGAAAAGAAGCATGTTATTAACACTTTAGAGCATAAAAACGTAAAGGGGACCAGGGGCCCCGAATCTTAAAAAATTAAAAATCCGAACCCTAGGTGCATCAGGACCTGTCTTGAACTAATCGCACCTAAATTTTCACACTTCTATGTGCAGTAGTTTTCGCTAGCCATCTCAGACAGATGGACAGATAGACACACACACACACACACACACACACACACACAGAGATAGATTTGTTCTTTTATTAGTATAAATTACTTAGTGTTTTTTTTTTCATTGCAATTAAATAGAAAAAAAATATTTTCATTTGAATATAATGTGGTTAAGCATAAAAGTACGCATATAAAGTATGTTTGAAAAGCTTGCGCCGGTGACGTTATGCGTAGCTTTAAATGTATTTTTACATTAAAAAATTTAAGGAGAAAAAACTATATGATTGTGTCAACATAACGCAATTTTCCCTGATTTTTTATTTCTTAGTTCAAAAGATTGGAATGGGGGCCTATATTGATCGCTGAACAATTTCAGAAATTAAATATTGAGTAAAATAAAAATCCTCATCATTTGTATACAAATTGTATTCTAAGATCATAATGAACACATAAAAAAATCCAACTCTTATCTTATATCATTTACTGTGTTTGCAGCAATAAAAAGACGAGGGTGACATCTGTACAAAATGACGGCAAAAAACACATCGACTGTTTCAAAGATAGTCTCCTTCCTCGCTAAAATAACAAACCTCGCTAAAATAATAACATTTGTATTTGTAGAAATTATTGTCATTTTTTAAAAGTACTCTTCTACAATACAAACCTTTCAATACCAAAATCTTCATTTTGTTTGTTTGTATGAAGTCTTTTGAAAATGAAATGCAGACCAATATTCCGCCATTTTGGCGGGGGTTACATACTGGTAGGCAATAATTGTTTTTAGTGCCCCTGAAAGCGAACTAAACGGTTTGTACTTCATTTTCAATACCGAACATGTCATGCTAAACTCCAGTATTGTATATCAATTACATAGAAATTCGAGTATATTTAGGCGACTTAGAGTTAAGACAGACAGATGACCAGACAACTCTAGAACGCTTTTCAAATACGTTAGAAAGTGTTAAAAATACGTATAAAACTTACGAGGAAAAATTACGTATATATTTTTTATAAATTCACTAAATTCCAGTTCCTATGAATCTTAAATGAAAGCTGTGAATTTTCAATAATCGGGCCTTACGCAAATTATTGTATTGTAACGGAAATTTTTGGAAAAACAATGTATTGTAGTCATGAAACTAGGCGTCATTTTTAAGATAATCATTGAATACTTATAAAAGTATGTTTAAAATAAAGGGTCATTACTTTTATTATAAACGCACTTCTTCAAGCAGTTGCTGTTTACAAATAATGATAAAATCCTGTTCAATTACGCATACCAACTTCGAAATGTTTGACCTAATATAACATCAGTAAAATGATAACTTGAGTTTCAAAACTCGCCTTATCCAACATTTCAAATATCGAGTTTTCTCTATAATCTATAAGAGTGGGAGCCGGCAGCACAGACGATTCACGGATCGATTTCACGGATGAAATTCTAGGATTAATTAAATCTTGATTCGCATATTAAAACGCAATCGGTCTGCCAAGTCATATCTTGGTGGAAAACACTTGAAAACCTGATTTTAGCAGTTGACTCGTAGGTTTACTATTGTATTTTCCTTCTCCCAGTCTTCCATGTTTTCATACCTTTTGGTGCTGGAAAACACAATGGTAAGCCTACGAGTCAGCTGCTAAAATCGGGTTTTCAGGTGTTTTCCACCAAGATATGACTTGGCAGACCGATTGCGTTTTAGTATTCGAATCAAGATTTAAGTAATCCTAGAATTTCATCCGTGAACTCACTGAGGTGATTTTCTATGCTGCCGGCTACCGGTCTATATTCTATTAGTGAACCTCCATTGAAAAAACACTTCAATCTGAAAAAAAAATAGTTTTATCGTGTATCTTTTGCATTGTAAAATCTTGGTTTACAGTCAAAACCAATGGACGTAGTCAGAGGTTTTTTGCGTTTCCTCAAATTTCATTTTTTGGATAAGGCGAGTTTTGAAACTCGCGTCCACAAACGTACTTCCAAAAATTACTGCCCTTAGATCAGAATGTATAGGGATACTTTGAGAGTTCCTGCAAACAATTTATAAATGTTATACACGTCATTTTCAGTAGGGAATATGGTGTATTAGATCTCAGCGATATAAATATCAATGTCATGAAAATCGAAGTGTACTTACGAAAGTTAGATCGCGGATAGACAGACATACGGATAGTTAAACGAATCGAAGTTACCGGGTGTCCTAAAAAGGACTGACTGATTTTAAAATTCAATAACTTGCAAATGGTGACAGATATTTAAAAATTTCTTGCAGGAGGGTTATGCATAAGTTCAAAAGTTTTATTACAGTGATTTTTTATTTTAGTTCGAATTACAAATAATAGATGGCGCTGTAGGCAATAGTCACTATATACAGGCTCAATTTTTGGTCCTTTCTCTTGTTCCATGCGGAAAAATGAGATGGAAATGTATTAAGCGGGCCACGAAGTGCCATAAATCGAGCCTGAATTTAGCGTCTATTGATAGCAGCGCCATCTATTGTTTGTAATTCGAACTAAAATCGAAAATCACTGTAACAAAAACTTTTGACCTTATGCATAACCCTCCTGCAAGAATTTTTTAAATATCCGTCACCGTTTACAAGTTATTGAATTTTAAAATCAGTCAGTCCTTTTTAGGACACCCGGTATAAACACTTTACAATTATGTTAAAAAAGTGTTTAAAATAATCATTTGAAGTGTATTTTTTCCAAATGAGTACTAAAAGGTAATTGGTGATAAAAGGTTGATATAAATAAAAAAAAAAGCAGAAAACACAAATAGAGAAATTTATTATTATGCAATAACGGGCAAGCAGTTGCATGTATATATATTTGTATTCTGCATTTCGTTGATGTTATCGAATCGTTAATTCAATTTTTAAAAAAAAATCGAATTATCACCTTTAAAATTTTTTTAATATCATTACAAGTTTTTTATATTAATAAATAATATTTATAAAACTATGAAAACTAAAAAATATGCGCTCATAGGAATTTTTTTAATGGTAATTTAAAATATTGGCTGTTAAATCCCTTATAGATTTGTTTCAATCAAAATCTATCCAATAATTAAATTTATACACGAAATTTATGGAATTATTACTGATTGTAAGAAGCGTGATTATTCTTTTAATTTATTTTTAGAATTAAAAAAAATTTGTTGGCAACTAAAGCAGATATGGAATTTTCTTTTTTCGCAAGAATTCTACATTTTATTCAACCAGCGTTAGATCGTTCGCATTCGCAGCATTTTATTAGTTCAGAGAATATTTTTTAGAGGAATTTATCTGAAAATATTAAAGATGGCGGTTTCTAAATATGAAACTGGTGAAATATGGCGAGGCAGAAATATGAAATTTCCCCAGAAACTTTGGAATATAGTCAATGATTGTACGTCTGGAGCCATTGAATGGGGAAGAGATGGTAGCACTATAGTTATAGATATGATTAAATTTAAAAATGAATTCTTAGGAAAAAGAAATAATGGTTTCCAAACTAACAATTCAGTTAGTTTTGTGCGCCAGCTAAATTTGTATGGATTTCGAAAATGCAGTAAAGTTAAAGATGTTCATGAATTTAGAAGTAAATATTTTGTTCGTGGGCGAGAAGATTTATTGAAGTTACTGAAGCGAAAGCCCAATAATAGATTTAACAATAGTGAGTCGAATATAGAGAAAGGAATCCGGAAAAAACAACAGTCCGTAAGTGTATTTATTTATTTATAAAAGATTAGAAGTTATTTGACGATGATTTTTTCGAACTTCTGTAATTTGTAGAAAAATACTAATTAATTTTCGATCTAATAATTTAAAATGTCAACAGTAAAATAGGCAAACTTTTCAATTTCATACTACGAAATAATTATTAAACTGTTCTATTTCTTTTTATCAAAATTATTTTCTTTTGAGCGCAGACGATTTACATAAATATGAAAAAAAGTAAAATATTACAATAATGTTAACTACAATTTATTTAATATTATGCATATTTTGTAACTTTTATTCTAAAAAGTTATACGCTTCTATGTTTTATAATTTATTTAATGTTCTTTATTAAATTAATTGTGTTAAGGCTTCTCATATTTTATAGAACGTAATTCAGATGAAAAATTATGAAAAAAGAAAAAGAAAAAAAAAAAAAAAGAATTCAAACTAGCGTTTTATCTAACATCTGTGGAGGTTTAAATTCTGTCTTGAAATATTTTTTTACGAATTAAAGATTATTTGAATCTTTTAAATCTACTATTAATCATTACAAATTACATTTTTAACCGAATTCCTTAAACCTAAGTATACCTCTTAAACTTTTATTCTAACTTAAGTATCAAAAAAATATTTTCAACATCTCCTGCTGCGACAATTTAATAAAATTAGCTAATTATATAGTTAATGTTATTTTTGGTACTTGTTTGTCATCCCGTCGATCAATTTCGCCAAATTATATAAATCGCCAAACCACTCTCCAAATTATACAAATTTACATAATTTTTATTTTAAATAACGAAAGAACAAATAAATTAGTATAACATTAATAAAAATACCAAGACTCCCTTATCATAAAATATTTATTATGATATTATGATGAGGGGGCCTTGAAAAATGGAAATACAACGTCGAAATAAAAACCACTTGATGACGTAAACACGTGTTGTCAAGTGAATGTGGTTAATCAAGTGAAGTGTATTTAATCTTTCAATTTAGCAACAATAATTTGGTCGACGGGATAATTAACAAGTACCTATTTTTAAGCAAGTATACCATGACTTTTTAGGTAACGTTCCGTAATCAGATTCACTGGCAAAATGACCATCTAACAGCACTAACTCTGGCAGATATAGCTTAAAAAACTAACTTTTTTCGCGGATACAAGTTATTTCAACAAAAACTATACGTCGAAATGACGTAGATTACCTTTCTAGGATTAAAGTGAACGTGGATACTATAAAGGATTTCAGAAATTCTCATTCTTGTTCCAAATCATACTTTCCAAAATACGCCAATTGTCATTGTACTGGAACAGATGTCATATTCGCCCCATATTGGCGCGATTTTTTTCTGTCGCCAATATCATATAGGCAACAGGTACTACAGCGCTAAAGTGCTTGATGTGGTAACCCGGATTATGTTGTTTATGCTGTTGATGTTTTCGCCAAATTGGCAACAGAAAAAAATCGCGCCAATATGGGGCGAATATGGCATCTGTACCATTGTACCTAACTACGGCAGATTGAAAACTTTTTACAGTTTTTATCTATATAGTTTTACAAATCAGAGTACTTCTTAGTTATCCCGTTGACCAATTTTGCCAAATTATATAAATCGCCAAACCACTGGCCAAATTATACACATTGACATAATTTTTATTTTAAATAACGAAAGAACAAATAAATTAGTAAAACATTAATAAAAATACAAATAAAACGTCGAAATAATGGTTTTTATTGGCCATTATTGGAATTTAATCTTACAATTAATTAATTAATGGTAAACCATTATTGGCATTTAATCGTACAATTTGGCGACAGTAATTTGGTCGACGGGATAACTAAGAAGTACCCAAATCAGTTTTATTTTAGACATGAAGTATTCATTTTATAAAAGTTATTTTGCATTCTGTATATTAGAAATTGCGAACAGATGCCATATATTTCCAAAGCCGCCATCTTGGATTTTTTCTTGGCGTGAAACCCCCTTTTCCGCCAAGTAGTAAATATCGCCAAATAGCGATTTATGTCACTTCTGGCTTAACGAAAATAAAATGTAAAACTTCGTCAACAAAACATCGCCAAGAAATCACAAAACATCCAAGATGGCGGCCGGAGAAACATACAGCATCTAAGCCAGAAATTGCGTTTTTAGCTTAACATAGAATAAAGAAATTTCGTCGACAGTTCCTGTTTGCCAATTTAATGTATTTTTGGTTAATCTTTCGTGATCAGATTATTTGTCAAGGATGACGTAAAGTATCATCGATGCTCGCAACAATGTGCAACATCGATGCTAGCAAAATCCCTTTAACACTGCTCGTCCATTAAAAGATGCAGCTAAATGTATATGAAAGATTATTGTGGTGATTTTATGTTAGCCTGACGCAAATCTCGCCAATAATGTATTTGCACCTCGCCAAAAGCAGTTTCTGAATTTTAGAGTGTGTAAATTACAAAGAATAATTTAATGCTGAAACTGATGCGCATTCTGATGCACATTTTTAATTTTTATACCGTCGTATTGGGAAAAAAAGTACTGTTAAATGCAATTTTTTCGAAAACTGCATCTACATTTAGTTTTGAGATAATAATTTTTTTTTAAGTTTTCAGCATCATTTGTTTAATTTTGGCAACTCAAGCACTCCATTTCTGTAGAAAGTAAAGAAAAAATAGTTAAAAAATGGCAGTTATATCTTTTCGTTGCCATTTTCCCATAAAAATTGAAAAAAATATATTTAAATACGTACTATTTTGAAAAAATCTAAATTAATGATTTCTGATAAAAGATTGAGGTATTATAACCCAAATTTAATTTTAAGTATCTATATTACTATTACAAACAAATGAAGGCATATGAATCATTAGCTAGCCGATTTTTTTTCGTCGGGTTTTTGAATGACGATCTCTTTTTTTTTTCCCTTGATTTGTGTGTTAATTAGCGATAGTGACGTCCTTTGCGTATTTTACGGCAGATGTTGCTTAATAGTGGATCACGAATGAGAAATTCTTGAGCGGATGCAGATGACGCTCACGGCACAGATGGCATTTTATTTAAAATAAAAGCGTATGTTTTAAATCTAAAACTGAAATATATTTTGTACTACACTGCTAAAAACAATTAAAGAATATTTGAAGTTTTATATAAAATAATGATATAAACGAAATTTTTTTTGCCGAAAATAGAAGAAGAGAATCACAAATGCAAATTTTTCTGGTTTTCAAACTGTGGAGTATGCAAATTTTGAGTTCGACGTCAAAAACGTCGCTTCAGCGGCAGCGAATGAAATTTCACTTTCAACTGGATAAAAGAGAATGAAGACAAGGATGATCGGCATTCAGTGGTTGCTTTGTTTAGATGAGTACGATGTCTCAGCGAAGTCATTTGACAGATTCAGAAGCTTTGAGAATTGTTGGTAGGTTAGAAGGGGGCCAAACTCAAGCCGAAGTAGCGCAAGCCATTGGAGTGTCACAAAGTGTCATTTCCAGGATCTGAAACCGTTTTTTTGGAGAGTGGATGTGCAGGCCGAAGACCAGGACAAGGTCGTAGACGGGCAACAACGCCCAATGAAGATCGGTATTTAGCGTTAGCAGCTCGGAGACACCGAACCATGAACGCTACTCTTCTCCAACAACACCTTCGCTCGGCGACAGGCACCACGATTTCAGCTCAGACTGTCCGAAACCGGCTCCATGCTGTAGGTCTGTATGCTCGCCGACCGATGGTATGTGTTAGATTAACATCAAGGCATCGTCGCGACCGCAGGGAGTGGGCAACCGAGCATGTCAACTGGAGGAGAAATGAATGGAGCAATATTCTGTTTTCTGACGAGTTCCGTTTTTCTGTGCATCCGGATAATAGGCGTAGGGACCGTGGCAGTAGGAATAATCCTGCGTTCGTGCACGAAAGTGTCAGATTTGGCGGTGGAGGAGTGTTGGTGTATGGTGGCATCTCCATTGACGGGCGCACTGACCTCTACATCATTCGAGATGGAGCTCTGACTGGTCGCCGATATAGGGATGAGATCCTCAGACCTATTGTAGTCCCTTACGCTGCAGCAATCGGAGATAACTTCATTTTAATGGACGATAACTGCAGGCCACATCGTGCAAACCTGGTGGAGGATTTCCTTTTCGAGGAAGAAATCGTTCGAATGGAATGGCCAGCGTGTTCTCCAGACATGAATCCAATCGAGCACGTTTGGGACGCTCTAGGAAGACGAGTTTCTGGCCGCCAAAAACCCCCAGAAACTCTCCAAGAACTGGAAAGAGCTCTTCTGGAAGAGTGGGGCAGAATCCCCCAACTCGTCATTAATAGCCTCATTGAGTCCATGCCTCAAAGGTGTTCAATGTTGCTGGCCGCCCGTGTAAACAATACCCCCTACTGAAAATGATTTTCTTTGAAGAAAACACCTTTTCTTCTTCTTTTTTTCTCATATGCACAAATTGTGTTTTTTTTCCTTTAGTACACAAATGCGCAATAAAATGCATTTTTTTCTGCCAAACATGTGTAATTTATTCTCATATAACCTACTATGTCTGTCGACCATGTATCAATCAGCTAAACAGTTTACCAGATACAAAATCCACCTAAAACTGCAATATCCTTTAATTGTTTTGAGCAGTGTATTTATATATATATGCATGTACATATTTTTTTTTCATCGGGGGGCGACACTAAATTCTGAAAAAGCAGAATTCCTGTTTTTAGTATTTTTTTTAAATATGTTTATATTCACCAAATCTTATAATCATTGGCCAAAATTGTTATTGTACGCGAAAAGAATAAACTTATATGTAACAGTACCACAGACGGTTAATAATAAATAACGGATATCGGTCGTCAGTGTTTCCAAATTTCGCGTACGTTTTATTCAGAAATTCCGAATTTATACACACAATTTTTAATCGTATTTTTTACTTTATTCACGGGATATCTATTATTAAATAAAGCAAAAATAAATATTCAAACTTTCTGGTAACTGTTTGGAATTTCTGAATAAAATATCGGCCAGATTTGGGAAAACCTTTCATCGCGGTATATACATATTCAAGATCAAGTGATTTTTTGAATTTATTACAGAAATTCTTGTGGAGAAATGTATTTAATTCCTTCTCTTCTATGTTAACATGGTAAAAAGAAAATTATATGTCATTAATTCTAAACAATAATTTATTTCAGACTGAAGAAAAAGAAAATCCCGTTCAAGTTACCTCAACTCCTGTTTCAGTTGAAAATATTCAAAGCTTTAATTCTCACTTCTTTAATTCTACTAAGGAAAATATAAATCCAATTTCCTATAACTGGTGGAGAACCCCTAATTATCTGGCTAATATTATGTATCCGATGAGAAATAAATTCATGGAGGAAAACTCACATTTGGAGGGAGGAAATGCATATCAAGAAAGATCCGACAACTCTCAAGCATCGGATAATCCAGCAGTGTATCGTAATATTGTTTTCGTTCCAGTTCCTGCATATTATACAATGCCTTCCGGGTATTATAGTAGCAATATGAATCTTCCTTTTATTTTTCCCAAGAAAGAAGAAACAATGGAGAACACTGTTTCTCAGGAAAATGAGAGCTGCTGATTTAACAAAACAGCTTAAGAAGGCAGAGTTTTGAAGATTTCCATGGCTTTGACTCATTATATGGAAGCTTAGCAAATTTTTTAGATGTTTAGTTCTCACAGTTTTCTATTTCTGAGAAAAATTAGAAATAGCAACGATATTTACAGTAATCTAAATTTCTTCTTCAGAACCACAATTTTAGCGATTGTTGCTTCGACTACTTTACTTGTTTATAGTTTTCTGTTTGCATTAAACATTATTAAAAAAAGCTTATGTCTGTTCCAGCATAAAAATAATAAAATAAGCTTGGAAAATACAGATATTTTTCTTTCATATAGAGTAAACTCATATATTTAATTTTATCAATTTTGGTATAGATTTAGTGCATATATTTTTAGGTATATAGTGCTTTGAGGAAGCTACTAATTTTTTTAGCTATCCCATTCAAATATAAAAATTATTTTCTATGTGTTAATATTATTCAATTACTAAGATGTGAATTTGCTAAGGCAAACAATTTCTAATTTTGAAGTATTTAAAAGAATGACACAAATATGTAACATACTACATGAATCAGCATTCATTGAATTAATAATTTATGTTGAATAAACTTAACGTTGTAACAGTCAGCTCAAAAAATTATAACATAATACTAATCTATAATAATAAATGTAAGTGTAAAGATCGGAGCAGATTGTATAACGTGCTGGCTAGGGAAATATATTGCACGTAGAGTTATAAAAATTTGGTTTCGGATACAGGAAGTCTAAGCCTACGTAATGCCCCTGAGACTCAGATTTTGGATTTTGCGATTAAGTGGTCTTAAATTTAATTTTTAATTCGATTTTTAGCACGTTTTTTCACGTTTCGGCGGGGATTTTTCCGCATTAGTAAAAAGAATCTAGATACAAAATTTTGACTCAATTTAAGGAATTTTGCCTACTTTTCAGTAAAATCTATTCAAAATTCGCACAGCGTTTTTTAAATTTTTCAGAATTTTTTTAAACTTATCCTTTCATCAGAAATAAGATTTGAGATTTATTTTCATTGAACAATATCTATTTATAACCTTATCCTTCTAATGTTATATTTATATACCCCTGTATCTTTGGAAATCGTCTGCAAATATTTCAAATATGAAATAGTATTTTTACCATCCGTACGCATATACTGTAAGGAAAATACTATAATATTGATAAAAACACGATTACGGAAATATTGCTATAATTAGGCACTTTGAGTTTCCCTGAATCTGTTTTCGCTATTTTTTTCTATTATTTCATATGTATGTTTGTGTGTTTAGAAGTTTTACGCTTTCAGGTACTCAGAGTCCGTTTTGGGGATTTTTTCGATGATATCCGTATTAATGCTCTGTGTGGGTGAGCAAAATTGAAACAGAACTACACTTTGGATTGTGATCCCTTTTGGTGAAAACAGTGTTGAATTCAGACACTTTTCTCCCGGAGGGATTTCTCTGGCTCCGGCGCGCGCGCGTGTGTGTGTGTGTGTGTGTGGGGGGGGGCATTAAAAAGTTCAGGGGGGGGTGGAAATCGCACGTTTTGACCATTGAAAACGCAAAATCTGAAATCTTTCGGGGGACATCTTATTGCTCCGAGGAGGAATATACCTCCAGGACACTCCCTGAATACAACACTAGGTGAAAATGTGACTGGCCACTGCCGCAACAGCTGTATTTGTTTTCGTACAAAAGTGTTGATTCATTTGGTATATAAACTATTAGACCGGGAGACAGCAGCACAGACAATCATCTCATCGAGTTCATGGCTGAAATTACAGAACTAGTTAAAATACGATTCGCATATTAAAACGCAATTGGTCTGCCAAGTTATATATTGGTGGAAAACACCTGAAAACCTGATTTTAGTGGTTGACTCTAGGGTTAACTATTGTGTTTTCCTACTCCCAGTCCTCCATGTATTCATACCTTTGGCTGCAGGAAAACACGATAGTACACTTACGAGTTAACCGCTAAAATCGAGTTTTAAGGTGTTTTCCACCAAGATATGACTTGGTAAACCGATTGCGTTTAACTATGCGAATCGAATTTTAACTAATTCTGGAATTTCAGCCGTGAACTCGATGAGGTGATGTCCTGTGCCGCCGCCTCACGATTTATATTTTTCAACCTTTTCAACCAATAAAAACCCGATAAGTACTTTGTTTTTTCTAACACAATTATCCTAATAAATATTTGTATTTTTCAAGTTCATCTTATTCAACTACACCAAATCATATTTCAATACAATGTCACTTAGTTTACTATAATATTTTTTTATTCAACATAATTTCGTTTTGCCTTTGTAATAATCACTTGTCGAAATTATAAACAAGTTTGGAGCTCACGAGTCTACTGAATATCTGTAAATTTACGCACCAAGGACACAAGGAGTAGTGCATCGTAATAAATAAATAAAGAAGTCGAAATGTCCATATTCAGTTTTTCTATTCTTACAACCTTTTTACATATCTTCAAAAATTTATTTTTGTATTAACATATAATATATCAGTTTCTAACACACAGACTTGAAAAGATTCTCTGCCCATGTTATATTGCTAAACGGTTTGGAACATGATAACTAGATTACCCGCCCGGCGTTGCCCGAACAGACTGTCATTGAAAAATGTAACAGTGGAGCTTCATAAAAAAAAGACAATAATATTTATTTATACGAAAAACTTGTAAAAAGATTAAATAAGATCTAAAATTTCAAAAGTATGACAGTTAAGTCTAAAAAATGAAACGGTCAGAGAAAAAGCTATCCATAGCCAGGATTCCTGTTATCATTAGTGTACAAAGGAGAAATCCTGTGATATAGCGGACCATGTATCTAGAAACAATATTGCCCCGCTCCACAAGACAATTTGATTTCTGCTCCCATTGAGGCAAAAGATAAAGCGGCGTTATACTGCCTGATATGCTGTCTATAGTTTTTGGCTTCAAATACTTTATCAAATATGGAGTTTCTGGTAAGACCAATGTCAGACGGGCGTCTTTTTTGCTGCTTTTTTGCTTAAGTATTATCCATTCACAATGCTATTGACATTGTGAATGGATAATACTTAAGCAAAAAAGCAGCAAAGAAGACGCCCGTCTGACATTGGTCTAAGGGAAACAAAACTTACTTTACCGTCATGACAACATTTTGTAAACTTCTTGTTGCTGTTTAATTCGCATATCCAATAACCTGCCTAGCAGAAATTGCATGTTTCACTCAAAGTCCTACAGTTATGCTCCAGTACGTTTAAATCAGTAATTTGGATTTCAGAAGGAACGCGTTCGTACCTGTGACGGTTATTGAACCTATTTTGGCGATTGCTTATGCTGTGCCTTTGACAGCATTCTCGTTCCAATCTATTTCGATTTTCTCTTCTTATTTTGTCTTCTTCTTCACTTTCAAGCATTCGCCGAGATCTTTTACGGGCATTTCTAATGATATTTTGAAGCTCTATAATTGCAGCGAAACCGATTGTAATGAAACAGCGAAACGTAAATAAACCCGAATTTCTCCGGCCTAAATCCTGCTGAAGGACTTTTACACAATAACCAATTAGATGCATTTTATTCGGGCGTTGCCATTAAACAATTAACAAATAAGCCCGATTTCTGTGCCACGTACAATAGCGTAATATATATATATATATATATATATATATATATGTTATAAATAAATGCATGCCATACGGCTACAGATATAAAAGACCGGGATGCGGCTGTACAGACCATCACCTCATCGCGTTGAAAGCTAAAATTCCAGAATTAGGTCTCGATTATCATATTAAAATGCAACAGGTCTTCCAAGTCAGATCTTGGTGAAAAAAACCTGTCGACCCGAATTTAGTGGTGGATCGGTGAGTTTATCATTTTGTTTTCCTGCATCCAAGCGTATGAAAACACCGATTACCGGGAGCAGGAAAACACAATGGCAAAAGCTATCAGTTATGCACTAAAATCAGGTTCGCGGGTGTGTTCCATCAAAATATGACTTGGCAGACCAGCTGCATTTTAATATGCAAATCGAATTTTAATTAATACTAGAATTTCAACCGTCAGCAAGATGAGGAGATGGTTTGTGCAGCCGCCTACCGAGCTATAAAGAAGAATGAAGAATAGAGTTCAGAAATGAACAACATCTTTATTTTTTTTTTGTTTTTGTAATCGTCTGCCTTGATAATTCTACTGCACCAATTTTAATTATTAATTTTATAAATGAAAGCTGCTCATTTGTAGACGTGCCTGATAGATAGCTATTTTAAAAAAATAATAATAATTTTACATTTTTTATTTTAAAACTTTTTTATGTGAAATTTCTTTAAAATGGTTGCAATCGGATAACTTCCATTGTTGCAGAGAAAATAGAATTGGTGAGGTTTATTTATTGATGCCATTTTCTCATTACAATAAAAAGTAACTTTTAAAAAAAGTTCGAATGGAAAATGACCGTCGTGCTTTCAAAATTAAGCATTTTCCCTCATAAAATAATAATTTCAATATTTTTTCAAACCGCTTACTAATATGCCCCAACGAGTGAAATGACGTCATATTTAAAAGAAAACGATCCTTTTCTTTGGTAAAACTAAATAATGTATCATGAACGCGACTAAACCACATAAACTTCTTGAATTTTTACTCTCCGGTACTGACATTAGAATCTCACATACGTGATTATAGCTCACAAACGTAATGTCTGGTTAAGAAATATATTTCTCTCTATTCTAAAAAAAAGTAACTACCGCTGTCACCGCCGCCGCCGGTTTTGATTTTTTTGTGACCGGAGGCCTTTCTTCGTTAATATTAACAAAAATAATGCATACAAAAATATGAAAATCGGTGGTTTTATACAGAAATGTTTGATAAACAGGCTGATGCAGACAGTTTTCAAATCGAAGAATTATTTTAAGAGTTATTTAATGCTAAAGTTGGACAAAATCGTTCCACTAAAAAAGTTTTATAGCAGCAAAAACTATACAGTGTAATCATTTTTAGATCCTTTTATGCGTTAGAATTTGCCGGAGTGCAGATTGCATTATTATTATTTTTTTTTTTTGACTCATTTTTTCAGGTTTTATTTCTATTTTAAATTCAAATTTTCAGCATTTCTAGAAATATTTTTTACAGATTTCAGAAAATTGTACTAATTTAAACTGTTGCCAACTGTATAAAAAGCGCAAGCAATAATGTTTGCTTCAAATTAAAAATTTATTTACACGTGACTATTATAAACAGGAAAAAAACTTTCAAATTAGAATTAAATAATTACGTATAAAAAGTATACACGTGAATTTTAAAAGAGAAAGGAAATTGTAAAATAATAAATTCATTAACATGCGTTAGAAGTCTTAGGAGAAATTACGTCATATTTACGTCACATTATAGTTATTTCATAAAATGAACACAAAATAATAGTGCAAAAAAGTTTAAATTTAGAAATTGCGCTAGACATTTATTTGATATTTTGAGAATTAATTTAAAATGTCTCATTTAAAAGAACTTTCTTTTCGCTTTGTTAAAAAATACCAGGAGACAAAGACTCTCTTTACTTAATTCCTTTTATATTAGCTTATTTTGAAATGTTGTTACACGTGTATACGTCATCGAGTTATTTTTATTTTGATGTTTTATTTGTGTTTTTATTAATGTTGTACGAATTTATTTGTTCTTTCGTTATTTAAAATAAAAATTATATCAATTTGTATAATTTGACGAGTAGTTTGGCGATTTATATAATTTGGCGAAATTGGTCGACAGGATAATCAAGTAGTACCGCAGCGGATTTGGCGTTAAAATTCCCCAATCAAAGAGAAATGAATAGAAATTTGTTTATAGGGAGACTGCCAGTGTTTTTTAAATTATAATTCAATCTTTCGAAATCTTTTTAAAGCCGATCAAATTAGCGTGCATTTAGAGTCTGCGGTGTCTGGACGGGGGTTGGCGAGCGTAGCTCGTAGGGGGCTGAGCCCCCTAGTATTTTTGAAATATTGCGCTTTAAAATATTTTTTTAATGGTGAATATAGATATGGGGAAATTTCTATCTTAATTTTGAGACGTTAAGTTTAGATTTTACTCATTACAAACGCGAATAATGTTTAATTTTTTAATAATTATAAACAGTAGAAATTTCTGGAAATAGTACTATAGCAACATTATGTTAAGATAGTATTTGTGTTAATTTTATAGGTTGATAAAAAATTCAATGTAACAGTTTCCTTTAAACATTTTCTTTAGTCAAATTCATCGGGATTCACTTTGTAAACGTTTTAAATACTTTTTCGCATCATGAAAAATCGAGGATTTTTATGTTTCAAATGATGACGAAAATGTCGTGCTGAAAAATTAATACTGATTTTATTTAATCCAAGGAATATAACCCTAAAACCCAAAATAATTGTTTTTAAACACCAAAAATATCTTGAATTTGCCCTTATATAACATACTGTATCCTAATTTACACTTTCAAGATCTAGAAAAATGTAACATTAAACTATTTTAAAGATCACAAACAGTATTACTATCTCTAAATCATAAAATTGTATGTTTTCCATTAAAAAACAATACAAATTAAAAATAAACAATAAAATTTATTTGAAACACCAAAGTCATTATACTTTTGAGCTGTACAGTATCAATACTCATTAAAAGAACATAGAATATAAAAATTCTAAAATCTATATTTACTAAAGTAACATGTTAAACAATAGCTGTTGTATTCATTTCATAAAATTGCTTTGATTTTAAACAGGTGATAGAAAAACTAATTAAGGAACGTAAAATATTTTTTCTCTTTGAACTTTTTAGTTATCTTTCCTCGGTAAATTCATTAAATGAAAATTGCCTGATAATGAAATTCCCTTATCTTAACATAATAAACAACAACTGAGAATATTAAGACTGCAAAAGGAAATATGTAAAGTATGGTAACAGTATTTTCAATAATTGACATAACAAAAAATACAAATAAATCAAACAAAAAACGATACATATATACAAGTCAAAGATTGTATTTTTGTTTTTTATACAAACTCTATAATTTTTTACCGACTCACTTGAAAAGCAAAATACATCCGTTTTAGAGCACAGAGAAAAATAATGACTACTTTAACAAAATTCCTAGACTATTCTTGCCCCCTTTTTTAACAAACTGACAAAGTATACACATGTATTTTCTGCTTTGCTTTTCGTTTTTAGGTGCGTTTGTAATTATATAAATACGTAGCAACTATAGTCGTCGTTTGGTCCATCCGTCTGTCTATCTGTCTGTCCGTATATAACAGCGCAAAAACTACCCAGCCGAATGGTTTGAAATTTAAGAAAAATCATCTTTGGAGAATTTTGTCGAGTCGTTTCAGTTTTATGAAAATCGAGTAAAAACTTTAAAAAATATTAATAAAAGTTTTATTCATTCTATTAAATTTTATCATACCTAATTAATTCAATGATATCCCATGATAGGTGATAATTCTATCGGTTTCCATGGTGATTACGTTCAATTTAAGATAGAGTCCTATTATTTCCAAATTTCTGAATTTAATATTTATAATCGTAATACATTTTGTATTCATGTATAAGAGTGCAACAGCTATTGCACCAAGATCTGAATATTTATAAAATTAGTTATAGTACAAGCGCACGTCATTTGCCGCGCGTGACGTATAATTTCCGACTAGTTTCTTTTCAAATAGAACTTTTTTTCATTTCTTGTTGCGCACTTTAAGAAGAAACTACGTATGGGCAATATTTAAGCGTGCGGTGTTTTGGATTTACATATTTAATTACAATTTTAAATCCAGGTAAAAATATTTAAACACGTGTACTTTATTTTATAAGCCAATGAAAATTCAGACATATTCCTTATATCTTTGCATTATAAACTGACACCATTCTTAGCAGTTAATGCCCACATTTCGTTTATATATATTTTTTCTATGATAATATTTAAGTAGTTGACATGTTAAAATATACGCAACACTGTTGATTGTAAGTATAATAATACTATTCCTAACCATGTAAAATTTACACACATTACGAAATTACAATTCAAATTTAGTTATGAAAATTATGAAAGATCATGTTATAAATAAGTACCAAAAAACATAAAAGAACTAAAAAGTTAAAAATGTAACTTATTCATCAACAGAATTCCATATGTTTTGTTCAATCCAATATGAAAATAACTATTTTTCCCTTTAAATGTTACTCAAAAGCTTGTACTTTATTTGAATTTAAAAAAAATTTTATTTTTCCCTAAAAAACTTAATTTTTTAATGATTGTTCTGATAAATGTTTTAATACATTAAGCCTTTATATATATATAAAAAAAAAAATCGACTAAAAAGTTTTTTTTTTTTTTTTTTTTTTTTTTTTTTCAAGTGGAAAACTATATTTCTAAAATTTCCGATATTTAATCTGTATTTTCGCAGAAACATGGAGAGTAAGAATTTTCTAGTAATTCCATTGTAAATTATTTTGTATATTTTTAAATTATACCAGCGTACGTACAGTTTTACCCTATTTTTAATACAATTTTTCGCCTTATTTAGCTGCAGAAAAAAATTACAAATCCAATGAATAAATGAGGTGATTGAGATTGCTGGAATTTCAAATATTAAATGGAAATTTCTTTTCCTAAATAGTCCCGACAGACTCCAAGGTAATTAATTCCAAGTAGTTTACACACCTTGGTATACCATTGCTTTATGTGTCTAATTCCGATTATATTGCTATTTACTGGGTTAGTAACATTAAGGATGATTTTTCTAACACATTTTTGTTACTCTTATATTGACCTATTATTTACTGAAAAAAAGTATAAGCTTTTGTTGAAAATGTAAGCATGTAATATACCGAGAGGAGTCTGCACAGACAAACACCTCATCAAGCTGATGGTTGAAAGTCCAGGATTAGACAGAATTCGATTAGCATATTAAAATGGAACTGGTCAGTCAAATCATATCTTGATTGAAACCACCTGTAGACCGATTTTGGTGGTTGATCAGTAGGTTTATCATTGTGTTTTACTGAACCCGAATTTATGAAAACATGAAGGGCTGGGAGCAGGAAAACACAATGGTAAATCTACCCGGCAACCACTAAAATCGGGACTGAAAGTGTTTACCATCAGAATATTACTTGGCACATTAGTTGCATTTTAAGATGCGAATCGAGGTTTAACTAATACTGGAATTAAGATATACATATATGTTTAACGTCTGAATTAAAACACATAAACTGTTTTTGATACACTAGACAGAATTGACTACATTAAAACACAGAAATTAAATAAAAAAAATATATAAAAACATTTAATTTTAAACAAAAATATATACACATATAGACATTTCGCGAAATATGTTAATCCGTTGTCGAGAGCGAAATATCTCACTCCGCTGGCGAGAGTGAAACCGTGGCATTATACACCTTAAAAAAATTCCGTTTAACTTTGAAACATTATAATCGAGTAAAATAATGATAAGCACCAAAATATGTCACTTCTTAATTTTCAAAAACTCTATTTCGTAATGTAACCTTTGAAATTACGCTGATTTGGTACTAAAATGCACTCCTTTTCAAGAGTATAGTCACTCCTCTGAAAGAGTGACTATTTACTCCTGCTTAGAGTTAATATTCATTCTAAGCAGAAGTGAGTATCTTATGTATTGGTATTACCTATCAGCCAATCAGAACATTCTTGTCTACGAAGCATTTTTGTGATAAGAGAAAGACTTTCGTCATTTTAAGATTAAAATATACGGATATTATAAAAGTGATTATTTATGGAACGTAACGGTATGTCTTATTTAATTTTAATATTTTATCCCTGTAGGTTTGTACGTTATGATTATGTGTTAAATAGTTTATATTATATAGAAAACAATTGATCTGGAATTGTTTTCCTTATCTCCCTAAACGTGTTACATCTCACATTTGAAATGAGGACAGAGAGATATCTTGATTCGTGATCACATGCATCATGATTCATACAGATTACAGTAAACATTAATTTGTAGTGAATTGAGCTTTCTTGAAAATGTGTTGAGATACTGTGCTGTTGGAATTTTTTCTCTTTTTTCTACTGTTTTCTTATTATAAATACTTACAATGTCTATCGTTATTATATTATTATTTTGGAGATAAATATGATATTCGATTATTATGATATTATAAAAAGGTTTCCGATTGAAAAATAGCATTATACTTGGAAAAAGGCTTTTTTACATATCACAGTTTGCAATTTAAGATGTAAAGCATTTGAAACATTTTTTCTTTTTCTATCACTAGCAATATTTTAAATTATTATTTAAATTCCTAAATCTTTATACAAATGTTCTCAGATTTAACATTTACCAAATTTCTAAAATAATAGGAATTTCTTGTACAATATGGAAAGATTTTTGAAAAGTTTTTAAATCTAATACTGCATTTAATTCATCCATTGGAGTTTTGTTGTTTAATAGTACAATTATAAAATACTAATTATTTTTAGTGTTTTTCAAATTTGTATACTTATTTTAAAAAATTGTGTGTAAACATTTTTCTGCTGTTTATGATTTTAATCAAAACATTTAATTACTAGCAAAACTAGCAGTTTTGCTCGCGTAATAGTTAAAATATGCCAAGTAATATTTGTATGTGTAATTTTTAGTTGAAGAAATTATACTTTTAGGAATATAATCAAAAAATTACTAATGAAGCCGCAGTTTGACTAAACTTCATTATTACGGTGCATTAGCCAGAAATGAGGCTTAAATTACTAAGAAATAAAACTAATTCTAAATAAATGATAATAGAGAAAGTATTTTGAAGCTTTTATGCTCATTTAATACACTCATTTCAGTATTCATTTGAAGTTTTGAATTTTTTAGAAACCGTTCTTAGTACGTATTTACATTTTAAAATTAACCATCATGTCAACTTCTAAGCCTCTTGTCAAACGGTCTACCATCTCTCTGTTGGTAGTGGCACTACCATAACATTAATTTTGACGACATTAATTTTGAAATCGGTTTGGTATTTCCTAATATTCCATAGAAACGTAATTCAGAAAGTTTTTAAAGGCTTGTTTAGAACGCTTGTTGTTCCTGCCAATCCTAGATGGTAGTAGCACCCGCATAAAATATAGCCTGTAAAGAGATCAGAGACTGTCACCATTGATTCGCAACCATTACTTTTGTAATCGGTTTATTATTTCCTGAGACTGCATAGAAATCGTAATTTAGGACATTTTTAGAACGCCTTTTGCTCCTTCCCTTCGTTTCAAAACTTTTAAATTTCGAATGTATTTTCGATTGTTCTTAGAAGGCGTTTATATTTTATGTAAATATCATGCTATATTAAAAGTTTCTAGCCTCTTCAGTATCAAAGAAATCGCAATTTAGACCTTTTTTACTCCTGCAACCCCCAGCTGGTAGTAACAACGACATAAAATATAGACTATGTTGGAGCAGGACTGTCACTGTCAATTTGCAACCATTACTTTTGAAATTCGTTTAGTATTTTCTGAGATTGAGTAGAAATTGCAATTTAGAATATTTTTAGAAAGCTTTTCGAGCATTTTCAACACTTTTAAATTTCGATTTTTTTAGAAACTGTTCTTAGAGAGGATTTAAATCTTATAAGTAACGACTACGCCTAATTTCAAGTTTCTAGCCCCTGCAGTAAAAAAATAAATAAATAAATAAATAAAAATGCAATTTAGAACTTTTTTGCTCCTGCAACTTCCAGGTGGTAGTGACACCAACATAAAATAGAGCCTGTGTTGGAGCAAGACCTGTCACCCTCAATTTCCAATCATCACATTTGAAATTGGTTTGGTGCTTCATGAGATTGCGTAGAAATTGCAATTTAAAACGTTTTTAGAACGCTTTTTACGCAGTTTCACCATTTTTAAATTTGGAATTTTTTAAGAAATGTTCTTAGAGATGCTTTATATATTATAAATAACTAGCATGCGAAATTTCATGATTCTAGGTCATTCAGTAACACAAAAATTGCATTGTTAGAATTTTCTTTGCTCCAGCACCCCCTTTGGGGTAGTACAGACATAAGATATAGCCTATCTTGGAGCAACTGCTGTCGCTATCATTTTCACACCATTGCTTTTTGAATCGGTTTGGCACTTCCTGAGATTGCGTAGAAATCGCAATTAAGAACGTTTTATATAATGCTTTTCGTGCATTTTCACCTCCTTTAAATTTCGATTTTTTAGGACATGTTCTTAGAGATCGTTTATAGCTAATAAGTAACTACCATGACGAATATCATGTTTTTAGGAGCTTCAGTAAAACAAAAATTGCATTTTTAGAACATTTTTTGTCCCTGTACCCCCTTTGGTACCCTTAGTTTCATAGACATAAAAAATAGCCTATCTTGGATCAAGTTCTGTTATCATCATTTACACACCATTACTTTAGAAATCGGCTCGGTACTTCCTGATATTGTGTAGAAATCGCAATTTAGAACGTTTTATAGACCGCTTTTCGCGAATTTTCCCCTCTTGTAAATTTCGATATTTTTATGACAAGTTCTTCAAGATCATTTATATCTATAGTCCGTCTCAAAAGTTTAATCATGAGCATAAAATGTTGATTTTTAATGAATAATAAAAAGTTGAAATAAATAGCATTTTTTATTAGTAATTTTACAACTTCATATAGATAAATGATATCAAAAGTAGAAAAAAATAAATTACATATTTGCAAAGAAATATAAATTAAAATATGTTCAAACAAGACCGTCTCAAAAGTTTATGCACAATGGCAAAAACAATTACATTTATTATTTTTAAAAATCTGTTGCATACAAATTATTTTTCCATGATTTCGTATTAGTTCAAATAAACGCGCCTCCATCGAAATTATTATTTTTTTTAGGGATTCTATTGGCAAAGAGTACAATGCTTTCTCTATGCCTTTTTAGAATTTTTCAAGAGAGTCACACTGTTTTCCATTACTGTAAACCTGGTTGGATAAAATGCCATAAACATTCTCAATCTTGTTTTTGGCAGGATTTAAAGCTGGCGAGTCAAGAATTTAAAAATATTTCTGTGAAAGCCACGGTTGTGTAGTATACGATATGTAGATTGAGGTATTACCTTGTTCAAAGATCCATCCGGTACCGCCCAAAAATGTCACCGAATGGAAGAAAATGTTAGTTCAGCGTCTCTTGACAATTTTAATTTAATCTTCCTTTTAGAAAATACAGAGAGATCAGGCTGTAGAAGTCTAATACACCCCAAACCATAACAGGTTTACCGCCTTGCTGCCTGTTGAAAAAACTTCTTGGTTCCTTTCATAGATTATGCCAATACATGTTCCACCCATCAAAGACATGTTGCATTTTTTCTCATCACTGAATAAAACAGTAAGACACTTGTACCCCGGATGACATGTGTTTTTAAGCCCAGTTTATTCTTGCTTGGTATTGAGGTAATGTGATACATAGTTTGCAAGCCCATTTCTTTAGTGGGATGTAATCACATTCTTTGATACGCCTATGTGTACAGTATCTTTGTACACCTGTACACCGAGGTTCTTTTTAATTTGCTGTATGGACATATTTTATCTAAACACGAATCTCCGTATTCTCCGATCCGTCTCATCAACCGTCATACGTGGTCATCCACATCTTGGTTTCCGGTTGAAAAAATCATTTCTAGAGAGCACTTGATATAGATACATCGCTTTGATCAATTTAAAAATTTTGCAATTTGAGAAACAATTTTTATTTTGTGATTTCAATTTAAAAAGTTTTAAAATCTCATCGTTTGTGAATTCTTTAACCTTTGGTATTTTTAAAATGCGTGAAAATGATTTTTTCACTTTTATATTTCTATAAAATTCGAAAACAAAGACATACAATCTCATTACACCCGTCTAATCCTGCGTTTCTAAAAAATAAAAAATGCTAAAGAGCTTAAACTTTTGAGACAGTGTTTCCTCAAGAAAAAAAGTAAATTAAATAAAAATTAAATACATTTTTTATTTCAGCCAACAAAAACTGCTTATTGTATTTGATTTTGATTAAATGTCGAGTATTTATTGTAAATTGGCTTCATATATTTTCTTCTTCAATTATTTCTAACCATATTTGAAGAGTGGATAAAATTTTGAGACGGACTATAATAAGTAACTACAGTAGCTCTCAAAAGTATTTTGACAACCTTATAGTCTCTCTTATTTTATTTAATATAAAAATGTAAAAGAAAATATATTCCTAATAATTGAGAACACTATGACTGCAGTTATTTAAATGTATCAAGTTTTAACTTGTTTGTTTACAATCGGCGCCACCGAAGAAATATAACTCTTCCTTAGCTCAAAAGTATTTTGACAATTAGTTTGCATTTAATTGTTGAAGGTGGCAGTGGCGCTATATCTTCGATTAGTGTTTATATTGACTTATTGTGATTATTTTTAAGGATCAGGAATGCCGAAAAGTAAAAGAAGATTGAAGTGATTCTAGAAAATCCGCTGTAAATGCCCTTAAGAAAGGTAGACTGCAAGCAGAACTAGCTAGTTCTTTTGACGAGTCTCGGCAACTTGTTATTACATAGAATAAAATTTTTAATAAACAGAAATACATCGAAAATAAGCCTCAAAGTGGCCATCCAAAAAAAAAAAAACAACTTAAAATGTTGACTATATTATAAAAATGATATCTACAAGTGATTGTCGTAAGTTCGCTGTAATAATAAAAAATTAATTGAAAGAAAATTACGGCATAGACATACACGTTTCATCAGTTAAACGTCGTCGCCTAAACCTCTATGGTTTACATGGTAGAAGACCAGCAAAAACACGTTTGTTATCTACTAAGAATAGGAAGGCTAGAGTTGCATTTGTAAAACGGCATAACCCTTTCAGGGCAAAGCAATTCCATTGCTAAAGTGTTGAAATTAATGACTGACACCGGAATTTGAAAACAAATTTATTATTAAATAAGAAAAAGCTATATTTCACACACATAATAAACCGAATTTTTTTAAACCAAAATTCTGGTGTCAGTCATTAATTTCAACACTTCAGCAATAGCATTGCTTT
The DNA here is from genome assembly GCA_963932465.1 of Maratus speciosus. Taxonomy (NCBI): domain Eukaryota; kingdom Metazoa; phylum Arthropoda; class Arachnida; order Araneae; family Salticidae; genus Maratus; species Maratus speciosus. Next base: position 525,401,294 of record OZ010786.1, read on the forward strand.
ACACCTGAAAGAGTTATGCTCCTGCACCCCCTTAGTGGTAGTGGTATCGACTTAAGATAAAGTCTATGTTCGAACGTGGACTAACACTATCATTTTGATACCTTTACTTTTGAAATCTATTCGGTAGTTCCAGAGATTACCATCTACAAATAAAGAAACAAACAGGCTTTACTTCTTTATAATATTAGTATAGATAGACATTCTGAATCAGTTATTACATTTTCTTCTATAGAAAACACGTTTTCTACGTTTATGATACACGTAATTATTGGCATTAAAAACTAAAATATTATAGTTAAGCATTGAAATAAAGTTTTTTTTATGCTTAGCATGAAGTTTATAGATAAAACTGCTGCAGTATATATATTTTAAAAGTTCATGGTACCACTTATATAAGATTAGATATATTTTAAAGAGATAAATAGCTACTTTTTACATTAAAAATATTTTTCAAACAATAAAAACAGTACATTCTTGATTCTATTTTCTAGATCACGTTTTTCGTATAATACATACGAAGTATATTTAGCTTATATTCACGAAGTACAATATATAGGGAATAAAAAAAATTAAATTATATATATCGTTCTATAAACAGGCGTTGTATTAACATCCGTTTTTCAGCAATAGCGGAAGAAAATTCGAAATCATGATTAAGTTAGAAATGTGTTTAAAATAAAAATACATACATATTCCAGAGAATATAAAAATATAGACCCATGTTCATATTTGAAAAAACAATGACAAATCACAACACTTAAAAAAAATATTACGCATTCTTAATATTTAGATCAAGTTTAGAACTTAGTAAAAAATGATGCGAGTTGCTAAGCATTCTTTTTAAGTGGATAAATTAAAAATATATTAGAACAATAGGACTCGATAAAGCGATGCTCTACTGAAAAGTACTATAAAAAGATAAGATTTTACATTTAAAACAAAAATTAAAATGAAATCACACATTATAATAAAACACGCATACTACAGTATATATTAAAACACACATTCGCACATAAATAACGCCTGCATTCAATAGTTAAAGGTATACATAAATATTATACAGACATACATAAATAAACCCAACTGGAGTGAAAAATTAGCCAGAGCCGGGAATCGAACTGTGATCCCGGGTTCGATCCCTGGCTCTGGCTAATAAATCACACGTTGTTAATCATATAACACCCACCTATCATACATTTATTAATAAAACTTTAAAAGTAATTAAAATACTGTAAACAATAACGTATGATTAGATTTAAATGCATATAAGATATTATATTTTTTATATACATTTTACATTAAATTAAAATTAATATTACTTATATAAATCAAAATGCATTTTTTAAAAATTTAATATATAAGCTTTAAAAAATTATTAAGTATACGAGAAATACTTTACTTGTGAAAAAACAACTAAATAAATTTCAATCATTTGCTGTGGTAACATGTTAAAAAATGCTCCTGAAGCCTTTCATAAATTTGCTTTGAACTTAATCTGTTGGTAGAAAAAAAACTAATTAAGGAGCGAAAAAGTTTTATCTTGACTTTCAGCTTTTTAATTATCCAGGATCTCGTTAAACTTTTTAAAGGAAATTTGTCGCTAATGAAATTTCCTTTTTTAAGCACAAATAATGGTAATTGATATTATTAAAACTACAAAAGATAAAAACGTAAAGAATGGTTACGATACGTTATGTGGCGTAACTAAAACGATAAAAAACTAAGGTGTCTTAGTACTCTTAAAATTGAAAAAACTGCAAAAAAAAGGACCATTTTCAACATTTAATATCTTAAAATGTATTTGATTTTAAGACACAATTTTAATTGGGATGAAATATATAAGTATCTTCTTTAATTTCATGTATTTAAAATATTGCAAGATGCAGAATTAGCATTTACAGGGGGCTCCAACAACAACAGGGGTCAAACATTTGAAAAGCAGAAAATCGGCATACCAGATTACGCGCAGGGTTATGAAATACATTTTGGAACTAGAATGAAATTTTTATGTCTACTTTCACTTCAGATTATAACAATTATACTGAACATAAATAAATTTGTATTTAAAACATTTTTATATTTTTAATACAAAGTTGTACTTAACTGATGGAAAATTTAGAAAATTTCAACGGTATAATCACCAAATAAAATTATTTTTTATGCTATAAAAAGGAAATTGTAGGTTCAGGTTTTACAGACTAACATGGAACACATTTTTTGAAAATTTCATGAAAAAATATACAGAAGTTTTTGAGATATCGTGCCCGTTATGCCCAAAAATGTCATTTGGAGAAAAACGATTTCAAAGTTTTGGAAACATCGATTCAGCGATTAAGCGGGTATAATTCTAAAAGCCATAACTTCTGTTCTAATGTGAATTTAAAGGACACATCAAAATGTATATCAAATGTATTATATCAAAATGTTCAGAAATGATATGAGAAGATAGAAGATATGAGTTTAACAACTAAGAAAATTAAGATTTCGAAAATGTTAAGCTATCAGAGTCTTGAGATCCCCTTAAAATTATCAATAAAAAAAAATTAAAAGCGATTCATTTTAATAAATTATTTCTATTACATAAATCAAAAAGAATCTTTTCTCGCTTTTAAGGGAGTAACAGAAGATTTAGAAAACAAAAATATTTCAAAATGTGTCGGAAAACAGAAAAAAAGAATAACTAAAATCTTCATTTTTAGATGAAACAAAACTGAAATTATGTTTTTTTGAATTATTATTATTAATAAATAATTCTGAACTACATATTAATTTTAGTCCGTTCTGTCTGAAAATGCCCGATGTCGTAGTGCTGGTTTTATCTAAACAGGGTCAGAGCGTACCGAGATAGTGAGATAGACGCACTATCTCTTTGTTTTATTAGTATAGATGTATATGAATTTAAAATGTGGGCACAAAAACAAGTGTCGGTGGGCGCGAATTATCGATCTATGTATAAAATATCACGACAGGAGTATAAACACGATATTAACAACAAAAACAACAACCAAATCCCGAAGTATTCAATATTATTGAACACCCTAGAGGTAATAACGATTAATTTAATTCCCCACTGTATTTTTTAATTATTTTCCGTGGCCCAAACTGTCCTTCAAATATAGAAATATATTTTTTGACATAAATTGATGATGTTCTTCGTTTATCGCTGAATCTCTTTATTCAAATATTGTTTTTTCTGTCAATTTTCTCAAAGAAAGTATCAGCAGTTCAAAGGATATCATAACATTACTTCCACAAAACATACAATGAACGAAGAAATTGGGTACATTACAAAATATTTCTTACAACCTTAGTAAAACTTTACTTCTGATCTAATTTACAAAGTGAATTTTATGAAGAACATATGAACGATATTTTACGTCTAATTTTCTTTTACTAAATGTAATTACGTTTGACACGAATGTAATTAGATGTCAAAAACGAGCCCACGCTTTCATACATTTAAAACAAGTTGGAAATTGCACGCCAAACGCGGCAAATGAGGTGCATTCGTACTATAACTAGTTTTATAAATATTTTTTGCACGGCATATTGCACTCAATGTACATTTTAGTGAACTCATAAGTGCGTATCAATTTCATTCTGTTCGAAAGGCTGTAACATCATTAAAATGCATTTGAAATAATTTTTTTCCGTAATGTAACCAAATGTAATTGAAAACTTTTGGCTGTCTCTGTAATTAAACTGTACACTCTATTTTCATAAAAATTGAAATAACTCGACAAAATTTTACAACAATTATATATTTAAAATTTCAGACCATTCGGTTGGGTAGTTTTCGCCCTGTTATACGCGGACAGACGGACGGAACGACGACTATAGGTGTTACGTATTTCTATAATTACGAACGCACCTAAAAAAATCAAAATACATTTTTAAAACCTGATGTATAAGCTTCAAAAAATTATCAAGTATACAGAAAATATTTTACTTGAAAAAAAAAAATAAATAAATTTCAATAATTTGCTATCGTAACATGTTAAGAAAAGCTACTGAAGTCTTTGATAAAATTGCTTTGAACTTAATCTGCTGTTAGGATAAACAAGTCTGAAATTGTACGCAAAACGTGGCAAATGTAGTGCGTTCGTACTATATCTGGCTTTATAAATATTCAGGTCTTGGTACAATAGCTATTGCACCCTTATGCAAAAATAAATGAATACAAAATTTATTACGATTATATATATTAAATTCAGTAATACGGAAAAAATATGATTCCATCATAAATAGAACGTAAACATCATGGCGACATACGACCATTACCTACATGGAATATCATTGAATTAATTACGTATGATAAGATTTAACAGAATAAAGAAAACTTTTATTGATATCTTTTTAAGTTTTCATTCGATTTTCATAAAATTTGAAATTACTCGACAAAATTCAACAAAGATTATATATATTCAATTTAAAACTTTTCGTTAGGCAGTTTTTGTGTCCTTTTATATGCGGACAGACGGACAGAACAGGCTTCGACTATAGGTGCTACGTATTTATATAATTACAAACGCACATAAAAACGAGCCCACGATTTCAAATATTTTAAATAAATTAAAATATATTTTTTTTAATTTAATGAATAAACATAAAAAAAATAATAATTGTACGGGAAGCAGTTTACTTGTAGAAAAAACTAGATAAATGCCAATATTTTTCTTTGGTAGCATGTTAAGGAAAGCTGCTGAAGTCTTTCATAAAGTTGCTTTGGATTTAATCGGTTGCTAGAATAAACAAGTCAGAAAGTGTACGTCAAACTTGGCAAATGAGGTGTGTTCGTACTATAACTGGTTTTATAAATATTCAGATCTTGGTGCAATAGCTGTTGCACTCTTATGTAAAAATGTATGAATACAAAATTTATTACGATTATATGTATTAAATTGAGTAATACGTAAATAATGTGACTCCATCTTAAATAGGGCGCAATCATCATGGCGACCAAGAATCATGACCTATCATGGGACAGCATTCAGTGAATAACGTATGATAGGATTTAACAGAATAAAGAAAACTTTTATTAATATATTTTTATGTTTTGATTCAATTTTCAAAATATTTGAAATAATTCGACAAAATTCTGGAGTGATTATATATATAAAATTTCAAAACATTCGGTTAGGTAATTTTTGCGCAGTTATATGCGGACAGACGGACAGATAGACGGACGAACCAGACGACGATTATGGGTGCTACGTATTTATATAATTACAAACGCAACTAAAAATCATTATATTTGCGCAAGGTTCAGGAATGAAAAAAAAATTATGTTGATAAGTATTAGTCTGTACGGAGTTTATACTTGAAATTGATTTTTCTAAATGAACAGTCTTAAAATACCGCGCAACGTCGGGTACTTCAGCTAGTTAAAATTATTATTACAGTCGGACCTCTATTTAACGAACCTCTATTTTGTGAATTTCTCTATTTTGCGAACTTTTCCTTGGAACCAAGAACATTTTGCGAATTTCTCCGTAAAATAACCTCCAAATAACGAAGTGCATTCTCTCTTTAATGAACTTTTTCGTGTGATCTAATTTTTTTTTCTCCCTATTTTTCAAAATATTTCTGGACATTTCAAACTTATTCCTTCTTTAAGCACATTTTATGATGTTCAATGGCCTTGAACTGGTTTTACCAGGCGTCTTCTTTGTCAGCAGTGAGAATTCGATAAGTATGGAGGACGAAGAAGATAATCCCTTAGAGTAACTTAAAAAAAACTGTGGATACAGCTGAGAAAAAAAGAAGAAATTAACCATGATGTGCTGATTGATGATTTCACTTAATTCTGAAATTGAGACCTAGGGAACACTATCCGAATTGGATATTTTCGACAGTGTGAAAAATAAAAACAATACAGCAATGACATGCGATGAAGACGAATATGATGATGATGGAAATGATCATGATGCAGGAATTAACAAAACTTCGTATGATGAAATAGTAAAATCATTTGATACAATCCGACATGGATTATAGTTAGAAGAAAATACGCATGAAGGGGTTTTTGGTGCATTGCAAAGATGCGAGACGTATTATCAGAGAAAGCACTTCTTAAAAGAAAAAAATCTGGCAAAATTAACAGTTTTTCAGAAATTAAATTTAAGGACGCATATTTTAATGTATGGTTAAAATTATTTGTTATAATAATAATAAATATGATAATATCCTTAAAATTCGTCAATTTTAATGTAAAACTATTTACTTTAAACAGAAAATACAGTGTATTCCAGGACAATGTTTTGTTTTCCTTGCAGATTTCAAAGATTTAAACACATAGAAAAAGTGAATTGATGATGGAAATTGGTGGATAAAGTAAATAAAACAAATCGATATAATTTATAAAAAAAAATGTAATTAATTACTGTTATTAAAAATATTTAGTGTTTATGAATTTAAAATCTGTTTTATGTAGTTTAAAGTATTTTAAAAGGTGAATCTCTATTTAACGAATTTTCCATATAACGAACTTTTTTCCGGAATTTAGCGACTTCGTTAAATAGAGGTTCGACTGTATATTACTTTACTACAGTTAGTATTTAATAAAATGAAGAAAAGTTTTAATAATATCTTTTACAGTTTTGATTCAATTATCATAAAATTTCAAATGACTCGATAAAATTCTATAACCATTCTACAGAAGGATGTGAGTTTCAAAGCTTGCCTTATCCAGAAAATCAATTTTTTGGAAATCGCGAAAAACCTCTGACTGTGTCCATTGGTTTTCATTATAAACCATTATTTTACAGTGCAAAAAATAGACGATAAAACTAGATTTTTTGCGCATTGTAGTGCTTTTTGGACGAAAGTTCACGAATAGAATAGATTGGTAGGGAAAAGTCGATTTTTTAAATTTTGGATAAAGCACGTTTTGAAACTCGCGACACAATATATTAAATTTAAAATCATTTGGTTGGGTATTTTTTGCGCTGTTATATGCGGGGAGGCGGACGGACCAAACGACGAATATACATGGTACGTATTTATATAAATACGAATGCACCTAATAAACAAGTACAAAGAATCATACATCAGACATTGGGTATTAACGTTTCGCAACTTATCTAAATTTTAGCATGCCATGTATATTTTTATACTAGCGGGGAAGACCTTTTTGAGTAGTGAATTAGTCTTTTGTTCAGTTCAATATTTTATTCTCACTGTATCATTCTTGCTGATTAGACACAATTAGTATGATCCTGAGCTATAGTGACCCAAAATGACCCACTAATCGAATTTTTTCGAACATATGACCTAATCACTGCCCTTCTCGAACCCGAAAATGATAGAATACAAAATTTAGTTTAAATCGTTAAAGTCGTTTTATAGATAAAATTAGCTTGACCCACGGTAATCCAAAAAGGACCCACTAATCGAATTTTGTCGATCATGTGACTTAACCCAATGGTCTTCTCGTGCTGGGAAATAGCATAATAAGAATTTTTGTCAAACTCGTTTGAGCAATTAGACACAATTAGCTTGACCTTGACCAATTGTGGTCCAAAATGACCCATTAATCGAATATTCTTGAGATGCGACCTAGACCAATGGTTTTATCGAACCCGAAAACGATAGAATACAAAATTTAATAAAAATCAATAAAGCCTTTTTCTAGATAAAATTAGTTTGACCCACAGTGACCCAAAAAGATCCACTAATCGAATTTTGTCGATCATGTGACTTAACCCAATGAGCTTCTCGTGCCCGGGAACAGTATAATACAAAATTTTGTCAAAGTCATTTGAGCCGTTTTTCAGAGACAATTAACTTGACCCATAATGACCCAAAAATGACCCACTAATCGAATTTTCTCGAACATGTGACTTAGCCCTATTGTCTTCTCATGCTCAGAAACGGTATAATACAAAATTTTGTCAAAATCGTTTTAATTGTTTTTTAGATACATTTGGCTTGACCCCCAGTGAACCAAAAATGACCCACTAATCGATTTATCTCGAATATGTGACTTTGCCCAATAGTCTTCTCGTGCTCAGAAACGATATAATAAAAATTTTTGTCCAAATGATTTGAGCTTTTTTTAGAATCGATTAGCTTGCCCCTCACTCATTGTGGCCCAAAATGATCCACTAATCGAATGTTCTTAAACGGTGTAATAGAAAAGTTTGTCAAAATCGTTTCAGCCATTTTTTAGATTTAGATAGCTTTACCTTCACCCATTGTGATCCAAAATGGTCCGTTAATCGAATTTTCTTGAGCATGCGACCTAGCCCAGTGGTCTTCTCGAACCCGAAAACGATAGAATACAAAATTTAATAAAAATCATTAAAGCCTTTTTCTAGATACAATTAGCTTGACCCACATTGACCCAAAAATGACCCACTAATCGAATTTTCTGGAACATTTTACTTAGCCAAATGGGCTTCTCATTCTCAGAAACGGTATAATACAAAATTTTGTCAAAATGTTTTGAGCCTTTTTTTAGATACACTTAGTTTGACCCAGTGTAACCCAAAAAATGACCCACTGATCGAATTTCCTCGAACATGTGACTTAACCCAATGGTTTTCTCATTTTCAGAAACGGTATCATATAAAATTTTGTCAAAATGTTTTGAGTCGTTTTTTAGATACAATTAGCTTGACAACCCCAGCGACCCACAAATGACCCACTAATCGATTTGTATCGAACATGTGACTTAGCACAATGGTCATCTCATGCCCAGAAACGGTATCTTACAAAATTATGTCAAAAAGTTTTGAGCCTTTTTTTAGATTCATTTAGCTCGACCCTGACCAATTATGATCCAAAATGACCCACTAACCTTATTTTCTTGAACATGCGACATATCCCAATGATATCCCCGAGCCCGAAAACGACAGAATACAAAATTTCATCAAGATCGTTAGAGCCGTTTTTTAGATAAAATTAGCTTGACCCGAAGTGACCCAAAAATGACTCACTAATTAAAATTTCCCTAACCTGTGACCTAGCCCAATAGTTTCCTCGTGTCCCAAAATGGTTGGATATAAAATTTAGTCAAAGTCGATTGAGCCGTTTTTTAGATACAATTAGCTTGACCCTGACCAATTATGATCCAAAATGAACCCACATATCGAATTTTCTCGAACAGGTGACCTATCCCGATGGTCTTCTTGTACCAAAAAAATGGTAAAATACAAAATTTAGTCAAAATCGCTACAGTCGTTTTTAAGATAAAATTTACATGCACACACACACACAATTTTTGCTCGTATTATAGCATAAGGTACAAGTCTAGGGATCATATACATGGCAGCGGATATTCGGATATTTTTTTCCGAATTATTGTTGTTAATTCCTGAAATTGGGTTTTCAAATTTCATGCGTTTTCTTATACTATCGATGCTATGTATTCATATAAATACGAGCACATATAAAAACGATTCCATGCTTACATATATTTTAAATTAACCAACATTTTTTACGTTTTTTAAATTGAATTTGTGCGCTTCAAAAAATTATAAAGCATACGAGAAATAGTATAGTTGTGAAAAACAACTAGATAACTTACAATACATTTCTGTGGTAACATTTTCAAAAAAAAAAAAAACTGCTGAAGTCTTTCATAAAATTTCTTTGAACTTAATCTGCAGCTACAAAAAAGAAAAAAAAACTAATTTAGGAGCTAAAAAGTTTTCTCTTAACTTTCAGCTTTTTAATTATCTAGGATCTCGTTTAACTTCTTTAAAGGAACTTTGCCGCTAATAACATTTCCTTCTTTAAGCACAAATAATGGTAACTGATATTATTAAAACTGCAAAAGATAAAAACGTTAAGCGCGGTAGCGATACGCTATATGACGCAACTAAAAGGATAAAACATTCAAAATCATTACTATAAAAATAAAATCAATTAATTTATTAGCTTAGTTCTATTGCAAAAATCAAAAAGAAACTTTTCGGTCTTCTACAGAGGTCTCAGAAGAATTAGAAAACAAAAATAGTTTAAAACTTAACTGAAAACAGAAAAGAAAGAATAATTAAAATCTTATTTTGCAGATGAAACAAAACTAGAAATATTTTGTCTCTGAATTATTGTTTTTAATGAATAATTTTGAACTACATAGTAATTTTAGTCCGTTCTACCTGAAAATGCATATGAAAACGAAGTAACCATTCCTTTGAAAATAATAGATAATGAGAAAAGTTAACCACCATTAACTACCTTTTTCATTTATTAACAGCGCACTATACTAACAAATATAGGGTGTTTTGTTTTTTTTTAGATATATACAAATTTTAAACGAAATTAAACTCATAAAAATAATGTTAATGATCTTGACATTTGTTTTATTATTAAATAATTTTATGCCAAGAGTGTTTAAAAATTATTTCGGGCATATGAGCGCCGTCACTGCCTCGAATGAAGCTCAATCTGGAAGTACGATTTTCGACCACTTTATTGAGCAGCTGGAGCCGAATATCAGCAATAACTCAGAGAATGTTGATTTCCAAATGTTCCAACGTCTGTGGTTTATTGGAGTAGACCAGCGACTTCACATATCACCACAGAAAATAATCCATTAGTGTAAGATCACATGACCGTGGAGGCAGTTCATAGGTCCATTTCGCGAAATTATGCTCTCGCCGATTGTCTCCCGCAGTAAGCTGATGGTGTTTTTCACAATTTTCAAGTGTTACTCTGGCGTAATTCTGGCAAATTCATGGTGAAATGGCAAAACATACCGCGCACAAATCAGCTGTCAAATTGACTGCTAATTTCAATATCACACCTGTAAAAAAACACACCTTTATATTTTTAACCAACTTCCAACAGAGTAAGTTACACAATAAGGGTTCATAATGCCTACGCATAACTTTCATAGTTAAACGGATTCTCCAAATTTTCTTTTTTATATATATCCGTTTTGGAAAGGGCTTATTCTAGTGGTAGTCACACTTCGATTTCATTAGAATTCAGATATAGTATGTTTGTCATAGACCAGTGGTAGGGGAGCAAAAAAGGCCGAATTCGGAATTAATTAGCGGAAAGTTGGAAATTGTTTTAATCGCTTCAGTTTAGGTCAAGAATGAATATGCTATGTTTCCCCCTCGTACTAGATGAGCGTTAGGAAATATGTATAGATTTATAATCAAAAAACACTTTTTTTTTGCCTTCCATAACAGTATCTCCAAACAGCTAACTCTGTCAAACAAATGTTGTACAGCTTAAAATTCTGAGTAAAATTAGTACCTACACTTGATATTTTTGTTGAACATTAAGGTCACAATTCCAGTTTAAAGATTTACACCCGTGGTCAGGAGGTTGAACTCAGAATTAATTAAGAGAAAACTGGTAATTTTTTTAATCCCTTCAGTATAGGTCTAAAATGAATGTACTATGTTTTCTTACTCGTACTGGGGTGAATGTTAGAAAATATGTACATATTTATTTTCGAAAAACGCGTTTTTTTTAATTACCTTAACAATATCTCAAAACAGCTAACTCTATAAAAAATATTGTCAATACAAATGTTGTAGACCTTAAAATTCTCAATAAAATGAATATCATCATTAATATTTTTGTTCAACATTAAGGTTGCAATTCTATTTCAAAATTTTGCCTTAATCGCTAATCAAGAGCTTGAAGCCAGGAGAAACTAAGTTAACTTAACAATATCTCAAAACTGCTAACTCTATCAAAAACATTATCAGCTCAAAAGTTGTAGAGCCTAAAATTCTGAGTAAAATGAGTACCTACACTTAATATTTTTATTCAATATTAAGGCCGCAGTTTTGAAGATATTGTTAAGTTAACTTGGTCTCTCCTGGCTTCAAGCTCTTGATTTGAAAAATTTTGAAATAGAATTACGACCTTAATGTTGAACAGAAATAATAATGATGGTACTTATTTTGTTCAGAGTTTTAAGCTCTACAACATTTCTATTTACAATGTTTTTTATAGAGTTAGCTGTTTTGAGATATTGTTAAGGTAATTTAAAAAAAAGTGTTTTTCGAAAATATATATGTACATATTTTCTAACATTCACCCAAGTACGAGGAAGAAAACATAGCACGTTCATTTTAGACCTAAACTGAAGGGATTAAAACAATTTCCAGTTTTCTCCTCATTAATTCTGAGTTCAACCCCCTGACCATGGGTGTAAAACTTTAAACTGGAATTGTGACCTTAATGTTCAACAAAAGTATTAAGTGTAGGTACTCATTTTATTCAGAATTTTAAGCTGTACAACATTTGTATTGACAATGTTTTTGACAGAGTTAGCTGTTTGGAGATACTGTTATGGTATGTAAAAAAACGTATTTTTTGACTATAAATCTATACATATTTCCTAGCGCTCACATAGTACGAGGGGGAAAACATAGCATATTCATTCTAGACCTAAACGGAAGGGATTAAAGCAATTTCCAGCTTTCCCCTAATTAATTCCTAATTCAACCCCCTAACCACTGGGCTACAGGATTATCATTTTGTTTTATTTTATAAGCGCTAACTCTTCAGTAATAACGGTCATCAGGAATTTTGAATGTGCTGTTAAGTTCAACACACGCGCACATACAAAAAGATATTTTAATTGCCAGCACAATTTCTGGATTTTTACGGGTTTTATTCCCCCGGTGAAAGTAATGAACCAAAAGGTATATCGATCATTGATAGTATTTGAGAGTATTCTTAACAGATAATGCAATGTTTTCCTTTTCTTTGAATCTGTAGAATTTATTTTAATTAAAACATTGAGAAAGGAAAAAAACGTCCATATAAATACAGAAATTGCTCTGTAGAAAAACGAAAATTACTTTTAGAGTCTAAAAGTACAGCTCCAAGTCAAAAAATTAATTTTATTTGTACTTGAAATCTCATTTAGTTTTATTTCAGTGTAGCACAATTGAAAAAGAACAAAGATTGGTGTTTTAATAAATTTGTATGTTATTAAAAGAAAATTAAAACTGTAAAAGATTAAATTTTGAGTGAACATTGTAATTTTGATAAAATTATTTTCATTATTCAAAATATTAGAATACTAAAATAAGTTGTTCAAAAAATTAGAATACTTGTGAATTTTCTTGAAGGATCAGAAGGTTGTATAAATTAAGCGTAAATTAGCTTCTGAGGAACATTTTCTTAAGTTATTAAAACGCTTTGCATGATCATTGTTTTCATTTTGTGTGAATCATAGGTCGTTTGTATTATTTATTTGCACAAAGAAGGCCGTAATCAGTCATATATCACTTACTTAAAAAGTTCTCAATGTAGTGTTAGTAGAGCAATAAAGCATTATTTTAAGGACGGACATTTTGAAAACAAGCTTCTGAGCAGCGTCGAAATCCAGAAACAATCCAGAGAGATGATAGAAAGCTAAAGAGAATTGCTAAAAAAAGTTTTAGAAGTGTAAAATATTTCCATCGAAAGTGGTAAGAACACGGTTTTGATGTGAGTAAATCTAGAGCACTAAAACGCCTACATAAACTTTGATTTCAATCTGGTGCACCGAAGTTTATTAAACCCCTCATGGACCCCCTTAAGATCCCTCATGGTTATTAAACGGAAAAGGGAGATTTAGAAGTGGTGCAAATAAAAGGCTTTTATGGGATCCAGATAATGGAAAAAATATACTGTCTAGAGGCGAGAGTGTATTTTGCGTAACATATGGTAATTAAGGTGTTCGTGTATGGCGAATGAAGCAAGAAGCATATGACAAGATCTGCATAAAACGATCAGTGAAACTTTCAGCCAATATAATGGTACGGGATTGCATGACTGCAGATGGACCTAAAGGATATATATCGTTAACGAAAGGATTAATTCTGTGATATATGATGGAATCCTTGAGATTTTTGTGATACCATCGTCGGAAGATCTAGTTGGTGATGATTTCATTTTTCAACATGATTTAACACCTTCACACAGGTCAGTGTCGAAAGAACTGACTTAGCCAACATCAAATTAGCATACCTCCCTGCCCAGCTAATTCGCCGGATTTAAATCCAATAGAGAATTTGTGGCATAATGAAGAAGATCGTAAGATATTGAATCAAAAAACAATGTTAAGCTTCTTTACAGTATAAAGTTGTCATGGTCATACGTGGGCAGAAAACACTGTGAACCACTTGTAGCTAATTTGGCAAAACGAGTTCGTGCTGTCATAAAATGTAAAGGTGATGCTACAAAATATTAAAAAATAACTATTTTTCCTTAAAAAAAAAAAAAAAAAAAAAAAAAAAAAAAAAAAAAAAAGCACGTATTATTTACAATGCATTATTCTAATATTTTGAACCAGCTAAATGGTTATTGTAATACTTTGATTTTTCTTACGTGTGAATAATATTTTAATTTTTGTATTGTTTTCTTTAATTTTTATGCTAAAAGGTTCTTTCTATAATTAATGTAGATTCTTTCGATAGTTAGTTTCATCCTGCATTACTTTTGTATAAGCGATACATAAAAAAAAATTCACATTTCCTTTTTTTCTGTATTCTAATTTTTTGACTAGGAGCTGCATAAAAAAATCTCAAAGCCGAGACTGTCAAATAAACTAGACTTTTAGCATTATTCTTTGTCAAGGATATTCTAAAAAACCATTCCCCCTACTTTTTGACACATTCACGAAATCATTTCACCGGGTTAAAAATATATTTATAGCAATAGGGAAATTGCACTGGGATTAAACGGAATTTTATTTTTGCAGTAAACAGCGTCAGCTTATTCATTAAAATAGTCGTCATGTCGTGTATAATTCTTTTCTTTTTACATTGATTCTTTAAAATTTTCATATATCATCATGATTTACTGCATGTTGAAAAGAGCAATATTGGCAAAAATGTGATAAGTGAATAGGTATAATAATAAATGTTACCACAAATACTTTCGCTAAGTACAATAGTCAATTCGTGGAGTGAGGCGTTCCGCGTGCCTATCCTACGTTTTTTCACTTTCTTTTCAACATTGACCTCTTTCTAACATTTGACTGAACAGACACCGAAAAGAAAAAAAAAATTAAAAGACGTCAGCGGACAAATTTAAAAGTGAAACTTATTAAATTAATCCCTTGCGGACGAGCGACCGGTATTCGTGCCGCGTAAGGTGCTCAGAATAGGGGATTATTCTCACCAGTAAATTTTTATTGTAAATTTTGCCTTACTTAATCAGAGCATTTTCCCAATTCATTTAGGCAAAAATTTCTGTTTTAAAAAACCGGTGATTAAAGATTAAAAATTCTGTAAAAGATGCTCGTCCCTAAGGGCTTAAAGACATCGAAAACCCTGAAAACTCTAACTTGAATAATAAACCGTAAAATAAAAAATAATAATAGATGGTTTACAATTGTTAGTATACTCATTGGCGCCAACTTATATCGGCTCATGCAACCAATAATTTGATCTATCCGCCCACTTAGTTTCAGTTGAATTTGATTCGTAATTTATTTTTTTTTAAATTATTTAACAGCCGAAATTAAATTTGTTTTTTTTTAACGTTCTCAAAATAGTTTTGTTTGAAAAATATAAGGACATATATTTCAGGTGCACTGAAAAAAACCCCTTCAGCGGATGTATAGTTAAGTTTCTCACGAAAACAAATTTCCTGCATATTTTGGCATTTGTTATGATGTCGTGAATTGATAAAGCACTTAGGTGACTAAAATGTATGCTTTTCTTGACATTTTGTTTTTTACATTTTCAGTAGTCAGTTATTCCAATGTTATTTAAAATAAATATTAATGCATTTATAAGGAAGATCTTATAATAATAATTTAATATAATTATTTATAAAATCATAATTAAATGATAATAATTTTAAAACTTGCGTAGAAATAAAAAATATATATATAAGTTCGAATTATCCTTAGTGATTTGCACCTCCCCTCTTTCTTTCCACACGCATACACACTAAGGGAAAATATTACATGTGTTATTTTATTCAAAAATGTTTAAGCCCAGACAATATTTTTGAAAAGTTGCGCTAATGAGAAAAAAAACCTTCAGCGGATGTATAGTTAAATTTCTCACGAAAATAAATTTCCTGCATATTTTGGCATCTGTTATGATGTCGAGAATTGATAAAGCACTTAGTGACTAAAATGTATGCTTTTCTTGATATTTTGTTTTTTACATTTTCAGTAGTCAGTTATTCCAATGTTATTTAAAATAAATATTAATGCATTTATAAGGAAGATCTTATAATAATATAATTTAATATAATTATTTATAAAATCATAATTAAATGATAATAATTTAAAAACTTGCGTAGAAAAAAAAAATATATATATATAATTTCGAATTATCCTTAGTGATTTGCACCTCCCCTCTTTCTTTCCACACACATACACACTAAGGGAAAATATTACATGTGTTATACTATTCGAAAATGTTTAAGCCCAGACAATATTTTTGAAAAGTTGCGCTAATGAGAATGTTATAAGACGGTATACTACTGCATATTTACGGTTTAATTATTGTTCCTTTTACGGTATAATACAGACAGCTGGTGTGCTAGTATTATATCCTAAAATCAACAATATTTTTTGCAGTATAAAAACATTTATTTTCGCCACAATTAATCTTGTCAGGTGTCCTGCGTGAATCATGGCTTCAAACGATCTTGACACCACTAATTTCTTTCAGTTTATTTCGCCATCTTTAATCGCAGATCATTCGGCCATTAGATAAGGCAAAGAAAATTACTCTAAAATACAAACCTGTCAACACTTAGCCACAATAAACCCTGTTACTGCAAAACTTTTTCTCATTACAACACGTTCGCTGGTGTTTAATAAGTAAATATCAGAGCATTTAGTAGTGAAGTATGTCTTCAAAACGTTTTAACACTTTCTTTAAAATTGCTTTTCAAATAAAACATCATGCTGAACGTAAAATTTAAACCAATTGAGAAACAAAAAATGTTAAAGATATTCAATACAATCAAATACGTTTATTGGTAAATGTAATAGGTTGATTTTCAAAAATTGTCGTGTTTGACCGTCCTTTCACATTTGCACAGAAAAATAATTAAATACCATAATTTTAATTATTGCATTTTAACTAACATGTTTTTTAATGATAATTTACGGATATATTATTATTTATAAAAAATTTTAAAATAAGAAATATATTCATTTGTAGTCAAAATGTCATTACCATAGGTTGTCCCAACGAGCAATTTATGAGGTAAAGATTTGACTAATTTCTATTTAAAAGAGATAGTTATAATTTTTTAATACATTTTAATTTAATAAGTTGCTACTAATTAAAAAAATATTTATTTTCATAAATTAAACTTAGTTATAATTCTTAATAATTTTTTTTAAACCGTGTCCTAAGAAATCGTGCCATTACCATGCTTCTGACAAAAGATTTATCTAGAATTTTTTAGAGGGCAGCACATGCCTTTTTATCATGGCAAAAATAATCCTTAAAAGTCAACTTGTTATGAGGTTTAGGCGAATAGAGTGAATAGTTTTATAGTTTCAATAAAACAAGCAAAGTCTTTGAATGTTTTGGTGAGTATTTTTTGTACGTCATTACCGTGCCCATTTCTAACTGATAATAAAATGAACTATTATTTCTTAATCCGCTTTTATTATATAAGAAATAGAAAATCATTATATTGGCTAGAAGATATAATGCCTGCCATTTATGCCTGTAGAAAAATAAAATTATTTTGTTTAATTTGTCATTACCTTAGATGCCATTACCGTGCTCACTTATTTCATTACCAAGTTCATTAAAATTTTAAAAATCAGTTTTAAAATTTTATGTTAGTAATTTGGTCTCTGCTAATTCTTGTATATTAATGTTTATGAGGTAAGGTAATTATTTACAAAAAAAATAAAACTGATTCTTTCTAAAAATTTGATTTTCTATTCCAAAACATGGACAGATTTTGAAAATGACCCAATACCCTTACGTGTTTCCTCCTTTGTGCTCTGAAACTGCCTAATATACTTAAATTAGAAAGCGAAATAAGACCATTCACGTAATTAGATCGATTTTCTCCTCTTTATACTACACTTCAATTTGTTTTTTTCACAATTTTCTAGATGGTAGTTTGGAAGTACAAAGAAAAGACAATTTCATTAAATACGTCTACCGAAGAGGCAATAAAAAATAAGATTAGGGATAATGAAAAATATTTCCGTTTAATAGATACAGATTTTATTTTTGTTTTAGAAAAAGAATATGAGGAGCACAAAGGAAAAAGTGTTTATGTTCATTTTTATTAGATAAAGTTTCAGTAGATTATAGGGATGTTCAAAATCCCAATTATTAGAATTTTTAACCATTTGTAAAAATGGTTATTGTCCTCGTCAGGGTAGGAAATCAAAAGCATATCTGAAGGTTTTTATTGGTTTAATCATCCTTTTATTCGTCTTCTGATTGGTCTATACAGTAATATGTATTTCCCATTACTTTCAACAGAGATGGACAACAGAGTGTTGCCACCATGACAAAAAAGTAATAAAAACTAAAAAAAAAATTAATAACTCAGAAACAAATTGAGACTCAGCTTTCAAACAAATTGCATTTAAAAGTACATTTTTTTCTCTATACGACGATATAAAAAGTAATATTGTGGGATGTTTAGAAGTTTAAGAAATAAATTTCATTTAAAATTGGCAGTCAGATTTCTTAGAAATCTGACGATGGAAAAGCCTTTTCCCGAACAGACAACGAAAGGCTTAGATAATGCGTAAGTTTCAGGTGGATAATACGTACGAGTCGCAAGCGATTTCTGTCGGTTGCAATTTTTACGTGTAATAACACTATTAATTTTTAATTCATGGCGTACGTAATATATGATCAACTCCGTGCTATTTTTTATGTCTTAAATTTTAGTCTTTGAAAAAATCATTTTCCGAATGGTCGTTGTAATTTGTTAAATAGCATTTTTTTTTTTTTTTTTTGGTTCAACCACGTTTAAAATGAAATCTCTCTCAAGAGACAATAGTTTGGTTTGTGCCGAAAGTCGTAAGTTGGCACTAGTCTCCCAGTATTGAAAATCAACCTTACTTGATCTTTGAGAGCCGCAAACAGTGTAAGATTATACGAGGGTGTATCAATAAGTTCTTGCCCTCACATAGAAATACTTGTGTGAAATTTATGAAATTGTTGCATTTTATGAGTCCTTTTCTATATAGTCTGTGTGCACAGTAACACATTTGTGCAACCGGTATTTCAAAGAGAGGTTGGAGGATGTATTTCAGGAGGCGCGATAGTATACACAAAGGGGAGGATTTTTCTAACTTTTATGACCCCCACATGTGACATATTGTAGGAAAGGCCTGCGACCACCTATTCATGCTATGCACCTCCCTCAAATTTTGCCCTCTGGGGCTCATTTTTCTAAATTTTGCAGATATCATTCATGTCCCCCGGGGGGGGGGGGATTTCGAGGGGGTGGCTCGGGAGGTGCATAGCATGAATAAGTGGTCACAGGCAATAAGTCACATTTGGGAGTCGGCAAAAGTTAGAAAAATGACCCTTTGGTTCTACAATCGCGCTTCCTGGAATATATCCTACCCCCTCACTTTGAAATACCGTTTGTTGAAATGTGTTACAGAGCACGGCGACTATATAGAAAAAGAACTAATACAATGTGGCAATTACATAATTTCACTCAATTATTTCTATGTGAGGGCAAAAACTTATTGAAACACCCTCGTATATATTCTTTATTATAACTGCTATCTAATCAATGTCTTACTCATTTTAATTGGATTCTTCCGAGTGCGGACTGGCGCTCCTCCTTAGTAGGTAATGCGCATGACTGCTGTAAAACATCAGAGAGTATTGTTTCAAATTACTCATGTCTGTACTTGATGTTGTGTTTTCGTCTAATTAAAAGGAAAGCCTAATAATTTCCGTTGTGTATTTTATAACTCTGTCAATTAATTTAACAAACATATGGTTGCTACATCAAGTGTGCGTCAGCACTCTATGCTCATAAAAAAAGGGCGATTCATATAAATATAATTAGTATTAGCTATATAATTGGTACAATCGTGGAAAAAAAAGTAAGCACCCCCTACTAACTCCTCAACAAATTATCGTAGAAGAAAGTTAATGGTACTGAAGTCTACTTTTAAGTGATGTATATAAAATTCGCTTAAGGGGCCGTCTGCATATTAAAACGAACCCAAACTTCATTTTTTTATCAATGGCAATTCTCAATTTTAACAAGATATTCCACATCTTCTGTCCAAACTATGCCTAGACACCAAATTTCAAGTCATTTGAATGATACGTTTTTGAATTATAAACATTCAAAATTTAGTGCTTCTAATGTTAAATTACATTTTCATATTTTCATTAATATCTCCTGAAATTATATTCCTGATGTGCTAATTTTTTGTGTAGCAATAATACTAAAATGCCCAAACATAAATACGTTGAATTTGCAATTTTTATAATTTTATGATAAGAATTATGAAATTAATATTCGAAAAAATTATGAATTGCAACCTACAATTTTTTTATCAATTTAGATTTATGGAAATCCAAAATTTCTCGTTTTTGTTCCAAGCAGTTTTCAAATTATGCTTAAAACAAAAAATATAAAAAATTTGTTTTTAAAGTCAATTCCTACTTAGGTCGTCAAAGATAAATTTAATATAATCTCTTAAGCTAATATTAGTTTTTTTTGCATTAAAATATATCAATTTGTTGATTTTCTATAAGCAAGTAAACCCTATTAGTTTACAATGGAAGTCTGTAGGAATTTGGCAAAATATTAGATATATCGCCAAGTTGTCGACAAACTTGGCGGTATTTGGCGAAAGAGCAGGGTTCCCCCGTGGTAACCCCCCTTATAGATATGAAGATGCAATAAATGCTGTTCAATAACCAATGGGCACAATTTTGTCTCCCATATAAAACTAAAATTAATTAATTAAAGTTTAATTGATAAATTAATATTTGAAAAGACTGCATTAACATCAATTGTCATCCAGTACAAGTTTAAAAAAATTATTTCAACTTGATAGGATGAATAATAAGTATTTTATTAAAGATTGAAAATTTGAACAAGATATATATATATATATAGGGACAGTGTGAACTGATAGTAGGAATTGGAAAAAAAGGCAAAATGATAGTTTAAGGGGCCGTCTATGATAGAAGTGACTAGATATTTTGAAATTTCTTATGCTATCCTGTAATCTAGCAGTCTTCAAAGATTGCTTGAGTGGCGCGGCGTTAAGGCTGAGTGGCTGCCTTGATCAAAAAGGGGGCTCTCTCGGTCAACAATCGAGTACCGAACTTCAATTTGGATACGGCCCCTAAAATACGTTCGTTTTAAAAATAAGTGATTTCCCGGAAACATACATCATTTAAAAATACACTTCATTATCAATCGTGGGGTACCAGTAACTTTCTTCTGCGATAATTTTTTCCAGAGTTAGTAAGGGGTGTTTACTTTTTTCCTTGTACAAGCACAATATGTAATAATATAATAATGCAAAGTTCCCAAGTTCTAAAGTATGAAATGCTAGGTAATTTTTTTTAATAAACTTGAATTTTGCTTACTGTAGAGGAAAATACTTAACTTTTTTATCGTAAAAATATTACGAGAAATTTAATAAATTTTAAGTATTGTTTGATCAGTGTTAAAGGTTAAAAAATATATACATCATTAATAAGCAAGCAGGACTTTATGTAAAAAGGATATACCAAGGAGCACTGATAAAAGGAAATTAAAGCATTGGCAATTCAAGTGCTAGAATTCGCCATCTGGTGGAGAAAAGATGTAACTTCTCGCTTCAGGATAGTTCCGTGCAAGCGCATTCCATTACATGTATTTTAAGTTTGTTTAAAATGAATATTCTTTTGTACAATTTCAGATTTCCTGTGACATTTGTGTTCTGTTTCATATGACAAAGTAAATATTATCCGAATTTGAATATCTAAAACTTTCAAATGCATTTACAATAAAGAATTATTTCAATGGCACTTTAACATTAGTTAAAAGGAAATTAAAGGGACAATTTTCCTGTACCAAAGGCTGCGAGCAGCGCCTCTATAGGCTGTTTTAATTCCCAATATATTAACATTCAAGATGGGGCATTTCCATAGAGCGTAATGGTAATGCGATTGCGATCGTAGCGCCTTTGGTGACAATGGGGAAGAAACTCCCCATCCTTGTAAAATTTTTACTATTGAGCATCTACTTTATTGTGATCTTTCTTTTTTTAATGTTTCTTGTTTACGTTTTCAATGGAATGTTACACCGATACATGAACATAGAATAGATATTCTACTTTGTATATATAATATCTATTCTATGTTCATGCTCGGATATATGATTTTTTTTTTTTTTACATGATGAGTGAACGATATAAGTGCAACGAAAAACAGGCATAGCTGCCAACCTTTACGCTTTTTTGCTACCACTAAAATTTAGAAGAGATTTTCGCCTTGTTTAATGGTGAGATTTCGACCATTTAATAAGGCAACATTTACAAGAAAATTTTAGTGGTAGGAAGAAAGCGTAAAGGTTGGCAGCTATGAACAGGGTAAAAATTTCGTCTTGAATGCTATATATGAAGTAAATATGATATAATTTGATTTAAAGCTACATAAAGTAATGGTGTAATATAAAAATATACGAAGTATTGCACTCTACAAATCCCAGAAAATCTCATAAATATTCCCATTCGGTAGGAAATTTTTTATAGCCGATGTTTTATTAATTTATGAAGTTTAACGCATTAAACAATCGTTACAATAATCTTTTTAAATTTCCGCATTTTCACTTTCTTACAGATAAAATTAAAAAAATTGTTTTTAATGTAAATAACGAACAATCAATTCAATAACATTTATAATATTAACATATAAGAAATGATAATAAAATTACAGATGGGGAAAAATTCATTTCGACAAATTTTTAGAATTATATATATCCAACAGTTACAAATAAATAGAGGTACTGACATTACACCCAATAAAGTTTTATTCGATATGAATAAATTTACACAATACCTGAATTTGATTTCTTACAATTTAATCTCATAAACTTACATATTTACGTTATTAACAGAATTTTCTAGGGTTTTTCTTTTATATTATTACTCTATTTATCATTTTGTGAGTTAAAGGTGACCAATAGAAGTACGGTAAAAAAAAAAAAAAAAAACAGCTAAATAAATAAAGCAAGTATGAATAGAATATCGTCTGACAGCTGCTTCGTTTCAGGAAAGGATAGATATTCAAAGCATAGAGGGTAAACATATTTCTTCAACATAGGTAAATTTCGGAGACTTGTTAATTCTTCCCGCTTGTCGGTAGTGACGCTAGTACTGTTGTCATTACAGAATTTGCTGTAAAAGCCCCATCTTGGTCCTTAATCTATGTATTAAAGTAGGTTTTTAACATAATTTTGTATTACGGCAATTAACAATGAACATGTTGTCTTCCCATACAAATATTAAAGAAAAGTGAAAACCTTAAATACGTTTATGTGCACTTCACATTTTTATAAATTTTGATTAATGGTAAAATGTTTTCCGCAGCATATAAAAAAGCGCCTTATGTGGCACACGGGCTTCAGACTGAGTATGGCTGTTTAAATGAAATGAAATGGGAGCAGGACTGTCACAGGCGACTATTTTAATATTCTTTTTTCACCAGAATATTTCTAATATAAATTTCAAAGTATATTTCTCTTTCAAATGTTGTCAAACTTTGTGTTAAGGATTTTTGTTTATTGAAAGTGGTGCGACATAGAAATAAACAATAGTCGCCTGCAGCAGCCTTGTGGAAACCATTAATTTTTACATCAAAATGTTCTGGATATAGCTTTATAGAATTCATCTATATTTAAATTTAATATCCAATATTATCATTATAACTTGTGCAGGTATAATCCCATGACATAGACGAAATTCAGATCATCTAAATGAAACATAGTTCGTTTAGCAGACGTTTGAGTTTTAAAAAGTATTAAATATATATTTATTATTTAATAAAAAAAAACAATAAGAGGATATTTACCTGCAAATATAAAACTATGCATCTCTCTATTCTAAAAAAAGTAACTAATGTTGTCACCGCCGTCGCCGGTTTTGAAATTTTTGTGACCGGGTGGTCTTTCTTCGTTAATATCAAGAAAAATATTGCATACAAAAATATGAAAATTAGTGGTATTGTAGAGAAATGTTTGATAAACACGCTTATGCAGACAGTTTTCAAATCGAAGAATTATTTTAAGAGATATTTAATGCTAATATCTCTATTCTAAAAAAAATTTAACTAACGCTGTCACCGCCGCCGCCGCCGCCGCCGGTTTTGAATTGTTTGTGACCGGAGGTCTTTCTTCGTTAAAATTAAGAAAAATATTGCATACAAAATTATGAAAATCGATGGTGTTATACAGAAATGTCTGATAAACACGCTGTTGCAGACAGTTTTCAAATCGAAGGATTATTTTAAGAGATATTTAATGCTAAATTTGGACAAAATCGTTCCATTAAAAAAGTTTTATAGGAGAAAAACTATACATGGGAATTTAATCATTTTGAGATCGTTTTATACGTTAGAATTTCCAGGTGTGCAGACTGCATTTAATTTTTAATTTTACTCATTTTTTGAGGTTTTATTTTTATTTTAAATTCAAATTTTCAGCATTTCGAGAGATATTTTTTACATATTTAAATGTTATTAATTTAAACTGTTGCCAACTGTATAAACAGTGCAAACAATAATGTTTTCTTCAAATTAAAAAAATATTTACACGTGACTATTATAAACAGAAAAAACCTCTTCAAAATAAAATTAAATAATTACGTATAAAAAGCAGGAACTTATTGAGAATTGCGTCATAAAAACTATATTTACACGTGAATTTTAAAAGAGAAAGTATATTTTAAAATATTAAATTCATTAACCTGCGTTAGAAGTCTTTAATAGAAAAAAATACGTCACATTACTTTATGAACAAAAAATAATATTGCAAACCAGTTTAAATATAAAAATTTTGCGAGATATTTATTTGATATTTTGAGATGCTCTTTTCAACTATTTTTCTTAGGGCAGCGCAAATAATATTTAATTTCTAACAAAAGTATTTTCACGTGAATATTAAAAAGATAAAGAAATGTTTGGTGAAAATTACGTCAGATTAAAAACGAGACATTTAAAATGTCTTATTTAAAGAAACTTTTTTTTTCGCTTTGTTAAAAAATACCGGGCGACAAATACTCTGTTTACTTACTTCATTTTGTATTAGCTTATTTTGAAATGTTTAACTGATTTTATTTAATCAAAGACGAAAACAACAATTGTATCTTTTAACAGCAGCTGATTTGGCCTTAAAATTCCCCAGTCAAAGTGAAATGAATATGGAGATGGCCATTGTTTTTTAAATTATAATTCAATCTTCCGAAATCTTTTTAAAGCCGATCAAATTAGCGTGCTTTTAGAGTCAGTGGTGTCTGAACGGGGGTTGGCGAGAGTAGCTCGTAGGGGGCGGAGCCCCCTAGTGAGGGAAAAAGAAAGAAAAAAATAATAATATGATAATAAAAGTTGATGCGAGATACATAGAAGAGATATAAGAGTAATAATAAACAAAACACACATGAGTAAAACAATCAATTGTAAACAAGAGTGAAAAATCATGCATCATGCATAAACTATATAACACTTTCCAACGGTAATAGTATATTATTAAGTAATTTCATCTTTTCATAGAATAAAATACGATATCTAAAAAAAAAAAAAAAAAAAAAAAAAAAAAAAAAACCATAACTTAGTAAAAATACAATTTCAGCAATTACTGACCATATACAGTAATATTTGTGAATTCTGTCGTATAGCACTCAATGAAATCTTTATTTTTTATACACACAAAATTGCATAGTGTAAAAATGCATACCTCAACTGAAAACTCATTTTCAGCCAGTGGTGCCACTTATATGGGCTGTGGGGCACCCAATAATTTGATTTCTCTGCCCACCCAATTACAATTGGTTTATTCGTTATTTATTTATTTATTTATTTATTTAATAGCAGAAGTGAAATTTTGTTTTATTGACATTCTCAAATAATTTTTTTTTTTAAAGTGAGAACATAAATTAGACTTGCAGAACAATGAAAGCCCCTTTAGCCGATGTATAGTTAAATTTATTCTAAAAATAAAATTTCCTGCATATTTTGCCCTCTGTTTTAAAGTCTTGAATTCTATAAGGCACTTAGGTGACTAAAATGTATGTTATTGTTGACATTTAGTTTTTTGCACTTTCAATAGTTATTTATTTTTATATTATTTATAATAAACATTAAGGAAGATTTTATGGGAATAGAATTTAATAAAATTATTTATTAAATTATAATTAAATTATAATATTTTTATATTTTGCTTAGAAGAAACATAATTTAATTTCCAATTATCATCTTTAGTCCTTCGCTTCTCCCCCACATCTCTCTCCACAAGTCCACTAACTACAGGAAAAAATGTGTATGTTATTTCACTGAAAATTTTTTGAGCCCACCCAATATTTAAAAAAAATTGGCGTTACTGCTTTAAAAAATTATCTATTATGGTCATTACTGTCAGCGAATTTTTTTTAGTGCCTTTCTAAAGATAGATACTATGCACTATATAATCTATAAAAAACTTGTTGTAGTGCACCATAGTGCTCCTTTTTAATTTCATTATCTTTAAAATACCACCACATCATTAAAAATGATCGCAAATGGTTTCTTCCATAAATATAATGGAATTCCTTTCTGCGTTCCTGTAAAAGAAATATAAATGCTATTTATTCTATACTCTTAAGAAAGCAAGTTTTAGACCATATCAGTGACGAATGAAAATCTCATTATGCTTGAAATATTGTAACGTCGACAAAATGCACCACAAGATGAAAATGTAAAAGAAATCTTTTGTGTGTCCCTGTAAATGACCTTTCAGCGCTATACACTTTGTTTTCAATACAACACTTTATATAATAAATCTCAATAAAATATAAATAGTTTCACGGCAATCCGAGCCTATTTATGAGAGTTAGAGCACGGGCAGATGGATAGACAGACAATTTGAGTTTATAAACATTTCTTTAACTATCTTGAGAAGTTTTAAAAGGAGCAAAATAAGCAAAATATACAAAACAGGTTGGTTGGAGTTTTATGGCACAAAGTCCCTTTAGGGACATGATGCGCCACGAAAAAGGTAAGGAGAACACAGTTAAAATTTAAAAATTACGCACACAGACTGTCAGATATAAATAAGTTAAAATAACAAAGTAAAATGAAGAAAGCTATGTGATGATACATGTAATTAAAATAGAATTAAAACCTGTCAATGAGACAAAAAAGAAAATATAACCAATTAAAATCCATACGATCAATAAAGTAATACGACAATGTTAACACGAAATATTAAAAATCCAAATACTACATAAAATCAAATATATTAAAAACAAAGATTAGTAAAAAAACAATGTAAACTCAATTAGGCTCATATTCTTCTAACATAGTATTTTCGTCATAGGTATTCGAGTTATTGCTGTAAAACTCGGATTCCATAGCCTCTTCCACATTGTGTTGCGGCTGCTTGGGATTCTTCACATTACTAATAGATGGGCTGAGACATGATTTCTTCTTTCTTTTTTTCACAGTCTTCCATTGTGGAGAGGCTGGAGTTGAGGTTTTTTTCCTTTCTGTTTGTGCACGAGACTTTTGTTTTACTTTCTGAGATTGAAAATTATCGGGTTTATGTAAAGTTTTTCCAGATGTAGAAGCCTTAGTCTCAGTCTGGAGTTCAGGCGACTTTTTGGATTGAACTGAGGATTTTTGTGACTGACTAGTTTGGTATACTATTTTAACAGGTTCTGAGGATGGTAGACAACGTTCCAATTTTGGGATCGCTTAGCATGTACTACCACAACAGACATCACACATTTTATTCTTTTGGGTACTGAGTGGTACTGCCATAAGTGGAATAGAAGATTCAGTCTCGGTGCTTATGTGCCTTAATGATTTTGATTGCTGCTTGAGTAAACTGGAGTAATATACTCCAACAGATGGGGTTCTGGATTCAACAAGTTTACGAGCATCTGGGTATGAAATTTTTTGTGTAATTTTGACAGCAAGGAATTCCTTTTCACGGATACAGTTTGGACAAAAACGGGAGTATGCTCTATGGTCACCCTTACATTTCACGCGGCGTTCAGCATTTTCACAAGATTTACCAACGTGGCCGACTTCTGCACAACGTGCACAAGCAACAGAACCACGGAAGGTACTTGTAGAGTAACCAAAATGCTGACATTTAAAGAAACGGAGAGGATTAGGTATATAAGGTCGGACTGGGCAGCTTAGGTACCCAGCTTTAATTCTACTTGGAAGAGCAGTGCTATTGAAAGTGAGAATAGTGTGCTTTGTGGGCAAAACTTGCCCAATCCTACAGACAGTAATACGGCGAACATTTATGACATTTTGGTCTGTTAAACTTTGTAGGAGTTATTCCTTTGTAGAGAATAAAAGTTCTGGTTCGGATATTACACCGTGACTTGTATTCAGAGTTTGATGCACTTGGACAGAAACAGAAAATGAACCTATTTTTGTGCTACTTAACAGAATTTGTGACTGGTTTGCTGAAGAAACCTCAACCAGCAAATCCCCAGATTGCAGTTTTTTTAGTGAATGACCATCCCCCAAAGCAGACTGGATTGTTTTTGCTATAAGAAAAGTAGAAGTTCTCTTAAAATAACTATCAGACTTGCTATCAGTTCGTTTGATGACGAAGTAACGTGTGAATGGAATTGTCTGCTCTGTTTGTTGCTCTCCACATGGGAGAGATTTAGAAGAAAGTGAATTACTTCCATCCATATTTGAATAAGTAACAGAATTCAGACCCCGACCGCACCAGCCACTACCGAGAACAGCAAGGGGATGAACATTCGTTCACCAGTGTTAACCAGGGCCCATACGTCCACAAGACGCTCCTATGCCAGTCTCCACCCTTAACGATATGGCTAGTAAGTGACCGCTCACTTGATCCCCAGCCAGTGATAAGTCAGCTGACCAACCGATTGATGCATACGACACCAATATGCACCTCCTGTCTACCTGAAGCAGAGGCCAAAGCAGTGTGTTGTTTTCCCTCAACTGCCAGGATCTCCCTTTCCATTGACACTGGTTGCCACGCAGGCAGACACGCGGATGGTTTACGATTCTACATAAGTCGATATAAACAGAATGATGTCGGCTTATGCAGAATTGCCCTCACCTCCGAAGCGGAAACCACAATGTGAGTGAAACAAAGAGGAAAGATAGACAAGAGAAAGGAGAGGAAAATGAAAAGAGAAAAGAGAGGAAAATGAAAAGAGAAAAGAGAGGAAAATGAAAAGAGAAAGATCGCCCAGGTGCCCGGGGTTGCGAAGCCCCTGAATACATAAGGAAGGTATCTTCCTGGGGGAATTTACAAAAAAGAAGTGTGGTGAATAAAACAATTTATAAAAAAGCAAATATATTTTGTAATAATCACGGAATTTTGACTTTCTTTCTTAAGAAAATTAAATTAGAATTTTTAATAGTGTTTATCAACTTAACTTAAGATTAAAATGTACTCAAATCCCTGTAGAAAATATTAAGGAAATGAAAGAACCAAAAACATGATTTTTCTTAATTTACATTGATAAATTTAAAACTCCATTATGTTATAAAAATACATAAATAAAATGCTAAATAAATGATACCAACAAACTATTTACATATCAAAGCTATATAATAATCTTTACAGAAAGCTTCTACTTTATGACAAAGTGCATGCTCTATTGTACCTTAGAAAATGGAACTAAGGTATGTTTTACTAAAAACGGAGGCATTGTTCTTAGTGTTTTAGTTTAACGTTTAAATATATGAAATATTTTTTATTTTATGCTAATTTAGTATGCATGATGCATTTGTTAATGTGTAACACAAATTTAACATTCGAAAATAGGGTTTCTCTGTTTTGACTAAAAGTTTGTTTATGCTATGTTATATTATATATCTGCATATTTTTTTCTAAAACGATTTTTTTGAATAAAACATACGTACGAAATATTTCACTGCTTTATACAAATGTTAGTTTTGGCTTGGCTTTTAAATAAACATTTTATTAGGAATATGCAATAGAATCTTAATGTTTTATTAGATATCCTAATGATAGAAAACTAACATTTAAACGACAATATAGTCAAAGAAAATACATCCGAAATATAATTTATCATTTTCATCAAATTTATACTTTAGATGCGGTATATATTTTAGCATGTTTAATTTACATCCACCTTAAAATACTTTTTTTCTATATTTTGTTTCTAAAAATTCTATTTTTCTACGCCTACATTCTTAGCTTTCCCGTATTAAAATAACTCCAATTCCAATATTTTTTTTTTCTTCCACATGCGTAGTTTTTAATTTTTCGGGATACATTGTGAGATGTTTTCGGGTAGATGTTCTCTAGCTTATTTATACTTTTTTTTTTATAATTAGAAATGTCATGTAGTGCCTTCAGAATAGTTGATTGACTAAGGATCCTGTTCTCACTGATTTTTAAGCTCGTCTCTGCATTCATGAGTACTGATTCATAAAGCCTCATGCACGCTCCCGGATTGGGAATTTTTTGAAATTGTGATTATCTCGAAATATCATAACAATGCACCATGCTATTTTCTGGAATAAAAACTTGTGTTATTACTACAATTCAAAAAATATTTTATCTACTTCGCTCCTAAGTTCGATAAATTCACCGATTTAAATGTTTTTGTTGGAAAATCAGGGCCTCTCAAGAACTATTGAAATTTATCTGCATGAAGTTAATAAAGCTGTTCGTTTTATAGTTCTTGATTGTTTCTTTTGAAGATGGCACACTAAAAGAATCTATACCATTTCCCATTTTTTCAAGCTCTATATTACTGGTTTATATATTTGCTACATTCTTTCAGTAAATGAAGCTTATGACAGTAGTTATGGAATATTATGAGTTGCTAACTGAAATACCTAGTGTTGCACGGTGTTTTAAAAATGTTTTATTAGAAAAATCTATTTTAAAATTAATCATCGTACGTACTACGGATTTTGAATCTCGCGCAAATATGCTCTCTTTTTCAATATATTGAAAGACCTGAGAAATCTTGCTTTTATACAAGTATTTTTAAAAAATATTTCCTAAGCCTAAATAAATATAGTCTTGATTCTTGAAAAAGGATTTAAAAAGAAATGTAAGTTCATAAAAAAGCCCTTCATGATATCACTTTCTCTTGTAAAATCCATTTATTAACCATATATTCGTTTTAAATATGAGGTCATACATGAATAATTAACCTATATTATTCACAACTAAAAAGAAATGGCGGATCTAGAATTTGTCGAGGATTAAATAAAAATCATACACTCGTGACATCATAATTGACTTTTATATTATATAAGAATAATAAGGCTACTATAATCTGTAACTCGTGCTATTATAGCCAGTAGGACACATTGCCGTTATCATTTTTGTTTTAATCTTTTTACGCGGGAATGTATCGCTATGGTACTCCATTGTGAAATTTGGTAATTTTTGAAATTCAATATTTGAAAAACGTCACAATCATTAGATTTGAAATTTATATCTAAAAAAATACAATTTTTTACCTTTCTAACGCAGTTTGCCTAACAATTTTGTGACAAATACTTTTCGAGCTATTATTTTTTTCAGTAACTTCAAATGTTTCATTTTCCGAAATGAATCTGTGGCAACCATTAGCAAAAAAGCCAATCATCAGCAACGCATGACTTTTTATTAAAGATGATTCTGTTAACATCCTCTGGTGAGAACTCTTTACACTACAAGCAAAAAAATCTACAGTATTTAGTAATTATGTTATATTTTGTTACAATGAATTTCGAAAAGATTTACATTACACATAAATCCACATATTATTGACGTTTAAACATGTAACTTTTTTTCATTTAAATGGTTTAGTTGCCAACCTCCCGATTTTTTGAGTACCAGTAAATTTTTACAAAAATGTTCGCTTTATTTAATTGCAGAAATTGTGTGATTGTATAAAACAAGAACTTCCGCAAAAAAATATTGGTATTAAAAAAAATTGGGAGGTTAGCAACTATGAAATGGGTTTACTATTTTCTTAAAGTTTGCGACAATTCTAAATACATGTTTCCAGAACAGAGTTTTACAGGAATTATTTAATTTGCTATTTTTTTAATCTAAAGACGTTAATATCTAAATAAAAAAAATCTTAAGTAACACCATATAAATTATATGTAGGGAAAATTAAATATTTTAATGGATATATGTGGTAATATTTTCCATACATGATACTATGCAACAAAACTTTTATAATAATATTGTCATAATATTTAATATCGTATTTACCTAACTGCACATGATACAAATTTACTGCACAATATTTACAATAAAATATTTAATAAATCTGATAAGAAAGAAAATTACATACATTGTTTTGATATAAATAATAAACCTTTCTTCCGTTTTGTTTTTAATTATTCTTAAACAGACATTAATAATTATTTCTCTTCCTGAACTTTTTTTCCAATCTCCGAAAACTTAAATGCTTCTATCTAACATTATATGTGTTAAATTTATTCTTGAACCGAAGTTTATTGAAACAAGAACGAAAAATAATGCGTCGAGCATAGCTTATGAAACACTTTCCAACACATCTAGAAACTGTAAGCGAAATTAATCATCAAATACGGTCAAAGAAGATATTTCAGTAAACACTTTAGAAAACGCATGACATTTAAAAATCTAATTTCAGGAATTAACATCAATAAATCGGAATAAAAAATCCTAATTCTTTTGTTCTGCATTGTATATGATCCCTAGAGTTGTATATAATATACTACATAGTATGCTCAAATTTAGACAAGTTAGCAAACGTTAAAACTCAATGTCTAATGCACGATTCTTTGTTCTTGTTTATTAGGTGCGTTGGTAATTATATAAACGAGGTGGAACCCGTCGAACTTCGACGAAGGAAAATGTTTAAGAAGGAGCTGTTTCATTGATTTATATAAAACCTACAAAATTAGTTACAATAGAAAATGCATCTTAAATTAGTCTAACTCTCAAACAAATATTATTTTAACCTAAAATTAACAAAATACTATTTCTATAAAACTCAGTTGTCCAGGAGTCCCATTCTACAGGGAAAATTTTATTGTTTCTACTCTATTTTGAAAATAATATCTTCATAGTATAAGATATTTTAAATAAAAAAATATGAAGATTATTGATTAATAGTTCTGGTAGGAACAATAAAATTTATCTATGGAATGCGACCCCTGGTTGTCTGAATTATTAAAATTAAACTTTAATCGCATATGTAATCAATAAAATGTAATAAATAACAGTTATTATGATGAAGTTGTCAATGAAATCTCTTATGCTTCGTTTTCCCGAATCAAAACGACAAAATTTATTCTAGTTTGATACAGTCAGATTTTTTTCCTTATAAATCTAAACACGACATTATTTTCACCTTCTCATAATTTACATATGTACTTCTCACATCGGTATTCACCATGTTTAAAAAAATAGTATTTTAATTCGATCCTTTTAAATTAATTTTAACTCAAAACTGGAAGTCACTATTTTTAACAAAATATTTGCATGTGAACAGTCACACTCTTAACTTCAGATACTAATCTCAATACCGAGGAGTAAAAATTGCCGTAATTTATGTTTTTTAGACGCATTTGTGTTAAAATGTTCAGTATTATCTAAGAGACTGATGGTTTTCTTTTAAATATGACATCATTTTCACGTACTCAAGCCTTTTGCCTAGTGTCTCAAAATTAGTATCAGCACTCACGCAGATGAAAAAAACATAGAAACTTTATAAGGATTGATGGGTGTTTTCAAAAGCAGTGCGTCATTTTCTATTCAAAAAATATTTGGGTGCAATATGTCCCTAATGGGCTTTTGCGCCATTTAACCACATACAACGAAAATTAAATCATAGAAAAAAAGGAAAAGAATTATATTTTTTAATTTTTATCAAAAGATGACATGAATAAAGATAAATAAACCTCATTATTATCTCAATTCTGCAATAATGAAAGCTATCTAATTACGATCATTTTGAAGAAATTTCATAAAATATTTTTAAAATTAAAATATTAAAGTGAGGATATTAAAAAACAGCTAATGCGGGAACATAAACAAATGAACAGCTTCCAATTAAAAAATATATATTAGTAAAATTGGTTCCGTAGAAATCTAACGTTAACGGTAAATAACGGTATTTTTTTTACGGTATTAGTTTTTCACAAAAGCGGCATTTTTGACATAGCATGTATTTTAATTTAAATTTTTATGATGAAATGGTAACAAAAAAATACAGTAATCTAGTATTTTCATGACTATTTTCTCTTTACTTTTAATATAAATGGAGTACTTCTGTTGCTACAATGGCAAAATTCGTACTAAAAACTATTATAAAAATTAATATCTCAAAAATAAATTCAGATACAACTTTCAAACAAATCGCATTAAAAGTACATTTTTTTTTTCATTATACGATGGTATAAAAACAGAAAATGTGCGATATGTAGAAGTTTAAAATTTTTCAGTTGCGAAAATTGCAAAACGAAAATTCATTTCAAATTTGAAAGTGTTGCCATTCGCAGAGTGACGTATGCGTTACGCACAGATATGTTTGTCCTTTATAATATGGATATGTAGCATCTATAGTCGTCGTCTGGTCCGTCCGTCTGTCTCTGCGCATATAACAGCGCAAAATCTACACAACGGAATTGTTTGAAATTTATTATATATAACTGATGCAGAATTTTGTCGAGTCATTTAAAATTTCATAAAAGTCTCATCAAAACTTAAAACGATATTAGTAAAATTTTTCGTCTTTCTATTAAATCCTATAATACGGAATTAATTCAATGATATCCTATGACAAGTAATCATTCTATGTTGCCATGAGGATTACGTCCTATTTAAGATGGAGTCCTATTATTTCCGTATTATAAAATTTAATGTATATAATCGTAATAAACTTTGTGTTGATGTATTTTTGCATGAGAGTGTAACAGCTATTGTACCACACTGTAAACGAGTTGGAAATTGCTCGTCAAACATGGCAAATGAGGTGCGTTCGTAATAAAACTAGTTTTATAATTATTTTTATACACCATATTGTACTGAATGTATAATTTTTTGCAATTAATAAAGTGCATACTCTGTAGCATCATTAAAATGCACTTGCAATAACTTTTTTCCCATTCCCCGTAATGTAACGGAACACTTTTGACTGTCCCTGTAATTAAACTATACATCCGATTTTCCTAAAATTAGAAACAGCTCGACAAAATTTTGTAACAATTATATATTTAAAATTTCAGACCATTCGGAAGGCTGTAACATCATTAAAATGCACTCGCAATAATTTTTCCCATTGACCGTAATGCAAAGAAAAAATTTGACTGTCCCTGTAATTAAACTATACATCCGATTTTCATAAAATTTGAAATGGCTCGACAAAATTTTGCAACAATCATATATTTAAAATTTCAGACAATTTGGTTGGGTAGTTTTTGCTCTGTTATATGCGGACAGACAGACAGACGGACGGACTGAACGACGACTATAGGTGCTACGTATTTATATAACTACGAACGCACCTAAAAAAACGACATTTTTACAGTACAAAGTACTGTTTATCTCGATAACAAATTCGATCACAGTGAATGTGCTGTATCTTTCTTTGGTTTTCTGATTATATAAACATGAAAAATACAGTAGCTGCGTAAAATTAACAGCACAATGTGCTGGCAATTCGGACGCCAGCAGTTTGTTATGGCGCCCAAATTGCCACCACATTGTGCTGTTAATTTTACGCAACTGCTGTATTTTTCATGTTTATATAATCAGGAAACCAAAGAAAGATACAGCACATTCACTGTGATCGAGTTTGTGCTGGCAAATTTACAGTTTTTTTTTTTTTTTTTTTTTTTTTTTTTTTTTTTTTTTTTTTTTTTTTTACAGTGAAAGATCTGAATATTTATGAAACTAGTCATGGTACGAACGCTCCTCATTTGTCATGTTTGACGTACAATTTCCGACTTGTTTTATCTAAAGATGCTAATATCCAAATAGAAGAATTCTTAACTAACACCATATAATGCATAAACTATTCAAAAATAAATATTTTAATGCATATGATAATATTTTTGATATATGATAGTTTGTAATAAAACATTTATGACTAGGACTTCTCTCAGAGGGATTAGTCTGAGCGATATTACTGATAACATAGATTTAATAATAACATGTGGAAGCAAAGAAAATTAGATGTTATCTTTAATTGTCCATATACTGAGAAAAATTGAAATGATGAAAATAAACGAATTGTAGAATTACAAAATCTTATATATAAATTCGTGTACACTGTTTAAAAAAATGGGAAATCAAACCATTCAAGACAGCCATGCATGGATATATAATTGAAAGTACGCAATATATTAAAAGTAAAATAGAAAATGAGACTAATTTACTTATATCGGAATTTTAACTGTATAAAATGACGTCAAGAGCATAATCAGACGCTCCGCACCAATTTGAGTAACTTTAAATGACAAATATATGATGTTTAAAAAGAATGGACTATACTTTATATGGTGTGTGCTCCCCCGGAATAGTTAATAACTACAATATCTGTTTTACACGGATGCAATGAGGTTGTCTATAACATTTAAGGAATTCTCTTCTCAAAATCTAATATAGTATCAAAGTACCGAATACATCAAAAGTGGCATGCAATGCTGAGTTAGATTGTGTTTTAGATATGCTCAATCGGATTTAAATGATGAGTGTATGCTGGCCACTACATACGCTGTATTGTTTTGTTTTCAAACATATTCTGCACAAGTTGAACTGTATTTAGCATGTATTAAATAAAAGAAATCGGCAATGATTACAACATAAAGTATAACACAAGATCTGAATATATCGTCTGCATAACTTTTGAACTGTCAAAGTGTCATTTGAAGTAATTTACAAATCCATACATATTTATTCAGCAAATCATGCAAGCTAAGATACGCCAATATGAACCCGATTACAAAATTTCACCAGAATAAGTTAATATCTAAAAAATATACTAATGATAACTGAGAATATGACCTTATGATAAAACGTCTAGAAAAATGAATCGGATAAAAAATTCATATCACATTTAAAACGGCACTTCCCTCTGTTAGTGGCCTTGGCGAGAGAGAGAGAAAAGCCTAGAGAAGGAACACTTTAACAAGTACTTTCGGGCAACCTACTCACTGTTTCATACAGGTCTTTATTCAATATTTACACAATTTATTTAATGCTAGGTGGGTATCTATCAGTTTTGTTGCATTTAAATCGCATGTTTTGCAGCATTATGAAATATTTAAAGTTGCTGTACCTAATAATTCCAAATTAATGGTAATTGAGATCGCTTTCCGTTAATTTCATCTTTTTAAATTTTAAATTTTTTAGAAACCATTCATAGAGACAATTGTATACTTTACAACCAACCCGAAGCAAAATTTCAAGATTTTGGGCTCAGCAGTAACAGAGAAATAGAAAATTTTTGAAAGTTTTTTGTTTCTGCACTGTTTTATATAGCGACATTTTTAGAAATTGTTCTATTGCGAGAATTTACGTCATGATAAATGCAGCCATGTCAATTTTCATGTTTATATTCCTAACAGTTCCATGTTCTTCGTTACTTAGATCATCTTTAGATCTTTTTCCGCTTTGTTTAGTCTTTCTATATTTTAGAATTCGTTCTACAACGAGCATTTACATCTTATTAATTACTACCATGCCAATGTTCTAGTTTGTAACCCCAACAGTATCCCAAAAATTTCAGTATTCCAAATAAA
The DNA here is from genome assembly GCA_963932465.1 of Maratus speciosus. Lineage (NCBI taxonomy): Eukaryota > Metazoa > Arthropoda > Arachnida > Araneae > Salticidae > Maratus > Maratus speciosus. The sequence continues at coordinate 525,439,153 of OZ010786.1, forward strand.
TCATAGTTTAGAACCTTTCTAGAAATTTTTACGTTTATCCCTCAAATTGAATCTTTTAGAGAGCGTTCATTACGAGTATTTACATCTTAAAATTAACTACCGCAACAAATTTAAAGTTTCTAACCCAATCAATATGGCAGAAATCACAATTTTAGAACTTTTTTGCTCCTGCAGCGTTGTAGGTTCTTGCACTGACATAAAATAGTCTTTTTTTTGGAGCAGAGATGGTCACCAACATTTTTTTAAGTTGGCTATGTAGTTTCAGAGATAACACCCACAAACGTACAAGCATTAATAATATTATATACTTTATAATATTATAACGCTTTATAATATTAGCATTAGATGTACAGATACAAAAGCCATTTATCTGTTACAAACTAAAGTGCCGGCGTTGCCCAGAATTTGAAGGATGTTTGTTCTGAAAAATAATTTCAAATTTTAACATACAACACAAAACAAACATTAAAAAAAGCAGTCGAAATGTTGTTGAATAAATCATATGAAAACGCTATACATAAATGTATAGAACAGAAGCAAAAGAATACAGCTATAAATGAACTTATTTCAATTTATAATTGGAGCAATAATGTTAAAATACGCCAATATTTCCCTAATGGAGTTTTTATCATGCTTCAATACATTTTTCATACTCATATGACGTTATACTATATCCACTATGCCCTTTATATTTCCAATATGACGTAATATTTTCCTCTTTCACGTGGAAACCTTGAAATAGAAAAGTTATGAAGTTGTATTCACTTTCATTTAAATTCGTCAAACCATTTATTTCATTTTCATATTTCACATGAATATCTTGCAATAGAAAGGTTATGACGTAATATTCTCCTTTTTTTAAATTCGGAAAATTATTTATTTCATTTTCATTTTTCACGTGGAAATCATGCAGTAGAAAATTAATTGTTGTAGTAATAATTTTATTGTGTTTTTTAATTGTTGGCAACTGCTATAAAGAAAAATGTTTAAATTTGATAAGAAATTGCTGTTAAATTGGTGGTTTTTTATTCATAAAAAATTAACTATAAGTTATTTCGATTCCGGATTACTTTAGTTGTCTCGGCCATGTTCTAATACACATGTACGTATCTCTTCACAATTTTGGCTTCCAAATTGTGGATTTTTTATAGAATTACAAACAGACAGATAGACAAGTTTTCATTTTTATATATCTTTCTATTCTATAAAAAGTAACTAACGCTGACACTGTCGCCGGTTTTGAATTTTTTGTGACCGGAGGTCTTTCTTCGTTAATATTAAGAAAACTATTGCATACAAATACATGAAAATCGGCGGTATTATAGCGAAATGTTTGATCAACACACTAATGCATACAGTTTTCAAATCGAAGAATTATTTTAAGAGATATTTAATGCTAAAGTTGGAAAAAATCGTTCCATTAAAAAAATTTATAAGAGCAAAAGCTATACATGGGAAATTAATCATTTTTAGATCATTTTATTCAATAGAAGATCCCGGTCTGCAGATTTCATTAATTTTTTTAATTTGACTCATTCTTTGAGGTTTTATTTCTATTTTAAATTCAAATATTCAGCATTTTGACAGATATTTTTTACATATTTTTGAAAATGGTATTAATTTAAACTGTTGCCAACTGTATAAACAGCGCAAACAATAATGTTTGCTTCAAATAAAAAAAAATATATTTACACGTTACTATTATAAACAGAAAAAAACCTTCAAATTAGAATTAAATAAATAGGTATAAAAAGCAGGCACTTATTCTTAATTATGCCATAAAAACTATATTTACATGTGAATTTTAAAAGAGAAAGGATATTGTAAAATAAATAAATTAACATGCGTTATAAATCTGAAATAGAACAAATTACGTCACATTACACTTATTATGCAAAATGAACAAAAAATAGTATTTCAAAACATTAAATTTAAAAATTGCACGAGACAAAATATTAGAGGTTAAATATTAGATTTTTTCAAAATTTTATTATTTGTTGTTTGATGTGAGGTGTTCAGCTATAAGTATGCAAAATTTCATGTCTCCAACTTAATTAGGGACTGAGTTAGAAAAATTGCTTAAAATACACAAGTTAGAGCCCAGAGGCTAAAATAATAGACTTTTTCAAAATTTTATTATTTGTCAATTGATGTGAGGTATTCAGCTATAAGTATGCAAAATGTCATGTCTCCAACTTAATTAGGGGCTGAGTTAGAAAAATTGCTTAAAATACACAAGTTAGAGCCCAGAGGGTTAAATAATAGACTTTTTCAAAATTTTAATATTTGTCGTTTGATGTGAGGTGTTCAGCTATAAGTTTGCAAAATGTCATGTCTCCAACTTAATTAGGGGCTGAGTTAGAAAAATTCCTTAAAATACACAAGTTAGAGCCCAGAGGGTTAAATAATAGACTTTTTCAAAATTTTATTATTTGTCGTTTGATGTGAGGTGTTCAGCTATAAGTATGCAAATTTTTATGTTTCCAACATAATTAGGGGCTGAGTTAGAAAAATTGCTTTAAATACACAAGTTAGAGACCAGAGGGTTAAATATTAGACTTTTTCAAAATTTTATTATTTGTCGTTTGATTTGAGGTGTTCAGCTATAAGTATGCAAACTTTCATGTCTCCAACTTAATTAGGGGCTGAGTTAGAAAAATTGCTTAAAATACACAAGTTAGAGCCCAGAGGTTTAAATATTAGACCTTTTTCAAAATTTTATTATTTGTCGTTTGATGTGAGGTGCTCAGCTATAAGTATGCAAAATTTCATGTCTCCAACTTAATTAGGGGCTGAGTTAGAAAAATTGTTTAAAATACAGAAGTTAGAGACTGGAGGGTTAAATATGACTTTTTCAAAATTTTATGATTTATCGTGTTATCGCAAGTGTTCAGCTATAAGTATGCAAACTTTCAAGTCTCCAACTTAGTTAGGGGATGAGTTAGAAAAATTGCTTAAAATACATAAGTTAGAGCCCAAAGGGTTAAATATCAGACATTTTTCAAAATTTTATTATTTGTAGTTTGATGTGAGATGTTCAGGTATAAGTATGCAAAATTTCATTTCTCCAACTTAATTAAATTAGGGGCTGAGTTAGAAAAATTGCTTAAAATACACAAGTTAGAGCCCAGAGGGTTAAATATTAGACTTTTTCAAAATTTTATTATTTGCCGTTTGATGTGTGGTGTTCAGCTATAAATATGCAAATTTTCAAGTCTCCGATATATATAGTTTCTGAGAACGGGCTCTGTGACAGACGGACAAACAGACAGACAAAAGAGTGAGACAGGTAGGGTTTCGTTAGATGAACGAAACTCTAAAAACATGCTGCGGATGACTGTAACAACATCCTAATATTACATTACCATCAGCGATCTACCGATCCCGAATTTAGTTTATATTCGTTTCATATATTCTTATTATTTTGTGCGGCCCTGTAAAATAATTATCAATATTATATACAGTAAAACCTCTGAATAGCGGACACCCCGAGAATGCAGAATTTGTCCTCTATTTAGAGGTGACCACTACTGAGAGTAAAACATGTACAGTTATTTAAGGGTTAGTAATCGAAAAAATATTCGCTAAATAGAGGTATCGGCTAATCGGGTGTGTCCGCTATGGAGGTTTTACCAGTAAAACTTCTGAATAGCGAACACCTCGGGAGGGCAGAATTTGTCCTCTATTTGGAGGTGTCCGCTACTGAGAGTAAAAAATTTACAGTTTTTTAAGGGTTGGTAATCGAAAAAATGCCCGCTAAATAGAGGTGTCCACTAATCGGGTGTGTCCGTTATGGAGGTTTTACTGCATAATAATCTCATCCTTTACAAGAAAATTGCTTGCTGTATGATAGACAGACAGACATACAGAGAAAGATAACCTCCCGGATCAATAAACACTCATGTCTTTTGTTTTAATCATCCACAATTGTATCTCATACAACATGCCAGATTTTATACAACAGGCTAAAAACGGTCACCGTGGTACGGAATACTGTATTATTATTTGTTTGCCCACCAAAACTGGTTGCCACGGGTTGTTGCAAGGTTTGTGATCACGTGGTTGAAACTGATCTATTCAATATTACTGCGTGCTTATTTTTTTTATTTGCTCCATGTGTTTAAACCAGTTGTCTACGAAAACATCAACCGGTGAAAGTGACGCACACCAAGTTTCTGTGACGTATGCAGATAAATTGTGCTTTTTTAAGAGTTTTTTCTATATAATTTTTAAACGGTTTGGAAGTTATTTTTCATAGTAGGTGCATTCAGTAGGCGACCCTCATAGGTACCTTCTGGTGCAATCAGAAACGAAATCCGACAAATATTTTTTGAGTTATGCTTGACGAAAGGTTTTTATTAGGCTTTCTTTTTAGTAGGACATGGCGTTAATATCCATCGTAGTAGTAAAGTGTCCGGACAGTAATATTTCGCTGAGTATTAGCCTTCGCTTCGCTCAGACAATAATAATCAGTGTCATAATGTTTGACATCGTATCTACCTAACTGCACATGATAAATATTTACAGCTAACATTTACTACACAGTATTTGTAATAAAATGTTTAAAAAAAGCTCTAAGAAAGGAAATTATATACAGTGTTTTGATATGAATAATAAGCATTTCTACCGGTTTGTTTTTAAGTATTGTCAAACACGTAATAATTCCTTAATATTTTGCCCCACCTCCGAAAACTTAAGTAATTTTTTCTAGCATTATATGCGTTAAATTTAATCTTGAACCGAAGTTAATTGAAACAAGAATGAAAAATCATGCGTCAAACATAGCTTATGAAACACTTTCCAACACATCTAGAAAAGTATAAGGGAACTTCATCGTCAAATACGGTGAAAGCTGATATTTCCGTAAACACTTTAGAAAGCGCATAACGCATTTCAATCTAGTTCCAGTAATTACCATCAATAATCGGAAAAATATATCCGAATTCTTTTGTACTGCTATGTATATGATCCCTAGAGTTGTATATAATAAAATTCATAGTATGCTAAAATTTAGATAAGTTAGGAAACGTTAATACTCAATGTCTGATGCAGGAGTTTGTTTAGTAGGTGGGTTCGTAATTATGTAAGTACATATCACGTATTAATCTAGTCATTTGGTAGAAAATAGGCGAAAGTTTTGATGTAGTTTTGATATTTGGTGCCTTTATGTTTTTTGGGTAGCTGAACACGAATCTGAAGTTTGCCAACAAAATTTATCCTGGGAAACACGTTTTTTTGGCAGAAAACTGGGGAAAAAACGGTATTTTCTTTGTTTTTTCAAAATAACTTCAAAATTATGCATTTTACGCAAAAGTCCTCAATACATAAATTAAAGAAGATAAAATTTCCTACATTTTACGTATTAAAAGTTTTTTTCTCTGATCAATGGTTTAGCCGTGACAGCGCCGCAAAAATGGGTGTGAAAATCAAAAAATTCTGAAAAAACGGGAATTACGACAGTGCACGGTGGGTGATTTACCGATTCTAGCTGGCCAAAATTATTTTTGGAGTCAATATAGTCGCATCGCCATGAAATTGAAAAATTTTATTGATATTCGCTATTGAATGTTAGGTATTGTAAAATGTTGCGTGCAGCAGTCATAATTTCATTACAGGGACATTCAAATTATTTCATTATATTACGGCCTATGGGGAAAAATCGTTTATGGTGGTTTTTAATAATGCTGCATAATTTCAAACACTTTGAAATTTATATACATATCTATGAAGTGCACTACAAGATGATTTCTTATAGAATATGGTATGGGTAGTATTAATCGATCATTTACAGGGACACTAAAAGGAATTATGTTACATTACGGTCTATGGAGAAAAATTGTTTGTGGTGTATTTTGTTCATGTTACACCTTTTCAAAAGTATTTAAATTGATATATATCTCCGAGGATGCTATATCTATATATATCTATATATATCTATAAGATGCTTACTATTGAATATGATGTGCCATTGATCTTTCATATACAGGGACACACAAAATAAATCAGTTATATTTTTCGCTGTATGAACAATAATTGATGGAAGTGCGTTTTCAGTTGTGGAACTCTTTTTAAAATTTTAAAAATTGCATACTATTTAGCTTGTATAAATTCTATAAATCATATATAGGGCTGCACAAGACATCTATATACCCGCTTATTGCCGGAAATTGCTAACGAGGAATTTTCAACTGTGCTATGCGTTCACTAACAGTTCTAAATTTTAGCATATTGTGAATTATATGATAAATCTATAGTTCATATACAGGAATGTACAAAATTTTCAGCTATGTTTTCGATTTTGGTTGAAATTGTGTTTTCAAACGTGTTATATGTTTTACAAATTATTGCTTAGACATCGTTTTTCACGTTATTAAACTATGAAGTTTTATTATAGTAGTCCGAATGCGTTCAAAAATGTTCCATAATCTGATTGGCGCATGATTTTACATTCTTCTTGATAATTTTAATGATACTTTCTTAACAGCATTGAAGCTAAAATGATAAAACTATTTTTGCATTATTATAACAAATTCTAAAATTTCTTTTTCTAAAATTTAAGGTACGGGATAAATATTCGATAGCATTAATGAAAATTGCTGTGTTGCATGTTCTGTTGTATATTCATATTTATTTCTGCACAAACCTTACAGGAAACCTAACAGGAACCTTATGTAAAGATAGGGAATCCTAAGATATCATGATTAATATATCATGAGAAAATGCCTACATTATATTTTGCATTGTATCAAATCTGAGTTTGGAGAATTTGTCTGGATCAATTTTGTAAACACTCAGAATTTGAAGCCAAGTAATATATTTTAAATGATTTTGTCCCGATATATCTACATACAACTGGCAATTTTTGTCCAAATTTGGTCATAAATTTAAACATTTCGCTCTTGCAAAACTTCATGTGCTCTTCATTGTAATTTTCCTCTGTAAACAAAATATTTTCAACCAAATTCACATTTTCGTTACATTTTAAATCTTGATGCCGTTGCTTAATGGTGCAAAATTTTATTTATGTGACTAACTTAAATTCTGCTGTCTTTGATTTAAAAAAATGGTACTTGAACTAAAATGTCAAGAAAAAGTCATGCTAGAATGTATCAAATATTTTTTATTAAAAAACATTTATTTTATACTGTTGGTAGTAATAAAAACACCCACTAATTCCATGCGTCTATTTTCTATGCTGTAGATGTCGGTGAAAAGCAGGGACCCTCAAGTAAAAGAAAGCGGAAATAATATATTTTTTTTTGTTTTCTAAATAAATGTAGTTACTAATGTACATGTTTATTTATAATTAAATAATGATTCATAATGAGTCGTCTTATTTATTATCAGCAACTTCATTGTGAAATGTAGTCATTTATATAATCTTTAGTATACTTTATAGTCAATGCTTGTGTAAAATGGTCAGTTTTCATGTTAAATCTGCGTACAGCGGCGTAATTCCCGTTTTCTCTGAATTGTTTGGTTTTCACTCCCATTTTTGTGGCGTTGTCACGGCTAAACCATTCATCAGAGAAAAAACTTTTAACGCATAAAATGTAGAAAAAATTATCTTCTTTAATTTATGCATTGAGGACTTTTACGTAAAATGTATAATTTTGAAGTTATTTGGAAAAAAACAAAGAAAATACCGTTTTTTTCCCGTTTTTTGCCAAAAAAAACGTGTTTCCCGGGATAAATTTTGTTGGCAAACTTCAGATTCGTGTTCAGCGACCCACAAAACATGAAGGCACCAAATATCAAAACTACACCAAAACTTTCCCCTATTTGTCCTTTTTGAGCACCTAATGCCTGGACTATATAGTCATTATCTGGTCCGTGCGCCTGTCTACCCGCATATCACAGCTCAAAAACTACCCAATCGAATGGTTTGAAATTCAATATATATAATCATTGCAGAATTTTGTCGAGTCATTTCAAATTTTATAAAAATTGAATCCAAATTTAAAAAAAATATTAATAAAAGTTTTTTTCATTCTATTAAATCCTATCATACGTAATTAATTGAATGATTTCCCATGATAGGTAATGATTGTAAGTTGCCACGATGATTATACTATTAAATCCTATTATACGTAATTAATTAATAGGATGTCATGTTGATCACATCCTATTTAAGATGGAGTCATATTATTTCTGTATCGAAATAATAATTCCGTATCGAATTTAATATGTATCCCCTTAAGCCCTTACTCGCACAATTGTGCGGGTGATACTAAAGTAAAAGAGAACGACTATTTCCTGTTAGTGAGATTTAAAACCAAATCTGCACGTTTGTATGAGTTAATTGGCCTCAGATGATATGATAAGACACAACTAGGGGGCACCAACTACAATACAGGGTTAGATTTTATGATTTTAAAAAGACTATATCATCTGACAGTAATACACAAAAAAAGTATGTACTGTCGTATTTTCTTTTAAATGTGATTATTAGTGTTTACTTATATTTAATTTTTCTTTTCATATAATTTATTCCTGATTTTAATTGATTTTGTTTTGATAAATTTAATTAGGCTTTACAAAAGTTGAAAAGCTAATGACCCACACAATTGTGCGGGTCCGGCATTTACCATTTCCAAAACAGATACAATTCCTAATATATAAAATTTTTATTTTTAAGTGATTTCTTTTAAACTTATGTTTTTAGAAATTTATTTTTTATTAATTTCATTTTTAAAACGGATTAATTTTAAATTAATAGGTTTGTTCTATTCATGATTTCTATTTAAAATTGATAGTATTAGATATATAATATGCACATGTAACGAATTGTATGTTTTTGATCTGAGTTATAGATGTCATATATGATTTATAATTTTTATATGAGTTATATGCATACCACGAGATAGACTTTTAAGTTTGATAAATTCATTCCATTTTGTCGACACAGCTATTAAACCACCAGTAAGAAATAATAAATTATGGAAAGTTCAGCAAATTCTCGACAGATTCCGTAGCGTTTGCTTGAATTTTCCAGTAGATCAGGGAAATTTTCCACAGATGAGCAGACGATTCCTTTTTTTAGGACGTGCTTCAGTAAAGCACTATTTAAAAAACAACCCACACTCTGTTGTAACAGCATCATCTGGGATAGTTTTGAATTATGTAGTATACCAGTGGGAAAGTACAGACCTGGTCCACAAGGATCTACGCTTAGGACCTGCTGCAGTCCTTACTCTAGTTCAGACCTTGTTTTATGTACTTCGATCAGTATTTTGACAAAATACTTCTGCTGGAAAAACTAAAAAAATGAAATTTGAAGGATCAGGCACAACCCAAATGGAGTGAAGGGCACATGAATTTGTCAATGGCCCTTAAGAGGGGTGGAAGCATTGAGCACCTCTCAGAAAATGAAATTGTAGTGGTCGGTCCAAAAACAAAAATTGTTTCAAACATTTTCATTGTGGATGATGAAAATTATCTCAATAAACTACAACTTTTTATGCTTAAACTTTTATTTTTAGATATTTGCACACATAATCCCAAACTACACAATTGTGTAGATTCAGCCCAAAAACGGCTGCATTAAGGCCGAACCACACAATTGCGTGGATCATCCCTTGGCATAACCTGACATCGTGTATTTTTTTTTTAATATTTTTTTTTTCAATCAAATATAATCCTATTACTGATAAAGGGAAATCACCCAAACTTTCAGTTTCTACCAAAAAACCTTCCGGTCTTAAAGGGACATAATCCTGATAAATTTTGAATTCATGCATTTTTGCACAAGAGTGTCACAGCTATTGCATCAAGATCTGAATATTTATAAATATAGTTATTTTGTTTTGTATTTGCGTTTTCTTTAGATACATTTCAAGAGTGTTTAACATTTACCGTTTTAAAAATATATAGAGGTAAAGAACTATGGAAATTGACACAGAAACAAATTTAATGAGAACAAAATGAACAAAACAACAGCTAGATATGGGTGAAGAGATTCAGCAAATAAACCAATTAATGCAAAAAGGAAAAAATGAAAGTAAAATATAAAAAAGAGAGATCTCAAAATCTCTTAAGAAAAAAAAAAGTCAAATAAAACTGTTCTCTGAATAGTTTTGTTTAACATTTTTTTATATATATCTTACATTTAAGTCTTTTGAAATCCTTACATAACATTACCCATGATTAAAACTTTCTTTCTGTTAACTTTTGGCTTTATATCTTTCAACAGAGCGCAGCGTACCGAATATGCATAATTCATATAACGATAAATCATAGCTTACTGTTGTTTTTAGCTCATAGGTTATCAAAGCGTGAGAGCTATTGTACAGGTTCTTTGCTTTACACAGGTTGTCGCAGGTTTCTTCGTACGTACTTAGTATTTATGAGTATGTACGTACGTATGTACGTAATGCGATAACTCTTGACAGCAATAACCAATTTGCTTCACATTTTGTATATAGGTTCATTCTGATAAGCCGCTTCCCTGAGCGAACTGCTTAGGTAACTAAGCGAATGCTTAAGTAAGTGAAAATGACGTCATATTTAAAATAAAACGATAATTTTCTTAGATAAATCTAAAAATTTTAACACAAATGCGCATAAAAAACACAAATTACGGCTTTTTTTACTCTCCAATACAGAGATTAGAATCCGAAGCGAAGAGTATGACTGTTCACATGCAAAGATGTTGCTGAGAGTTTTGAGTTAAAATGATTGTAAAATGATCAAATTAAAATACCAACTTTTTAAAAATGGTGAATACGAATATGAGAGGTGCGTATGTAAATTTTAAGAAGTTGAAAATGATGTCGGATTTATATTTCACGGGTGAAAAATTCCATGATCGTGTCAAAGTGGAATACATTTTACTATTTTGTTTTCAAGAATACCAAGCATAAGAACCTCAGGTGACAACTTCATAATAACAGCTGACCCTTATTATACTTTAGTGATTACATATGTACGATTAAAGTTTAATTTTAATGATTTCAACAACTGAGTTTCATGGAAATAGTATTTTGTTAACTTAGGTTAAAATAATATTTGTTTCAGAGTTAGACTAACCAATATAAGATATATTTTTTATGTTGCTAATTTTGTGCGTTTATTATACATCTTTGAAACTTAGTTCCTTCTTAAACATTTTCTTCCTTCGAATCTCGATGGGTTCCACCTGGTTTTAAATTTTTTTAAAATACCACTCAATAACTTCTGTTATACTCCAAATTGAGCAGTTTATTTCTAACAAAAATAGATCCCTGATATTGATCATGACATCCCTGACATCCTGACATGATCATTTAACAAAAATAGATTCGTGATCAAAATGGATTATTTAAAGAAAATTGCAAAATTATATTTTTATAAATCAGGTTACGTGAATTCGTAATGCCTAATAATTTCCTGTCGAAATATATTTTAGGGAAAGGAGTTGTGATATCTTGTTTTTAGCACACATAGACCCGTAGGAATTCAACAAATATTTCCTGACAGAAAAATAGCCTTTTGTAGAATGTAATACAAGAAAAAGATAGCGAAGTTTATATGTCTCATTTAGAAGTGCCCTAAATTGGGCGATTGGTAAATTTCTACATCTAGGAGAAATTGCGGGTGACTGACCAATAGCAGCAGACCTCGTCAGGCGCCTAGATGGGGAAAGTGAAAAAAATAAAGATCAAAAAAAGAGAGAAAGCTGGCGAAGTGGTCTGGGCCATAGCCAACGTTACTATGGCCCGGAAGCGAAATCGAAACTAGAAGGTCACATGACCCAGATAGACGAAGAAGTCGATGGTCGAAGCATTGCTTGCGTTGAAAATTAGCTCGGTGCCGGATGTGATATTTATTACAATACAAATACTTTCATAAACATAATTAAATTTCCACGTGGGGGGGGGGGGGCAGCCACTCCTTTCCGACGAAAACTTCTTAATTATATTTTCTGTTAGTGTTTAATAATTTTAAATCACTTAGAAATAATAAGTTTTAATTTTTCTTTTTAATCGCCAGAGGAAAAAAAAAGTTTATTATTATTTTTTTTAAGTTAGGGAGAGACAATTTACCTCCCCCCCCCCAAAGGCTCCATTTGGGAGAAGTTACAGTTGGGAGGGGGGGGCAGTTTCTCCTCTAAGGACTCTGGTATTTCAAAAAACAGGTCATCACAAATCAGCCACAAAGGAAAGAAAAAAAAAACTTTCCAGAACTTGGTTGCAGAAAAGCTAAAATGTCTATCCAGGGTTGTTTTACTTAAATCAATTGTATTAAATCAAATAGATTTTTCAGTGGAGAGTTACTTCTCCTAAAGAATTCAGAAGTTTGTTTTATGTTTTGTTGCGTAGACCTGCAAATTATAGTTCCCATATGTTTATTGACAGAGGTATTGATTCAATAATATGATCAATATTTGGAGTATTTTTAACAAAATAAATATTTGGACTATTTACCTAACATTGAACTGCAGTTTCTTCTAACACGAAGAAGATATTGAAATCATGGAAGAAGTGTTTTCACTGTCTTAGATATGAAATTGATAAAATATAGCATGGAAATTTATTTTGTTGATACTTGTATAGTGTATTTTTCTTTTTATGTCTCCCCACCCCCCTTTCGTGTCTGAATTTACTATTTGTTAATGTTAACGAAGAAAGGCCTCCGGTCACAAAAAAATCAAAACCGGCGGCGGCGGCGGCGGCGGCGGCGGTGACAGCGGTAGTTACTTTTTTTTTAGAATAGAGAGAAAATTGAGAGCTACTCTCACAGAAAGACTACTTCACAAACTAGAGCAAGAAAGAGATAATATTTTCAAAAAATGAGATACTTGAAAAAGAGTACTTAAATTTTTAAAGATGGGGGGGGGGGGGAGTAAGATATTAATCTTTGATTCACTGTTATTATATCTTAGAAAATGAGTACCATTCTCCATAATATATAAAGAAGGGTTACACTTACTGTTTATACACTGAGAACAATACTAAACTTTTTTTTTTTTGAACACCTATTTCTAGATACCACAGTACTGTATTAATGAAAAATATATATACATCACACTTCAATTATAAGTGCTTATAAAAACACATTTTAAACATACATGTAAAATAAAAAGAGAAATATAATTATACATGAACTCACATTACTTCCTCCGATAATGCAATAACAGTTAGGCCTAAACTGATGAGCTCTTTTTGGCAGTAAAATAACCAATTACTGAGCTAAAAATTTCTCCGTACACGATGTAATCCATGATCAGCGGTTTAAGAGCTCGTATCAATAGCATTTAAAATAAATATTTTCAAAATTTTATCACATCTAAACACTGATGTATAAACAGAGACAGCCGGCTACAGCACACAGCATAGCGAGATACTCGCAACGCTAGCAACTACAGTCGGATTGCGCGCATTCAACCGTCTATCTGGATCACGTGACTTTTTCGCTTCCAAGCCATTGTAAAGTCAGTTATGGTCTGGACAGTTAGACTTAGATTTTGGAGAGTGATGTTGAATAGTCGTAACGTTGTATACGGAGTATGATAGAGTATATACATGTGGAGTGTTTTGTGTACAGAACTTGTTAAATAAAGTGACAGTATCTAGCACGTGATTGTAATATTATCTTTATTTTATTTTACCTTCACATAATCATTCTAATAAAGACCTTAGGAATGAAATCATGTGTTATATTTTAACTTTAATTATGAACGGGTTGAGAAGGGTGACAGCTTCGACCGACTTCACCACAGAAATATAGATTTTTCCAAATTTACATATAATATTTTCCCATAACACATTTAATATTCAAATACAATCTTAAATAAAAAGCTTGTGTATATAATCTGGTATGTAGTATTGTGTACATAATTGTTGCTGGTAAAAGCAAATAATGAGAAAAAGATCAAACAGAACAGCTGGATAAATACATGCCCAAAAAGATTCACCTAACTAAACAAGATGCTATAAAGAGGAAAGAAACGAAATCACCCAGAACAAGAGAATTCTTTTATTTGTATATACCTGTCTCCCTACATTATTTATAATGAAAAGCGAGAGCGCATTTTCGTAAGACAGAGACAAAAATTATTTTCTCTGGATTATTAACGTCACATATTCAAAAGAACAAATTACTATGACAGAAAATTAAACAGATATTTGGTGAATCGCTTAACGAATTTTACCTGTTTCCCAAGAGTATTTATCAATTGTCCTAATGAATATTACGAGTTTCACAAAAGTGGTAAACGATATATTCCATTTAGGTTTTTGCTGTAAGGTTCTGCTTCCTTTCAGTTACCTGCTATTTTGTTAAGATTCAGATTTAATCACTGTATATTTAAGAAGAATTTAAAATAATTTGCAACAGATTTCTAGTTATATAAGTAATTTGTACATGTAATGTTGAAATAGTTTATATTGTAGAATACAAGAATAGATTACCGACAAAAATGGTTTATTTCAAATGAAAATCAAAATTCAAATTAATTGCTTAAAAGACACAAAGGATAGCTTATTGAAAAAGATTCCATGCCGGGACTCGAACCAGGGGCAGCAGTATAGCGCACTGACATTCTACCGACTAAACCACATGGAACGATACCCAGCCTGGAAAATTTCGCACTATTGCGTGTTGGAAAGGCTACAAATGCAGCACAAGATAGAATATATATCGTGAGCCACCTACATGAGGCAAACACGAAACTTAATTAAATCCATCATCGATTGAAACTATATTAATACTTGGAAATTTTTCCTAACAGAAACATTCGCCTTGTCTTGTTTCTCTCTGGAAAAAAATTCAAGTATTAATATAGTTTCAATCGATGTTGGATTTAATTAAGTTTCGTGTTTGCCCCATGTCGGTGGCTCACGATATATATTCCATCTTGTGCTGCATTTGTACCCTTGCCAACATGTAATAGTGAGGAATTTTCCAGGTTGGGTAACGTTCCATGTGGTGAAGTCGGTAGAATGTCAGTGCGCTATACTGATGGCCCGGGTTCTAGTCCTGGCATGGAAGGATTTTCAGTATGTTGGCCTTCGCGCCTTTTGAACAAAATTAATTAGAATTTTGATTTTGAATTGAAATATTGTTTGCAAGGCGAATGTTTCTCTCTGGAAAAATTCCCAAGTATTAAAAACGGTTTATTTAAATAATATATAAGAAACAAGTAATATTAAAATTATAATAATTAAATTAATCTGGCTGCAATTTGTTGTTAGTTCATATGTATTGGAAGTGTATGAGAGCTGTATAAATCTGTAGTATGAGTGATATATATTGTAATTTCGATTGCAATGTGTGTACATGGGCTTCGAATTAAAAACAAGATCTGAAAAGATATTAAGGAAAAAGGAAAAATGTATATTATATTCATATGCTTACATTACAAATCATCATCCACGCTAATTTTGATTGTTAGTTCAACAACCTAATAACTGAAATTTCCAAAACAATATTTAGAACATTTCGAAAAATTTGGAAAAGAAATAGGTATATGAAAGCTTCTGTCAAGCACTGAAGTTGTAAAATAGGAAAAAATAATTTTTCAAAATAAAAGGAAAACGATTACAGTTCACTTAATAACAGTTCACTTATTGAATCTTTTTGAATGGAAAAAAGAACCGTTGGAAAACGCGTCATAAATATTGTTAGAATATTTTTTGAAGTATGGAGTTTACTATTACCTGTCTCTTTCTTTTCTGTCTTAAGAAAGGTAAGGATACAACTTCGTAAAACAGAAAAAAATATATTTTTTTATATTATAAAGCACAAAAGTGTCTGTGCGTAACTCTGACGTCATTTTACGTGTGGCAACAGCACACGATTAAATTTAACTTTTATTATCATTTATTGCAATTTTTTTAATTTCTAAATACCGCAAATCTTCAAATTTATACCATCGAATAGATAAAAACATGTACATTCAAAAGCAATTAGTTTAAAAACTATATTGTAATTTGTTTGTAAACAGTATAGCAATTGACTCAATTTTTATTGTTTTTTAAAATAATTTCCAAGCATGATTTTTTAAAATCTATCTCTGTAACTTGCAGACAGACGATTGTAAAAAATAAGACTCTTTGCACCTAATAGTCCAGGCAATAGGGAATTTTACCTAGCAAGAATAATGGTAGTTCTGGAAATCGGCTTACTTTATGTTTTTTGGGTCGCTGAATCTGAATTTGTAACTTCCCACCAAAAATTCCCCCGGCAACCCCACCTCCGAAATTTCGGTAAAATGCCCCCCCCCCCCCCCCAAAAAAAAAGGTTTTTTTTTAATAAAAAAAGTCATTTTTTTATTGTTTTAGGCGAAAAGTATCTAGAAATTCAGAAAGTAGACAAAATTTGCAACAAATTAGATATATGACATTATGACTTACGATGAAGGGGAAGGGGGGATCTGCCTCGGAACATGCGCGCGGTGCTGCGTGGACTAAGTTACACAATTCCACTTAACCACTCACACGTTTACATTCGCCCTCCCATCTCCCCTTCGAACTTTCCTTATAAGGTTTACTTTAAGTTTTTTGGGTCGCTGAATTCGAATTTTTAACCTACTCCCAAAATTCCCCCCCCCCCGAAACCCCCTTAATAGTTGTTATTAACTTAAATTTCTTATTGTTTTAGGGAAAAAGCATTACAAAGTTCAGAAACTAGACAAAATTTGCAACAAATGGGATATATGACATTATGACTTAGGATAAACGGGGAGAGAGGGGGCTGCCTCGGAACATTCCCCGCGCGCTTTTCTCAAAAACCAAATTTTTTCAAAAAACCAATTTTTGGGGAGATTGCCGGGGGTAATTTTGGTGGGAAGTTACAAATTCGGATTCAGCGACCCAAAAAACTTAAAGTGAGTCGAAATCCAGAACTAGTATTAATTTTTCCAGGTAAAATCTCCTATTGCCTGGACTTCATAACTTAGTGCGCGTAGCGGCGCAGTGCATGTTCAGAGGCAGCCCTCCCCATCCCCGTTCATCCTAATTCATAATGTCATATATCCTATTTATTGCAAATTTTGTCTAGTTTCTTAATTTCGTAATGCTTTTCCCCTAAAACAATAAGAAATTTGTTAAAAACAACTATTTGGGAGGGTTTTCGGGGGTGGGGGATTTTGGAGGGAAGTTAAAAATTCGGATTCAGTGACCCAAAAAACTTACAGTAAACCTTATAGAGAATCTTCGGATTGTAGATGGGAGGACGAATGTAAACGTGCGAGTGGTTAAGTGGAAATTGCTCAACTTAGTTCACGCAGCACCGCGCGCATGTTCCGAGGCAGATCCCCCTTCCCCTTCATCCTAAGTCATAATATCATATATCTAATTTATTGCAAATTTTGTCTACTTTCTGAATTTCTAGATACCTTTTCCCTAAAATAATAAAAAAATTGATTTTTTTAATAAAAACCTTTTTTGGGGGGCATTTTACCAAAATTTTGTAATCCGGAAATCCCGGGTTGGAACTCCTTATTTTTTTAAATCTGTGTATAGTAGCTTACCATGACACGGTTTGTACTATTTCAAAATATCTACTAAAAATAAGGAACATAAAAAAGTGGTAATGAAATGAAACTAAAAAAAATATATACGACACAACAATTGTCTTAATTGATGAAATATTTTTGCCCAGAAACACTCAGCTAATTAAACAAGATGATAAAGATGAAAAAACAAAAGAAATCTTCTTAGAACAAAATGCTTTATTTGAGTTTACTGTTACCTGTCTCTTTCTTTTATGTCTTGAAAAAAGAAAGAGAAAACTTCGTAAGACAGAGAAAATTTTTTTTATCTTGTTTAACTAGGGGGCTCTGCCCTAGAGGTCTGCACGGGCCCGGGCTTGGCCCGTACCCGGCCCGGCCCGCGGGCCGGGCCGGCGGAATGAAGGCGAATTTTCAAACGGGCCGGGCCGGGCCGGCAGAATTAGGACAACTTTTTCAACGGGCCGGGCCGGGCCGGGCCGACAGACAAAATAAACGGGCCGGGCCGGGCCAGCAAAAAAATTAATCGGGCCTATCGGCCCGATATAAGAATTTAAGCGAAGCAGATAAAATACCAGCCATTTTCAATGAATATGATTTTCTCGAGAAGTATAAATGTGCGTCACGAGCCGATGCGAGTTTAACAACATCAATACAGAAATGTAACGTGTCCATCGTAGAGATCGGCATCGTACAGTTACAAGATGTCTGATTCCGAGTTTAATTGTTTTTCAGCAGACTCGTGCCGGGAAGGAAGTGGTCTTAATCGATCTCAGGATGTGTAGAACAGTCATTTTGTTTTGTAATATTAATAGTGATAATGCACTTCTCTTAACAGTATCTTTGGAAATATACCTTAAGGTGGTTCTCATATTCACTGCTCAACAATGCAAAGCTTTCAGACACATGTTTCTAACAAAAACTTTAACTATAAAGGCATAAAATTGACAGGCCTGCCTATTGAAGGCATTTGGAAACGAATAGCTTTTTCCATATTTAATAAATTACTTACAGAGATAACAGCGATTCCTGTCACGTGACTGTACGTTTTTCTCCTTTCCTGTGCTATCGCTTCCGGAAATTCGATTCAAAACGCTAACTTTGACAGTATTTTCATAAAGATATATTGCTTTTATCTATGAAAAAAAAACGACATTTACATAGCTTTTGAATAAGAATACCTGCCAATCTTACACGTTTCCGAAAAGAAAAGACTTCATAAATGTGTCGAAATGTAGCTTCTTTGGATTTGAGAGGTTCTGCTCTCAAAGCTGGTAGACGGGAAGTGCTGGGTTCGAACCCAATCGCGCCCGTCGGCCTAATCGTTCGGAGTTTTCGTGGTTTTCTTCGAACCTTGGATTTCCAAGCGTTAATACGGGTTAGGTTCCCTTAGAAAGACCCCCACGAAGGGCACTCACCCCCAGGGCCCATATCCCTCGTGCAGATAATTGGCCGTCATAAATACAACCAACCAACCAACCTTTGGATTTGAGAAAAGTCTTAAAAATAAGAAAAATATTTTCACAAATCTACTTCTTATTATACAGCTTCAAATGTTATCTTGTTTTTAATCCTTTATTCTGAACTACATTAATCTTTTAATGAATCCTTATTTCCATTTTGAAATGTCTGTAGACACGATGACTGTAAGTAATCGTTAATGTTTACTATTGTGCGTTTTCTGTTTTGCGAACATCATAGTAATGTAAAATATACTGTAAAATGTTCCCATAAATATGTATGTAGTATTCATTAAAAGAATCTTAATTGTATGTTGAGAAAAAACGGATTTTTTTTTTTTGTAGAAATTGTATCGGGCCGGGCCCGTTTTCACTGATTTTTGTACGGGCCGGGCCGGGCCGATCTTCCAATTTTTACAACGGGCCAGGCCGGGCTCGGGCCGAACTTCCAATTTTTACAACGGGCCGGGCCGGGCTCGGGCCGAACTTCCAATTTTTACACCGGGCCGGGCCGGGCCAAGATAGCTTTCGTACGGGCCGGGCCGGGCCCGGGCCTGGAAATTCCGGCCCGTGCAGACCTCTACTCTGCCCCCTACGAGCTACGCTCGCCAACCCCCGTTCAGGGACATCAAAATCAAAAAAGCATGCTAATTTGATCGGCTTTAAAAATATTGAATTAAAATTTAAAAAAAAAACAAAAAACAGTAGCGATCTCTCTGTAAACGGGTTTCCATTCGTTTCTCTTGGATTGGGGATTTTTAAGACCATATCTGCTGCTGTTAAAAGATACAATGGCTGTTTTCGTATTTAATTAAAAAAAATAGTTAAACATTCGAAAATAAGCTAATGTAAAATAAATTAAGTAAACAGTGTCATTATCTCCCGGTATTTTTTAACAGCGCTATTAGATAGTTCTTTTAAATAATTCATTTTAAATGTATCGTTTTAAATCTGACGTAATTTACACCAAAGTTTTATTTCTCTTATTAATATTCACGTGAAAATACTTTTGTTGTTAGAAGGAAATATTATTTGCGTTGTCTTCGAATTCACGATAATAGTTGAAAATATTATCTCAAAATATCAAGTAAATGTCTCGCGCAGATATATTTTTTAATTTAAATTGTTTTGCCATATTTTTTGGCCATTTTAAATATGACGTAATTTCCTCCATTTACAGGTTTTAACGCATAGTAATGATTTTTTTATTTTAACATTTTGTTTCTCTTTTAAAATTCCAGTGTAAATATGGTTCTTATGACGCAATTTTCCTGCTTTTAACATGTAATCATTTAATTCTAATTTTAATTTTTTTTCTGTTCACAATAGTCCCGTGTAAATAAATTTTTAATTTGAAGTAAACATTATTGTTTGCGCTGTTTATACAGTTGGCAACAGTTTAAATTAATAACATTTTTTAAATTTGTAAAAAATATCTCTCGAAATACTGAAAATTTGAATTTAAAATAGAAATAAAACCTCAAAAAATAGTCAAATAAAAAAAATAAGTGCAATCTGCACACCGGGAACTTATAACCTATAAAATGATCTAAAAATGATTAAATTCTCATGTATAGTTTTTGCTCCAATAAAACTTTCTTAATGGAACGATTTTGTCCAACTTTAGCATTAAATATCTCTGAAAGTAATTCTTCGATTTGAAAACTGTCTACATCAGCGTGTTTATCAAATATTTCTTTATAATACCACCGATTTCCATATTTTTGTATACGACAGTTTTTTTTAATATTAACGAAGAAAGGCCATGCTCAAGGCATACTTAGATACTACTACAGGCAGACTGATTTGGGTTTAATGTATGAAGTCGCTCGCCAGAGGACTCTGATACCCTGCCCAAAATTGAAATTTGACTCTGACCGTAACTGAAACAATCTGGGAAGGGTAGATATGTAAACAAACAGCAAAACTACGTCATGTCGCCATGGTTACGTTTACAATTCTGCTGACATTCCAATCAAGCTTAGAAATGACAGCTAATTCGAATACAGCTGTTAAGGGTTATTATAAACTGTCCATACCAATGTAAATGTAAAGTTCTATTTATTTAAGTGACTAATATAATGTGTTTCTCTTTAAAACTGTTAAACCAACACACATAAATATATATAAATAAAAAAAACACACGCTTAGTCTAAAACATCAATGTCACAAATTTATTTGGTACCACTTAGTTATCCCGTCGACCAATTTCGCCAAATTATATAAATCGCTAAAACACTCGCCAAATTATACAAACTGACATAATTTTTATTTTAAATAACGAAAGAACAAATAAATTAGAATAACATTAATAAATATACAAATAAAACGTCGAAATAAAAATCACTTGATGACATAAACACGTGTAACTTGCTTACAGTCAAGTGAATGTGACGTTTACGATCAAGCATTATTGGCATTTAATCTTATAATTTGGCGATAGATTTTTGGTCGACGGAATAACTAAGTACCAGTTATTTACTATTTTCCCTGCTGAAACAATAAAACTGATGGAAATTTTTTTTAATATATTAAAATACTCATAAAATTCCGGCACAGATGTGATATTCGCCCTATATTGGCGCGATTTTTTTCGGTTGCCAATTTGGCGAAAACATCAACAGCATAAACAACATAATCCGGGTTACCACATCAAGCAAAATAACGACACTTTGGCGCCAGTTAAGTCCCCGTTGCGTATATGACATTGGCGTCAGAAAAAAATCGCGCCAATATGGGGCGAATATGACATCTGTGCCAAAATTCCTTGTAATAATTAATAAATATAATTTATTAAGTACCAAATACCCTTACATGATTTAATCAAAATTGCTTGGATAACATAGAATATTGCAACGATATTTAAATCCGTGATCACCATTTCTTTCTCTGATTAAAAATAAGAATATTTAATGTTTGAGGAAGATCGGCTTTTTTTTCCCTTCTTCTTCTTGGTTCGGGCGGTATTAAAAACAAATATTGGAACAGATGTCATATTTGCCCCATATTGGCGTGATTTTTTTTTGTCGCCAATACCATATAGGCAACGGGTACTTAACTTGCGCCAAAGTGTCGTTATTTTGCTTGATGTGGTATTATGTTGTTTATGCTGTTGATGTTTTTCGTCGAATTGGCAACCGAAAAAAATCGCGCCAATATGGGGCAAATATGACATCTGTACCCAAATATTTTACCGGTAACAGTAAATTAATCAAAAATAGCTACTTCAAGTCAGTTATGAGAACTGTAGTTTGAAAAAAATCAAATTTTAATTTAAAAACGTGTATATGAAACCAAGCTATTTTTATATAAATACGGGACATTCAAAAAAGAATAACAGAACCGGCATTTTTAATGAATGAACCAAACGATCAAGGTAAACAATAAGTTATTTAGCTAATCTTAAAATTATGTGTAACACTAAAATGCTACAATTTGTGTAAAATAGCCTTTTAAATCGAAGGAAATTGAAGAATATAAATATTTAATTTATTACATGAAAATACGATCAATGATTCTGAAACCTCGACGATGAGAAACAAGCTTCTATCTAGGCAGGGTATAAATGTAAACAAAGAGCACGTTGTGAAGTTTTGGTTCAGGGTTTGAAGTTGGATCCGACTTCCCTTTTTCGGCGAAATGCGCGGGCCGTTATATATCATAGTAGGCTATGGCCATGCTTAAGCCAAGACTCCCTTATCATAAAACAGACTTGACGATCCGGAGAAAGACTATGGGTGAAAATGTCCCGTTGCTGACGTTGTGCCGTATATTACGCCACCTGGTGTATACTCCTGGTAATACTCCATAAACAAATGCATAGTAAAAAATTTAAAATGTTGTGAGGCAAAATTGTATAAAATATTTTTCGAATTCCTGTAAAATAAAGGCGTAAAAAAAATATTTCGCACAATTATGTTCTGGCTTTAAAAAATGAAACATATCAAAAATGAAGATTTAAATATAAGATTTATTGATATTTTTTCAGGGTACTTGTTAGTTATCCCGTCGACCAATTTCGCCAAATTATATAAATCGCCAAACTACTCGCCAAGTTCTACAAATTGACACAATTCTTTATTTTAAATAACGAAAAAACAAATAAATTGGTATAACATTAAAAATATAAATAAAACGTCGAAATATTGGTTTTATTGGCCATTATTGGCATTTAATCTTAAAAGTAATTAATTTATGGCAAACCGTTAACGGCATTTAATCTTACAATTTGGCGACAGTAATTTGGTCGACGGGAAATCTAACAAGTACCATTTTCAGTATATAGG
Source organism: Maratus speciosus (assembly GCA_963932465.1). Classification (NCBI taxonomy): domain Eukaryota; kingdom Metazoa; phylum Arthropoda; class Arachnida; order Araneae; family Salticidae; genus Maratus; species Maratus speciosus. The sequence continues at coordinate 525,462,330 of OZ010786.1, forward strand.
ACTTTGCGGGTTATTTTTTTTTTAATCTTGGCACAATTTGGGCTTCGGAAAGAGCGATTTGTTGCCGATTGATATAAACAGTTATGAAAACAAAACTTATGAACTGTCAGCTTGTTTTATAAGAATTTACGGCACAGATGCCATATTGGCGCGATTTTTTTCCGACGCCAATTTTGCGAAAACCTCGTTACCATATCATCTATATCCGGATAACCATATCAAGCAAAATAACGACACTTTGGTGCCAGTTAAGTATCCGGTGCGTATATGACATTTACGCCAGAAAAAAATCGCGCCAATATGACATCTGTGCCGAATTTACATGTATAAATTTAGTTTCTAGATATTATTATTGTTTTTTATATACGATTTGTTTATATTTGTATATAAAATAGATAAATGCCTTTTTTATATTAAATAAATTGTACAAATTGGAAAATCTTGCTTCTTTATATGAAACAGTGAATATGCTTCCAGAAATTACGTTGCCAAATTTTCTTCTCTCGCCAAGGCCCCTATACGTGAAAAATACAGATTTATTATTATATAATGTAGTATTAGCTAATGTTCTGTAATCTGTTCCACAGTCAAAGTTGACTGCAAAAACGCGATGCTGGAATAATGTGGTATGAAGTATACGGTTTAAAAATAAAATTAATTTTGCGCCAAACTACACTTACGCCAATTGCCTCTAGGTCTGATTAAGGAAGAATACTCAAATTAAGATTTACAAACACCAAAATCGTAGCATGACAAGAATACTGTATTTGCGGAAAGTTGAGGGACATGCATAAATTTAAGTGATTATTAAACTTTATTTTTCCAATTTTTTAAGTGTTTATGACTTCAGTCTGTTTTTTTGTGTATCTATGCGTGTTTTAACTTTCCTAAAATACTTTATACATTTTAGTAAAACTTGCATAACATATGTGAGTTAAAACAAGGAAATTAATTATGCACCAAACTATGCCTGCCAAGATAGGCCAATTGGCTGTGGAGCCAATTATGAAACTTTCCATAGATTAATGAAAAAACAGTGAAGCTTTCATCTAAAGTATGTTAAACTGAAATGATCCCCCATACCTTCAAAAATAAAACAAATGATAGGCCAATAAATAAATAAATGAGACTGTGCATTGAAACAAATTGAAGGACCGATGTTAAATTAATACTGTAAGGGGAAATTAATTGTGAAAAGAAAAGAAATAGCAGAAATAAAATAAATCACATATTTGAAAATATAAAAGAAAAAATGAAATATTTTACATTTTCCGGATCTAGATGCTATCCATTTATTTCAATAACTAATATCACTATGGTAAAATAATTTTCTTTCCTGATTATTATTATTATTATTATCATCATTTATTTACATAACGGAATACAGCAGTAAACATTTTTTGTTTAACAGTAAAATAAGTTCCTTTTTTAAATAAAATGTCTAGAACATATGAAAATTTTAAGATTAACAACTATCATTTGCAACCTACAAAGCACATCGTAAAGAAAATGGTAAAAGACAAATGGAAAACAAATTAAAAAATATTTGTGTTTCTCACGTTAGATGGCGCTAGTCACGGGAAACCATGTGGTTTCTAACCACGTGTACAGCGGACAAAGGAAAGTTAGCGATTGCGAGGCCTGTTATTTCGATAAGGAGGCCTTGGCTTAAGCATTTAAATTGGATGAGTTCTACCCGGAATATCTACGCAGATGTTCATTGGTCCATTTCCAAATCAAAACTTTTTTTTATATATAGAAGGATAACATGCCTTAACAGAAAAAAAAAAAAAAATCTAAAACATCAAACTTTTGTGTGCTTTTATTCACGATAATTTAATTCTATCAAACAGACTATTAAAAAAATGTCATCACATATTATGAGAGTCATTAAACATATTTTACGAGATTTCATAGAGCATTTATAAGTCGATTATTATTTTAATTTGTTATGTTTTGGGCAAATTTATTCTGTTTTAATTAGTAAATAATAGCTAATTTAATGCCTCTAATTGTCATTACACATGTCATGTTAAAGTGTATATATAACAAGAAAGAAAATTCATTCGACCAGCATAGATTATGAAACATTTTCCAACATATTCAGAATAATGTAATAAAACTGCACCGTTTAAAAAATTAAAATATTACTTCTAATTCAACCATATGGAAACGCATAACATATTTCAAAACCCAATTTCAGCTGTTCCCATACACAATCAGAAAATTATCCGAATTTTTTCAACAGCCCTGTATATGATATACAGATTTGAATCTATTAACTACATGCATGCCAAAACTTAGTTCACTTAAGAGATACATATACTTCAATTGAAAATTCACCTTCAGAAATTTCCTCTAATAAGGAGAACGGTACGTGAATACATTTGTGAAGCCCTGTATTTGAGGTAAAAAATTAATATATAGCGAGTAAGATTCAAAAAATTAATTACATTTAAAAGTGCATACCGAATTTTAAACCGTACACTCCAGCAATTATTACTCAAAGACAGTACTGTACTGTAACCTATTTCTTTTTTGTGTCCCTGTAAAAGAATAAAAAATGCTATGAATGTCCTGTTCTAACATAATCGTAGTGAAATCGATTGATTTACATCAGTTTCAATACATTTGAAATAGCGTAAATGCCATTAAAATACTCTGCAAACGATTTTTCCCCATGTACCATAATGTAATAGAATACTTTTGAGTACCCCTGTAAACGAACGATTAATCCTACATACTTCATATACAATACAAAACATGCTTTGTTGACCCTAAATAACCGTTATGAATTTATGAAAATCCAAGTATAGGGGAGACCGGGGATAGTTGGCTACAGGATTAAGTAGGCGCAGTCCTCATAAATCGACTGTTTGTGGATAGATTGAGCAACCAGTCAGAGAGTACCTTTCTTCTTGCTTTTTACAATCGGCATTGTAGTTTTGCAGCGTTACCTACGTGCAGTGGACATTTATTACGATTTTTCTGTTTTTTTTTTTTTTTTTTTTTTTTTTTTTTTTCACTCATAAGTATTTTTTTGTTGTTTCATTCTTTTAATAATTTCTAATATTTATCTTAATAATTGCTATTTATCTTTTGCAGTTTTTCTTAATGTATGATTAACTGTACCTACCCCATATGTGATTTACTTGGATTATTTATGCTTAGATTGTTACGTGTCACTTTTGTGAAGAAATTTATAATGGGGCTAGTAGGCGCATTGAACACGGGGCAAGTTGGCTCGGTGTCTGGTATGTGCTGGTAGCTTTAAAAACAAAAAACACCGAGAAAAGTGGTTGCAATGCAAGATTTTGGGCACACGAGGCTTGCCCAAACGGAGATACTCGATTTTTTATTTATGACAACTGTAACTCTGATGATGATATCCAGTAGGATAGAAGTTACTCAATGTTAAAGTTTTACTCATTATTTTTTATGTATGTATAATTTAGAATTTACATTTGTACGGCGATAACGCCTTTGTTTAAACTTACTGGTAATAGTGAAATTGATTTCTCTTAACTGCGTGTCTTATTTGAGTTGCATTTAATTTTTTATAAAGCGCGAGGCAACTTACCCCATAGGTATAGGCAACTTGCCCCGCGACGGGGTAGGTTGGCGAACAATTTTACTTTTACTTTAGGCTTTCACGAACATAAACTACAAAAGTTACAAACTCAAAACTCCGGGTATTTATAGCCCAATGCCTGTTCTTTAAACGTACAGTTAATTTTTCATAAAAAACTTAAACAAAAAATTAATAAAAATCAATAACTAAAAACTGCGCCTACTAGCCCGGTCTCCCCTATTTACGGGAGTTAGAGCGTGGACAGAGGGACAGACAAACCGAATGCATAAACCCTTTTCAACTTCGTTGGAAGGTGTTAATAAAAAATAGGAGACATGAAAATTAAATTCAATTAAAATAAAGGGAAAAAATACATAACATCTCGATAAATACATGTTCAGAAATATTTAGCTAACAATACAATATTGTATACATAGGCAAATAACCAAAGGCAATCATATGGAAAAAATATCTTATTTGCGCTTATTTGCTGTTAAAAATTTGCATCAATTTATCCAGTTATTTGACCGCAGTTATAGTAAACTGTTACACAACGGTAATTTAACTGTATGCTGACCATATTATTTCCCATATTATAATCATAATAGACTAAAATTGCTGTTATAGTTTTTAACAGTGTTGTTACCTTACTTGATCGATTATATCCAATGAAAAGCAAGAGAAAAAAATTTTGACACAAAAAATTGTATTTTTTTTAGTAGTAATGTTTCTTAAATTTAAGAAAACCCATAGAAATCATTTTTCGTTTATTTTTCTTCCCCACAGTTAAATTTATCAGCCGTGATAGTAAAAAATATATAATATTTGTATGGAAATTTATTAAATATTTTTTATATATTTGCAGAGCATTTATAAACACATTCTAGTAATCAACTTTAAGAATTACGTAACTTGGTGAATTTCTGATGCGATATAATTTTAATAACAGTGTCCTAACTCTTTTACTACATACATTTCTATCGTCGTCAGAAGTGTTCAGTCTTTTTTTTGAACGGTTGCCCAAAATCGGAACTTTTAAGTTTTGTTCTGCGCGTATAGTCTGAATCTTGTATTTAATCTCAGGTATTCCTTTACGAGTTTTCGTCAACTTTTGAAAATTTAGTGTGAGTACCATTAAAGGATTTAAAAGCTAGTAAAAACGTGGTTTTAAATCTAGATAAGGAAAACTCTAAACTAAATGTTTATGTATGTTACTTATTAAATTATTAGATATTTCCCCAATAATAACAAAAACAGCAATTTTAAAAAAAAAGTCAATAATAAAGATTGCATTGTAGATTAACAACTAAGTCTGTACATATTGTATGGCTTGAAACATTCTTTTACATTTAAAATATTTTTATATAAAAAATGAACACACACAGATTTATATATAATCATTTGAGTGCAAGTTTTAATTAACTTAACACTTTGAAATGAAATAACTTTTGAGTTGTTGAACATAATACTGCAAACATTTTTTTATTGAAAAGGACGTGGGAAATGGATTTAATGGAAAATGTTTTCAAAGTGAGAATCTTCAGATAGAACATAATAGCACAACTCTGGCAACAATTTGTCAGATATGCATTAAGGGGGGTTCAGGACCCTGGAGTTTGCCGAAACGATCAAAAACATCGCCTTTTTCTAAGAACCAAAACACAAATAATATGCAATTAAGATCTTTTTTTTTTCTTTCAGCCTAAAGTATATATTCTTAGGTATGTTATCCAAAAAAAGAAATGTTGTATATGCAAAATTAATATTTAAATTTTAAATTTAAAATTCATCTCACAAATGTGTGAAATAAAACCATCAAGTGCTGCGCGCATGATAAAGTTCTACATTATGGATATAGAAAACAATTTTTGAACAAAATAGAATCATAACACACCTATTTCTAAATTAAACTAAAATATATACAAAACGTGTTGTTAAAAAAAAAAAATCAAGTTTTTCAAGTGCAAAATAAAATAAATAAATAAATAAAATATGCGAATTTTTTTTTTTTTGTTTTAACATGAAGCCCGTAAAGAAATGCATACAGGGTGTGTTCACAAAGTTTCAAGACTGGTCTCAGAATACAAAATTTATGAAACATTTTTTGTACAGCGAACTAAAATTCTTCCAAATATGACCCTTGGGCATCAACACACCGCTGTCAGCGTTTTTCCCATTATTTATAGGCTTCCTGGAAGCCTTCCCGCGCAAGCCTGTTGAGGGACCTCGTCGAAGTTGCCTGAATCGCTGGAATCGTGTCGAATCGTTTCCCTTTTAGGTCTTTCTTCATCCGGATAACAAAAAAAGTCGTTGGGAGCAAGGTCTGGGCTCCAGGGGGACTTGCGGCAGTATTGCCACGTTAAACGTAGCCAAAACTTCGGCTGCAGCAAGCGGCGTTTGAGAGAGCGCATTGTTGTGGTGAACAATCCAATCATTTATGATGTCTGGGCGGACGCGCCGGACTCGATCCTTGAAATGGTGATGCATTCCATCCTAAAATGGACCTGACCCGGAGCGTCCAACAAGACATCATAGGCGATTGCATTGTTCACAATGACAATGCGCCCTCTCACACGTCGCTCGCAGCCGCCAAAATTTTGGCTAAGTTTAACGTGGCAATCCTGCCACAAGGACCCCTAAAGCCCCGACCTCGCTCCCAGCGACTTTTTCTTGTTCCCCTGTATAAAAAAAAAGACCTCAAAGGGAAGCAATTTGACACGTTTCCAGATATCCACGATTCCGGCTTCGACGAGTTCCTTTAACAGCCTTGCGCGCGAATACTTCGAGGGAACCTACGAATGATGGAAAAAAACGTTGGCAGCGGTGTGTTGATGCTCAAGGGTCATATTTCAAAAAACTTCAGTTCGCTGTAAAAAAATGTTTAATAAATTTTGTATTATCAGACCAGTCTTGAAACTTTGTGAACACACCATGTATTTAGTTAATTTTGTAAAGCTGTAGCTTATACAGTTTGAAAGTAAAGTGTGCGGAATCTTGAAATGTACTAATCTGAGAAAATGCATCTGAAAGTTACGATATAAACGAACTTTTAATTGTACTCACCATCTATAAATCATTATAACTGAAGAAATAATGCAGATTTTCGAATGGTGTTTTTTGCATGTTGTTTGGAAATATTTACAAATTCAGAATAAAACATAATAATAAAATTGATTTTTGGAAAGTTTAAAGGTTATCCCCTTCATTTTTTTTATTGTGATTAAAAATGGTTCAATTATATTCTTTTTTAGGCTAATGAAATTCCTTCACTTTTCTTGTAAACCAAATCGTTCACATGGACAGAACAATAGCAATCACATGGATGAATATCTAGTAAATAAAGTGGTGCCAGCTTTCTATTGTAATCATCATGAACATAATCAAAACGTTCATATTTACTAATATTTTGCTATTGAACTACAAGAATCGTATTTTCAATGCTAAAGACCACTTCCATAGAAAAAGGTGTTGCAATTTCACGACATAAATACCAATTTCTAAGAATAAAACTACGATCTTCGGTTAAATATTACGATTTGTAATACATTTTGAAAAAAATGTGGTTGTGACGTTTACCAGTAACCATTAAGTGCGGTTTAACATTTCATGCATTCGCAGAAATTCTATTAAAACTCTTTGAATTTGCCTCTGTTCAAATTTGTAAGTTGATTAAAACTCACTCTGTACGTTCAAATATATATTTTTTTCATTTGATACAATATTTTGGACATTTAAAAATAAAATAAAAATAGCCAAAGCCCAACACAAAACAATTAGAGTCAACCCCTATTCGAAACATACTTGCGAATAAATAAATAAATAAATCCCTGCCGGCTCGGCCTACAAGCGGAGGTAGATTTCGAATTTAAGTACTAATTTCTCCAACCAAAACTAAATGAAGATTAGAGATAAACTCTGTTTAACAATTTTATCTGTGTACTTTTGACGAGATTTTAATTTCATTTTTCTGTAAGAGCTGATTTTATCAGAATCATGTTAATAGGATAATTTTCTCTTCGACCGGTATGTATTCTTAATTTGTATTAGCTATAGGATTTGGTCCTATCAAAAACTTGTCAAAGTAAAAGTTCTAGATAATCTTAAGAAAATTTATAATAAATTTAAGCGGATTTGATATCTTTTGAATTGGCGAAGTTATGAATTTTTTTCTTTTTCACCCCCCCCCCTTTTTGTTTTCGTTTTTTGCTTTCGTTTTTTTTCCAGTACTAGTTGGTTCTATCAAAAACTTGTCAATATAAAAGTTGTAGATAATACTAAAAATATTTATAATAAATTTAATTGAATTTGATATCTTGATAATAGACAAAGTTGCGATTTTTTTTCTCCCTAAAACCTTCCTCCCATTTTCTACCTCCTTGGGCAGATTCTGCCCATTTGCAATCTCCGCTGAGATATTGTACATCTCAATGTTTTTGGCGAGTTTGAAGACGATTAGTGGATAATTGCGACTTTTATCCTGCGGACAATATTTAGTACATACATATATATGTATAACCCTTTTTCATGGGGGTGGTTTTGGGTTCCTGTGGGCATATAATGAAAAGTTATGAAGGAATTTTTCCAAAGTCGCACCATGGTAACTACTACAATAGGCAGTATTTCACACAAAATATACCTAAAAATAGAAATAACGCAGACCAAAAACGTGAGTTGAGTTGGGTTTGAATAAAAACGGGTTACCCGCCCAGATGGAGGACTGTAAATCACATTCAATTTAACCTACTTTGATTCAAATATCGTTCATTTTGACGAACAATATTTGATTTTATTATATAATGAAATAGCGTCCTCGTAACAAAACTATGCGTGATAGGACGACTGAATAAAAATATCGAAACGTACTTTTGCTTTGTCATATATTATGTTTCCATTTAGAAGGTACAGATGCCAGTCCCATAAATTTCCTCCCGAATTCATAAAGATTAGTTGTAAACAGTAAATGGAATATTCTGTTCAGTGATATCTGTTGAAATATGACGTTTTCTTAAATGTTAATTAAATGTTAAATATGTATTTGTGCTAGCTCTTCATTTATAGTTGTGATAATTATTTAGCAATTAGGTATAAAAGCACATTATGCATCATAACACAATATTGAAAGTTGGTGACTTTAATATTAAAATTTCAAATGTTAAGAACGATAAAGTCCATAGTGTCAAAAATGAAATTATTAGATCTTGATAATATTAAAACATGACCAATAGCAGAAAAAAGGTTTATTTCAATAACAACGGCAACAGCAAAAAATGAAGATCTCAGTATCTGTACAAAGGATATATATGGATATACAACAATATATATATAAATGAGTTATTTAAGCTGCTTTGTTGGAAGTGGGTTTATAATAAGAAATTATGGATTAAATCTTTATTGATTTATTAAAACGTCACTTTCTGCTTCGAATTTGGATATGATTAACTTCTTCAAAGAAAAGAAAAACATTAATAAAACAACACAGTATAATCTCGAAAATCCGGCATCGTCGAAACTGATTCAAGCAGGATTTTTGAAAATTCTGGACTTTTGAAAGAACATTAAGTACTTCCGATATTCTTTATTGTTATTTATTCATAATTTAATTCCATAGTTGCCAACATCCCGATTTTTTAATAGAAATATTTTTATGCAGAAATACTTGTTTTATACAATTGAACAATTTCTGCATTTAAATAAAGTGAACATTTTTGTAAGAATTTTTGGTATTCAAAACATCGGGAACTTGGCAACTATGTAATTCATAGACATAAAATATTTATGTAAGAAATAGTAGAGATATAAAATAGTATAGAATAGTAAATTAAATATAGAGGAAAAACTTACTATAACCCTTTGCATTCGTATGTCTAGTCTGACTAGACATCATGTTTCTTTGCAAAATTCGTTTTTAGTACCAGTAATAAAGGAAGATAAAAGTTGCCTTATTTAATTAGAGCATTTTTGAAACTGTGTACTTGAAGGAAACTCTTTAAAAAGTGGTGTAAACCAAATAAACGTTGTGTAACAGACGCCCGAATCGAAAGGGTTAAGTAATATCTTCTATGCTTCAGAAAATTTCTGATAAACAGTTAAATCATTTCTTCTCGTGTAATTTCCAAAACATTGATGTCAATATATTTGTTTAAATTTTTTCGGCAGTTATTTAACAAGTTAAGAGTTAATGCAACGGGAGATATTGATTTCAGAAATAGAGTCTTGTTTCTCTAAGGAAAATATTATTTTTCCAGTCAACTTTATGCTTTTTTCCGGAGACACTTTTTCTTCCGCCGGCTACTCGTCCTTGTTCCACTGAAGTTGCTAACTTTGTTATCAGCGATTCTATATAGCACAGTGTCAGTGATCTCGCTGTCCGCTAATTCATCACTTTCGATCTCAAAGTTTTCATTAGTAAACAAATCATACTTTAATTTCTACCATTAGCTGATTGTGTAAAAAAAAATGGGGATGACTCTCGTGTCGGATTTTTGAAGTTGCCGGATTTACGAACGCCGTATTTTTGAAGTCTAACTGTACTGCAATTAAAAGAATGTGTTTGCATAGCGTTCAAAATACCTTGTAGCCCAGTAAAGGAACAGCCGTAAAAGCTTAATTAAAAAATAATACATGATTATTTTATAATTTTTGAAAAAATGAAAGATGTTTAAGACTGAATGATTTTTGATTTGTTCAAATATTACTAAAAATATTTGCATAAACTTTTCATGTTTAAAGAAAAAGATCTACCTTAATAATTCAGGTCAATTTTATTTACTTCTCTGAATAACTCTATATTTTTGGGATTAATAAATTTAAAACCCTAAGCATATTAGGCCCAGTCAGAAAAGCGAGCTTATATCTTTTTAAAAGGCGGAGGGGATCTCATACTCTGTTTTTCAACATTTTTTTGTAACTAACTTTTAAGTCTGCTTCTGAAATAGACACTTTTATTTATTTAAAAAACACTTATCATCCCTAATAACTTATAATAATAGTCTTTTATTCTATTTAAATTAATTACAAAAAATATGAACATATCAATTAAATTCTTATAGAATTATTAAAAATCTGTTATCAAGTTTTAATTGCGAAAGGGGAAAATAAAATTAACTGCATTTACGAAGAGAAAAACAATTAAATAACATTTCTAGTAAAAGCTAATGCACTGAAATGTCAACTCTTATTTTCACATGAAAACTTCTGCAATTCTTTAATTAAAAAATGCCCCTTGAGAAAATTTTAATTAGTCATAAAATGAGTTATATAAATATTTTTTAGACATGGACAAATATAACAAAATATTATTATGAATTTTGATATTTAAATAAAAAGATATTTTATTGATTTATATTTTTGTTCTGTTCTTCGTTGGTTCATTAGCACTTTTTTGACTATCATTGTTTGCAATGTTGTAATTGAAAAAATATATGTAATGTGTTGTTAATATTAATTAACTAAAATATAATTTATTTATTTAAACGGTGTTATTCTTTTTACAAACTAATAACAACAGCTTTCCCATTCTAATTATATTAATTGAAAGAAAACTGGAAGATATTAATTAAAGCTGTATTGAATTATTAAAAGCTTGTTCCTGCTTCGGTTTTGCCATGAAAATGATAATAAATTTTTTTTTCACGCACACACACACACACAAAAAAAAAAACAATAATTGCGTTTCGAACAATACTTTCATTGAGAGTAAATATTTTCATAGCGTTGAAAATGTAAGCCTCCGGTTTTGTAAAGAATATAATTAAAAAATAAGTTGAATTTTTTTTTAATTGTTGAAAAAAATAATTAAATTAAATATCAATATATTTTGACTTAGTTAAAGAAAATTTAAAACAATAGGTTGACTTTTTTTAAATATTTTAATGAAAGGACATTCATTTTCAAATTTATAAAATGTTTTACTTTCTTAATCAACTAATTTATTCTTGTTTCACTGCTGAAAAATTAATTAAAATTACATAATTTATTCTTGTTTCACAATTAAAACGTTGCCTTTAAAAATTCAAATGTAAAATTATTTATTGTATTTATGTTTTAATTTATTTAGAATTGTAAGCGTTTACTTTTTTCTACTTTTATTTTTGATATCTTAATTTAGTTTTAAACGCTTAACAGTGTCCCAGGAAAGATATTCGCTTCTTTACCAAATATTTCACAAATAATATCAACTAATATGGTGTGGAATTAAGGAAATTTCTTCTATTCCAATACAATACATAAATTCATCATAAAACGGAAGTCGGAAAAAATTCAAGAATATATTATTCTTCTACATATAACAAAGTAAAAAAGTGAACTATATACTTAAATGTCTTAGAGATCTGTACTGGCCCGAGTCCGTACCCGTTCCGACAAACTAAAGACAAAATTTAAAACGGGAAAGGCAGGCAAAACTAGACAATTTTTTAAAGGTGTCGGGACGGGACGAAGCAAAAAATAAGTAGACCGGGCCAAAGAAAAAATTACGTCCCGAGCAATTTATTTTTTTTCTTTGGACCCGGGCCGTGCCTATAAAAAAATAAATAAGCCGTCCGGCCAGATATAGTTACATCGTGTCTGAAACAGGTCTTACATTTCTCAGTAGACTCGGGTAGGGCCGGGATCAGGCTTACATTTTTTCTACATACTGGGTCTACATGGCTGGCTGACCGGTAATAGACTTAATTGTTCTCAGGAACTTCGGGCAAGCGGGCAATTTGATTTCTAAAAATAATTGCAGTGATAATGAACTTTTGGTAACAGAAACTGTGTGAATATTTTATTATAACTTAATAAATTACAGAGAAATATTTTAAAAAGTACCTTTTTTTTATTATTATTATACATCTTCGAAAGCTATGTTGTTTTTAACCATCTTTTGTTTTTCATCCTGAAAATATTAAGGTTCTTAATGAATCTATATTTGAATGTAAGAGTCTAATGAGTCAAAGTGAACAATAATGTTGTTATTCGGTATGCTCTGGCTTGTAAACATATAATAATCTAAAATATGCTGATAAATTTTTCCATAAATTAGTATGTACTATTCTAGAAAAGAATCTTAAATGTGTGATAAGAAAAATCGAGTTTTTTATGGAAATTGAGTAGGGTCTGAGTTCTTTGATTTTTTCATGGCCCGGGTCGATCTTTTAGTTTTTGCACCGGGTCGGGCCTCGAACAGGTTCAAAAGGAAAGCGTACTCAATTCGACCTTTTCTTAAAAGAACTAACAATTTCAGATACCAAATTACATTTAAAAACCACAAATATAGCACGTTTGAATTTACCGAATTGGATATATGTAACGTTATTCTATGAAAAGAAATTTCGTTCAATGATGAACTAAATATTTGCTGGTATAAAAAAAGCAGAATCACCAAAACATGGTTTACTTGAATTTTCAAAACGTCTGTTTATGGTGACTCTACCAAAATTATTAATCGTTTATCATAGAATGGCTATTTGAAACAACCAATCGGGAATAGGATAGACCGGCGCACGTTTACGTGGTTTTATTTTTAATTTGAAGCATTTAAAAAAGTCAAAATTTGTCTATTCAGTTGCTGCCCTGTTTGTGTTTTTCACCGTAATTTTTTTTTTTTTTTTTTTAGGTCCAAGTCTTTTGCGTAAGGGGCAAGTTTACGTATATTATAAGTGATACCAAGGAGTACGTGAAATAAATATTTAATCAAATTGAAATGTTTTATTTATATCTTAAAACACTGTTTAAAAAAATAAAATAAAGAGAATTAATTAAAGAACATTTTATACGCTAAACTGAAAACATAGGCAATATTGCTATTTAAAAACAAAAACTATTTCGGCATCTTCATCATCACTGTTACAGTTTTTACAAACAAAAAAATAAGGTATTTCCTTTTGCACACTTGTCATGGGACCACCTTTTGCATCTAAGACATTGAACCCAGTCTTGCCCTTTTTTATGTTTACGCAGTATAACGTGCGTAAAAGTGTCCCGTTGTCAATGCGTAAACGTGCCCCGTCGCCGTGTTTGGAATTATTTTTAACGTGCATCGAAAATTAATAACATTTCTCTTCATACAAATACAGTTCTCAATAAAGGATAAAATTCTACTAATGTTCATATATTTCTTTATCCTTAACTAAGTATTATTGCCGAAACGTCAGTGAAGGCTTACTGTGGAGACACGAAAAGTTTTGATTTCCGTTTGTCTGTCTGTCTGTCTGTCCGTCTGTTCCGCGATAACTGCCGCAAAAAGCATCCGATCGGCTTGAAATTAATGTGGCATGTTAATGAGGTACTCGGACTTAGCTGTATGGTTTTTGGTTAAATTTGGTTCATTCGTTCGGTAAATATAGAACATTTTATTTTGCTCTGTAATGCTTTTCAATGGCAAGTCAGACGATTTTCAAATTTTCATTTGTTGAAAGAAATGGCTCATATAAAAAATGGATTTAAATGGTAAATTTTTGATGCTGAAATTTTTAAATAAGAGTAATAAATTATTCCTATTAGTTTGCAATTTTGTCAAAACATTTGTCAGAGCTTTTAAATTAGGTGTATAACTTATGATGGAATTTTATACATGTGTTCGAATAATATAAAACATTTTATTTTATGAATTTACTTATATTTCATTTTTTTCTTTTAACCGTTGCGTAGCAACTATATCTCATCTAAAAATATCATAAATGTGAAAGTATGTATGGTTTTTAAAGTCAAATCAAAGTTAAAAGGAATGAATTAATGAATGCCTTTGTATAGATATTTGCATATAGATTGATTTAAACGCAGAAATGAAAATAGTATTTATATACTATATAGAATAATATCTTTATTTATGTATTCAACTATTTTGATTATAAAGGAAAAAGTTCGTTATTTTCATACAGAATAAACTGACATTATTCTATTAAACTTTATAAACTTTATTGTTGCCAAAAAAAAAAAAAAAAAAAAAAAAAAAGGGAATAACAATTTCTCCCAAAGAGTTCATTTTAATTTGTAAGATTTTCACGTGCAAAGGGAAAATGCAGCAAATTACAAATAATAAAAAAGATAAATAGGACAGGAATGAATACATATAAACATTTCACACCTAAATTAATTTTAGGTAGATTTCGTATGAAATACTACCTTTTGGGATCGTTCCTATGTTGGAATTTCTGAAAAATTTTTGCAGATCTACACCGATCATGACTCCTAGAACCCAAAACCACCCTCAGTAAAAAAACTTTATCTATCTATCTATCTATCTATCTATCTATCTCTCTCTCTCTCTATATATATATATATATCACTTTCTTCTGGACACGATAACTTTCGTAATTCTGCACCAATCTCTTCCAAACTGATAGATAAAATCAAAGGGCATAAAATCTCGGTCAAGTTCGTTAATGGGCAAAATCGGACCAAGGGGATGGAAATAGGGAGGGGTTTTGTGAAAACAGAACCCCCCCCCATAACTTCTTAATTTTTGTACATATCAAATCAGTTTAAAGTTTTTATTACTTCTAAAAATAGGGCAAAATTTTATGTATCAGAAATTTTTGATAAAATTAAAAATGGGCTCAAGGAGCGCAAAAAATAGGGTTTTTGGGAGAAAAAAATTCATAACTTCGTCAATTCTCAAGATATCAATTCCAATTAATTTTATTATAAATCTCCATAATATTATGTACAACTTTTATATTCACATGTTTTTGATAGGACCAATTCGTACCGCAAAAAAATTAAAAACGAAAACAAAAAGGGGGTTTGAAGAAGTAAAAAATCCATAACTCCGTCAATTCAAAAGATATAAAATCCCCATGAATTTATCATATATCTTCTTAATATTGTCTACAACATCTATATAGACAAGTTTTGGATAGGACCAATTCTTACAGCAAAAACAAATTAAAAATACATAGCGGTTGAAAAAAGAAATCATCTAAGTAAGGGTGTATTCAAATCCAAACTGTCTATTTTCTTACTCATTTTTAAATCCATTTTTGCTCTCAAACGCATCCAATTGCTAGATTCTCTTATTCAGAAACTATATAATGTACAGTAATGATCGATTTTTTGATAGAGGTAGAATATATTTCAAAAAATGATGTCAAAATGGGCATTTTGAACAGAATTTCCCGAACCGATTGTGTTAGAAACGAAAAATATTGCCCTACTGAGAAAATAATTGTTTATTAATCAAGTTTTAATTAATTGAAAGAAAAATAAAAACACAGGTCGCTTATAAATCTTTTCAAAAATCACGTCAGCATGTTTCATATATATATTTTTTTTTATTAAAAATTAATCTGAAAATGTGCCAGAAAATTTCGTGTTGTTGAGTATGGAAAAATATTTTTTTAATATCGCCTGAACATGAATCTGATAAAACCATCTATTTTATAAAAAGGAAATAAAAACTCGTCAAAAGCAGACGGATAAAACTGTTAAAGTGGATTTATATCTAATAATGATTTAGTTTTTGTTGGTGAAATTAGTATACTTAACTTCGAAATCTACCTCTGCCTGTAGGCGGGGCCGGCAGGGATTTTTTTGTAGTGGTATTTTCCCACACTACGAAGAAAGATTCCTCGATTTACACGATTTTACTTGGCCTTCCTTTTCTCATTGGTTGCGATTTCATTTTCGCAATTGCGTATATTAATTGGCACAAAATTTTACATTTTTATGACTGAGGTATATGTAAGGCCATACAAATAAGAAATTCCGTATTGTTTCCTATAAAATGTGATAAAGTGTTGGTTAACTATATATGTTTCTATTAAGAGGAGCAGAGCTGCCAAGCCTCCGGCGTTCTGGATACCAGTATTTTAATACAAAAAATGTTACTTTATTTAATTGAAACATTTGCGCGATTTAAAAGAACAACATTTTCTGTAAGGTAATAGTGTTGTGCAAAAAGCCTGAGACTTGCCATGTCTGGTGGTGAGTGAAATGTTTTATTTAATGCATTTATCTCTATTTTAATGCTACGTGAACAACGTCCCGTGTAACAGCTTGTAGAGTGTAAATTAAATTATTAAAATAATCCCTATTACGAAAAATGAAACAAAATGCCCGGCTAAGGGAAATAAAAGGTTAGTTAACCTTTCGTAATTTGACCTGAACACAGGTGTGCATCAAATTTCAACGGTGTTTGTAACATCACGATTTTAAATTAAATGTGGATACTATTAAAAGGCTATCACAAAAAATACTTAACGGCGCCATATCACGTTTATCTATTTAGTCAATTGGAAGTGGACACGATGATGAATTATTAACCGTTAGGTTTAGAACTCCCCCTACTTTAGGGTGATTTTAGTAAGTTAATGCTATCGAGTACATTTTTAGATATTTAGATTAGATCTTAGATATAAATATTGCAGAATGGTAATCAAAATTATTATTAGATTTCTAAATTAGATGTCTCAGTTTACATTTCCAAAAGTTCTTTATCCATTAGATACAGATATTTGTGGTTAGCAGGCAAGTAAATACTGCTGTATGGATATTAGGATAACGTAAAATGCTTGACCAAATTGTTGCTTATACTTATAAATCGCAGTGTAAAAATGAATCTAAGATATAGGATAATCATTAACTCAATCAATAGAAAATTACAAATGCAAAATAAATTACACAACGGGGGGTTCAGGGGGGGGGGCACCCCCTGAAGAAATTTGCTTTATTATATAAAAATTACTAGAATAAGTAGCTCGTGAGAATTTCAGAATATCATTACATAACAACGTGTTTAATTTAACGCTTCTAATGTCTGAAACCATCGAAATATTTTTTTCTCCTTCTATAAATGTTTGTGTAATTTAAAAGTTTAAATTTTGTTTTTGTAGAAAGATTAATATTAAGCAAAATTTGCTAAAAACAATAAGTTGCAGAGATGACGTTCAGGCTCTTGATCTGCAGATTTACTAGTTAGTTCACAATAAGTTTCAATAAATTCAACACAAAATTTACTCACATGGACAGAAAACAGTTTATCCTTTCCGCATGCTAGACCGAAGCTCGACTGACGCTCAAAAACGTGTGAGAATACCCGCAAGGGAGCAGTATCAATCTGTCATGCCTAGTGATGCGCCAGTTATAACTCGTTTCGAAAAAAGTGTACTGTGTAAACGTGCCCCATGCGTAAACGTGCCCCGGTCTACCCTATAATTTTATGCATTCTTAATATGTTGCATTGGAGCACGATTGTATCTGCCAACTGGGCAACTCGCTATAGTGAGAATGCTGTCTACATTCAACAAGTGGAATCCCGAGTTGTTATTGAATGTCCCCAACGCGTTAGATTCCACTTTAAATAGAGGTAATGCTCTGATTAGATCCAATTTGCAAAGCAAGGTAAAATGTAGCCAATTTATTGTTTCACAGTTTACCTATTTATTGTTCATCATTTTATTTATTTTCTTTTCGCCATTTTATCGCTTCATGGATCATATAAAACCCCACATAATTCTATAAAGTCTCATCATCCTATATTTGCAGTTAGAGCGACTAAAATTTGATTCAGTCAAGCACCAAATTCGGTAGTGCTTTAAATAATGTGTTAATGTTTCTCTCTATCCTAAAAAAAAAAAAAAAAAAAAAATAGTAACTAACTCTGTCACCGCCGCCATTGGTTTTGAATTTTTTGTGAACGGTCTTTCTTGGTTAATATTAAGAAAACTATTGCAACCAAAAATATGAAAATCGGTGGTATTATATAGAAATCTATACTCATATTATAAAGAGGTAAAAATTGTTTATTTGTAGGAGGTAAGCTCTGGAACTACCGAACCGATTCAAAAAGTAATGGTATCAAAATGATGGTGTTAGTCCAACTTAGAACATAGGCTATATTTTATGTCGGTGCCACTATCCCAAAAGGGGTGCAGGAGCAAAAAACGTTCTAAAAACGCGATTTTTGCGTTACTGAAGGGCCTAGAAATATGAAATTTGGAATATTAGTTACTTATAAGATATAAATGATGTCTAAGAACAGTTCTTAAACAATTCGAAATTTAAAAGGGGTGAAAAATGCACAAAAAGCGTTCTATAAAACGTTCTAAATGGTAGTTTCTACATAATCTCGGGAAATACCAAACCGATTTAAAAAATATTGGTGTCAAAATGATGGTGACAACGCTTGCTCCAAGATAGGCTATGCTTTAAGTCGGTGCCCCTACCCCAAAGGGGATGCAGGATCAAAAAACGTTCTAAAAATGTGATTTATATGTTACTGAAGGGCCTAGAAATATGAAATTTGAAATATTAGCTACTTATTAGGTATAAAGGTTTTCTAAGAACAGTTCTTAAACAATTCGATATTTAAAAGGGGTGAAAATGCTCGAAAAGCGTTCTAAAAAACGTTCTAAATGGTGGTTTCTACACAATCTCAGGAAATATCAAACCGATTTAAAAAATAATGGTGTCAAAATGACGGTGACAACCCTTGCTTCAACATAGGCTATGTTTTATGTCGGTGACACTACCCCAAAGGGTGTGCAGGGGAAAAACGTTTTAAATTGCGGTTTTTGCGTTACGGAAGGGCCTAGAATCGTGAAATTTGGAATGGTAGTTACTTATAAGATATCAATGATCTCTAAGGGCATTTCCTAAAAAAATCGAAATTTAAAAGGGAGTCAAAATGAGCAAAAAGCGTTGTAAAAAACGTTCTAAATTGCGATTTCTATGCAATCTTAGAAAGTACTGAACCGATTTCAAATATAATGGTGTAAAAATTATGCTGACAGATCTCGCTCCAAGTTAGGCTATATTTTATATCTGTTTCCACTACCCCAGAGGAGATGCAGGAGCAAAATGCGCGAAAAGCGTTCTAAAGACGTTCTAAATGCCGATTTGTCAGCGATATCTCAGGAAGAATCAAACTGATTTCAAAAGAAATGGTAGGAAATTGATGCTGACAGACTCTGCTCTAACATAGACGCTATTTTAAGTCAGTATCACTATCACCTAGACGTTGCAGGAGCAAAAAAGCGTTCTAAATTTCGATTTTTGTGATCGGTACGGGCAGGCAACTTAAAATAAGGCAAGGTACATATTTATTAGATATAAATGATCTTTAAGAACAGTTTCGAAAAAATTAGAAATTTAAAAAGGGGTGAAAATGCGCGAAAAGCGTTCTAAAAACGTTCTAAATTGCGATTTATACTCAATCTCAGGAAATACCGAAGCTATTTCAAATGTAATGGTTGCAAATCAATGGTGATACTCCCTGCTATAACATTGGTTACATTTTATGTTGCTGTCACTACCATCTGAGAGTTGCAAAAGCAAAACATGTTCTAATTTGCGTTTTTTGCACAACTGAGGGGACTAACACTTTGAAGTATGGCATGGTATTTACTTACAAGATGCAACTGCTTTCTATGTACAGTCGAAAGAAAATTCCAAATTTAAAAAGATGAAGTAAGCGAAAAGCGTTATAAATTACAATTTTTATGCAATCTTATCAAATACTAAACCGATTTAAAAAAATGATGACAAATTGTTGGTGTTAGAACCTGCTCAAACATAAGCTATATTTTATATCTGTGCCACTACCACCAGAGGGTTGCAGGAGCTAAAAACTTTCTAAATTGCGATTTCTGTGATAGTGAAAAGGCTAGAAACTTTAAATATGTCATGGTAGTTACTTATAAAATATAAATGCCCTCGAAGGACTGTCGAAAATAAATTCGAATTAA
The DNA here is from genome assembly GCA_963932465.1 of Maratus speciosus. Classification (NCBI taxonomy): domain Eukaryota; kingdom Metazoa; phylum Arthropoda; class Arachnida; order Araneae; family Salticidae; genus Maratus; species Maratus speciosus. The sequence continues at coordinate 525,482,568 of OZ010786.1, forward strand.
AAAAGAGGTGAAGCGAAAGGGAGGTGTGAAAAGCATTCTAAAAAAGTTCTAAATTACGATATCTATGCAATTTCAGGGAATATAAACCGATTATAAAAGTAATAGCTGCGAATCAATGGTAACAGTCTCTGATCCTACACAGGCCGATGATTCTACCACCTGAGGTTCACAGGAACAACAAACGTTCTATAAAAGTCCTTTAAAAGCTTTCTAAATTACGTTTCTGTGGAATATTAAAAATAACAAACCGATTTCAAAATTAATGTTGGCAAATTAATGGTGATAGCTCCTAATTCAACATAGCCCTTTCTGTTGAGAAAGATGGTAGGACTTGGAATTTGACATGATAGTTAATTTTAAGATGTAAGAAGATGGTTTCTAAAAAATTCAAAACTTCAAATGAATACTGAAATGAGCGTATTAAATGAGCATAAAGGTTTCAAAATATTTTCTAAATGATCATTTATTTAGTTTTATTAATTTAAGTCTCATTTCTGCCTAATTCAGTGTAATAATGATGTTTAATCAAACTGTGTTTTAAATAGTAATTTTTGAATTATTCTTAAAAGTAATAAGTAAAAATTTAGTTAGTACCTTTTAATAAAAATTAGAAATATAAATATCACTTGGCATATTTCAAATATTACGCGAGCAAAGCCGCGGGGTTTGCTAGTGTTTGATAAACACGCTGATGCAGAAAGTTTTCAAATAGAAGAAATATTTTAAGATACATTTAATGTTAAAGTTGGTCAAAATCGTGGAGCAGAAACTATATATAGGAATTTAATCATTTTTAGATCATTTTATACATTAGAAATTCCCGGTGTGCAGACTGCATTTATTATTATTTTTTTATTATTTGACTCATTTTTTGAGGTTTTATTTCTATTTTAAATTCAAATTTTCAGCATTTCGAGAGATATATTTTACAACTTTTAGAAAAGGGTATTATTTTAAATTGTTACCAAATTTAAAAACAGTGCAAAGAATAATATTTCTATCAAATAAAAAAATTATTTAAACGTAACTATTATAAATAGAACACCCCCCCCCGTTTAAAATTAGAATTAAATGATTACGTGTTGAAAGCAGGAAAATATTGAAAATTATGTCATAAGATTTATCTTTACACTTAAATTTTAAAAGAGAAAGAAATTGTAAAATAATAAATTCCTTAATATGCGTTAAAAGATCTCATTGGTTATTGAACAGCATTTAATGCATCTGCGTACTTATAAGGGGATTACCATACAGGCCCTTCTCCAGGAGGGGGCCAGGTCGGGCAAAGCCCGACCTGAAAAATGTTTTGCCCGACCTAGCGCATTCCGATAAAAAAAATTAAATTTCCAGTTTTCCCCCAACTTCTTGTCCAACCTAGAATGAAGCTTGACATTCTGATCATTTTTTCACTCACTATTTCCCTTTAAAAAAAAATTATGTAATACAACATCAAATTTCCAGTTTTCACCCTTCATGCCAGACCTTGCCCTCTACCCCTAAATTTCATTTCTAGACTGGAAACGAAAGTAGCAAAATTTCATCTATAAAGCTTTTTTTTCTCTCCCTCTTTAACAGACCTGTGGAAAATTGCTCCATTGTGCGTTCTTCACTTTTTCGCTTTGTAGAAGTTATCCCATACTGCTTCAACAACAAATCGGGTTTACCTTATAACCCTAAAGCTTGCTTTTTTTATACAATTGTCACCATACGAAATTTATCGTTTGGAGGCGGGGTTGAAACCAAAGGCTTCTGAAACTAACGTTGAAGCAGCCTACGATACTGTTTCTTTAACTTTAATTAGCTGTACATGACAGTTAAATGCTTGTTTCTTGGAAACTTGGTCCGATTACAACAAACTCCAAAGGACACCCCCCCCCCCCCCACACACACACACATGTGTAAATACAAAATAGATAATGGAAGGTCTGTCCCTTCATCTCTTCGACTGTCTGCCATTCCACTGAAATTTTTTAAAAAATGGCTCCTCTAAAATAAACCAATCATTATTTCAAATTTAAACAATACAATATGTAACGTTACTTACGATTTTACAAATCCAGATTTATTACTAACGGACACATTCATAAAGTCATTTTTATTCTTAAATTAAAAAATGTTACGATGCTTTTATTAAGAAACGAAGAAACTGAATGCACTGTTTAATGAAACTGTTTTGCACTTTTTCCTAAAAGCAAATCAGTTTCCAAATTGGTCGTCAAAGTTATCATTATAAGCCAATTTTGGCAAGGCGACAGCCTGAAACAGTCCATCATAAGATAGAAATCAATTACAACTCAAAGTGTAATACATTTATTGAAAAGTGAAAAACGGTATTCGATCCCAATTCCTAATTAAAAGAAAAACATTTTATTTAATTTATGCCCAGGGCCGTAGGAAGGTCTTTTGAGGCCACCCACAAACATTTTTTTCAGGTCCTCCACCCTCTAAGATTTTAGAGAAATAGCTATATTTAATTTTGTTACCTGAGTTCCATTTTATAATAACACCAGCGGAGCTTCGCTATAGTTGATTTTTCCAAAACGAAACTCCAATTAAATGAATTTAGAGTTGGGTTGAACTGCTTTCGGCAACGTACACCCATTGAGGCTATGCCCGCCCAGATCTCGAATCAAACAAACCTTGAATTATTGTAAATTTTTATTTCGATCCGGATTAAATTAAAATTTTCAACATTTTGTTCATGCCGCTACAGGAACAGATTTGATATTCTTACAATTTGAATTTAATCAAAGCACATGCAAAATTTAACTGAGAATTCTCCCATTTAGGAAAAAATGTAAAAAAAAATCGCCGCAGAATGTGAAAGAATACCAAAAATTGATAAAGGTATTTCGAAGTTCATAGGAAGCAAAATTTACTATATTGTGCTAAAAGATTGAAACCGGATTTTTTATTTACGAATGTTAAAAATATCACCAGAAAAACAACTAAAAATTCTCGAAAAATTAAAAAATAGCAGAGAACAAAATTTGGCAAAAAAAAAAAAAGTTTCAGTCTGAATTCCCTTTGCAAATGTTAAGAACCACCACAAGAAAAAAAAAAAAAAAAAAAAAAAAAAAAACGCTAAATATTGCACATAAATAAAATATATATATATATGAAGTCTTTTCGTATTTTCTGTTTTTTCTTAAGTTTGACAATGCCATTCGCATGGTCCAGACAGATTTTTTTAAGCAGAAAATACTCACTTATAATAACTTTTTTTGCTTTGAACGGTGCCTTTTATTAAAATATATTTAGAGATTTATTTATTCGAAAAAAATTACCGTTGCCGATGTCGTTTTCATATTTTTCAGTTTTCTCCAATTTAAAAGTGTCACCCAAGTGTTCGGGATAGAAATTGAAAAAGAAAGGCTTCGGATAGACAGTACCTTTCTGTAGGCAACGAAGATGGGTTTCTTACTAGATAATAATAAAGACAGGCAGAGTCTCTCTGTCCAGTTTTTTTTTCTTTTTTGGTCTCAGCAGATGTCTTTCTGTTCAGGACAAGATTTGACAGGCAGGATACCTGTATGCCTGAAATTATGCACATCGAAACAGGTTTTGGTTTTTTTTAATCAAACTTTTAAATTTAATTTTTTATGCTATTTTTAGTGTTTTTTCGAGTTTTGTGCCTTTCCCCCCCACATTCCTAAAAGGAATCCATTTTCAATTTGTCTTTCCACTTTAGCCGATTATATCAAGGTAGTCTTCTGCGATTTTTGAATATTTCACGAAGTCTTTCCTGTAATTTTTAACTTTCTTTCGCGTTCTTTCGGGATTTTTTGACATTAGTAAAAGGAATCAGGTTTCAATCTTTTAGCCACAAGTACAAAATTTTGTCCTCTGCAATTTTTGAATTTTTTGCAAACTTTTTATGCGATTTTAAACGCTTTTCCCGTTTTTAAGCTCCTATGATTAGAAGAGAATTTTTCTCATATTTGAAGAAATATTCGTCTTTTGAATGGAAAATTTCTAGACATTTTGATCTTTGATTCGGGACTTTTTCGCGCTATGAAGAAAAAAATATTCATGCGTAAGTTCAGTTTCTAATTATGAAAAGTGAAATGCAACACAGTTGACGGAACACTGTTGGCATTTGATTTGACGAAAATGCATCTTTATATTGAAGGATGTTGGGTAATTTTTACGTTAGATTGGTGACTTTCTATATTTTTGCGAAAAATGGACAAATCAAAGCATTTTTTTTTTTTGTGTGTGTGTGTGTGTGTGCATGTGTTTGAACGAAAAAAACCTTCAATCCACTGTTTTATTTATTTTGTTTTATTTTATTTTATTTTATTTTATTGAGAATGTAAAAGGAATCTGGTTTCAATCTTTTATCCCAATATAGTAAATTTTGCCATGTTCTCTTATCAATTAAGTAAATCTTGCCATACTAGGCACTTTATTCGCCTTCTGCGGTATTTTTTTTTTTTTTTTTTTTTTTTTTTTTTTAACATTCCTAAAAGGAATTAAGTTTAAGTCTTTTAGTTTAATATAGAAAGTTTATTCTTTGCAATTTCTGAATTTTTTACGAACATTTTTATGCGTATTTTTTTAAATTCCACATTCAATCTTTTGGCTCGATATAGTCAAATTTTGCTCTCAGCGGTTTTTGAATTTTTGTTCATTTTTTATGCGACTTATACCCCCTTTTTAGCGATTTGCGAAGACCTTTTGACAAGTTTTCTGAAACCGAAGAATTATCCAGTAGATTTTTTGACAAGTTTTCTGAAACCAAAGAATTATCCTGTAGATTTTGCTGCTGTCGTGGAAAAATAACAAATTGGCTCCTGTAGAAAGGTGAACGACGATGCTGGAAATATAACTTTTTCCTTGGTACTATCCTTTTTATCGAAAGAAAAATTACAATAATTCAAGGATTGTCTGATTCAAGATCAGATTGGTATATTCCGAACGGGTTTACGCTGCGCAAGGCAATGGGGCCCCTAAGGCGGAACACCCCCCCCCCTCCCCCCAAAAAGCTAAATAAATAAATAAATAAATAATTTTTTTTTTCGAAAACGCAAGCGAAGCTCCACTAGCAGATTAAATAATTACAGAATATAATTTATGTATAATTAACATTAGTAATTTATCGAGAGAAGAGAAATGACACGTTAAAAAAGAAACAGGTCGAACGTAAGGAGATAGGTGGAAAAGGCATGGCACACAGATGCCTGCTTATTTAACCCCCAACGACATTAAAAAGCACATTATACTTAAACATTTGAATAACAATAACAAGGCTTAAAAGTTTTGAATCTAGGGTTCCAACTTTCCTCCATTAAATAGGGACCCTAAAAAAGACATTTAAAAAAGTATTTAGAACATGCAAAATTTCTTTCATATAGGCACGTTTAAAAAGAATGGTGACTATAGAAAGAAGCGTATGTCTGTTTTGGTTGAAGAAAGTAATACTATTAAGGAAGGTTTGAACCTGATTGGGGCCCCCAACGAGATTAAAAAGCACATTTAAACATTTGAATAAAAAAGTGGCAGCTACAAGTTTTGAATCCTGGATTCCAACTTTTCCTTACTTTCATAGCCCCCGCCCCCTCAAAAAAAAAGACAAAAAAAAATTAGGGCAGACGAAATTTCTTTCATCTGGGCACCTTTAAAAAAAATAGTGGCTACAGTAAGGAAGCACATTATCTGTTTTTGTTGAAGAAATTAATTGTATTAAGGAAGTTTTGAAGCTCATTGGGGCCCCCAACGAGATTAAAAAGCAATATTTTTAAACATTTGAAAAAAAATATGGGGCCTAAAAGTTTTGAATCTTGGGTTCCAACTTTTCCTCAATTTTATAGAAGGCCTTAAAAAAGAAGCCTACAAAATTTCTTTCATCTGGGCACCTTTAAAAAGAATGGTGGCTGAAGGAAGAAAGTGCATATCTGTTTTGGTTGAAGGACGTAATAGTATTAATGAAATTTTGAACCTTTGATTTCATCTTTTTCTCCCATTTATAGGGGGCCCCCAAAAAGACTTAAATACCATTATATTTTTAAAATAGAATTTAAGCCTTCAAAAGCTCTTCCATCTGGGTACCTTTATAAAGAATAGTGGATATAGAAGGAAAGCGCATATCTGTTTTCTAAATCTGGCCAAGATCTTTGACAAAAAGTGAATTTTGATAAAACAGATTAAAATGTTATTAAAAATACATTAAAAATAATTATAAAAGTTAAAAAAACGTTATTCGGTTCAAAGGTACAATGACTTACTACTGGGCCCCTGACTTTGCTCACTCCCCCCCCCCCCCACACACACACACACCATAATGGGGGTTATGGGAGACGGTTCCTACGGCCCTGGTTATGCCAAATATCTTTTTTAACTTTAATATACAGTCAAACCTCGTTCACACGAACTCGCTTAACGCGAATTACTTTTAGCACGAAGTGTCTCCGATTGCCCCGTCCTGTTGTATATAATGTATTTAAGTTCGGATAGCACGAACTACTTTTAACACAAACAAAAAAAGTTTTCCCTTGAGTGTTCGGGTTAACGAGGTTCGACTACTTTTATTATGTCTCTGAAGAAACTTTTAAAATTTCGCACTGACCTTAGAAATATCTTATATTTTAAAAGAAAAATAATTTCCCTAAAATCGCAATGCATGCTTTTGAAGAACTACAAATAAAGGATCGAAAAAAATGAAGAAATAATCTGCCACCCCTGGAAAAATCTTTGCCCTACCTGGAAGTATGGTCTAGCTACGGGCCTGTTACCATAGGGGGGACCCTGTTCCGTCGCCGAATCTCGTAAATTTAGCGACATATCGCCAAATGTGATACCAACTTGGCGATATCTCTAATAATTCGCCAAATTCCCATAGGCTTCCATTGTAAACCAATGGGGTTTACTTGCTTACAGAAAATCAACAAATTGAGATATTTTGAACCAATGCAGATGTTATTGAAATACCTACAAGAGTCGCATTGATCTTGTGTTGAGAATTCTAAGACAGAACAAATAATATTTCCTTTCTAACAACAAAATTATTTTTGCGTGAATATTAAAAAGAGAAAGAAAACTTTGATGAAAATTACGTCAGATTTAAAACGATACATTTAAAGTATATCTTATTTAAAAAAAAAACTTTCTTATAGCGTTGTTAAAAAATACCGGGAGACAAAGACTATGTTTACTTAACTCATTTTATATTAGCTTATTTTCACATGTTTCACTGATTTGATTTAATCAAAGACGAAAACAACCCGTTAACAGAGAGATAGCCATTGTTTTTATTTATTATAATTCATTCTTCCGAAAAATTTTAAAGCCGATCAAATTAGCTTGCTTTTAGAGTTTGCGGTATCTGAACTGGAGTTGGCGAGCGTAGCTCGTAGGGGGCAGGGCCCTCTAGTATTAAAAAAAATAACCGTCGTTTCTATTACTATACAAATCTTTATTCAGAAAAATTAATTAGTTTTAAGTTTAAAATACCTACCTAAATAGTATAATGTTAGTTTTAAAGTTTTATAGAATGCTTCCATATGCAAGATGGAAATTAATATATCTTTTTTGTTATTTAATTATTTTGCTTTTCCTTATAAAGTTAGAAAAATTGTTTTTAGATATAAATATTCACGATTGAGAAAATAGCATAGAAATTTTCTGCCAAATCTAAGCTTAATTGCATACTGAAGGCTTATTGTGAAAATAATGCATTGCGTATTTAATCGCAAATTTTGCCGATAACCTTCATTAATTGGTTTATCTTCCGCAAAAAGGCCACGATATGCCTTTTAATCACAGAAAGTTCAACGCGCAATAACTGACAGTTGACTGTTTACCCAGAAGCAGTCGCGCTGGGTATGACATACCAAGGGTGTGTATGATTTTCGCAATTCTCACTATTATTTTTAGAAAAGTAATCTGCAAATTACTTTATCGCAGAATTTGTGATAATTGTCTCCAACAAAATAAGATAACTGTAATTGTATTTATTGGTGACAAACTAAAAACCCTTCATACTCTGTGTAGTGTGTATTTGCGAATTTTCCCCGGTTAAAGGCGCAGCACAGAGAGGGTGCATAATTTTAGGAAAATCTTAAGCCACGCGAAAAAAAGGGGCCTCAGCAACTATGAGTTCGATACAAATTTAGGGAAAATAATATATTTTTGGATCTTTTAATGTTTAAATTTGTAGAGAATGGTAATAACAAAATACGCTCCTCCTTTTTTTTTTTTAATACTGATTCAAAACAGTCCTTTTAAATGTTTATAGTTAACTAGGGGGCTTTGCCCCCTGCAAGCTACGCTCGCCAACCCCCGTTCAGACACTGCAGAATCTAAAAACTCGCTAATCTGATCGGTTTAAAAAATATTATAGAAGATTGAATTATACTGAAAAAAGCTGTGCATATCTCCCTGTAAACGGATTTCCATTCAATTTCCTTTGATTTCAAAAATTTAAGGCCGAATCAGTTGCTGTTAAGACATCCAATGGTTGTTTTCGTGTTTGATTAAAGATGATCAGTTAAACGTTCGAAAAGAAGCTAAAAATAAAAGGAATTAAGTGTACAGAGTCTTTGTCTCCCGGTATTTTAAAACAATTTCTATAACAATAGCCTAAGTCATGTGACTATCATCAAGAGTTCCGGGCGAACCACTTCGCTTTTTATATTCCTGGCGCCATTTTGGTACTTTAATATTAGCCAGGTACAGGTGATATGTCGCCAAATATTATTCTATCGCCATCATTTCATCTATATTATAATAGTCCAAGTCAAGTAACTGCCATAAATAAATACACTCTGATCCCTTCGCTTTTCATATGAAAATTTGGCCCAGATATCATATACGGCTCCATATTGGCGCGATTTTTTTTTCCGGCGCTAATTTGGGGAAAAGATCAACAGCATAAACAACAACATCCGGCTTATCAAATCAAGCAAAATAACGATACTATGGCGCCAGTTAAGTACCCGTTGTGTATATGACATTGGTGTCAGAAAAAAATAGCGCCAATATGGGACCGTATGTGGCATCTGTGCCGAAAGTTTTCCATCTCGATTAAAAAAAAAAATCAATTTTTTTTTCGAATAATACTACATAAAAGCATTGTCACAAAGAATTCTTGGTACTGTTACGCTAGCCGGGTGCAAATCTCGCCAATAACTATTTTTCAACTCGCCAGTTAGCATTTTTTTTTATTTTTCGAGTGGTAAATTATAACATTGCTTTGTAGTTGGAATTAAATATCATCGTTTGTTACATCATTTAATATTTGGCCAGGTGATACGCACCCGGTTTAACGTGATTTTTTTTACGAAAATTTGGCGAAATCCTCGTTTACGAATACCAGTTACATATGTATTTTTGGTACTACTTAGTTATCCCGTCGACCAAAAATTAATCACCAAACTATAAGATTAAAGGCCAATAATGGTTGATAAATGTCACATTCTCTTGACTTTAAGCAAGTTACATGTCTTTACGTCATCAAGTGATTTTTATTTCAACGTTTTATTTGTATATTTATTAATGTTATACTATTTTCTTTGTTCTTTCGTTATTTAAAATAAAAATTACGTCAATTTGTATAATTTGGCGAGTGGTTTGGCGATTTATATAATTTGGCGAAATAGGTCGATGGAATAACTAAGTATTACCGTATTTTTTAATTATTTTCTATTATTTTTTATTTTTAAAGGAAAATAACCAAAAAATAATAAACTATAGAACAAAACAATTTATGTAATTTAAAAAAAGAAAATAAATAAACACTTATTATTAAATAAACAACAATAGCCGGGTTACCATGTCAACCAAAATAATGCCATTTTGGCGCCAATTAGGTACCCCGGTGCGTATATGACATCTGTGCCTAATATTTTTCTTTTCATTTCGTTTAAAAATATATAAAGAAGTGAAAGCCATTCATTTTAAATGTTTCTGCTTGTATTAAATAAAATGATAATGAAATACAAATTGAATTATGAATAAAAGTAACATGATACATTTCTTAGCATACATTTAAGGGAGGCCAGACTTCTCGCCAAATTAGTTTAAAATAGTAACCTTTTCTAAAATCTGAAGAAAGAAAAATCTGTTTGATTAAAATTTGAGTTGCCATCATTAGAAAAATGTATATAAAATTAGAAAAAAAAAATAATATTGCGAGAACTAATTCGAATTTAAAAATTCTAATACCAGTTTTGAAATCTGCGGATCAATATTGATTTTTTGTGTTAATTTCATCGCAAAGTATTCCTTTTTTAGGAGAAATCACCGTGAAACATAATGAGTTGTTTAATCAGTCTATTCAAAGAATCGTTACATTTCAGGCGTTTCATATATTCGTTTCATAAATTCGTTTCATTAGGATTATATATATATATAGGGTAGATATATCCCACTCAAGAAAACATTTCATGTAGTACAAATAATGCAACGTGCTCTTTGCATTTCCCCCGCAACAATGATGTGGACAATTTCTTCCAGCTTTCTACAGTTAATACCACCAGCATACCGTCACATGTGAATATTATTATCTGAATAGCATGTACTTTTATAAAGATGACGAATGTTACTCAATTATTAGTTTTTAATTTAAAAAAAATTTCCACACTTGTATATATGAAATCTTGATTTAGTAATTTTTTCCATTCTTTATAAATTTTGTGTAGCATGAGTAATTTTTTAATTTCCTAGGGATCGCTGAAATTTATTTTTGTGTATCTTTTGTATGAAATATAATGATATTTAAGTAGAACAAAGCTATAAATAGATACAAGATGTTGCTACGCTGAAAGGTTGAATATAAAGATGACATTATCATAAGAATTGAAGATAATCTGATGTTAATTTAATATAAATCTAATTGAAGACAGATTTAACCTCATTTTACTGTTTGATTAAATATTTTCATAAAATTCTCCGTTTGAAATTTCTTTGGTTTATAATGAAGTTGAATATATAGGGTTTGTCCTTAAAGTAATGAGACTGGGTCTGGTAAAAAGAATTTATTGAACTGGTAGGTACATATTGTTAAAATTCTTCAATGTAGTCTTCTTGGGCGTCGGTACACTGCTGCCAATGCGATTCCGACGCTGCAAAGGCACCCTGGAAGTCGGCGCCATAGCCTCTTTCTGAGACTGCGTGACAGCACAGTGTGAACACCTTTAAAGCGGTGACCTTTCTGACTTCTCTTGAGCTTTGGGAACAGGAAAAAGACTGCTTGACTCAATTCGGGGCTGTACGGTGTCTGCGGCAAATTTGCAACCCCTATCCAGGCAAGGTAGGCGGTCACAAAGAAGGCGGTATGAGCTGGAATGTTGTCGTGGTAAGGCTTCCAGCGACCGGCAATTTCTGGTCGTTTTCGTTTGACGGGTCTGTGAAGGTACGCAAGAGTTTCTTTGCAGAAAACGACGACGGTCGGAGTCCAGGAGATTTATTACTTTGGCCACATTTTCGTACAAACCAGTTATTGAAGAGCGTCCAGATCGCCCCATTTCTTGAAAAGTCTCCCGTCCGTTCTTGAACACACCAACCAGCGTAAAACCTGAGTCCTTGACAGGGAGCTGTATTTGTGTAAGCCTCCTTAAATCAAGGCAAGCGTCTCGGGAACAGTTTTGTCCAGGTGAAAGCAAAATTTAATCTCGTAGCGCTGCTACAGCGAACGGTCCATTTTGGACGTTTTCTTTCTATGACAAAATCCAAAAACATATTGTACGCCACGCGTTATCCTGGCTGTATCATATCTTGGACGCGGCTGCCGACTGTTGCAAATCCCGCCGCCATAGGACGCGCTGCTGGTGACTGGAGTACGGCGTGGCTCCGAGTCTCACTACTTAACGGAAAATTAATCTGCAGGCTCATTTTTTTGAGTAACTTTAGTACATTTGTACTATTAATATATCTGAAGATATGTTTCAATGATTTATTCAAGTAATAAGTTTTGAGGATTGTTTTTTTTTTTAATTTAACAGAACATTTTTTTTTTTTTTTTTCGTGGTCAAGTGATTTTTCTATACTTCTATTTATTAATTTATATGCTTGGAAAAAAATAAAGAAGTCTGAGATATTGAAGTTATGAAGATTTTTAACGATCAGTCGGCTTAATTTCTATTGATAACTCACTTTTAATTTTGAGGTTCATCCAGAAACAGCGGTGAATCCCGAGGTTCGTCCAGGGGGAGAGGACATTTCTTCTTCCGCCTATGGGAGAAAAATGTTTGAACATAACACTGAATTTAAACCTAAATGCATAAGTAGAATTATGAAATAAATCTTTAAATCAGTATACCATGCGAAAACAATTAATTAAAAGTTTATGTGTAGATACGTTAATTGGCAATATAGCTGTGCTTAGATAGAATTATTCGAATTATTCCCCATTAATAAATATTTTAATAAAATGATCAAAATTATGCGTTTAAAGAAATCTCATGCCTTGCTTTTATGCTTAATAATATAATATTAAAATCGTACTTGTAATAAAGAGCTCCAAATTTTTTATTTAGAAGAATATTTTTTTCCGTTGTGTATTTTAGCATATGTTACTATCGAATGCTTTTGTTTTTCTTTTATACACTTCCAAAAGATTGTTTGAAAGCAATTTCCTGTATTAAACTTGCGAACAATTTCTTTTCTTCAGCCATCTAAACTTCATCCGACGCCTCAAGTTTATTTTTTGTGGTCCATCTATTCCAGATATGATGATACTTAAGTAGAACGATGCTATAAATCGATATAAAATGGCGCCATACTGAAGCGGTGAATATAAAGGTGACCTTGTCACAAGAAATGTTGACAGTCTGATGTTAATTGCCCATAAAAGTGAGCCGAGACAGAGTTAATTTTATTTATGCACCGTTTGTAAGCATAGCGTTCTAGTAAAATGCTCTAGTTTACAAGTGCATTTTTGTTTACACTATTTTAAATTAGAATTCTATATGGTTAAACTTATATCTTTTTATTAATATGTATGTTACTAATGTTCGAAAATATAATATAAAAATTATGATTTCAGTAATAATCTTTAAAAATGTTTTAGTCAAGGATATTTTTATTGTTATTTTAGATATTAAAAAAAAATTTTTTTGGTATTTTAAAAAGAAAATTCAAAGAGAAATGAGATTTTGAAATATTATTTATATTCTCATAAACTTTCGCTTAATTTTCTATCGTGCACTAAACTTTATTTTTATTTTACATCTATTCCAAATATTCTGATACGTAAATCGAATGATGATATAAAATATTGTAAGATGTACCATTCTGAAGCGATGAATATAAAGGTGACCTTCTCACAAGAAATATTGACAGACTGATGTTAATTACTCATAAAACTATGCAAAAATAAAAATTAATCTGATTTAATCTCTGTTATTAGGCAACCTGCTAAAATGTTCCAGCTTGTGCGTGTATTCAATTTACTGTAACTAAATATAACGTTGCAAAATAATTTCATTTTGTAGGTTTTAAATTATACATATATTACTATGTCGGCAGACGTTGCACCAAAATTACTCTTATGATACTCAGTTTTAGGGCTTTTTCATTTTTAAGAGACTTTTTTTTCATAGCTTATGCCATTTTTTTAATACTTTTTCTGTTTAATTTAACAGTTTCAAAAGGAAATTTTAAAGAAATCTTAGGTATTTAATATACATACATTTTCTCGTCAATGGTTACCTAATTTTCCTTCCAGGCCTCAATTTTATTTTTGCGGTTAAAACTATATTCCAGATATGTGATACTTAATCTATTTATGCCTGAATTTTTGTTTTCCCAAATTGGTTGGTAAAATAACTTTAAAATGTTGCAAAATTAACTGGAAAAATACTAAAAAAAAATAACGCTAAAATATTGTTGTATTTATTTGAATAAAATGTAAACGTACTAAATATGGGAATATTCATATGTGGTTAAATTCATAATTATATGCTTTGTCGAAATTTATATAAATTAAGCTTTTAAATTGTACATTATATACTATAATTAGTATTTTTATGAACTATTAAAAATATATTTATTTTTTAAATATATTTATTTCTTTACATTATAATTATTATTAATAAAAAATTAAGAATAATCGTATTTGAGGCTAAAAAACAATTTATTTCAAAATAATCTTGAAAAGGACTTTATATAAATAACTGTCCCCTAAATGGCTAACATAAATGAGTCCATTTGCGCCTAGCGCCCTATATTTTGTACTTTAAAAACATGCATAAAAAATAGGCTTGAACCTATAATTTCGCAATTTAGAAAAATGCTTATTTCAAAAAAGTCTACAAGCTAAGATTATGACTAATTTATTTGGATCCTTGATGAAAAAAATACAAATAAACTTACTTTTTTACATTTCGCTATCTTGAAAAATAAAAAATCTATAAACACAGAAAAAAGGCCTTCATTTAAGCAAATAAATAGCAATCTTATGCTGTCATCTCTCGGTAATAGATAAAGACATTTACACACAATTACTTCATACAATTTTCAGGTAGTACAGATAAAGAAAATTATAAAAATTTATTAAAATTTGAAACGTCCCAAAAATGAAACGCAAAGCATAAGTGGGTTAAGTACAATTAAGACGCTATAAATCGAGATAAAATTATTCCAAGTTGAAGCGATGAATATAAAGGTGACATTGTCGCAAGAAATGTGATTAGTCTGACATTAGTTGCGCATAAAACTGTGCCGAGGCAAAATTAGTGTGATTTATTCGTTATAATTAAGTATTCTAATAAAGTGCTCCACTTTGTGTGAGTATTTACATTTGTCCTAGATAAATATAAACATGTATCTCTCTATTCTAAAACAAAGTAACTTACGCTGGGATCGCCGTAAATGACTTTTTTCTGACCGGAGGTCTTTCTAAAATAATATTGAGAAAGCTATTTCGTATAAAAATATGAAATCTGGTACTTGTATAGAGAAATGTTCGATAAATATCCCGAAGCAGAAAGTTTTCATTCTAAGCATTACTTTAAGAGCTATTAAATATTGAAGTCTTGTCAAAATATTTTCCCCAAAAATTTTTTAAAAGGACATAAACTATGTAAAGTAGTTTTCTTTTATTTGTCTAATATTTTTAGGATTTTTAGAATTCCGTACTTAAAAAGTAATAACGGCACCGTTGTAACATCTGCGTCTGTCTATCTGTCGTCTGACACGGTCATTTTACCTGTAAACTATGGAATGTAGAAAGTTCAAATTGGCTAAAGTAATAAAAGCTATTGACCAACATAGTTTACAGATTATTAACCATTCACAAATATATTTAACAAAATGTACTGGGGCTAATTAAGTTACTTGAAAAAAAATTCTTTTTTTGTATATCGTGTTGGGTATCGTACGAAAGCTTTCGTAACTGTGAATTCAAAAAAATATTTGTTTAAAATTTTAGGTATTACATTTTAAGAGGTATTGTCTAAAACGCAATGGACAAATTTGTTTAATCCCCCTCTATTTCCGAATCTACTGAAACTAAAATTATGAAAAAAATAGGGGTAATAGAAGTTAATTTAAACCTTGCATGAAAACTATCTAGCGATTACCCTAGATCACATAGTGTTTGAGAAAATCCATTTTTCCGTTACATATGAATTTCGATTTGCGGGCTTTCAGCAAAGGAGTTGAAGAGCGCTGGAGGTACCTATTGTCGTACAGGTTAAAGGAATTATTGATGATGATTTTCGAAAAGAAATGTTGGTAGTTAGCAGAAATATTAACCCTTAAATACACGGGCGGTTTGGACATACATAGCATTGTATATTATGCGCCATAGGCTTTTAAGACCAAGATAACAACTTTTAATGATATAATTGTGTAATGCATTCCCCAGTAGTAGTATACAAGTATACAAGCAATAAACGTCAAAGTGTTAAACTTAGACCAATTTAATTAGAATTAATCACATAATTGGTATAGGATTCGAGACTAGTTTGGATTGAGAGGCTTTCTCAATACGTCATCCGTGTCTTTAAAGGTTAATTAAAAACTTATCTGTAAAAACGCGTCACAGATAAAGACGGTATTGCAACTTTGTGACCTCCTTTCGAAGCGCACTTAGTATAATGCCAGGTTTAAAATTTGAACAAGAGTTTTGTTTTAGGTACCTTGTAAGAAGAAATGATTATTACTACGCTGAATTTAGGTTTATGAAATACCAAATGAAGTTTAAATATGCACTACTTTTATTGTATGCACCGAATTAAGTTCATCATAACCAGATTATGATAAGATTAAAAAAAGAGTAATACAGAATGGCAATATTTGGTACTATATAGATTTCATATATTTCTGAACTTTCATGATATATCCATTTGTATTTTTCTAGTTGATACAGCTATACCCATCCCTTGTATAGTTCTTTACAATTCTTATTATTCTTTTAACAAGGATTTCTTTTTTGTAATAATACAGTTGCTAATTAATATATTTATTGTGCGGAACCCTCTGTGCGGATCTTTTTAAAATTTTTAATTCTAAAATGCATAATTTTCATAGAAATTTATTTGATTTTACGAAAGGCAATTTTTTTAGATCGTTGCGTAATAAATGAACATGCAAATTTTCGTTGAAAATGGCATTTTAAACGTAGTCTGATAGACATTAAGACATAGACAGTAGAACATACATTAGGATAGACATTAAGAAGTAGTCTTAAAGACATTCCTGAAAACTTACTACTCATCTTATAATTTTATTTACAAACTGAAAGAGTAGAATCGAAATATCTTTTGCACATTTATTTTTTTAGAAACAACTTTAATGTAACTTCAGATAACCAGAAATTGTAAGTGACAATAATGAAGGGAAAAACCACACCAAAAACGGAGAGGTTCAATAATTACTAATTGCTGCTCTATGATATTAACAATCATAGTGTGATATTACAAACAATATTTTCAAGTGTGTCGCAAAACGGGAAAATGTTGTTGTAACAAACTCATTTTATCTGTAACGTAAAGAAAGCTGAGCAATTAATTTTATTAAAGTTTAATTATGTAAGTACGTCGATTTTAAGTCTCTATCTCAATTTGTTCAGGATTTGCTCGGGGACAGACACACAGACAGACGGGCGTCATTTTTGTTTTTTCTAAAAATATGTTTTTCGGAATCTACAGTCTCTGAAACTTGTAAATCCGTTAATTTTTTTTCGATTTTTAAAACGGTTACAAGACATACCCTATACTACGTATAATGGGTAAGTAAAAGGGCCATAAGACTGTTTAAGTTGAATAAAATAGTGTAAAATTTAGCATGTTTATGCACGATTTACAGAAGTATTGTAACGAAAATACTCTATTTACGGTTAAAATCATTTTTACTGGTTTAAAATTTCGAAATTTTGTGTGTCGCTTGAAGTCGTTTTATATAAACAGGAAAATGCTATTTCATTAAATGGAAATCGATATTGATATTGAAATAGCAATTTTTTGAGCTATAGAAGTAAAGCGAGCGACAGCGAGTAAACAGCAACGAAAACTTTAAATGCGGTATTTTCGAAAAATGTCGTCAAAAATTAAATTTTGTTTGGTACAATATCATGCATCATAAATCTCATGTTAAAATAAATAAATAATTATGATATTCATTATTGTGTATTTATATATTTTTTTGAGAAATGAGTGTAAAACTACTTTGAGGGGTTCAAATTCAGACTTTTATTTCCTCTTAAGGTGTATTTATACACACGAAAATCGTATTTTATTAGTTAGAAGTTGATATCAAAAGTAAAAGGTCAATTTTAAAGTTACAGAAATAATACGCGCTACAGCGCTGACCGCAAAAGGCTGTCAGTCTCCCACCTCACAAGTATTCTTCTCATTCCCCTAACCAGAAATTAGCTGCTTTCAATACTTTTATTTTTCGGGCTACCAATATTTGTTCCACTCCTCATTTACTTAGTGCTGATCTTAATTACCTCAAAGCTATTGCTGTTGATCGTGGTTATTCCTCTAATATTATTGATTCTATTTATAAGAAATTGACGAAATCCGTCCATTCTGAAAAGCATTCTAATTCTAACTCTAATACTTCAGTTGTGTTACCATTTTTTCCTAAAATCAGTCAGCAAGTTGCTAAAATCCTAAGAAGGTTTGATTTTAATGTTATTTTTTCTTCTGTTAAAAAAATCACTTTTTCAAATCTCAAACACCCCTTTGATCGCCTAGATAACTGGGGTATTTACCAAATCTCTTACCAGTGTGGACTTTCTTATATTGGCCAGACTAAACGTGCTCTTAGATTTCGTTTAAAAGAGCATGAAGGTTATGTTAAAAATCAGGAGCTCAAACGTTCTTGTATTGCTCAACATTCTTGGTCTTCTCAACATAGGTTCGATTTTTCCTCAGTCATCATTATCCAAAAATGTTCTTCTAACCTTGATCTTGATTTTTGGGAAGCTTACCACATCATTAAAAATTCTCACTCTTTAGTCAATGACTTATCTAGTACTCCTGATTTTCCAAGTATTTGGAAAGCATTAATTTAATTTCCCTTTTTTTGGTTTGTTTTTCTCTCCTTCTCCGGTAGATGTCGCTACTTGTCCACCCAGTCGTTTCCACTGCTTTTCTCTCATTGTTTGTTTTCGGCGCTTTCGCTACCCGCAATGGGTATATAAGCCAGCTCGTCTCTGTCTCTGATTTTCTCAGCCTTGCTTTTTCTAGCACGCTGTTCCTTTTTCCCTATCTTGCACTGAAGAAGAATCTCGCTAGTAGATTCGAAACAGCTGTTTACTGCTTTTCATTTATTATTTGTGCATTTTAAACGTTGGTTTTTCGGCTTTTTAATATTGTTTCACAAAGGCTTTATTTGCTATTTTTATATATGAAACATTTTGAGCCTAAACTCAATATTTAAGATAAATTGCGCTCCAATTTCAGATGAAAAGATACGCTTCTAATATTATAAAAAATATAAATCTTATTTTTAAAAATTTTAATGCAAGCAAATCGTTTGCTAGCACTAGGAAAAAAATGTTAAAAAATGTAATATGATGTGTAAACAAAGCTAAAATTTTCACTTTTTATTGACACATTCAAAGAGAACAATTTGATTCACTGAGAAATATTACACTGAATTCAGAAAACTAAAATCTTTTTTCAGTTAAATTTTCCTCACACAAAGCTTTGCATTCTTTTAGCTTATATTCTTCTTATGCTTTGTTGCACTCTCAAAGAATTTAATCAGACACATTAAACAGTAGTAAGTTTCAGATCCGAGTTCTTTTGGAATTCCTTCTTTTCCTGGAAATAGTTACTTTGTACAATACCGTAATACCGTTGTCTTTAAATGCGCTTGAAGTAACATTTATTTCGTTATGTGTTTTGTTGTTGTTGTTTATTTGTGTGTTTTGTAACAAAAGAAATTTTTTATTTTTTCACTTTTCAAGTAATTCTAAGATTTTTTACAACATATTTTATAAAAGCATTATAAAGTTAAAAATATTTTTAAAATACGGCAAAAAGAATAATTATAGCACATAAATTAATGTTTGAATTCTATTTTTTTATTATTATAGGTACACATACATTAAGACAGATCATAAATATAATTAATACAGTAAACCCAACTGGAATGAAAAATTAGCTGGGGCCAGAACTCGAACCTGGATGAACGCGTACCGAGCCGTTTCTTTAACCACCAAGCTACCCAGGATGATGTCCTAAGTCGGCAACTTCTCTCTAATAGAATATGTTGTGGATCGATGGAAAAAATAAATTTATTCATCATTGTCGCGTCATCCAGTGCTATCTGATAAATGGATGGAGACGTTCACCAACATGGTTTGTTAGTGAGAATTTGCCGAGATGGGGCATCGGCTTGTGTAACTTCGTGATTAAAGCAACAGCACGGTAAACTGTGGACCTAGGTTCGAGTCCAGACCTCGATAACACTATAATTAAATTCTCCCCAGTTGACTTTATTATATTAGTTGTGTTTATCTCATTAAAGCCAATTAGCAAGAAAACTTGGCAGGTAAAGCGAACAAACATTTTAAATTTGAATACAAGTATTTTTTGGGGGGGGAATTATATTATTTAATCTCAGATTTTGAGCGATTAAATACATACAAATTACAATGTGACAAAAATTGATGTCGAAGAACTAAAAGAAGTTTAAAGAAGGCTCGTCGTTAATGGGTTAAAATCTGTTTTAATATATGTGTATCTTTAATAGTAAAAAAATGTTTAACATATGTTGCAAATGTCCATTAATCATGAAGTGTGTTTATAATAACACTGGTTCTAATTTGTAAAGAGTCATGTATAATGCTGATCAGAAACTTTTCGACACTTACATGCAGACAGTTCTATCTGCTTATTTGTGAAATATGCTATATGTAACTTGATTCATGTTAAGGGTAACCAGATATCCTTCTGTACAAAAATACTTGATTATTTTTTTCTTTCAAGGTTTTGATTAAGTCTTTAGTTCCTATGTAAAAACTACACTCCATTTCCCTACTTTTAGTATCAACTCTTCATTTCTGTACTTATAGTATCTACTTTTCATTTCTCTATTTACAGTATCTACTTTTCATTTCTCTGCATATAATATCTACTTTTCATTTATACTTGTAGTATGTACTTTTCATTTCACTATTTATAGTATCTACTTTTCATTTCTGCAATATAGTATCTACTTTTTATTTCACTACATATAGTATCTACTTTTCATTTCTCTACATATAGTATTTAATTTCTATTTCTGTACTTATAATATGTTATTTTCATTTCTCTACATATACTATCTATTTTTCATTTCTCTACTTATAGTATCTACTTTTCATTTCCGCTACATATAGTGTCTATTTTTCTTTTCACTACTTATAGTAACTACTTTCATTTCACTACTTATAGTATGTACTTTTCATTTCTCTACATATTGTATTTATTTTCCATTTTTGTACATATAATATATACTTTTCATTTCTCTACATATAGTATCTATTTTTCATTTCTCTACTTATAGTATCTACTTTTCATTTCTCTACATATCGTATCTATTTTTCATTTCACTACTTATAGTATCTATTTTTCATTTCACTACTTATAGTATCTACTTTTCATTTCTATACATATAGTATCTCATTTCCCTACTTATAGTGTCTACATTTCATTTCATTATTTGTAGTATGTATTTTTCATTTTTCGCTACTTGTAGTATGTACTTTTCATTTCTCTACTTATAGTATCTCTTTTAAATTCTCTACTTATACTATCTACTTTTCATTTCACTATCTATACCACCTACTTTTCATTTCTCTGCATATAGAATCGATTTTCCATTTCACTACTTATAGTGTCTAATTTAAATTTCTAACTTATAGTATTATCCACTTTTTTCTTTCAAGGTTTTGATTAATCCTTTAGTTCCTATGTAGGAGCTACAGGTTTAACTACGTTTCATTTTTCTACATTTAGTATCAACTTTTCATTTCTGTACTTATAGTATCTACTTTTCATTTCTCTTTTTATAGTATCTATTTTTCATTTCACTACTTATAGTATCTACATTTCATTTCTCTGCATATAGTATCTACTTTTCATTTATACTTGTAGTTTGTACTTTTCATTTCACTACTTATAGTACTTACTTTTCATTTCTGTACTTATAGTATTTACTTTTCATTTCTCTATTTAGAATATCTATTTTTCATTTAACTACTTATAGTATCTACATTTCATTTCTCTGCATACAGTATTTACTTTTCATTTATACTTGTAGTATGTAATTTTCATTTCACTACTTATAGTACTTACTTTTCATTTCTCTACTTATGGTATCTACTTTTCATTTCTCTAGATATCGTATTTAATTTCCATTTCTGTATTTATAGTAACTACTTTTCCTTTCTCTACTTATGGTATCTACTTTTCATTTCACTACTTACAGTACTTACTTTTCATTTGTCTACATATAGTATCTATTTTTCATTTCTCTACTTATAGTATCTACTTTTCATTTCTCTACATATCGTGTCTATTTTTCATTTCACTACTTATAGTATCTACTTTTCATTTCACTACTTATAGTATCTACATTTCATTTCTCTTCATATAGTATCTCATTTCCCTACTTATAGTGTCTACGTTTCATTTCATTATTTGTAGTATGTATTTTTCATTTTTCGCTACTTGTAGTATGTACTTTTCATTTCTCTACTTATAGTATCTACTTTTCATTTCACTACTTATAGTATCTCTTTTCAATTCTCTACTTACAGTATCTACTTTTCATTTCACTACTTAGAGTATCTTCTTTTCATATTTCTACTTATAGTATCTACTTTTCATTTCACTATCTATAGCACCTACTTTTCATTTCTTTGCATATAGTATCGATTTTTCATTTCACTACTTATAGTATCTAATTTAAATTTCTAACTTATAGTATTATCCACTTTTTTCTTTCAAGGTTTTGATTAATCCTTTAGTTCCTATGTAGGATCTACAGGCTTAACTACGTTTCATTTTCTAAATTTAGTATGAACTTTTCATTTCCGTACTTATAGTATCTACTTTTCATTTCTCTTTTTATAGTATCTATTTTTCATTTCACTACTTATAGTATCTACATTTCATTTCTCTGCATATAGTATCTACTTTTCATTTATACTTGTAGTTTGTACTTTTCATTTTACTACTTATAGTACTTACATTTCATTTCTGTACTTATAGTATCTACTTTTCATTTCTCTATTTAGAGTATCTATTTTTCATTTAACTACTTATAGTAACTACATTTCATTTCTCTGCATATAGTATTTACTTTTCATTTATACTTGTAGTATGTACTTTTCATTTCACTACTTATAGTACTTACTTTTCATTTCTCTACTTATAGAACTACTTTTCATTTATACTTGTAGTGTGTACTTTTCATTTCACTACTTATAGTACTTACTTTTCATTTCTGTACTTATAGTATCTACTTTTCATTTCTCTATTTAGAGTATCCATTCTTCATTTAACTAGTTATAGTATGTATATTTCATTTCTCTGCATATAGTATTTACTTTTCATTTATACTTGTAGTATGTACTTTTTATTTCACTACTTATAGTACTTACTTTTCATTTCTCTACTTATAGTATCTATTTTTCATTTCACTACTTATAGTGTCTACTTTTCATTTCTCTACTTATAGTATCTATTTTTCATTTCACTACTTATAGTGTCTACTTTTCATTTCTCTAGATATACTATTTAATTTCCATTTCTGTACTTATAGTAACTACTTTTCATTTCTCTACTTATGGTATCTACTTTTCATTTCTCTACTTATAGTGTCTACATTTCATTTCACTGTTTTTGGTATGTACTTTTTATTTCTGTACTTATAATATGTACTTTAAATTTCGCTACTTGTAGGGTGTTACTTATAGTACTTCCTTTCATTTCACTACTTATAGTATCTACTTTTCATTTCTCAACTTATAATATCTACTTTTCATTTTTCAGCTGGTTTTAGTTATTTAGTCTCTAAATAAGAAAATTTGATAAAATTTCAATGTTTTTAAAACACTTTCCAACAAAGTTGAAAAGTGTTTATGACTTCGGTGTGTCTGGCTGTTTGTCCGTCTGGCCGGCTATGTGCCTGGCCGGCTGTATGCGCTCTAACTCCCGTAAATACATGCGGATTGCCCTGATATTTTTGGATGTTATTAATGTTTATCATATCACGGTGGTTTTTAAATTAGTTATGAATTTTTACGCTGAACTGCATTTAGTTTCTCTCTATTCTAAAAAAAAGTAACTACCGCTGTCACCGCCGCCGCCGCCGCCGCCGCCGGTTTTGAATTTTTTGTGACCGGAGGTCTTTCTTCGTTAATATTAAAAAAACTGTTGCATACAAAAATATGAAAATCGGTAGTATTATAGAAAAATGTTTGATAAACACGCTGATGCAGACAGTTTTCAAATCGAAGAATTATTTTAAGAGATATTTAATGCCAAATTTGGACAAAATCGTTCCATTAAAAAAGTTTTATAGGAGCAAAAACTGTACATAGGAATTTAATCATTTTTAGATCATTTTATGCGTCAGAATTTCCCGGTGTGCAGATTGCAGTTAGTTTTTTAATTTGAATAATTTTTCGAGGTTTTATTTCTATTTTAAATTCAACTTTTCAGCATTTCGAGAAATATTTTTTACAAATTTTAGAAAATTGTATTAACTGTTGCCAGCTGTATATAAAAAGCGCAAACAGTAATGTTTGCTTCAAATTAAAAATTTATTTTACACGTGACTATTATAAACAAAAAATATAAAAAGCAGGAACTCATTGAAAATTACGTCATAAAAACTATAGTTACACGTTAATTTTAAATGAGAAAGAATATTGTAAAATAATAAATTCAGTAACATGCGTTAGAAGTCCTAAATAGGAGAATTTACGTCATATTACACTTATTACGTAAAATGAACAAAAAATAATATTGCAAAACAGTTTTAATTTAAAAATTGCGCGAGACATTTACTTGACATTTTAAGATGATCATAATATTTCATTTCTAATAAAAGTATTTTGACGTGAATATTAAAAAGAGAAAGAAAGGTTTGGTGAACATTACGTCAGATTCAAATTATAATTCAATCTTCCGAAATCTTTTTAAAGGCGGTCAAATTAGCGTGCTGTTAGAGTCTGCGGTGTCTGAACGGGGGTTGACGAGCGTAGCTCGTAGGGGGCAGAGCCCCCTAGTACTAAGAAATATTTGTAGAACATAAAATAAAACGACATACTGGGTCACGCAAATAATTGTTTACATGACCGTCTATAAATGATAATTTCTGGAAATGTGATTTCAGTAATTTTAAGAGTGTTTGACTTTGAATTAAACTTTAGCTAAATAGTGGCGTGTAATAAAGGTACTAGATTAACTACAGGTTATACAAAAGTATACAAGTATGTTTCCATCTATTAATGCAAATTTCTGAAAGAGAAATTTCAACCTGTTATGCGTTTTCTTGCTAAACTAAATTTCTCTATTATATAAGATATATATATCAACATACAGCTCAAATACAGGGCTATTCAAAAAATTGGATTACATATTTGCTATGGACGAAACTGCTGAAATAAGTTTTTCAAATGCTTTATGCGTTTCCTCAAACGTTTACTTAGTTTTCTTACTTACCTTATTTCCCTAAATACCGAAGATTTAGTAAAGCATTCAGGAAATGTTCAAAAGTGTTTCATAATCTATGCTCAACGCATGATTTTTCTTACTTGTTGTGTTTTGAGTTTGGTTATTTATGTTTAGTTGTTACAGTCCCGTGCTTTAGAACACGAATTATCTGACTATTTTCAAGCAAAAGAATTCTGAAACCATTCTACTAGTGATATATCGTGAAAAATCGTCAGTACTCACATTTTAATAGTCATGGTAAACAGAATAATTAAGCTAAGTCAAAGTAACAATAGTCAAAAGAGTGCAAGTCTTCGAAAAATTATAAAAATAATCAGGTTATAGCAGTAAATGATGACCAGCAGACCCGTGTAATCCTTTTCACTGTAATCTTTGAATATATTTTCTGATACATTTTTAATGAATTTATTATTAACTATTTTTTTTAATGAAACAGCTTGTTTAAAAAAATGCAATGCACTGTACTATGTCAAAAACCTGTTCAAGACACTTTCTTATAATACACCATTCATGGTTTTGTGTTTTGTATGTGCATGGAAAAAGGAATTTTCGCATTAGAAATGATATGTACGATAAAATTTAAACGAAATCTTCAGTACAATACGAATAACGAAAATTCAGTATGCAATGTCAGATGTGAATGGAAAATCCTATCGAATGATATTTCATTCATCATTGTACACCGCATATTAATTAATTTTAATATATGATGTCAAATGTGAGCAAAAATATCCTATCGAATGATACCTCATTGATAGTTGTAAGCTACTAATTAGTTGAGAACAAGTCGGAAATTGTACATTAAACGTTTATTATAAATATTCAGGTATATCAAAGTATTATATCAAAGTATTCAGGTCTTGGCGCAACAGCTGTTGCACATTTATGCATAAATTCATAACTTATTACTATTATATATACAAATTCAATAATACGAAAATATTAGGACGCCATCTTAAATAGGACGTAATCACCATGGTAACCTAGAATCATTACGTATCACGGTATGTCATTGAATTACTTACGTATGACAGGATTCAATAGAATGAAGAAAATTTCTATAAATATTTTTTAAAGTTTTGATTTTTCATAAAATTTGAAATGACTCGAAAAAATTCTGCAACGCTGATATTATATAAAATTTCAAACGATTATGTTGGGTAATTTTTGCGCTGTTATATGCGAAAAGGCGGACGGACTAGTCGACGACTATAGATGTTACGTAATTATATATTTAGGAACTCACCTAAAAACAGATGTTGACAACAGAAATGATATGATGTTGATAACAGAAATGACAATATATGATCAGATATAAACAATTTCATGAATTTCCCAAGAAGCCAATACACGGATTTCAAGTTGCCAGTGGTGATATTTCTTCTCAAAAAAAAAGCGTAGACTAGGATATACATAGAAAACTGTAAGCTTAATTTTAGAAAAGATGGTGTCTCTATTTCACCAGAGAAAAAACTTAAGTACAGATTTGTAAAATTCAAAAGTAGTAGCTTTGACATTGGTGATAAAGAACGAGTTTCTTTTTAAATATCACTTATCCGAATTGAAAGCATTAACACAATGGTTTCCAAAAATTAAGGAAAAACAACAAAAGCAGAGATTACTCAAAATGTTACAAGTAGATGTTAATAAAACCGTGCCACAATGTACAACACATAGTAAGGTATAAAATAACATTAAAAGAAATTACCAGACGATTGTGGTGTTTCAAAAATTAACACAATTATAAAATAAGCAAAATAAATGTGTCAGTTTGGTATAGGAAAAGTACATTTAATATCGAGTATGATCACCTCTAGGAGCAGTACAGCACATACAGCGATGTATCGATACTGTCAATTATGTGATCAATAAGTTCGCTGAGAAGTGAGAGTCATTGCTCTTATAAAGCAGTTGTAAGCGTGTCAAGGGCCTGAGGAGGGGATTTGAGAGCAGCAACACATCTTCCTAAAGCATCCCAAACATGCTCGATGGGATTCAAGTCCAGTGATCGAGCTGACCATTCCATCCGCTGAATTGTTTGGTGCTGAGGATATTCTTCTACGATGTAAGCCCGGTGCGGTCTAGCGTAATCGTCCTGTAACAGGAAATCATTATCTATTGCGCCAGCATAAGGGCACACATAAGCATCAAGAATGTCATCTCTGTAGACGTAAGCATCCACAGTTCCACGTGGAAAGACGTGGAGGTCTGTACGCCCACCCAAAGAGATACTATCCCAAACACAGACACTGCCTCCTCCCTACGAACCTCTTTTACGAATGTTTGATGGATGATAGCGTGTTCCCTGTTCAATCCAAATCAAACAATACCTACTATCGCTTTGGAGGCTAAACTGGAACTGTTCCTTGAAGAGAACACGTCTCCATTGATCAACCGTCCAGTGTATATGCTGAGATACCCACCTTAAATGTTCACTCCGGTGACATGAGGTGAGCGGCACAGAAATGTCTGGTCGCATCGCGTAAACACAATCTTCATGAAGCCTTCTACGCAAAGCAGACGTTGATACCAAAATTCCAATGGCTGGATCAAGGGAGACGCTAAGATGAGAAGGGGTTGTTGTTCTATTCCTTCGTACTTATAACCGCAAATATGGGTCATCGGTACTTGTCGTAGCTCTTGCCCATCCTTGGCTAAACCTTCTGGACGCTGACCAGTGGTTTCAAATTTTTTCCAAAGCCTGTGACCAACAGAAGGAGTCAGATTTAGCCATCTGGTCACCTTTGTCTGACTTTAGCCTACCTCCAATCTTCCAATAGCTTTGCATTGCAGTTAAGGGGTTAATTATACCTCGAGGTCATACTAATGAATTGGCTATCTCAGTTTTCTTATCTCATAATCACAGTGACAGCAGCTGCCGTACTACTCTAGCATGTATTTTTATGCTCCTCACAGATGACGCAATCCGATTGAAGCGCCACTAAATTTTATTTTGTAATTTTATACAGTACCTTTTAGTTAACAGCCTATGCAAATTTCACACGGATAGGTTAATTTTTGAACGAGTTATCGCTCTTTTTGTGATTTTTCCTTAAATTTTAAAACCAGTGTACTGTACATATTCAGAGCAAAGACTGTAAACCTTTGCTCTGAATCTCAGTATCAGAAAGTACCACTTCTGCACTTTTGCATGACATTGGAGGGATTAAAAATAAATTAGGGTAAATGGTAATCCATGAATAGATCAAAATTGTTCATTACTCCATCTTTTGCATTTTTTGTCGAAGGAAAACCGTTTACTTTTAATTTAATTTTAATAGGTAAAATGTATCTACTTTAAAGGTATTTAATGTATGTATTTTAAGTATTTAAAGTAGGCTTCTTAAAAAAATAACTGACAGATGTGTATTTTATACTAATAAAACAGGTGTTTTTGTATATTTATTCCTATATTTGCTATCAAAGCACATGGGTTTGCTCGCGGGATTTTTAGAACATGCCAAGTCGTATTTGTATGCCTACTAATATGAGCGGATATTTAAGCTGTTTTAGATAATATTCATATTCTAAATAAGTCAAAATTAGATAAAAAAAATACTTGTTTGCCCCACATTAAGTGAATATGAGACTAGTATAAATAAGAAAATATTAATACAAACCTACATGCAACAACCTAAAAAATAAAAACAGTCAGAATTCAGTAGTCTTGGGAACTCTGATTATCAGTTATCATAGAATGAAATAATTTGTAAAATCCGTTCTGTAATTTCAGAGTGCCTTGCCTACAAATGAACCGATTTTCTATTTTCTAGTGCTGATATACTTCGATTCACCAAAAAAACCCCCAAATAATACCAAGTACACTTAAGTACGTATATTACGTCTCCATGTATACATTTTATACGGTACAAGGCTAAATGTGAAGAGCATCCTTATTTAGTTGTCAATCATATTTTCTATTGCTATCCTTATTACAACAATTTTAATTAATTATATTAGTTCATGATTCTGGCCTTTTATCCCATTTCTCAAAAAAAAAAAAAAAACGAAAAGCAATGGCATAGCATGTAATTGATTTTTTCTCTTTTTTAATTTCATAAAATTTAAATAAAAACATTCATCTATAACTTACAGGTTATCTTTATGCCGAATTGAAAGTTATTTGGTAGTATAGCCGGGTTTTGAAAACGGCTCCAACGAGTGAACTACGGAGTAAGTTGAAGAAACGGATTAAGGTTTTTTTTTTTTGTTGTTGTTGCTTTTTTGTGGAGAGGAGGGTCTAGTAATCCATTTATAAATGTGCCATCTCTGGAAAAACTGTTCCCATGCTAGGTACGCTCATCGCATACGGAAAATATTACAGAAAGCAATAAATAAATAAATAAATAAATTAAAAAAAATGGCTGACATTTGAATTGAAACGAAAATATTACGAGAAATGAAACATTATGTTTACACAGTCTCTTCGCATCTGTAAAATGACTTATTTTCCGTAAAGGGAGCCTAAGCTTGTGGTCAAAGAAGACAATAATATGCAACATTATCTGTATGAGAGTTACAAAAGTGATCACAGAAATGAAATAAATTTTTGACAAACCTATGCCAATTTGGTTTGAATCCAATTATACAACTCTCTGTAAGCATAGAATTGAAGAAGTGTATAAAACAACCAAAAATTCACAAAAACTGAAATCTTATAGTATTAATCGAGCAATTTTTCTGCTCTCTTTTTCTGAGTACATATATATATGCATGTTATATAATATTTTTACTTCGCGATACTCATCTAAATTATTCTAGTTTTCCGGCATATTTATTATTTCCCTATTTATTAATAATATATATTACCAGTTAATTTCTTTTAAACTTAAAACGCGTATATTATTAATTATCTTATTCAAAATCTTAGTCTAAACTTTAAATCCCTTTATTAATTTTTATCACCTACCAAAACTATAATATTCTGAGGGACGCTACATTTATTTTAGAATGTATTTAAAAGCAATTTTACTATTTCTAATTTTATTCTGCGAATCAACTTCCCTGGCATTTATCGGCGTCGCACGTATTACATCGAAATCATTCAGTTGGCAGATCTGAAATTCATTCCCTATTGCGAACCTCTCTCGTCTCCATCGTTTCAGTAACCGAGCCCATTTAACTGTGTGGTTCTTTCCTGAATCTGATTGGTTCGTCCTAAAGTTTACATTCCAATCTGTCATCCTACGCAAATGTTAACAAAACCGCTGTGCATGAGCTCTAAGGTCTGATTTTTTCAGATTTGTCTTGTTTTCCGAGTACTTCAAACAAGTTACCCGGTGGTCTGCACGCCCTGTGGTGTCGATTTCACTTTAAGACCTCAGCAGGATGTAACTATTTGGGGATTATTTTCCATGTCCATTTTTTGTGAATAAAAGTCCTTCGAACATCAACTGGCTATGTTTTCCTTTCTGTAATTACAGGAATAATCACCATTGCTTTGAGATATTTACCTCTAACCATAAAATAAATGATATGACTGAAAAAAAAAGAATAATTATGTTTTCACTTATACTGTTAAAATTTTTGTAGTAGGTTAAATCAATATTTGGTGCTACAGTAGCTGCAAGCATAAAATGATGAAATCTTGCTCCAAGATTTTGAGCTCCGGTTGAACCTTTACTCCGAATGTTGGATCAAGATTTCACCATCTTATGATTGCTGCTATTAAAGCACCAAACATTGGTTCAACCTATCACAAAAATGTTTACAGCGTATATTCGATCTCAGCCACGACCAATAAATTAAAGTAAGTTAACTGAATTGTTGACTTAAAAATACTACGACCTTACACCAGCTACCAGTAAATTATGAATTCATTACATCGATCTACAGTCTTCCATGATTTTGACGATACGTTATTCGACTGTTACATATTATATATATATTGGGTATCTCAAAAACAGATCTGTGTTTTTTGGACCTGTAAATTAATCTATCGATGTAATCTAAGTAAAAAATAGTACTAGTCTGCATGATATCAGATGATTAAAAATGAATGACTGCCTTTAATGCATTTTTTTTTTTTTTTGCTGATTACAGAACTGGTCTTAGTTTTCTTCTATCACGTACAGTTTGTTTACAACCGACCCGAGTTGATTTCGAAGATCGCTGAGAACAAGCATTATGTGGTAGTCACACATAACGCAAATGCACTTCTGGATACTTACCAACTTACCTAACGACTTTTAGAAAACAGTCTGATTGGCATGAACCACTCGTAAACCCCCAAGAAATTTTGTTTCCACCATTAAACAACAAATTAGGATTAATGAAGCAATTTGTAAAGGTTCTACCACAACATGTGTATTGCTTCAAGTACCTTGCTATTAAATTTTCCTTCATCACATACGAAAAATTAAAAGATGGAATTTTCGTTGGTCCTCCAATCAAAAAACTGATAAAAGACAATGATTTTGAAAAAATGATCAATGAGATAGAAAAAGACGCATGGACTACCTTCATATGTGTTACCGAAAACTTTCTAGGGAATAAGAAAGATCCAAATTGCAGGAATATTGTGGAAACAATGCTAGAAAATTTCAAGAAGTTGGGAAGTATGAGTGCAAAAATGCATTTTCTGCATTCTCATATCGACTACTTTCCAGAAAATTTGGGGCATTCCAGAGTAGAGCACGGTAAGCGCTTTCACGGGATATCGAAGAGATGGAAGATAGGTACCGGGGAAGATGGAATGTAAATATGATTGAAGACTACTGTTGGATGTTGAAGAGGGACATAAATGATGAATGAGGATATACAAGAAAGACAAAAAGAAGAAAGCTTGTTTAATTAAAAACTGTTTGCTTTTCCTTTTATTAAATAAGTATCATTAACTTATAAGGACGTTTTTTACAGTATTTTTAACATGTTTAATGAAATACTTTATATGAAATTGTGATAAATTTTTGTTTGCATTAATTAAAATATTGAAAACACAACTTTGTATTTTTTGTAAAATCCTGACATGATAGACAAAAATGGAAGTCATTTTCTGAATCCGCATCAAAAAATGATTCAGGAAAACTTGATCATAAGAAATCGTCTGATAAAAAGTTAAAAAATGTAGACTGGTGTAGTTTTCGGGCAACACCCGTTCTTTGCACAAGTGGTAATCATTTCAGAAAGCATAAAAAGTATACAAAAACTGCCAAAACCTGAAATTAAATATAAAACTATTGAGAATAGTGCGTGCTACGCCCAAAATGAACAATTTATTATACCCGCTCAGAGAAAACTAGTCGTTGGGGGCCACCGTAATACTTACCCATCATGGATATAGATAATATAAAATATGAAAATAAAACATGTGATATTTGATAAGCATTGTACCATGTTACTTTTATTCATATTTCAATTTATTTGGACTACCTTAAATATAATTATAGCACAGATGTCATATATACGCGCCATATTGGCGCGATTTTTTATGACGCCAATGTCATATACGTAACGGGTACTTAACTGGCGCCAAAGTGTCGTTATTTTGCTTCATATGGTAACCCGGATGATGTTGTTTATGCTTTTGAAGCTTTCGCCAAATTGTAAATCGCGCCAATATGAAGCATATATGACATCTGTGCCATAATTAATATATCCCTTAAGCTAATATTACTTTTTGTTCCATTAAAATATCTCAATTTGTTGATTTTCTGTAAGCAAGTATTGGTTTACAATGGAAGTCTATGGGAATTTGGCGAAATATTAGAGATACCGCCAATTTGGCGTCGCTTTTGGCGACTCATTTTGGTCGCCATATTTGGCGATATACCGCCAAGTTGGCGACAAACTTGGCGGTATTTGGCGACATAACAGGGTTCCCCCTATGGTAATCCCCTTATAGGTATGGAGAGGCATTAAATGCTTGACATTTACGATAAGCCATTATTGGCATTTAATCTTATAGTTTGGCGATAGTTTTTTGGTCGGCAGGATAATCGAGTAGTACCGAATTGCGTAAAAGAAACATCCTTATAACTCGAAAAATTATAATCGTATTAACTAACAGTTTACTGCGTCGGATTAAGCATCTCATTTCCAATTAAAATATATCTTTGAATTGAAATCTGAATGAAATACAGGGTCATGAAAAATCGAAGATTGTGAAAAATAGAATTACAAATATCTCGGCAACAAATTATCCGATCGAGTTCATTCATGATGCAAAATTTATATTTTTTTTACTGTCTTTTATATTCAGCCCTTCAAATAAACAATTTCGAAAATTTTTGTATACCTTTTATCAGAACGAATATTTCAAGAGTCCGGAAAAAATTTTTCCGTTAAATCGAGG
This sequence comes from Maratus speciosus, assembly GCA_963932465.1. Classification (NCBI taxonomy): domain Eukaryota; kingdom Metazoa; phylum Arthropoda; class Arachnida; order Araneae; family Salticidae; genus Maratus; species Maratus speciosus. The sequence continues at coordinate 525,515,988 of OZ010786.1, forward strand.
TTACTGATATTCAATATGCTTTTTCCCATTATTACACTCTAAATTAAAATGTCTGAAATTCAGACACTTAAGTGTCTGAAATGGAGTGTTCAGTTTTCAGACATTTTAAAATGTCTGAATTTTTTCAGACACTTTTTGCGTCTGAATTTCAGACACTTCAAACGTCTGAATCGCATCCATTTTTTTTTGTAAGCATCATACGTAGCCATGTCTGACCACGTTGAATCCTGGAAAAATATTTGGCTGTGGTCCTGCCCCTCCCCCCCCCCCAATACAGCCTGATTTTTTTTGTGCTCTCAGTTTTGGTATACAATTTTCGTTACGTTGATAATTTAAATCTTTTACGACATTGTACTGATTATAATCAATATCTTGAACTTCAGGAGTAGAACAAGATTAAAAAACAAAAAATATTTATCTAAATATTAGATTTTTTTAAATTTATTTTGTTTTTAACCTTATTTTACTTTAAAAGTTCAAAATATTGATTATAATCAGTACAATTTCGAAACAGATTTAAAATATAAGCTTTACAAATATTGCACATCAAATTTGGGGGCACTACAGTCGTAGGGGGACGGGGCACTTCCCAGTTTGCCCTTCCTTTAATCAAGAAGTACTTTTGCAAAAAACGCAACCCTGCATTATAGTTGTCTAAATTGAGATGTCCGATATTCGGGAGTATCCGTTGTGGAGGTTAATGAACATTCTCGAATAGCGAACACCTCTATTTAACGAATACTTTTTTAATCAGCAGACATAAATATTTGTATATTTTTACCTCAAAAAAGTAGACATCTCCAATTATCGGACAAATTCCGCGTTCCCGAAGTGTTCGCTATTAAGGGCTTTTAAGGTACATAGATAAATATATATATATATATTTTATAATCTTGTCCTACTCCTCTAAAAGTTCAAAATATTTATTATACTCGGTTGAATGTGGAAAAAGATTTAAAATATTAGATGTACGAAAATTGCAAAAATCCCCCCCCCCCCCCCAAAAAAAAATGAAAATATAAAAAAATATATTGCCACATAGGCAATTTTACATATACATCACTTGATAATCACAACAGCCATTTAACTATGAATAATGAAAATAAATAAATAAATATTCTACTTTAATAACATTGGGGAAAAAATGACTTTGGTATTTTGTTAAATATATTTGCGTTTTTAAACTTGTCCTACTCCAAAAGTTCAAAACTTTCATTATAATCAGTGCAAGATTTAAGATATCAGCTTTACAAAAATTCATGCAAAATCCCCCCCCCCCCAAAAAAAAATGAAAATACTTATTTAAAAATTATGTTTTTAAAAAATTTATATTTCCACATGGGCAAGTTTTTATGTAGATCAGAGGGTACTCACAAAAGCTATTCAACTATCAATAAAAACAAATAAGTACATATTCTATATTAAAAACATGAGGAAAAAATAACTTATGATTTCCAAACTTCTTTCGTCTTAAATATATACAGTAACATCTGTCATTTTTGTATTTTTCGTATAAGTGCATATAAATAAAGTTACCACAATTTTAAATACGAAATCTAGTTAGAGGTTTTTACTTTTTCCCATTATAAATTTCAAATTACTTTTTTATTAAAAATAATAAAAAAATCAGTATTAGAGTTGATTGCAAATCAAATACATATGTATATTTTTACAGGCAGCTTCATATAATAGACGAGTCTCATTTACTTTATTTATCTTTTTTTAATCTGCGGTTTTATGCCAGGAAGTAAGAAAGCATTAGGTCATCTTTCAAAGTTTTTTTTTATCTTTACTTCCTTGTGGCCGTCATTTACTGCGAGATAAAAATTGTCCATTGAAACTAAGAACTGACATTGAATATATAATTCGTAATAAAAAAGAACGTCATAAGTTTAAAAATATATACTTCTAGAATTAGTGGGTTTTTTTGCGAACAGATTCAAAACTAATTAAATTTCATGCAGGATTTTGTTTAGTACAATAAATAAAATCATAAAATACACTAATTTTACTACTATAAAGAAACTTACTTGAGTTGCTGCAGGAGGTAAGAAATATTCCTCGATTTGAAATTTTAAAAACTACCACAACCACAGTGAGGGAGAAAGACTTTCATCAGTTTAAAAGGTAATCCATAATACATCCGACTAGCCATATTTAAAGGATGAGATGTTTCATCCTAAAAACAGGACCCGCCAGACAAAAGTTTCTTTTTTTTTGCCAGCTTCGACAGGACGAAGATGAATAACACAATATTATTGATATAAATTGATACGAGTTAACACTAAGCCCATTGCACACGCTTTGTAGAATTTCCGGGTGTATTCTTCAACCGTCGTCTTCTTCTGTTCTGTGTCTATCCCACCCTTGTATCGACGACAGCTTCTAAGAGACATTTGATGCCGAGCACACACGTCAGATGTATGTATTCAATAAATACATAATCCAAGTTAATACGAATTAAAATCACAGTACTTCACATTTCGCAAAAAACGAATTAAAATACACGCGTACATAAAAACAAACTTTGTTTGAATTACAACGTATACCACTTCGAACGAAGACATCTAAAACGCATGCGCAACTGGGAGTGCTAGTGCCCCCTGGTGGTTATTGCGTCGGAAGAATCAAAAATTAAGACACGTTTAAAGCAATGAAGTGTCTTAAAATAAGACGTTTGCGGATATTTTAGACATTATTCTCAGTTCGTTTACACCATGGTCATAGTAAGACGCTTATGTATCTTAAATTAAGACATCTATAGTGTCTTAATTTTCAGATTAAGACACTTAAGTGTCTAAAATTCTTTTTCAGTCACATATGTGTCTAAATTTAAGACGCTTCTATTTGCAGTGTACTCCCTAAGTACACACCGAATTTCAAATCTTTATCTCTATTTGTTCGGGAGATAGAGCGATTACAGACACACAGACATACAGACGGGCGGACAAACTTTTTTTTCTAAAAATATGTTTTTCGGAATCTCCAGTGTCTGAAACGTATAAATCCGTCAAAAAAAAAAAAAAAAAAAAAAAAAAAAAAAAAAAAAAAAACGATTTTCAAAACGATTACAAGACTTACCCCATGACTACGTATGATTGGTAAGTAATAACTAAACTTTAGCATTCGGATCCGCAGACAATATTAGTGAAAAAAAAAATTGTGTTAACAATAATATCGTTTTCTTTAAGAGTTTTTTTATGAGTATAATAATTTAAATATGCCAATTGACTTTGGACACGATTACGGACATTTTCCCTAGAAGAAAAAAAAAACACCAGAAGCAATTTTTCATAGTTGCCCGACGAAGCTCAGTCAACCAAGTTTTTAAAAATAGAGTGAAATGCGAATGAAAGGACATTTGACGATTTATAATCTAAACTTGGTTAACAGAAAAAACACCTTAAAATTAACTTATTAATTTATAACGAAGTTTTAAAAGAATTGGAAACACCAGCATACATGTTTCTTTAAAAATATAGCACATCAGGAAATAAGTTGTAAATCAATTATAAAGTTCGCTATTTACATACTTGGTAGCCAGAATTAAAACATTCCTACTCTATCTTCCCTATATATCGAACTACTCAGTTTAAAGGCTTCAAATTAAGAGCATACACTACCTAAGACATGCGTACAAAATTTTAAGCTTATACAGAGTAGTTCAATATTAGAGAGATCGAAGTAGGGCTGTTTTAATTCTGGCCTCCTTGTATATGAATTAATTTAAGTAAAAGTGTGTAATAATTGTATGTGCATATAATGGGAGGAGATGGCCATAAAATTGAAAAGCAACCGTGATAGTAAAAATAATCGGTGGCCGCTTTTCTAAATCTTACTTAGCAATGTGAAGAAAACAAATGTTTGCACCGCTCGATATATTCATATGGCGACTATCACATCATCCCTCGATAGAAATGTTATTTACTTAATTTCCTCTAGAAACAGGAAATTCTCTAATGCCCTTTTTCTGTTTTCTTTCCTATCATATATCCCGGAATAAATTACATGCATTTCCGAATCAACAATTTGAACTTTCTTAACTGATACATGACGTGATCTGAAATCAAAATACCAGATGTTCTTACTTCTGCTGCATATTAACATTTCTAGATACGTTGAAACTTGTAAGTATTGTAACGAAAAATGCGATTTCCCATTAATATAAAGAGTATTTGGCGAAAGAACAGGGTTCTCCTATGGTAATCCCCCTTATAGGTATGGAGAGGCATTAAATGCTTGACATTTACGATAAGCCATTATTGGCATTTAATCTTATAGTTTGGCGATAGTTTTTTGGTCGGCGGGATAATCGAGTAGTACCGAATTGCGTAAAAGAAACATCCTTATAACTCGAAAAATTATAATTGTATTAACTAACAGTTTACTGCGTCGGATTAAGCATCTCATTTCCAATTAAAATATATCTTTGAATTGAAATCTGAATGAAATACAGGGTCATGAAAAATCGAAGATTGTGAAAAATAGAATTACAAATATCTCGGCAACAAATTATCCGATCGAGTTTATTCATGATGCAAAATTTATATTTTTTTTACTGTCTGTTATATTCAGCCCTTCAAATAAACAATTTCGAAAATTTTTGTATACCTTTTATCAGAACGAATATTTCAAGAGTCCGAAAAAAAAATTTCCGTTAAATCGAGGTTACTGATATTCAATAGGCTTTTTACCATTATTACTCCCTAAGTACACACCGAATTTCAAATCTTTATCTCCATTTGTTCGGGAGATAGAGCGATTACAGACACACAGACATACAGACGGGCGGACAAACTTTTTTTTCTAAAAATATGTTTTTCGGAATCTCCAGTGTCTGAAACGTATATATCCGTCAAAAAAAAAAAAAAAAAAAAAAAAATCCGATTTTTAAAACGATTACAAGACTTACCCCATGACTACGCATGATTGGTAAGTAATAACTAAACTTTAGCAATCGGATCCGCAGACAATATTAGTGCAAAAAAAAAAAAAAAAAAAAAAAAAAAAATGTGTTAACAATAATATCGTTTTATTTAAGAGTTTTTTTGTGAGTATAATAATTTAAATATGCCAATTGACTTTGGACACGATTACGGACATTTTCCCTAGAAGAAAAAAAAACAAACACCAGAAGCAATTTTTCATAGTTGCCCGACGAAGCTCAGTCAACCAAGTTTTTAAAAATAGAGTGAAATGCGAATGAAAGGACATTTGACGATTTATAATCTAAACTTGGTTAACAGAAAAAACACCTTAAAATTAACTTATTAATTTATAACGAAGTTTTAAAAGAATTGTAAACACCAGCATACATGTTTCTTTAAAAATATAGCAGATCAGGAAATAAGTTATAAATCAATTATAAAGTTCGCTATTTACATACTTGGTAGCCAGAATTAAAACATTCCTACTCTATCTTCCCTATATATCGAACTACTCAGTTTAAAGGCTTCAAATTAAGAGCATATACTACCTAAGACATGCGTACAAAATTTTAAGCTTATACAGAGTAGTTCAATATTAGAGAGGTCGAAGTAGGGCTGTTTTAATTCTGGCCTCCCTGTATATGAATTAATTTAAGTAAAAGTGTGTAATAATTGTATGTGCACATAATGGGAGGAGATGGCCATAAAATTGAAAAGCAACCGTGATAGTAAAAATAATCGGTGGCCGCTTTTCTAAATCTTACTTAGCAATGTGCAGAAAACAAATGTTTGCACCGCTCGATATATTCATATGGCGACTATCACATCATCCCTCGATAGAAATGTTATTTACTTAATTTCCTCTAGAAACAGGAAATTCTCTAATGCCCTTTTTCTGTTTTCTTTCCTATCATATATCCCGGAAAATTATATGCATTTCCGAATCAACAATTTGAACTTTCTTAACTGATACATGACGTGATCTGAAATCAAAATACCAGATGTTCTTACTTCTGCTGCATATTAACATTTCTAGATACGTTGAAACTTGTAAGTATTGTAACGAAAAATGCGATTTCCCATTAATATAAAAAGGAATTCTTAATAACATTTTGTATTTTTAGAATTTGGGACAAAAAATATAATTTATGTTTCAGTAAACTAGACCTTAATGACTCGCACTCTTACACAAATACATGGTGTTTCGAAATTGTTGTACTAATATTTAGGAGAGATAAAGCATGTCAAGGAAAACAACTTTTTCGTAGTAAATCAGGGATGCAATCCACAAATTCAGTCAAATACAAAAAATGTCTCTATTTCAAACATTCTAGAGTTCCATTCATAACAATTTTAAAAATAATAAAGCAATTAAGGGGGTCCGGGACACAAATATCTCAAATTTTCTAAAAAAACTTTTATTGCATTAAAAATTTCTTGGTTTTATTCTGCTTAAAATGATGTATAAATCATGTTTCTAATTTAATTAGAATAGGAAATATTATTTTTTTCGTTTTGGTTTGTTTTCAAAATCTAGCTTTCAAGCAATGGTTGTCGTGAAAACGACTTCTTGTGAAAATGCGTTTTTCTTCATTATGGGTTTTTTCACCATTTGTCGGATTTAAATTGTTATATAAGTCCTGAACCGTTAAAGATAAACGGTTCAAACTTGGAATATGTCATTTTCAATTGGTTTAAAACTTACGAAGACTGGAAACTATGCTTTTGTTTCTTTTCTTTTTACAAAGTTTCTGGAGGTAACTGATTAAATATACCGGGTGTCCTAAAAAGGACTGACTGATTTTAAAATTCAATAACTCGCAAACGGTGACAGATATTTAAAAAATTCTTGCAGGAGAGTTCAATTATCTTCAGAAATTTCGAAGATAAAAAGAACTTTTATATTTTTATGGTGTTTTTAAATTAATTCTAATTACGAGAAGAAACTTCTTTTTCGATACGAAATTCCTGGTAGAAATTTAATTTTAAAGATAGAACAGTTGGCACCTGTACATTTGTGCATGCCCGAGTGGTTCATTCGAATAGTAAAATCAGTCATTCTGCCCAACACTATATAACACCGGATGAGTCTATTGAACAGACTCATTTGACTCTGTTGAACAGACGTTTTTTTTCATTAGCTTTGCCAATTTTTGTGTTTTTGTGTCCCGGACACCTTGTTCGCGACACAAAAATCTTCAAATTTTGCAAAAACATTTTATTTCATAAAAAAATTCTCTGTTTTTTCCTTCTTAAAATGACATTTAAATCATATTTCTATCTGAATTAAAAAAAATATATTAATTTTTCCGCTTTGGTTTGGTTTCTAAATCTTGCTTTCAAGCAATGGCTGTCATGGAAACGACTTCTTGTAAAAATGCGTTTTTCTTCATGATAGGTTTTTTTCACCATTTCTCATATTTAAATTCTTATAACTCGAGAACCGTTAAAGATCCAGGGTTCAAACTCGGGATATATCGTTTTCAATTATTTTACTTTAATTCTGATTCAGCATATTTGAAAAAAATATTTACTTTTGAAAATATGATAAAAAAAAAAAAAAAAATTGCACCACTTTTTTGAAATTTTTTTGTTAAAATTTTTAATTTTTTTTATAAATTAATATTTTTAAAAATGCTGAATCAAAATTAAAACTTATATATTTCTGTTTATTTAAATGAAAAAAAATTAAATTCACATAATATTTCGAGTTATAACGATTTTAAATTACCCCACCTTTTTGAATAAATTTTAAATTAAATTTTAAAAAAAATCTGAGGAGTTTTATCATGTTTTATTTGTTTACAAATCATAAGGTTAACCGTCACAAAAAAATTCAGAATTTTAACTCAACTAGTAAATCTACAGATCAGGGGCCTCAACGTCATATTTGAAGTCATGTGTGTTTTGTTTAATCTTTTTTTAAATGTTTCTAGCCTTTATCCTGCAGTTTATTTTCTTTTTTACTTTGTTTTCAATCATATTTATTTAAATTGTATTACTTCTATTGCATGTAATATTTCATGTAGTTATGGTAGATTTAACTCTTAGAAATAACAACAACAACAACAAAAACAATTTCGAGCTCAAACTCAGGGCTGTATAATTTTATAAAAATATTTATTACATATGAAATAGTTTCCTTTCAGGAGGCTCTGCCATCCCTTAACTGAAAAATGCTCCCTTGGATCATTAATTTCACCATCTTTAATATCTAAAATTCAGTATTTTATGATTAGGTCTCAGGTCTTCAGTTTCTTTGTTTTAAATATTCAGAAATCTCAAGATTACTAAGAGGACCAAATAAATTGTATTTAATATCTATTTTAGTGTAAATGCTATATGAGTATATTTATCTCGTATTAAATTATAAGTTATAATATAAACCAAGTGAAGAAATTGTCTTATATTTTAGATACTTACCAATGGGATTTGCACATCTTCTGAATGTTTAATTCTTGCATATATATAAGCATAATGACCACTGATTTAGTAGGATATGCGTCAATAATAAATGCATGCAATATTTCAATTAATAAAATAAATACACTTTCAAATGTTATAGAACTTGTTTATTTAACGTTTGGCTTTTCAAAATAGTATGGAAAAAATTAAATTTACAATTGCAGTTTGAATAAGCAAATTTTACAAATTCAGTAATTAAAAACCTAAATCATAAGATAATATTCTATTGTGAAGAGAAAACTCAGTTGAAATTCCTTAAGGAATTTTAAGCACTTCTATTGGTGAAAAGCTCTAAGTAAAAGCTGATCGTAAGGAATTCTCAAATGGCTTATTATTTCAAATTTTATGAAAGGTATTTTATGCAGATAGTATGTATTATAGGATGAAGAAATATAACGATGTTTGAATTTCTTCGAAAGAAATTATTAAGATTGTAATAATTTTACTTATATGGAAATTGTTCTGTATAAAATTCATACCGATTACACTTCCTAATTAAATTTCCTAAAATTTACCTATTCAGCAACTGTTTCGACGAAAAAGTATTACATAATGCTTACATTTCAGCAGTCATCATACAACTTTTTCTTACATAAACTAAAACATTGAAAAACATGGGAATTTTATTTTAATGCATATAAATTTAGTATTCTGTTAGGTTATACAAAATAAAACAACCTCACCATTTCAGTAAATGCAAAATTTAAAGTTATACAAGAAAATTTAAAACTAACATTTCTCTTCTCATGTTAAAATTCAGTAGTATAGTTTAGTAGAAAAAAATAACATAATAAATAATACATAAATAATGTTTAATATTTTGCCAACATAAATAAACTTACTTTATAAGGCAATTTACATTGGAAAAAATTAAAAGAAAAATCATATACGTATTTATACAAAGCATTATTGTTCGAAATACTCAATAATATTATATATATCATACAAATGTAGTACGAGCTTTACTAAATTCAGAACATTTTTATACTAGTTTTCAAATATACAATAAGTACATTATTCATACAGAAATAGTACCAATGCTCGTTGTATATTAATTTATTACGCTATACAAATTAATCAATACTATATACAAAATTGGATAATATAAGACTTCATGGCATTTTTAAAGTACAAATTCAACTAAAAATTGTTTCTCAATACTTTATCTACATAATTCCACTTACTTGATAATGCAATTTATATACCAAAGAAAACAGTGAGAGAAAAAATATATACAAACTTATGCAATGCCAAAAATTACTCTAAATATCCAATAAATAACATATTACAATGCGAATGCAATAAAAGTGTTTTCTAAATTAATAACATTGTTACAGTTAAAAAAATAACAATACTATACAATAAAAATCTACCATAATATATTTGTTGTACATTAACTTACTTTTTATGTAATACAAATTAAATTAAAACTACATATAAATGCATACAATATTGATATTAATGACATTAGTACTTTGCAATTTAAATATAACAAAATAAATTTCACTGTGCTAATTCGATTATTAGAGTATGTAAATATAAATGAAACATAATATTTAAACAAATAACCGATAAAATACTTTACTACATAGGCCAGCTTTGATATCTTGTAGGAAAATGTTTCGCAAAACAAATAAATCAAAGATATTTTGTGATAAATAAAAATAGTTTTTAAAATATTGTAATTTTTTTAGATTTTTAGATTTATTATAATTACAATGGAATTATGGTATATTAGTTAATATTCACAGGCATATACGAAAAAAAATAATTTAAGTTAAATATGCTGCTAAAGAATATATGGCATGAATATTATAAATCAGGAATTTTTAACTATAAAAAGGGCATCATAAGTAAATCGACTATACTATAATAAATGATGATACAATTGTTTTCACTTGTTGCTTATTCAAATTTCAAGTTCTTAAATAAAATTTTTGAGCAAGTTCTTTAAACGAATTTGCGAAATGTATCCTTCAAGATATTTTAAGTCAATTTTAGAAGCCGTTTTTCTTCAGCTATTCTTGATTCTAACAATTTACATTTCCTTATTTTCTCAAGCCTTTCGTAAGAAAAACCTGGATCGAATACGATGTCTTCGATGCATCGCACTCTTGACAATGCTACGTATGTTATACCTAACATTAGTTCTCTTTCGCTAATGTTCATTACAGCTTTTAACAACGTGAGGCCCTGCGATTTATGTATTGTTATCCCCCAGGCCAGTGAAAGAGGGAACTGCGTTCTTGAGAATGTCCTTCCATCTGCTGTCCACGGACGGCTTATAGGAGGTATTAGAACTAATCCATTAACAGAAGGTCCTGTGTACTGGTCAAATTCCACGAGAATTGAAATTGGGAAATCTCTCGGTGGCTTAGTACCAGGCTTGTACAAGATGTCTTTGACTGTACCCAGAGCGCCATTAACTAAGCCTTTTGAAATCCAAAGATTAGTTCGCAACATAGCTCGTGCTCCAATTGATAGATAAAGAGCCTTTTCTAATCCTTGAGAAATATCGTGATCATACTTTCCAGCATCTTTGTTGTTATCCTGTGCAGTAATTATGGCAACGGGAGAACTAAGAGTTTCGAGCTTTTGCATATTATATTGGTGAACTTCGGAATTTGTAGAAAATAAGTGTATACTATCACGGAAATGTTTCATTTCTTCATTTGGGATATTTGCTATGTTTCTGGACATGAGATATTTCCAGTCATCTACGATAGTCTGGCCGATACTCAATCTGTCTAAAATTTCTCGAAATCGCTCTTGTGATTTTCCTTGCTGTCTATGACAATTTTTAAGAATAATGCATTTTTCAATGCTTTGGAATAATAACTGCCCTTGGTCATATATAAAACCTTTAAAACTGGTACCGTATAATGGTCTATCCATTACAGGTGGCAGCTGTTTTATATCGCCCAATAGATATATGAATAAGCCGCCAAAAGACTCATGGGCTTTATTAGGTTTTGCTTCACGGCATCGAAGATCAATTTTCTTCAAGAGAGAGCACCCGGGCATACTCATTTCATCTATAATAATAAATTGGCATTCATTCATTTCACTTTGAAATGAATGCAACAATTCGCTGCTTAGGGGCCTGTGTTGTCGCTCATTTCCAATGTGAAGTGCTGAATGGATTGTAGACCCGCCAATATTCATTGCTGCAGCTCAAGTAGGGGCTAGAAGTATATAGCCTCTCTTTCCAAGTTTCTCATTAATTTTGTGTATCATCGCATGAATAAGAGTACTTTTACCGCTTCCTGCGAGACCCTGAACAATGACAGATCTTGGTGGAGTAATAGACATGTCTCCGATACATTCTAATTGCTGTTTAACAATATCTAATACCTTAACTTGCTCCTCTGAAAGTACAATGTTAGGCATGGTGATAATATTATCATATTCTACTGACTTTGTATTTGCTCTTTGAACAGAAATAAAAGATTGTAAAGACAGTGGGGATTCATAAATCAAATAACTGGCACTCCAATCGAAATTAATGTCTTGAGGCCTCATACCAATTTTAATTTCACTTTCCTTAACTCCTAATCCAGCTAATACCATCCAATCCTCTTTGTCTTGTTCATCCCCTGCCTCTAATTCAGCCTCGAACTCATTTTCAATTTCAGTAAGTCTTTCGATTTCTTCCAAAATATCTGCTTGAGGAAACTCGAGAAAATTTTCATAAATTGCTTTCCACGTCGGTCCACGGCTTCTTAAATCCGCAATTTTTCGCCAAGGAATTCTAGTAATTACTTGTCTATAAAAATTTTCATTATCTTTTTCGCGTTCTCGAGCAAACCTTGGTAAAATTCGGACAATAGCTGGGTTCAGTCGTTTTATAAAAGTATTGCCCCTCTTATAATACTGAGAAAAATAGTCATATATAGACAAACTTTCTAATTCAGATGACCGTAGAGGATAAGTGTCATAAAGTGTCTGTTGTGTTTGTACATTATCGATTTCGATATTTTCTTCTATTGAAATCCATTTGTCTTCCTCGATATTCAGTCTTACGAATTCTCGAGAACAGTGATATAAGGGCCATCCCATGAGAATGTGAAATGACTCTTGTGCTGAATAGTCGCTTTCGCTGCATATTTTTATGAAAATTCGTTGAATTACTGATTTAAGAGTTCCTGCTTCTAAGGAAACTTTTGATAAAGCGTCTTCAATAAGGGATTCCAGGCCGCGTGATTTCGGTTCACTTTTGCTGGCATATTTTGCTATGTAATTCAGTACAGCTTCAATAGATAAAATCGGTTGAATGTCAGTATTCGCCCTCCAATGTTCAGTAATAAACCTATTATGGGTGTTCATAAGGGGATCATTTCTTTCTGTTTTTAAAATCCATTTACCTTCTTCTTTACATAAATGTGTTCTTTCCTCTAAATTAAATGAAAATTTAAAGCGGCGCACTTCTTCTCTTGATGTTTTCAACTTCCTTAAGCATTGTGGCCCATGTTTTGTATGTCTCTGACACGCATTCAATAAATTAACATAATCTTTTTCGTGATCTGTAGCTTCAGAATAATGTAAAGAACAGGGATGAATAGGAGGCTTTGTAGAATTAAAATCCGGATTCATGGTGCTTATAATTTTTCCAAAATACTCAGCAATAGAATCTCGTTCGATTTGTGTTTTGTTATCCAGATTTAGAATATCGGGTGCTCCTTCTAACCGAAAGATGCCATGAATGTGTGGACTTCCCCTGTGTTGAAATTCTGTTCTATACCAAAAATCTTTTACTTTGAATTTCGGGCAAATTATTTTACGAATGAAAACCTCTGCACGTTCTTTGAAGAAATAGCTAAATATTAGAGGATTTTCGTTCAGAATTACTCTACATATTTTCAATATTTCACTCTCGGAGAGATTTTCTACCTCCTTATCATGCTGTATAAGCCTAAATACTTCAGGCCAGTACAAATCCGCAGCACTGAGGGTTACAAAAAGGGTAGGTGGACCCAGGAATTTAACCATATCTAGCAGTTCCCTAGATCTTGCGTACCAATACGTACTGCTACCTCTTAGTGATGAATTGAATGCTAAAAGCTTTCGGGCTATTCCAGGGTTTGATTCTATAGCTTCTTTCAGCTGTTGTACTGTATAATTGCGAAATTGTGAATTTTTTTGTATGCAGACACATCCTTTTTTCAATGCTTCCCACCGCATTAAGCTGTTCATAGCAAAAAATCTAAATCTCGGATGTTTTGAAAAACGTTGATCCTTATATAAAATTAAATGGCGAAAGTACTCAAAAGGAGAAATTTTTTCTTGCCTTGCAGCTCTCAAATCAGCAGCTCCAGTTGGGAAAAGTTTTGGAAACGCCATTGCAATGTAACCAGTATGATTAAATTCATTTATTGGAACTGGAATTAATGCTGGCCAAGGTAGCGGATCAGTAGCACCCAAAGCTTGACGAACAATAGCTTCATTGTTTCGTGGCAATATATTTGGTACATCAGTAATGCTAATGATGTCATCATTTTCATCTTCAGGCTTCATATCTTCTTTCATTTTTGTTGATAAACTATCTAATATATTTTCATTCTCAGGTATATAATTCAAAATGTCGATATTTATTTCAATATCTTTGTAATAAATGTTATGGATTTTTAACCAATATAGTGCATTATAAACCCTATTCCTGTTTACCATAAAATCAGCATGAGTTGATCCCGTATTTCGTCTGAAAACAATAATATTTGACAAGTCGTTTATGCATTTTGGAAGTACTTTGGCAACTTCGTGGATATCCTGAGGAAAATTGATTACCTGACCACTATAACCTAATTGCCCTCCACGTAATTTATATACGGTTATTACAGGATGTACTCGAGCTATTAAATGCTCCTCGATCATTGTTAAATTACATAATTCATTTGGCACAATACCTGGATCCATGTCGTTTTCCAAACTAAACTTATTAAAGCGTTCTTGGAGTTTCACGCATCGTCTACATGTACCACTAATAGTTTTTAATCCCACAAATCTTTCAAGACAGATGCTACATTCTCCCCAATTAAGATTTTTTTTATATATTTCAAATGGTGTAAATTGAACTGAGGATAAATTTTGATGATCAGCGGTTGATATTTTAAAAGAATGCTTCATTCTTTTTTGAAAATTTCATCAACTTTTTCCTCATTTGATTCATCAACTCTAAGCTTAGATTTCCGTATTCGATCTTGCGCTAAACGAGCAGTTTTTTGCTTTTGATCTTCTAGAGACCGAACTGTCGACTTGCGGATTCGAGTTTGCGCTAAACGAACGGTCCTTTGCTCTTGATCTTCTAGAGATCGAACAGTAGACTTATGAATTCGATCTTGTTCTAAACGAACAGTCCTTTGCTCTTGGTCTTTTAGAGATCGAACTGCAGACTTACGGGTTCTATCTTGCTCTAAACGAGCGTCCGTTTGTTCTTGGTCTTCCAGAGATCGAACTGCAGATTTACGGGTTCTATCTTGCTCTAAACGAGCGTTTCTTTTTTCTTGGTCTTCCAGAGATCGAACTGCAGACTTACGGGTTCTATCTTGCTCTAAACGAGCGTTTCTTTTTTCTTGGTCTTCCAGAGATCGAACTGCAGACTTACGGGTTCTATCTTGCTCTAAACGAGCGTTTCTTTTTTCTTGGTCTTCCAGAGATCGAACTACAGACATGCGGGATCTGTCTTGCTCTAAACTAACTTCTTTCTTCTGTTCAGTTTCCACCAATCGAGCTTTCTCATGGCTTAATCTGTCCTTTTTTAACCGCATTTGTTTTTCTTCATCTGTTTCTTGAAGTCGTTTTCTAGCTGTTGCTAAACTTTTAGCTTTTGTTGATATTTTCTTCGTGCGAGGCATTTTTCAATTTAACGAATATTAAAGATATTGAAAATACCTAAATGTTTAATTCAGAATCATAGATTTACGATTTCGCTTTAAGCACAATATCAATTCTCTATGCCAAAAAGGTCACTTTATGTGAATGATAGGACTCAGAAAGTAAATAGAATTATTTTATGTAGATAAAATCATATACGAAATCAAGGAAAGTAACACAAAATGTATAGAAAAAATCCTTTTTACAAGAACTAAACTAAAATGCATATAATACAATTAATTTTTAATATTTAGCAAAAGGTTTCTATCAAATTGCAGGCTTTAAAGTCGAATGTCGAAACAGGGAAACTTAAGATGAAGATGATAGTTTTGTGCTTGTCGAACGAATGTACTATATGATCTATGAAGTCTAAAAAGTTCAAAGCAATAAATTATGTTTCCATCTATGACAAATTAGAGTATAACAAACACAATACTAAAATATATTATTTTATTTTTATAAATAATAAGCAATGCTGTTAAGCACCTTCAAAATAATTTCAAATTACAAAATTTTTCCTTAGTTACTTAGAAAAAACTGTAGTAAAATCACCAAAAGCAGTATGACCATGTAAACATTCATGAAAATAAGTCCGATAATAGAAAGTATATTTCTATTTTTAAATAAATATTTAAACTAAAAAAAAAATGAAATAAACAATGTGTCATTTATCTTTTTAAAACATTTTTCGCACAAAAAACGCTATAGTAATATGCCATTGCAAGACATGGTTTTACTTTTTTTAAAGTAAAATAATAGTAAAATAATTAGTAAAATAATAAATAACAAGCAAAACAGGAAATTCTAAAAACATATATTTTTGCTCTTCACAATGTTATTCACACGTTAATTTACAATTAAAAATAAGTAATTTTATCTTACCATAACAGAAATGATCTTTTTCTTTTCCATGATATCTTTATTCCATGCCATATCGAAATATAAATGTTAAAATTCGATCGAAAGTTCTCTACTCATGAAAATAATTTTTTGACTGGAAACTAATTTCATTCATTAGTTTGGTATTGAAAGGAGTTACCCGAGTTTGAGCTAAAGTTTAGAAATAACGGAAGAATCTTTATTCTTGCAGACGCCAACACATTATAAAGATGAATTTATTCCAATGAAAAACAACCATCAAAATATTTACAGATGACACAAGTTACCAGATGTTTAAAAAAGATAATACCGTTCTAAGTATGAATTTGTTTTTTTTTACCAGGCTCAAGTCCTAGTAATCGTTTTAAATACAAACAGTTTTTTTAATATCACAAACTTGACATGATTCATCCCAGAACTTAGATTGGATAATTCAGAATTCACATTGTGTTGGTTAATAAACAACAATGTCAAAGCAAACGGGCAATCATTTAAATAGAAGGCACTCTAAACGTTTAAGCAGCAGGATTAAATAGTTCGTAAATGAAGAGGGCTCACATATATTTTCTTAATTATAAATATTACAATAAAAATCCTTAACTACCTAAAAAGACTTATCATACAAATGCATCACAATGGAATATATCATATTGTCGAGCTACGGACTCACAGAAGAAAACTACTTAGAGAAAAAGCACAGGATATTAAATACAAACAGGCAGGTGGTTACAGAGACATAGATTTTAGCTAATTAAAAAGAGTAAATTCGATTTATTTACTATGCAATAATAAAAGATGTTTGATTACGCTTTAGACAGCTGGAAAGTTTCCCGCGTTTCGGCTGTTGTTCATGACAACAGAAAATCGTCTGCCTAGATTTCCAAAGAAATTTAATCATTGAAAATGATTTTATCTGAAGACAATATGTTAAAATAAAAGTATGAATTTAAGAAGAATGTAATCAAAATTAAAAATAGATTTAATGCCTATACACTACATGACATTTAACTCTAATTTTAGAATAGAATATTATTCATGATTTAATTTAAAATATATATGCACATTATCGCATTTAATATTATATTGCTTTTGCAAGATGTTGTAAAATATGATGCAGTTTGTCTAGCACATACTTTCATGTGTTTGACTTAATATTTCTCAAATTTTCTAGCACAGAATCGTAATGATAATACATTGAATGCATTTGCTAGTATAGTGCAACACCAACTGTTTAAGAAGATAACATAAATAAACACAACACATTACATTCTTTCTATTTTCAAAGAAGTCTCCTTTATATTAAAAAGCGGGAAAATATACGCAAGTTTTATTCTTATTCCCTTTTCTAATATTATACTCTGTAGAATAATATATAAAAAGTGCTATAAAAATGGAATAAATACGTAAACAATAAAACGTTGCTTATTTTCCCATTAACAATAGCGCGAAATGCACGAATTTATTACCTTTTTATAAATATTTCTACTTTTTCGCCATTCAGCCCAGTGGTAAGGGAGGAAAAAAAGGCCGAATTCGGAATTAATTAGGGGAAAGCTGGAAATTGTTTTAATCCTTTTAGTTTAGGTCTACAATGAATATGCTAAGTTTTCCCCCTCGTAGTAGATGAGCGTTAGAAAATATGTACAGATTTATAGTAAAAAAACACGTTTTTTTAGATACCATAACAGTATCTCAAAACAGCTAACTCTGTTAAAAGCATTGTCGATACAAATGTTGTAGAGCTTAAAATTCCGAGTAAAATGAGTACCTACCCTTAATATTTTTGTTGAACATTAAGGTCACAATATTACTTTTATGTTTTAGACCCGTGGTCAGGGGGTTGAACTCAGAATTAATTAGGAGAAAACTGGAAATTGTTTTAATCCCTTCAGTTTAGGTCTAAAATGAATGTACTATATTTTCTTCCTCGTATTTGAGTGAATGTTAGAAAATATGTACATATTTATTTTCGAAAAACACGTTTTTTTTAATTACATTAACAATGTCTCAAAACAGCTAACTCTATAAAAAACATTGCCAGTACAAATGTTGTAGAGCTTAAGATTCCGAATAAAATGAGTACCATCATTAATATTTTTGTTCAACGTTACGGTTGCAATTCTATTTTAAAATGTTTTAAATCAAGAACTTGAAGCGAGACCAAGTTAACTTAAAATATCTCAAAATTGCGGCCTTAATATTGAACAAAAATATTTAGTGTAGGTACTCATTTTACGCAGAATTTTAGGCTCTACAACTTTTGCATTGACAATGTTTTGAAGGAGTTAGCTGTTTCTTCCGGGGGGGGGGGGTGCTCTGCCCCCTGAACCCCCTCGTGATCTCATTAATTTACGTATGTAACTTTTTATTGATTGCAATAATGGTTATCGCAAATCTGAAATTTCTTTTTACACTTCCGAGCCTTAATTTTCAATACTGGTGGACAGAAAATGATTTACATTGACGCAATTATATTAAAAGTTTAAGTTTTATGAATAAAAATGTAATTTCCTTTTAATAATAAAATAATTTTCATTCATATTTTCTGAAATGAGGCGGCATTAAGAAGTAACACTCGTAATAAAATATTTTTCAATCAATCTTGTTAATGCTTGGTTTTTAAGAATGAAAATAATTATTTCCTGATACAATGACGTCCTTTTCGACAGTGACAATTTTGACATTTACTATATATTTGCTTTTCAAAAGTTTTTTTTCTCATTGAAATTTTCGGTAAAAAATTAACATTTCTGTTAGCTGTGTGCAGACGATAAACCATGAGAAATTAGTAACAATTCTTTTAATACTAAGAATTAATATCATAACGCAAGCCCTTTTTATTTCATCCTCAAAGCATATTCGTTTTATTTTTGATATATGAGATAAAATTCACATTCTTTTCGTATTTTAGTTTTATTTCCAACATGAAGACGTATTCATGTCTATTTTTTATTTCATTTTCCTTTTGCACATGAAAATCTTTAAATCAAAATTAACTGTTTGGAATAAATTATTATTCTGGGATCGGATTTTTTGGCAACGGTAAAAAAAAAAAAAAATAAATTGTTAAATTTTATAGCAAAATGTCGATTTATTCCTTATAAAAATAGTGAACTTCTTAATTTAAAAGAAAAATATTTGAACAAAATAAGTAGAACATAGTCTTGCTTTATTTCTGGGATAAATTCCATCTATACGTAAAGTCACAAAGGCATTAATTTGTCCCTTTTGACTTTGATTTAACTTCAAACAATTACACATACTTTCACATGAACGATATTTTTAGGTGTAGTTCTGTTGCTAGGCAACAGTTAAAATAAAATAAAAGCAATGAAATATGTGCTTTGAAAAAAAGTAAATTTATAAAAAGATATATTATTGGAACATATATATAAAATCCCTCCATAAGTTAAACACCGAATTTAAAAACTCTGACAAATGTATGCACAAAATTTCATTCTAATATGAATAATGTATGGTTATTGCCGAAACGTCAGTGAAGGCTTACTGTGGAGACACGAAAAGTTTGATTTCCGTTTGTCTGTCTGTCTGTCTGTCTGTACCGCGACAACTGCCGCAAAAAGCATCCGATCGGCTTGAAATTAATTGGGCATGTTGGTGAGGTACTCGGACTTAGCTGTATAGTTTTTGGTTAAATTTGGTTCATTCGTTCGGGAAATATAGAACATTTTATTTTGCTTTGTAATGCTTTTCTATGGCAAGTCAGACGATTTTCCGATTTTCATTTGTTGAAAGAAATGGCTCATATAAAAAATGGATTTAAATGGTAAATTTTGGATTCTGAAATTTTTAAATAAGATTATTAAATTATTCCAATTAGTTTCAAATTATGTCAATACATTTGCGAGATTTTTAAAATTAGGTTTATAATTTTTGGGGGAACTTTATGCATGTTTTCCAGTAATATAAAGCATTTTGTTTTATCAATTTGACATAATACATATTTCATTTTTTTAACTTTTCTTTCATCAGTTGCCTAGCAACGTATTTGGTCTTAATAATATTAGTATAAATGCGTCTATAATGTTTCAGTAAAGCCAACGTCAAAACGGATGAATTAATGCATTTGTATTTTTGCATATATATGGATTTTAGCCCCAGAAATAAAAATAGGCAATATTTTATTTATTTTATTCAAATATTTTGCTTAAAAATACGAAAGTTCATTATTTTCATATAGAATAATGTGACATTTTTTCATAAAATTTATCAATGTTTCTTTAATCGTTGCCAAGAAAATCAAAACCCTGAATAATTTTCTCTTAAACAATTTTCAATTGAAAGATTTTGACGTGAAACAGGAAAATGAAAAAAAAAAATTAAGAATAAAAAAATTAATATGGCGACATATTGGGAATAAAAATAAACCTCTCAAGTATTTCTTAATATAACAAGATGAAAGGTTTTGAGTAAGTACGAATAGCAAGAAAAAAAAAAAAAAAAAAAAAAAAAAAAAAAAAAAAAAAAAAAGATGTTGGAATAAAAAGATCTTGGCTAAAATAAAATTAACTATTATTAACGGAGGAAAGAAATAGATGGAGATGCAGTATGTCGTAAAAACAGTTTGCAATATGATGTGCGTTATCGCTCAGATTTAGTTGCCCTCATTCGTCCCAAACAAAACAAGCACGTGGAACAGGGACCGAATTCTTTGACGTCATCCGTGCATTTTTTTCTGTAAAATGAAAATGATCTGCTTATATTTAAGCATTCTAAAGTAGCATTTCATCGTATTATGAATTAAAAACTGTATTACTAAAAATAATTTTCTTTTCTTTCTTTCTTTTTTTAAGCACGCCGTTGTGTTTGGGTCGAATGTAGCGGATTTTAAGGTTACATTTTTGGCGTCACTTCAAGATTTATTGTTTGCGTACGGTTAACATGAGGATTTTATTTTAAATTTTAAATTTATTAATTTATTAAAAAAAACTTATGCTTATCCCTATAAATCACAGCGT
Source organism: Maratus speciosus (assembly GCA_963932465.1). Classification (NCBI taxonomy): domain Eukaryota; kingdom Metazoa; phylum Arthropoda; class Arachnida; order Araneae; family Salticidae; genus Maratus; species Maratus speciosus. Next base: position 525,537,109 of record OZ010786.1, read on the forward strand.
AAAAAAAATCTATGATATACTATAACCATCCGCACAATCAATAAAAAATTACGAATGTAAATTTAAATAGACTACGGGGGGTTCAGGGGGGCTCTGCCCCCCCTGAAGAAATGCAATTTTTGATTTAAAAAGTTACCAGAATAAGCATCTCATCAGAATTTCAGAACATCAGTGTATAACCACTTGTTTAACACATTTAATTTCTGAAACTTTACGAAGTATTGTGTATTCTTATAAATATTTATGTAATTTGAAAACTTTAAAAAGCGATTTGTAGGAAGATGAATATTACGCAATTAGTGTTAAAAAACAATGACTTGCAAAGATGAGGTTGAGGTTCCTGATCTGTAGATTTACTAGTAATTAGGAAATTTCATCACCCATAATTTACCATTTAAATCCTTCAATCATATGAGCCATTTCCTTTCAACAAATACAAATGGAAAAATCGTCTGAATTGCTATAGGAAAGCATAAAGTCGCAAAATAAAATGTCCTATATATTCCGAACGAATGAACCAAATTTAACCAAAAACTATACAGCTAAATCCGGGTATTTTACCAACATGCATCCTTAATTTTAAGCTAATCGGATTCTTTTTACGGCAGTTATCGCGGAACAGACAGACAGACAGACAAACGGAAACCAAAACTTTTCGTGTCTCCACAGTAAGCCTTCACTGACGTTTCGGCAATAAATAAAAATTATTTTTAAATGTGTCCCGGACCCCCCTAGAAGGAATATTCTGTCTGTAATAAGAATAAACTAGTAAATCTGCAAATCAGGAGCCTCAACGTCATCTTTGCAAGTCATTGTTTTTTAACACTCATTGCGTAATATTCATCTTCCTACAAATCGCTTTTTAAAGTTTTCAAATTACATAAATATTTATAAGAATACAAAATACTTCGTAAAGTTTCAGAAATTTAATGTGTTAAACAAGTGGTTATACACTGATGTTCTGAAATTCTGATGAGCTGCTTATTCTGGTAATTTTTTTAATCAAAAATTGCATTTCTTCAGGGGGCTCTGCCCCCCTGAACCCCCCGTAGTCTATTTAAATTTACATTCGTAATTTTTTATTAATTGTGCGGATGGTTATAGTATATCATAGATTTTTTTTACGCTGTGATTTATAAGGATAAGCATAAGTTTTTTTTTTTTTATAAATTAATAAATTTAAAATTTAAAATAAAATCCTCATGTTAACCGTACGCAAACAATAAATCTTGAAGTGACGCCAAAAATGTAACCTTAAAATCCGCTACATTCGACCCAAACACAACGGCGTGCTTAAAAAAAGAAAGAAAGAAAAGAAATATATTTTTAGTAATACAGTTTTTAATTCATAATGCGATGAAATGCTACATTAGAATGCTTAAATATAAGCAGATCATTTTCATTTTACAGAAAAAATGCACGGATGAAGTCAAAGGATTCGGTCCCTGTTCCACGTGCTTGTTTTGTTTAGGCCGAATGAGGGCATTTAAATCTGAGCGATAACGCACATCATATTGCAAACTGTTTTTACGGCATACTGCATCTCCATCTATCTCTTTCCTCCGTGAATAATAGTTAATTTTATTTTAGCCAAGATCTTTTTATTCCAACATCTTTTTTTATATATATATATATATAAATGACGTCTAATTCACCTGATATTCGTACTTACTCAAAACCTTTCATCTTGTTATATTAAGAAATACTTGAGAGTTTTCTTTTTATTCCCAATATGTCGCCATATTAATTTTTTTATTCTTATTTTTTTTTCATTTTCCTGTTTCACCTCAAAATCTTTCAATTGAAAATTGTTTAAGAGAAAATATTATTCAGGGTTTTGATTTTCTTGGCAACGATTAAAGAAACATTGATAAATTTTCTGAAGAAATGTCACATTATTCTCTATGAAAATAATGAACTTTTGTATTTTTAAGTAAAATATTTGAATAAAATAAATAAAATATTGCCTATTTTTATTTCTGGGGCTAAAATCCATCTATATGCAAAAATACAAATGCATTAATTCATCCGTTTTGATGTTGGCTTTACTGAAACATTATAGACGCATTTATACTAATATTATTAAGACCAAATACGTTGCTAGGCAACTGATGAAAGAAAAGGTAAAAAATGAAATATGTATTATATCAAATTGATAAACAAAATGCTTTATATTATTGGAAAACATGCATAAAGTTCCCCCAAAAATTATAAACCTAATTTAAAAAATCTCGCAAATATATTGACATAATTTCAAACTAATTGGAATAATTGCCGAAACGTCAGTGAAGGCTTACTGTGGAGACACGAAAAGTTTTGGTTTCCGTTAGTCTGTCTGTCTGTTAGTCTGTCTGTCTGTTCCGCGATAACTGCCGTAAAAAGCATCCGATTATCTTAAAATTAAGGATGCATGTTGGTGAAATCCCCGGATTTAGCTGTATATTTTTTGGTTAAATTTGGTTCATTCGTTCAGAATATATAGAACACTTTATTTTGCGACTTAATACCTTCCTTTAGCAATTCAGACGATTTTTCCATTTTTATTTGTTGAAAAGAAATCGATCATATGATTAAAGGATTTAAATGCTAAATTAACGATGATGAAATTTCCTAATTAGAACCATACATTATTCATATTAGTTTGAAATTTTGTGTATACATTTGTCAGAGTTTTTAAATTCGGTGTATAACTTTTATGGAGGGATTTTATATATGTGTTTCAATAATATAAAATATTTTTTTAATATAAATTTTCTTTTTAAGCACATATTTAATTGTTTTTATTATCTTTTAATTGTTACCTAGCAGCGAACTACATGTAAAAATATCGTAAATGTGAAAGTATGTGTAATTGTTTGAAGTTAAATCAAAGTCAAAAGGGAAGAATTAATGCCTTTGTGTCTTTACATATATATGGAATTTACCACAGAAATAAAGAAAGACAATGTTCTATTTATTTTGTTCAGATATTTTTCTTTTAAATTAAAAAGTTCATTATTTTCATAAGGAATAAATCGACATTTTGCTATGGAATTTAACAATCTTTTTTTTTTTTTTTTTTTTTTTTTTTGCCGTTGCCACGAAAATTCAATCCCGGAATAAAAATTTATCCTAAACAGTTAATTTTGATTTGAAAGATTTTTATGTGCGAGAGGAAAATGAAATAAAAAATAGACATGAATACGCCTTCATATTAGAAATAAAGTGAAAATACGAAAAGAAGGTGAATTTGATCTCATATATCAAAAATAAAACGAATACGCTTTGAGGTTGAAATAAAAGGGGCTTGTGTTATAATATTAATTCTTATTATTAAAAAAAATATGTTACTAATATCTTATGGTTTATCGTCTGCACACAGCTAACAGAAATGTTAATTCTTAATCGAAAATTCCAATGAGGAAAAAAAAACTTTTGAAGAGCAAATATATAGTAAATATCAAAATTATGCACCGCAAAATTATCGCTGTCGAAAATGACTACATTGTATCGGGAAATAAATATTTTCATCCTTAAAAACCAAGCATTAACTAGACTGCCTGAAAAAATGTTTTTTGACGGGTGTTACGTTTTAATGCCGCCTCATTTCAGAAAATATGAATGAAAATTATTTTATTTTTAAAGGAAATTACATTTTCATTCATAAAACCTAAACGTTTAATATAATTGCGTCAATGTAAATCATTTTCTGTGTTACCAGTATTGAAAAATAAGGCTCGGAAGTGTAAAAAGAAATCTAAGATTTGCGCTAACCATTAGCGCAATCAATAAAAAGTTACCTATGTAAATTAATAAGACCACGGGGGGTTCAGGGGGGCTCCGCCCCCCTGAAGAAATCTACTTTATTATTTAAAAATATACCAGAATTAACAGCTCATGAAAATTTCGAAATATCCTTCCATAACGTTTTTAATTTAATGATTCTAATGTCTGAAAACTTCGTATTTTTAGGTGCGTTCGTAATTATATAAATACGTAGCACCTATAGTCGTCGTTCAGTCCGTCCGTCTGTCCGCATGTAACAGAGCAAAAACTACCCAACCGAATGGTCTGAAATTTCAAATATATGATTGTTGCAAAATTTTGTCGAGCCATTTCAAATTTTATAAAAATCGGATGTATAGTTTAATTACAGGGACAGTCAAAAGTTTTTCTTTACATTACGGCCAATGGGAAAAATTATTGCAAGTGCATTTTAATGATATTAGAGCCTTCCGAATGGTCTGAAATTTCAAATATATGATTGATGCAAAATTTTGTCGAGCCATTTCAAATTTTATGAAAATCGGATGTATAGTTTAATTACAGGGACAGTCAAGAGTGTTCCGTTACATTACGGGAATGGGAAAAAATTATTGGAAGTGCATTTTAATGATGTATCAGACTATGCACTTTATGAAGTGCAAAAAATTATACATTCAGTACAATATGTGGTGCAAAAAATAATTATAAAACTAGTTATAGTACGAACGCACGTCATTTGCCACGTTTGACGAGCAATTTCCAACTTGTTTATTCTTATAAATAATTACATAATTTGAAAACTTTAAATTGCGGTTTGCAGGAAACTGAATATTACCAAAGTGTGTCTAAAAACAATGACTTGCAGAGCTGACGTTGAGGCTCCTGATCTGCAGATTTACTAGTTTAATAAACTTATTTAAAAATTTCAGCATCCAAAATTGACCATTTAAATCCATTTTTTATATGAGCCATTTCTTTCAACAAATGAAAATTTGAAAATCGTCTGACTTGCCATAGAAAAGCATTACAGAGCGAAATAAAATGTTCTAAATTTCCCGAACGAATGAACCAAATTTAACCAAAAACTATACAGCTAAGTCCGAGTACCTCATCAACATGCCCAATTAATTTCAATCCGATCGGATGCTTTTTGCGGCAGTTATCGCGGAACAGACAGACAGACAAACGGAAATCAAAACTTTTCGTGTCTCCACAGTAAGCCTTCACTGACGTTTCGGCAATTATGTTTCATAGGGCGAAAATCATGTCTCTGTAGAAATTACAGGAGAAAACTAGTAGCATTACTGACAGAATTTCACTGTAAAATCTATAGAAGGTTTTTAGAGTGTAGTATTCCTGCATCAGTATTCCACATTATTTAGTTTTGCTTTCATGTGTCGATTCGATATGCATGAGAATCTGTAAAACGCAGAAAGAGAATCCAACAGTTAATTTTGTTAAAACTTGATTTTTTTTTAAATTTCAAACATTTTCCACTAATTTGTGTTAAAATGATCATTTCATACTTAAAAATTTGATCCATTAAAGAAACATGATCCTACCAGGGTTTCCCGGATTTCAGAACGTACCGAAAGGTGAACAGAGCATAAGTGAAGATCATTTTTCATTGAAAACTGTAAAAGATTTTTTCATAAAATAAATATTTTTTATTATTCACTAACAATATAAACTAAGTATAATACATATGTTAATTGTAACATTTATTGCACTCTATGTTACTTACATATTAACAACTGCATGTTAACTAACAATATTATTTACCTAAGTATATGAGGGCTTTGGTTGGACATGGTGTCAGCGTTTCGGACGGAAAATTTTTCGTTATCAAGTTATTATTATGCACGATTTAGTATATAGATAATTGAAATGCGGATGATATATGAAAATATGCGAAAAATAATTGAGCAAATTTTTTATTTCAAACTAGATTTAATTCCTATTTTTTGGCTATTCCATTTATAATTATTTTAATCGTCTCCTCTAAAACAGGACGGGCAAAATGCCGAGTGGGTCTCTTGGCATATAATAAAACGCGTACAAACTTATTTCATGCCACTACACTGTTAAAAATCTGGGGCATTTGCTGCATCGTCACTCCATCGCTTTTATAGAAACTGTAACTTGATTATATTATGGGGCATTCTCATTGCTCAGAACAGAAACATTCTATAAAAGTGGTGGAGTGAGTATGCAGCAATTGCTGCATATTTTTAACAGTGTATATTTGGGCTGTATGAATAGAATTGTTTTTGAGAAAAATTGTATGCTCAGAAATTTTGGATAAGTTGTCCATTTCTACAATTCGCCTTGTTAGAATTTAGTCATAGTACGCGTTGTAATTTCTTGCGCGTTGTCTTAAATATGGACTTTAACCTAATTGTTAATCACTGAATAATATTTAGTTTAGGTTTACACCAATATATTTGTTCTTTTTATGAAAAGAATAAAAGATAATAATGCAATTTATAATAGTCTTCTATTTTTGCAGCATATATAAAAATTTAAGATATAAGTTTAACTATTTTAATACAACCTTAACATAAACAAACTAAATTTTATTTTATTTTAGAAATGTTTAATTCTGCAGAAACAATTGTCGTTACATACTAAAAATTTGATTTTTCCTATAATTACGCAGAAATATATTTGCCGACCCCTTTACTGTAAACGAAAATATTGACATTTGTATTTCTACCATATGCGCTACATACGTTTCGCTTTTCAAAATATCTTTCAGGATGGTAATAAAACATAACCGAGAAAACACGAAATCAGGTAAAAATTGTATGTTCTGAAATCGTAAAAATCTAGAAACAATAATTCTCAATCCACAAAAGTATCGCTTGTGAAAAATGCAGGATTTCCTATACATTTTCTCCTAAGAATACAGCCATAAAATATATATCTTTTTTTAGAATTTTATTTTTATTTCTCTATTCTTGTTTTATATTTTACGACAACGACTTCTAACAAACGTATTTCGCTGAAGTAGGTCAATCCAATATTACGTTGCATTTCTCCATAAAACTCATGCAAAATTTATGAAGGAATTGCTAGTATGACGCAGGAAGAAAATATGTTTACGTGTCTATAATATTTTATTTAGGAAAAATTTATTTATAACTCGTTCCATATGTATGATGTTCTTATACTAGCAGAATACAAATGAATTTGTTTAATAAATATTTAACTGCTTCGCTTACCAATTTTTCTGAAATCAAAACCTCAAAAATCATCACATTTTTTGCAACCATATCATTGCATTTCATCATTTATATTTCATATCACAAAACGTGGAAAACTGCCAATCAGATATTATATATAATTTAATTATATATAATTTAATATATTATATAAGAATATTTTCTTTCTTTTTAAGCTTCAGGCCTAGTTAAAACGTGATAAAACAAATCGTGGTGACAAGTTATGCCACGCCCGAGTATTCTCTGAGTAATACTTAATTGTACTTTATACGGACCTGAGATAACTCGGGATAATAAGGGAAGCGGTTAAAAGTCTGCTTGTGATAAAGCGAATATTTTTATGAAAATGATTTATATCTAAAAGTGCAACTACGCAGTGTTATAGTTACCGGAGCACACGCGTTCTATCAGGCAAACCCATTTGCGTATAATGTATGAAGTCAATCGCCAGAGAACACTGCAACCCTGCCCAAATGATCCTGATCAATCCTGCAATCCCTGAACAAAAACTCTGATCATGTGGCAGGGTAGAAATCACTATATTCAATGCTGATTAGGGCAGAGTTTGTACTAAACCACGTGGCTAAGGCCGGCTACGCGTTTTCGACGTTTTTTCGCGAAATGATCAAGTTGTTATATATATTACTTAGGCAACATAGTTACTTTTAAAAGACTAAATAAAATAAATAAAATAAGGCAGACTTGAATACAGTTTTACTAAAAACATTAAAAATACATTCAGTAAACATTTCGCCAAGCAACCACAAGGTCACATCAGTACAATTAAACCATTGTAAAAACAAGCGACATAACAAACCAAGTACAGTTAAAGTTAAAGTTATTTTTTAAAAGACAAACAATATTTACCAGGAATGGAACAGGCATCATTCAATGTTGGCGAATGTAATTGAGTAAACCAGCCTTCTAGAAGTAATCTACCGTGATAACTCTTACAACCGGATTTCAGAATACAAGCGTTCACAAATAGCGACTGTGATCCCGTTAATCTGCCAACATTCAATGAGGCCTGTTCCATTCCTGGTGAATATAGTTTGAATATTACTTCACTCTTCGTCAACAACATTTGAACGACCCTGCTCATCTTGTACATCTTCTGTCTCATAAATTCGAAATTAACATATCAGTTGGATTATGCTACCACCTATTGTCATATTTGGAAACAATTTACTACAATTTTCGACCTCTCATATCAGTTTGTTACCTACTTACTGACTTCTCCTCGTACAATTCTAAAACTTACCAATATGTTGTTATTTTTAAATAAATATATATCCTATATATACATGAAATTTCCTATATATATATATATATATATATATATATATGAAGAAAATGGCCAAATCCACTGCTATGACATTATTAATATTTTTCGTATTCAAACATTTTTTTTCAAATGAAGTGGCAAGAAACAGCTTAGAGTCCAACATCACATTTTTTGGAGATAGCTGTTGATTTCTTTTGTACTATTATGTAGTTGACAAGGACATTGTCTTCCATTCCCTCAAATCTGGCATACTTTGAAAATCAATGAAATGCTACCCTATATATAGGACAATGGCAAATGTGGGTTAAATTTAATCATACGAAAATTTTATTTTTAAAATTTTTTTTGTTAGAGCATAGCGAAAGGGTTTCTTATAAATATAACTTGTTGAAATCAGAATTCGCATAATTATTTAAATTTCGTAACTATTTTAAAATATTAAAAAATATATTAAAAATATTCTTTTCATTCAATATATAATTTTTTAATGTGATAAAGAAAAAAAATTAAAAAAATTAGCAATTGGTACTATGATCAGATTGCACATGGTAGAGATAGACTTTAAAAAATCATGTCTGATTTGCTTAAAAAAGAAGAAGACACAAGTAAAAATTAAATTTAAAAATAAAAAAACCCGACTGCGTAAAAAGCGAACTGATTAATTATTTCTCAGCAATGTGAAATTATTTTTGATATTACTTACCTATTTTTTTATTTACCTGTATTGATGATTTTTAAGTTGTGTTTAATTGTTAGTTCCTATCTATAACACTGAATATTTTGATGAGGCCTATAGACGTCTATGATGGTTAGAGTTGCAGTAAAGCTAGAGATCCCACCTGCGCAACTTCCAGGTTGTGTAATATTTAAACGGATCTTCTGACTTTAAAATAGTCAATGAAACATAGTCTTCATTTTGAAAGACCTATCCAATGATATGACACTCAATATGGAGCGTAATTTTTTTTTTCGTGTCTACAGCCATTTCGTATTTTACGGTCGCCATTTTGAATTTATAAAAACAAAATCTAGCCTATAAACATCGGACAGTTAAGATGGATCGATAGAGACCTCATTCATTAAAATCCATCCAGTCCTTGGGATGTTTCGAGGGTATAAAGAAATCCACATACCCAGATACGCGGGAAACATACAACCCTTCTTGGCAGTCGGGTAAAAAGCAGTAAATTGCGATACCATTTTCAAACAAATTCATTTGAAAGTACAATTTTTCGTCATTCGAGATGTAAAAATTGAAATTGTACAGCATATAAAAGTGAATAAATTTCCTTTAAAAGAAAACTTCAACTCTTAGTTCTTTGCCATATGACGATATAACGTGGATATGACGTCACCGTTTCTGACGGACTTTATTTCCATTCTTATATGTATGATGAAAATGCAGGTGGCATATTAAAATGTTTGAAAGTGATAGGGCAAATTTGTAACTCCAAAATATTTTTTAATGTGTATTTCCTTTACATTAGTACGGGCAACAACGAGTGGATCTGTTAGTGTGTAATAAAGTGGGTACAGAATTATTTGACACCCCTATATCTCGGCTAAATGAATGGAATTGCTTTTGAGGCAACTTCTACGGTAAGAAAACTCCGATACAGTCTTCAGATTCAACAATATGCCAGTTCAGAATTTAATCTCTTTCTTAAATTTAATCTTTGTTGTTTTTGCCTTAAAGAGATTGTATCACGCTTTTATGAGTTAAATAATGAACTTTAATATAATTGTTATTCGCCGATTTAATCTCGGAAAAATATATTTTTATTATTAAGAGCAATAGCTTTGAGCATTTTATGAAAATATTAAAATACAATATTGCATTTCATAATAATTTCGTATGTTTACAGCAAATGTAAAAATTATAACAATACATTTTATTTTTTTATTATAAATTTGAAATAAACTAACTAGATTAGATTTATTTTATTTTAAAAATTTTTATGTTTTAAATGTAAAATAATTGCTAAAATAATGTTAAATGTATTGTGCTTACGTTCTTATGATTTCTTTTTTCTTGTCACAATTTTGCAGAAATATGTTTAAAAACGTCTTTACTATGAAAGAAAATATTGATATTAGTATTTCAACCATATAGGCAACATTCAAATACGTTTCACCCTTTCAAAATATATGTTTCAGAATGGTGAGAAAACATAATCAAAAACACGAAATTATGTAAAAATTGTATATTAGACACGTGTTCAAATCTAGAAATAATCATTCTCAATCCACAAAATCGCTTGTGAAAAATGCAGGATTTCATATGCATTTTTCTTCTAAGAACACACCCATAAAAATGTGTTTTATTTTGCGGATTTTTTTTATTTTTGTACTTGTTTCATATTTTATGACAGCGACTTATAACAAATGTATTTCGCTGAAGTAGGTGAACCCAATATTGCGCTGCATTTCTCCATAAAACGCATGCAAAAGTTATGGAGGAATTGTTAGTATGACGTACGAAGAAAATACGTTTACTTGTCTATAATATTTTATGTAGAAAAATTTTATTTATAACTCCTTCCATATGTAGGATGTTATTATACTTATAGAATAAAAATGGATTTGTTCGATAAATATTTAACAGACTGTTATTCATACTACTGGTAAAGAGAACAGTTTTATAAGGAATTTCAACTATGTTGTATTAGATATAATTGCTTGAATTTTATTAAATTATATTTGCTTCTACAAGGTTTCCTAAGACAAATTGAAACGTTTAAAAGAAAATTCTATAATGAGTAAGCGGTGAAATATATTGAAGTTATTCTTGAAGGAATTTAACGTGTGAAGTCAAGAATAGCTTTGCTACTCTATCTTGCTTTAGTTACAAATATCACTGATAACTGGCACTGCACTTACACAAACTGTTCGAATGCGCAATCTTACATATAAAAATGAATCAAAGCAATGCTCACTTATTTTTTAACATTCAGTCAATTTCGATTTGAAATGCCGGAAAATATTTATTTTTCCGAAATGAGAAGGTTATATTAAGTTATTACTGTAGCAGTTAAAGACAGTGAAGATGTCACACAATTTAAAAGGAAAAAAACATTTTTAGTGCTGATAAAAAAAAAAGAAAAAGCATGCAATTATAAGCAGTATAAATTTGTAAATTCGGTCGTACAAAAATTGTATATATAATTATTTGCTTGTATAACATCGAGAAAGTTTTTATAAATATAAATTTAAAGAAACCAACAGCCATATAAATATTTAAATTTCAAAACTATTTAAAAATTTAACTCTTTTTTTAGTAAATGTTTTTCCATGTGGTAAAAAAGGAAATCTTAAATATTTTTACAATTTGAAATAACTCTAAAAGTAACAGTTTATGGATTGGATATTGGTCAATTATAAAAGAGTGCACATTGTATATGTACAATTCAGTGGTTCTTTCTGTAATAATTTTGTTTTTTTTTTCGCTTTAAATTTTCAAAATAAAATAAGTTAGCTGCGTGGCTAGCGGATGTATTGCATTTAAGTTGCATAAGACCTTTCGATTCTTTGAAGTAAAAAGATGTAACGGACCAAATTTAAAAAAAAAATTAAGTAGATTTGATTTATTTTAATTTAATAATGTTTTAGCAACAGAACCTGAATTGTCTAAAAATAAAATTATGCATACATTCATATGTTTCCTTTTCCTGTAATGAATTTGATGAAACATATTTTTCGACTCCTTTACTACTATATACGAAAAAAATTGACATTTATATTTCAACCATATATGCAACATCAAAATATGTTTCGCCTTTTAAAATATCCTTCTGAATGGTAATAAAACATAAACGAAAACACGAAATCAGGTAAAAATTGTATGTTCTAGAACCATAAAAATCTAGAAACGACAATTCTCAATCCACAAACGTATCGCTTGTGAAAAATAAGGATTTCATATGCATTTTTCTCCTAAGAACAGACCAGAATTTTTTTTTTTTTCTTTTGCGGATTTTATTTTCCTTCTTTATTCTTGTTTCATATTTTATGACAACGACTTATAACAAATATATCCCGCTGAAGTAGGTCAACCCAATATTGCGTTGCATTTCTCCATAAAACGTATACAAAAGTTATGAAGGAATTGTTAGTATGACGTACGAAGAAAATACGCTTAAGTGTCGAGAATATTTTATTTAGAAAAACTTTATTTGTAACTCTTTTCATAGGTATATTGTTTTCATGGTAGCAGAAAAAAGTTGAATATGTTCGATAAATATTGAACAGACTGCTTGTGTTAAAGTGAACAATTTAAAGAAATCATATCTAAATCTCCATATCTAAAATTGCAACTATGTTGTATTGTGTATGCTTTACTATGTTGTATTATACTTAATTGCTCTATTTTTATAACATTATATTTTACTTCTACAACATTTTTTTTTATATATAAAACAAATTAAAACGTTTCAAAAGATTTTATAATATGAAAACATTAAAAGATATTGAAGTATAATTTTTAATTAATTTTTCAATTATTTTTCAGCAGTAAAATTACGCTCGAAATTATTGAATATAGGGTGACCGTGGCAGTAGTTGATACCCCTCCAGTAATTGGTCAAATATATTAAATATTTCGCCATATCAGGCGGAAATGAGTTTTACATGTGGAATTAGACATGATATTTTTGTTTGAATGTTGAAGCACTTGTTTTCACTCTGTTGTCAGCTGCCTTCTGTAAGAGAATCCATTTAATGAATTTTTTTATTAGATAATGTAAAATTTAGTTTTTGATTATTTGGAGACAATTACGGTAAGTTAAAATAATCCACTTCTATCTTGCTTATTTCAAATAATAGTTATATATGAATTATTGTTAATCACAGCTTAAGCAAGGCATTTTAAAGATTAATTTTTGAATTTTCGACAGATTTCTTCGGTTGATCAACTACTGGGGAAATGACAATTAAAGAAACTATTTACTTATAATTTTGTTGCTATTTAATTTCAGCATATTTAATTTTTGCCCATTATAGGACATTCTTTAAGGGTTGTAGTGATCATGCTAGTTTACTTCTAAAACTTAAAAGTAAGGAAATACGACAAAAACCCCGTAGCGCTGACCTTATTTGTTCAACGACTGGCTCGGTCATCATAATTATAATATTACTAAGGAAGCGTAGAACCAACAATTTGAAAAATGTCCAAGCAGGGAATCGAACCCGAAACCCTTGAAATAGCGCTCCAAGTGCTCTATCATTTAAGCTACGAGAACGATGCCCAGCTTAGCATTTCCCACATATGTTGGTAAGGTCGCAACTGCAGCACATTTGCTGCTCTGCCGTTGAACCTTACCAACATATGTGGGAAATGCTAACCTGGGCGTGCCGCTGTTGCAGCCTTACCAACATATGTATGAAATGCTAAGCTGGGCATTGTCTACGTAGCTTAAATGGTAGAGCACTTGGAGCGCTATTCTAAGGATTCCGGGTTCGATTCCCGGCTTGGATATTTTTCATATTGTTGGTTCTACGCTTCGTTAACAATGTGATAATTCACGTATTATGTATTCGATATTGAAGTTATTGTCAATATACAGTCAAGAACTTCTTGACGACGCTTCCTTGTTTTAGTTCCAAATATCACTGAAACTAGGGCTTAATTTGCTTCGGATCTCAGCTCAGGTACTTCTTTGTTTTTAATAAAAAATTAAATACTGATCGGAATTCAGTGGAGCTCATAAATACAGTAGAATCTCTTTTATCCGAAACTCTGTTAATCGAAACTCTCGGTTAACCGATATCCATCTGTAAGTTTTTTTTTTTTTTTTTTTTTTTTTTTTTTTTTTTTTTTTACTATCACATTCCTTGTGTGCAAAATACCTTTTGAAAGCTTTATTTTTTTTTTTAAACTATCATATTCCTTGTGTGCAAGCGGACCTTCCGAACGACGAGTACATATAAATATTTTCGATCTCCTTTCTTAGAATGCCTTTGAATTTAACTTGAGTTCCCGTAAGCTGCGGAATGGTACGAACAAAACGAACGGAGAAAACGAACAAATTAGCAATTCTGAAGCTTTTGAATGTTTTGCATAATGTTTGGCATTACTGGAGCAGTATAAAAACTATGATACTGGTAAACTTATAATATTAAAAAACTTTGTAATAGAGCTTGAAAGCAAAGGCAAACGAAAAAAAAAAAAAAAAAAAAATCTGCGGCAAGCAAAACATTGTTTCAAACCCTTGTGAAAGGTACTTAATTTCAAAATTCAAATGCAGGTAATTTATTCTTGTTTCTATTGTTCTATTGCTTTATTTTTAATAAGTACTTGTTACCATAATAGGAAATAGCGCATGTATTTCTCCTTAATGTTAAGATTGAAGAAGTCTCGATTATCCGAGAATTTCGATTTCCCGAAAGAGGGTCGGTTCCAACTACTTCGGATAATCGAGGTACTACTGTACTGCATTCCGAAGCCAAACGGAACATCCCTTCAAAAATTCCGAATCCTATATTATCTTTTCCTATTCCTCCCATCTCCGATAGCAGGCTTTCTTTCCTACCAAATTGTTTCCGTATGTGACGTAACGTGTTGCACATGTAGGAGAAGCCTCTTTCTAACTCTCGCAAGTGTAGACTAGACTAAATGTCTTTCTGTCTCAATGGTTTCCGAAAGGCGACGAGAAATGCAAGAATTAAGCACAACTGTATCTGCCCTTTTTACTCGTGATCGTGTTAGGAGTGTCGAGTAGTATTTTCTGAAAATTCACCATTCCCGATTTTAATATTTTTGTTCTGTTCATTTATTAGATTTTATTATATATAAATGCATATAGATATAGCCAAAATAATATTTTAAAAAAATTATAGCGCTGAAGAATATTTTTTTTTTTAATTTTGTTAATGTAGGAAAGATAAATATATATGGGTTTAGGTGATACGCAACATTTCTTATTACTTCAGAATATTAGCGATCAGTTACTATTTTTCTTATAAATTAATCTCTGCTCATTACATTGCACTTACAAAAATTGTTCAAATTTACAAACTTATATATGCAAGCGAATCAAAGCAACGTTCACTCACTTTAAACCTTCATTTAATTTCACTTTGAAAGACCGGAAAATATTTAGAGTTTCGAAATGAGACAGTTGTTTTGAGTTATTAGTATTACGTTTTGAGACAGTGCAGACTTCACGCACCTTAAAACGGAACAAGTTGGAAACTGGATGTCAAACGGGGCAAATGAGGTGCGTTCGTACTATAAATATTCATATCTTGGTGCAATAGCTGTTTTATTCTTATGCAAAAATGCCTGAATTCAGAATTTATTACGATGATATATATATATATATATAATTCGGTAATACGGAAATAATAGGACGTAATCACCATGACAACTTAGAACCATTACCTATCATGGGATATCATTGACTTAATTACGTGTGATAGGATTTAATAGAATGAAGAAAACTTTTACAATATCTTTTTAAGTTTTGATTCGATTTTCATAAAATTTGAAAAAAAGTGACAAAATTCTACAATGATTATATATATTAGATTTCAAACCATTCGGTTGGGTAGTTTTTTTGCTGTTATATGCGGACAGACGGACAGACAGCGACCATAGGTGCTACGCATTTATGTAATTACAAACACACCTAAAAACAGGAAATCACGTTCATAATTAAAAAAAGCACCGAAAATTCATGTAGTTCAAGGCAAAATTAAACTTGGTAAATTCAGTCTTAAAAAAATTGCATTTTTACATTTTTATTCTTACAGCATGGAGAGAGTTTTTCCAAGTATAACTTATTGAAACCAGAGACCGTATAAATATTTTAACTTATTGAAACCAGAGACAGTATAAATATTTTAACTTCCTAACTATTTAAAAAGTATTCTTATTTTGAAGTAAAAATTTATTCATGTGATAGAGAAAACATGTTTGAAACATTTTTGCACTTGGAACTGCATCTCTAAAGCTAGCAGTTTTGGAATTAGTTAGTTATTTATGTACTCGTATATATATATATACGAGTATAAAAGAGTTTGTCCTAGCTGACTCATAATCAATGCACATAATCGACATCTACTGAACCTGGAAGCATGAAAATTGAGAAGGAAATACGTATTATGCCATAAGCGTGCATTAAGAATTTTTTTTTTTTTTTTGAAAAATCCACCCCGTAAGTGGGTTAAAGAGGGGGGGGGGGGAGGTCGACAATTTTAGAACATCTGATCATATCTCAGAAGTCGTTTTAGGTAGGAGCGTAGAATTCCAGAAAATAAATCTACGAAAAAAAAAATAATTAAACACTATTTCAGCGATTTTAGACATTCTTCAGCTAAAGGGATTAAAAGGGTGTCGAACATTTTAGATAATTTGGCAGATCTCAGCAGCCGTTTTAGGTAGGTGTGTGAAATTCTAGAAAAAAATCTACTAAAAAAATAATTAAACACTATTTCAGCGATTTTAGACATTCTTCAGTTAAAGGGATTAAAAGGGGGTCGAACATTTTAGATGATTTGGCAGATCTCAGCAGCCGTTTTAGGTAGGTGCGTGAAATTCTAGAAAAAAAAAATCTACTAAAAAAATAATTAAACATGTGTTTCAGCGATTTAAAAAATCCCCCTCTCTAAGAGGATTAAACGGGTTTTAATGTTTAATAAAAAAAAAATAATTAAACATAATCGGGGGGGGGGGGGGGACTTTTAGAACATTTGACGGATCTCAGCAGCCGTTTTAGGTAGGTGCGTGAAATTTTAGAAAAAAAAATAATTAAACACTATTTCAGCGATTTTAGATATTCTTCACCTAAAGGGATTAAAAGGGGGTCGAAAATTTTAAATGATTTGGCAGATCTCAGCAGCCGTTTTAGGTAGGTGCGTGAAATTCTAGAAAAAAAATCTACTAAAAAAATAATTAAACATATGTTTCAGCGATTTTAAAAATCCCCCTCTCTAAGAGGATTAAAGGGGGGGGGGGGTGAAACTTTTAGAACATTTGGCAGATCTCAGCAGCCGTTTTACGTAGGTGCGTGAAATTCTAGAAAAAAAATCTACTAAAAAAATAATTAAACACTATTTCAGCGATTTTAGATATTCTTCACCTAAAGGGATTAAAAGGGGGTGGAAAATTTTAGATGATTTTGCAGATCTCAGCAGCCGTTTTAGGTAGGTGCGTGAAATTCTAGGAAAAAAATCTACTAAAAAATAATTAAACATGTGTTTCAGCGATTTTAAAAATCCCCCTCTCTAAGAGGATTAAAGGGGGAGGGGTGAAACTTTTAGAACATTTGGCAGTTCTCAGCAGCCGTTTTAGGTAGGTGCGTGAAATTCTAGAAAAAAAAAATCTACTAAAAAATAATTAAACACTATTTCAGCGATTTTAGATATTCTTCACCTAAAGGGATTAAAAGGGGGTGGAAAATTTTAGATGATTTTGCAGATCTCAGCAGCCGTTTTAGGTAGGTGCGTGAAATTCTAGGAAAAAATCTACTAAAAAATAATTAAACATATGTTTCAGCGATTTTAAAAATACCCCTCTCTAAGAGGATTAAAGGGGGGGGGATGAAACTTTTAGAACATTTGGCAGTTCTCAGCAGCCGTTTTAGGTATGCGCGTGGAATTCCAGATGATAAATCTACTAAATAAATAATTAAATGCATATTTCAGCGATTATAGGAATCCCTCTTCCTAAGGTAAAGGGTGTCTGAAATTATATAACATTTGGCATATCTCAGCTGCCGTTTTAGGTAGGAGTATGAAATTCAAGAAAGTAAATTTAATAAAACGTAATCAAACATGTTTTTCAACCATTTTAGAAATTGACCCCCCTTCTCTAAGGGATTAAAAGCAGGGTCGACAATTTTAGAACATTTGGCATATTTCAGCAGGCATTTTAGGTAGGAGCGTAAAAAATCTAAAAAAAATAATAATAATAATAATGATAATAATTAAACATGTGTTTCCGCAATTTTAGAAATTCCCCGTAAAAGGGTGTTATAAGGGCTGTCGAAATCTCTAGGACATTTTTCCTTAGCTAGAGCCGAGAAACTCGGGATAATAAATTTATTAAAAAATAATTAAACAAGAATTTTAGTGATTTTAGAAATTCTCTCCCCTAAGTGATTTAAAGGGAGTCGAAAATTTTAGGGCATTTGGCGATATATCAGCAGCAGTTTTAGGTAGGAACGTGAAAATCGAGTTAACAAACTAATTAAAAAAATAATTAAACATGTATTTCAGCGATTTTAGAAATCCCTCTCCCCTAGGAGGATTAAAGGGAGGTCGTAACTTTTAGGTCATTTCGCCTTAGATTAGCAGGAGTTAAGATAGATATATGAATATCAGGATGACTAATCTACTAAAACATAATTAAACATGTATTTTATCGATTTTAGGGGTTTAGTGGGGTGGTCGCGAGTTTAAGGTCATTTCGCCATATCTCAGCAGCAATTTTAGGTAGGAGCAAGAAATTCAGGATAACATATCTATTTAAAAAACAATTAAGCACATATTTCAGCGATTTTAGAAATACCCTCCACACTAAGGATATTAAAGGGGTGGTCGACAAATTTAGAACATATCGCCATATCTCAGCAGCAGGTTTATATAGAAGCGGGAAAATGAAAATAACAAACCAACTAAACAAATAGTTAAAGACAGGTACAGTCGTGGAAAAAAAGTAAACACCCCCTACTAACTCCTCAACAAGTTATCGTAGAAGAAAGTTGCTGGAACCAAACGATTGGATATAAAGTCTACTTATATAAAATTGGCTTTGGGAGCCATCTACATATTAAAACGCACCCAAACTTCATTTTTTTTTTATGCAATACCCAATTTTAACAAGACATTTCAAATTGTCGGTACAAACTATGCCTAGACACTAAATTTCAAGACATTTCAATGATAAGTTTTTGAATTATAAACATTCAAAATTTAGTGCTTCCAATGTTAAATTACATTTTCATATTTTCATTAATATCTCCTGAAATTATACCCCTAATGTGCTAATTTTTTGTGTAGTAATAATACTAAAATACCTAATAAATACGTTGAATTTGCAATTTTTATAATTTTATGAAATGAATTATGAAAATAATATTCGAAAAAATTATGAATCGCAACCTAAAACTTTTTTGGTGGATTTAGATTTATTAAGTCCTGCTTTATGGAAATCCAAAATATCACATTTTTCTTGCAAGTAGTTTTCAAATTATGCTTAAAAAACCTCAAAATGATGGTTTAAGAGACCGTCTATAATAGAAGTGACGAGATATTTTGAAATTTCTTATGCTATCCTGTAATCTAGCAGTCTTCAATGACTGCTTGAGTGGCGCTTAAGATGCCTTGATCAAGAAGGGGGCTCTCTAGGTCAACAATACATTACCGAACTTCAATTTAGGTACAACCCCTAAAATTCGCTCGTTTTCAAATAATTAATTTCTCGGAAACCCATCGTACGAATTGCATAAAAATTTGTTTTTAGGCTAATTCAAGGGTCTAAAGTTCATTTATGCTGTCAGAATTGTGTATTGCTATTGAAGAAAACAAAGTTATGGTTCGTTTTAATACTTAGACGGACCCCTAAGAAAATTTTAAATAATTTAAATTATACATCATTTAAAAGTAGAATTTATTTCCAATCGTGTGGTACCAGTAACTTTCTTTTACGATAATTTTTTGCAGAGTTAGTAAGGGGAGTTTACTTTTTTTTTACACGATTGTACTGCAGTGATTTTAGAGTTATTTTGCCTATTATATCGCTAACATAGATTTTGAATTGGATAATGTAAAATTATACGAATAAGACAACAATTATAGATATTTGGTTAGGTATTAAGAAAAAGTTTTTTTGAAGTCTTTTCATATTTGCTAGATATATTTCGTTTGATTCACGATTCTTTCACAGAACCGATCCGCGTAGCGGGCGAATGCTGCTAGTTAATTATAAGACGGGACAAGTTTTGCATATTCTTTCAATTCTTCATGTAGTAATTTTGCTTGTGTTCACTTTAAATTGCTAAATTAAAGTAATATTACGATTTTAAAACGCATAACTTTTTTTTTTTACAAAAATAAAAAATAATTTAATAACGTATCCCTCAATTTCAACAAGAATCTTGTTTCGAGTATTTCTTAAAAAGTGAAATTTAGTGTATTAAATTACTATTGCATCGATTGTGCACATACAGCGTTTTTAATGAGAAAGTGTGAAGCCAGTAAATACTGAATTAGACTTTTATGAAACAACCGAAAAAACAATCTATTTTATAAGATTAAACACGTCAACATTCATTAGTGTGTTATATTTTAAAACAGTGTAATCCTTCATATTATTTTACTTTTAAGGATTCCGAAGCTTGCTGAGTAAACAGATTATATATAAAAGAGTGATGCAATTTTTAATAACATATTCTGATGAAAAATCAAAAGATTGAATCAAGCGTGGAAAAAATAAAAAATTCAAAATCTCATAATCAATAACGCTCTTTATTATGAAAGTCTAGTCAAACTTGGGCATTTTTCCTTTTATTTCTCATTTATATTTTAAAGCTTGCAATGAAATTATCTGTGCATGATTTATTTTTAATTTTCAAGAAAGTAAAATTTTTATGTGTTTTATTAAATTAAATTAAATTATTCAGTTACATAAAATATGATTTTTTTTTTTTGTCAAATTAGTTCCATTTTAATATTTCACACGGATCTCTAGTTATAGATTTGTTTAAATCCTATCGATCCACAATTTTAATTAGTAAAGATAAAAGATACAAAAAAATCTAAATCATTTTTATTATTTACCGATATTCAATATTTTCACTTGTAAGTTCAGAAAAATGGCAAAAATACCGGGTGTCCCAAAAAGGACTGACTGATTTTAAAATTCAATAACTTGCAAACGGTGACAGATAATTAAAAAATTCTTGCAGGAGGGTTATGCATAAGGTCAAAAGTTTTATTACAGTGATTTTCGATTTTAGTTTGAATTACAAACAATAGATGGCGCTGTAAGCAATAGTCGCTAAATACAGGCTCGATTTCTGGTCCTTTCTCTTGTTCCATGCTGAAAAACGAGATAGAAATGTATTATCCGGGCCATGAAGTACCAAAAATGGAGCCTGAATTCACCGTCTATTGATCGCAGTGCCATCTATTGTTTGTAATTCGAACTAAAATTGAAAATCACTGTAAAAAAACTTTTGACCTTATGCATAATCCTCCTTCAAGAATTTTTTAAATATCTGTCACCGTTTGCAAGTTATTGAATTTTAAAATCAGTCAGTCCTTTTTGGGACACCCGGTAAATGCCAGTTTAACTTTAGTATGAATAGTTTTTTTTTTGTTTTACTTCTTTCAATTTAGATTATTTTCATCTGCTTATCAGTTCATCTGGAGGGCAGGGGTTTTATGAATATAACTAATAAATATGTTCTAAATTATAATATTTATTTAGTTTTTGAAATTATGTGGCATAGTATGAAACCTTATCGCCCTTTATGTTACAGTATACTTGATAGAGACGGATGCCAACAAGATAAGGATAGCAGATCAGAGGAAAAAAACTAATTTCACTTTTATATATACTAGTTGGCATAGCAACCAGCTGTGTTGCATTTAAATAGCATGAGATCTTACGATTTTTTTTTTTGTTGGATGTGTAAATGTAGTTATATTATACGTTTAGAGAAAACTATAACATTGATTGAATAGTGAATTTAAAGTAAAAAATCATATTATAATGTAGATTAAAAGTTTAAGAAATTAAAATGCAACCTTTCAAAATTCACCTGTAAAAAGCATTGCGATGCAAGATTTGACTTTTTATTTCAAAACTGCTTAAACGCAAATGACATCATTTTGACGAAATTCGATAAAAATGACGTCATTTGGTGAACCTATAAAATCATTTTAGATTTGGGAATTAAAATAATTGCTTACCAAATGGCATTTTTTCGTTTAGTCATTCTGCCCTTAGTTGTTTTGTGAAAAATTTTAAGCGCGTCATCTTTAATAAAAAAGTTATTTGAAAGTCGGTGTTTCTTCTGTAAATTTTTTTGCTCTTAATATAGGGAAATAATTCTATAGATATATGAAGAAAAAAACAAATTTGTTTTTGTTCGGCCTGGCCTCCTTGGTTAAATATTAATAAGTAAAAAGAACTACGATCTATAGTTTGTAGATGACAATTTGTCAGCAGATGACATTTTCTAGTTTACAATACAGTTGTTTCGTGAAGATGAATGTGTAAAATTATGTTTTATTCCTTAGTTTTCATTTCTTAGCCCTTCAATCTATTTCATGCTATAAAAAATTCAAAGGCTAAAAAGTGATAAAGCAAGACTGAAAAGTAAAGTAGAAAGAAGAATTATTTTGAAAACACCACCCTTAATCTTTTATTTATTTATTTATTTTTTTAACCATTTGGAAAAATGGTTATTGTCCTTGTCAGGGTAGGAAATCAAAAGCATATCTGAAGCTTTTTATTTGTTTAATCCGCATTTTATTCGTTTTCTGATTGGTCTATACAGTAATCTGTATTTCCCTTTACTTTCAACAGAGATGGATACTTCTGTTGCCACTGTGACAAAAAGTAATAAAAACTACAAAAAAAATAATAATAACTCAGAAACAAATTGAGATACAGCTTTCAAACAAATTGCATTTAAAATTACATTTTTTTTTTCTCTATGCGACGGTGTAAAAAGTAATATAGTGGGATGTTTAGAAGTTTCAGAATGAAATTTCATTTAAAATGGGTCGTCAGATTTCTACGATGGAAAAGCCTTTTCCCGAGAAGCCAATGAATTGCTTGGATAATACATAAGTTTCAGGTGAATAATACGTAAGTTTCAGGTAGATTATACGTATGTTTCAGGAAATCTGAGGAGTCGCAGGCGATTTTTGCGTGTAATAACACTATTAGTGTTTAATTCATGGCGTAAGTAATGTATGATAAACTCCGTGCGATTTTTTATGTCTTAAATTTTAGTCTTTGAAAAAATAATTTTTCAAATGGTCGTTGTAATTTGTTAAATTGCTTTTTTTTTTGTCATTTATTTATTTTTTTTCTGTAATCCCTATTTTAATTACAAATTGCGGAAACAAACAAATTGCAGTTGAAAGTACATTTATTGGGATTTCGTTTTTCTGACGAAACCCTTATAGTCTCTCTTCTGTGTATGTCTTTCTGTGCGTGTGACAGGCTTGCACTCGGAAATGATTTAAGTTACAGACTTGAATTTTTTTTCTACATAGAGCTGAATACCCGTTGACATGCCCAAAATCATAAAATTTAGAAAATTCCTTATATTGTTTTAACTAAGCGAATTTGTTATTTTTCTCTTTTAAAACATAATCCTAAATTCGGCAAATATGGACAGCACCGATGGCGCCGTGGTAAAGTAAACGTCTCCCAAGCAGTAGATTGTGGGTCCGAATCCCTCAGGCGGAACTTCAAAGTTTCGATTTTTATTATTGCACTTCAATTTCAGCAGGATTTAATTAAAAGAAATTTTTTTAATTTATTTATTTATTTTTTTGCAATTTTAAAGGCTTATTTTATTTTATTTATTTATTTATTTAATTTGAGCATCATTTTGAGCATTTATTTTTAAAACATAGTTTATTTCAGACAGAGAAAATCTGACATTTCACTTAAAAATAATCCGGAGAATTTTTCACTTATATTTTTAAAGAATGCACAATTAACGATTATAATAATATAATCAAATGATATGATCAAATGATATAATCATATTCATATTTATTATAAAAAAATCCTCATTCTTAATAATTAATTCGATACAGAGGTATAAATATTGGATTCCTCTGGACTATTTTTTGTT
Organism: Maratus speciosus; assembly: GCA_963932465.1. Lineage (NCBI taxonomy): Eukaryota > Metazoa > Arthropoda > Arachnida > Araneae > Salticidae > Maratus > Maratus speciosus. The sequence continues at coordinate 525,561,183 of OZ010786.1, forward strand.
TGCTGCTGCCATCTCGGGTGATTTTTTTAAAATAATACACTTCTTGTAGACAATTTTTTTTGAAGTTATCTGTATGCACTATTGAGGAATTAAAATGTATTTTCTTATTTTTTATTTCGAATTTTAATATATGTTAACATTCTATTTTGGCGCAATCTAGTGAGTTTTTGAAAAGCGAAAGAATTAATATTGATTTTTACTGAATTATTTCAGCATTTTCAATATGTTTGAAACACTTTTTTGCTTTTAAAAATACTATTTTTTTTTATATACATCAGCTAAATTTTTGAAATTGCTGAATTAAAAAATATTCTGATCTTTTAATTTTATTTAAATAATTTTACTTGAATATTTTTTATTTGATTAACATATATTTTTTAAATTATTTTAAAATTAAATGTGATGGTGCTGCCATTTACGTAAGATTTTAATAATTGTGAATTAAAAATTTTATATATTAATATAAGGATAAAGTGTTATAAAAGACATATTAAACTAAACCCTGCGATTCTGATAACATCTGCGATCACACTTACCCACTTGTTTCCCTACACGACGTTATAAAAATTGAACTGAATTTTGATGGTTAGGTGTTGCCATTCGCAAAATGACGTCATAATTACAAACAGACACGTTTCTCTCTTATCATATAGATATTTTTGTCATTTTATTCCTATTTGTTTAAAACAAAGATAGAAAATTGCTCCAATTAAACATGAAGATGGAATGAACTGTATCATAGATAAACTCTTACTGGATGTCCCAAATTTGACTAATGGATTTTAAAAATCCATAACTTGCAAACAGTGACAGATATTAAAACAATTCTTGCAGGAGTGTTATGCAAGATGTCAGGGGTTTTCATGCTGCGATTCTCATTTTTAGTTACAAATAGCATGGATAGATGGCGCAGCAAGCAATAACCGCTAAATCCAGGCTTGATTTTTCGTCCTCTCTCTTCTTCCATGCGAAAAAAGGAGATTAAAATGTATTCAATGGATCCCGAAGTACCAAAAATTGGGTCTGAACTGAGCGCCTATTGCTCTCAGCGCCATCTATTGTTTGAAATTCGAACTAAAATCAAGAATTACAGTACAAAAACTTCTGACATCATACATAACCCTCCTGCAAGAATTTGTTTATATCTGTCACCGTTTGGATGTTATTGAATTTTAAAATCCATCAGTCATTTTTTGGAACACCCGGTAAAAACAGTATCAAAGCACACTTTATTCCATCGCAGAATACTATATATCTTTCTGGTCTTTTATTTCAAATCCTTACAAAATTAGCAGAGTTCCCATGCCCCAGAGATCTCGTGTGTTTGAGTGTATAGACGGATATCAACTTATTTACGCTACATCCTGGAGTGCATTTCGACTTCTTTCAATCATACAAATAAACTAATTCAGATACAATTTACATACTGGCTTCCTTATAAGAAAAAAATGACCAAGTCTGATGGATGACACCATTAAATACGTAGATCTTGAAAAATTCAGAATATATATTTTTAAATAGATCCTTCATTATTTCAGTGACTTTGATTAATTTTGTTTATTTTTCCGAAAATGAATTTTTTTATACCTCTCTTATTTCTAATATTTCCAAAATATTTGGTAAAATTAACCCTTTGGTAACGACCGGTATACGTGCCGCGAAAGGTGATCAGAATCCGTTATTATTCTCACCAGCAAATTTTTATTGTAAATTTTGTTTTATTTAATCCGACCATTTTCCCGATTCAATTAGGCAAAAATTTTGTTTTTAAAAACCGGTGACGAAAGATTAAAAATTATGTTAAAGGCTCTCGACCTGAAGGGATTAAACATTCACCGAGGGTTTTAATTGATTAACTTCTTTGATGTTTCCCAAAATGAAGTTTTTAATCCATTTGTTAATGATTTATGTCATATTTCTATGAAAATTGGTAAAATTAAATATTCACCAAATGTTTTGATTGATTAACTTCGTCGATGTTTCAAAAAAAAAAAAAATGTTTTTATTATATTTCTTAATAACTTATGTCATACTTCTAATAAAAGTGGTAAAATCAAACATTCATCGAGGGTTTGGATTAATTAACTTCGTTGGTGTTTCCTAAAATGAAGTTTTTAATACGCTTCTTAATTGTTTACATATTTCTAAGAAAATTGGTAAAATTAAACATTCACCGAGGGTTTGGATTAATTAACTTCGTTGATACCGAAATGAAGTTTTCAATACCATTCTTAATTATTTATGTCATATTTCTAGAAAATTGGTAAAGTTAAAAATCCACCCAGGGCCTAGCTTGATGAACTTTGTTGATGTTTACAAAGATGACATTTTTAATTCATTTTTAGCCGACAGGCTATGAAAGAATGGGAGCTAATGTCCCCCAGGTTCTGTATGTATGCTTGTACGTAACGCGATAAATCTTGATAGAAATATCCGATTTGCTTCAGATTTTTTAAATAGGTTTATTCTGATAAGGCGCTTCACTGATTAGTTTTGGGGGTTCATTGGTTAAGAAAAAAGGAAGGGGAACGGAGGGCTACCCTTCCCCCCTTAATTTAGATATATAGTTTTTTATGCAGAATTATCTAATTTGCTTCAATTTGGTATACGATTTAGTCCGATAATGAGCATCCTTGATTAGATTTGGAGTTTCTTTGGTTAATTTTAAAGGAGGGAAATGGGAGAGCAACGCCCTGTAATTTAGCTAAATTGTTCGTGGCGTAATTTTCGTTGATATGCGTAATACCAAAGATCAAATTCTCATTTAATAATTTTATAATTTCATTATCTTAATTGAATCTTACTGATTACGTATACACTATGTGGCCAAAGGGGACCGGTCACTTGCGATTTTAGACGTTTTGTTAAATATCCAGAAAAATACATGATGAATTAACCTGAAACTGCAGGTGTGTAAACAGTATAGTATAGGTCATATATTTCCGCGAAGATTTTTTCCGACGGGAAGAAGAATTCGACGGGTTAAAAATTAAATGAAACTCCCAAAATGCCTTAAAGTGACTATTCATTTATGCATGTCAATTCGTTTTAAAATACTCATTTAATTACTATCATTTTTTAAATAGCTTATAAAGAGTCGAAATACATAAAATTGATAGTAAAACAATTTTCAACGACTTAATATATTACAAAATTCATTTAATAATAACTTAAATATTAAAAGAATAATTTTGAGATGTGTAATATTGAATATTTGACACTTAATTAACTCTATTGTTTTTGTAAGTCTTAAACAAATAAAACCATTAAGATACACTCTAAAAAAGGGACTAAAATACGGAAATTGTACCGCAATCGAGACAATAGTACTATTTTCCACGTAAATTGCAGAAAATGTTCCGTTTTTCTGGAATTTTCGGGGGAAAATTCCGTTAAATACGGAAATAGTACTGGCGTCTTGTTTGCCAGTACAATTCCCGTATTTTAGCCCTTTTTTTTTTTTTTTTTTTTTTTTTTTTTTTTTTTTTTTTTACAGTTTAGTTCGATGACATAACACCTGAGACCTGTAACTAAAATATGCCTAATAATTAATTTATTAATTAATAATTAAGTTTTAAAAAGATCAAAATGTTGTATTGTCTTCGAAAACACACAAGTGGGCATAATTTTTTAATTCTAGCATGTCGAAAATTGAGTGAAAGATCTATTACAAAATTGTATCTTTATATACTAAAACCAAGTTAAGTTAACTGAAAAAGTGTAAAAATATCTAATACATCCCTTTTAAATGCGATTTATTATGAAAGACGTCTTGACACTTGCAAAGGGTAAGATCTAAATATATTTACACACCGCAAATATTATTCTAGAACCTGTCTATCGGAATACCAAATTTCAATCTTAGCATAACATTGCTCAAATTAAATCAAATGCATCTCAGATAACATTCCGCAGTTGAGCCGGAGGGAATGTTCGAAAATCCTATATCACGGAATGAAATATTCCCATGAGCGTAATTTGTTATATATTGTAGTAAAGTATAACATTCTGTATCTAAACTAATTTTTTCTTGATAATATACATTAAAAAATTATTATTTGATATTGAAATCGGTTCATAAAAAAATAATAATACTGTTTAAAGATTACAGACAATAATTCCCGTGTTAGTTCATTTCAAAATTTTGCATTTTAATACTAATCCGATTACAAAATTAAACAGTAGGGTGGCGGTTCCAGTAGTGGATACTGCACCAGAAATTTATTAATTTGAATTTTAAAATAAAACATAAGCTTTGATTGTCACACAGAAATTGGTGCTATTCGTGGGGTTACTCGTACAACCCTTTAGTTTTAACGCCTCCAACTACAGAGATTTTAAGCCATCAGTTTCGCAACGAGGTTAATTCAACTCAAACCAAACTGTGACAAATTAGTTATCTTATCGTGGTTTGCTGTAGTTCGGCTTTAGGTAAGTCTTTTTTTTTTTACGTCTGTGTATGTGTGTTGTGTTTTCTTTAAGCCATTTTTTTTTGTACGTTTGACTTTAATTTGTCTGAAATAGGTATACAAAATTGATTGTGTGTGTTTATGTTTGAATTTTCTATCAATATGATGCATATTTACAGGTATCTACTACTGATAACGGCATATCACCATAACCAGTTGTGGACATTCCTATTTAACACTTGCAATGCTGGTTATGAAGGAGGATGTTGGGAACAGTACTACATAACAGTAGAAGGAGCTGGATCGAGAAAACCAATTTCGTGGATAACCGACTGGAATGTAAATGATTGTACTCATTTTTGCGAAAAAAAGACGCAAATAGGTGAGAATGTAGCACCAAAAAGAGTGTCCTTATTATATAGATAGAGAGGCGACAGCACAGACAATCACCTCATCGAGTTCACGGCTGAAATTCCAGAATTAATTTAAGCTCGATACGCATATTAAAACGCAAACGGTCTGCCAAGTCATCTAGGTTGAAAGCACATGAAAAACTCATTTTAGTGGTTGACTCATAGGTTTACTATTGTGTTTTCCTGCACCCAAACATGGAACATGAAAACATGGGGCAAGGGGGGGGGGGGACTGGTAGCAGGAAAACACAATGGTAAACCTGTGAGTCAACCGCTAACATCGGGTTTTCAGGTATTTTCCACCGAGATATGACTTGGCCGACCGATTACGTTTTAATATGCGAATCGAGTTTTAACTAATTCTGGAATTTCAGCCGTGAACTCGATGGGATGATTGTCTGTGATGCCGCTTCCCTGACTAATATGTATAGCAATAATATAAATATTGTTATGCAATAACCATATTATATATATTGATGTATAATAATAATTTAAAGTAAATTAAAGTGTCCGAAGCATCGGAGAAACATATCCATAGTATTTTTTTAATTGATACATATCATTTGTTTTAATGTGGCTTTACATAAAAGACATCATCCTCCATATAATGCAAATGAGAATATCTAAACTATTTCTTGTACAATAAATGTTGTTCTAGAACCTGTCTATCTAATATCAGAAAAATAATCCTAGCATTACACTAGTTCCATTAAAGCGAATGTATATCCAATAAGATGGCATCAGAAAACTTGAAAGCATGATGCAAAGTCCTGTATCACAGATGAAGTATTCCCACTTGTGTAATATTTTAATAGTGCAAATTATTTGATTATCCTATACAGAAAAGTATTCAGTCGGTTCGAGTTTCTTATGCCAAATGTTCTTTTCGTTCAAAATTACTTTCACGAAAAAAACAGCCGTGCAGTTACATTTATAAAAAAATATTATTGAGAGTTGAGGTCTCTTCTAAAATGTATATTTATAACGTTACTCGCATTTGCAATTACATTTCCATTCCTGGTATAAATAAACTACTTTCAAAATAAAAAAATTTATATTGATTATATAGTTTCTGTATACAATGGTAAACGATACGCATATGATTCGCCTCCCAGAGAAGACAATCAGGAAAGACCTTTGACGTCATTCACCTACGCTGTTAAAAAAAAAAAAAAACGGACTAAAAAACAGAAATACTACTGGCAATCTAGACGCCAGTACTATTTCCTTTTTTTAACGGGAATTTTTACCCATAAATTACAGAAATTTTTCCGTTTTTCTGATTAAAAACGGAAATTTTTCTGTAATTTATGGGTAAAAATTCCCGTAAATAAACGGAAATAGTACTGGCGTCTAGATTGTCAGTAGTATTTCCGTTTTCTAGTCCGTTTTTTTTTTTACAGTGTATGAATATATAAAATTAATTTCAGTTTTAGACAATTCAGCAAAATTTTTAGCTTATTGAATTCTAAAAGGGAAACAGAGAATTATCGCAACGGCAAAAATGATTTTGAAAGTTTTTTTTTTTTTTTTTGCTCAGCAGATAATCTTGCTAGTTAAGGCAGTTATTTGATTAGAATCCACCCTTAATAAAAATGTATCGCTTAATGATTTTTTTATAATTAATGTATTCAACGTTAAAATATACCAAACTTTGGTGTGTTGCATCTTTTTATCTACTCGTTTATCGAATGGCCTCCATATAGCTAGTCATTATTTTCTATTCTTGCAAGTTCTATATAAAACAAAAAGTGTTGTATATATTTTTTCGTTTAAATCATTTTTGAATTTACATTTTAACGAATTGATTCAAATTTATTTAAAAAATATGTTGCATGTTTCGAAAAGGTAAGGTTTCTGCTTACTCATATCTCATCACATGGCGTAATAAAATGACGCCTTTAATTTTTGATATAATGAAACAATGAAATGCCGAAATTGTAATGTAGCAGGCTTTCAAAGAATAATACAAAAGAAATCAAGTACATCATTAACAGAACAATATTTTTTCCTTTGTTTTTTTTTTTTTTAAATATAAGTGCTGGTGCGATCTTATTTCAAAACGCGTAATGATATATGAAAATTGGTTTTACCGCTGTAAGGAAAATTGTAAAAAATATTTTCATTGGCGGTTTTTTTTTTTAATTAACGGATATAGCTTTTCAGTTGCAATCAATATTTACATAGTTTTTTTTTGTTATATTAGTTTCTTCCTATAATTTCGAATAAAGTCATTTATTTATTTTCTGTGTGCACGCAAAATGCACTTTGGAGGCATCGGACTATACGTTGCGGAAGGCAGTTTGGTTCCCAAGTGATTGTCCAAACGGGCGAGGAGAGTTTGTTTGTTTGTTTGTTTTATTGAGCACATACATCAGACTTGTGTGCTTGGCACCAGGCCCCGCTTATAAGTCATCGTCGATATACAGGGACGAGATAGCACAAGGAGATTTACAACACCAGAGAACATTGTACATTCGTACATCTTTGTACATCCGGGGTCTCCACAAAGAGTGCGCAACGGAGCAGGCGGGATTCGAACTCGTCCCACCTACGCTCTCAAGCGATTAGCGGCGTAGTGCCTTATCCACTCAGCCACGGTGGGCCCGGCGGGGAGAGTGTATTAGGTAAATATTGGCGTAAAATGTAACACTTTGATTCTATAATTTTTTTTAGTGTGGACAAGCTGTAAACTAGAAAGTCGGTAATTTATTTGATACTATCAGACCTGCCAGGCGTTGCCCGGGGTCCGTAAATAATAACCTTAAACAAAACTCAAGTTTGTATGATTTTATATCTTTTAAAATTCTTTTAAATGAACCTAATTTCGGAGGCACCCATTGCCTTCCGCATCGTCTAGTGCGTTCCCAACAAACTTCTTTCCGAACGAACCTGTAACCTGGGTACACGCTACATAAGGCAGCATGTACCGGAAGTGCGCCGCACGTGCCGGAGACAATCGAAAACCAAGTTGAGTAAGCCAAACTTCGTAGTAATCAAGCGCATAGAATCGAAAAAAAAGAATGCATCATGAATGTTAGAAAATGTTGGTAACTGAAGTCTAAGATAAAATTTCATAACACAGAAAGTAGTTGTAGTTGTAATCTAAGTTGAATGAACCAAATCCCGTTGAAATTAGGTCCTGAGAATTGGAGGAAAGAATGCTCCCCCAAGCGGTAGAAGATGACCTCTCCCCTTGTAAATTTCATGAATTACTTTTAACATTAACACGATATTTATTAAACTGATGAAATCCATTTTCTAAAGTTACCTTTAAATTAACTCGATTTTTAATGTACGGCTGTAGTGAATAAGCGTAAGTTGATGCTAAAAAGGGAGATTAATGTTCGAAAAAATTGGTAACTGAGGTATAAAGAAAGACCGGGCCCTGGGGGCCAGAGTGGTGGAAAAACTTCAAGGAGGGGCAGGGACATAACTGGCATGTAGTTGGGAATAAAAATATTGTTAGTAGCTTTTAAAGTAATCGGAAGACGCTACAACTATGTTAAAGGAAATTGCAAGCAATTCTGAAAATTTTTAAAGAAGCTGCACCAAGGGCCCAGAGAAGGCGATTAATATTCAAAATTGGTGGTAGCTGAAGCCTGAGAATTTTTTTTTCTGTCATATAGTGTCTGGAGGACCTACGAAATCGTTAGAAAAAAAAAAGCTTCTGAATTGGATCATTTTTAAAGGAGCTGTAAAAGGGGGCCCAAATGGGGCCAATTGATAATTAAAAACAGGGCCCTAACATGAAACATGTTAAAATGTCTTAGTACTTAGCGCTTTAGATCTTCAATTAGTTAAAATTAATCATAGGGAATAATACGAATTATTCGTTAAAATAATATTTTAAAGAAATGCACAAAAAGGGGGTAAATGTTTGAAAAAGGGCCCTTGGGAATCAATAAAAATATGAGGGTATTGATCTGGAAAGAAGACTCTAAGACACAACTGTAAAATTATGCACTGAGAAGCCCATAATAATATTCTTAAATAAACCGGAAATTTGTATCGCAGGTCGGTACAGAATGGGTCGGGGGAGGAGGTTGAGACTTTGCAAATTACTAGGGCCCGACTCATGTTCAGTTGGAAAGTTGTGTAAAGTCAGTGGTTAAGGTTTTGCATTTTTATTTATCTCACATTTTAAAGTCTTTTATTCAAAATTAATTGGTGAACTCAATTAAAATTTAATTATGGTTTTAATATTTTAAATTTTTATTTAAAATCTTTAGATTAAAAAGTAATTACAAATGCATCCGAAACTGTAATGTTGAAAAATAAATAATAAACCTGCAAGCAAATATGCTATATAAATTGTAAAAAAGGGCACTATCCAGCAAATTTATTTTCTAATAGAGTAAAGCCTGTTTAAAACGGAATCGTCGGAACATTTTTTTTTATTTTAGATACCCTTCAAAGAAAAATAAAATCCTTAAAATAGAAAAATTCTACTAATTCAAATTTGCCCTATCTAGTTTCGAACCTAGGTCTGTTCGTACAGAAAACCAAGGGGTTAAGCCACTACGCCACAACTGCTACGATCAGTTTCGTAAGTTAACGTTCCAGATCGGAGCGTAAATAGTTTCTGCCTTTTTTTTCCGCGTCGCGTCGGTTTCATTAGCATAATAAAATTAATGATTATTGTTGTCCGAATTCTCGGAAATTTTAATGGATCGTAAATATTACTAAAACCAAACCCTTTTTAAAATTTCATAAAACAATATGCATATTTTAGAGGATAAACCTTTAACCGAAATGTAAATCATCTTTATGAGGCTGAAAGTGACCTGCATTTCGCGGTGTATTTGAAAGAGTTAAAATTCAAATTTATAAAAACCAATTACACCATCGTTTTCAAGAAGGATTCAGCTTTAGAATCATATATTTGACTTGTCAATACCTTTAAAATTGTATCCTGGGGAGGTGTTTTAATAAAGGAAAAAGACGTTTTTCAGAAAAACGATCCTTTTTTAATTTTTTTTTCAAGGGGTTAATTGCGATATATTTTTTAATTGATCGCAGCATTTGAGACGTAAGAGTACAGTCTTTCAGGACATGTCTTCCGTTTTAAACTTTACTAAGCTGTTTGGACGATGTTAGTTAATAAATAATGACAAAATATCACCGAAATATTTTTTTCCGTTCTTCATTTGCGTATCAGCACCTTCAGCGCATGCGTCAGAGATTTTCCCTTCCGAAATGGATTTTTAATCAAAATGAGTGACGGTTGATAATTAATAATTCAGCTGTTAATTAGAATTTTGAAATTCTGAGAGCCAGGTATATCAGGAGAGACTTTGGGCATAGACAGACAGACACACAGAGCGATTTGTTCTTTTATTAGTATAGATGGAAATGCTTTAAGGGTATCGGGAATCACCGACCTCCATGGACATTTTCTTTGCGAATAAGGACTTTTGTTTTTGCCTTTTGGCAACAGTAACTGCATTGTTTTTAGAACGAACGAAGAACGTCTTGAAATGAGATGCGGGTTTTTCCCCATCAAAATAATAAATATAGCATTCGACACTATTTAACTAATTATGTACATATGTAAATAGCTTTTTATGTAAGTTACAGATAATATAAATAATATAAAATCCAAGAAATGTCCTCTTCAATTTAATATATCGTCTCGTGAAATTCACTTGATGCCGAGCCTGTTTTAAATATTCTGAGTTTTGGATTTAACGAAGGCGGCCTACCTTGGATTGGTTAGTGTTTTTTACTAACCTTTATAGTAGATTTGCATGACATAATAAATTGTGTTTACGACAAATGGTTTATGCATATCTGTAAATTTTCAAAAAATGCATTTTTTATCGCATTTTCTTATAAACAAATATTAAAGAATATTCAGATATAATGGCAAATCTATCTGATAACAATTACAAATTTACGCTGCTTTAATTTACTTCTTGTATCATTCATAAGATCATATCATATATAATAAAGCATAATAAATCAGAAGTTGAATCTTTAACCCTTGACCCCCGAGCAGAAGAACAAATTTGTAAAGTTATTTTTTCTAATAAAAAAAGGAAAAAAAAAAGATAAAAATTCTCCAACTTGATGTAAAAAACATTTTTACATATATGAGTATACTCCTTTAGAGCATTAATTATTACTCAATGATTCAAAACTGCACTATTTCTGTCGAATTATATTAATAATAATTCTACTATGGGAGTGAAAATTACAGCTTATTAAATGGTTATATCAGTTCACGGTACTGAGAAGGTTAAACGTGATTATCTCAAAACTATGTTTTTAAAGTTGGTGATCACGATGACTCGAACAAATATCAACCAATCGTCTTTAAATGTTGTCCATTTTTTTAACAACAACATATCTAGATAAGTATCGTTGTTGCTTTTGTGTTCTCTGATTTTTTCAAAATAAAATTTCAAATTATAGATTATAAAAATCAATCTCTTTTCTTTAAAGTGTAATAAACAAAATAGAAAAAGAGTTTTCAAAATATCTTGTTTCATTTTCCTGAAAACAATTCCCCAAAATACAGGGTTTTTTCTACCTTGCAGTAGTTATAACTACTTAACAGAAAATAAATACAAAAAATTTAAAGATAGAAGTCTTAGGATCATGATTCATTATAACGTACTTCTAAAATGTACTGCTAATTAATGAAAGTATAAAATAAATAATTCTTTAACCAAATTATCCATTTTTTTGTTGTTGTTATTTCAACAATTTTACAATAGACGCAAAAATCATTTAATAAAAATATTAATACAAGGAATCTTCAAAGTGTGAAAATTCTGTAAACTAAAGTAATATATTAGAAAACATTGAAAAAAAAAACATAGCATTAGAAATTTTATCACCTTCTAAAAATTTCTACACATGCCACTTTTAAATGCGATTTATCGTGTAAAACATTATCGGACAAATGGCACGTGCAAAAAGCAATATCTAAAATATCTTGAGTATCACAAATATTATTGTAGGAACTGTCTATCCAAAATCTAAAAATCAATCTCAGTATTCCATTGCTCACATTAAATCAAATGTATCTCCAATAACATTCCGTGACAGGGCCGGAAGGCATGATCTAAAATCCTATATCTTCGGATGAAGCATTCCCATGAGCTTAATAGTTAAATATTGAAAGTAAAAGATAGTATATTTAGGTCTGAATCTATTTTCCTATGAACATAAAGTAAAAGGAAAAGAATTTTTTCCATTTCATATTATAAAAAAAAAAAAAAAAAAAAAAAAAAAACTCTTTGGCGATAGAAGTCTTGAGGTAATTTTCCGCTACTTTTCATTTAAAAATGTGGCAAAAAATTTACTAAAAATATAAATGTTGCTTTTCCAAATTTCTATTTCACCTTTTATTTTTTTGTAAGCAGTGTAGAATAAATTTAGAAAAAACAAGTTGGAAATTGCTCGTCAAACGAGGCAAATGAGGTGCGTTCGTACTATAACTAGTTTTATAAATATTTTTTTCACCGTATATTGTACTGAATGTATATTTTAGTGCACATCATAAGTGCATATCAATTTCATTCTGTTCGAAAGGCTGTAATATCATTAAAATACACTTGAAATTATATTTTAGTGCACTTCATAAGTGCATATCAATTTCATTCTGCTCGAAAGGCTGTAACATCATTAAAATACACTTGAAATTATATTTTAGTGCACTTCGTAAGTGCATATCAATTTCATTCTGTTCAAAAGGCTGTAACATCATTAAAATTCACTTGAAATAATTTTTTCCCATTGGCCGTAATGTAACGGAAAAAATTTTGAATGTCCCTGTAATTAAACTATACATCCGATTTTCATAATATTTGAAATGACTCTACAAAATTTTTCAACAATTATATACTTAAAATTTCAGATCATTCGGAAGGCTGTAACATCATTAAAATGCACTTGCAATAATTTTTCCCATTGGCCGTAATGTAACGGAAAAATTTTGAATGTCCCTGTAATTAAACTATACATCCGATTTTCATAAAATTTGAAATGACTCGACAAAATTTTGCAACAATTATATATAAATTTTCAGACCATTTGGTTGGGTAGTTTTTGCTCTGTTATATGCGGACAGACGGACTGAACGACGACTATAGGTGCTACGTATTTATATAATTACGAACGCACCAGAAAAAAATTCTAAATTTTTTTTAATCGTATTTTCTTTGAAGAGAGTGTGATTATTAGGTGATTGACGTAGGTTCTGTTCAACTGCTTATTTTAATTATTTCTAAATGAGATCTCCGTGTCATAGAATGCGTTGAATTACAGCCTTGATCTCATCATAGAACAAAGATCTGCGTCTCGCAACAAATCCATCGACGTTTGTAAAAAAAGAAACATTTTACAAATATTTTTTGTTACATTAATTTTATTAAAAAATATACTAAAACAATCAACATTAAGTACTTTATACAGTTAAAAAGCATTTTTACTTTCTTCTTCCTTTATAAGAAGAAAGGATTGGATTCGTGTAAAACTTTACCTTCCGGTTTTCGACGGATTTATGCGCTATAGAAAATCCTGTACGCAATTTGACTGTTTTTAGAAAATGCCTGTCTGTAAGTCTGTCTGTATGTATGTGACAAAAATTTTGTGGGCGCCTTGTCTCAAGAACTGATGCACGGAATTCAATCAAACTTTAGCTTCACTTAGACCTTGATCTAAATTGGTGGGGATTATTTTTTCTCTTAAATCGCTCAACCACACTGCAAATGGAGGCGTCTTAAATTCAGACACATATGTGACTGAAAAAGTAATTCAGACATTTAAGTGTCTAAATGTGAAATTTCAGACATCATAGATGTCTAAATTTAAGACACATAAGTGTCTTACTATGATCATGTTATAAATGAACGGAGAAAAATGTCTGAATAATAGTGACATGTCTGAAATTAAGACATTTAGAAATTCAGACACTTAAGTGTCTGAATGCGATACAATTGTATCATATGAGTGATGACTGTACGTATAATTGTATTGCAATATGTATATCAGCGCTATCAGAAAATATTTCCGAATGGATGAAAAATATTTAAAATACTCTTTCATCCATTTAATTTAGTATTTATTTATAAATGAAGAAATCATGGGACATCTGAGAAAATTAGAAAAGTTCGCTTACTAAGGTTTGGAGCTAAGTTATTTTTGGCGCAATAAATAATTAATTCCTTTTCACAAAATATAAAGTTTTCCAAAAATTACTTGTTATCATGATCGTATACAGGGAGAATCGCTCACCTAAATACTAAGAGTTATGAGTAGATGGAGAAAGAAACGTACTGAGGAGCAAGATTTTAGAACATACAGTAAAACCTCCCTAAAGCGACCACGTTCGTTCCAATGAAAAGTGATCGCTCCGAGAGGTGGTCTCTTAATGGAGGTCATGTTTAAATCTAGATTTTAGTTTTTGAAAAAAGGTTACAATTAATGTTACTAAAATTTATTTTTCACGTTAGTAAAAGAAACTATAAAAATTTAAGTATCAAAACAAAAGTTAATTATATAAATTAATTACTGCAGAGTTTAAAAAATGAATACATTGACGTTTGCTTTGATTTTACGGTTTTATATTTTATAACTTTTGTTTCCAAGTCTTTTCAAAGCCCAGTCAATAAATGCGTTTTTTTTTTTTTTCTTTTTTGACGGGAACAAATAAAGACGATTTGATTAAATTATGTATTTCTTTGAGAGTTTCCCGACAAAATAGGGCAGGGGAGTTTATCGACCGTCATTCTTAATTTGTCATCAGAGTTCAATTTATTACCTAAAAAGGCACAAAAGGGTTTAAATATTTAAAAGTTACCGGAGTAAAAAAAAAATCTAAACTTAGTTTAGAAGTTTGATGAATAATGCGCACTCCGGAACTATTTTTCTAATAAAATCTTCTTCAAGCGACCAGGAAAAAACGGGATTTGTTTCATTTCCTTCAAAGAAATGGGTCGCTCATGGAGGGAGTTCAACTGGGATGGTCTCTGGAGGTAAAATTAGTATTGAGCCTGTGGGAATAAATTTCGTTCCATGAAAAATATGGTCGTTCAGAGAGGTGGTCGCTTAATGGAGGTGGTCGCAAAGAGAGATTTCACTGTATATGCCTGGGGTCCACAGCCCAGTCCGCTTTTGTAAAATGCAGAATATAAACATGAAGTAGGCTAAACTAAGAATTTATGCCAGAGCTCCTCGTGTAAGACAATTTTTAAGAAATTTAAAAATTAAGAAATATTTATCGTTTAAAAATAAGTTTCTAACGATATTTTTCACAATGGAGAATTGATTTCTTTTTCTCTCTCCTCTCTCTGTCTTTTTTTTTTTTTTTTTTTTTTTGAACTGCCCCTCCTCATTTAAGATAAATTTGATATATATGAACACTAACAGAAGAACAGAATTAAAATCGTCTTCTACGAGAAGTGGGGGGGGGGGGGGGGAGGGGCTCCTCTGGAGAAAAATTCTTAGCAGCATTTTCTCTTAGCGTTTAATTAATATATTGCTATTTGGAAGAGAAAAAAGTATTTTTTAAATAATCAAACGTATAGAAAATATAATTAATTAAATTTCAGGGATGGACAATTGCTCTCTTCATGACCACTGAAAATTCGATATGTTATTTTCTAGTTTTACAATAAAATCTTTATTTAAAGTATGTTTTCTATATGTCTAAAAATAAAAAAAAACTGCAAAAACTATACTCAAATAAATGTAACACATTAAGAAAAACACCTAATAAAGAAAATAAAGCTTTTCTTATTCAATGATTTATTTCTCGCTGATAAAAAGTTCAAATGAGCTCATCAAGCACTTTATAACGGTTTATAAACAGTAGGCTGAGATCAGCGACTGCAGTGGTAATCAAAATGCTGATTTCGCCTATTTCTCTTTGTTCAAAAATGTCCGTTGGCAACTGGCGCGTTAAAACGGTTCTTTCAATGCTTTCAATGAGGTAGTTCCCTGCTTAACAAAGTTGGCCGCAATTTTTTTATGTGTAACATTATTTATATTCCGTGACTGTGATATATACATAGCTGGAACAGTTTTTTGGAATAATTCATTTATGGAATAATATATGCGATTATTATAAAAATGATACGTTGAGTAATGTAATTGTGTCATCCACATAGATGTATATGCAGCTTACAAATACACAGCTTATAAAGTGCATTTTTGGAATTTCAATAATTGTACTTGAGAGATTGGAGAATAAGAAAGTGCAAGTGAAATGTGATTCGAAAAAGCGAATTGAATTAAATTCTGCATTATATTAAATTATATCATTATGAAAAAAATATGTTGAATAATGAAAAAAAAAATGTCTTCGTTATATGCTTTTCAATTATCAGCATTCATCTGAATATTTAGTGAAATATGTAAGAAGAAAGTGTCTATATTTTTGTGTTTCTGTTTATATTACATGGATTTAATCTATTGCATTTAAGCATTCATATCAGAAGAATGCATATCAGCATTCATCTGAATATTTAGTGAAATATGTAAGAAGAAAGTGTCTATATTTTTGTGTTTCTGTTTATATTACATGGATTTACTCTATTGCATTTTAGGAACTACTAAAAAGGTAAGAATGTGATTATTTACAAAAATATAATTTTTATTTGGAAATAGAAATTTTCCTTGAACAATATTAATTATGTAATATTAATTATTTAAATCACTTTTTAAAGAATACATGTGTTTATCATATTTGCATCTTTCTATATAGAATAAATATTTTTCAGTATGACAGTGTTTTTTATTATTTTCGACTAAATTTATTTCATTTTCAGGATTAATTAACTAACTTGCTCGATAATTCTTAAAGTATTCGATTTATAAATAAATGTTTTTCATATAAAATAATATCATCATTGCTTAAATCATTGCTTAAGCATTAAAAGTTATTGCTTGTGTAGATTGACACCCAAATTTGTCAACATTTTTAGTATTATATTTTTGTCAAAAAAAAAAAAAAAAAAAAAAAGCAGTTGCAGCACTATATAGTTTTTGTTGTGGATACAAGCTATTAATCTGACTATAAAAATGTCAGTAAATATTAGCCATTTAATATAATGCCATTTTTTTAATAGTTAATTTTATTAAAAATATTTTTCTATAATAGCTATATAATGATTTACAATAAAATAAGTAAGGAAATGAATCATTATTTACTTTGTTTAATTGCTTAAAATTATATTTAAGTTTTGTACAACTTCAGATATTGAAAAATTTATTAATATTGATTTATTGATTGTTAAAAAGAAATTGCAGATTTAGAACGGAAAAAAGACTTTATTTTCATATTTTACTGCATTTTTCACATAAAATTGGGGGGATTTTTTTTCAACGTTTGTTCATTTTTATAAAAGATACAGAAATAACAATTAAATATATATTTTTAATGCAAAATAAGTTTTGAAATTAGATGTTATTTCTCTTGCATGTTATTAAAAATATATATGTGTTTAACTTTTTAAAGATAGCTTAGTAGCTCTGGTGATTACCATATGCTATATGTAAAAGAAATTGCCTACATGGCAAAATATAATTAAAAAGATCAAGTTATTAAATGATATTGTTATTAATAAACCGTTCCGTTGTAATTTCTAGTTACAGATAATATTAACATGATTTCGTATATGAATTTTTATGTTTAATGACAGATCATTTAATTCTTTTACATTTTCGAAATTAATGTTTTCATGTAACAAAATTAAATTTATGTATAGGAAATGCTATGAACATTTTTGCTTCAAGTGGTGGGCATAAAACTTGAAAAATAATTATAAAAGCATCAGAATCGGAGTTATCGTGAAATTTTTAATGTTTTATAAATACATTTTAAATTGTTCCTTTGTAACGAGAATGCATCCATTTGCGCAAAGCAATTTATTGTACTTATTATATATCATATTGCATACTTTTAGATTAGGATGAAGTTAATGACAAAGGATATATTTATCCAAACATATATTTACATGTTCATATATATATATATATATATATATATATATATTAAGTCATCAATGTGTTTAAATTTTTGTTGCTGTATATGTAGTAGGGGGAAGAGGGGGGGGGTAATGAATGTAAGCCGCTGGTACTGGAAGTTATTAGAACCACATTTCCTATACTGTCAAAAAAAAAAAAAAAAAAAAAAAAAAAAAAAAAAAAACATTTTCTAACTTTTTTAGAATATATTTATAACTGTATATATTAAATAAAACCTCTCAATAGCAGACACCCTAGGACCATAGAATTTGCCCGCTATTTAGAGGTTTTATTTCCATATGTAAAAAAAGTCCAGAGTGTACAAATACCCAGCATACCGAGTACAAATTACACAAAATATGCTTCAATATATTATTAATCTGCTTTTCAATCCACAAATGTTGTGGATTGAAAAAAGTGATCGCTATATAGGTGTCTGCTATTCGAGAATGTCCGTTATTACTGAAGCATACAGTAAAACTTCTATAACCGGTCACTCCCGAATAGCGGACAGCTCTATTTAGAAAAATATAAAGCGGGGTAGTGTTTCTTCTAGAAGCAGGACCTGATTAAAACATGGAAACTAATCCGCGGCCCTGCCCCCTAACCTTCCCATCGATTTTTGTGCCCCCAAATTTGGTATGCAATTTTACGAATTCAATGTTTTTATATATGTTTAGGTTTTTTAGTATTATAACCACATACAAAATTATCATATTAGGATTATAATTTCAGGAGATATTAATAAAAATATGAAAATGCAATTTAACATTAGAAGCTCTAAATTTTGAATGCTTATAATTCAAAAACTTATCATTCAAATGACTAGAAATTTCGTTTCTAGGCATAGTTTGAACCGAAGATTTAAAATATAGTGTCAAAATTGGGTGCATCCATTGAAAAAAAAAAACAAAGTTTGGTCTAATTTTGATATGTAGATGGCCCCTATGCAAATTTTAAATACATCATTTAAAAGTAAACTTTATTTCCAGACGATTGGTACCAGTAACTTTCTTCTATTATTGTTGTCTTCTAGTTGCAGAGTTAGTAGGAGGTGTTTATTTATTTTTTTCATGTTCGGATCTCATATGCTGATAATTTTGTGAAATCTAGTGCTAGATTTTATTTAACACAGAAATAAAAATCCAAAAAATGCTTAAACTAATTGACTGGGAATATCTAATTTAAATAGAAAAAATTGTGCAACAAAGCAGGGATGGAATTCTTTCCGAAGAAGTGAATCATTTTTTATAAATGGGAATAATTTGTTACCATAAAGCAGAGCTGATTGCAGCATGGACAAACTGGGCTTTTTCTATGGGACGTTAGCTTTACGGGCCCACAAATTTGGTATGAAATTTCCATAAAGCTGATATTTTAAATTTGTTTTGATCTTATACTTATTTTAATAAATATTTTGTACTTTTAGAATATGATTAGGTTAAAGAAAAGGATATATTTATCCAAATATGTATTTGATGGCATCGAGCAGTCTTTTTTTTTTTTTTTTTTTTTTTTTTTTTTTTTTTTTTTTTTGTAGCAATATATGAAGGTGGCGGTGGGGGGGGGGGGCGAATAAATACTAGGTCTTTGGACTGGAATTAATTTAATAAACATTTTTGATACCGTAGGGCATATATGAAATCGCATAAATACATATTTAGGTGAATATATTTATATATATTATCCTATTCTAAAACTACAAAATACTGATTACGATCATAATAAAGTCAAAAATGATATAAAATATCAGCTTTATAAAAATTTTGTACCCAATTTGGGGTACCCTAAAATCAGGGGGCAGAGAAGCATCCTAGTTTTACCACGCTGCAATTAGCTCTGCTTTATGGTAACAAATTATTCTCATTTATAAAAAATGATTCAATGTGGTCAAATATGACTTAGAAAGAAAAGTGGTCAAAGATGGCTTCATATTGGCAAAAAAAAGGGCTCAAAGATGGCCGCAATTAAGACACTTGAAATGTCTGAAATTCAGACGCAAGAAGTGTCTAAAAATTTTAAGACACTTTAAAACGTCTGAAAATCGAACACTCCAGTTTCAGTCACTTATGTGTTTGAAATTCAGACGCAAGAAGTGTCTGAAAATTTTCAGACATTTTAAAACGTCTGAAAATTGAACACTACGTTTCAGACACTTAAGTGTCTGAATTTCAGACATTTCAGTTTAGAGTGCAGTGGCACTGATAAGCTACATTTTTTACGATTTCCGCAAAAGCTCTAGCTCAAGAACTGATGCACGGGATTTAATCAAACTTCATATTCTATTAGACTTGACACAAGTTAGTGCTGATTAGGTTATCGTGTAAATAATATCACAGGTGGCGCTACTATGCTGCATCTTTCACGATTTTCGCAATAGCTATATCTCAGAAACTAATGGTCGGAATTTAATTACACTTCATATTCTGTTATACTTTCACATTAATGTATCCTTATTAGGTTTGGTGTATATTTTCCAACAGGTGTCGCTTTTATATTCCCAGGCCCTTTGGGCTGGGAACTTTGGTTGAAAGTATTGGAGAAGGTGGGTGCTAAAATTCAATGATTGCTTGAAAAGTTGCGATGCTTATATCTCCTTTTAAATGCACACAATTCAATGAACCAATAACTTTAGAATCCTCATGATTGTGCATAGATTGCACTGGGGAACACACATTTTGTTGACTTAGATCTGGCACTCGCTTGTGGCTAATTATTGGCATCTAAATCCAAAAATGACCTCAGTTTTGTTCTATCACGTCAACGTTTTAAGCTACAGGATACCGCAAAAATCATATTTAATGTGGATACAAAGGAAAATAAAGAAATTACCAAATATATTATTCATACAGTGGCTGTATATACTTACTATAAGCTACATTGTGTTCATAACCAGTAGTAAAATCCTTTTACAAAACGAAAAAAGTACATATTAAGCTAAATCTTTTCGCTTATAGCTTTTTCTGGGGTGTTCAATTTGTGGACAATCTCGTTTGATGTTTAATCAATAGTCAGCCATCGTATTATTCATCCAATCTACCTTGATATCGTTCTTCTATGAGCTTCAAATCTTGGTGAAATCGCTCATACTGCTCATCACTGACTGCATTAAGATTTTCCGGGAAGTGATCAAGGTGGCTATGCAGAAAATGAAGTTTGATGCTCATGTTGCAACCAAGCATTTTGAAGTTCTCTAAAAATTGCTGGATAATATCAGTTTAATTTTTTACTCGCGTGTTTCCAAGAAAGTCTTTGAGAAGATTTTTCAATGCCAACCAAGCATTATTTTGTAGTTATGTCAATGTTCCGAATAAATGTTCATCTCTAATAAGCTGCCGAATCTGTGGACAGTCAAATACACCTGCCTTTATCTTTTCAAAAGACAGGTTTTGAAATTTCGAAATGATATACTTGAAAGAGTCTCCTTCAGTTGCCAAAGCTTTCACGAACTGCTTCATTAGACCCAGTTCTGTATGCAGAGGTGGAAATATGAGGTTCTTTCTGTTGTACTTTCAAGTGGCTGATGCAAAATATTTGGATCACCAGGATTGAGGTTAGATCTTGGAAAACAATTCGACTGGAAACAATGCTTTTCACCAGCTCTGTTGTCCCACATACATAAAAAACCGGTATACCTGGTATATCTACGTTGCTGGCTAAGGAGAAAGCAGACTACTTTAAGGTCAACACAGATGATCCATTCGTGGATGTGTTATTGCAATAAATCAATGGCTGTCTTTATATCCTCATACTTTTTATAAATAAATTGAATGGCCTATTGAGACTGCTCCAAATAATTTTCCATTCTGAAGTCGCACGCCCTTCAAGCTCCTCGTTGAGCTATAAATGAACAGTCGCAATTCAACTGTGGTATAGGAAGGAATTCCAAACTCCTCTAATAAACCATGTACGTTATGACAATAAACAAATCCACCATCAATTCGAAAGTATTGAAGAAATTCACTTTCTCTTGATCGAAATTAGGATACCATAGCCCCCTTTTAAAGCAAGCTTCTCTCGTGCAGTCTTGATACTATGAATTCTGAAGGTTTTTTCTTCCTATGACTCACGCCTGATTTAGCGTAGAGTGGTCACATTAATATAAGCTGTAGAGAAAAAACTTGACATGATAGAGAAAAACTAATTACAGTTTTGAAATTCGCACGCTTTTGTGACTTAAAAACAGCTGAAAAATCGAAGTCAACAGAAATTGTGTTAAAAAATTTTCCACTGTGTTATCATTTAGTTTTGACACTGTTATAGCGAATTTTGAAGTACAGTAGAGCGCCGCCGATTATCCAGGCCGGTAGAGACCAAGACCGATGCTGTTAATGAAAAATCCGGATAATTAGATTACTTTAAAAAACACCCATGGCAATGTTTTTTAGTGAACTTCCCTTCACACTTTTTCCAGGCTTAGAACTGGCAATTGTGGTAGCGCACATTTTTGCATATTACAACTGGCGTGTTCAGAAGTTATTTTTTAAACTTTTTAAAAATTTATTAATAAATTATCACATGTATATCTACATACACTGTACAATGTACAGTACATACAATAAAGAAGAATATCATTGTGATAGGGAAAACAAATTCTTGATAGTCTTCTGCTGCACAGAGGCCATTCTTTTTTCTGCGTGGGGCTCTCGCATTTAATCCTTCTTAGGTTCTATAAACAGTTGATTTTATACATTGCTTTCTTTGCATTTGTTCGCAATTTTATAATTCCAGGTTTATGAAATGTTTTTTTTAACGGTTAACTTTCGTGTCATCCAGCCAAATGTACTGTACTGTGCCTAAAGAAGTTCCACTTCAAAAATTTTGAAGGTTGGAAAAAAGTATGACTCTTGATCGATTCGGTTAATTGGATAATCCGGTTAATAGGCGTCCAGATAATAGGCGCTCTACTGTATTAACCTGTATGAGACAGAAGAATGTTTTGGGATTGGAACATCCGACTAGTTATTTATAGCAAACCTTTAATTTCTGTAAGAATTAGCATCCATCATAGTCCTGTATTTTAACTTTGCATATTATATTTAGGTTATTAAAGAACTTGAAATATCTTACTGGCGTTAAACACACTGTATATAAAAATACTTGTTGAAATAGGCTAACTGTTACCTGTGTACCTATTTGCATTACGGGAAATTTATACTGCTGTGGATAGTATAAATATTATAAGTAAGGCACATTTTGAGAAACTCATATTTGCAATGCATTTTGGGAACATGGGAATTGAACGAAGGAAGAAATCTTAATTCCAATTCTTTTGCAGCTCCAATTTTCTAAAAAATAGATACATTGTAGTCTATTTGGAACCTCTGTTTATCATATATGGTGCAGTGAAAGAATTTTTAGAATCAGTTCAGTAACCTCAGAGTAGGGTGGTTCAGCCGTCTATGTAAAAAAATAAAGTTTCACTTATATACCAGACCACCCTTCAATTTTTTTAGACTTGTGTATAGTAATATTCTGGCAAAATTTGAACTTCATATTTCAACTGCAAGAGGGTGCTCAACACCCACTAACTTTATAAGTTTGTGTATTTCATTCTAATTTTTCTATATATTTGTTAGAAAAAAATAAATAAAGACCTCCAAAATTAATTTTTAGAAAATAATAAATCAATATAGAAGTAAAAAATATAAATGTAATCATATTTGGCCTTTAGTAATACAAAATTGTATCTAAAATTTATTTTTTCGTTGTTTCTGATGGAAGGCATTTTCTGTTGGCTTCTACGACGTGCAGTAAGAATTGCTTTTCATCTTCATCATTTGTTATGATTTTTATTGAAAATCTCCATTAAGCTTAACCTGCCGTTCTGCACTGTCTTTACTACTTGTAAATTGTGAAGCCATTTTGTTCCCTTGGATAGTCATCATTGTCATTTCATTTTTCGAGAAAATGCTCAACAATGATTTCCTTATATTCATACGAGGTAAGAGTTTTGTTGTTGTTCTTGCTGAAAAGTCTGACAGTTGTACACCATCTAAAAATCTCAAATTCTCATCTTACATAACGCTTCTTAAGGGCTTGCATAGCTGTAAATTGATCTACACCAATTTGTCTTCTTCCATTTAAATTCTGTCAGAAAAGAGAGAAAGTCTTATGAAGTCATAAAGAGTCATATCATGTTATATATACTCAGACATGTGATGTTCCATCACTTTTGTAGCAGAAACCGCAATCTCTTTGTCTGTTGATAGGTAATCTTCAAGAACTTTAACTGTGTTGGAATAATTCATCGTCTGAAGGCTCAGTTTCCGTTACACTATTTAGAAAAATATTGGACGGACAGATGGTAGCTGAAGGTAAACAGACTCTAATGCTTCATTCTTCTTTTACTCTCTGAAGAGAACGTTCATACTTTTTTCGGTAACTCTTTATCTTTTAAACCCATATACATTTTACAATTGGTTCTTTGATTCTGAAGAAAATTAGAATCTTCTTTCATTCTTTATTATTTTCATAACACATTCATGACCAATATCAAAAGAAAAGAGTCCAAGATATCTAACCACTCTTTATCGTTGGGCTGTAGAAAAGGCCTTTGTTTTTATTTAACAAACGCCAATGAGAATGAATGTTTTTTGTTTTTATTAATTACGTATGTGTTTCTTTTGCTTTGTAGGAATTTCAGATCACTGCCATATCTGCATTAATTCTTTAACTGTCAAATGACTAACATATTGTACCAATTTTTATTTTTTTAACTGATAAAGAACACGCTGAATGATTTGTCTTGTCATAGTTAGTTGTCTCAATTTAGTCAATTTTGTCTAATGATCTTTAGACCAATCAGAAAAATTTCATTACCAATGCAAGTTGAAACAGAAGCGATTGAAAATTTTCAGCTTTGAAATTTCTTTAAACAGAAAAGAATGGCTATTTTTCATAAAATTTAAAGTTGTTGATTAATACACAAATTTTGTGATTATTTTATTTCATATTAGGCCTGGTGTTTGTCTTATTAACTGTAACACGAATAATGTTTTCATTCCATAACAGTAGATTAATATTTAAAATAAGTAATGTAACCTAAATATAATTCTTGATACTTATTTAAAAGTAAAAACCCTTGCAATAAATAATTAAATGTATTCTAAATGCTATTTTCATTTGTCACCTTTCACTTAGGAATAGCTATGAGCTAAATGTAAACAACTTCAGTCAGATTTCTACTGGCGGATGCAGAATTTGAAAATCTATAAAATTACTTAAAATAAAAATTATCACGAAAAATTAAATGTTTCACTGACAAATTGTTTTTAATTAGTTGTAAAAAGTGTTGGTAGAATTCTTGTTTTGGTTTAGTGTTGGCTGTAACTTTATCTTGTAAATAATTCTCAGAAATGTTGCTACATATAATAAAATATTTCAGAAATATTTAAATACAAATATATATATATAACAAAACTAAATTTCTTCCAAAAACTTCTGGAAAAAAATTAAATATTTCTGAAGTATAAAATATTGTTGCATTTCCTATGCTTCTGCTAATGTTAAACTGTAGGATCATTGAGCACCCTCTTAGAATTTGAGTAAGAAGCTAAAAATTTACCAGTATTATACTATTGATGAGTCTAAAAAGATTAGGGGGTGGCCTGGACTCTAGCTCAAAAAAAAATTTTTTTGAACAACCCTACCTCAGAGTCTATTTCTTACAAACAAACAATAGTTAATTTTTTAGAGTATAAATATAACTTGAAACAACATAAAAATTAACAGGCCACTAAGTGATATTTTGGAAACATAGTTATAATATATTTAAACGTTATTTTTCTGTGGAGAAAGGCCAAATATACAGTACTTTCGGTCGTAGTTGGCAATGACATTTCTTTATTACTGTTATTTTTATACAATTTAGTAGTTACAGGAACTTGAGCCTTTTCAAATTGCGTTTAGAAAAGAAGTATTTGAAACTGGCAACTGAAAGAATGATTTCTTCACTTATAATTTTTTAATTTTTAATTTTCAAAAAGCATTGCTCGTGCACATATACTTACAGTCTTAGTTATCTTTATATCGCAATTAAAGATTTTTGTTAGCCTCGAACTAACAATGTGCAGTGCAAAATTTGTTATTTCAGTTCAGAAATGGTTTCGAATGCAACGGACTGTAAATTCAATCTTTAACCATTTCACGGACGGTGTCCTTATAAAAGGACACCTAATTTTTATTTCACTTGCACCCAAAATATTAAATTACAATTTTCTTTTTATAAAGTGCTTGAAAATAAGCAAGTTCGTATTTTCTTATAAATTCGTTTATAAATTCCGGTGTCCATCATTACATAAGTTTATAAACATAATTTCTCCGCGCCGGAAAGGATTAATAACCACATGTACTAAAATAAGGTTTTGAAAGGACTGATTATAAGATGTGGAATAACTACTCTTCAACCAATCTGATCTGTGGTAACAAGTAAATCCTCAAACATATGATAGAATACTAGTAATATTCCAATGAACTGGTACCTTATAATTAGTATTTCGCACGTTAATCTGTTATGAATTTGTCCAACTAATTTGTACCCTTCATTAATTCTTACTTCTGAAAAATTATTTTTCTTTCTATATAATCAAATCTGCGATGAGTATGTATATTAAAATCCATGAAAAAAAATTTGAAATGTGAATGTTTTTCTTTCCCCTAAAAATGTGTTTAAATTCTGCAAACACATAAAGCGAAATCTTTTTTTTTTTCCTTCAAGAATTAATAAAATTTTAAATGTTATTTAAAAGAATTTACTTCGAGTTTTTATTCAAGAGCATAGCCCAAAAAATAAATAAATAAATAAATAAATAAAAATAAAAATAAAGAAGCAGGAAGCAGGAATTTGGCCTTTTTCAGATCTCAGTGTCGCCCTCGATGAAAAAAACCATATATAAGTACAGATAGTACAAAACATATTTCAGTTTTAAGACTTAAAATACACGCTTTTATTTTCTATAAAATGACTTCCGCTTAAGAATCCAACATTTACTATCCAGTCTTAAACAACATCTATAGATAAGTATGCATATGACGTCAGTATCGCGGAATAATACACAAACACAGCAAAAAATCGATATCGTCATTCAAGAAAATCGACAAAGAATTGGTTATCTAATGATTGATATGCCTTCAATTGTTTGTAAAATTAATATGGGTACTGAAAAATAAATATAGTTTATGATAGCTCCATGTTTTATCAGAAATCATTCATTTGTAATTTTTCAAAATTCGGAAAATGTTATTACACGCGGATTAATAAAGTGAAATTCTTTCAACTTTTTTCATAGGAATGAAGTAAATTTGGAGAAATCAAGTCACACAAATATTCTTTAAAATAGATTTTTGCATAGAGAAAGTGTTGTATGGTTTATAAAGTAAGTTTGCAATAAACTAAAACCCATTTAATTGATAAATAAAAATGAAATAATACCAAAAACCACCGAGTTTTATAGCAGACGATATTCTTGGCGTAGCACGAATTTTAATTACTTTTTTTCTCAGTTGTTATGAGAAAATGGCAACAATAATATATTGTAATATACTGTTTTCCCTCATAAAGTAAAGAGAAAGAATAGAGATAAAGTGGTGGCAGGAGGTAACGCTAAAAATGCAGCCCTAAAACCCCTACGTTCGGCCCAAACACAATCACGTGCTTTCGCAAAAAAAAGAAAACTTCTGGTAATACAGTTTGCAATTTATAATAAAATGGAATTCTACTTTAGAATGCTTAAATATATGCAAACCATCTTCATTTAGGGGCGGGGGAAATGCACGGGAGATTTCAAAGAATTCGGTCCCTGTTCCACTTGCTTGATTTGTTTGGGGCAAATGAGGGCATTTAAATTTGAGCGATAAAGCGCATCATAATACAAATCGTTTTTACGGCATACTGCATCTTCATCTATTTCTTTTACCCGACTGCCAATAAGGGTTATGTTTCACGCGTATCTGGGTATGTGGATTTCTTTATACCCTCGAAACATCCCAACGGCTGGGTGGATTTTAATGAATGAGGTCTTTATCGATTCGACTTAACCGTCTGATGGTTATAGACTAGGTTTTGTTTGTATAAATTCAAAATGGGGGCCGTAAAATATAAAATGGCGGTAGGGACGAAAAAAAATGTTACGCACCCTATTGAGTGGCCTATCATTATATAGGTCTTTCAAAATGAAGAGGATGTTTCATTGATTATTTTACAGTCAGATGCTCCGTTTACATATTACACAATCTGGAAGTTGTGTATGTAGGATCTCTCGCTTTACTGTAACTCTAACCTTCATAGACATCTATAGGCTTCATCAAAACAGTGTTTATAGATAGGAAATAACAGTTAAACACGACTTAAAAGTCATCAATACAAGTAAACAAAAAAATAGGTAAGTAATATAAAAAATAGTTTCACACTGATGAGAAATAATTAATTAGTTCACTTTTTACACAGTCGGGATTTTTGATTTTTTTAATTTATTTCCATAGTCCTACTTTACACATCCTTTACTTTTTACAGAAATGGAGTATTTCAGTTGCCACAATTACAGAAATCGGATTAAAATCTTAATATCTCAAAAATAAATTGAAATGCAGTTTTCAAACAAATTACATTTAAAAATAATTTTTTCCCTATACAAAAGTATAAAAATTAAAA
Source organism: Maratus speciosus (assembly GCA_963932465.1). Classification (NCBI taxonomy): domain Eukaryota; kingdom Metazoa; phylum Arthropoda; class Arachnida; order Araneae; family Salticidae; genus Maratus; species Maratus speciosus. The sequence goes on from OZ010786.1 coordinate 525,589,634, forward strand.
ATGTGCGATGCATAGAAGTTTAAAAAATCTGAGTATATTATCAGTATTTAACCTTACGTTTTAAGGAGGGCTTATGATTAGGTGTAACGTACACGTTTAATGACAACACTTTAATTGTTGTATGAAAGAAATAGCATCGGTGGCTGATAAAAAGCCGTAGAACTAAGCATTGAGTTTTTAATTACTTAAAACAAAAATTCAGCCATTATGCATTAGTTCAAATCTGAGAATTTCATTCTCAAAAATGTTTTTTTACTTTATCTTATTTTATTAAAACAAGATTAAACTGTCTTTCTCGAAAAGAGCAAAAAAAATAACAAATGCTGATAAAATATTATTAAAGATTTTATATTTAAACAAGTGTAAAAAATGTGAAATTATGTATGTCTTTATTTTAATAATCATTTTCGATTTATAGAGAGAAAACATCCTCAGCTAGAAATAATTTCTAATTAAAAAATAAGACAGATGTAACGTTTCAGAAAATGAGAAGTTAATTAAAATTAAGACTGTTATAATTTTTATTAAATAAGTCCACGGATGTTTAATTACTTTTGCACTGCGGCATTTAAATTTCATTTTACCGTTCAAACTAATGATTTCAAATGTTCGGATATTTTGTAAAGTAGATATCAGATATGTGGTTTCGGATATTTTTGCCTTTAGCTGAAATACTTATATGCATAAGAGAATATTGTAATTATCTAGCTCATTAATTATATTTAAAACAAGTAATATAAAAATTTTGTTTTTAAAGCCAATTCCTACTTAGGTCATCAAAGAAATATTTAATATAATCCCTTAAGCTAATATTAGTTTTTGTTGCATTAAAATATCTCAATTTTTTGATTTTCTATAAGCAAGTAGGTTTACAATGGAAGTCTATGGGAATTTGGCGAAATATTAGAGATATCGCAAATTTGGCGACAAAATTGGCGGTATTTGGCGACAGAAAAGGGTCCCCCCTATGGTAACCCCCTTATATATATGAAGATGCATTAAATGCTGTTCAATAATCAATGGCCGCCATTTTGTCTCCCATGTAAAACTAAAATTAATTAATTAAAATTTAATTAATGGATTAAAATTTGAAAAAACTGTATTAACATCAGTTGTCATCTTGTACAAGTTTTAAAAAATTTATTTTAACTTGATAGGATGAATAATAAGTATTTTATTAACGATTGAAAATTTGAACAAGATATATAAATAAATAAATAAATAAATATAGGGAAAGTGTGAACAAATAGTAGGAATTGAATAACATTTTTTAATTTAAAGGAAATACTTTGAATAAATAGTTTCCTTTATAATACGGACATTTTTACATTATTTGGATGTCATACCGTAAGCCTCTACACGATGGTACAGATGGGGCATTTTCACAATCTTTTGACTTTTATCTCCCTGAATAATATTTTTCATTTTAATACATAGTCTTGTGTTTTTATTTTTATTTCATATACTGTGGAACATCCCATTGCATGACAGCATAACAATATTAACGAGATAAATAAATTTTGGACGATGTTGATGGTTCAAATACCAGGAAAACACCTATACCGTCCCGTGTCTCTGATACTGATTTTTAAGTTTGGAGCTGTCTGTATAAAATTGTTTCAATAAAAATAATTCGATGTAATTTTTTCCAAAACTGGAACTGTATTTTTATATAAATATGTAGCAAAAAATTAACCTACACACATTTTTAGGGTTGCTATTATTTTTTAAACTCTGTCCCTGGGTTTTTGATTCCTTACCGTCCCTCTTCTAAAATTATACAGAAAATGATTTCAGATGCAGGCACAGAATTTGTTTCAAGATTTTTCTCATGCAAAAGTATGCTTGAGAAAGAATGTCTAAAATTCTTTGACAGGAAATTTACTGCAGAATTTAAATCAGCATTTAAATATCAATTTGAAGCATCGTGGCTTTATTGGTAGTCTTACCGTCTCCAAGGTTTATTCCTGCCCTTTTCGAGGTAAATTAATTTTTTTAAAATTTAATCCAATGTAAATAACTGTTTCTAAAAATCAATGAACTTTGTGGCTACCACTTAGTCTTAACGAGATTTGCCTAAAATAAGTGGTAATTTTCCTTACCTTACATCCTTACCGTCCCTTTTTTCCCATTTCGTCCCTTTTTTCCTATACCGTCACCTTTTTTAACTTACCGTCCCTTCTTTAACACCCCTTTAAGACAATATTACTATACCAAAATTTTGTACTAAAAATACTGTATTGTTATTATTTCTTATTTGAATGTCCTGTGGGTACTATGCAAATTCATTATAAGTAAAAATATAGAAGAAAATAAAAAGTTTTAATGGTAAAATGGTAAGGAAAATTAAACCCGCAAGTTTAACATAAACCTCAGTTAAATAAAAAAATTTTCGCTGCTGACCATTTTTTTCATTATTTTGAATTATTAAGGTATTCGTCTATCAGATTAAAATGTTATTTTAGCAAGTTTAATTTTACCAGATTTTTATTCCCGAAAGTCAAAAGATTGTGAGAATACCCCAGATATAGATGTCTCACTCTTATTGTTTTGTTAATTCCATTAGCACTCCTATTACAGAGTGATTTAATGTTACAAAAAAAGGAGCAATTCATTATATGGCTATTTTTAATAACATACAATTCGAACAACTGAAAATTTCTGATGCGTAATTTTGATTGCGTTTTGCACAATAGACTGAAAGAAAAGCTTGTCTTTAGAACCAAAGAACTTCTTTTAGCAAATCCTGTTCTGGAAAATATGATAATGTCAGTTTGTCTCTTTCAGCTCTCAGATTGTCATTTTGAATTTTATTTACCGGGTGAACCAAAAGTTCGTTAAAACTTTAAAAACTCATAAAAAAGGAAGAAATTAGGATAAAGGAGTGCGGTTGGCAGGAAAGGGCTCAGAAGGTAGTCGTATTTTTTTAGCAGAAAAAAATAGTTAAAAAATCACATGTCGAGGGCGCTGACGACCCGAAGCACAATGAACAGGTACTATGACACAGCCTGGTTGTGTCATAGAAGGTTCTGTAGGTCATGTTGAACATTCGTCATTGTAAGAACAAATGTGTAGAGCGTATTATTGTCAGTATATAATGTACCGTAATGGTCTATTTCTTATAGAGGCAGAATATATTTCAAAAAATGGTCAAAGTGCGCATTTCGAACCGAATTTTCAAAAGCGATTGTGTTGGAAACGAAAAATATTTTCCTACTGAGAAAATAATTGTTTATAAATCGAGTTCTAATTAATTGAAGGAAAAATTAAAAAACAGGTAGCTTATAAATCTCTTCGAAAATCACGCCAGCAAGTTTCACGTTTTTAATACTTTCCAACACAGTTCCAACAAAGAAAAGTGTTTATGCATTCTGTTTGTCTGTCCGTCATTCCACGCTCTAACTCCGGTAAATATACTCGGATTTTCATGCAATTGATAAAGGTTATTTAAGGTCACCAAAGCATGTTTGGTATTGTATATGAAGTACGTATGATTAATAGTTAATTTACAGGGGCACTCAAAAATATTTCATTACATTGTGGTATACGGGGAAAAATCGTTTGCAGAGTACTTTAATGACATGGCGCTATTTCAAATGTACTGAAAGTGATATAAATCACTGAATATCACTACGATCACGTTAGAACAGGTCATCCATAGCATTTTTTATTCATTTAACGGGACACGCAAAATAAATTGGTTACAGATTTTACTGTAACCGTCTGTTTACGGTGTTACAGTCTGTTACGTCTTTAACAATCCATACATGTTTATTTAGCTTTCTAATGTTTTGAAAACATGATGTTTGTATCTACATTAAAGCTTTAATTTTATTGATATTTATAATACATTACATGTAAAAATACTCTTACGTTCCCAGATATTCGGTGATAAAATGTTAGCCACTTAAATTATATCCTGCTTTGCCATATATTTGCAAAAATTTTAAAATTATTTGAAACTTTATGTATTAAATTTTATTAAATGTAAAAGCAAGAATACTTTTTAGATTAATAGTATTTTAACTATAATACCCTTTAAGTATTATGTGTAGTAAGTAGCTATGTAACCCTTAAGTATTTAAAAATGACAATAATGAAGGCATGTATATTCTATTGAATTAAAAATCCTTAAATATTATAATCACATTCTCTTACCCAACGGAAAATTCACTAATGCAAAAAGTATCATTTTTTAAGAATTAATTTTTAAACATTTGAATGTCTGAAAATATTTCCATGCATTTAACCCTTAAATGACGGGTTTTGCTTTTCGGCAACATACCCAATTTAGGATTCTAAAATAATATTAGAATTATATTGAAGCTATAATGCCTAATTTTGCCAATAAAATACATTCTGAAAATATTATTAAATCGATTTTCAACATGTAGATGGCAACACTTGTGCTGTTTAAGAATAAAGATAGATTTATTTTTTCAATTGTTGCTACTTGTTCTTTTTGTTTTGTTTGGAAGCTTGCGAAATGCCCTATTTTGTTTTGCAGTGAGCAAGTAAAATTTATTTCTTATTATAGTTCCTAAAATTCTTGTGTGTTTAATATTATAGAATTTTATCAAGGAAAATTATTTTTTCAATTAAAGACCAGTATTGCCGATTAGTAACAAACTGTTTTTGAGCCGTAAACCATACTTAAAACAAAATATGATTTTTTTTAGTATTTTTCCCATGATTTATTTAAAAAAGGAAAGCCGAAAAACATTATTACAGTGACTTTTGAAAAATCAGGCATTTAAGGGTTAATAATTAATCATTTCTAAAACTTTCAACTTATTATATTCCTGTTATTCATCTTAACTACTTTTTGTTTTTTCTATAATGAAATTTTTTTTTTATTTTATTTTAAAAAGATGTCATAATTTTGCCACAAAACAAATTTTTCTTTCCACTTTCAGTCCCATTAATTTAAAATATTTTCATGTTTTTTATATTTTTTATTTATACTGCTTTTTTACTTTATAACACTTTTTTATTGTGAATTTTATTCCAAAAGGCTTTCACCTAAAATGCACTTAAAGTATTTTAACTTTTATTCGCAAAGAACTCAAAATAGTTTTTCTGTCATAAAAAGTTTAAGACTTATGAAAATCCTTTTACACCTTTTCGAAATGCATTTAATTAAATTTATACTATTATTCTTACTTATTCTTTCTTTTTTCTTATTTTCTTGACAATCCCAGTTATTTAACATTTTGTAGTTTTTATTTAGAAAATTTTGTTTTTCTTGTATATTTGTTTTAGCATTTTATTTTCACCTTTTTTCCCTTTATTTGTTGCAAATTCAATTATATTTTAATACGTTTTTACCAAAAACATACTTAACATTCTTTCGTTATAATTTCAAAAGAAATTAAAATAATTTTTGCTATCAAAAAATTTACTATAAAATCATTTTTTAGAAATATTTTAATTAAAGCTTTATGTTTTGACCGACACATAAAAAAATTACCTACAAGTAAAGAAGTTCGTAAATATAAAAAAATAAGCATTATAAGTAAAATACAATAGCAGTTAACCGCCTTTAGAAATGAGTACTCAAATACTGATTATATCTAAAACAAAAACTGCAAAAAACAAATTACGGTAGCATAATTTCTTTCAAACATAAAAAATATTTCTTTATCTGAATATATTGCACCATAAATCAATATATCATTTTTAAATGCAAGACAAAAATGGCATTATTTATATTTTTCTAGTAAATCAAATTACAACTGTGTATTTGTTGATAGGAACACAGTATAGTTTTGTAACACCTGCCTCAGTGTTGTAGTTGTACCAAAATCTAAAGGGTATATGATATAGGTAGAGGGTATACGTTAGAGAGTATACGCTATAGATTTACATGAGAAACAGATTATTCGAAATTAAAAAAAAAAAAAAATCCGTGGGCGTACGACGTACATTATCACCATATCTTTGACCTACCTAGAAAAATGATAAAAAGTAATGTAACTAAATGTCCAAATTTTTAGGAGTCTCAATTCATGTTTAAAGAGACGTTTATTAAAAACGTCTAAAAATTATTATAGTAAATTTTTAGACGTTTATTAAAAAAACTTATTGAGTTCTATTTAGTTTATAAATTTAAGAAGTTTAAAGTAAGGTAAATTTTAAAAAATTACTCGCATAGGTAACTCTGACGCGAGCAGAGTTAAACGCAGAGTAAAGTATTACCAGCTGAGTAAATATCCATACAACTTGTACCTTTTTATAATTTTATTTAAAATACAAAGCATATAGGGGAAAGTAGGGTAATGACGCTCAGCGGGTAATCCTGCTCACTCAAGTATCTCTAAATAAAATAGAATTGAAAACGTGCGATCGGTACCGGCAAGAAGCGACCTTCATCGTAAGTTCCAAGTAAGGATATAGTAACCGTCTGAAGGAAATTTTTTTTATGTCCTCACGTTATTAGTTTGCAGTTGTTTTGTTATAAAATTCTACAAGATCTAACTTGAAAGTAAGTGTATAGTGTATATTCTTATTTTCAAATGTTAATTCACTGATTATGTCTACAAAATATATACATTTAGCTGTACATTCATGCTTTTATTTATTTTTGTAGTGCGTTGTTACGCAAATATAATGCATTAAAATCCAACATGGCTATGAAGGGTAATGGCGCTCACGTGGAAATCGAAGAGCAGTTTTCCGCTTGTTTTCCAATGCTATTTTTTTTTAACTCAAATTTCTTGATTGATTCAGTGCATTTTTTAAAAATGGTAAAATTCCCCTTGTTCTTGCCTTAATTAATACGTCATTAAACAAGGAAAAATTTACGATTTAAAACAAGTGGTGACTGTAAGAAAAAACCCTAATTTAAACAAAGTGCTGGCAACACTGGCAACACTGTCCAGAAGTGCTACAGTATGAAAACCACGAACAAAAGCTTAGTTCTGCAACCCTTTCCGGCATGGTGGATCGTAGTTTCGCTGCACAATATGTGGAAAGTTATCGCATAAAGCCTGCTGTTGTGTGAATAGCCCACGCAACTACATATGTGACTTTCCTCGTACTTAAATGTTGTATTCAAATGTTGAGCGCCATTACCCTACCATGTCGGGAATTACCGCTCAACTCATGGTTAATTAGATAAAACGATAAAAAAAAACTAAAACTTTTATGCAAATTAGGTGATTGCAAACTGTTCCTTATGGTTTGGGCTTATACGGTATTAATAAAATGTTGTTGTTTTTTGTGTAAATTTGACTAGCTATTCATGTTTTCCCTGAAATGATCGGCATTACCCCACTTTCCCCTACCTTTTCTTAAGGGTCTAAACTTAAAAACTTATATATAAGGGTAACATGACAAAAAAAAAGTTATAATCTAGGAGAGTAATGACATGTTGCGTCAGACAGTAGAAAACTTCAGGGCATACAAAAAGAAAAAGCAATTGATATATATCTTGACCAACATAATATTTAAATACAATATCCGTTAAAATAATCCGTTAAAATCCGGTAATAAATCCGTTTATCCACAATGCAACGCCACGCATTTCTCGAAACGTTTGGGTAATGCAGGTTAGCCATAAGTGGAGTCTCCGCAAAATTCGAGGTGATCGTAAAACTGAGAGAAAGTACCGGCAATACGTGGTCACATAGGATTATGCTCGCAACTCAGGTAAAGTATTAGCAACATGGGCAAATTAACTTGAAGTCATTTCAACTTGTAAAACCTGTCTTTTAAAAATGCAATAAATTTTTAAAAAATGTAAGATTTGGAATATTTTTTAAATTTGGTCACTTTTTAAAAAGCTGTACTTTACATATTTCAAAAATTAAGTGAAAATATTTCTCATGATATGCTAGTAGTTTTGTATTTCATTCATGTTAATTTCTGAATTCTTTTTGCCAGTTCTTTATTTGAATAACTATTGCACAATAAAATAATTTAAAATTTAAAATTAAATTATCGTTCTACATGTGTGTTTCAACTTTATATTTTATTTACTAATTAGAAAAGAACATACTACCAATTAGCTTATTATCACAAACTTATTGTCAGTAATTTTTATCACTGCACGCAAAATTGCAATCTTTACAAACATTCTTAATCATAAATTTATACAGCCAGTCTTCAGAGACGCTTTTGAAAATCAAAATTAAAGTGTACCACATTTTTTTTTTTTTTTTTTTACATTTCCAAAATATGATATAATAAATTTCATCCTTCATAATAACTTATTTTTACATTCAATAAGGTTTATACGAAATCGTACAGTAATTATTGAACTTTTTGCAGTTTTTTATGCGACTTTTAGTTTTTTTCAATTAGCATCGAAAATGCAATTTTTATTTTATCTGACAGTAAAACACCTGTTTTTTATTAGAAATCACAGACGATGGAATTTTCTAATTTTCACTAAATAGCGATAACTACGAAAACTATTCGAGGTATTGACCTCAAATTTGACATGCATACGTAGAAAACTTTTTTGTAAATTTAAAAACAAACTGATCAGTATTTTTTTTTAAATTTTTTGCGAAAAACAGAGGAGACAATTAAAAAATGAACTAGACAGGGGTCGGCATTCATTAAAAACTGAGCTAAAAATATAACTTCTTCCGGACGTTCCCTCCATTTACTTCCGAAAATAAAGAAAATAATTGCAATTTTTTCTAATGAGCGAAGATTGAAATAACTAATTAATTAAGATATAGATTTGAAAATCGTTAAGCATATATGTAAAACTCAAATGTGAGAAGAGAGAGAGGGGGGACATATTGACAATGGATCGAATTAATAAAGCAAACTGAATCCCTGTAAGCCTTAAATTATAAAAAAACTTCCATCTTTATATATATATATATATATATATATATATATATATATATATATATATATATATATAAATTCTTTAGTATTGGTGCCCTTTCTCCATTTATTTTATCCCACATTCTGCATTACAGATAAGATCCTGGCCCGGTGGTTCCCGCTCCCGAGACCTTAGAAGGTTCTGTGCAGTATGCCTTATTTGTCCCCCCCCCCCCCTCTCTAGTTATGTCACGCTATGAATGCATAACTGCAAAGTTGAGTCTTGAACTTCTCTTACTGGGCCTCTACCGCTATATTTTTAATGGGACCTTTTTTAAGCATTTTTCCACTGTTTTCGGTGCATTGCTTTAAATGTTATACTTTAATTATTTCTCTAAGTGCTAAGTACTAGGGCTTTTAACGTTTTCATCTTAGGCCTCTGCTCTCAACCGTCTAAACTAAAACTAAAATCTCTGTGGCTATACAATTCAAAAAGGATCTGGGCCGACAGTGCCCATCTCTGTTTTCTTGACCCTGGGCCCCGAGGTGCTATGCAGCATGCCATCTCAACCGTCTGTTGGCCCTTTTAGACACCTACTATAACTGCCTTAAAAATGTTCCGATTCACTAGCTTTTTTTTCTAACTTCTTAAGTACTCCAACTACTGTATGAATTAGAAAAAAATTCTCAGATCTCGGCTAGAAATATTTTTTAATAATAATACTTGTTCCCTAAGTGTGGCTTCTTTAAAAATCATTCAATTATCTTGCAATTTTCTTTAACATAGTTCTAGGGTCCTCTGGTTATTTTATAAACTACAAAAAAAATTCCTTTAGATTTTCAGCTACAACCTTTTTCGAATATTAATCTTCTTTTTCCGCTTCAATATACATTTACATACTTCAAATATTACGCAAGGAGTTAAGAGTCTCCCCACAAGTGTTTCTCCTCCATCGTTCATTCAACTTATCTTACGAACCAGCTACTTTTTTGCTTTATGAAAATTTATCTTAGGCTTCAATTACCATCGTTTTCAATCGTGAACGACATATTATTTTCTCTGTACTGAAAGCCTAATTTCAACAGGATTCGATTTATTCAACTTAGTTTACGCTTCACCTACTTTCTGCATTATGAAAATTTATCTTACAAGGGAACCACTTTTGGTGCAGCTCGCACCTAGAATATTGAGACCTGGTGCATTTTAAATCCCTATATTACGAAGTTTGAGAATCGACAAAATTTTTCTGTTAAAATAATATTTCTTGATTTTACAGCGGCATAACTTTCTGAAAATGCAATTTTCCAGAGCACTTATCGGTTTATTAACATTGAAGTTTTTTAAAGAAAAGCATTTAAAAATAAAAATTAGTTAATAATAAGTGTAAAATATTGAAAAATTCGTTCAAGAACCCACGAATTTGATTTTGAAAAATTGAAACATTATATTCACATTTTTAGCGGAGAAAAAGTTGGCCTTTTTTTTTTTAAGAGCACTCCGGTAACCATAGCCAAATTCATAGCTGTTTGTCTTGTGTGAGTAGTGGTTTGGACATCAGTAGAAATTGTAATGTCCGACCTAATTAGCCACAATAATTTTTCTAAATTGTGTAAAAATATGAATTTACTTTATGATTACTTTAACCAAAGCACCATTTAATACAGCAACATTTCATTTTAAACATTCGAAACTTTATTGCATTCGATTTGAAAAGAAAATAGTTTGCTTGCTTTGTATTGCACTAAAAAATAGGTTTCAATGATCTTGAAAGCTTTTGTAGAAACATATCTACTATTTATATATTTACCTTCTGCATAGGAGAAAAAAGAAAAAAAAAACATAATTCTTATTTTTATGGTATCAATTATCAAACAAATCGCAATCTGATATAATTCTAATCTGTACTATACGTTTACTCCCCCCGATAAAGCGGACGGAAAAATTATAGCGCCATATTTGGCGACTCAACTCACTTTAGCGTAAAATAAACAAATAAAAAAGTAATAATAAAAAATTAAAAGCATAAAATGTGATTTTATTAGTATAATAAATTAAAAGCATATAAATTTTAGCTACAATTGTAATTGAAATTTTATCGGTTCTCTAACTTTTATGTATAGGGCTACAAAATGTGTCAAATCTCGATGCTAGGTGCAAACAGCTCCAAAAAAGGTTCCCTTGTTAGACGCCAGTATCATCATTCTCGAACAATAACGCCGCATTCTTATCTCGGGTTCTATGGACCTTATTTCAACTAAAATTGTTTGTTTCACCTTAGCTTACGATTTTTTTCAGGTGTTCCGGCGCATGCAGAGCACAACAGCTACACGGTGAAACGTAGGCATTGAGGGCCCGTGTCGGAGTTTCGTTAGGAAAATATTTTCTTTTTCTTTTTCTTTTTTTTTTTTTTTTGTTATATTAAAAGACCCAACGCAAAAACAACAAAAAAGCGATAAGAAGATGTATTTCTTCTAAAACTAGGTAGTAATATTTTTAGATATTTTTTTTTCACGGATTGTAAAACCGTATGTTTCTAACTGATAAAAAATTCAAAGAGTTCGGACAACAGAAACAATTTTTTTTAAAAATGTGTTACCATCTTACATGATAAAAAACAAGTAAATGTCTTCTAACGAGCGCTTTTACGACAAAAAACAAACATTTTTTTTCGCGAATGATTCATTTAAAAATACAAATTTGCAGAAAATCGGTTTAGTTAGCCGTACAAACTTGAGGTTTGTTTAAGGGCCCAGAAACGCTGATAAAAAACGGGTTAAAGATAAATCATGCAAATTTGGGGTTTATACAGGGTGGTCCAGAACTTCGTGTACAAACTCAGAGGGGAGGTAGATAACAACTTTAGGAACCATTATTACATGGGAAAGCATGGGCAAAAACGTTACCCTCACGTGATAAAGAGACACAAAGACACAGTAAAGCTACAACGCAGAAAGCAGTGTAAAACTCTTTATTACACAGAAAAGAGAGTGCAATGTACGACTTACAAGCATCACAGGAGCTGTTCGAAATTCCGTCCATTAGCATGGATGCATGCATAATGTATATGGGAACTTGAACAGCGAACATTTTCGAAGATTCCGGTTGTTGCGTTGATGGTATAGCCGCAACGATGGAGATTCTTGCCTCAAAGCGCATTTCAGAATTTTCGAGCGTGTCGTACACAATACTCCTCATGGCACCCCAGAGAAATTAATAAGGAACAGATAAAGCAGGATATATTGTGGGGGAGGGGAGGGGATGCGACGGGACCGGTACGGCCAATACAATTATTTCCAAATGTCCGGTCCAAATGGCTACTTACGCCCTTTGCGCAATGAGATAGCGCCCCATCATCTTGAAAGCACATTCCACGTCAAACATGCGCGGTGACATAGTTAAACATTTACAGAAGAACATCCTGAATGAAAATGAGATGCAATCGTCCTGTCAAAGTGATAAGATATGCGGCCCTGCTTAACTGTCCGCCACGGTACACGTCTACACATTAGCAGTAAAGCCTTGTTGTGCGGTTCGTGTTCGCGTTTTGTGCAAGTTGTTGTCAGTGTTATTCATGTTGATCGCGCAAAGACGGCGGACGGCGTGTACAATGAGGAAGCCATGTGTGATGATCCTGAGAGCTCGTATACAACGTCACCTGTAGATTTACGTACATGCTTTCTTATGTTATTATGGTTTCTAACGATGTTTTCAACCCCCTTTCCATGTTTGTACAGGGAGTTCTGAGATACCGTATAATTTTATTCCCTGTATAAGTCCCGGTCAACGACATGCGGCTCTTCTAGTTTCACTATAATTATGTACGGTGCATAATGATTTATCAATAATGATAAAATTTAAAACCTTTATTTAAATTATTTTGTGATTTTATAAAAGCATCTCAAAAGGAACATAAACGTACTTCAATGAGAATTTTAAATTTGAGATGTACCTTTTCTAAACAGTTAAAAAGAAAAAATATATATATATATATTCGAAAACATGTGAAAGCAGGAAATAGTTGTAACGGAATCCTACTTTATAAAAACTAGCAGAACTACTCGGCTTCGCCCGTGTCAATTATAAGGAGCCTTCCAGGTAAAATAAATTAAAACGAAGTAATACGGCAATCACAATAACTGAAACTTGTGCATTCATTCCCATCCACTAATCGTTAAAAAGGCAATCAGAAAATATGACGTTATTGTCTCGCAACCATAGTAAAATCCCTGCGCTTTAATAACAGAATGCGCGTTATCTTTGCCGGATGTAAGAGAAAAATGTGTGATTTTCCTCACAATACGAAAAAAAAAAATCCACCAAATCGCGCAGCATTTAGTGAAATTCTCGTTTTCATGGTATATATAAAGTACAAACACTATGTCAGTGCCCATAAATTGTGCCCCATAAATTGTAACTCATAAATTGAGCCTTTACTGCAATTTTTCTAACTTCTAAACATCGCACAATTTCATTTTTTACAATGTCGAATAGAAAAAAGTTCTTTCAAATGAAATTTGTTTCAAAATTGTATCTCAATTTTCTGATTTTAATGGATTTTAAAGTAATTTTCAGCATGGATATTTTTAAAGGTGCGTTCAACCCGATTACGAAAAATGAACCCGTTTACTCTTAATGCAATAGTATAAAGAAAAGGCATGTCTCTGAGTAACCTGGTATCATATTTTCTGTGGCAACAACCTAACACAGTAATTAATTTCCCTTTTACTGCAATTTAACCTCTAAACCTCGCACATTCGATTGTTTCAACGTCTTATAGAAAACAAAAGTACTTTCAGTAAGATTTGTTTGTAATGTTTATCTCAATTTACAGATTTTTTTTATGGATTTTAAAGTAATTTTAATGCATGCATATTTTTTAAATATGCTTGCAACCCAATTACAAAATATTAACTCAATTGTTCAAAAACATTGTAACTAATTTAGAATATGTTTGTTTACGTGTAATATTCAATAACTAAATCGGCAAACGAAATTAAAACGCCAAAAATCCTTCTATATATAAAAAAAAGTTTTGATTTGGAAATGGACCAATGAGAATCTGCGTAGATATTCCGGGTAGATCGGCATCCAATTTGAATGCTTAAGCATGGCCTTTCATCGTTAATATTAAAAAAACTGTTGCATACAAAAATATGAAAATCGGTGGTATTATAGAGAAATGTTTGATAAACACGCTGATGCAGACAGTTTTCAAATCGAAGAATTATTTTAAGACATATTTAATGCTAAAGTTGGACAAAATCGTTCCATTAAAAAAGTTTTATTGGAGCAAAAACTATACATGAGAATTTAATCATTTTTAGATCATTTTATACGTTATAAGTTCCCGGTGTGCAGATTGTATTTATTTGTCTTATTTGACTCATTATTTGAGGTTTTATTTCAATTTTAAATTCAAATTTTCAGCATTTCGAGAGATATTTTTTACAAATTTTAGAAAATGTTATTAATTTAAACTGTTGCCAGTTGTATAAATAGCGCAAACAATAAAGTTTACTTCAAATTAAAAATTTATTTACACGTGACTATTAAAACAGAAAAAAAAAAAACTTTAAAATTAGAATGAAATGATTACATGTTAAAAGCAGGAAAATTATGTCATAAGAACCATGTTTACACTTGAATTTTAAAAGAGAAACAAAATCTTAAAATTAAAAAAATCATTATGCGTTAAAACTTGTAATTTGAGGAAATTACGTCATATTTAAAATGACATAAAATGTAGCAAAACAATTTAAATTGAAAAATATATTTGCGCCAGATATTTTGAAATAATCTTTTCAAATATTATCGTGAATTCGAAGACAGCGCAAATAATATTTCCTTCTAACAACAAAAGTATTTTCACGTGAATATTAATAAGAGAAATAAATCTTTGGTGTAAATTACGTCAGATTTGAAACGATACATTTAAAATGAATTATTTAAAAGAACTATCTTATAACGCTGTTAAAAAATACCGGGAGACAATGACACTGTTTACTTAATTCATTTTACATTAGCTTATTTTCAAATGTTTAGCTAATTTTTTTAATTAAATACGAAAACAGCAATTGTATCTCTTAACAGCAAAAGATTTGGTCTCAAAAATCCCCAATCCAAGGAAAACGAATGGAAACCCGTTTATAGAGAGATCGCTACTGTTTTTTTTTTTTTTTTTTTTTTTGTTTTTTTTTGTTTTTTTTTTTTAATTCAGTATTTTTAAAGCCGATCAAATTAGCGTGCTTTTTGGATTTCGGTGTGCCTGAACGGGGTTGGCGAGCGTAGCTCGTAGGGGGCAGAGCCCCCTAGTAACATAAAATAAAACACGAACTTAACAGATTATGGCTGTAGTATACAATCGAAGAAGTAAACAAAATATAGGAGCCATTTATTTACGGTGAGACTACACGTTGAAAAGATTTGATGGAATGTGAGGTCATATCTAGCCTTTTTTTTTCTTGTTCCTAAATTCTTTTCATGAAATTTGACTGTTTGTATTAAAGTAGATATTTTAATTTTAAAAAACAATTAAATTAATGTGCTACGTCATTTTACCGCTCTTATAGTTGAAGTTTTTTTATATATATAAATAATGTGCGTTTTCTGTTTAGAATGACGTCAATTTAAAAAATGGAAAAATGTGGCAACGCGTTATCGTTATTTTTTTCACATTATTGTGTCATTTTTAGGGTGTGGCAACAGGAAAGAAACGATTTAATTAGAAAATTAAAAAGATATATTTCTATAATGTTAAATTACGGAACATGGTAGAAAAAAGGGATAAATAGTGTTCTGATGATTTTTTAAAGTAGACAGTGCTCTTTTCCAGGTTCTAAAGCCTATGTAAATGAAGTTTCGTGCAAATAGGTCAAAAATTGAAGATTTGTATAAAGGACATACACATAGAGAATGGCTTTTATATACACTACTCAAAACAATTAAAGGATATTTGAAGTTTTATATAAAATAAAGATATAAACGAATTTTTTTTTGCCGAAAATAGAAGAAGTGAATCACAAATGCAAATTTTTCTGGTTTTCAAACTGTGGAGTATGCAAATTTTGAGTTCGACGTCAAAAACGTCGCTTCAGCGGCAGCGAATGAAATTTGACTTTCAACTGGATAAAAGAGAATGAAGAAAAGGATGATCGGCATTCAGTGATTGCTTTGTTTCGATGAGTACGATGTCTCAGCGAAGTCATTTGACAGATTCAGAAGCTTTGAGAATTGTTGGTAGGTTAGAAGGGGGCCAAACTCAAGCCGAAGTAGCGCAAGCCATTGGAGTGTCACAAAGTGTCATTTCCAGGATCTGGAACCGTTTTTTGGAGAGTGGATGTGCAGGCTGAAGACCAGGGCAAGGTCGTAGACGGGCAACAACGCCCAATGAAGATCGGTATTTAGCGTTAACAGCTCGGAGACACCGAACCATGAACGCTACTCTTCTCCAACAACACCTTCGCTCGGCTACAGGCACCACGATTTCAACTCAGACTGTCCGAAACCGGCTCCATACTGTAGGTCTGTATGCTCGCCGACCGATGGTATGTGTTAGATTAACATCAAGGCATCGTCGCGACCGCAGGGAGTGGGCAACCGAGCATGTCAACTGGAGGAGAAATGAATGGAGCAATATTCAGTTTTCTGACGAGTCCCGTTTTTCTGTGCATCCGGATAATAGGCGTATTTTCATCTGGAGGGGCCGTGGCAGTAGGAATAATTCTGCGTTCGTGTACGAAAGTGTCAGATTTGGCGGTGGAGGAGTGTTTGTGTATGGTGGCATCTCCATTGACGGGCGCACTGACCTCTACATCATTCGAGATGGAGCTCTGACTGGTCGCCGATATAGGGATGAGATCCTCAGACCTATTGTAGTCCCTTACGCTGCAGCAATCGAAGATAACTTCATTTTAATGGACGATAACTGCAGGCCACATCGTGCAAACCTGGTGGAGGATTCCCTTTTCGAGGAAGGAATCGTTCGAATGGAATGGCCAGCGTGTTCTCCAGACATGAATCCAATTGAGCACGTTTGGGACGCTCTAGGAAGACGAGTTTCTGGCCGCCAACAACCCCCACAAACTCTCCAAGAACTGGAAAGAGCTCTTCTGGAAGAGTGGGGCAGAATACCCCAACTCGTCATTAATAGCCTCATTGAGTCCATGCCTCAAAGGTGTTTAACGTTGCTGGCCGCCCGTGGAAACCATACCCCCTACTGAAAATGATTTTCTTTGAAGAAAACAACTTTTCTTATTCTTTTTTTCTCATATGCACAAATTGTGTTTTTTTTTCCTTTAGTACACAAATGCGCAATAAAATGCATTTTTTTCTGCCAAACATGTGTAATTTATTCTCATATAACCTACTATGTCTGTCGACCATGTATCAATCAGCTAAACAGTTTACCAGATACAAAATCCACCTAAAACTGCAATATCATTTAATTTTTTTGAGCAGTGTATATAGATATTCACGATTATGGCAAAATAAATACAATCCGAGTACTGTAAATCGTGCTAGATGTAAACATAAGGTATCGAGGAAAACCCGTATTATAATTTTTTTATTAGTAAGTACATCATTTGTTTATATTCTATTGAAATATTTCGTCTGGATCAAAAACAGTTTCCGTTTAAGGCAACATTATGTTAAAAAGAAGTTCGCTTCGCTTTGAAATATGTTATTCGGAAGTCTAGAAAGGTAATTCTAAGAATATATCGTGGACAGGCTAGCATGTATTACTTATAAATTCTTATTTATTTAATTATTTTAAACTTAACTTTTATTTATATATTTTATCGCGCAGCGGATTTTTACGCAATTTTTTTATTATTTTAAAATTAGGCATAGAGTAAAAATATTATTTCTACAGAACATGTTATTTATTGTTTTTAAGCTAATTTATAAAATGACGAATCTTAGAAAAATTGTTACACACACCATCCAAATTTTAGGTTTTTATATTAACCAGGCGTTCCAACCTCTGCTGCATGGGTTACAGATGATATTGCCTTGTTACAAATCATAGGTAAAAATCCTTTTTTTAAAACTCTATTAAATTATTTATACAATATTTTTAATACGTGAATTACCACATTAATTACGTATTTCACGTTATTCCAACTATACGTTATACGTTAATTCAAGTTACACGTATTAAAAATAAAAATATTCAATAATTTCGAGCATAATTTCACTGCTGAAAATTAATTGAAAAATTAATTAAAATCATATATATTATTTGCACTCAATAAAAACCTTTAGATTAACGACGGACCAATGTAAAACGTATCTTTATATGAAACACATCAATTATGCAATCAAATAAATTTTTGAAATTTCTAAAAAGCTGTACTTTTATGCTAGCTTTATGTCCGGAATTAATACCCCAAGAAATCTCCAAAGATTTCGCTTTTTCACATCAGACTATTTCAGTACTTTAGCACATAGATTAATTACACATATCTTCTATTTCTATTTTATTTCTTTTGCTTTATTTTTAGTTAATTATTGATGAAGTTCTAGTTTCTTTATAGAATATTACTTGGAAACAAGTGCTGAACTATTTATATTTTTTTGCCTGCAAACGGGTTACTCCTTCGTAACCAGGCTGCAAGCGATAGAGATAGATATTTATAAAGTCATGCTTGAAAATTATTTTAAAAACCATCAAAAAAGTATTGTAATACAGTTTAATATAGTAAATTGCAAAACAGTTTTCATACAAATTGTATTTAAAAGAACATATTTTCTATTCGACAGTGTAAAAATTGAAATTGTGATATATTTGAAGTTACGAAAATTGCAGTAAATGGTCAATTTGTTGGTTAGTTCTTGCCACTGTCGATGTGTGGTCACGGATATATGTTTGCTTTATAATATAGAATATTTACTAAATGCGAAGCAAAACATAACGTCGATTTTAAAAGGGTAATGTGTACCAACATTTATTTACATTCAACATTATATCGTATATAATTTTTCAATATCTTATTTTCTATCAGTTGAATTTAACAGATAAGAAAGCATAAAATTGTTAAGGATTTAATCTGACTCATCTCTTCCTCTCAAGTCAAATTTAACTAAACTAAGATAATAAGAGGAAAAAACAATACGCGCTAATCTCAGGTAAATCTTTACAATGTCCTTTTATTACATAATCGATTCACTTACATTATGTTATTCTATCGATATCC
Organism: Maratus speciosus; assembly: GCA_963932465.1. NCBI lineage: Eukaryota > Metazoa > Arthropoda > Arachnida > Araneae > Salticidae > Maratus > Maratus speciosus. The sequence goes on from OZ010786.1 coordinate 525,608,615, forward strand.
TTTAGACACATAAAACCCCTTTGCGCTGCATTATATTGGAATCTTGTTATTGTTTCTAAATCGCATTATGGTATAATCAATACTTTTATGTATTTTAGGGATATTTCTGAGTAGTAATGGGAAAAAATATTAATAATATCTTGGGGTTCGATGAACGATATTTGGTTAGAAGATTCTAACAAGAGATTGTACAAATTTTTATGAAAATTGTATAAAAGGAAATTGTTTCACTTAACATCTAAATCGTAATTATTTTAAAAGCAAAAGTTTTGAATACATGATTGCGTTAAATGAATGTAAAATTTAATGTATGCATATTTTTGTATGTTATCCGTCAGTGTTTTTAAAAATGATTATTAAAAGGAGAAAAAGTTTCTTTAACTTCTTTATAGTTTTTTTAGAAGATTACAATTTAATTGAGTTCTTGATTTTATTTTACTTTTTTCAACGTTATTAGATCTGTTCTATAAATATAAAGTTTATCGCAGAGTTTAATTTGAGCCTTTGAAGTTTCATTTCAATCAAAAGTAAATATGTCAGGACTATTTGTGGTTCAATTATAGTTCATCTTATTAATCCGCAAATTTTTTGATTCTATCGTAATAATGCCGGTATTAAGGTTACGTGGGGCAGCTGTGCCATGATTTTACAATGACTCTGGAGATGCAAGCAATTCAGCTACAAAAGGCTAATATTAATTTGAATTAAAGTCTGAACTTTTGTAAATGTGCTCATTTAGGTTCCCTCTATCAGACAGAAATGTTCAAAATTACATTTTAATATCTTTATAAAAAAAACAACAAAAAAAAATACAAACATATATTTTATTTTTTTTCCTCATGGGTCCAGTTGCTCCATAAAAATAGGGCAAGTGCAATAGAAAGATCTGTGTCCCACGCGATTTTTTTTTTTTAATATTTGGTATCTGGTCCTGTTTGAAAAAGTGTAAACAACTAAAATAAAATTTATACCAGGCAGATTGTGTACATTACATACCAACTAAAGGGGTTGTAAGGGAAACCTTTACTATCAATGTGTCTAAAAAAAGCATTAAAAGGGAAAATATCAGATTTATTTATACAAAAAACGTAAAAATTAAGTAAGTACTTATCTATTTTAGTATAGGTAATAAGTATCCATGTGTTAAAGTATCCATGTAAAAGTTACATGGGTATTTTAAGGAAAAAATAACAAGCTAAATCGATGAACAAACGACTACGTAAGTACTTAAGTATCTCATTCTCTTGTTTATTTACCACAATGGAAGTTCGATATGTCCAATAAACCTGTGGAGAATGTAACCATATTTTTATATCGAACAACACTATTTTTCATTCGTTTCGATAATTTTCTAATAATCTCACTTTGCCTTATGTACGCCTTTTCATCTGTATCGTAAAATTTCGAGCTATAGCTATCACACTTAAGAAATTTGGTTTAATACCCCCAACATGCTTTTTTTAATTTTATGTAATTTTAATAAGGTATTATGTAATTTTCTTTATTGCAAATTAAACAAGTTGGAAATTGCTCGTCAAACGTGGCAAATGAGGTGCGTTCGTACTATAACTAGTTTTAAAATTATTTTTTGCACCCCATATTGTACTGAATGTATAATTTTTTGCACTTCATAACGTGCATAGTCTGATACATCATTAAAATGCACTTCCAATAATTTTTTCGGAACACTTTTGAATGTCCCTGTAATTAAACTATACATCCGATTTTCCTAAAATTTGAAATAGCTCAACAAAATTTTGCAACAATTATGTCTTTAAAATTTCAGACCATTCGGAAGGCTGTAATATCATTAAAATGCACTTGCAATAATTTTTCCCATTGGCCGTAATGTAAAGAAAAACTTTTGGCTGTCCCTGTAATTAAACTATACATCCGATTTTCCTAAAATTTGAAATGGCTCGACAAAATTTTGCAACAATTATATCTTTAAATTTTCAGATCATTCGGAAGGCTCTAATACCATTAAAATCCACTTGCAATAATTTTTCCCATTGGCCGTAATGTAAAGAAAAACTTTTGACTGTCCCTGTAATTAAACTATACGTCCGATTTTCCTAAAATTTGAAATGGCTCGACAAAATTTTGCAACAATTATATCTTTAAAATTTCAGATCATTCGGAAGGCTCTAATATCATTAAAATCCACTTGCAATAATTTTTCCCATTGGCCGTAATGTAAAGAAAAACTTTTCACTGTCCCTGTAATTAAACTATACATCCGATTTTCATAAAATTTGAAATGGCTCGACAAAATTTTGCATCAATCACATATTTGAAATTTCAGACTATTCGGTTGGGTAGTTTTTGCTCTGTTACATGCGGACAGACGGACGGACTGAACGACGACTATAGGTGCTACGTATTTATATAATTACGAACGCACCTAAAAACAATGAAAAATTAATTTCCCGTAGTAAGATAAATTCAAAAAGATAATTATAACTGTTGGGGTAACTGGATCCCATATGGTCCAGTTACCCCTTATAAATGTCCCCATTTTTGAAAACATTATGGGGTAACTCGAACACCTGTCTTACATTTGAAACATGAAGTAAATATGTATAGATACCTAATATTATTAACGTATTTATGTATCCAATCTTTAAATAAAAACACTGTTTAATAAAATTACTTACCGTATTTTAATAAAAAACCGAGAAAGTTCAACCAAATGGACGTTGTTTTTAAAAAAAGAAACCGAAATTTTCGGCAACCTATCACAGCAAAGGCACAGTTATGATTAAATTGACACACGTTATTTTAAGAAGTAGAGATATGGGTGCAATGTTGATAAAAGCTAAAACTTAAAAAACATCAACGGTTTTTTATAAAATATCCTATGGCCCAGTTACCTCGTGGGTCCAGTTACGACAGCTTACCTTTTAATTTTTTTAAATATACATGTAAAGCTAGACGATTTATGCCACAATTTACCTACCGATTTAACAATTAAAATAAAAAACCAAATATTTTATAGCTTAATGTGTATCAATTTGAAACGCTTTTTTATTGATATATATATATATATATATATATATATATATAAGGGGCATTTCAAGATGCTTGCTATTGCATATGGCGTGCATAATATTTATCGTTCATTTACAGTGCCACACAAAAGAATTCTTTTACAGTACTCTCTATGAAAACTAACTGCTGGAAGTGTGTCTACCGTTGTGGTAAGCGTTGTTAAATTTAATTTTTTTGCATATTCCTCAGTGTGAATAAATACTACCCATTGTAGACAGGGCTGCACAAGACATCCGAAGCACATTTTCGTTTGTTAATGAAATTTGTAAAGGGGTATATTCAATATTCCTGTTATACTATTTGAACTTTCAAACAGTGTAACAGGAATAAAATACACCAAAAGCGATTATCCTCATAGACCATAATATAAAGAAATACGTGTCCATGTAAATGAATGATGAATTCTATGCATACCATATTCTATAGCAAGCATCTTGTAGTGCACTTCAGAAATATTTATAAATTATTGAGATATTTGTTTGAACTTGCGAAAAATAATTAAAAACCACCGCAGACGATTTTTCCATATGCGCCGTAATGTAACGGAATGCCTTTGAATGATTCTGTAAACTACTATTAATGCTACACACTTCATTTTAAAGACCAAACATGCCATAGTAAATTCCATTAACATATAGCAATTTAATGACAGCCCGACTATATTTACGCAAATTAGAGCACAGGTAGACAGATGGACAGACACAGAGAAACAAAATTCATAAACACTTTGCAATTACGTTGGAAAGTGTTAAAAAAGCAGTAAAAATACAGGAATTATATTGGGGCCTAATCTCGATCATGTCGATATGTTTGTAATTATTTTCATTAAAGTAGAAAAAGATCCATTAAACACAAACATGTTAGTGATATCAAAAGATACATTATACATATATGTTACCGGCCAAACCCGATTTCAGGCCAAACTAGTTAATCCTAACACACTGAAGATAAACTAGTTTTTATAGGCAAAACTAGTTCATCCTAATGCACTTGGAATAAACTAGCTTTTCCACGGCCAAACTACTTTGGCCTAACAAATATAGGATGAGCTAGTTTGGCCTGCTATTCACTAGTCTGAACTAGTTTAGCTTAGACGAATCTGTTTTATCCTAGGCCATTTGAATCTGGTGTAGGGTAGACCGGGGCACGTTTACGCGTTTTCTTTTCTATGAATTTTCTAATTTTTATGTTTTAACTTAGGAAATTTTAGACATTCTGGTTTTATAAAGCAGTTAATAAAGTCAAAATTTGTGTATTCAGTTGTTGCCCTATTTGTGTTTTTAACCGTAAAAAAACAAAATTTAAGTCCAAGTTTACGCATCAAGTGGGGCACGTTTACGCCTATTATAAGTGATACCAAGGAGTGAATAAGTGAAATAAATAGTTAATCAAACTGAAGTGTTTTATTTATAACTTAAAACACGGTTTAAAAATTAAAAAAAATTAAAGAGAATTAATCAAAGAACATTTTACAGGCTAAACTGAAAACATACGGCTTATTGCTAATTAAAAATAGAAACTATTTAGTCATCTTCATCATCAGTGTTATAGTTTTTACAAACAAAAAATAAAGTATTTCCTATTCAAGGCTGGAGTAGCACAGTTGAAGTTTATTCGAACAGAGCGAAAAATGTCCAGACCAGGGATCGAACCTGGATACTTGGCGTGTCGTGCCAATGCCTTACCTGTTAGGCTATCCGGACCGATACATGGCTGACATAATTCACTCTTATTAGTTGGACTCTTTATTCACTCACTATTATTCACTCTTATTAGTTAAAGTATTTCCTTTTGCACACTTGTCACCATCATCACCACTTGGGACCATCTTTTTCATCTAAGGCATTGAACCCAGTCTTTTCATTTTTTGGATTGGTTGTATGATTTGAAACAATAAATAGACACACTGTTTTCACCTTCGTCATCAGATTCATTCATTATATTCTTTTTTTTCCAGAGTGCACCAACTTTTCCCTTTTGCAGTTTTTGGTTTCATACTTTTTCCTTTGCTGTCTTCTTATTTTGCTTCCATAGAAACTAGTAAATTTTAACATTATTTCTGCTTTTTTGTTTTGTTGTGCCATCATCTTTTATTTTTCACTTCTAACTGCTCTTATCTGATAGCCTCTTTAACCGGAGTATCAGTTGGGATTGCGAACTGTCTCTTTTTCTTCCCTTTCTTGGTGCCAAACCTTGGTCCTGCCTTTTCAAATGGTCTCAGTTGTTCCGGTGTTGGGTAGTCCACATGTGACGAAGTGGAAGGCCTACTGGGAGAAATACTTGGAGGATCGATGGGCATATAAGCCTCAGAGACCTCTGCTGCAGCGCCAGAGGCGTTAGTAGGCGTATTAGTTGAGTGCGATGTTGGTTCTGTTCTGACAGTCACGAACGATGTCATGAAATCAGCCTCAGAAAATATCAGTGGGTTTAGTGGTTGAATCTCTGTCACTATAAATTCAGCCATTACGTCTGCTATAACAGACGAATCTGTTACTCAATTAAACAACAATAATGGCAAATAACGAAAATGAGAGAATAGAAGAAAATGGTGAAGGAGGGTTCATTCAATTATCCAACAGACTACAGAAAATTGAGGAGTTGGTGACGCGAAAACTGGAGTACTCTAGTGGGGGCTGTCAAGGAGTGAAATGCGGTGATGGCACAAAAACGGGCGTTCCCCCTGCTTTGCCGAACTCTAATTCTGCAATATTAATTAGAACAACCGCTAAACACATAAGGATTCCAAAACTCAAAGCATTACTTAACGAACACTTTAATAAAGTGAAGGAAGTTCCAATAATATACTGCAGAAATGCCAGAAATCCAGATACAATAATTATACAATCTAATACAGATGACAATACAGAACATTTGTTAAAAATGATAGAAAACACTCCTGACATTACAAAGTTAACAGAAATCACATATAAGTTGACTAATTACAAAAGAGTAATAATCACCGGTATTCCATCCTCAGTACCTACAAATGAAATAATATCATATCTTGAAGAAAATTTATCTGATAAAAACATCACCTTATTGAAAATTCTAAAGAGGGATAATTCTACACTACATCACATCATATTGCAATTAGAAACAAAAGCATCACAAGAACTATTAGAAAAAAAATTTATACAGGTGGGTCTCAACAAGTGCTATATTCGTTCTTTTCGCCCAATAATTAGATGCGGCAATTGCCAGCTGTATGGACATCAGACATCTTACTGCAGGAGACAGCCAATTTGCGCCAAATGTTCGAGAGGTCACTGCACTTCGGAGTGCCCTTTTGCGGGAGTTCCCTCGCAATATAGATGCACAAATTGTTTCCACTTACCTAATTATAGGAAACATTCAGCGGATTCCACTGCGTGTCCGGTTTATCAATCACACTTGGCAAATAGAAGATGTGTTCAGTAGGACCATATGGCCATATTGTCAAATATTAAATAACTCAAAAGAATTTGTAATAGTGCATAATATTAATTATTGTTCGCATATTGTACCTTAATACTAAATTTTCAGTGTAGATTTAAAAATAATTTTTGCATCATGTATCTTACATAATATCTCAAACACAGTATCATCGTACTGTAAATTTGTAGGTAATTATTATCTACAATTACTTATACTTTCATAATAGTGCATAATATTAATTATTGTTCGCATCTTGTACCTTAATACTTATTTTTAGTATATAGTTAAAAATAATTTTGCATCATATATCTTAAAAATAGCTTTAAGTGTTGCAAATATCACATCTGTACATGGTAAAATTGATGTTATGATTTAAATTATGTGTGAATCCCGAAAATAATATAAAAGTGTTGCAAATATGTAGGTAATTGTGTTAAAAAAAAAAAAAAAAAAAGGTTTAATATCAAATTCTAAAAACTATGCATATTTATATGTTATAATAATGAATATTTCTCTCAAATGTAATTATAGGGGTCATCTGTAAATATTTATTGCAAACACTGTCAATAATTGTCATATATCTAACATTGTTATTTCTCCTAAACTGTTAAAAAAAAAAAAAAAAAAAAAAAAATTCAAGGAGTTTCGCAGGTAGTAAAACTTTTCCCTGCCCTGGGCTTGGGGGTTACACCTAACCATAAGCCAAAAGCGGGTTCCCAGGGTGGGTGCTTACTTACTTACTTACTCAATTAAACATTAAATGATGATTTGTAAAACTAAATAGCCTGAAAAAACTAAAAGTTTTTGAGACAGTACGGAGCAAAAAAACTTCAGGGGCACGCTTACGCAGTAAAAACGTGCGTAAAAGTACCCCGAAGTCAATACGTAAACGTTCGCCGCCGCTATGTTTGGATTTATTTCTAACGTGCAACGAAAATTAATAACATTTCTTTTCATACAAATACAATACTCAAAAAAGTATAAAATTCTACTAACATTCATATATTTTACTAAATGTAAATTTCGAACTGGGCGAAAAATGTCCAAACCAGGATTCGAACCAGGAATCTTCTGGCTGATGTCGCCCGGGCTCTACCATCTGAGCTATCCTGGACGAGTCTGGTGGAACTTTCTCACCCAGCTAACCTTAATGATTATAGCATTGTGGCATCAAAAACATAAATTTAAGTGACACTCTGAGATAAATACATAGCTGTGACTACAACAAAACAATAGTTTGGCAGTATTGTTTTGACATGTTGCCCTTGCCATATATCAGCTTGTAGTAAAATCTCCAACCTGAAATTTCTTGTGCATAACACTACTATACCATACTGTCAGAAACCAGATCTTCAACTTTTTATCACGTGCCACAGCAGAGATATCAAAGCCTCAAAAGTGCGATTTTCGACTTTTTGAAATATTTGGGATTTTTTTTAGCGAAGAGAAAGCAAGTCCCAAATCTGGAACTTGGCGTGTGAGTACAAGTACTTTCGGCCTATTTGTGAAATAAAGTATGGTATGTTCATAGTTTTCCTTGCTTGAAAAATTTCCTTTTGTAAACGGACAAATTTTGGAAAAAAACTGAAATTTTATGCTTAAGTTTCACCAATAAGGATTTGTTTTCGGAAACTACTCCATTACCAAATTTCTAGCCCAATGTACTATGTACAAATTGCATTAATCTGCACTTGAATTGGAGAAATAAACGATGAATTATTTACAATTCCGTAAACCCTTCTTGTGAGAAAATTTCTGCAGACGATGAAACAAAGATGGCCGCCATGCACAAACAAATAATAAAATTAAATTAATAGCCATTTTGAACTTCCATCATGTTATGGTTGTTGTACAAAAAATTCAGATTTTTAAAAAAATGTTCAAGCAACGAATAAATGATTTTCTGGACCACTTGAAATGGATTGACCCAGAGCATTATGAGCTTTAAAAAAATATTTCACTACTTATACATAACGCATTCCATTAAAATTAGTCACATTACTTTAAAATTTCACGTTATGTTATATTTTTACTCAAATAATAAATTTATTTAAAAAATAAGTGAAATTTATTTATTTGCGATTAAAGGTTAATAGGAAGCTGGAACTAATAGAATTTCAATTTAATTTAATTACAATTAGGTTGAATAGTAAATAACATGTTTTAGTTTTGTAGAGAAGACTAGGGAACTGTGGACCGCTTTTGCAGTTTTAACTTTTTTAAACTTTAACGGAAAGATCAATCTATCTGAAAATATTCTTGAAAGTATTCTTGTATACTCCCTAAACCTTGTATATGTCTCAAAATTATTTCAGAATGTAGTTTAAAATGAATTTTTCAAAATAAAATTATTTGTATACACCTATAAAGTTGACCAGGGTGCCCCAGGGGCGGGGCACAGTGGACCGCTATTAAGTACTATCTGAAATACAATATAAATCAGTTTTTCATCAAACTAATAGTTTATTTCTTCTTTAACTCCAAAAAAAAAAATACATAATACAAATTTGCAACTAACTTTTTCAAACAAAAGACAAACATACACAGGCACACAAAAAATATAGTTGTTTTGAAAATAATAATAGATTAAGATACAGGAAGGATTTCAAATAAGATAAAGTTATTACTTCAGTTTAAAAAAATCCGCGCACATTAAAATTTGCAAATGAAATTCAAAACTACTTATGAGTAGGAATGAGCCTTGAATTCTCCTGAAAGATTTTTGTTTCTGATAACAACATTATAATATCACTGACATAAATAACAGATTCATCTACAGTTTCTGAAAAAATAAAGTTATTTCCATTCGTTTAGCGTATCATGAACATTACTTGAATATCAGATCATCAAGTGTTTAATTTGTGACTAGAAAAGTACTAGATTACCAACGTTCCGAACTTCCATCAGTAAAAAAGAAAAGAAATTTGTGAGTTATTCATGACAGTAGTTTTTCATCAATACTGGGTTAATATAAGATGAAAATATCTATTAAAATTTACTGATGAAAGTTAGTAAATAAATAGTTGTTAGTAAATTAGCTCTTTTGTAATCACAAGTTTCATATTTGATGACCTAATAGAATTGTCATAAATTTAGCTACACTTACGTTTTTCAAAGGCAGTAAATATAAACAAAGTATTTCTTATTATGTTAAATAAATTTTCATTTTTCTTTGTTTGCTTTTTTTTACAGTCGAATAACTATTTTAAAAGAATATTTCTTTATAGAGAATGAGCAATTATTAAATATTTTCAAATTTCTGTATTACTGGAGCACAGTGGATTGTGGACCATTTGACCCGGGTAGTTTGTGGTCGACTGTGCCCTAAGCTGCAGTTAAATAAATAATCATATTAAGAATCTTTAAAGCTTTCTTTTAAGGACTGACACTGCGAATATTTTTTAATTCTATCTCACACCTATTTATTCGCCTATTCGCTATCTATTTTAAAACAAAAATTTTTTCACATACGTTATAAGAACATCTGCAAGAAAAATATAGTACAAAATTTATTTTCTTAAAATAATGGTATATAAAAAATAGTCGCCTGTGGCAGTCCTGCATATTGATTTTAAAATTAAATAAACACAATTATCTTACTTTAAAAATAAGCTTTTTTATCTTATATATCTATAACCTTTAATTATTAAAAATCAAAAAGTATGATGAGGAAAATTTTGACTTTTAGAAGCCCAAAACAACCAGTAACGATAAGATGGTACACTGTGAGCTAACCATGTTCTCAAAAGGCTCTAAATAACCATAATATACTGCTGTCTGTTCTGTAAGAAGAAAAGCTTAACTTTAAAAATATATAAAATATTATGGAGTGGTCCAGTGTGTCCCTTGATCCAATATGCCCCGGTCTCCACTGTTGTAATTAAATCAATCGCAGTTAAGATACTTGCAATAAATTAAGTGGAAGTTGAAGAGCGCATTTAAGTGAATTACGATAACATTTTAATGACGTTACATATTTAACGTCAGCATATTCAATAAAAATCCCACCCACTCCCATCTCCCAGCACTAAAAATTTAAAATCTTTAAAATTTAAGTTCCATTTTTTAAATGCCCTATTTATTTTATTTTGCCCTAGTTGTTTTATATTTTACTTTGATATACTAATACATAATTAATCAATCCTCTAAATTCTTCACCCACCTCAAATTTACGATAACCTGTCGAGCCTCGAAATGTCATCAGGGAAACCTGTTCAACAGGGAATAATGCCCCTCGAAAGATAAACTAAGGGGGGGATGAATGGCCCCGCCCGTTTCCCCTCTTTATATTTAACCAACGAGCCTCCAAATGTCATCAGGGAAGCGCCTTATCGAAATAAACCGGTATATCAAATTTGAAGCAAATCGGATGGAAAACCCATTTATCTAAATTAAGTGGGTATTAGCACCCCATTCCCCACTTTAGACTTAAACAATGAACCTCAAATCTAATCAGGAAAGCGCCTTATCAGAATTAACCGGTATACCAAATTTGAAGAAAATCTGATAATTCTACATGGAAAATCTATTTATCTAAGTTAAGGGAGGATTTCTCTCCTTTATACTTAACCAGAGAAACTCCAAAACAAGCTCTCAGGCTTTGATAGCCTGTGAGTTAAAAAACAGTTTTACTTAAATTTTGCTACACTATTTCCTGCCAGGGGACGATGTAAAAGCAAGATTAAATTGTTACCTAAATTTAACTTGCAGTATTTATTTAGCATTAACCTCAGTCATTTTCAGGTCACTAAAAAAGGCCACCCTTTCCATTATTTTCTTCTTCTTCTTCCTATACTCATAACACGAATTTTAAAGTGTAAAATATTTCCATTTTTAGGTGCGTTCGTAATTATATAAATACGTAGCACCTATAGTCGTCGTTCAGTCCGTCCGTCTGTCCGTCTGTCCGCATGTAATAGAGGAAAAACTACCCAACCGAATGGTCTGAAATTTCAAATATATGATTGTTGCAAAATTTTGTCGAGCCATTTCAAATTTTATGAAAATCGGATGTATAGTTTAATTACAGGGACAGTCAAAATTTTTCTTTACATTACGGCCAATGGGAAAAATTATTGCAAGTGCATTTTAATGATATTACAGCCTTCCGAATGGTCTGAAATTTTAAAGATATAATTGTTGCAAAATTTTGTTGAGCTATTTCAAATTTTAGGAAAATCAGATGTATAGTTTAATTACAGGGACAGTCAAAAGTGTTCCGAAAAAATTATTGGAAGTGCATTTTAATGATGTATCAGACTATGCACTTTATGAAGTGCAAAAAATTATACATTCAGTACAATATGGGGTGCAAAAAATAATTATAAAACTAGTTATAGTACGAACGCACCTCATTTGCCACGTTTGACGAGCAATTTCCAACTTGTTGAAATTTACTTAAATCCTTGAAGTTATTTTGAAGGAAAAAATGTATCATTTAAATCGCCTTTGAAATGCTCACTGCCTGGCGACAACATTGATCTTCGACGATAGGTGAGAGAAATGGCACCCTTTTCTCTCTTTTGCCAACTTGCCAAGCTGGTGCCCAAAAACAAAACGTGAATGTTCCTGAAAAAGCTCATGGAGCGATCGTTAACACTAGGCCAAATTGAATTGGCCTAGGATAAACTAGATTGGCCTAGGCTAAATTAGTTCAAGCTAGTGAATAGCAGGTCAAGATTGCTAATCCTATGTGCATTAGGCCAAACTAGTTTGGCCTAGGAAAAACTAGTTTATCCTAAGTGACTTAGGTTAAACTAGTTTAGCCTGAAATAGAGTTTTACCGGTAACACTTACATACTAAATAACTCATTTAAATCTTTTCTAATGTGCCATTCAAAAATATCAGAGATGCGTGGCTTATAATCAGTTACAAACTTTGTAGAAATAAAATTAACCCATATTGGACCGCACCGATTAAATATTTTTGAAAGTTTTTAAAACTTCAATTATATCATTAATATGGTGTAATTAAGTAGATACTAGCAAAATTAAAAAAAAAAGTTTTAATTTTTTTAAGTAACTAGCTGTCCTATAAACAGGACATATTAGTAGGACACATAGTAAGGACATATAAAATGCATACATAAACTCATTTTACGAGCAAATATTTTATTTTACTTTAAAAATACTGTTTATGCTGTACAAAAATACTCTATGATTTCTCCAATAAAAATATAATAATAACGGTAAAATTCTAGATTATAAAATCACAATTTTAAAAGGATTTTTTAAATAGATTTTTCTCAATTAAATTGTAATTGGTTACTTGTTTTTTTGTTTATATGTTATACTTTTATGTATTTTAAAGACATCATAACAAAATGCATCCAGAAAATCCTTACCAATTTTATTTTTAAAAATGTTTTATTAGCTGTTCCATTTATAAGACAGCGGTCCAATATGGGTTAAAGACAAATTCCATTTCGTTCAGTTTAAAGAAGTGAAGATTAACGAAATTTACACATAAACCACTTAATGCATTCCAAGAACAGAGCGATAAGAAGGGTAAACAGTATGACTAAAAAATATGCAGTTATGAAATGTTTTTATCTTTATTGTAAACAGCAAGAATAAAATTTACATGTTTTGCTTCACAATTAAATCATACTTCTTATTTCCCAATTCGATAGATTTATTCAAATAAGAAAAATTAAATTCTTTACTGAAAAATGTTTTAAATAATTCTGAAAGAAAAAAATTCGAAAAAGGAAAATATTGTTTTGACAATTTATATATCAACATTGTATTTTTAAAATGAAACAATCTAACGATCGATATGAGCGTATTTCATATAATGGGAGACCTTTTTTCCGGTCGTTTTATGTGGCGTCCTCTGTTTTTATTTTGGTGATCACCATAGCGACCGAAAGTGTCCTTCAGAAAATTCTTTTTACTAAGTGTCTGAATAAGATATAGAGTTTTATGGAAATTTATATTTAATGCATGATTTTAGATCATTTTTTAGGTGCGTTCGTAATTATATAAATACGTAGCACCTATAGTCGTCGTCTGGTCTATCTGTCTGTCTGCCTGTCCGCATATAACAGTGCAAAAACTACCAACCGAATGGTATGAAACTTAATATATATAATCGTTAATTTTTTTGTCGAGTCATTTCAAATTTTGCGAAAATCGAATCAAATCAAAACTTAAAAAGATATTAAGTTTTTTCCATTTCATTAAATCCTATCATACGTAGTGAATTCATTGATATCACTTGATAGGTAGTGATTCTGGATTGCCATGGTGATTACGTCCTGTTTGAGATGGAGTCATATTATTTCCGTATGAATTTAATATATAGAACTTTAATAAATTTTGTATTCATGCATTTTTGCATAAGAATGCAACAGCTATAGCATCAAGATCTTCATATTTATAAAACTAGTTAGAGAATGAATCATAATGAATCACTCATAGTTATTTTTCCCGTTTGACGTGCAATTTCCGATTTGTTTTCTAATTGCATGTCTATTAATTAGGTAAGGATTTGTATGAATTTCATGCAACTTCGCACAAAAATGTGGTACTTAAATTTATCTGACTACAAAATCATGTCTATGTATTGGAAATGTCAGATGAACCAATCCAGTAAAATTATAAAAAATATATATTTTAAAATACATAGATAATACCACGATCCGCTTTGTATAGAATGTGCAGTCCTAGAAAGAAAAAGTAAATCCCTCCCCTCCTAACTCTGCTAAAACCATCGTATAAAAAATGCGACTGGTTTCAATCGGTCTGTAATGTAATCTAATAATTAACGGTGTAATTTTGCTGATGATGTTGTTAGCATGTTCAAATCGTATCAGACTTAAACTTTTCAATCCAAACATTTAAATATAATATTATATTTGGATTCTTAGTCACATTTTACCTTCATATACAAACGTGTAAGTCATTAGTTCAAGTAGTTCAGGAATTTTCCAAGTTCCGGAACTAAAAATTCCGTTAAATACCGCAAACTGCATGCTTTTATCTTCATTACATCCATAGATATAACACCTTTTGTCTTGAGAAACGATACATATCTAAAGAATATTTAAAATTCCTTGTAAGATATATGTATGAAATTTTCAAAAGAGCTTTTATGCTATATTTCGAACAAATTGTCGTCAGGATTTTTCATTTTGAGTGACAATTGTGAAAATATGCTAATTAATACAAAACTCACTCATAAAAAACATAATTTTTTAACTTAAATTTTTTTTATGAAATTCATAATCAATATTTTAAAAAATCCTGAAGACAAATTAAAAGGACAAATTTTCTATTCACAAAAGTGTAAATTTTGTAAACCGAGTAAGTACTTCCAGAGTTATATAAAAAATTAAATATGTTTAAAATTTTTAAATTTATTTATTTTTATAATTTTTTTAATTTTTTTCAGATTTTTCTTTATATGCAATATTCTTTTTCTATTAAAACATATTTCAGAAAAAAAAATCATAACAAAATCTCTATAAATGAAAAAAAAAAAACAACACAATTTTGAGCCTCGGACCCCCTTAAACTGTTAAATTCATTGTGAATCGTTCAAAACAGGTAGAATTGAACGTAGTTTTTCAAGTATAACTCAGAAACCACTTTGTGTATTAAGGAGGAGTTTTCAGTTTACATATTTGAAGCATCTACAGTTGAATTTTTGAAAGAAATTCCTAGTATATGATTCCTTGTTTCTTTCTTGAAAATTAATTTCACAAATATGTATATTTTGAAATTATTTCTCAAAAAATATGAAGGATGAATTATGAATTTAGAAAGGAGTTCTAAACTTTAAACCTGCATTTTTCCTGAACTATTTCGCCGAATAACTTATTGTTTGGTGTGCCAACCCAAGAAAAATGTTCCGAAGTTTTAAATATTATGTCAAAATTAGCTAATTGTATTGAATTAAAAATGTTCAAGTTTGCTGCAATTTCTATATGTAGACGAACCTTCAAATAAATTTAAGCATATAATTAATTAGGAGACTTTTAAAGTAGATCGACCGAAACAGGCTTTTAAGACCGATACCGAATTTCAGTAATCTTCCTATTTCAGCCGAAAACGAAAACGAAAATTTTCTAAAAAAAATTAAGTAATTCATACATAAATATACATAAATATTAATAAATTATAAATTTTTATTAAATATAAATAATTATTAATTAATTATACGTGTGGCCCTAGTTGGATCTCTGTGCCTCTACCAAAACTTTTTTTATTTTCATATACTAGAATAAAATGTAATTAATTCATCAACGACACAGAATGATTTTCAAAGTATATGAACTTCATATAATTAAAAATTCTTCAGATATACATACTTCGATGTATCTTTTATAATGACTCTTGTAAATTATCATCTGTTATACTAGAACTTTCTCAAAGAGTATTCGAAATACTTCTCCGGTTTAAAACTAAAAAAATCCTATTACTGTTAAGTCTGCAGCTATGAATGAGCACTCGAAAATGGTCTTCAACGTTCAGTCATATATGCATTGCTTTCTTTATAATTTCCACCCACGTGTTGAGTTAGTCATCACTAATAATTATAAACAGTTAAGTTTATAGAAATAAATAAACCGTGTCTCATCTGAGCCGATGTATCTCAAATCAATGAGTAATGTTGAAAATTTTCGACTGAAGAAACGAGATTTTTGGAATACAGGTACTTTAGGTCGAGTTTCGGCACGACCGAATTTTCAGCAGCATTTTCGCCGAAAACGAATTTTAGGAGAAACTCAGATTTTGGGCCAAAAACGAAAGCGAACCTGAATTTGCGGTCGATAATTAGTTATTACTAACAAGTCGACTGAGAAGAATCATATTTCGATATGATAATTTGCGTCAAGGGTTATTAGGAATGAATACATTTTTCCAGGACTATACAGAAAGGCGCAAGATTTTTCAATGTGGAAAGTTTTCTGCCAGATAAGTAACATTTATCAGTAACAAGCGAAGCTTTGTTTGATTCAGTAATTTTTAAAGATACCTGGGAGAGTTCCACAAAGCTACAGGGAAACTTCAATGTTTTCTAGACACAATTCAAATATGCGGATTGAGAAATTTTTTCAGAAAAGATATGAAATTGTATTACTTGTAATAGCATTTGTTCCAAAGAAAATTAATGTAAAATACAAAAATAAAATTTAAAAAAATCGGCGTTTTCAAAAGAAACTTGCAGAAAATAAGAAAATAAAACAAAAAATGCCTCTCATCGGTCATATGTATTTTCGACCTTGGTAAAAGCTACAAAATCACAATCCATAGAACATTTCAACATTTTCGTTACTTAAACTTAGTAGTTAGTCATGTCATGTTATCATGAACAACATTTCACAAAATATGACACAGTATTATCCATTGTTCAAATAAAGAATTTCTACGAGACTACAAGAACGTGTTTTCAAAACAACTGGAAACACAAAAATATTAGCTCTTCACTCATGTTTTGTTGTTTTAAACCTCTAAACGAAGGGATTTTCAATGCACTGCAGATATTTGGATTAGTCAATAATAGCCCGAATACGTGCAGATCTACAATATTTTAAGTACGGATAAAAAAATTAAGCTAGCCATTCTTCCCGAAAAGAACGCAACAAACGATTTTTCGAGAAATTAAAAAAGAAAATGGTACAAAAGAGATAATTTAACAGAATTCATATCGTACTTAAGATTGAAAAATGAAAGATTTTGAAACAAATAATAATTACGAAAAATTTATTTTAGAGTAGATTTTGAAAAGAAACAAAATATTAAGTTACGCATTTTAAATAAAAATGGATTTAAGTAAACTGAATGATTGGAATATTTTTTAAGATAGGAAATAAAGTAGGATTGTAGAATCCTGTTAGATAGGGAATGTTTATGGAATAATTCTAATGAAGCGCGGAAATTTAATTTTCGTAATATGTACAAATAAAAATATACAAGAAATATAAGCATGATATAGAAAAAATGTACACTGAAAGTCAAAGTCGAAAAGTTGTTTATATATAAGAATGACTTTCGGTTGATAAATCAATCCATTCCTTTGTACGTATTCACTCAAGTGAAAACAATACATGGAATGTGTTTTAAGGATCTTATTCTAAACCTGTTGACGTCAAATAATTCTTCACAGTCAATAAATATATACTTTCATGAATCCAGCAATTATTTATATTTTCATATCGACAACTGAGTGGATGAATAGCACTTGTGTGTTATTTGATAACATATATGAAAATATACCTTTTTACGGGGTAAAAACTAAATATCCAATGTTCAATTTGTTTTAAGAAAGTTAAGTTTTATTTAATAAAAAATGTATAGCAATTCTGGCCAATAATATAGGGTGTTTCTAAATGAATATCGGGATTTTAATGCTTGGTGTTATTAAAACGCGTGGTAAAATTATAATTAGTACATAAAATGAAAGAGCAACTCAAACAGTTTTGCCCACAAGCTTACAAGTGTGCAATGTGAGCTCCTTTCAGCAAACGGCACACATCAAGTCGATAGCTCAGTTCTTCCCAAAAGTTAATTAGTGTTTGTGAGGTAATTGTTGCAAAGGCAGCTGGTATTTTCAAACTGGTGATACCATCTACGGATGTTATTATAACTTGGGGGATCACATCTGAACTTAATACAGAACGCACGTTGCACAGTAATTACTGATTCGGTCTTTGCAAACTGCAGAACACAAAACGCTTTCTGTTCACTAGTCGCCGTTTTGGCTACTAGCGTTTTCTAACGGATGACGGAAGAAACGTTGCGTGCTCATGCGCATGCACAGGTACCAACAAACTGTTTGAGTTGCTCTTTCATTTTATGTATTAAGTATAATTTTAAGTTTTATATAATAGATAGTACAAAGCGTTAAAACCCCGATATTCATTTAGAAACACCCTGTATATGGGGTGATTTCAAAAGTTCGTGCCCTATTTCATAGATGGCAGAAACGTGCAATTTTGACTGTGCTGAAATATCTTTTATAACCATATTATTAACTGGCAGTTATCTACCTGTGTCGAAAGTGAACATGACGTTAAAAAAAAGTTTTTCAAATTAATTTGTTTGCAAGATTAGTATTCAGAATGGAAAATAAAAGTTACATTTTCGTCATGTTATGTTATACGAGTTTTAAAAAAGAGTGAGTAATTCAAGACGTTTATTTGGATCGTGGTCCCGCTCTTAGGGCATTGAAAAAGAGCTTCTGTCGATTTCGAAATGATTTCAATCTAAACTATAAAATTAGCTGTAGGCAACCTTCTTGAATTGACAATAAGTTAATCAGAGATTTAGTTAATAATAATCCACGGATTACTACTGAAGAGATTCCTGAGAGACTAAATGATAACAATTCAGCTGTATTTCGCCATTCAAAACAACTTTGGTAACTAACGTAATACGATGCATCGGAAATAGTGCTCCCGATGGGATACGTATTTCAGTTATACGTTTAAATGATATACGTATATAAGTATAATGCGTTTCTCTGAAATACGAATACCTTAAAATATACGTTTAAACGTATCCGGATACGTATAAGGGTACATCGGTTAAACGTATATTTAAGCATACGTACATTTAAAGTATACGCATATTTCAAGTATCGTATCTACTTTTAATAAAAATGGACCTTATCAGTCTTACGTCAATGAATGGAGTATAAGCTGGAAATAGGTGGCGTTTGCGTATAAATCTGTATATTATGTTTCATACATAAGATCTTGTTATTTTCCTCTTTAAGTATTTTAATTCATTTATTTTCTTATAATTTTCATTAAACTAAGTGATAAATTGTGATATGAATTTGTTGGAACAGTTTAAATTGTTTAATAAATAAATAATAATTGCTGAAAGTAGCCATTATAGTTGTTTTAATTATGTTCTCATAATGGTTTAAAAAATAAGTGGGGTATTGGTTCTGTTCACGAACTGGTGTAAACATGGTCATGTAAGCCTATTAAGAGAACCACGTTTTGGAAGGATAAGGAGATGTATTTGTTGATTTTGCCTGTTATGAACGAGACTTTTCAGCTGCAGGAATCTGATTGATCAATGTCACTATAAAATATAAAGTAAATTTAAGTTTGGTCTCTGGCCGCATGCAAAAATAATATTTCGGGCGAAGTGAGCATGCCACAAATCAAAAGAAGATAGGTGCTCTGCTACAGATTTGCGAAAGGTAGCTTTGAAGCTACCCACTACCAATAGTAAAGCATTTCATAATTAATAACTTAGGTTTTAGGGAAAACAATCTAAATCTAAACATAGGAAAAGTATTCAGATTTTTTTAAGTACATGTACAACAACCAGAAGGTAGATAAATCTCAGACCATCGTGCTTCATTGAACAAAGATGCGCGATGGCCCCGTTAAACCACTCTATATGCAGGACTCTAGAGGATATTTCTCAGTGTTTCTTAATCCGCAGATAAGTATTAAAACATCTATTTCCAAGCCTTGGACGAAAAACGTTTAGACGTTTATACGTTTAACCTTTTGGGTAAGATCCGTATATACGATGTACCGTATATGCTGCTTTGAATAACACGTATAACCGCCCGCCGTAGCCATATTATACGTATCTGAAATCCGTACACTGTATAATATGTATTATACATATTCTCGTATAAACGCTTAATAGGGAGCACTAATCGGAAATCGGGCACGAACTTTTGCAATAAGCCAATATATATGTGTGTGTGTGAGTGTATGTAAGTGATTGCAAGAACGCATGTTCACGTTGTTGTCGATATCACATGGATGAAAAACAATAACGAAAACAAAACCAGCACATCAGTCAATTACAAATGCAATATAAGTATTATAAGAAAAATCGTAAAACTGAACTATATTTTAAGTAAAATAAGACAGCCTGTTTAATTATGAAAGAAAATTCATTAAAATAAATCATGTTGTAACGTATATCTTTTTTACCTCTGCGATGAAAAAAAAGTTTGTTTTTGACGGCATTTTACAAACTAAAATCCATTCTTACATATTCTGATTGTGATTGAAAAACGGCATATATTTCTGTAATGCAGAAATAATAATTATCTAGCGCTAAAAGTACATTTTTGTATATAATCTGTAACTTTATATATACATCATATCAAATTAAATTTGTTTAAGTACATGCGCAAGGTTGTAACGTATTCAAATGATGTTTAACTGGAAACATACACTATTAAATCTAGGACTAAATAAATGCATATTTCAGAATATTTCAGTCATTTCATACAATAATCATGTCATATTTCTGTCAAGAAGTTTTGTTTATTTTTATTTATTTTATATTTTGGAAAAATGAATCATTCATTTCTAATCTAATTAATTATGCAGAGTATTCGCTTTTACCACGTTGTGCAATAGCGAATTCCTAAAATGTTATTTTAAAAGGTATTTAAAAGTTTACACTTGCAAAAACGCCTCAAATATTGTTTTATGTCTCATAAAAAGAAAATTTGCATAGAAAAAAAAAGTAATTTTTGTGAAAGTTACAAAGTTTAAATTTTTACAAGGTTTCTGGATGCTATAAGTTAACTTTAGGAATAAACGCTCCACTTAAATTTAAAACACGTATCATAAATTGTTTTCACTTTAGTAAATATGTACAAAAAATTTATTAATTTGTGAGTAGAAAAATCAATCTTAAATATAAACAATTTTTTAATTTGATATGTTAATAATTAATATGAACAGTAAAAATAATAAAATTTATTACATGATTAATAGACATATATTAAAATATTTATCAAAAACAATTTAAAAAAAAAGCTAAAAAAAACATTAGGCATTTAATTTACTGAATAAGAATTATCACACGTGATGCTACCATTTACTGTAAAAATGTTCTGCGTAAGTATGTAATTTTCGATTTTATATTAGAAAACATTTCTAGAATTAATTTTCGGTGTTTAGCCTCAAGAACTGCTATTTTTTATCTATTTTTTATTTTGTTTTTTAGCGAAAAACAAATCTTGTTCTTATAAAAAGCAAGAAAAAGAAAAAAATATTTTTAGAAAAATATACGATGTAGTATTTATCCATCAGTAATTATCGTTTTTTTTTTTTTTTTTTTTTTTTTTTTTTTTTTTTTTTTTTTTTGACATCCTTGGACGATAATTATTAGGTAAACAAGAGAAAATATCTAAAAAGAAAAAAGGAAACAAAAAGATGACTTTATGTATTTTTCGAGTTATTCAGTTTAATTTCTTGTTTAATTGGATATTATTTTTAAGATAATAGTTATTTTTATAAACAAAAAACTGTCATTGTATTTTTTCTTCCTTGTATTTTTAAGATACTAGTTATTTTTATAAACAAAAACTGTCATTGTATTTTTTCTTCATTGTATTTTTTCTTCACATGTGCCGGAATAACGTTAAATCTAAAACAGATTGCGAAAGTGAACAAGAAAAAAGATTAAAAAGGTTAATCAAACATCTTACATTAATTGTCAATATCAATTATGCATAAATTAATTTTGTTTTATCATTATGGTATCAGAAGAACCAAATTTACGAATTTAATAAATTGAAAACATTCCTTAAAGATCTAATGTCAGTTTTTAGATGCACATTATGTTTTTAGGTAATTTTGCTTAAAATTTCTATTTTAATTGTACATGTATTCATAATTTTATCACATTTCATAAATTTACTGGTTTTATAGGGGCGACTCGGATGGGTTGTTCCACTTTCTACAAAATGATTTTTTATTTTTTAGATATTAAACCTAGAATGAAATTTCATATATCATTTTATTCTTTATACAATCCGTTATCAAAATAAATATGCGACATAACTGTAATATATATGAAATTTGAAAAAATGATTGATTTTAATCATGAGGATATATTGGGTCAAGTATCCCTACATATTGGAGGCTTAACCCACTTTCTTTTATATTGAAAAATTCGTTAAATGAAATAAAATCAGTTAAAAAAAAATCCCTGCCGGCTCGGGCCTACAGGCGGAGGTATATTTCGAAGTTAAGTACTAAATTCACCAACAAAACGTAAATCAAGATTAGAGATAAACCCAGTTCCTTCACTAAGAATGCGCTCTAGGGAGCTAAACATTTTGTGAAAGTTCTAATATACACGAATACACACACGCATGTGTATGGAATAGGTTTAAAAATGGCTAAAGCAAATACAGAGAACTTCAAAATGTTAAAATATGTTAATATTTCCATAGTCGGGTTTTTATCATGTTTTAATATGTTTCTTCAAACTCACATGACGTTACATATTCACCTGTTGAGGTCCATTATATTCCCAATATGACGCAATATTTTGTTTGTTTTTTTATTCGTCAAACTATATATTTCATTTTGAGTTTTCATGCGGAAATCTTGCTCTAGAAAACTTATGACGTAATATTCAATTTGTTTTCAATTCGTCAAAATGTTTCTTTAATTTAATTTTTCACGTGAAAATCTTGAAATAGAAAAGCAATTTTTGTGGTGAGAATTTTATTGCTTTTTTTAAAATTGTTGCTAACTGCTATAACGAAAAACATTTATTTTTTCCTGTCATTGTCGTGTAAGAGCTGGTTTAATCATAATCATGTTAAGATGGTATTCAAAATGTTTAATCCTCCCTATTCCCATTCCTTTGGGCCGATTTTGCCCATTTTCAATCGCCGCTGAGATATTAGCCGTCTCAAAGTTGTTGGCGAGTTTGAAGACGATCCGTGTAAAAATTGCGACTTTTATCGTGCGGACAAAATTAGTACATACATACATATGTATGATGTTTTTTATTATGATATCTTTTCATTTTGAATGAAAATTCATTTTGAAATATTTTGTCCTTAATATTGGTATCTTATATATATTTATATATACCTAGGCAGCTAAATGTTTTAGCAATCTTATATATATATATATATATATATATATATATATATATATAAACTTTTTAGATGGGGGTGGTTTTGGGTTTCGGAGGTCCTATAATGAAAAATTATGAAGGAATTTTTCAAAAGTCGCACCGTGGTAACGACTGCAATAGGTATTATTTCTTACGAAATCTACGTAAAAAGCCGAATAACTTTGTGCTATATGGTTTAATTATTATTAAAACTATTTGGGAAAATGTGATGTGTAAACAAACCTGTAGGGCGGAATTGAAGGCACAGAATTAAAATTCCATTTTAACACCCACTTTTTGTGACACTTGACCTGGCAGTACTAGTTGCAAATAGTTTGGCTTCATCTCATTGTGTTCATCTTGGTGAATTTTGCCTACATACCTTCCTGAAGTGTTTTGATCAATGTTTTCTTTTACCGATGTATTGAGAACTTACCATTTCCTAAGGCTGCTGCTATCATCCTTTCTAGTCTCCATTATTTGTATTTACCAACTATGGGTACTATTTAAATAAAACAACATTTCCTACAATCTTTCCAATTTATATTTCATTAAATTTTTTCATCCTTTTTAACAATTTTTCACATCTTCCATTAATCAATTTTAAGCATTTTCCTTTCTATCACCCCCTTTGACTGTAGTTTTACAGAAAAAAATTACATTATTTTAGAAATATAAACATTAACCCTTCATTATGTACACTGTATAATAAAATTATTTATAAAAACACTAAAATAAGGGTGCTTTGATCATCTGGTCAACCCTCCCTTTCGTTGATTGGGTCAAGCCTTCCCGCATAGTCACTTTTTAAAGTATAGCATATGGCTATATTTAGCTTAATTTACTATACAACCTTTATGCCTTGAATAAAAGATTAATATTTATGCATTACTTAAAACCTACTTACTTAAATTTCTAGGATATATTTTATCAGACAAAATCTTACAAAATCTTTCTAAAAAATACACTTTTTAAGCTGAAAAGTCTTCACAATTGATTTTTCCACACCTGTTCCAATTACCTGCATGAAACAAAGACTATTGTTTGAGCATTTCAGTATCTTTGGTCACCACCTATTGGAAAAACCCTGAAATTCTTTTAAATATGAGAACTATAGGATAGGTCAAACCTTCCCTATGGTCAACCCTCCACAGCCTGCCCTATACCGAAGCTTTAACAGTGATAGTAAACTTTCATGTTTAATATTATGTCAGTAATGCACTGCTTTCTATTAGTGTATTTTCAAGATGTGCATAAAGAAATTTCATTCCGCCTTTTGGGGACGTCCGTAATTATGTAAATACCTAGCATCTATACCTATCGTCGTCGCCTGGTCCACGTGCCCGTCTGTTAGCATATAACAGAGCAAAAACTATTCAACCGAATCGGTTTGAATTTAATATATATATAATCGTTGTAGAACTTTCTCGAATCATCTCAAATTTTAGGAAAATCGAATCAAAACTTAAAAAGATAAAAATAAAAGTTTTCTTCATTCTATTAAATCCTATCATATAAAATTAATTCAATGATATCCCATGGTAGGTAATTGTACTATCTTTCCATGGTGAGTACATGCATTTAAGGTGGATTCCTATTGTTTCCGTAGTACTTAATTTAATATATATAATCGTAATAAATTTTGTTTTTGTGCATTTTTGCATAAGAGTACAACAGTTATTGCACCAAGATCTGATTATTTTTAAAACCAGTTATAGTAGTACGAACGCACATCATTTGACGTGCAATTTCTGACTTGTTATTTTTATTTCAAGATCTATTAAGCATTTCTGGTTTATTTTATATTGCTCGTGACATTAAATTGCATTGACTACATTCTCAGAAAAAACTGCAAATTTACGAGCGTTTGCCCTTCAATTTTCACGGGCAACAGCCTTATTTGATGAAAAAAGGTCCGATCCATTAAATAAGCGGCATTATACCCTAGAAATTTAGAAAATTAAGGGCAATCCACATATTTTTACAGTTCTAGCCCATCAGTTAGCAAAACTACGGACTGGTAATTGGACATGAATATTTTTTACGGGGTGTGACTGGTATCTCTGCTGCCGGCCTCTGCTCGTAATTTTACAGGGATATTTTTTTTGAGTGTAGCTCAATCGTGAAGTTTTGTGCCCATTCGCTGTTTTACATATCATTTTATACACTGGTTTAAAAAAATTAAGGAAAAATCACAAAAAGAGCGATTACTCGTTCAAAATATGAACCTATCGGTATGGAATTTGCATATGTTGTTAACTAAAAGATTCTGAATAAAATTACAAAATGCAAATTAGTAGCATTGCAATCGGATTGCGTCATCTGTGAGAAGCATAAAAATGCATACTAGAGAGTACGGCTGCTGATGTCGCTGTGATTATGAGATAAAAAACTGAGATAGCCAATTCATTATTATGACTTCGAGGTATCATTTGTCCGTATAGCTGCCACATAGAGCTATTGGAAGATTGGAAGTAGGACAAAGTCAAACAGAGATGGCCAGATGGCTAAATCTGAGTCCTTCTGTTGTCCGTAGACTTTGGAAACAATTTCAAACCACTGGTTTGGCCTCCAGAAAGTTTATCCAAGGACAGCAAGCACAGATGACCGGTATTTGCGGTTATGTGTACGACGGAATAGAACAACAACGCCCCTCATCTTATAGCCTCTCTTGCTGCAGCCACTGGAAGGTTGGTATCAACGTCTACTGTGCGTAGAAGGCTTCAGTAAGGGGGTTTTTACGCAATGCGACCAGATATTTGTATGTCACTCACCCCACGTCACCTGAGAAAACGTTTAAGGTGGGCACATCAATGTGTCCACTGGACGGCTGAACAATGGAGACGTGTTCTCTTCACGGATGAGTTCCAGTTTAGCCTCCAAAGTAATAGTAGGCATTGTTTGATTTGGAGAGAACAGGGAACACGCTATCATCCATCAAACATTCGTAAAAAAGATTCGTACGGAGGAGGCAGTGTCTGTGTTTTGTATGGTATCTCTTTGGGTGGACGTATAGACCTCCATGTCTTGCCACGTGCAATTTTGAATACTCGCGTCTATAGAGATGACATTCTTGATGCTTATGTGCGCCCTTAGGTAATGATTTTCTGTTACAGTACGATAACGTTTGACCGCACCGGGTTCACATCGTAGAAGATTATCTTCAGCACCAAACAATACAGCGCATGGAATGGACAGCTCGATCACTGAACTTGAATCCGATCCAGACCATTTGGGATGTTTTAGGAAGATGTATCGCTGCTCTCGATACAACTCCTCAGACCTTTGCCACGCTTTCAACTGCTTTACAAGAGGAATTGCTCGCACTTCCCAACGAACTTATCGATCGCATGATTGACAGTATCACACATCGCTGTATGTAGGGTTCTACTTTTAGGAGTGGTCATACTCCATATTAAAGGTACTTTTCCTATACCAAACTGACACATTTATTTTGTCTATTTTATAATTGTGTTAATTTTTGAAACACCACAATCGTTTGGTAATTTCTTTTAATGTTTTTTTATACCTTACTATGTGTTGTATATTGGGGTTCAGTTTTATTAAACTCTACTTGTAACATTATGAGTACTTTTGTTGTTTTTCCTTAATTTTTGGAAATCAGTGTACGCACTGTAGTAATGGACTGCAATCATGTTAAGAAATGTTTTCATATTCATTTTCAACATTTGGTTCTCTCTTTCTCGCAAATACCTGCATTTTCAATAGTAAAATTTACTGAAAATAAAACTTGCAATTTAAAGGTATAAAAAATGTTTTCGTAAAGTTTTGATCGTATGTAATATCATGCCAGTATTTACACAGATTGTCAAAAAGTGATTTGCATTTAAATTGCTTTTTTTTTGTTACCATGTAAATGTCCACGGAAAGGATGTCCACAGAACTGGCATTTTCTCTATAAGTTACTCATAAGTTAAGTAACTCAATAGTAAATATAATGATAAATGCTGATGTAGTTTTTTATAATTCATGATACATATTAATCTATTTTAATTTTATTATTTTCTAATTCTTAATTTACCTTACTGATACTATGAAACTGTTGGTATGAACTTTACGTTCATATTTTTTTTCACAGTCAAGTTGTTTTTCCCTTAAAAAGAAAGAAAAAAAACATTGATTAGTTTTGCCACTTATTGCTATATAGAAAGTGTCTAACACTGAAACGCAAAAAATCTACTTTTTGTTCAAATGTTTAATTTTTTCACCTACTATTTATAAAATCCAATAAAACTTTTTAATATAATTTTATGCATCTCAAACAAAGGCAATTTTTGTTTGCCACTTCATTTTTCAAAATTACGATAATTTAGTGATATAATAGCACATGCGAACGACTGACGTTCCTGCAAAACAAAATTTTTACATTTATTTTTTTAAGTATATCATTTAAAAAAAGAATGTTCATTTGAAAATCAAAATAAGAAATTATGTACACCTGGACATATGTATCACGAAAATCTCCAGTGCAACTGCGGCGTTGTGCACTAAACGTATTTTTAATTCATAGCAGATGTTAAGACGCTCTAGCTTTCTTCTAATTTTGACTAAACTACTCAGCAGTTACGTCATAGAAACTGAAGTTGAGAAATCTGGGTGTGCAAACTTCCACGGCGATATAGTATTTTACGTCATCAAGGGCATTTGTAGATTTTATGAGTTATCATAAATATTGTTGTAGTTAAATTGTCAAATGTGAAGAAAATAATAAAACAATTGTATAAACAATAGTAAGAATATAATCATAATTCCAAATATTGAATTTTAACAAGAAAAGGATTGCACTCTGAAGGTTTTTAATAGAATAAGCACTTTTTAATTGTTAAACTGTTCAAAAAATAAAAAAAATTAAAAAAATAAATACTTTTAGTGACATCAAAATTGAAAACAGTCGAAAGTAATATTTGACAATTAAAATAGTAAGTCTCTTTCTACTGAAGATTTGACAGTTTTATGATATAGCATTCGATTAGAATATAACAATTGCAAATGGAATATTTTTTTTTACTTAATATATTTTTCAAGCAGCTTGTAGCGTAAAATGCGAAGGAAAAAAAATAGAAACAGCTTTCGTTTGTAAATTATCTCATCTGTAAAACAAATTTATCCAGTCAAGTTAATTTACAAAAAAATTCAATCCGATTTTAAATTCGTTCCCTATTTGGG
Source organism: Maratus speciosus (assembly GCA_963932465.1). Taxonomy (NCBI): domain Eukaryota; kingdom Metazoa; phylum Arthropoda; class Arachnida; order Araneae; family Salticidae; genus Maratus; species Maratus speciosus. Next base: position 525,637,124 of record OZ010786.1, read on the forward strand.
AATTTGACATGTCGGTTTCTTCCCCTGTTCCTTTTCTGTATTTATTGCTTTTTGTCCAGGTTTTATCTTTGCTTTCTGTGGAATTTATTGTCAGCTCGTTTGCGTCAAGTCTACCTGTAACAAAATCACAGGAAAAATGACAGGTGGTTAGTTATGCGCGAATTAATCTGATTTTTTAGAGATATGTGACCTGAATTTCCTAAAAAGTGGTGTTTTTAACCGTATTTTTACGAATGCCATGTCGTATCTTCACATTGCTTTTTTCGGGGACTACGATTTAATTTTGCTGCCCATTTTCAGTTGCTCGGAAGAGTTAAAAGACCTGGATGGACAGTGTAAACAATGGAAGGTCATGTTTGTTTTAGCAGGATATCCCATAATGAAGTGCATATCCAAGAGTGGAAGGCAGCCAATTCTCATGGTCACAAAACGAGAATCATGTGATCTCGAAACTCACTTGTATGAAACCTACTGGACTATTTATCCCATGCTAGGATTCATTAAAAGAGGAATCAATCGACATTTCCAATAGTACTGTTGATTCAATGTAATCAGCCATTGTTGAAATAATGTCCGAATAAATGGAAAAAAATTATTTTATTACAATATGGAGATTCTCTCGGACATGCTTTGTATTTCTAATTGCTGATAACTGTGGTTTCGTTAAATAAAAATCGAGTTAAGATATCTGAGTTCATGTGCAACAAGCTTTATAACAATATACAGATCATATTCAAAATATTAGAATAATTATTTTTTTTTACAAACTGAAAATATCGTTTGGCAAATTTAATGTCTTTTTATGCAAATATACAAACTATATTTTTATTAAGAACTTATTGTTGATTAAGCTTATTTATTATCTTAAAATTAATATCATTTTTGAAAAGATTAATTGAAAAAAAATTATTTTGAAAAGTGAAATTAGAATATTTATTCAAGTGGTTCAAAATATTAGAATATTGCACATTAATTCTCCTTTCATTATCACCAATTCATAACTGGTGGCATCATGGATTAAATTAAGACGGTTTTATTTAAAATCAATATCCTCTTTGCAGTTTGTTTGCTTTTTCGTCTTAAAATGGGTCGTGTGAGTGATATTCCTGAATCTATTAAACTTAGGATGGCTGTTTTGTGTTGGCACGGTAAAAAGCGAATTTTTTACACTGTTCGCAATCAAGTGTTAATAAAATAATAAAAGAATATTTAAAAAATGGAAAATTTCAAAATAATCGCCGAAATGGCGGCCGAAAACTAAAAATATCTACTAGAGATGACAGGAAAGTGAAGCGTATAGTTAAGAAAAACCGTTTTAAAAGTGTGCGATTCTTGCACCGAAAATGGAAAGAAGAAGGAGTTAAAGTTTCTACATCGAGAACATTAAGACATCTCCATAAATTTAAGTTTGAATCTCGTGTACCGAAAACAAAACCTCTCATAACTGCAAAACAAAAGCGTATAAGATTGAATTTGTGGAAACCAAGATGCTTATGGAGCGAAGAAGGTTGGAAAAACATATTAGTTAGTGATGAAATTACGTTGTATAGATACGAAATATACTTTTATCACTAAATAATACATTTTCCCAATCTTCTTCGCTCCATAAACGTCTTGATTTACACCAATTGAATCTTATACGATTTCGTTTTGCAGCCATGAGAGATTTTGTTTTCGGTATACGAGATTCAAACTTAAATTTATGGAGACGTCTTAATATTCTCGATGTAGAAACTTTAAGTCCGTCTTCTTTCCATTTTTGGTGCAAGAATTGCACATTTTTAAAACGGTTTTTCTTAACTATACGCTTCTGTTTCCTGGCAGCTCTAGCAGATGCGTTTGGTTTTCGGCCGCCATTATTCTGAAATTTTCCATTTTTTTAATGTTGTGTTAGTATTTTTCTAACGGTTGATTGCGAACAATGTAAATATTTCCCTATATGACATTGATTTTTACCGTGCCGATACAATCAACCATACGAAGTTTAATAGATTCCGGAATATCACCCACACGACCCATTTTAAGACGAAAAAGCAAACAAACTGTAAAAAAGAACCCCGATTTTAAATAAAATCATCTTAATTTAATCAATGATGCCACCAGTTATGAATTCGTGATAATTAAAGGAGAATTAATGCGAAATATTCTAATATTTTGAACCACTTGAATAAATATTCTAATATTTTGACTTTTCAAAATATTTTTTTTTTCAATTAATCTTTTCAGAAATGATATTAATTTTAAGATAATAAATAAGTTTAACCAACAATAAGCTCTTAATAAAAATACCGTTTGCATATTTGCATTAAAAGATGTTAAATTACCAAACGATATTTCCAGTTTGTGAAAAAAAAGTAATTATTCTAATATTTTGAATACGAGCTGTAGTCAACTTTGGATTAGATATAGTAGTTATTTATGTACAGTCGTGGAAAAAAAAAGTAAACACCCGCTACTAACTTCTCAGGAAATTATCGTAGAAGAAAGTTACTGGTACCGAACGGTTGGAAATAAAATCTATTTTTAAATAATATAAATAAATTTGATTAGGGGGCCATCTACATATTAAAACGAACCGTACTTTGTTTTTTTTCAATAGCAGTACACAATTCTGATAACATAAATGAACTCTACACCCTTTAATTAGCCTAAAAACAATTTTTTTATGCAATTCGTACCATAAGTTTCTGAGAAATTAATTATTTTAAAACGAGCGGATTTTAAGGGCTGTATCCAAATTGAAGTTCGGAACTCGATTGTTAACCGAGAGAGCCTTCATCTTGATAAAGGCACCTTAAGAAGTCAATGAAGCCTGCTAGATTACACGCCAGCAAAAGAAATTTCAAAATATCTAGTCACTCCTATTATAGACGGCCCCTTAAACCATCATTTTGCCGTTTTTTAAGCATAATTTGAAAACTACTTGGAAAAAAAATGTGAAATTCTGGATTTCCATAAAGCAGGACTTAATAAATCTAATTCCATCAAAAAAATTGTAGGTTGCAATTCATAATTTCTCGGAGTATTAATTTCATAAATCATAATTCATATCATAAAGTTATAAAAATTGCAAATTCAGCGTAGTGATGTTTGGGTATATTAGTATTATTGCTACACAAAAAATTAGCACATTAGGGGCATAATTTCTGGAGATATAAATAAAAATATGAAAATGTAATTTAACATTAGAAGCACTAAATTTTGAATGTTTATAATTCAAAAACTTATCATTCAAATGACTTGAAATTCGGTGTCTAGGCATAGTTTGAACCGAAGATTTGAAATATCTCGTTAACATTGTGTATTGTCATTGAAAAAAATGAAGTTTGGATTCGTTTTAATATGTAGAGGGCCCCCTAAGCAAATTTTATGTACATCATTTAAAAGTAGACTTTATTTCCAATCGTTTGGTACCAGTAACTTTCTTCTACGATAATTTGTTGAGGAGTTAGTAGGGGGTGTTTACTGTTTTTTTTTTGTCCACGACTGTACTTCTTCTAATACTACCTCAAATTTCAGACGCAACCTGCATTCAATATTAAATAATTACTATATGTGTAAAATTACAACCCATTTATGATAATTTCGAATATTTAGGATATTCTAATTTGTTTATTTATTTATTTATTTTACAAATGCATGATTTCATTTCGTGCTTTGTTATTTTCGATGGATGTTTAAAAGCTACTCAAAAAAAAAAAAAAAAAAGACATATGGGTGAATTTTTAGATGGGTAAATTTCAATTATTTCAGCAATAAACAAAGAAAAAAATATATATAAGATGAAGTAACGTTATTAACACATTGTTAGCAGGATGGCGTCTCTCCATAGTGGCCAACATTTATGTTTTTGCATTGCATGAAATTTTGAGAAATATTTAATAAAATATTTTTACGATTGGAAAATCTAAAGATTGTCTTTAAATATACTGGTAGAAAAAATCTTTTCCAAAAAATGATTTCTTGTAATTAGCCGATCAAAAAAGTGATAAGAACAGTTTTTATTTCACACAAATGTAATTTATTCTTACAAAATATTTAAAATAATAAAGAGAAAACACTTTATAAATTGAAATCCTTATGCTACGCTTATAATAATCTTTCAAAAGATAAATCCGCTTCCAAAGTGATTTAGCAATGTTTAAATTACTAACATAAACATTAATGTCTCCGGAAATTTCTTCATAATTGTCTCACAATTTAATATAACGAGACAAGGAAAAGGAATGTTCGTTTAGACGCTGAGTACAAAGAAAATATACGAAGAAATAGATTTCTGGCTTGTTTATCTCAAGTACAATTTATTTCTAGATGTTTAAAAAGATATATACAGAAAGTAGCATTTCTAATTTTTAATATTACTAGCTAGAGTGTCTTGTGATGGCTTCGATTGTTAAAAAAAAACATCGTTAAAAAGAATGAGCAAAGTTAGTTGATAAAAAGGTATAGTTCAATTTATATGAGAGAAAAATACATTTTTTTAAAACAAGACATGATTGGAAATAATAAACAGATGCAATATAACTAAAAAATGATAGTGATCTAACAAGATCTATTTGAGAATTGGTTTTACAAAACTTAAAAAAATCCAAAAACAAAAATAGATTATTCAACACACAAAATTAGAATATATATATATATATATGGTAAAGTGCCCATATTTCGTTCCCCCCCCACAGTCACTTTTTTTTGCCCTAAATGTTGTAATTTTCAGTGAAAGCACCTAACAAATTTGGATTTTACATAGACCAACTACCCACGCACATAGAAACATAGGCAAATATTGTCAAAAAAAAATTAACGATGCGAAATTTTTTTTTCAATAGTATCTAAAAAATGCAAAAGAAAAAACATGGTCCCAATTTTGTCCCCCCCAAAAATCCAATAGGCCGAAGCTTAACTTATAACTAAAAAAAAAAAATTATTTCTAAATGAGTGAGTAATTTAATTTACATTAAAGTAAGGCACAAAGAAATGTGCTAATTATCAGGGGAAGAATAACATATTGAAACATTAGCCATACAAACCTGAGGAAAAACTGTCGTGAAAAAGCAATTCTAATTTCGAAAATAAGAATTGCAAGGAAGACGAAATTGAGACCACGCTCATTCCCAATATGGTGGAGCTTCAGTTCCCGTAAGATGAACTGAGCGTCCTAAAACTCACTGTATGCTACACTCAGCATCTTACACTATGACGCAAAAGTTTAGACAATGAAGAAATTCTTACATACTTTGAAAAATATTTATTCAATTTTCAAATCACTGCTTGAAATTAATGTGCTGTAAATATAAACAATATTTATAACAAAGAAAAGTGGAATTGTGCATATTGCAATAAATTAAATGGTAACAAAAATAAACTGCTGTCTCAAAAGTTTAGACACAAATTAAATAAAATCGAAATAAACAATTCTTAAAACCTGGTTGCGCATCCATGCTTATGTATTACGTCATATACACGAGATTGCATGGAAGAAACTAAATCTTGCATAGTTTGTGGATCGATATCGTACCATGCATTCTCAATAGATGTCTTAAGTTCCTTTTCAGAAGAGTATTGTCTAGCGTTGCTATAAACTTTGCGACACATGATGCTCCAAAGGTTTTCTATAGGGTTAAGATCTGGGCTACATGCTGGCCAGTCGAGAACTCTTATATTATGGGAATTAAACCAAGATTTTGAATGTTTTGCAGTGTGAATTGAAGCATTGTCTTGCTGAAATTCCCACTGAGGACCCCCTAGAAGCTCAGCAAATGGCAGTAGGTTTTCTTCTAATGTCTGTGTATAATGCTGTGAAGTTTGACGACCACTGGTGAAGGTCAGAGTTACTTGTCCATTATAGCAAAAGGCTGCCCAAACCATCACCGAGCCCCCTCCTTGTCTGCGACTAAAAAAACGTCGAGGTTCCTTCCGCAAGTCATGCCAATACGATAAACAACCATCTGGACCATCCAGATTCCACTTTTTTTCATCGCTAAATATGACTGACTGCCATTTCTCTCCATATGACATATGCTTTCGAGCCCACATAAGTCTTTGTAACTTATGATGTGGTTTCAGAGCTGGTTTCTTCTGCATTTTGCTATAAACGATTGTTCCTTTTTCCAAAATTCGTCTACGAATCGTATCCTTTGATACAGAGAGTCCCGATGAGCTTTGAACTCCACGTACGCTCATTTGTTGAGTACTCGCTAGTCTTTGTATCAGGCGATCCTCTCGTACATTTGTCACACGTGGCCTCCCAGACCGACATTTTGCTTTATATTCGGAACCACTCGATAAAACTCGATAAATAGATTTTTTTGACCTATTAATAATAGCAGAAATTTCAGAAACGCTCTTCCCTTCACCTTTCAACTGCCAAATCCTTGAAACCTCATTCACTTGAATTTCTTTAGCTCTCGGCATGTCGACTATGAAGCGCAATCGTTTGCAGAACTTAAATACTCCAAATTTGTGACATCATCGATTCTAAATTTGCATATGCCAGCGAATATTCAAAGAAATTTAGAATAGTGTCTAAACTTTTGCGACAAGCACATTTGAATTTTTATGAAAAAAAAATAGTATTATAGCAAATAAAACGACTGTCTTTTGTACATAGCATTTTAAATCAGTTTTTGAATATATTTACAGGTTTTTGTAATTCTGACGTCATAATTCTACATTTTAAAGCTGAATGACGTCATTGTCTAAACTTTTGCGTCATAGTGTACATACGTAAAATAAATGCAATGAATAAGAAATAAATACTTACAGTACAGTAAATAGCATTCTATAAACGTCGTAATAAGAACTCAGGTCTTCTAAAAATAGGAAATTCGGTGTCTTTAATTTATGTATGCGTCTTGACGAACGATACTTTCAATGCTCACCCCTTTTACCCCCCGTCCCCTGTGCTTTGCGTCATAAGTGGCGCCACTTTCACAGAAGCGGAGAAGTTAAGGGGGACGAAATATGGGTACTTTACCCTATTCACGAAAAATAGTTACCCGTTTCAGTGAATTCTCCGGTTCTGTCTCGGGTTCCAAATAGGACGCGATTAGAAATATAGATCTAATTCAAATGATGCGCTTGACATTTATTAAACAGAAATTTTCCTGGAAAAAGTTCATTAAAAGATGCCGTTGAAACATTTATATAATTATCAAGTAGGTTATAGAATTTAATGCCTATTATACTTTGACATAACTTTGGACTATTTTTACGAGAAATTCTCAGTATGTACAGTCGGGGAAAAACAAAGTAAACTCCCCCTGCTAACTCTGCAGCAAGTTATTGTAGAAGAAAGTTACAGGTACAAAACGATTGGGAATAAAGTCTACTTTTAAATGATGTACATAAAATTTACTTGGAAAAGCCATCTACATATGAAAACAACTTCAAACGTTGTTTTTATTAATAGCAATGCCCAAGATTGACTTCATAAATAAAATGTACACCCTTCAATTAGTTTAAATACGAATTTTCATGGAATTCGTGCGATTAGTCTTCGATAAATTAATTATTTTGAAATGAGCATATTCCAGGGGCTGTATCCAAACTAATGTTGGATACTCGACTGTTGAAGTGCTACCGAATGACTATGTCACTTCTATTAATGTATTATTTCTTGCCAATATGAATGTGTCACTTGTTTAATATGTTTCGACTATTGCCAGCTCAAATTTTTCATTAATATGAGTAAAATATATTTTTTTCAAGTTATACTTTTCTGGACATTAGTCCCCTTAAACCGTCATTTTGCCGTTTATTAATGATAATTCGAAAACTACTTAAAAGAAAAAATTGAAATTGAGAATTCGCATAAAACAGGACATAATAAATATAAATCAGTTTCAGAGAAATACAAATTAGTTTCAGACAAATTATTTATTTTAAAATGAGCGTATTTTAGGTGCTGCATAAAAATTGAAATTAGGTTCCAAATTCCCTTAAATACAAATTTTCATGAAATTCGTACGATAAGTTTCGGAAAAAATAATTATTTAATAATGAGACTATTTTAAGGGCTGCATCCAAATTGAAGTAGGTTGTCTCGATTGAATTGAAGTCTCGATTGTTGAAATGCTACAGAATGACTAAATCACATCTGTATTATTTCTTGTATGTATTGATGTATTATTTCTTACCAATGTGACGATTTCACTTGCGTAATATGTTTCGAATACTGGCAGTCCAACTGTTTCAATAGAAGGAATAAATTATATATTTTTCAAATCATGCTTTTCTGCACATCATAGACAGACCTTTAAACCACCATTTTGAAGTTTTTTAAGCATAATTCGAAAACAACTGGGAAGAAAATTTTGAAATCGAGAAGTCGCATAAAGTAGGAAATATTAAATATAAATATATAAAAAAAATTGCTGGCTGCAATTCATATTTTTTGGAATATTAATTTCATAATTCACATTATAAGTTTTTTTTAATTATAAATTGAATGTATTTATGTTTGAGTTATTTAGTGTTATGACTATACAAAAAATTATCGGATTAGGATTAAAATTTCAAGAGTTATTAATAAAAATATGAAAATGTAAATTAACATTAGAAGCTCTAAATTTTAAATGTTTAAAATTCAAAATCTTGAAATTTTGTTTCTAGACATGGTTTGAACCGAAACTTTAAAACATATTGTCAAATTTCGGTATCGCTATTAAAAGAAAAAAATCAAAGTTTGTTCAGCTTTTGATTTGCAGATGCCCTCATAAGTAAATTTTATATACATCATTCCAATGTAGGCTTTCTTACCAATCGATAGGTACAGTCGTGGAAAAAAAAAAGTAAATACCCCCTACTAATTCCTCAACAAATTATCGTAGAAGAAAGTTACTGGTACAGAAAGATTGGAAATAAAGTCTACTTTTAAATGTTGTATTTAAAATTTGCTTAGGAGGCCATCTGCATATTAAAACGAAACATACTTTTGTTTTTTTTTCAATAGCAGTACACAATTCTGACAGCATAAATGAACTCTACACCCTTCAATTAGTCTAAAAACAAATTTTTATGCAATTCGTTCCATAAGTTTTCGAGAAATTAATTATTTTAAAACGAGCTCATTTTGATAGCTGTATCCAAATTGAAGTTCAGTACTCGATTATTAACCCAGAGAGCTTTCTTCTTGATCAAGGCACCTTAAGCAGTCAATTAAGCCCGTTAGATTACAGGATAGCGTAAAAAATTTCGAAATATTTAGTCACTTCTATCATAGACGGCTTAACCCATTATTTTGCCATTTTTTAAGAATAATTTGAAAACTGCTTAGAAGAAAAATGTGAAATTTTGGATTTCCATAAAGCAGGACTTAATAAATCTGAATCCATCAAAAAAATTGTAGGTTGCAATTCATAATTTTTTAAAATATTAATATCATAATTCATAATTCATCTCATAAAATTATAAAAATTGCAAATTCAGCGCATTTATGTTTGGGTACATTAGTATTATTTATACACAAAAAATTAAAACATTAGCATCATAATTTCAGAAATTATAGATAAAAATATGAAAATATAATTTAACATTAGAAGCACTCAATTTGAATGTTTATAATTCAAAAACTCATCATTCAAATGCCTTGAAATTTCGTGTCTGGGCATAGTTTGAACCAAAGACTTGAAATATCTGGTTAAAATAGGGCATTGCCATTGAAAAAAATGAAGTTTGGCTTCATTTTAATATGTAGGTGGTCCCCTAAGCAAATTTTATATACGTCATTTAAAAGTAGATTTTATTTCTAATCGTTCGGTACCAGTAACTTTCGTCTACGATTATTTCTTGAGGAGTTAGTAGGGGTGATTACTTTTTTTTTCCACGACTGTACAATCGTGGGAAAAAAAAAGTAAACACCCCTTACTAACTCTGCAAAAAATTATCGTAGAAGAAAGTTACTGGTACCACACGATTGGTAATAAAGTCTATTTTTAAATGATGTATGTAAAATTTGCTTAGGAGGCCATCTACATATTAAAACGCAACATACTTTTGTTTTTATTTCAATAGCAGTACACAATTCTGACAGAATAAGTGAACTAACTCTACACCTTTCAATTAGCATAAAAACTAAACTTTATGCAATTCGTACGATGAGTTTCCGAGAAATTAATTCTTTTAAAATGAGCGTATTTTAGGGGCTGTATCTAAATTGAAGTCCGGTACTTGATTGTTGACCGAGAGAACCCCCTTCCTGATCAAGGCTTATTAAGCGCCACTCAAGCAGTCATTGGGGGAAGCTAGATTACAGGATAGCATAAGAAATTTCAAAATATTTAGTCATTTCTATCATAGATGGCTCACCTTAAATCATCATTTTAAATTGCCATTTTTAAAACATAATTCGAAAACTACTTGGAAGAAAAATGTGAAATTTTGGATTTCAATAAAGCAGGACTTATTAAGTCATCTCCATACTTAATCCATCAAAAAAATTGTAGGTGTCAATTCATTTTTTTTTATTAATTTCACAATTCATAATTCATATCATAAAATTATAAAAATTGCAAATTCAACGTACTTATGTTTGGGTAGTTTAGTATTATTGCTACACAAAATATTAGCACATTAGGAGTATAATTTCAGGAGATATTAATGAAAATATGTAAATGTAATTTAACATTAGAAGCACTAAATTTTGAATGTTTATAATTCAAAAAGTCCTTCCGGCCAGTGCCGGGAGGAAGAGGTAGCTTTCATATTCCTTATTTTAAAAAAGCCAACTTATATTATTCAAACACACGAAGCTCAATTAAGTGGAAACCGAATGTAGGAGATTCAATACTAATTTTTATCAATACTAAGTCATTATGAATGAGAATTTCGCAAAATTAGTCAGTTTTATCCAAGCTGCTTTTATCAAAGTAACTTATATTTCGCTGTCAAATTCGGCGATTTCTTAAAGTGCCTGCCATTTTAAGACAACATGGTGGATGAGGCTAACCAGTGAACTTGGTCGAGACCTTAGTAATTGCTGTGCACATGCTCACTCACATCGGAATCGGTTGATACATACGAGTGCTGTCGCATTTAAAAAATCAGATTTTTCAAAATGTCACCCACGTTAGAAATTGAAACTGCTATATCTGAGCCATTTCTTAAGATAAAGACAAACAAAAAATGCTCCTGAATCCTTATATCAAGGTCAAATACTTAAGAAAGAAACCTTTTTCAATTTCTAATTTTTTTGCACCTCACTTTAAATATATATATTTTTAATTTAATGGCCGCCATTTTGAAACAAGATGGCTGATGAAGCTGGCCAGCGAACTTGGTCGAGATATTGATGTATACTATCCACATGCCTTCTTCCATCGAAATAGGCGAATACGTGTGGTATCGCGAGACAAATACAAGATCGTTTCAAAGTGTTAGCCATGATAGAAATTCAAAGTGCTATAATTCAACCACTTTTTAAGATATAAACAAAAGAACAAATTTTCAGAAACGAAAACTGCTCCAGAATCTTTGTATCAAGGCCAAACACATAAAAAAAAATCTTTTTCATTTTCCAATTTTTTAAAACCTCATTTTAAATTTTAAATTACATTTTTTTTAAAATGGCAACCCTTTTGAAACAAGATGGCGAATGAAGCTGGCCAACAAACTCGGTCGAAACATTGGTATGTACTATGTACAGACCAAGTTACATTCAAATAGGTTCATAAATATGCCTGTTATCGCGTGACAAAAATCAGGGCGTTTGAAAATGTCAGCCACGCTAGAAATTCAAAATGCTATAACTCAGCCATTTTTTAAGATATAGACGAAACAAAAACTGCTCCCGAATCTTTTTATCGAGGTCAAACACATAAGAAAAAAATATTTTTTCATTTTTCAATTTTTTGGTACCACATTTCAAATTTAAATTTTTCTTAAAATTTTAAATGGCCGCCATTTTTAAACAAAATGGCGGATGAAGCTGGTCAACGAACTCGGTCGAGACATTGGTCTGTACTATGTATAAATGAAGTTAGATCCAAATCGGTTCATAAGTACGCTTTTTATCGCGTGACAAAATTCAGGACGTTTCAAAATGTCAGCTTCGCTAGAAATTCAAAATGCTATAACTCAGCCATTTTTTAAGATATAGACGAAACAATATATATATATATATATATCAATTTTGAACGGAGGGTGGTTTCGGGGTCTGGGGGTCATGATCGATGAAAATATACCAAAATTTTTTGAAATCGCTTTCCTCCGAACGGCTGCAATAGGTAGCTTTTTGTAAAGAAAGCTACCTAAAACTTATCATTCAAATGACTTGAAATTTGGTGTCTAAGCATAGTTTGAACCGAAGATTGGAATTATCTCGTTAAAATTGGGTATTGCCATTGAAGAAAATGAAGTTTGGGTTCGTTTTAATATGTAAATGGCCCCCTTAGCAAATTTTATATACATCATTTAAAAGCAGATTTTATTTCCAATCGTTCAGTACCAGTAACTTTCTTCTACGATAATTTGTTGAGGAGTTAGTAGTGGTGTTTATCTTTTTTTACGACTATACATCTTCATTATAAACAATTACGAAATAACTGCATTTCCCATCACTTACTTAGTGCAGAGTAAAATAAAGTACAATTTTATTGCAAACATTTAATAATTACACTGTCAAAACTCATTAATAAAGTTGATAAATTTTGAGTCTTATATTTTTCGATCTTCCAAAGTAATTTTACATTATACTAAATCTGTGTTAATTTCAGTTGTAACTTTAGTAATTACGTTCAACATCATTTTTGACAATAATTGAATTATTTGATGACATTACGTTACGTAATTTCTTGTTAAGTAAGGTTTGATTATAATTATCTACCGACTGCTAGCGTCTTTCATACATTTTATATCGTTAAATACTTTAGCTGGATAAGATATTCTTAAATTGATTTTCAAGTCTTTATTTTATTTATATCAATCACGTATAGCAGAAAAAATAATTTGATGGAATATGTACAAATTAAAAATACTGCTTCAAAATCCTAACGCATACATTTATCCGACACTCTATTTCTAACTTGGGAATAGTACATAATCTTCAAAAATAACCCTACCCTACTCTATATAAATATTTAGATTTAAAATATGTACAGTCTTACATACATATTTTACATATATATTTCAGATAACTTTTTCTTCCATATACAGCAGCTATAATTCTAATTATATCGAAAAAGAAAGTCTGTAGGCTATACGAATAACAGAGGAGAACAAATATATTTTATCAATTTGTAATTTATTTAATTTACAACGAATACAATGAATTATTTCAAGTACACAAAGATAATGACCGAAGTAGATGAAAATTAATAATCTTAATATTTACTTAATTTGAAAAAACTGTTCAATCAGAGGTATTTGAAAAGTTCAATTTATATTAATTAAGAGAAAACGAGTTAAACGCATAATTTAAATGAAATAAGCAATTTTAGTTCAACCTGACCATCTTTAAAATTTTAAATAAAGCAATCTGCAAATTTGCATACACATCCACATAAATAGTGATTCTTTTAAATTAACTAATCGATCAGGCAGTCTTATTAACATTATAAAAAGGTAATTGTAAAATCATTAAAATGTAATTAAAACTTTTTTTTGGATATGTGCTTTAATATTTTTTCTATTTATAAAGAAAAAAAATTGACTGGGAAGATATAATGAAAATAAGCACCATAATAATTAATCCCTTAAAAGTTTTACTCAAATGCCGTTCGGGCAAAAAGAGTTTATTTGTTTCGTTTCTAAATGCTTTTGGTTACCACTTAATTTTAACTGTAATCTTTGCTTTAATAACTGACAGACAATTTTCAATTATATAGGAAAATATTTTAGTACAAAAAAGTGGTGTCTTGTACCTATTTTAAATTTATTAATCAAAAAAGTAAAGAAACAGATAAGGGTTTAATCTAAATAAAAGCATAATTCGTAGTTTTCATTGAAATTTCTATTTGCTAGGACTTTTGCTTTATCTTTCATAATTAATTATTACAGCTTTTGATGAGCACGTCAGAGTATTTTAAAATAAAAAGTTTGATAATGTCAGTTTTTTTAACAGCTGTTCAGTATTTATCTTTCTAAATAAATATAATTTCCTCTTAAAAACGAGATAAATGTATTAACGTGCCACTCAAATATTTTAATTATATTTGCGAACAAATGAAGTATTACAATTGTAAAGAGATAAGTTTCATTGAAATGAACATTAAATATCAATATCCATTCTTTATGTAAATATTTTTATATATTTGTACAAATTTTAATTATACACCCTCAAATGTTTTTTTAAAAAACATTAGACGCATGTAAAAATCCGCTGCTAGTTATGAAGTACTTAATTTGATTGCAAGTTAGATTAAACTGTTTATTTCTCTTTTATGTACTGAGTGTTTTAATAGGGCAAAAAGTTCATAACTATTCTAAAATATCTTCCTTAATGAAGCACAAGAAGTCGATACTAAAAAAAATAATACTAGAGATAATAAATGTGGGATGAGGTCTTTTTCTGTAAGACGTAGATTAAAATTAAAACAATATTTTCAGTAAAAGTATTTATCCTTTTTTAATTTTACGGATATATTATTGATGTTAAAAAGAGAATGGTCTTCATTTTTGTATATACAGGGTGTTCGGGTGACACTGCACAAACTGTTTAGAACGAGAGCCCTTGCTATGAGGGTTTAAAAATTGCCCAAACACCCATAGATCAACGGTGTACAAATGCAGTATTTAAAGAAAAATCCTGGCAAAAAATATTTTTTATGTGCTTTAAAGTTAAAATCTTTGCTGTTGGCTTACTATTTGTAAATACACTTAATGGTATATACATATAAAACATGCATTTACTTAAAATATATATATATAAAATATAAAGTTTACTTAACTTTTAATGTTTATAAGAGGAAAGTAATATTTAATAGAATTGTTTAATTAAATTTGGTTAATTAAACTATATATAAAACTTTAATTATTTATATAAACGAATGTATTAGTATTTATATTTTTTGCATTTAGTATTTAGCAAAGTTGAGTTTCTAAAGTTCAATTTTGGTATAGAGATTCTGGTTTATAAGTGTTGTTATAAGATTACCAGAACAATTTATATTTAAAAATGGCAAATATATGCGGAAGATATTTGTTAAAAAATTGGTTTTCAAAACAATAAGCAATACAGCTATACTTAAAAAATGGTCCTTCAAAACCCGGCATGCCTTTAAAAAGCTATATATTTAGTTCAATTATAACTTTTGAACATAACAAAGTTGAAACGTAACAAAAAAGTACGTCTTCTTGCAAAGAAACCTGCTTTTCAACTGACTCTAGGAGCCACCTAATTTGGCTCATGCTTCTGAAATAGACATAGACCAAATAGACATGCACCAAATAGTCAGCTATTAATAAATATGAGTTCTACACTTGTTTAGAAAATTTAGATTCTTGCATTTTTGGCTAGGTTTTTGCGCATAGTTTTCGAGCTAAATGCAAAAATAGTAGGTCGCCACAAATTCGCTATCTGTTTTTAATGAATTGCTATTATCCTGTCCGATAGTAAAGTATATATCGCAGTACTGACTAATGCAAAACATCATCATTATAAGAAGGTAGCTGATACTTTCAAAATTGCTATCATCCTGACTGAAAGTAAAGAACATATCGCAATACTCATTAATGGAAAACCTTATCAGTAAAAGAAAATTGCCGATAGTTTAAAGATTGTTATTATCCTGACCAAAATTAAAGTACATACGCAATACACACTAACGGAAAACATTATCATCATAAGATTTCCGATAGTTTCAGGATTGTTATTATCCTGACCGAAAATAAAGTATTTGTCATAACGCTCACGAATGGAATGTATTATCATCATAAGAAGATTGCCGATAGTTTCAAGATCGCAATTATCCTGACCAAAAGTAAAGTACGAGGGGTGTTTAAATAGAAGTTATTCGAGATGTGTATCCATGAGTTGCGTAGGGATAGAAATGAGACAGATACATTAGATAGAAACAACAATATTCATTGAGTGAAATGCAAACTAAGTTGTTTAAAAAAATCAATTATCCAATGCGTTTAGGCAGGGATCCCATTGCTTAGGAAGGTTACCAATTCCGTCCGCGAAGAAAGATTTCGGTTGATCATGGAACTAGTTCAGAACTGAAGCACTTACGTCACCGTCGGCGTAAAATCGTGTACCCTTTAGGCTTTTTTCAGCGGTCGAAAGATATGATAAAGTATCAATGTCCATAAATCAGCTTCTCTGTCACAATTTTGGGCGCCAGACCGGGCCGCGGCAAATCCATTGTCTACTGTTGACCATCTCTAAACATTCTCGTCCAACTCGTTACCCCGGGGTTTGACACACACGTGTCACCGTACACCGCCAGCATTCTGATATGAATATCAACCACCTTACACCCTTCCAGTGTTAAAAACTAAATTACAGCTCACTGATCCGTATTGGACGCAGTTGCATCCACACCAACCATTTTTAACTGAATGGCGCATCCTTACGAATGAAGTTATCACAAATCTGCTTGCAATTGCGCATGCATGGTACATACCCCATCACTATCGCCTTTGTTTCACGAACTGTTCGCATGTGACGCTTCGAATCAATTTCATTTGAATACGCCTTATACATATGGCAATACTCACTAACGGAAATCATTATCATTATAAAAAGATTGCCGGCAGTTTCAATCTGTCGTCTTTTTTAAGCGAGCCGAACGAAGTCTCATAATTAGTATAATAGACATACACCTATTCTGTCCATCTCTTTTATTTTCCTCTTTCATTAATTTACGGCTGCGACTTTTATCTTTTAAAATCTTCATTTTAATTTTAAATCTTGTTTCGCAATATTTTTGTAATTTCATGACATTAATTAATTCTTTGTAACTCAAAAACTTCAATTTGAAAAAAAAAAATGTTTACTCAGATATTAGAATGCATCATTGTAAGCATGAAAAAACAATAAAAAAATAAAACATAAAAATTTAAAAAATATTGAATAAAAGGTATTTTTTTTCACATCCGCAATTAACAGGAAATTACTTCTCATAAATATCGTCAGTTTTCTAATACAAAATTGCGAAGCATATGAACTTACCTTTGCAAAAAACATATTTTTAGACATCTCCAGCCTTTTTAATTTTACAAAAATTACAAAGTTAATTTTAAGAATAACGATACAAAACGGCTCAAATGATAAATAAACCTTTGGCATAAAAAAAAACAACCCAGTATCACCGCCTATTAAGAATTATATGAAAAGTTTATAACAACTGATGTACTAGGAGACAGTTGCAATGAATAAAATTGTCCTTTGCAACCAACTGTGTAACTAATATTCACTTTTGGGTTTGTTGCGCACATGCAACACGTTAATACAAATGATTAAAGCTTACTCTTAATAATCTGGATGTGTTATCATGCTTTATTTTTTCGGATTTTCTTGAAAATATTACAATTTAGAAGCATGGTTCTTTGAACGTTTTTCATATATCTTTTAAAAAAATTCTCGTTCTTGAAAGTTTTGTGGTGGTATGCGAATACCCTTTATATTACTTTACATAATTTAAATTTTTTGGGGTGCGTTCGTATTTATGTGAATACGTAGCATCTATATCCGTTGTCTGGTCCTTGCATCTGTCTGTCCGTCTGTCAGTATATAACAGTGCAAATACTACCCAACCGAAGGCTTTGAACTTTAATATATTTAATCGTTACAGAATTTTGTAGAGTCATTTCAGATTTTACGAAAATGGAATCAAAACTTAAAAATATATTAATAAAAGATTCATTCATTCTATTAAATCCTTTCATACGTAATTAATTCAATGATACCCCATGATAGGTAATGATTCTATGTTGCCATGGAGATTACATCATATTGAATATGGAGTCATTATTTCAGTATTACTGAATTTAATATATATAATTTTAATAAATTTTGTAATCATGCATTTTTGCATAAGAGTGCAACAGATATTGCACCAAGATCTTCATATTTATAAAACTAGTTATAGTACGAACGCACTTCATTTGCCACGTTTGACGAAAAATTAAAAAAAAAAATGTTTTAATTTTAAACGGGTGTATAAATATCCAGTTCGAAAGAAACCTTTTAAATATACATTAAAAGAATTTGAAGACCAATCTCTTTTGCCTTAATTATAGCAACATCCTGCCTGAATTAATCTTTCAATTTTTTATATAAAATCATTACAGCATCATCATTACAGGCTACAATTTGTTGATTTTGAAAAAAAAATACTAAATTGAGTTATGCTGATAGGAAATAATGCATTAAATATCTTAATATATAAATAGCGCTATGAAAAAAATAATTTCTTTTAATTTGCATTTCTGCTGCTGTGATTATGAAATGACCCCGAAGCAAGAATAATTAATTATGTAATGCTTATTAATCAGGGAAAAAACCAAATGCATTTTTTTTATAAACATTTAATTTTTTTTCTCAGACAGATCGATTTTAATTGCGAAATTATCCTACAGATGTAATGTTTAATTCAACAGGAAATAGTGGCAGTAGAGCTATAATGTGCCAATTTTAATGTATTAAGTATGTAATTAATTATCATAAAAGGATACATTTTAAGGATAAACAAATAAGTTAGATTAAACAATAAGAGTAGAGAACAAAATAATTCCTATTTTTTTTTAGTAAGTTTAATCAAAATGAGCATTTAGATTGATAAAATCGGCTCTTTCTAATTTGCATTTTCTTCTCTGTGGTTACGGATAATTGTTTCAAAGTGAGAATAAATAATCAAATCACTATGGTTATTTTTTTATATCAAAATTAAAATCATTTGTTGTCAAACGTTACATATTTGGGTATTAAAATGTTCCGAAAAAATTTAACTAATTAAATTTCTAACATTGATTCAGGAAAGTTTACTGCGTAATTTATTAAAGTTAAACAGTGATAAATAATATTTTGTAAAATAATAAATGATGTGCTTTTACAAATTAACATATCTTCCATATAAAAGATGTATCAAAACAGTTTCTATGATCAAAGAAATTCATGCTTTTGATATATTATAAAGAAATTTCTGATTGAATTAATATTAATTATTCAAAAATGCAGTTGTTTTATCTAATACCTTTTGTACAACAGTTCGAAATATGTATGATTAATTAAATATTTTATTAAATTTAATTGTGAAACCACTGTACACTGTACAAAAAAACGGACTCAAAAAACGGAAATACTACTGGCAATCTAAACGCCAGTACAATTTCCGTATTTTTACGGAAATTTTTCCCCATAAATTACAGAAAATTTTCCGTTTTTAATCAGAAAAACGGAAATTTTTCTGTAATTTATGGTGAAAATTTTCCGTAAAAATACGGAAATAGTACTGGCGTCTAGATTGTCAGTAGTATTTCAGTTTTTTAGTCCTTTTTTTTTTTTTTTTTTTTTTTTTTTTTTTTTTTTTTACAGTGAGTATTATTTATAAATAAAAGCTAAATATTAAATTATATCTAGTGTAAATATTGCGTTTTGGTATCGAAATTATCCTGGAGCAATTAAAGTTTATTAAATTAGGAGGCTCTGCCCTCTACGAGCTACGCTCGCAACCCCCGTTCAAACATCACAGACTATAAAAAAAAAAAAACTCGCTAATTTGATCTGCTTAAAAAGATTACAGAAGATTGAATTATAATTAAAAAAGCAGTGGCGATCTCCCTTTAAACGGGTTTTCATTCATTTCCCTTTGAATGAGAATTTTTAAGGCCGAATCAGCTGCTCTTAAGAGATCGAATGGCTGTTTACGTCTTTGATTAAATAAGATCTGTTAAACATTTGATAATAAGATAACATAAAATGAATTAAGTTAAAAATGTCTTTGTCTCCTGATAATTTTTTAACAACGCTGCAAGAAAGCTGTATTAAATAAATAAGACATTTTAAATTTATTGCTTTAAATCTGAAGTAATTATCTCCTAAGTGTTCATTCTTTTTTTAAACATGCACGTAAAAATACGTTATTTGTTAGAAAGAAAATAATATTTGCGCTGTATTAAAACTCACAACAATAATTAAAAATACCATTACAAAATATGAAATAAAGCTCAAGTATATATATATATTTATATTTAAATTTTAACAGTTTGGCATTATTATTATTTAGTCATTTAAAATATGGCGTCATTTCTCCTATTTACTGCCCTTAAAGAATACTGAATTTATTATTTTAAAGTTTTCTTTCTCTTTTTAATATTCAATTGAAAATAATTTTGTTGCTAGAAAGGAAATATTTTTATTTATGCTGCCTTAGTATTGGCAGCAATAGTTTGAACGATCATCTAGAAATGTGAAATAAATGTGTCATGTAAATATATTTTTTAATTTAAACTGTTTGGCAATATTATTATTTGGCCATTTTAAATATGTCGCAATTTTAGGTGCAAACTTCTGGAATTAGGTTGTAGGCAGATATGTAAAAAAATCCTACTTGAATATTATTTCAAGAAAACATAAGGATTTACGAGTCAGCAAATTGCAATACTGTTTTCAAACGAATCGTATTTGAAAAAAAATATATATATATTTATTTATTTTCTATTCTACTGTGTAGAAACAGAAAATATGCGATGTTTAGAAATGACAAAAAAATTGTGAGTAAAAGTGAAATTCATTTTCAGATAGTTGGCATCGTCAAAATGACATCACCTTTACTCACTGACATGTTTTTTGCTTTTTAATTTAAATAAATATGATTTCTAACATAGATGATCTTAATACAGTCATCTTAAAGGAGTATCTTCAGTGCATCATTATTATTCTTTAAAAATATTTTGAACCTTTCAGAGTTATAAATGATTTGAAATTTTTATGAAAGTTCAAACCATTTATACAAGTTATTTTAAACATTTTACATTAATTGTATTTAGTGATTCAAAGATTTTGCTTTATTTGGCGAAGGAGACATTTCAAATTAGCTTTTCCTGATAAGTGTGTTTCTGATAAGCAGATTTTCCTAAAATGACAAGTTTATTTAAAAATCTGTATTATTTTATTTATATTATTATTTTAAAAAGTCATTTTACTTAAATATTATTCTGTTCCTCGAAATTTGATGTTTTCAGAAATATACTGCAGCAAACGATGCAATTACATTGCTTGCCATTTAAAACAAAATCATATTTCTAAACAAATCCGTCATTTTTAGGTAGATTTCGTAGGAAATACTACCTACTGGGATCGTTCCTATGTTGGAATTTCTGAAAACTTTTTGCAGATCTACACCGATCAAGATCCCTAGCACCCAAAACCACCCTCAGTAAAAAACTTTATCTCTCTCTCTCTCTCTATATATATATATATGTATGTATATATATATATATGTATATATATATATATATATATATATATATATATATATATATATATATATATATATATATATATATATATATATACATATATATATATATATATATATATATATATATATATATATATATCACTTTCTTCTGGACACAATAACTTCCGCAATTCTGCACGAATCTCTGCCAAACTGATACATAAAATCAAGGGACATAAAATGTCGGTCAAGTTGGTTAATGGGCAAAATCGGACCAAGGGGATGGAAATAGGGAGGAGTTTTGTGAAAACCGAAAAAACCCCATAACTTCTTAATTTTTCTACATATCAAATCAGTTTAATAATGTTTTTATTACTTTTAAAAATAGGGCCAAAAATTTCTGTATCACAGATTTTTGATTAAATTAAAAATGGGCTCAAGGGGCGCAAAAATAGGGGTTTTGGGAGAAAAAAAATCCTAACTTCGTCAATTCTCAAGATATCAAATCCAATAATTTTATTACACATCTCCTTAATATTATCTACAACTTTTATATACACAAGTTTCTGATAGGAGCAATTCGTACCGAAAAAAAAAAATAAAAACGAAAACAAAAAATGGGGGTTTAAGAAGAAAAATTTTCATAAATCCGTCAATTCACAAGATATAAAATCTCCATGAATTTATCATATATTTTCTTAATATTGTCTTCAACAATTATATAGACAAGTTTTTGATAGGACCAATTCTTACAGGAAAAACAAATTAAAAATACATAGCGGTTGAAGAAAAAAATCATTTTATTAAGTGTGTATTCAAATCCAAACTGCTTATTTTCTTACTCATTATTAAATTCATTTTTGCCCGCAAACGCATCCAATAGGTAGATTCTCTTATTCAGAAACTATATAATGTACAGTAATGATCGATTATTTGATAGAGGCAGATTATATTTCAAAAAATGATGTCAAAGTGGGCATTTTGAACAGAATTTCCCTAAGCGATTGTGTTAGAAACAAAAAATATTGTCCTACTGAAAAAATAATTGTTTATTAATCAAGTTTTAATTAATTGAAAGAAAAATAAAAACACAGGTCGCTTATAAGTCTTTTCAAAAATCACGTCAGCAAGTTTCATACTTTTTTTTATTAAAAATAAATCTGAAAATGTGCCAGAAAATTTCGAGTTGCTGAGCATGGAAAAGTATTTTTTTTAATGCCGCTTTAACATGATTCTGATAAAACCAGCTATTATATAAAAATGAAATAAAAACACGCCAAAAGCAGACAGATAAAACTGTTAAAGTGGCTTTATATCATGATTTAGTTTTTGTTGGTGAAATTAGTATACTTAACTTCGAAATCTACTTCTGCCTGTAGGCTGGGCAAACAAGGATTTTTGGAATACAGGTATACACAAGCAGAAATACAACTTCTCTCATCAAACATGAATACACATTTAAAATTAGTTTTATACATGGAAATAAATGAATAACTTGAACATAAATACAAGGTTTTATATTACTTCGTTATATAATCAATTCAAAACCTAATAGCATATTGAGCATTTAAAGCAATGGTTCTTTTAGTACAAGATTTTTCATAACATCTACAGTTTGAAGTTTCGATTTTTTATAATAAATTCACAGCCTAAAAGCATATTCAGTACTGGAATCAACGGCTCTTTTAATGTAACTGAATTTTCGTTTATTGAGTTTTACTTAATCTGAGAAGAGAAATCTCGGCAAAATCATGTTGTTAGGGAACTAACGAGCCTCATAAATCAGAAAGCATTCAGGCAGTGAAAATTCTATCAAGGTAGTGTTGGAGCATTCAAAATACTTATACCTATTTTTCAGAATCTCTCTAACTTTTCGGGAAAGTGTATGTACGATAACGAATCATGTGGTCATGAAATTCTAAAATAATGTTTATATGGGGCATTCTCACAATCTTTTGACTTTCGGGAATAAAAATCTTGTGAAATTAAATTTGTTAAAATAACATTTTAATCTGATGAATGTCTTAATGATTCAAAATAAAGAAAAAAAAGGTCAGCAGCGAAAAATATTTTATATAACTGAGGTTTAAGTTAAACTTGGGAGTTTAATTTTCCTTACGATTTTACCACTATAACTTTCTATTTTCTTCTAAATTTTTACTTATAATGAATTTGCATAGTACCCACAGGACATTCAAATAAGAAATAATAACAATGTAGTACTTTTAATACATAATATTTGTATAACATTGTCTTAAAGGGGTGTTAAAGAAGGGACGGTAAGGTTTTAAAAAAAAGGGGAACGGTATAGGAAAAAAGGGACGCAGTGGGAAAAAAGGGACGTAATGGGAAAAAAGGGACGGTAAGGATGGAACGTTAACGAAAATTACCACCTATATTTAGGCAAATCATGTTAAGACTAAGTAATAGCCACAATGTTCATTGATTTTTAGAAACAGTTGTTAACATTCGATTAAATTATTATTATTTTTTTATTTATTTACCTCAAAAAGTGCAGGAATAAACCTTGAGGACGGTAAGACTGCCAATAAAGCCACGTTGCTCGAAATTGATATTTAAATGCTGATTTAAATTCCGCAGTAAATTTCCTGTAAATAATTTTAGACATTCTTTCTCTAGCATACTTTTGCATGAGAAAAAACTTGAAAAAATTTCTGTGACTGTATCTGAAGTAATTTTCTGTTTAAGTTTAACAAGAGGGACAGTAAGAATGAAAAACCTAGGGACAGATTTCAAAAAATAAAATCAACCCTAAAAATGTGTGCAGGTTAATTTTTTGCTATATATTTATGTAAAACAATTGTCTGAGTTTCGGAAAAAAATTACATCGAATTACTTTTATTGAAACAGTTTTACACAGACAGCTCCAAACTTAAAAATCAGCATCAGGGACACGGGACGGTAAAGGAGTTTTCCTGGTATTTGGACCCCCAACATCGTCCAAAACTTATTTATCTCGTTAATATTGTTATGCAATCATGCAATGGGATGTTCCCCAGTATATGAAATAAAAAAACATAAAAAAATGTATTAAAATAAAAAATATTATTCTAGTATATAAAAGTCAAAAGTTTATGAGAATGTCTGATATACTCATTAAATCATTCTGAAACACAATCAGCAAGAGCTATTGTAATAAATACAGTTTTTAAACCAGGGAAAGGGCGATATTAAAAGCCTATCCTAGTACCGCGACAAAACTCGCAACCTAATGTTAAACCTGCGGGGACGCTTTTTTTGAAATTTATCGTTTGAATATCAATATTTTTAATTGAAAATTTATCGATGTTTTTTCATAGGATAACAGAGGTTAATCTCTAAACGGACCTTTTTTTACTTTTTCGAATTTTGTTAGCAGACATTTTTTATAAGGCTGCATTATATTTCAGAACCGCTTCCGAAAGTGAAACTATGTGCGTGATCTGTGTCTATATATAGACACAGATCACGCACATATATGTACATATATATGTGTACCTAATGTTGGTGTGACTGCCGCCATTGCCGTAATTGAATTTATTATGACCGAGGTAATTTCTCGGCTTATATTAAAAATCTATTGCTGATAAAAACTTAAAACTGATTTTTTAATAGAAAAATAGTATTAAAGAGAAATAGTGCAGTAGCCTTCCTTTTAACCGGTCTCCTCTTAACCGGAAGTCCGCTTTAACCGGTCGACATTTTCCCCAACATGAAGCAAAATTCAGAAAGGCAAATTCCGATTCTCATTTATTTATGGTTAATTAACTCAAATTTACATAATGTTGAGTAACTTCAACTTCTATAAAGGTATGTGACAAGATTTTCAACAGTTTAATTTGTATTAAATAATATTCATTATTTGTTATTAGTGATAATTTTTATTTCCATTTAGTTAATTACAACTAGTATTTATTTCACAAAATGTAGAAAATATGTACTTTTTTAAAACTACATAAATTAAAAAACTAAATGCATCCTACGCATTTAATTAATTAAATATGCAGTTACTTATGTGTTTTTTTCTTTTAATTCTCCGGTTTAACCGGTTTTTATGTTAACCGGCTAACCCTCGGTCCCGTTTAGGCCGGTTAAGCGGAAGGCTACTGTATTATAAACATGCTGAAACAGACAGTTTTAAACAGAAAAATTATTTTAAGTGCTATTTAATGTTGAAATCCGTCAAAAAAATTCAGTTAAAGAATTCTCTAGAATGAAAAACTACGCATAACAATTTAAACATTTTTTGCATGCAAATATTTTTTCCAAATTATGGTGTGCAGTGTCCAATCATTTGTAAATTTGTTTAATTTCTTAATAGCCCAGTGGTAGGGTAGCAAAAAAAGGCCGAATTCGGAATTAATTAGGGGAAAGCTGGAAATTGTTTTAAATCCTTCTGTTTAGGTCTAGAATAATTATGCTATGTTTTCCCCCTCTTACTAGGTGAGCATTAGGAAATATGTATAGAATTATAGTCAAAAAACACGTTTTTTTTTGCATACCATAACAATATCTCAAAACAGCTAACTCTGTCAAAAACATTGTCAATACAAATGTTGTAGAGCTTAAAATTCTGAGTAAAATGACTACCTACACTAAATACTTATGTTGAATATTAAGGTCACAATTCTACTTCAAAGTTTTAGCAGTGGTTCCCAACCTTCTATTGGCCACGCCCCACCAAAGCATCCGTAAAGTCACTATGCCCACCCCCACCCTAATATGTAAATTATGTCTCATTATTTAAAAATGAACTCTATTCACACGGTGGAAGAAGTGTAATAGAGCCTTAATAAAATCTATTCATTTCATATTTTTTAACATTTAAAAGATGTGTTTTTAACATAATTTTATAAATGCAATGAAATTTTACATCTTCGCCTAAATGCCAAAACGAGTTATGTTCTACTTTTCCAATTTAACTCATTGTTAAAGAAAAGTATTATACGGTCTGTATTTTTAACTTCACAAATAAAATTCACAAATTATCTTCACAAATATCTTCATTTAAACAAATACTTACATTTAACGTTGAAACTGATAAATTCATACATTTTGTAATGCATTCGTGTAACTTATTAAGAGTTGGTGGAAAAGCTTTGGACACTGACTTTTCTTTATATGAATAACACAATATACAAGAAGTATTTTAATATTCGCATCTTTATCAAATTAGTAGCCATTATTTCACATAACATATTCTCTCTGTTTTCCCTTTCCCAGTATCGATAATTATATTAGCGAATAGAAGTAGAAAACTCATCATAGAAAACATTATGAAAATTTTAAAATTCACCAGAAAAATTATAGTGAGTTTTAATACTTTAAAAGGTATCTAAATATTTAAAAAAAATTATTCGCATAATTATTCTAGCTTTAAATGTATTTAAAATTTCGATACAGAACATTTTAAAAATTCAATAAAAAACTGATTTATTAAATTTTGCTTGTATTCAATTTATTTTTAGTCTACAACACTACGTATCCCCAAAAAGACAAAAGAAACTTATAGTGAATGAGTAAGTAAGAAAATTGGAATTGTCCCCTAGTATGTCAAATTGCCCCCCGGTGGGGCGTACGCCCCACGTTGGGAACCACTGTTTTAGACACATCATCAGGGGGATGACCTCAGAGTTAATTAGGAGAAAATTGGAAATTGTTTTAATCCCTTCAGTTTAGGTCTAAAATGAACGTAATATGTTTCCTTCCTCGTACATGGGTGAATGTTAGAAAATATGTACATATTTATTTTCGAAAAACACGTTTTTTTAGTTTCTTTAACAATATCTCAAAACAGCTAACTCTATATAAAACATTGTCAATATAAATGTTGTAGAGCTTAAAATTCTGAATAAAATAAGTACCATCATTAATATTTTTGTTCAACATTAAGGTCGCAATTCTATTTCAAAATTTTTCACATCAAGAGCTTGAAGCCAGGAGAGACCAAGTTAACTTAACAATATCTCAAAATAGCTAAATCTACCAAAAACATTGTTAGTACAAAGGTTATAGAGCCTAAAATTCTGAGTAAAATGAGTACCTACACGTAATATTTTTGTTCAATATTAAGGCCGCAATTTGAGATATCGTGAAGTTAACTTGGTCTCTCCTGGCTTCAAGCTCTTGATTTGAAAAATTTTGAAATAGAATTTCGACCTTAAAGTTGAACAAAAATATTAATGATGGTACTCATTTTATTCAGAATTTTAAGCTCTACAACATTTAAATTGACAATGTTTTTTACAGAGTTAGCTGTTTTGAGATATTGTTAAGGAAACTAAAAAAACGTGTTTTTCGAAAATAAATATGTACATATTTTCTAACATTCATCCAAGTACGAGAAAGGAAACGTATTACGTTCATTTTAGACCTAAACTGAAGGGATTAAAACAATATCCAATTTTCTCCTAATTAATTCTGAGGTCATCCCCCTGATGATGGGTCTAAAACTTTGAAGTAGAATTGTGACCTTCATATTCAACATAAGTATTGAGTGTAAGTACTCGTTTTATTCAGAATTTTAAGCTCTACAACATTTGTATTGATAATGTTTTTAACAGAGTTAGCTGTTTTGAGATATTGGTATGGTATGCAAAAAAAAACTTGTTTTTTGACTATAATACTATACATATTTCCTAACGCTCACCTAGTACGAGGGGGAAAACATAGCATATTCATTCTAGACCTAAACAGAAGGGATTAAAATAATTTCCAGCTTTCCCCTAATTAATTACGAATTCAACCCCCTAACAACTGGGCTATGTGTTTTTTCCCAATTTTTATTCAAAATTTCAATAACTAAATTGAGATTAAATTCATAGTTTGAACTAATCATTTTTTACCTACTAATGCCAGATAATAAAAGCCTAAATAATAGAATTTACAAGCACTTTTCAATTAAAAAATATATTTACATTGGAATTTTAAAACAGGAAGAAAATTTTTAAATAATTAAGCAAATATGTTCGAAAAACATTTAATCTGAGAATTACATCATATTTGTCAGGATATATTTAAAAGAATTTTCTATAGCGTTTCCACACACTATATTATTAATTGAAATATATATTTACAAGTGAATATTGAGTCATTTATTGAGTTTTACTTAATCAGGCAAGAAAAATCTCGGTGAATCATCTTATTGAGAAACTAACGAACCCCATAAATCAGAAAATATTCTATCGCTGAAAATTATATCATAATTTTATTGAATCATCTAGCATGCGTGTATTTATTTATCGCCAACTCGATAATTTTTCAGGATAGTATCTGAGTGGTAACGAAATGTCTTTATCCTGTGGTCATGTAAGGCTCGTATACACTTCAACAGACTGTAAAGAATTTGAAAGTACTAAACAGATTACGATAAATTTCACGAATGAATCTGTGCAAAAAATATATGAGTTGATTGAAGAGAAAATTTAATATTTTATTTCAATATAATTAGAATACTGTAAAATTCATTTTTGTTAAATTGGAGTAGTGATATATTAGTTGAATTTTCGAATTTGTTTTTAACAATTTGGATAGATTTGGAACGATTTCGATAGACTGAACAAATGTTGAACATTCAAATCTTCGAATAGAAAATTTATAAATGTTACTATGCACTATAGAAAATGGCTTTAATAATTACATTAATACATTAAATGCAAGTGTTTTTTTTTTTTTTCAAAAATACATTACTTTTAATTTATATTTTCATACTTTTTAGCGTTTAAAAAATTTCATTGTTGCAGTTTCACAGCCTGTTGAAATAATTTCGCGTAGTATCGTGCTTAATTAACTCCATTGTTAGTGTAGCTCGTAATCATTAACAATATTTGAAGATTTATCATCCGCGCCCGGCTAACGGAAAAATGTCTTAAAAGTAATTCATTCATTAATTTATAATTAAATTCTAAATAGAGTAAAACCTTCTATTGTTATCCGATAATTAGGGAGCATTCATTACAAAAAAGTTAAAAGCTACCTATTGCAGCCGAGGAAAGCACTTCCGGAAAATTTTGGTATATTTTCATGGATCCTGACCCCAGAACGCAAAACTATCCTCCGTTCAAATGTGACTTATACATATATATATATATATATATATATATATATATATATACATATATCTGACTTTTGTCATTCGATAACTCTCGTATTTATTAACCGATTTGGAGGAAATTAATTGTATGTATAGTACATACCAATGTCTCGACCGAGTTCGTTGGCCAGCTTCATCCGCCATCTTCTTTCAAAATGGCGGCTAATTAAAAAAAATTAAATTAAGAATTTAAAAAGCGGTGTGAATAAATTAAAAACTGAAAAAATATTTTTAAGAGATTGATCTTAATACAAGGATTCCGAAGCATGTTTTGATTTGTCTTTATCTTAAAAAATGGCCGAGATATAGCAGTCTGAATTTCTAGGGTGGCTGACATTTTGAAAGAATCTTATTTCATAATGCTGTAACTTTCGTACTTATAAACCGATTTAGATGAGATTGATTGCATGCATAGTACATACCAATGTTTCGACCGAGTTCGTGGTCCAGCTGCATCCGCCATCTTGTTTCAAATTTGCCATTTGCACCGCGCACTGCCGCACAATGCTTAAATATTATTAATATCCGTTAGCTTCAAATTTTCGCCGAGCTTCGCGACACTTGGCGAAATGTCACCAAATTTGGCGACGAAAAATAAGTAACCATAAATTATGCCAACTTGGCTATAGCTTACTAATTTGGCGCAATTCTCATTCAAATTCAATATTGAAGAATATTCTCTTATCGGGTTCGTCGCATTTTAGCTTCTTAAAATTTAAGTAAAATTAGCTTTGAGTAAAACTTGCAAAATTTTAAAACTAAGAAATATGAAAGTTACCGCTTCCTCCCGGCACTGACCGAAAGGATCTGTAATTGACAACATAATTTTGACATGATATTTTCAATTTCATCAGTATCAGGGGGCGGAAAATCCATTACAAAATACCATTTTTACATATCATCCAAGATGAGTTAAAACAAAAAGAAAAATAATGCGTCAAGCATAGATTATGAAAGACTTTCTAACCCATTCTGAATGCTGTAACAAAACTTCACCTGTTAAGAATGTGAATGTCTAATTAAACAAGGTTCAACTATGTGAGGAGGCCTACCCAAGTGCTAAAGCTCTCTACTAGCTCCATCCAGCAAGCACATTAGACATATCCCACCTTATATTCAGGCAGTTTTACAAAGTCTTTTGTACTTATTATTTGCAGTTATTTTCTTCATAGGAGAACAAGGTGGCGAGTGGTCTGGGAAAAACACAGTCAAAAAAAGTGGAAACTACCAGTGTTTTCTTCTAGAAAATACTTCAAATAATATAAAGGGATTAAAGAAGGCGAATTTCCCTTTAACATAATACTGGTATTTAACACCTTTTTTGACTGTGTTACACCCTGACACACTGACCACTCGTCACCCTGGAGAATAAGTTCATAGTCTGTGGAAGTTGTAATAAAAAATTTACATATCAATGAAACTATTAGAACGTTTAGTCAATTGGCCGCAAGACATTTTGAAATATATATTGATTATGCTCAATTTCTCTAACACAATCTACAATTTTCTGACTTAGGTCTTCTTTAAGAGTAAGAAAACCATACAATTTGGAAAATACATAACACAATTGAAAATCTAATTTTAGCAATCCACTGATTTGTATATATATTACATAGTATGTAACAATTTAGATCAATTAAAAAGCACATGAAGCAGTTGAAAATTCCCAATCAGAAAATTTCCGCCAATAAGAGAAAATGTACTTGAATACTTTTTTTGCAGCAAGGTAAAAGAACTGTAGAATTTATACACAACAATTAATATGCAAAAAAAAAAAAAAAAAAAAAAAAAAAAAAAAAAAAATTAAAACGACATACTACATTTGAAAACGCACTTCCAGCAATTATCATCAATTATCAATTATTATCAGCAATCATCAATTTGTGTTACGCAGAATTGTTTAGACTGTCCCTGTAAATGAACGATAAATTCTATGCACCCCGCCCATTATAGTGAAAATCAGTGATGAATATGAATTTTATTACGTTTGAAATGGTGTAACAACATTAAACTACACTGCAAACGGTTTTCTGCATAGACCATAATGTAAAGAACTTTTTTGAGTGTCCCTATTACACGAACTACAAACGCTACACCCTCCATTTTCAATACTGAACCTTCCATAGTAAACCTCAACCAGTCCGAGCTTATTAATGTGAATTAGAGCATGGAAAATCTGACGGCAGACACAAAAATCGAATCCAAAACTACTCCACCATAAATGTGCCTATAACCCCTTTTAAACTATGTTAGAAAGCGTTAACAAAAGAATGTAAGGGTAATGCTATAAATTTCGAATAATTTGAAATTTTTTCCTTCATTTAAGGGGGTCCGGGACACAAAAATCTTCAATTTTTCTAAAAAATATTTATTGCATTAAAAATATCTCAGTTTTTTTCTGCTTAAAATTACGTATAAATTACGTTTCTATCTTAGTTAGAATAGGAAATATTAATTTTTTCGTTTTGGTTTGTTTTTAAAATCTAGCTTTTAAGCGATGGTTGTCGTGAAAACGACTTCTTGTGAAAAGGCGTTTTACTTCATGATGGGTTTTTTCACCATTTCTAGAATTTAAATTGTTATAAGTCCAGAACCGTTAAAGATAAACAGTTCAAACTTGGAACATGTCTTTTTCAATTGGTTTTCTTTAATTTTGATTCAGCAAATTTGAAAAAAAAAAATGTTTACTTTTGAAAATATGATATTTTGAAAAAAGTTACATATATTTCTTTTTTGAAATTTTTACTTTAAATATTTTTAATTTTATTTAAATTAATATTTTTTAAAATGCTGAATCAAAATTAAAACTTATATATTTCTGTTTATTTAAATGAAAACAAACTGAAATTCCACAAATAATATTTTGAGTTATAACGGTTTTAAATTACCCAACTCTTTTAGTAAATTTTAAATTAATTTTTTTTTAAACAGCATGAGAAGTTTTATCGTGTGATTTTGTTTCAAATGATAGGGTTAACCAACACAAAAAATTTCAAAATTTTAACTCAATAAATAAAAATTATTTTAAAATGTGTCCCGGACCCCCTTAAGGAGGATTTACCTCAAAAAGCCCGAAAACCAGAATGTATTTTAGCATTTATTTTCTGGAAAAGGAAAAAAAGATTTTAGCTCCGGGTTTTTTGCATTGTTTTTATTATCACTTTACTGAAATGTTTTTCGAATGTTCTTAAAAAAATTATAATGTATCTCGAGTTGCGTGGGTGGATGACTTAATGTGTGCACGGTGTACTTCCAATCATGCGGGATCCGATAGATCACTGCATAGATAGAGGCATTTGTCATCACTTTTCGTTAAGGATTATGAAAATAGAGGATATTGTCTGGAGCTACAAGCACTTTGAGGTCAAAAAGTAGAAATAAACGAAGTGACAGCCATTTGGAAAAAAAATATATTACCTTTAATTAAAAAAAAAAAAATTAACAAGATCGGTTTAATAGTTTTTGCGGTCCATTCTCGCCCAGTTTGTAAAAAGTCATTTTGCGTAAAATGCGTTTGTAGTGCTTCAAAACAGTAAAAGCCCACGGACACGTTGTGCTAAAGTACTAAATACCTACGAAAGGATTTCGAATTCGGCCAAAATGTCTCAGAGGGATAATCGACAGGATCTGCTAGGTGAGGAGGCCTACCAATTGGCTTAAGCTCAATACAAGCCTCCCCCAAGGGATAATCGACAGAATAGAGGGAATAGAAAATGTAAGCGTGACTATGTACGTGCGCCTATCACTGCTGACCACAACACGGTGCCCTCCAAAAGGACCACTACGGGACCCACTGCAAGGGGGTCCCCGTGAGACGGGCTAGTCACACGGACCGGCACCGATATGTCTCATTAAGCAGGACATCCGAAGCAGGATTGTCCCGCTTTGGTCTCCTCTGGAGCATTGCACATTAACGGGGAACCACGGACCAACACTCACGTTGGTCAATGACGATCCCCCGAACATTCCACTACCAAAGTCCGAACGCTGACGAAGCAACCCGGCTCAATAAATCTCGAAAGAGGGTTTTTTTTTACAACCGAAGAAAAGGCAAATCCACCATTATGATCAAATTTAATTTCTGATTAAAAATGTCTTGAGCATCGTAAATTCAGACACGCGTATTTTTTTAGTTATGTAAAAGCTTAGTTTGTGCTCTGCTCACCATACACCAATAAATTTTTTAAATTAATTTAAAACATAAAAATGAATGAATATCTTGAGCGTAAATACAAACTTTTCACAGGTGACGCACGTTGAAAATTCCCTTAATATTTTCATTTTACAGCCGAAGAGCATATACTTTATCAGAATTAACAACTCCTTTAACGGCAAAATTTCTATTTATTGAGTTTTCCTTAATCCGAGAGGAGCAATCTTGACTAAATCATCTTGTTACAAAACTAACGAACCTCATAAAATATTCGACGTTGAAAATCTCATCATTATTTAATTAAAGCGTCTAAAATGCGTACATTTAATTCTCAAGTTATTGATATTCTTTCCAGAGAACGCATGCTTTATGACGAAATCGTTTCATCATGCGGTCATATAAGTTACAGAAGAATGCTTAAGTACTCATCAGTAGGCTATGAAGCATCTAGGAGTACCAAAGTGATTTCAATAAATGTCACAAATAAATATGTCAAACTGAGTCATTAAGTCTTCTCAAAAGGAAATTGGATTCTGTAAAGTAATGTAAATCAGAAAATTTTAGTCTTTTATAAGACATTACTTTAGCGATATCCGATTTGAATTTTGCGAAATATCTCAGGTTATTTTTATTGATGAAACTCCAGAAAATTTTATTCTTTACAAAAATAATTTATTTTAAATAATTTTAAATTTAAGAGATTTCATAATATTTTGTATTAACGGTATTTAGCGATTAATAGATTAACTTAAATAGATTTTTTGAATGCGCACATTCATTAAAACTAAAAAAAAATACTATAATAAAACACACATACACACATAAATAACGCCTGCATTCAATAGTTAAAAGTATATATAAATAGTATACAGACATACAGACAATAAATCCAACTGGAGTGAAAATTTACCACAGCCAGGAATCGAACCCGGGACCACAGTATACAAGAATGCTGCTCTAACCACTGAGCTACTCCGGTCGATACCTGGGTCTGCAATTTATCACTAATAAACCATCTTGGGGAAGTCACCAGCCATCTATACGACAGCCTTGGATGACCGGACAACGATGAATAAATTTTACTATCACATCGATCTATGATAAATATAATAAAACACACATACAACAATATATATTAAAACACACATACACACATAAATAACGCCTGCATTCAACAGTTAAAGGTATGTATAAATATTATACAGACATACAGACAATAAATACAATAAACCCAACTGGAGTGAAAAATTAGCCAAAGCCAGGAATCGAACCTGGGACCACAGTATACAAACCTGCAGCTCTAACCACTGAGCTACTCAAAAAATTACTACTTTGATAACTAAATTATAAGACATTCACCGTACATGAATACGCAGCTCATGCTTTGAATAAAAACAAAAAACGAATACAAACTTATGTTACAAAATTAACGAACCTCACAAATCGAAAAGCATTCGGTGCTGAAAATACTACCATGATTTTATTAAAGCATCTAAAATGCGTACGTTTTATTCGCAGATTCTTGATATTCTTTCCGGAAAGCGCATGATTTGTAACGAAATCGTTTCATCATGTGATCATATAAGTTGCAGAAAAATGCTTAATTAATCATAAGTAGGCTATGAAGCATCTGAAAGTACCAAAGTGATTTCAATAAATGTCACAAATATGTCATACTGAGCCATTAAGTTTTTCTAATTCGCATATTCTTCATATTCATTCCGGAAAGAATATGGTTTATAGCAAATTTACTTTATGGTGTGGTCATGTAAGTTGCAGAAGAATACTTTAGTACCTACTCATCAGTAGGCTATGAAGCATGCATCTAGAAGTACTAAAATGATTTCAATAAATGTCACAAATAAATATGTCAAACTGAGTCATTATGTCTACTCCAAAGGAAACTGAATTCTGTAAATTAATTTAAATCAGAAAATATTAAAGTCCTTTATGAGAGGTTACATTAGTGACATACAAGTTTAATTTTGCGAAATAAATGAAGTTATTTTTGTTGGTGAACATCAATATAATGTTATTCCTTACAAAAATATTCCATTTTAAATAATTTTAACCCGTGCAGTATTAAAAAACATGTGTTGAGTATTTTGAAAAAACTTTTAAGAGAAATAATATATATAATCCTAACTAAGGTAAGCAGCTGAATGTATTAATATTACAGTTTGTGTGAGAATTTAAGCGAAGTGTCTTGTTGAAAACATCCGAACAGAACAGCAGGATTAATCTTAACTATTAGTTATTTAATTTTACAAGTTACAATTTAAGTAGCTCTTTGTTTATATATTAAGTATCTATAGTTACTTAATTTTACAATTTGATCATAGCGAAAACTTATTTAAAGTAAACTTTTTAACAACAATTTATTTTTCCAGAATTTGAAAATAAAAATGAATCTAAACGTTTAAAACTTTTATTTTTCAAATATATATCATGATACCATCTGCATTTACTGATTTTGCACATGGCCCGTTTTATGAGTGCCAGAGTTTTCGAACGATAACTTTTTAGATCTTTCGTCCAAACTTTATAGATATTTTTCCGAAAAGCTATTTTAATTTCGAATATTGTTTAAGCCGACAAAAAAAAAACTTCTTTAAACACTGGTATTAAAAAAATAGACCAGCAGGAATACTTATAAAATTGCACATGGTTCACATATATGCTTCTAGTATATTTGCCAAGATTTCTAAGGAAGTAAAAATGCTACAACTATTAAAATAGTTTTAATTTAACTTAAATATCTTAAGGAGTTGTTTTGGTATTCAAAAAACGGACAGTTATGAATATTTATTGCACATGCATTCATATGGGTGCTTCTAGTATATTCGGAATGATTGTTAAGCAAATAAAAATGCTACAAAAATTAAAATACTTTCACTTCAATACCTTAATGAGATGATTTTATAAATACACATGTTTGTAACTTATTTTATTGTTACAATATTAATCATCTTCGTACAAGAGTTGAGATTCTTATGCTACTTTATATTAGCATAATCATACAATGGCGACCAAATTTATCTAAATTCAACCCAAAGAGATTTCTTTGAAAAAATATATATGTATTTTAAATATTTTTACAATACAGTTAAAATGCATAAATTTATCTCTTTTTGAAAGGATTAAACATGACAATTCGGGGTTTCATATTTGTCTTTATGCGTCCTCAGCCGCGTTTCGTGGCAGCTCATATTTAAATAGATTTTATATTACCCTCTTCAATGCAGAAGAATATGCCAAAAATTGAGTAGAGGCATTGAATGTATTGAAATTTATGTGCTTTTTCTTTTTGTCCGCATTATTTGGCTGCATTTTTTGAATAAAAAATTGCCGCATTCATTCACAAAAACATATTATAAAAGATGGAGTCATACGTCATGTTGAAGTATTTGGTTTGTGCTTTTTATTGATAGAAATGTGTTATCGCATAAAGGAATTTAGGATCGATTCTCAATATTTGCGGAGAAGAATTATTAACGCATGTAAATATGACTACTATTACAATGGTTAAAACAGAAATAAAGAGTATGTGTTTTTGATAATTATTATGCAGGATGCCTTCTCTTACTGCTGTTCAATAGTTATTATCTAAACCGTTAATTTTACATTATAAGTCCGGATGCTATATCTTAAACCATTTTCTTCATCATTTCAGAACCGTCTAGTCACAATAGTAATTTTTATGTGACTGTTGCAAAATTTAATTTTTTATATGGTTCATCGGTTCGTTCAGTTTGATTGAGAAAAATATACTCATTATTCTATCAAGAAAAACGGAGAAGACTTTTTTAAACAACAAACCGAATTTTGATGCTTTTGAATTTTAAAATGCTTAGCACATTGTTGTACTAAAAATGCACCTTTTCCGCTAAAAAAATCTTTAATCACCACATTTTAAGGGCTGAATTTCATTACTCAATTGTCTACAGCTATAATAAACATATCAAATCAAACATTCATTTAAAAATTTTTTCAGACAAATTAATTTGTGTACTTGATCCTCATTTGTTTAAACTGTAAATTTCATCTTTACACATATAACCAGTTTACAAATCAGCTAATACATGAGAAAAGATTAATACATGGAAAATTTTCCAAATTCGCCTTGCATACAATATTTCAAATGAATATCAAATTTCAAATTAAATGCTTAAAAGGAGCAAAGGCCAACTTAGTGAAAAAGATTCTATGCCGGGACTCGAACCCGGGCCATCAGTATAGCGCACTGACATTCTACCGACTAAACCACTGAACGGTACTCAGCCGGCAACTTCTCACTATTACATTTTGGCAAGGTGGCAAACGCAGCACAAGATGGAATATTTTTCCGTGAGCCACCGACATGGGGCAAACACGAAATTTAATTAAATCCAGCATTGGTTGAAACTATATGAATTAATACTTGGAATGTTTTCCAGAGAGAAACACTCGCCTTGCATAAAATACTTCAAATGAAAATCAAATTTCAAAGTAATTGCTTAAAAGGCGCAAAGGCCTACCTAGTGAAAAAGATTCCATGCTGGGACTCGAACCCGGGCCATCAGCATAGCGGTCTGACATTCTACCAAATAAACCACATGTGACGATACCCAGCCTGGAACTTCTCACTATTACATGTTAGCAATGCTACAAACGCAGCACAATATGGAATATTTTTCCGTGAGCCACCGACATGGGGTAAACACGAAACTTACTTAAATCCAGCATCGATTGAAACTATATTAATACTTCGAAAATTTTCCATAGAGAAACATTCCCCTCACATACAATATTTCAAATGAAAATCAAATTTCAAATTAATTACTTAAAAGGCGCAAAGGCCAACCTAGTGAAATTTGATTTTCATTTGAAACACAAGAAAAGATTTAATAATTATATTCTTTTATTAATGGTCGTTGACCTAGATTTTAGCTGCTATAACATTAACCAAATTATTTAGTCCATTTTTAAAAGTAGATTGACATTTTAATTCTTTGATAAAATACTTAAAATCATTCTTTTATTTTATTATTATCTTAATACTGAAATTTTTACATGACATGACATTTATTATAAATGACATGGTATTTTTGCCCGTTGATTAAAAGCGATGAACAAATCTGTCCCTTAAAGTACAGAGGTAATCTTCATCAGGCACGGCAAAACTATAACACGTGTACCACTTTTGGCACGTGAATAATAATTTTGGCACGGCGTCGTTTGTGGCTCAAAATCAAAACACAGTGAGATTACACAAAATTCGCGAAATTAGATGAGCTGATCTTGTCTAAATTCGATTTATACTTTATGTACTGAATTATGAATTCATGAAAATTTTATCTTCTAAAGCATTTTTCGTGAATTATTTAAACTACATTAGATGATTTAAATTATCATTTAATAAATTTCAGAAGGATTTTAGAAGTACTGAAGAATTTAGAAGGATTAATTAAATTTGACTTTCTAGGGATTTTGTGCAATATTTATAACGCCACTCAAATCTTTTATTTAAAAAAATTTTCTTAGTATTTTATAGAGTTAGGTAATGTACAAATATAATGTTCTTACAATAGAAATATAGAAATATTTTCGAATTGAAAAATCCCCCCCTTCCCTCCAACGCCAAGAAAGCTGAAAAGATGCAAAGGCAAAAGAAATCATCCTTTTAAAAATATTTTTGGCTTGTGTAACCCATAATGTTTTTAGAACAAGGTAAAGTAGTGTAGCTATAACTCATTCTAAACTGTATAACAACGAATGGATGTATTAAATGAATTTTATAACAAGTTATTTTAATGTTTATTTTAAAAGGTTAAGAGGACATTGAAAATTTGAATCATATTAAATTACAGTTTAATTCAATAAGTCTCGTAATTTAAGACAATATTTGAAAACTATAAAAAAGGAAAGGTTAGGCATTACTAAAAATGACAATGGTAAAATTATGGCAACTTGGAATTTATTTCAGAGATGATTAAAGAAACTAGGGTTTGCCATTTTAAGTTTTTCCGCCTATCTATGCGTTTGGTCATTATTTTCGCAAGTGAATAATAAAAAACTAAAATAGAAAGCACTTATCAGATAACTCCGGTTCATTTTGCATTCTGTTAAAATTAACCTGATATTAAGATGAAACAACAGAAATCGCATTAACTTTTTTATTGATTTCTAAAATATATTTTTTTTCTATAATTATCTATTTCGAATTATATCTTTAAAAGTTGCAACCAGAGATACCTTCATACTTAAATTCAACCAACCACTATGCAGGCCTGAATGATTCATCGGGCTTCAAAAGACTGTTTATTTACAAGTATACGACTTACAAAGACTGGTGATGTATGAAAAGATACATACATATACCAAATTTAAAACCCGCCTCGTGACTCGCGTGCAGGAACGCATCACTGCTGCTGTGACGGACACTGACAGAAACTTGCTATTGAACGTATGGGCGGAACTGGATTACAGTTGGGATGTGTGCCGAATGACTAAGGGTGCACACATTGAACATTTGTAGTATGTGCCAGAAACTTGGTAAGTGCATGTATCTTTTCGTGTATCACTCGTGTTTGTCCGTCGTATACTTGTAAATAAATTTTGAAATCCGATGAATCATTCAGGCTAACCATGCATAATGTTTGGTGTAATTTAAGTATGAAGGCATCTCTGGTTGCAACTTTTAAAGATATAATTTGATAATAGATATTATTTCAAGCTATTAGCATTAATAATGTCAAAATATTAGTATCAGAATCCAAAATAATAGGATTAATAATGTTTATGAAGAATTTTTGTGACAGATTTTTGCTGTCATAATTTTTCGATTTATTTTTTTCTGATAGATTTAAATAATTTCTTCAAAATATATTTATCGATGTTGTCTTTGAAAATGAAAAATTGGATTGAACTTTGAATAATACATTAACTGCAGAAACATTTACAGATTATTTCAAACTGAAATGATTTATTTAAACAATGGAAACATTTGAAAGACAACAGTGATTGATGCATAAGTTATACTATATTTACTAAACATGATGTTTCGTCTTCAATTTGAGGAATTCAATTTTCTGGCTGAGACTTTCCCAGTGATAATAAATGAAAAAAAAAATTACCTCAATATCCCATTCACCATTAATAAAAGGATAAAATAGATTTTCAGTCCACGTGTTTTATAAAGTTTTCTTAGTAAGCCATTTGAGTATGTTTTATTTGACATAATTTCAGTTGTTTATTTTTTTTAAAGATATTCGTGATATAACATCACATATTGATTTAACTCAAGTTTAAATGAAATAAAAATACTGAACATAATATTAGATTTCCTTTACTTTAAAGAAAAGAACAGTTTAATTTATCTTTCGGGTAATTTCATTTACCAAGTTCATTAAAATTTTATTAAATAATTTTTTTAATGAAGAGAAAGGATTGAAAATATTATTTCAGAAATATTAATTCTGATTAGGTCTGCTTATGATATCAAGTTCAACTGTTAGTGATCGGTTTATGCATTTTGGTATTTCGAAAAGAAATATATACGTGAATTTATTTTCTATTATCTTAAAAATTATTTTTCAATTATAACCAGTTTGTTTTAAAGATTGTATAATATTATCTTTTTTATTTTTAATTTGAAATAAAAGTTCCAAAAAAGAAAATATATAACCTTTATAATAGAAAACTTTGAAAACATAGACAACATTCGAAAAATTTTACCATGGCAGAACATATTAAAAGTAATCTCTGGCAATTTTGCACTTGTAAGTAAATTTAACATTTTATTATACAGTGTTGAGATTAAAGCTCATACAATAAATGAATTAATTTTGCAGGAGATATTTTATTTTTTATCTTATATTTTTTGTCGCATTTCTTCAACATTGAAGGTAATCTAAACTTCATCTACTGTCAAAGAAATGGTATTTTGAAATGTTATGCTATGTGCTGTGTGTATGAAAAGATAATAAAATAAAACCTTTTAAAAATTCAGAATGTAAGATTAAGTTCTCAATTTGTTTTTTTTTCTGCAGTTTTCTAACTTTGAAATTTAATGCTCAATATTTATTATGACTCTGATAACCTTTTTTGCTTCAGACTTGCAATTACTACTTCCAAATACTACATTCTAATTAAATTTAATACTATAAATATGATCAGGTAAACGCAACTCTCCTTTTACTGTGGTTAGATTTGCAAGACCTATTTCCGGAAAATTCTGCTCGGACTGACCATGATATCAATCAAAGGATCCTGACTCAATTATTAACCCCTTCGGGACGGGAGCCTTTTACGAAATTTTTAATCTTTTGTCACCGTTTTTTAAGAACAGAAATTTGATTTTTCTTGAATCGAGAAAATGCGCTTATTAAATAACGCAAATTTTACAGTAAAATTTCACTGGTGAGGAAAAACAAGGATTCTGAGAGCTTCATGTGGCACGTATACGTGTCACTCGTCCCCAAGGTGTTAATAATGGCATATCTTCTTTGTACCCTATCTCCTTACTTGTGGAAGCAGAAGTACATTAATAAAAACGGTTCGTACGAGCAAATAAAGGGCTTTTTCATTAAAAATGAATTGATAAATTGTCATAGATTGACTGAAATGATTAACCTTGTAACTGAAGAACCAATAAAAATACACCAAATAGAAATTTGTCTTACCATTTACTCATGAGTACAACTTCCGATCTAAATAGCATTGTGATGTAAAAAGAGAATCGACTAATATATTGCATGCGTATAATTTTACAATATTTCATTAGGGTAAAGTACCCCTCTCCTAATTTCGTCCCCCTTAACTTCTCCGCTTCTGCGAAAGTGGCACCACTTATGACACAAGGAACAGGGGACGGGAGGTAAAAGGGGTCAGTGTTGAAAGTTTCTATCGCCAAAACGCATATATAAATTAAAGATGGCGCATTTCCTATTTTTAGAAGAACCGAGTTCTTATTACGTTGTTTGTAGAACGTTATTTATTGTACTGTAAGTATTTATTTCTTATTCATTGCTTGCATTTTACGTTAGTAAGATGGTGACAGTAGCATACAGTGAGTTTTAGGACGCTCGGTTCATCTTACGAGAACTGAAGCTCCGTCATATTGGTAAGTAGCGTGGTCCCAATTTCGTCCCCCTTGCAGTTCTTATTTTCGTCCCGGGGACGAAATTAGGATGGCTTTTTCATGACATTTTTTTTCTAAATTTCCTCATGTTAGAATGGGTAATGTTTCGTTATGTTATTCTTCCACTGATAATTAGTACATGTCTTTGTGCCTTACTTTAATGTAAATGAAATTACTTACTCATTTAGAAATATATTTTCATTTAGTTATAAGTTAAGTCTCGGTGCATTGGATTTTTTGGGGGGACTAAATCGGGACCATTTTTTTTTTCTTTTGCATTTTTTATATACTTTTGAAACAACAATTCTTCGCATTGTTAAAATTTTTTGTACGATATTTGCCTATGTTTCTATGTTCGTGGGTAGTTAGTCTACGTAAAATCCAAATTTGGTAGATTTTCACAAAAAATTACAACTTCTAAGGGCCTAAAAGTGACTGGGGCACCTTACCCTATAACATTTCAAGTTTATTTCATTAACACTATAGTACACTGCTCAAAACAATTAAAGGATATTGCAGTTTTAGGTGGATTTTGTATCTGGTAAACTGTTTAGCTGATTGATACATGGTCGACAGACATAGTAGGTTATATGAGAATAAATTACACATGTTTGGCAGAAAAAAATGCATTTTATTGCGCATTTGTGTACTAAAGGAAAAAAACACAATTTGTGCATATGAGAAAAAAAGAATAAGAAAAGGTGTTTTCTTCAAAGAAAATCATTTTCAGTAGGGGGTATGGTTTCCACGGGCGGCCAGCAACGTTGAACACCTTTGAGGCATGGACTCAATGAGGCTATGACGAGTTGGGGTATCCTGCCCCACTCTTCCAGAAGAGCTCTTTCCAGTTCTTGGAGAGTTTGTGGGGGTTGTTGGCGGCCAGAAACTCGTCTTCCTAGAGCGTCCCAAACGTGCTCGATTGGATTCATGTCTGGAGAACACGCTGGCCATTCCATTCGAACGATTTCTTCCTCGAAATTCAAATCCTTCACCAGGTTTGCACGATGTGGCCTGCAGTTATCGTCCATTAAAATGAAGTTATCTCCGATTGCTGCAGCGTAAGGGACTACAATAGGTCTGAGGATCTCATCCCTATATCGGCGACCAGTCAGAGCTCCATCTCGAATGATGTAGAGGTCAGTGCGCCCGTCAATGGAGATGCCACCATACATCAACACTCCTCCACCGCCAAATCTGACACTTTCGTGCACGAACGCAGGATTATTCCTACTGCCACGGTCCCTCCAGATGAAAATACGCCTATTATCCGGATGCACAGAAAAACAGGACTCGTCAGAAAACAGAATATTGCTCCATTCATTTCTCCTCCAGTTGACATGCTCGGTTGCCCACTCCCTGCGGTCGCGACGATGCCTTGATGTTAATCTAACACATACCATCGGTCGGCGAGCATACAGACCTACAGCATGCAGCCGGTTTCGGACAGTCTGAGTTGAAATCGTGGTGCCTGTAGCCGAGCGAAGGTGTTGTTGGAGAAGAGTAGCGTTCATGGTTCGGTGTCTCCGAGCTGTTAACGCTAAATACCGATCTTCATTGGGCGTTGTTGCCCGTCTACGACCTTGCCCTGGTCTTCGGCCCGCACACCCACTCTCCAAAAAATGGTTCCAGATCCTGGAAATGACACTTTGTGACACTCCAATGGCTTGCGCTACTTCGGCTTGAGTTTGGCCCCCTTCTAACCTACCAACAATTCTCAAAGCTTCTGAATCTGTCAAATGACTTCGCTGAGACATCGTACTCATCGAAACAAAGCAGTCACTGAATGCCGATCATCCTTGTCGTCATTCTCTTTTATCCAGTTGAAAGTCAAATTTCATTCGCTGCCGCTGAAGCGACGTTTTTGACGTCGAACTCAAAATTTGCATACTCCACAGTTTGAAAACCAGAAAAATTTTGCCTTTGTGATTTTCTTCTTCTATTTTCGGCAAAAAAAATTCGTTTATATCTTTATTTAATATAAAACTTCAAATATCCTTTAATTGTTTTGAGCAGTGTATTTCGATAGTACTTATTGCATGTATTCTTTAACAAAATCTATAAGAATCCAATCACAAAATTTAAAAGACAATACAGAAATACAATTTCTAAAATATAGTATCTTTTTATAGAATTAATGTTGAAACGAAACATTATTATCTTATTCTTCA
Organism: Maratus speciosus; assembly: GCA_963932465.1. Taxonomy (NCBI): domain Eukaryota; kingdom Metazoa; phylum Arthropoda; class Arachnida; order Araneae; family Salticidae; genus Maratus; species Maratus speciosus. The sequence continues at coordinate 525,681,999 of OZ010786.1, forward strand.
AAAAATTTCGAAAGCTTTCTATAAGAAAGAAAATTCAACAACCAATAATACTTTGAAATTGAGTTTTGGAATTGGCGTTTGAGAAAGATTAGCTTGAAAATTGCCTTTCAAATATTTCGAAATATAAAATTACATTTTCGCAGAAATATTTAAGAGAAAGTTTACACACTGAGTGCATTTTTTGTACAGGAGATTAGTTTGTTTATCTGCAATGCAAGGAGTAAATTGAACTTAATATAAATATGTAATTTATATTAAATGTACATTGAGTATGTATTAAAGGTCAAATATATAAGTTAATATCTCTAATTATCTTTAAAAATGAATGAATTAACAGTTCTGTCGGCTAGCTCAAAATTAACTAACAGAAATGTCACATTATTTGAAGATATCAATTTCTCGGGCATAACTTTTTGAATATTTTTTATTTCTTCGTAGTAAGACGGCACATAACAAATAGAACGGCATATAACACATATAAACAAAATAACTGTCGCTAATATAATCTTTTTACATGTTAGCACAGCTCAAAACAGAGCAGACCTAGAAAACTAACAGCATTTCTTATTCGGCGGAGCTCAAGCAAGGTCACGTGATTGCTGGTAAAGTCTATTTTTAGAACGGGTAGCGCGCGTTACATCCTCCCACTCTGTTTCCGATTTACGTCTCGGAGAGGAAACAGGATGCTTTCTGGGTCTTCCTGTTTTTCTTAAAGGTGCAACTGGAATATTTTCAGATTCTTGAAAAGGTGACAAGGTGGAAACGTGGTAAGACCCAGTGCGCTCCGTAGGATTGTCCAGGCTAGCAATGTCAAATGTCACCAGTGACTTTTGAGTCAAAACTATGTACAGCCCATCTCTCTTAGGCATAAATTTTGCTGTTTTATTTTTACTTGCCTTGCTCACAGGGTGTAGGGTAACCCGTACATTATCACCAGATGTGAAATACACTCGTCTACGATTTTTATCGTAATATTTCTTCCGCTGATCTTGTTGCATTTCAACACGCTCTTTCATACTTTTTGAAATATTTGCAAGACTTTTAACTGTAGGCACACTTGAAAAAATGAATAGTAAGTTTTTTTAGAAACACAAATATCTTAAAATTTTCTTAGGATTTTAACGAAATAATTTGTAGAGTTTTTAACTTAAAAAAAATAAGAACACACACATTATATGGTGGAAAGGCGATGACTGAAAATGACAAAGGCAACAAAACAAAATTAATCTATAGAAGATTACTCACAAGCTGACGACCGCTCGTGCGATTTTTTTTTCTGCATGATTTTTGAAAACGACACTGATTAAAATATCCTGCTCTTTATAGAAATAAGATGAGAACATTTCCTTCGAATTCGTGGCCCCACGTTGGGCGCCAATTGTCAGCTGGCTCAAAATTAACCGACACAAATTCCATATTCTTTCAAGATATCAATTTCTCGGAGCTTAACTTTTTAAATATTTTTTGTTTCTTCGTAGTAAGATGGCACATAACAAATAGAACGGCACATAACACATATACACAATATAATAACTGGCGCTAATATAACCTTTTTACATGTTAGCACAACTCAAAACAGAACAGAACTAGAAAACTAATAGCATTTCTTATTCGGCGGAGCTCACGCAAGCCGGTCACGTGATTGCCGGTAAAGTCCATTTTTGGAACGGGTAGCGCGCGTTACAGTTCTAAATTCTCCATAATCATTCTAATCATTATTGTTTTGATTATACAGGATGCCCATAACTAAATGCCCCTATTTTACAGACGTCTACGTACGAAACTATTGTTCAGAATGTTGTGAAATTTCGTGGAGGACATAATAATGGCATGAGAATTTTTTTGAACGAAACAAAAAATTAGTTAAAAATTTCGCGTCCAGAGTGCCGATTTTTAACGAATTGCATATTTAGTATACATTTACGATAGTTTACGAATTTTCTTACAACCTTACATGTTCCATGTAATGGTTATCATTTTCAGATACAATCTGGAATCGTAAGATATCATGTTTCACAGTTGACCGCAGAGTATTCTGGGACGTGCTAAGAACATGTCGTGAAATGCTGTCATAAATAAAATTACTAAACTATCGTAAACGTATGCTGCGTAATTCATTAAAAAACTCCCTCTGGTAGCGAAATTTAGAATTAATTTTTTTCGCTTAAACAAATTTCATCCCTTTAATAAATTTTCATAACTTTATGCACTGTAGTTTCGTATGTAGACAACTTTAAAGTAGTGTCGCTTAATTATAGACACCCTGTATATTCTTACAAATTCAGTACATGCGCGTGCGTTCATAAAAGTACGTATTTTTGAAATATAAAGAAGTCTTTCTAAAGGGGATTTATATACGTGGAGCAAACATTCAAACCATGCTTTCTCCTTTAGATACAATGTTTCAAAAAACACAAAAAACTGATAAATCAGAAAATAACTTGTATTTAATTCTCATTTCTATTGTGTCTTTTTATTACTGTTTATTAGAAAGAATTGCAAGCATACCTAAGATATTAAACATAAAACAAATTAATAAAATGCATTTAATATTTGGAGAAATTACGTTTTGACCGAATTCAGAGGAGGAAACATGTTTTGATTGTTTGACAAGTGGATAAAACACTTTTTGAATGAAATACGTTCTAACTCACAAATAATACAAAAGCATTATTTTATTTGAATAAATACCGAATTTCAGTTGATTATTGATAAAATAAAATGACAGATTATGGCACCTAGTAGTATTCATTAAATATTTACTAAATAAATACTCGTTTGCCAGAAATCCACTTCAAATTTTAAAACCAATATCTTCATCTAGACAGTCACACACACACCCCTCTTCTTTATCGCAGGCTTATAAATCATGGAAAATGTGGTTGTACCATTTGAAGACATCATCAGGTTGATTTTGCCACTGTTCACCATACATTACCTTCAAACGTTTTTAACATCTTTTTTTCTTTTCAACTGATATAGCGTGGCTAAGAGGAAGAGATTCTAAAACAACCCTTTGAACAAGGCAACAGTAACTCCCTTTTTAAGAAGATTTACATCATATTCTTCAATTAGATCTTGAAATGTATAATTCGGGAAGCCTTTAACCTTAACAGTTCTCTTATTTTTCTCTAAAACAATCCGTTTCAATTGTGATATGTATGGTAGGTTTCGAAAATACACATTAAGTAACAACTCTGTGATTGGCAGACTGGAGAAATCACTGTTTGATTGAATGCAGGCTTTGGAGGAAACACTCTTTGATTGAAACGTCAAGTTTTAAAATTGATTTATAATCGGAGAAAAATTTTTTTTAGTAAAAAATACCGTTTATATCTGTGCAATTTAACACAGAGTTCATAAAAATAACAATAACTCATTTTTTATTTTTTTGTGAGAAAACACGATTTGAATGTTTGCTCCTCATACATGCATTACCTAACTTCAACATTCAATAATTAATAATCAAAATAAATATAAAGATGAATCAAGGGAAATGTTTAACAGGTAGATTATAAACTTTGAAGCAATTAATTTAAAACAATTATTAAAATTGTCTTCAATAAAGGTTTCTGTAATGTCTCAAAGTGTAAGGATCCTCAAACGATAATTTACGATAGTTTACAAAATTTCTTAGAACCAAGCATGTTCCACACAACGGTTATCATTTTCAGATACCATCTGGAATCGTAAGATAGCATGTTCCACAGTTGAGCGCAGAGTGTTCTGAGAAATGCTAAGAACATGTCATGAAATACTGTCGTTAAGATCAGGTAAATATCATATAGAAAATTCCAAAACTATCATAAATGTATGCTGCGTAATTATTTAAAAAACTCCCTCTGGTAGCGAAATTTTGAAGTAATTTTATTTCGCTTATAGGGACTTAGATACCATTGGACAAGAGTCTATGGTAGCGTAAGTTACTAAAATCTAAGTCCTTTATTTAGAACAATTTCTCGATTAAATATGAATATTTACAAGTTAAACAATATTTGTTTGGGTTCTCGTCATTATAACAGGATAAAAAGTTCCATCAACGGGCTGCTTCCACAGATATAGTGCTTCAATCGGAGAGAAGACTGATCGGACGACCATCTATCTCATCTCCTCGCTTCGCTCATTCACCACTAGGTCCAGCAAGACCTCCTCGCCAGCGTCCTCGCTCTCTCGCTTCCTAACTCCTTCTCCCTTCCTCCCGCGTTGCCACCTCGCCTTTCTCCAAGGCTGAAACTCCCGGTCCTAGGGAAAACTAGTCTTTTTCCCTCTTAGCCGTTGCCACCGCCTATTTCTCGAAGGCTGAAGCTCGCCGCCCTAGGAGAAATCGTCTTTTCTCCCCCTCAGCCGTTGCCACCACTCATTTACTGGACGGCTGAAGCTCCTGCTTTCTCGGTGATTCCACGGAATGTTCAACTCGCGCCGGAACGAAATTGTACTGTCTTCTCCACTTATATTTCTAGCCTTGATGGCACCATAGCTTTGTTCAGGAATGACCAATGAGATTTAGCGTGGGAAAGTTTAGAAGATCCTTTCAGAGGAATCTTCTCTCGAATAATAGTTCGTGAATAAATAGTCTTTAGGGGTAATTAGTAAAGTTCTTACAGCAATCCCCCCTCTAAGAGAGATTTTTCACGCAGCTGGAAAATCTATAGTGAAGTCAGTGTTACAATCAAAATTCGTTCACCACAGAGGTTCATTATTCATTTTTTTCTTTTGTACTAATCACATATAAATTTACACTCTTTTCCAGGAACATTATTATGACAATTACAACAATATATACAAAATGAAAATTATTTATACCTTATGATGCAAGCAATTTTTTTTAGAGAATTATATACAAACTTTCCTAAAATTATTCAACCCTACTTAAGCAATAGTGCACTCTTTCTTTTCCCGGGCGGTGCCTGATTGTATAATGATAAGGTTGCCGCATCAATGACCAGTGGATCAATCTTGGACTATTCACGGCGTTGTTTCGGATCAACCTTACCCAATATTTATTGGTACTCTGCGCTGATTTTCTCCTATATATTTTCACTTTCATTTTTACTCCTCTGATGCGGTTCAATACAATTCCTCTCTGTCCCATATGATTACTCCAATAATCGGAAACCCTTTTCGTGTTGTTTAAATACAACAACCCAAATATCTTAGGTTTGGTTTGTGTTTATGACGGCCAATTATCAACACGTGGGATATGGGCCCTAGTGGGGGGAGTGCCCTCCGTGGGGGTCTTTCTAAGGGAACCTAACCCGTATTTACGCGTGGGCCAAATATCTTAGGAGAAACATTTTTCGAATTGTCTTGCATTCTAGTGCCTAAATCTAAGTCGTGCGTACTCGAATAGTTTTCTCCCGGATCAATCTGGAAGACACCCCTATTCTTCTTAACGTCACGAGTTTTCGTCCCCGTTTCCCCTAATAATTCACGAAATTGCCTGATACGTCTAATTAAATCCAATCTAGGTATGAATTTCAAACCTTTCGAACGTTCATCTCTTTTCCATCTCTCGTAAAACTTTTTAATTTCGTTTACGGTTTTTGGCCAACAATAACGATTCAAGAATTTATAACCTGACTTCTTCTTCGTACTTAGAAGTCTACCTGCACACTCCTTACCTAAGGATAACATATCTCCTTTGACTTTCAACGGAATTACCATTTGTTCTCGGTCAGATTCCCTGGGATCTTTTATTTTCCTAATCCCCAACCCCTCGTTCATTTCAAAATGTGATTTCACCTCGTCCGCTCTCTGCTTAACACAATCGAACTTGACATTCTCTTGCGCCTCACTCACATTTTCTTTGTTTCCAAGGGTCAAGTTTTCATCCCGCGGTACGGTCTCGCTTAGTCTTAGAAAAGTCTCTTGCTTTTTCTCCGTTAATAAACTGGCTCCTATTTCTCCCACTGCGTCCGGGGGGTTGAATTTTAAAGTCTCGACTCTCCCCATCCTTCCAGCTGAATCGCCTTTCTCAGCCAAGTTCAAAACCTGTTCATTAAAGGGATTCAAATTTGGTACGGGCTGTGCGCTCTCAACTACAGATAGAAAAATTCCCCTTTTCTCTTCGGCAAAGATTCCCTCCTCTGGGTTACTCCCTGATCTCGGGGGGTCGCACTTAAAAATTCCTCTTTCTACCTCGGCGCGGAGAATTGGCTGATCCATCGGCTTAGGTGAAGCGGCTGGTTTTTCATTTTCGCTCTCCGTTACGGTAGGGGGGATGGACGAGCTCTGCGATTTAGTTTCGCTTTTCGTATCCGCGTTACCGGGGTGCGCTCGTGACCCAGTGCGAACTGCGATGATTGAACGCGGGTATCGTCTCCGCCTGTCAATTAATTGCTGCGTTTTGTTCCCTAACAAATAATGAACCATGTCCGTTTCTTTATCTACTGCGGCCGCCTTTGTCCTTATAGTATCACCGGTACCCAGATTAATTTCTATTTCTACAATAGGTAAACACCGAAGTTTATTATCCAATGCCTGCTTAACCCATACACTTTCACCCGTTAAATGGTCCTCATGTACATCGTGAGCCGATATTAAGTCCAAATTACTTCCGCTATCGCGTAGAATAGTCATTTCTTTCCCATTAATTAACCCGCGACTGACGTAGGGTTCAAAGGCACTTTCTAAGTCTTGTAGGCCCGCGATATGGTAAACTGCTTCGGCCTTTTCAGCCTTTTTTGACTCGTTACAGGAGTAACTATAGTGCCCTGTTTTTTTGCACGTAAAACACGTAATTTCCTTTCTTTTATCGAAAATTGCATCTCGATTTTTCGAGTTGTCTTTATCCCTCCAATTAGTTCTACTCTCTTCCGATCTACTTTCCGTTTTTGATTGCCCCGCGAATTTATTTCGCTCTAGAGGTTGGGAAAGTTTTGAAGTTTCGAGGGCCCTAGCCGTTTCATAGTTTTCCTAGCCGAATCATATGCATCTAATTTCTTTGCCAACTCAAATGGAGTGATTATCGTGCCCCAAATATCAATGAAATGATGCTTCGTTTCCGGATTAACCTTTCTTTTTAACTGATCTGTGATAATTAGCTCTCTCAGTTGGTCGGAATTTCCCACTTCTAAACCACTTAACCATTGATCAAAGTAATTGGAAGCCTCGTATACGTAATCTTTCCACGTTTTGTTTTCGGGCTTTTGTGGCGTAACAAATTTTAGTCGAAAGTCTTCTGCCGAAAGCTGGAACCTTTCTAGTAACATCTTTTTTACATGATCAAAATCGTCGGAACATGCGGGTGGTTTTCTCAAGATAAGCTCCCCCAGTTCCGTCGGCAACAATCCTAGTAAATGCGTAACCCATCGACTTTTCTCGATTTGGGCTTTCTGCGCTTGTCTTTCGAGTAAACTGAGATAGATGGATATTTCGGACTTATCGGAGTTGAATTTGGGCAGGACTGATTTTAAAGATATTTTCAGCTCTCTCTCATTTTGGCTAGAAGCTAAACTAAACTCATCTGGTTCCCGTTCTAACCTAATTCTCGCCAATTCATGCTCCCGCTCCAAAGCCTTAGCCTTTTCTTCCCTCTCAAAGGCTTTATTCCGCTCTCGTTCTAACCTTTCTTCATTTTCTCTATCAACCCTATCTTTCTCTAAGATTTTTAGCTGGGCTAGTGCTAAAGTTTCGTCATAGTCCTCTGCTTCTTCGAGTTTTTTAATAATTTTGGCTATATTATCCGACTCTTCTATGCTCGCGCCGAATTCAATAGCTAACTCTTTTAGATCGCAATTTTTCTTACCCGCAAACACTGACATGTTTCCTACTAATTAACAGTAAAAAATGCTATGCCAATCATGCAATTATCAACTTAGAAGCCTGTAAATATTTCCCTAGTTGTGGATAATCACAAACTCTCGCGACATAAAAAATCACAACAATTTCAATAATATTAATATGATAAACAGCCTTATCATTAACCAACCAAGTTTTTATATATAACTTTATATATTCATTGGTATCATTTCTTTTAAGTAAATTGTTCAGAAAGTCTCTTAAATTTTGAAAACATACATTCTGAATAAAATTCACATACAAAACAGAATTTAAATTATTTTCATTCAGTGCATTCAACGATGCGCCACCTCTCATAAACTATTTAAATTATCCTCACTGAATTATTAACCTTTAGTACAAGTAATACTTATTTAAAACAGTTTTAAGGAACTTTAGAAAATTAATATTTACTTAAATTTCTTAGAATCCAGTTGGAAAAAATTCACAAAATGTTATTATCAAATTCCTTACTTCCTAAACTCTATTAAATATACAATGATTAAAAAACATGTTTGTTATTAACTATACTATTTCGATTATACCTCTGTAATGAATCAAATAAAGAGTGCTAACCTGAGATATTGTTGACTGCTCTTCTGACTTCCGTCTTAGACTGGTACAGCTCCGGTCATCTGTAGGCTAAACCATCCGGCGGGCTCGACTTCCCTGCATTCGGGTGTCTCTCGTCTCTTGCACGGCGTCGGATTGCCTTGGGTCTGGAATCCTTGCTGGATTCGCCGAAGACTCTGCTCTGGGGATCAAGGTCTCCTTTCTACCCTCCGTCTGTCGATTTCGGATCTCCGGAACGTCTTACGTCTCTTGCACGGCGTCGGAATGCCTTGACTCTGGAATCCCTGCTGGATTTGCCGAAGACTCTGGTCTGGGGATCAAGGTGTCCTTTATAATCTCCGTCTGTCGATTTCAGCTCTCCGGAACCTCTTGCACGGCGTCGGATTGCCTTAGCTCTGGAATCCCTGCTGGATTTGCCGAAGACTCTGGTCGGGGGATCAAGGTCTCCTTTCTAACTTGCGGCCTGGTTGCGGCCCTTCCTGTTTTTTGACGAACTGTGATAGATTATATTCACCAGTTCTTAATCCTACCGCTGCCACCACTGTAGGGACTTAGATATCATTGGACAAGAGTCTATGGTAGCGTAAGTTACTAAAATCTAAGTCCTTTATTTAGAACAATTTCTCGAATAAATATGAATATTTACAAGTTAAACATTTTTGTTTGGGTTCTCGTCATTATAACAGGATAAAAAGTTCCATCAACGGGCTGCTTCCACAGATATAGCGCTTCAATCGGAGAGAAGACTGATCGGACGACCATCTATCTCATCTCCTCGCTTCGCTCATTCACCACTAGGTCCAGCAAGACCTCCTCGCCAGCGTCCTCGCTCTCTCGCTTCCTAACTCCTTCTCCCTTCCTCCCGCGTTGCCACCTCGCCTTTCTCCAAGGCTGAAACTCCCGGTTCTAGGGAAAACTAGTCTTTTCCAGTCTTAGCCGTTGCCACCGCCTATTTCTCGAAGGCTGAAGCTCGCCGCCTTAGGAGAAATCGTCTTTTCTCCCCCTCAGCCGTTGCCATCGCTCATTTACTGGACGGCTGAAGCTCCTGCTTTCTCGGTGATTCCACGGAATGTTCAACTCGCGCCGGAACGAAATTGTACTGTCTTCTCCATTTATATTTCTAGCCTTGATGGCACCATAGCTTTGTTCAGGAATGACCGATGAGATTTAGCGTGGGAAAGTTTAGAAGATCCTTTCAGAGGAATCTTCTCTCGAATAATAGTTCGTGAATAAATAGTCTTTAGGGGTAATTAGTAAAGTTCTTACACGCTTAAAAATTTCCAATTCCATTATTATGTCTTTCACAAATTTTCATAGCTTTATGAACAATAGTTTTGTCTGTCAAATACTTTAAATTAGGGTCGTTTAATTATAGATATCCTGTATAATCTTACTAAATCAGTACATGCACATACATTCATAAAAGTACGTTTCTTTGAAATGTAATCAAGTCGTTCTAAAGGGGATTTATACATTGATTCCATAACTTTAACTTTCCATAATTAAAAAACAAAATAAATATAAAGATGAATCAAGGGAAATGTTTAACAGGTAGAATTATAAGTTTTGAATCGATTAATTTAAAACAATTGTTAAAAATTTCTTCAATGAAGGTTTCTGCAATGTCTCGAAGTCTAAAGATGCTCAAAAGATTATATAAAACTGCGGCAAAAATATTTTTGTGTTTGCTTTTCATTTTCTTAAACTATTGAAGTTTAAGGGTGCGAAATTTGAAATTATGAACATTTTTCAATTTCTGACAGCGCAGCAACAGATAAAATTTTAAAACTATTTTTACATTACTCAATGGAAATTTGTTTGAGCTATGTGGTAAAGATATCAATAATTTCATAATTATAATTAGTATTACCTGAATATCAAACCGTTGGTTTGCATTTAGATTTTAAAAGATCTTTCGAGTTTTGAGTGAAAATATATACCAATCCAGTTTTTAAATTAAAGTTCATAAATTTTAAGCTATAAATAAAATTACAAATCTTATTTAACCCTCAAATGCCTGAGTTTTCAAAAATCATTAAAAAAATATTTTTCGGCTTTCTTTTTTTAAATAAATCATTGGAAAAATACTTTAAAAAATCATATTTTGTTTTAGGTATGGTTTACGGCTAAAAAACTGTTTTTTTTTTACTAATCGGCAATACTGGTGCTTAATTGAAAAAATAATTTTCCTTGATAAAATTCTACAATATTAAACACACAAGAATTTTGAGAACTATGATAAGAAATAAATTTTACTTACTCACTGCTGAACAAAATAGGGCATTTTGCAAGCTTCCAAACAAAACAAAAAGAAAATGTATCAACAAATGAAAAAAATAAATCTATCTTTATTCTTAAACAGCACAAATGTTGCCATCTAAATGTTGAAAATTGATTTAATAATATTTTCAGAATGGATTTTATTGGCAACAGTAGGCATTATAGCTTCAATATTATTTTAATAGTATTTATAAGCCTAAATTGGGTATGTTGCCGAAAGGCAACACCCGGCATTTAAGGGTTAAACCTTTCAATCGCAATAAGCTTTCTTAAAATTGATCAATTAATTTTCATTTTGAGCGTATAAAAACTGGTTGATTGATTGAATTTCCCGGTTTTTACATTTTTCTCAAAAACTATCTAAGATATCTAAATACGCCAAACAGCAAATTTTAGCCAGAAACATTATCTATATGTGTTTGTTAAGTTTAGAGTTTGTTATGCAACCATTTCTGAACAGACTCCTGACAAATATAAAGACACAATTTTTTTAAAGCATTATTTTTGACTAATGGTCGCAATAGTCGAATGAACTTAGAAATATGTATTTTTCTGAACAGATCAGGCGGACACTTCAATATTATATACTAGCACAAACTGTTTAAGAATTACTGTATTTTAAAGTTACGAAATCCTGTATGAAACATCCCGTATTATACGATTACCCAGCAAGTTAAGTGGGTTTTCTTGTGTTTGTTTGATTTTTTGCGAATTTAAATCTGACATAGATATTTTGAAGTAACTAAATTAAATCATCTTGCGTAACTAATTAAATCATGTTTGCATAACTAAATTAAATCATCTAGAGCACTTTAAATGCAACAACCCTTTTTATACAACGTCATCTAAAGTTGTTGGACACGTAAAAAAATCCTTGCTCAAAAAGTAAATAAGGAGACGAAATAAGTTTCTTTGAAAAGTAATCGGAAATTATCCGAGATTTGTTAGATGTAACCGGCGTCAAGCGATATATACGTGGTAAAAGAGATCGTGTTTTTCAACCTTTATCGATAACCCTAGGGTAGAAAGCGCCTAAATCAGACAGTCATTTAATTTGATGTAATTTTTTGTAAACGGATGCGGCCACAGTTATGAAAGTTACGTCTACACATAAAAAAGTGGGAAGTAAATATGTGCTACATATTTACTTTCACTACATACTACATATTAACTTCTCCCTACGTCCCTAGCGACTAAATGCGAAATTTAGTAAGCCTATTTCATAGGAATTAAAAAATATATTTCATTTTATGTTTTCGTTTTCAATATGTTTTATTGAAAAAAAAAAATTTCACATGGCTGTTGGTAGTAATTTGACAATTTTTGAATTCATTCTTTCATTTACTTTTAGAATATCAATTTCTTTCGACATTTTTTTATTCTTTCACCAAGAACAATTGTAAACTTATAGCCTCTGATATGAGCTTTCTGCATCGATACAATATTTTCGGAGGAATTTGTGTTTTATTTGCAAATTTGCTTGCACTGAACAGCTTCTAGTAGTTCTATGACGTGCTTCTGATCTCGTATTTCTGCACGAATGTACATTTTTCCCCATTTCCACTGCCTTTAATGTTTCTCTAAGGAATTCAAAATATCCTATTTAAAAATGTCTTTTATATGAATCATAGCAGTATGTTTAAAAATGGAATTTTTAAAGGGTATTTTTTTTATATTGGCTTCGAATATGGATACATTTTTATTACTGGTTTCTCTATATAGTGTGCTTTGGAAAAAAATAAAGGGATATAATCTATACTCACTGAAATGAAAACCTCCGGTGTCGTTATTTCAAAAAGAAGTACACTCTATTATTTTATTCTTTTATTTCACAGGCAAATACTACAATTTCATGTTTTAGCACAGATATTTAAAGAATTGGTGTATTTTTCACAGTTACGAAATCCTATGTGAAACATCCCGTATTATACAGTTATTTTCTAATGTAAGTAACAATTTAAGTGTTTCTCTTGTGTTCTTTTTCTTTTATTTGCGAATTTACATCTGACGTAGATATTTTGGAGTGCGTAATTAAATTAACTTGTCTAGAACACATTGAACTTAAGAACACTTTTATACAGGATCACCTAAAAATGTTGGACACATTTGAAAAAATGTCAACTCAGAAATTTATTGTGAAGACGTAATAATTTTCTTTGAAAAGTAATCGGCAATTATCCGAGATATGTTAGATGTAACCGCGTTAGCCGATATGCGTGTTAAAGGGCTTTTTATGTTTTCCAACTTTTATCGATTACCAAAGGGTAGAAAGCGTTTGAATTATATAGTCATTTAATTTGTGAACATATGAGGCCACAGTTACAAAAGTTTTATCAACACATAAAAAGGGGGAAAGTAAATATGTGCTACATAATGAAATTTCTTACCACATCCCTAGCGCCTAAATACGAAACTTAGTAAGCCTACTTCATAGGAATTTAAAAAATATATTTCATTTTTTTCGTTTTCAATATGTTTTACGGAAATAAAAAATACGCACATGGCTTTTGGTAGCAATTTGACGATTTTTGAATTCATTCTTTCATTTACTTTTAGAATATCCATTTCTTTCGACAATTTCTGTTTCTTTCTCCAAGAAGAATAGTAAACTTATAATCTCTGATATAACCTTTCTGCATCAATACTTTCTTTTCAAGGAAATTTGTGTTTTATTTGCAAGTTTTCTTGCACTGGAAGCTTCTAGTAGTTTTAGGATGTGTTTCTGATCTCGTATATCTGCACGAATTTATGTTTTCCCCATTTCCACTGCCTTTAATGTTTCTCTAAGGAATTTGAAATATCCTATATAAAAATGTCTTTTGCACGAATCACAGCAGTATGTTGAAAATTGCATTCTTAGAGGATATTATTTCTCTACTGGCTTCAAATATGGATATATTTTTATTGCGGTTTCATCTATGTAATACGTTTAAAATAATAATAATAATAAGAGAATGTAATCTATATACACTAAAATTAAATAATCGGAATCAGAAATGCTAGAAGATAATGAAAAATCAAAAATATTTTCATCATTTTTTTAAAGAAAAGATTAGAATTAGATTCCCCCACCCCACTCCACTCCCCCAAAAAAGAAAATTCGAATGATTTCATGCGAAGCAAATGCAACACATCGTTATGCCACGCCAGTTAGTCATATATATATATGGTAACTCCTGGAGAGTGGCCGCATACGGGATAGATGCCGCACCCCTTGTATTTCTTGTAATTATCGACAGATGGTCGTCAAACGCACAATAAAAGTGCGCAATGAGATTATTTTAACCAGTGTTCAGCGTGAATCCCATTTCGATATTTACTTGTAGAAGTACAATCCTTAATTTGACGTAAGTGCATGATTTCGCTGTCCAAACTTTTAAACACGTTGTGTTTAAATACTTTTTATACACTAATTACTAAATCCATGCATGATTTCGAAGTCAAAACTAAGTGTAGAGTTTGTATAGAGTACTAGGTGTATGGTTACGCCATTCTCCTTAGCGATGGCATGTAACTGTGATGGCCGACATCTGCATCATGCAAAATGGGATACATGCCGCACTGTTATTCTGGTATACATGCCGCAGATTCTTTTGTACGGGATGATTAAGTGTTATTAACTTTTCGTTTTCTTTTTACACAGACTAACCATGTTAGGCATGTTATCAAGTTTACTAAAATCAAAGGATAAAAGGGGAAAAAATAAAAAGTAAGAAGGGCAAGAAAGATGCAAGTCAAGATGATAATAATGAAAAAATTGGATAACGCGTAACGCAGACGTTCTTTGCAAACTGCTCCAAAAAAGAGGAAGTGTAATTGACTTCGTTGTCATCATGTGTTTAAATGTAGTTACATAAAGACTGTACTTTTTCGACATTTTTCTGTAGATTGTAGTCGAAAAAAACAGGTCTCGTAACCCATTCGGGACCATAGGTGCATATAAGCACCTTCATAAAGCGCTTACAAAATTTGTTTCTGGCACCAGTAAAAAAGAAAAGTAATATTTGCTTTGTTTAATTAGAGCATTTTCATGATTATTTAAGTAAAGGTAACTTCTTTTAAAAAAGTGGTACCAACCGAATAAAATTTGTGTAAAATCCACCAGTCGCGAAAGGGTTAACAGATAAATTATCTAAACACAATTTTACTCTTTTTTCTTTTCCCTTTCTAATACATTGATGTCACATTGTTGCTGAAATAATAATTAAAATTTAATGTAAAAAAAATAAATAAGTCGATAATTTTAATAGTGAAAGTATATTTACATATTAATGAAACTATCAGAACATATAGTCAATTGGTAGCAAGACATTTTGAAATATATATTGATTATGCTCAATTACTCTAACGCAATCTATAATTTTCTGACGTAGGTCTTCTTTAAGACTGAGAAAACCATACAATTTGGAAAATACATAACACAATTGAAAATCTAATTTTAGCAATCCACTTGTTTGTATATATATTACATAGTATGTAACAATTTAGATCAATTAAAAAGCACATAACGCAGTTTAAAATTTCCAATCAGAAAATTTCCGCCAATAAGAGAAAATGTACTTGAATACTTTTGTGCATCAAGGTAAAAGAGCTATAGATTTATATACAACAGTTAATATGCAAAAAAAGAAAAAAAAATACAAAAAGTTAAATTTAAAACGACGTACTACATTTGAAAACACACTTCCAACAATTATCTTCAATTATCAATTATTATCAGCAATCATCAAATTGTGTTATACAGAATTCTTTAGACTGTCCCTGTAAATGAACGATAAATTCTATGCACCCCGCCCATTATAGTGAAAATCAGTGATGAATATGAATTTTATTATGTTTGAAATGGTGTAACAACATTAAAGTACATTGCAAACGGTTTTCTGCATAGACCATAATGTAAAGAACTTTTTTTTTGAGTGTCCCTATTGCACGAACTACAAATGTTTCACTCTCCATTTTCAATACTGAACCTTCCATTGTTAACCTCAATAATTACAAACCAGTCCGAGCTTATTAATGTGAATTAGAGCAAGGAAAATCTGACGGCAGACACAAAAATCGAATCCAAAACTACTCCACCATAAATGTGCCTATAACCCTTTTTAAACTATGTTGGAAAGCGTTAACAAAAGAATGCAAGGGTAATGCTATAAATTTCGAATAATTTGAAAATTTTTCCTTCATTTAAGAGGGTCCGGGACACAAAAATCTTCAAATTTTCTAAAAAACATTTATTGCATTAAAAATATCTCAGTTTTTTTTTCTGCTTAAAAGTACGTATAAATTACGTTTCTATCTTAGTTAGAATAGAAAATATTAATTTTTCCGTTTTGGTTTGTTTTTAAATTCTAGCTTTTAAGCAATAGTTGTCATGAAAACGACTTCTTGTGAAAAGGCGTTTTACTTCATGATGGGTTTATTCACCATTTCTAGAATTTAAATTGTTATAAGTCCAGAACCGTTAAAGATAAACAGTTCAAACTTGGAACATGTCTTTTTCAATTGGTTTTCTTTAATTCTGATTCAGCAAATTTGAAAAAAAAATGTTTACTTTTGAAAATATGATATTTTGAAAAATGTTACATAATTTTTTTTTTGAAATTTTACTTTAAATATTTTCAATTTTATTTAAATTAATATTTTTAAAAATTCTGAATCAAAATTAAAACTTATATATTTCTGTTTATTTAAATGAAAACAAACTGAAATTCCACAAATAATATTTTGAGTTATAACGGTTTTAAATTACCCAACTCTTTTAGTAAATTTTAAATTAATTTTTTTTAAAACAGCATGAGAAGTTTTATCATGTGATTTTATTTCAAATGATAGGGTTAACCAACACAAAAAATTTCAAAATTTTAACTCAATAAATAAAAATTATTTTAAAATGTGTCCCGGACCCCCTTAAGGAGGATTTACCTCAAAAAGGCCGAAAATCAGAATGTATTTTAGCATTTATTTTCTGGAAAAGGAAAAAAGATTTTAGCTCCGTGTTTTTTGGATTGTTTTTATTATCACTTTACTGAAATGTTTTTCGAATGTTCTTAAAAAATTATAATGTGCCTCGAGTTGCGTGGGTACTTCCAATCATGCGGGATCCGATGGATCACTGCATAGATAGAGGCATTTGTCATCACTTTTCGTTAAGGATTATGAAAATAGAGTATATTGTCTGGAGCTACAAGCACTTTGAGGTCAAAAAGTAGAAATAAACGAAGTGACAGCCATTTGGAAAAAAATTATATTACCTTTAATTAAAAAAAAATTAACAAGATCGGTTTAATAGTTTTTGCGTTCTATTCTCGCCCAGTTTGTAAAAAGTCATTATGCGTAAAATGCGTTTGTAGTGCTTCAAAACAGTAAAAGCCTACGGACACGTTGTGCTGAAGTACTAAATACCTACGAAAGGATTTCGAATTCGGCCAAAATGTCTCAGAGGGATAATCGACAGAATAGAGGGAATAGAAAAACGTAAGCGTGACTATGTACGTGCGCCGGCCACTGCTGACCACAACTCGGTGCCCTCCAAAAGGACCGCTACGGCACCCACTGTAAGGGGGTCCCCGCGAGACGGGCTAGTCACTCGGACCTGCACCGATATGTCTCATTAAGCAGGGCATCCCAAGCAGGATTGTTCCGCTTTGGTCTCCTCTGGAGCATTGCACATTAACGGGGAACCACGGACCAACACTCACGTTGGTCAGTGACGATCCCCGAACATTCCACTACCAAAGTCCGAACGCTGACGAAGCAACCCGGCTCAATAAATCTCGAAAGAGGGGTTTTTTTACAACCGAAGAAAAGGCAAATCCACCATTATGATCAAATTTAATTTCTGATTAAAAATGTCTTGAGCATCGTAAATTCAGACACGCGTATTTTTTTAGTTATGTAAAAGCTTAGTTTGTGTTCCGCTCACCATACACCAATAAATTTTTTTAATTAATTTAAAACTTAAAAATGAATGAATATCTTGAGCGTAAATACAAACATTTCACAGGTGACACACGTTGAAATTTCCATTAATATGTTCATTTTACAGCCGAAGAGCATATACTTTATCAGAATTAACAACTCCTTTAACGGCAGAATTTCTATTTATTGAGTTTTCCTTAATCCGAGAGGAGCAATCTTGACTAAATCATCTTGTTACAAAACTAACGAACCTCATAAAATATTTGACGTTGAAAATCTCATCATTATTTAATTAAAGCATCTAAAATGCGTACATTTAATTCTCAGGTTATTGATATTCTTTCCGGAAAACGCATGCTTTATGACGAAATCGTTTCATCATGCGGTCATATAAGTTACAGAAGAATGCTTAAGTACTCATCAGTAGGCTATGAAGCATCTAGAAGTACCAAAGTGATTTCAATAAATGTCACAAATAAATATGTCAAACTGAGTCATTAAGTCTTCTCAAAAGGAAATTGGATTCTGTAAAGTAATGTAAATCAGAAAATTTTAGTCTTTTATAAGACATTACTTTAGCGATATCCGATTTGAATTTTGCGAAATATCTCAGGTTATTTTTATTGATGAAACTCCAGAAATTTTTATTCTTTACAAAAAATAATTTATTTTAAATAATTTTAAATTTAAGAGATTTCATAATATTTTGTATTAACGGTATTTAGCGATTAATAGATTAAATTAAATAGATTTTTTGAATGCGCACATTCATTAAAACAAAAAAAAAATACTATAATAAAACACACATACATACATAAATAACGCCTGCATTCAATAGTTAAAAGTATATATAAATAGTATACAGACATACAGACAATAAATCCAACTGGAGTGAAAAATTACCAGAGCCAGGAATCGAACCCGGGACCACAGTATACAAGAATGCTGCTCTAACCACTGAACTACTCCGGTCGATACCTGGGTCTGCAATTTATCTCTAATAAACCATCTTGGGGAAGTCACCAGCCATCTATACGACAGCCTTGGATGACCGGACAACGATGAATAAATTTTACTATCACATCGATCTATGATAAATATAATAAAACACACATACAACAATATATATTAAAACACACATACACACATAAATAACGCCTGCATTCAACAGTTAAAGGTATGTATAAATATTATACAGACATACAGACAATAAATTCAATAAACCCAACTGGAGTGAAAAATTAGCCAGAGCCAGGAATCGAACCTGGGACCACAGTATACAAAACTGCAGCTCTAACCACTGAGCTACTCAAAAAATTACTACTTTGATAACTAAATTATAAGACATTCAACGTACATGAATACGCAGCTCATGCTTTGAATAAAAACAAAAAACGAATACAAACTTATGTTACAAAATTAACGAACCTCACAAATCGAAAAGCATTCGGTGCTGAAAATACTACCATGATTTTATTAAAGCATCTAAAATGCGTACGTTTAATTCGCAGTTTCTTGATATTTCTTCCGGAAAGCGCAAGATTTGTAACGAAATCGTTTCATCATGTGATCATATAAGTTGCAGAAAAATGCTTAATTAATCATAAGTAGGCTATGAAGCATCTGAAAGTACCAAAGTGATTTCAATAAATGTCACAAATAAATATGTCATACTGAGCCATTAAGTTTTTCTAATTCGCATATTCTTCATATTCATTCCGGAAAGAATATGGTTTATAGCAAATTTACTTTATGGTGTGGTCATGTAAGTTGCAGAAGAATACTTTAGTACCTACTCATCAGTAGGCTATGAAGCATGCATATAGAAGTACTAAAATGATTTCAATAAATGTCACAAATAAATATGTCAAACTGAGTCATTAAGTCTACTCCAAAGGAAACTGAATTCTGTAAATTAATTTAAATCAGAATATTAAAGTCCTTTATAAGAGGTTACATTAGTGACATACAAGTTTAATTTTGCGAAATAAATGAAGTTATTTTTGTTGGTGAACATCAATATAATGTTATTCCTTACAAAAATATTCCATTTTAAATAATTTTAACCCGTGCAGTATTAAAAAACATGTGTTGGGTATTTTGAAAAAAACTTTTAAGAGAAATAATATATATAATCCTAACTAAGGTAAGCAGCTGAATGTATTAATATTACAGTTTGTGTGAGAATTTAAGCGAAGTGTCTTGTTGAAAACATCCGAACAGAACAGCAGGATTAATCTTAATTATTAGTTACTTAATTTTACAAGTTACAATTTAAGTAGGTCTTTGTTTATAAATTAAGTATCTGTAGTTACTTAATTTTACAATTTGATCATAGCGAAAACTTATTTAATGTAAACTTTTTAACAACAATTTATTTTTCCAGAATTTGAAAATAAAAATGAATCTAAACGTTTAAAACTTTTATTTTTCAAATGTATATCATGATACCATCTGCATTTACTGATTTTGCATATGGCCCGTTTTATGAGTGCCAGAGTTTTCGAACGATAATTTTTTAGATCTTTCGTCCAAACTTTATAGATATTTTTCCGAAAAGCTATTTTAATTTCGAATATTGTTTAAGCCGACAAAGAAAAACTTCTTTAAACACTGGTATTAAAAAAATAGACCAGCAGGAATATTCATAAAATTGCACATGCTTCACATATATGCTTCTAGTATATTTGCCAAGATTTTTAAGGAAGTAAAAATGCTACGAATATTAAAATAGTTTTAATTTAACTTAAATATCTTAAGGAGTTGTTTTGGTATTCAAAAAACGGACCGTTATGAATATTTATTGCACATGCATTCACATGGGTGCTTCAAGTATATTCGGAATGATTGTTAAGCAAATAAAAATGCTATAAAAATTAAAATACTTTCACTTCAATACTTTAATGAGATGATTTTATAAATGCACATGTTTGTAACTTATTTTATTGTTACAATATTAATCATCTTCGTACAAGAGTTGAGATTCTTATGCTACTTTATATTAGCATAATCATACAATGACGACCAAATTTATCTAAATTCAACCCAAAGAGATTTCTTTGAAAAAATATATATGTATTTGAAATATTTTTATAATACAGTTAAAATGCATAAATTTATCTCTTTTTGAAAGGATTAAACATGACAATTCGGGGTTTCATATTTGTCTTTATGCGTCCTCAGCCGCGTTTCGTGGCAGCTCATATTTAAATAGATTTTATATTACCCTCTTCAATGCAGAAGAATATGCCAAAAATTGAGTGGAGGCATTGAATGTATTGAAATTTATGTGCTTTTTCTTTTTGTCCGCATTATTTGACTGCATTTTTTAAATAAAAAATTGCCGCATTCATTCACAAAAACATATTATAAAAGATGGAGTCATACGTCATGTTGAAGTATTTGGTTTGTGCTTTTTATTGATAGAAATATGTTATCGCATAAAAGAATTTAGGATCGATTCTCAATATTTCGGAGAAGAATTATTAACGCATGTAAATATGTCTACTATTACAATGGTTAAAACAGAAATAAAGAGTATGTATTTTTGATAATTATTATGCAGGATACCTTCTCTTACTGTTCAATAGTTATTATCTAAACCGTTAATTTTACATTATAAGTCCGGATACTATATCTTAAACAATTTTCTTCATCATTTCAGAACAGTCTAGTCACAATAGTAATTTTTATGTGACTGTTGCAAAATTTAATTTTTTTATATGGTCCATCGGTTCGTTCAGTTTGATTGAGAAAAATATACTCATTATTCCATCAAAAAAAAACGGAGAAGACTTTTTTAAACAACAAACAGAATTTTGACGCTTTTGAATTTTAAAATGCTTAGCACATTGTTGTACTAAAAATGCACATTTTCCGCTAAAAAAATCTTTAATCACCGCTTTTTAAGTTCTGAATTTCATTACTCAATTGTCTACAGCTATAATAAACATATCAAATCAAACATTCATTTAAAAATTTCTTCAGACAAATTAATTTGTGTGCTTGATCCTCATTTGTTCAAACTGTAAATTTCATCTTTACACATATAACCAGTTTACAAATCAGCTAATACATGAGAAAAGATTAATACATGGAAAATTTTCCAAATTCGCCTTGCATACAATATTTCAAATGAATATCAAATTTCAAATTAAATGCTTAAAAGAAGCAAAGGACAACTTAGTGAAAAAGATTCTATGCCGGGACTCGAATCCGGGCCATCAGTATAGCGCACTGACATTCTACCGAATAAACCACTGAACGGTACCCAGCCGGCAACTTCTCACTATTACATTTTAGCAAAGCTGCAAACGCAGCACAAGATGCAATATTTTTCCGTGAGCCACCGACATGGGGCAAACACGAAATTTAATTAAATCCAGCATTGGTTGAAACTATATGAATTAATACTTGGAATGTTTTCCAGAGAGAAACATTCGCCTTGCATAAAATACTTCAAATGAAAATCAAATTTCAAAGTAATTGCTTAAAAGGCGCAAAGGCCTACCTAGTGAAAAAGATTTCATGCTGGGACTCGAACCCGGGCCATCAGCATAGCGGTCTGACATTCTACCAAATAAACCACATGTGACGATACCCAGCCTGAAACTTCTCACTATTACATGTTAGCAATGCTACAAACGCAGCACAATATGGAATATTTTTCCGTGAGCCACCGACATGGGGTAAACACGAAACTTACTTAAATCCAGCATCGATTGAAACTATATTAATACTTCGAAAATTTTCCAGAGAGAAACATTCCCTCACATACAATATTTCAAATGAAAATCAAATTTCAAATTAATTACTAAAAAGGCGCAAAGGCCAACCTAGTGAAATTTGATTTTCATTTGAAACATAAGAAAATATTTAATAAGTATATTCTTTTATTAATGGTCGTTGACCTAGATTTTAGCTGCTATAACATTAACCAAATTATTTAGTCCATTTTTAAAATTAGATTGACATTTTAATTTTTTGATAAAATACTTAAAATCACTCTTTTATTTTATTATTATCTTAATACTGAAATTTTTACATGACATGACATTTATTATAAATGACATGGTATTTTTGCCTGTTGATTAAAAGCGATAAACAAATCTGTCCCTTAAAGTACAGAGGTAATCTTCATCAGGCACGGCAAACCTATAACACGTGTACCACTTTTGGCACGTGAATAATAATTTTGGCACGGCTTCGTTTGTGGCTCAAAATCAAAACACAGTGAGATTACACAAAATTCACGAAATTAGATAAGCCGATCTTGTCTAAATTCGATTAACACTTTATGTACTGAATTATGAATTCATGAAAGTTTTATCTTCTAAAGCATTTTTCGTGAATTATTTAAACTACATTAGATGATTTAAATTATTATTTAATAAATTTTAGAAGAATTTTAGAAGGATTGAAGAATTTAGAAGGATTAATTAAATCTGACTTTCTAGGGATTTTGTGCAATATTTATAACGCCACTCAAATCTTTTATTTTAAAAATGTTTCTTAGTATTTTATAGAGTTAGGTAATGCACAAATATAATGTTCTTACAATAGAAATATAGAAATATTTCCGAATTGAACGCCCCCCACCCCCCACCCCCTCCAACGTCAAGAAAGCTGAAAAGATGCAAAGGCAAAAGAAATCCCTTTTAAAAATATTTTTGGCTTGTGTAACCCATAATGTTTTTAGAACAAGGTAAAGTAATGTAACTATAACTAATTCTAAACTGTATTACATACGAATCGATGTATTAAATGAATTTTATAACAAGTTATTTTAATGTTTATTTTAAAAGGTTAAGGGAACATTGAAAATTTGAATCATATTAAATTATAGTTTAATTCAATAGGTCTTGTAATTTAAGACAATATTTGAAAACTACCAAAAAGGAAATGTTAAACATTACTAAAAATGCCAATGGTAAAATTATGGCAACTTGGAATTTATTTCAGAGATGAGTAAAGAAACTGGGGTTTGCCATTTTAAGTTTTTCCGCCTATCTATGCGTTTAGTCATTAATAATTCTAAAATAGAAAGCACTTATCAGATAACTCCGGTTCATTTTGCATTCTGTTAAAATTAACCTGATATTAAGATGAAACAACAGAAATCGCATGAACTCTTTTGTTGATTTCTAAAATATATTTTTTTCTATAATTATCTATTTCGAATTATATCTTTAATAGTTGCAACCAGAGATACCTTCATATTTAAATTAAACTAAAAATTATGCAGGCCTGAATGATTCATCGTGTTTCAAAAGACTGTTTATTTACAAGGATACGACTTACAAAGACTGGTGATGTATGAAAAGATACATACATATACCACATTTAAAACCCGCCTCGTGACTCCCGTGCAGGAACGCATGACTGCTGCGGTGACGGACAGTAACAGAAACTTGCTATTCAACGTATGGGCGGAACTGGATTAGAGTTGGGATGTGTGCCGAATGACTAAGGGTGCACACATTGATAATTTGTGGTATGTGCCAGAAAATTGGTACGTGCATGTATCTTTTCATGTATCAGTCGTCTTTGTACAGTCGTGGAAAAGAAAAAGGAAACACCCCCTACTAACTCCTCAACAAATTATCGTAGACGAAAGTTACTGATACCGAACGATTGGAAATAAAGTCTACTTTTAAATGATGCATATAAAATTTGCTTAGGGGGGCATCTACATATTACAACGAATTCAAACTTCCTTTTTTTCAATGGCAATACTCAATTTTAACCATATATTTTAAATCTTCGGTTAAAACTATGCCTAGACACCAAATTTCAAGTCATTTGAATGATAAGTTTTTGAATTATAAACATTCAAAATTTAGTGCTTCTAATGTTAAATCACATTCTCATATTTTTATTTATATCTCCTGGAATTATGCTCCTAATGTGCTAATTTTTTGTGTAGTAATAATACTAATATACCCAAACATAAATACGTAGAAATTGCAATTTTTTTAATTTTATGATATGAATTTTGAATTATGAAATTAATATTCGAAAAAATTATGAATTGCAACCTACAGTTTTTTTGATGGATTTTGTTTTATTAAGTCCTGCTTTAGGAAAATCCAAAATTTTACAATTTTCTTCCAAGTAGTTTTCAAATTATGCTTAAAAAACGGCAAAAGGGTGGTTTAAGGGGCCGTCTGTGATAGAAGTGACTAGATATTTTGAAATTTCTTCTTTTGTTGTGTAATCTAGCAGACTTCATTGACTACTTGAGTAGTGCTTAAGGTGCCTTGATCAAGAAGAGGGCTCTCTCGGTTAACAATCGAGTACAGAACTTCAATTTAGATACAGCCCTTAAAATACGCTCGCTTTAAAATAATTAATTTCTCGGAAACTTATGGTACAAATTGCATAGAAATTTGTTTTTAGGCTCATTGAAGGGTGTAGAGTTCATTTATGCTGTCAGAATTGTGTACTGCTATTGAAAAAAAACAAAGTTATAGTTCGTTTTAAAAAGTAGATGGCCCCCTAAACAAATTTTATATAAATCATTTAAAAGTAGACTTTATTTCCAATAGTTCGATACCGTTAACTTTCGTCTACGATAATTTGTTGAGGAGTTACTAGGGGGTGTTTACGGTTTTTTTTTCACGACTGTACGTCCTATACTTGTAAATAAACAGTTTTTTGACATTTGATGAATCATTCAGGCTAACCCTGCATAATGTTTGGTGTAATTTAAGTATGAAGGCATCTCTGGTTGCAACTTTTAAAGATATAATTTGATAATAGATATTATTTCAAGCTATTAGCATTAATATTGTCAAAATATTAGTATCAGAATCCAAAATAATAGGATTAATAATGTTTATGAAGAATTATTGTGACAGAATTTTGCTGTCATAATTTTTCGATATATTTTTTTCTGATAGATTTAAATAATTTCTTCAAAATATATTTATTGATGTTGTCTTTGAAAATGAAAAATTGTATTGAACTTTGAATAATACATTACCTGCAGAAACATTTACAGATTATTTCAAACTGAAATGAATTATTTAAGCAATGGAAACATTTGAAAGACAACAGTGATTGATGCATAGGTTATACTATATTTACTAAACATGATGTTTCGTCTTCAATTTGAGGAATTCAATTTTCTGGCTGAGGCCTTTCCAATGATAATAAATGAAATAATTACATCAATATCCCATTCACCATTAATAAAAGGATAAAATAGATTTTCAGTCCACGTGTTTTATAAAGTTTTCTTAGTAAGCCATTTGAGCATGTTTTATTTGACATAATTTCAGTTGTTTATTTTTTTAAAGATATTCGTGATATAACATCACATATTGATTTAACTTAAGTGTAAATGAAATAAAAATACTGAACATAATATTGGATTTAATTTACTTTAAAGAAAAGAACAGTTTAATTTATCTTTCGGGTAATTTCATTAAAATTTTATTAAATGATTTTTTTTTAATGAAGAGAAAGGATTGAATATATTATTTCCGAAATACTAATTCTGATTAGGTCTGCTTATAATATCAAGTTCAACTGTCAGGGATCAGTTTATGCATTTTGGTATTTCGAAAAGAAATATATACGTGAATTTATTTTCTATTATCTTATAAATTATTTTTTAATTATAACCAGTTTGTTTTAATGATTGTATAATATTATCTTTTTATTTTTATTTTGAAATAAAAGTTCCAAAAAAGGAAAATATATAACCTTTATAATAGAAAACTTTGAAAACATTGACAACATTCGAAAAATTTTGCCATGGCAGAACATATCAAAAGCAACCTCTGGCAATTTTGCACTTGTAAGTAAATTTAACATTTATTATACAGTGTTGAGATTAAAGCTCCTACAATAAATGAATTAATTTTGCAGGAGATATTTTATTTTTTATCTTATATTTTATGTCGCATTTCTTCAACATTGAAGGTAATCTAAACTTCATCTACTGTCAAAGAAATGGTATTTTGAAATGTTATGCAATGTGCTATGTGTATGAAAAGATAATAAAATAAAACCTTTTAAAATTTCAAAATGTAAGATTAAGTTCTCAAATTGTTTTTTTCTGCAGTTTTCTAACTTTGAAATTTAATGCTCAATATTTATTTTGACTCTGATAACCTTTTTTGCTTCAGACTTGCAATTATTACTTCCAAATACTACATTCTAAGTAAATTTAATACTATAAATATGATCAGGTAAACGCAACTCTCCTTTTACTGTGGTCAGATTTGCAAGAGCTATTTCCGGGAAATTCTGCTGGCACTGACCATGATATCAATCAAAGGATCCTGACTCAATTATTAACCCCTTCGGGACGGGAGCCTTTTACGAAATTTTTAATCTTTTGTCACCGTTTTTTAAAAACAGAAATTTGTGTCTTCTTGAATCGAGAAAATGCGCTTGTTAAATAACGCAAAATTTACAGTAAAATTTTACTGGTGAGGAAAAACAAGGATTCTGAGAGCTTCATGTGGCACGTTTACATGTCGCTCGTCCCCAACGGGTTAATAGTGGCATATCTTCTTTGTACCCTATCTGCTTACTTGTGGAAGCAGAAGTACATTAATAAAAACGGTCCGTACGAGCAAATAAAGGGCTTTTTCATTAAAAATGAATTGATAAATTGTCATAGATTGACTGAAATGATTAACCTTGTAACTGAAGAACCAATAAAATAGACCAAATAGAAATTTGTCTTACCATTTACTCATGAGTACAACTTCCGATCTATATAGCATTGTGATGTAAAAAGAGAAACGACTAATATATTACATGCGTATAATTTTACAATATTTCATTAGGGTAAAGTACCCCTCTCCTAATTTCGTCCCTCTTAACTTCTCCGCTTCTGCGAAAGTGGCACCACTTATGACACAAGGAACAGGGGACGGGAGGTAAAAGGGGTCAGTGTTGAAAGTTTCGTTCGCCAAGACGCATATATAAATTAAAGACGGCGCATTTCCTATTTTTAGAAGACCTGAGTTCTTATTACGTTGTTTGTAGAACGTTATTTACTGTACTGTAAGTATTTATTTCTTATTCATTGCTTGCATTTTACGTTAGTAAGATGCTGACAGTAGCATACAGTGAGTTTTAGGACTCTCGGTTCATCTTACGAGAACTGAAGCTCCGTCATATGGGTAAGTAGCGTGGTCCCAATTTCGTCCCCCTTGCAGTTCTTAATTTCGTCCCCCTTGCAGTTCTTATTTTCGTCCCGGGGACGAAATTAGGATGGCTTTTTCATGACATTTTTTTCTAAATTTCCTCATGTTTGGATGGGTAATGTTTCGTTATGTTATTCTTCCACTGATAATTAGTACATGTCTTTGTGCCTTACTTTAATATAAATTAAATTACTTACTCATTTAGAAATAAATTTTGATTTAGCTATAAGTTAAGTCTCGGTGTATCGGATTTTTTGGGGGTACGGAATCGGGACCATTTTTTTTTCTTTTGCATCTTTTATATACTTTTGAAACAACAATTCTTCGCATTGTTAAAATTTTTTGTACGATATTTGCCTGTGTTTCTATTTTCGTGGGTAGTTAGTCTACGTAAAATCGAAATTTGGTAGATTTTCACTGAAAATTACAATTTCCAAGGGCCTAAAAGTGACTGGGGCCCTTACCCTATAACATTTCAAGTTTATTTCATTAACACTATAGTATTTCGATAGTACTTATTGCATGTATCTTTAACAAAATCTATAAGAATCCAATCACAAAATTTAAAAGGCAATACAGAAATACAATTTCTAAAATATAGTATCTTTTGATAGAATTAATGTTGAAACGAAACATTATTATCTTATTCTTCAAAAAATTCCGAAAGCTTTCTATAAGAAAGAAAATTCAACAACCAATAATACTTTGAAATTGAGTTTTGGAATTGGCGTTTGAGAAAGATTAGCTTGAAAATTGCCTTTCAAATATTTCGAAATATAAAATTACATTTTCGCAGAAATATTTAAGAGAAAGTTTACACACTGAGTGCATTTTTTGTACAGGAGATTAGTTTGTTAATCTGCAATGCAAGGAGTAAATTGAACTTAATATAAATATGTAATTTATATTAAATGTACATTGAGTATGTATTAAAGGTCAAATATATAAGTTAATATCTCTAATTATCTTTAAAAACGAATGAATTAACAGTTCTGTCGGCTAGCTCAAAATTAACTAACAGAAATGTCACATTATTTCAAGATATCAATTTCTCGGGCATAACTTTTTAAATATTTTTTATTTCTTCGTAGTAAGACGGCACATAACAAATAGAACGGCATATAACACATATAAACAAAATAACTGTCGCTAATATAATCTTTTTACATGTTAGCACAGCTCAAAACAGAGCAGACCTAGAAAACTAACAGCATTTCTTATTCGGCGGAGATCACGCAAGCCAGTCACGTGATTGCTGGTAAAGTCTATTTTTAGAACGGGTAGCGCGCGTTACATCCTCCCACTCTGTTTCCGATTTACGTCTCGGAGAGGAAACAAGATGCTTTCTGGGTCTTCCTCTTTTTCTTAAGGGTGCAACTGGATTATTTTCAGATTCTTGAAAAGGTGACAAGGGTGAAACGTGGTAAGACCCAGTGCGCTCCGTAGGATTGTCCAGGCTAGCAATGTCAAATGTCACCAGTGACTTTTGAGTCAAAACTATGTACAGCCCATCTCTCTTAGGCATAAATTTTGCTGTTTTATTTTTACTTGCCTTGCTCACAGGGTGTAGGGTAACCCATACTTTATCACCAGGTGTGAAATACACTCGTCTACGATTTTTATCGTAATATTTCTTTCGCTCATCTTGTTGCATTTCAACACGCTCTTTCATACTTTTTGAAATTTTTGCAAGACTATTAAGATGACTTGCAAGACTTTTAACTGTAGGCACACTTGAAAAAATGAATAGTAAGTTTTTTTAGAAACACAAATATCTTAAAATTTTCTTAGGATTTTAACGAAATAATTTTTAGAGTTTTTAACTTAAAAAAAATAAGCACACACATTATATGGCAGAAAGGCGATGACTGAAAATGGCAAAGGCAACAAAACAAAATTAATCTATAGAAGATTACTCACAAGCTGACGACCGCTCGTGCGATTTTTTTTTTCTGCATGATTTTTGAAAACGACACTGATTAAAATATCATGCTCTTTGTAGAAATAAGATGAGAACATTTCCTTTGAATTCGTGGCCCCACTTTTGGCCCCAATTTTCAGCTGGCTCAAATTTAACCGACACAAATTTCACATTATTTCAAGATATCAATTTCTCGGGCATAACTTTTTAAATATTTTTATTTTCTCGTAGCAATAACAAATTCACATAACAAATAGAACATAACAAATAGACACATAACAAATAGAACGGCTCATAACACATATACACAATATAATAACTGGCGCTAATATAATTTTTTTAGATGTTAGCACAACTCAAAACAGAACAGAACTAGAAAACTAATAGCATTTCTTATTCGGCGGAGCTCACGCAAGCCGGTCACGTGATTGCCGGTAAAGTCCATTTTTGGAACGAATAGCGCGCATTACAGTTCTAAATTCTCCATAATCATTCCAATCATTATTGTTTTGATTATACAGGATGTCCATAAGTAAATGCTCCTATTTTACAGATGTCTACGTGCGTAACTATTGTTCAGAATGTTGTGAAATTTTGTGGAGGACATAATAATGGCATGATAATTTTTTTGAACGAAAAAAAATTTAGTTCAAAATTTCGCGTCCAGAGGGCCGATTTTTAACGAATTGCACATTTAGCATACATTTACGATAGTTTACGAATTTTCTTACAACCTTACATGTTCCACGTAATGGTTATCATTTTCAGATACAATCTGGAATCTTAAGATAGCATGCTCCACAGTTGACCGCAGAGTATTCTGGGACGTGCTAAGAACATGTCGTGAAATGCTGTCATAAATAAAATTACTAAACTATCGTAAACGTATGCTGCGTAATTCATTAAAAAACTCCCTCTGGTAGCGAAATTTAGAACTAATTTTTTCGCTTAAACAAATTTCATCCCTTTAATAAATTTTCATAACTTTATGCACAGTAGTTTCGTCTGTAGACAACTTTAAAGTAGTGTCGCTTAATTATAGACACCCTGTATATTCTTACAAATTCAGTACATGCGCGTGCGTTCATAAAAGTACGTTTCTTTGAAATTTAAAGAAGTCTTTCTAAAGGGGATTTACCGGGTGTCCCAAAAAGGACTGACTGATTTTAAAATTCAATAACTTGTAAACGGTGACAGATATTTAAAAAATTCTTGCAGGAGGGTTATGCATAAGGTCAAATTTTTTTTACAGTGATTTTCAATTTTAGTTCGAATTAAAAACAATAGATGGCGCTGCGATCAATAGACGCTAAATTCAGGCTCGATTTTTGGTACTTCGTGGCCCGGATAATACATTTCCATCTCCTTTTTCCGCATAGAACAAGAGAAAGGACCAAAAATCGAGCCTGTATTTAGCGACAATTGCTTACAGCGCCATCTATTGTTTGTAATTCGAACTAAAATCGAAAATCACAGTAATAAAACTTTTGACCTTATGCATAAACCTCCTGCAAGATTTTTTTAAATATCTGTCACCGTTTGCAAGTTATTGAATTTTAAAATCAGTCAGTCCTTTTTGGGACACCCGGTATATACATGCATTACCTAACTTCAACATTCAATAATTAACAATCAAAATAAATATAAAGATGAATCAAGGGTAAATGTTTAACAGGTAGATTATAAGCTTTGAAGCGATTAATTTAAAACAATTATTAAAATTGTCTTCAATAAAGGTTTCTGTAATGTCTCAAAGTGTAAGGATCCTCAAACGATAATTTACGATAGTTTACAAAATTTCTTAGAACCAAGCATGTTCCACACAACGGTTATCATTTTCAGATACCATCTGGAATCGTAAGATAGCATACAGCAGAGTGTTCTGAGAAATGCCAAGAACATGTCATGAAATACTGTCTTTAAGATCAGGTAAATACAGTAAACTCTGTCTAAGGCGGAATCGGTCGGGACTGAGAAAAATTTCCGTGGTAGACAATATTCCGGCTTATGCAAAAAAGCTCCCCCCCCCCCCCAAAAAAAAAAAAAAAAAAAAATCCCTGGAAGATGACGATCATTTATTGATTCTCCTGACTAGAAAATCGGTTGAAAACTGAAATTCTGAAAGATCCTTTGTCTTTTTAAAGATAAATGAGAAACTTTATTCAATTTCTTAGTACTGCTGTAATTAAATTGTGTCTATAATTGTGTCTGTAATTAAATTGTGTCTGTAATAAAACTTCCAGTGTGTACATACTGGAAGTTTATACACACAAAAAAAAAAACTTCGAGAATGAGAAAGAACGCTATAATTTTGAATTTGAGTACAATCCTAAAGTATAATATATTGTACTTTCGAAAATACGTAATCATTTTCACAAATGTTCATTTTACTAGAAATAATAACTTTTAGATGCAATTTTGCATATGAAAAAATGGCATAAGCATAAATTCCTTAAAATTCAAAGTTTCTGTTCTTTTGAATTAACTTTTTTAAAAGCTTACGGAATTTTAGCTTACCATGCTCGACATTGAGCTATTTGACTTATCAGTTTTAAAGTTTAATAAACAAAACGCTTTTCTTTTTTAAATTATCCTTTTTCCGCCTTATGCAAAATTTTGGTTTCGGTGGGATCTTAAAATCCTTTCCGTTTCCGCGTCAGACAGATTCCGCCTTATGCAGCATGAATTAATGTAATTTTCTATGGGTTCGCCGGGACTTGAAAAAAATTCCGCGGTAGACAGATTTCCGGCTTATACAGAGTCCGCCTTAGACAGAATTTACTGTATCATATAGAAAATTCCTAAACTATCATAAATGTATGCTGCGTAATTATTTAAAAAACTCCCTCTGGTAGCGAAATTTTGAAGTAATTTTATTTCGCTGAAAAATTTCCAATTCCATTATTATGTCTTTCTCAAATTTTCATAGCTTTATGAACAATAGCTTCGTCTGTCAACAACTTTAAAGTAGGGTCGTTTAATTATAGATATCCTGTATAATCTTACTAAATCAGTACATGCACATACATTCATAAAAGTATGTTTCTTTGAAATGTAATCAAGTCGTTCTAAAGGGAATTTATACATTGATTCCATAACTTTAACTTTCCATAATTAAAACACAAAATAAATATAAAGATGAATCAAGGGAAATGTTTAACAGGTAGAATTATAAGTTTTGAATCGATTAATTTAAAACAATTGTTAAAAATTTCTTCAATGAAGGTTTCTGCAATGTCTCGAAGTCTAAAGATGCTCAAAAGATTATATAAAACTGCGGCAAAAATATTTCTGTGTTTACTTTTCATTCTGTTAAACTATTGAAGTTTAAGGGTGCGAAATTTGAAATTATGAACATTTTTCAGTTTCTGACAGCGCAGCCACAGATAAAATTTTAAAACTATTTTTACATTACTCAATGGAAATTTGTTTGAGCTATGCTGTAAAGATATCAATAATTTCATAATTATAATTAGTATTACCTGAATATCAACCCGTTGGTTTGCATTTAGATTTTAAAAGATCTTTCGAGTTTTGAGTGAAAATATATACCAATCCAGTTTTTAAATTAAAGTTCATAAATTTTAAGCTGTAAATAAAATTACAAATCTTATTTAACCCTTAAATGCCTCAGTTTTCAAAAATCGTTTTAAAAATATTTCTTGGCTTTCTTTTTTCAAATAAATCATGGGAATAATACTTTAAAAAATCATATTTTGTTTTAAGTATGGTTTACGGCTAAAAAAACTGTTTTTTTAATAATCGGCAATACTGGTGTTTAATTAAAAAAATAATTTTCCTTGATATAATTCTACAATATTAAACACACAAGAATTTTGAGAACTATGATAAGAAATAAATTTTACTTACTCACTGCTGATCAAAATAGGGTATTTTGCAAGCTTCCAAACAAAACAACAAAAAAAAAATGTATCAACAAATGAAAAAAATAAATCTATCTTTATTCTTAAACAGCACAAATGCTGCCATCTAAATGTTGAAAATTGATTTAATAATATTTTCAGAATGGATTTTATTGTCAACATTAGGCATTATAGCTTCAATATTATTCTAATAGTATTTATAAGCCTAAATTGGGTATGTTGCCGAAAGGCAACACCCGGCATTTAAGGGTTAAACCTTTCAATCGCAATAAGTTTTCTTAAAATTGATCAATTAATTTTCATTTTGAGCGTATAAAAACTGGTTGATTGATTGAATTTCCCAGTTTTTACGTTTTTTCTTAAAAACTATCTAAGATATCTAAATACGCCAAACAGCAAATTTTAGCCAGAAACATTATCTATATGTTCTTGTTAAGTTTAGAGTTTGTTATGCAACCATTTCTGAACAGACTCCTGACAAATATAAAGACACAATTTTTTTAAAGCATTATATTTGACTACTGGTCGCAATAGTCGAATGAACTTAGAAATATGTATTTTTCTGAACAGATCAGGCGGACACTCCAATATTATATACTAGCACAAACTGTTTAAGAATTAATGTATTTTAAAGTTACGAAATCCTGTATGAAATATCCCGTATTATACGATTAACCAGCAATGTAACTGATAAGTAAAGTGGGTTTTCTTGTGTTTGTTTGATTTTTTGCGAATTTAAATCTGACCTAGATATTTTGAAGTAACTAAATTAAATCATCTTGCGTAACTAATTAAATCATGTTTGCATAACTAAATTAAATCATCTAGAGCACTTTAAATGCAACAACCCTTTTTATACAGCGTCATCTAAAAATGTTGGACACGTAAAAAAATCCTTGCTCAAAAAGTAAATAAGGAGACGAAGTAATTTTCTTTGAAAAGTAATCGGCAATTATCCGAGATTTGTTAGATGTAACCGGCGTCAAGCGATATATACGTGGTGAAAAAGATCGTGTTTTTCAACCTTTATCGATAACCCTAGGGTAGAAAGCGACTAAATCAGACAGTCATTTAATTTGATGTAATTTTTTGTAAACGGATGCGGCCACAGTTATGAATGTTACGGCTACACATAAAAAAGTGGAAAGTAAATATGTGCTGCATAATTAAACTTCTCGCCACGTCCCTAGCTTCTAAATGCGAAATTTAGTAAGCCTATTTCATAGGAATTAAAAAATATATTTCATTTTATGTTTTCGTTGTCAATATGTTTTATTGAAAAAAAAAATTGCACATGGCTTTTGGTAGTAATTTGACAATTTTTGAATTCATTCTTTCATTTACTTTTAGAATATCAATTTCTTTCGACATTTTTTTATTCTTTCACCAAGAACAATTGTAAACTTATAGCCTCTGATATGAGCTTTCTGCATCGATACAATATTTTCGAAGGAATTTGTGTTGCACTGAACAGCTTCTAGTAGTTTTATGATGTGTTTCTGATCTCGTATTTCTGCACGAATGTACATTTTTTCCCATTTCCACTGCCTTTAATGTTTCTCTAAGGAATTTAAAATATCCTATTTAAAAATGCCTTTTATATGAATCATAGCAGTATGTTTAAAAGTCCTTCCGGCCAGTGCCGGGAGGAAGAGGTAGCTTTCATAATCCTTATTTAAAAAAAGCCAACTTATATCATGCAAACACACGAAGCTCAATTTAGTGGAAACCGAATATAGGAGATTCAATACTAATTTTTATCAATATAATGAATGAGAATTTCGCGAAATTAGTCAGCTTTATCCAAGCTGATTTTCTTTAAAGTAACTTATATTTGGCTGCCAAATTCGGCAATTTCTTAAAGTGCCTGTCATTTTAAGACAACATGGTGGATGAGGCTAAGCAGTGAACTTGGTCGAGACCTTAATAATTGCTGTGCACATGCTCACTCACATCGGAATCGGTTAATATATAGGAGTGCTGTCGCATGCAAAAAATCAGATTTTTCAAAATGTCACCCACAATAGAAATTGAAACTGCTATATCTGAGCCATTTTTTAAGGTAAAGACAAACAAAAAATACTTCTGAATCCTTATATCAAGGTCAAATACTTAAGAAAGAAACCTTTTTCAATTTCTAATTTTTTTGCACCTCACTTTAAATATATATATTTTTTTTAATTTAATGGCCGCCATTTTGAAACAAGATGGCTGATGAATCTGGCCAGCGAACTTGATCGAGGTGTTGATGTATACTATCCACATGCCTTCTTACATCGAAATAGGCGAATACGTGTGTTATCGCGTGACAAATACAAGATCGTTTCAAAATGTTAGCCATGCTAGAAATTCAAAGTGCTATAAATCAACCATTTTTTAAGATATCAACAAAAGAACAAATTTTCAGAAACAAAAACTGCTCAGGAATCTTTGTATCAAGGCCAAACATATAAAAAAAATCTTTTTCATTTTCCAATTTTTTAATACCTCATTTTGAATTTTAAATTAAATTTTTTTTTAAATGGCAACCCTTTTGAAACAAGATGGCGAATGAAGCTGGCCAACGAACTCGGTCGAGACATTGGTATGTACTATGTACAGACCAAGTTACATCCAAATAGTTTCATAAATACGCCTGTTATCGCGTGACAAAAATCAGGTCGTTTTAAAATGTCAGCCACAAGAGAAATTCAAAATGCTATTACTCAGCCATTTTTTTTAGATATAGACGAAAGAAAAACTGTTCCGGAATCTTTGTATTAAGGTCAAACACATACAAAAAAAATCTTTTTCATTTTCAAATTTTTTGGTATCTCATTTAAATTTTTTTATTTTTTAATTTTTTTAAATGGCCGCCATTTTGAAACAAGATGGCGGATGAAGCTGGCCAACGAACTCGGTCGAGATATTTGTATGTACTATGTACACACCAAGGTACATCCAAGTCGGTTCATAAATACGCCTGTTATTACGTGAGAAAAATCAGGACGTTTCAAAATGTCAGCCACGCTAGAAATTCAAAATGCTATAACTCAGCCATTTCTTAAGATATAGACGAAACAAAAACTGCTCCCGAATCTTTTTATCAAGGTCAAACACATAAGAAGAAAATATTTTTTCAATTTTCAATTTTTGGTACCACATTTCAAATTTAAATTTTTCTTAAAAATTTAAATGGCCGCCATTTTTAAACAAGATGGCGGGTGAAGCTGGCCAACGAACCCGGTCGAGACATTGGTATGTACTATGTATAAACGAAGTTACATCCAAATCGGTTCATAAATACGCCTTTTATCGCGTGACAAAATTCAGGACGTTTCAAAATGTCAGCCACGCTAGAAATTCTGAATGCTATAACTCAGGCATTTTTTGAGATATAGACGAAACAAAAACTGCTCCGAAATCTTTGTATAAAGGTCAAATACATAAGAAAAAAATATTTTTCCATTTTCAATTTTTTGGTACCACATTTCAAATTTTAAATTTTTAAGAAAATTTTAAATGGCCGCCATTTTGAAACAAATGGGCGGATGAAGCTGGCCAACGAACTCGGTCGAGAGATTGGTATGTACTATGTACACACCGAATTACATCCAAATCGGTTCATAAATACGCCTTTTATCGCGTGACAAAATTCAGGACGTTTCAAAATGTCAGCCACGCTAGAAATTCAAAATGCTATAACTCAGCCATTTTTTAAGATATAGACGAAACAAAAACTGCTCCGGAATCTTTGTATAAAGGTCAAATACATAAGAAAAAAATTTTTTTCCATTTTTAATTTTTTGGTACCACATTTCAGGTTTTAAATTTTTTAAAAAATTTTAAATGGCCGCCATTTTGAAACAAAACGGCGGATGAAGCTGGCCAACGAACTCGGTCGAGACATTGGTATGTACTATGTACACACCGAATTACATCGAAATCGGTTCATAATTACGGGAGTTACAGTGTGACATAGGTCAGATATATATATATATATATATATATATATATATATATATATATATATATATATATATATATATATATATATATATATATCAATTTTGAACGGAGGGTGGTTTCGGGGTCTGGGGGTCATGATCGATGAAAATATACCAAAATTTTTTGAAATCGCTTTCCTCCGAACGGCTGCAATAGGTAGCTTTTAGGTAGCTTTCTTTACAAAAAAGCTACCTATTGCAGCCGTTCGGAGGAAAGCGATTTCAAAAAATTTTGGTATATTTTCATCGATCATGACCCCCAGACCCCGAAACCACCCTCCGTTCAAAATTGATATATATATATATATATATATATATATATATCTATATATATATATATATATATATATATCTGACCTATGTCACACTGTAACTCCCGTAATTATGAACCGATTTCAATGTAATTCGGTGTGTACATAGTACATACCAATGTCTCGACCGAGTTCGTTGGCCAGCTTCATCCGCCATTTTGTTTCAAAATGGCGGCCATTTAAAAATTTTTAAAAATTTTTAAACTTGAAATGTGGTACCAAAAAATTAAAAATGGAAAAATATTTTTTTCTTATGTATTTGACCTTTATACAAAGATTCCGGAGCAGTTTTTGTTTCGTCTATATCTTAAAAAATGGCTGAGTTATAGCATTTTGAATTTCTAGCGTGGCTGACATTTTGAAACGTCCTGAAATTTGTCACGCGATAAAAGGCGTATTTATGAACCGATTTGGATGTAAATCAGTGTGTACATAGTACATACCAATCTCTCGACCGAGTTCGTTGGCCAGCTTCATCCGCCGTTTTGTTTCAAAATGGCGGCCATTTAAAATTTTAAAAAAATTTTAAAACTTGAACTGTGGTACCAAAAAATTAAAAATGGAAAAATATTTTTTTCTTACGTATTTGACCTTTATACAAAGATTCCGGAGCAGTTTTCGTTTCGTCTATATCTTAAAAAATGGCTGAGTTATAGCATTTTGAATTTCTAGCGTGGCTGACATTTTGAAACGTCCTGAATTTTGTCACGCGATAAAAGGCGTATTTATGAACCGATTTGGATGTAATTCAGTGTGTACATAGTACATACCAATCTCTCGACCGAGTTCGTTGGCCAGCTTCATCCGCTATTTTGTTTCAAAATGGCGGCCATTTAAAATTTTTTTAAAAATTTAAAATTTGAAATGTGGTACCAAAAAATTGAAAATGGAAAAATATTTTTCTTATGTATTTGACCTTTATACAAAGATTTCAGAGCAGTTTTTGTTTCGTCTATATCTTAAAAAATGGCTGATTTATAGCATTTTGAATTTCTAGCGTGGCTGACATTTTGAAACGTCCTGAAGTTTGTCACGCGATAAAAGGCGTATTTATGAACCGATTTGGATGTAACTTCGTTTTACATAGTACATACCAATGTCTCGACCGGGTTCGTTGGTCAGCTTCATCCGCCATCTTGTTTAAAAATGGTGGCCATTTAAAATTTTAAGAAAAATTTAAATTTGATATGTGGTACCAAAAAATTAAAAATTGAAAAAATATTTTCTTCTTATGTGTTTGACCTTGATAAAAAGATTCGGGAGCAGTTTTTGTTTCGTCTATATCTTAAGAAATGGCTGAGTTATAGCATTTTGAATTTCTAACGTGGCTGACATTTTGAAACGTCCTGATTTTTCTCACGTAATAACAGGCGTATTTTTGAACCGACTTGGATGTACCTTGGTGTGTACATAGTACATAGAAATATCTCGACCAAGTTCGTTGGCCGGCTTCATACGCCATCTTGTTTCAAAATGGCGGCCATTTAAAAAAATAAAAAAATAAAAAAATTTAAATGAGATACCAAAAAATTGGAAAGTGAAAAAGATTTTTTTTGTATGTGTTTCACTTTAATACAAGGATTCCGGAACAGTTTTTCTTTCGTCTATATCTGAAAAAAATGGCTGAGTAATAGCATTTTGAATTTCTCTTGTGGCTGACATTTTAAAACGACCTGACTTTTGTCAAGCGATAACAGGCGTAATTATGAACCTATTTGGATGTAACTTGGTCTGTACATAGTACATACCAATGTCTCGACCGAGTTCGTTGGCCAGCTTCATTCGCCATCTTGTTTCAAAAGGGTTGCCATTTAAAAAAATTAATTTTAAAATTCAAAATGAGGTATTAAACAATTGGAAAATGAAAAATTTTTTTTATTTGTTTGGCCTTGATACAAAGATTCCGGAGCAGTTTTTGTTTCTGAAAATTTGTTCTTTTGTTTAACCATTTTTTAAATGGTTGATTTATAGCACTTTGAATTTCTAGCATGGCTAACATTTTGAAACGATCTTGTATTTGTCACGCGATAACACACGTATTCGCCTATTTCGATGTAAGAAGGCATGTGGATAGTATACATCAACACCTCGACCAAGTTCGCTGGCAAGATTCATCAGCCATCTTGTTTCAAAATGTCGACCATTAAATTAAAAAATATATATATATTTAAAGTGAGGTGCAAAAAAATTAGAAATTGAAAAAGGTTTCTTTCTTAAGTATTTGACCTTGATATAAGGATTCAGGAGCATTTTTTGTTTGTCTTTACCTTAAAAAATGGCTCAGATATAGCAGTTTCAATTTCTATTGTGGGTGACATTTTGAAAAATCTGATTTTTTGCATGCGACAGCACTCCTATATATTAACCGATTCCGATGTGAGTGAGCATGTGCACAGCAATTACTAAGGTCTCGACCAAGTTCACTGCTTAGCCTCATCCACCATGTTGTCTTAAAATGACAGGCACTTTAAGAAATGTTACTTTAAAGAAAAGCAGCTTGGATAAAGCTGACTAATTTCGCGAAATTCTCATTCATTATATCGATAAAAATTAGTATTGAATCTTTTATATTCGGTTTCCACTAAATTGAGCTTCGTGTGTTTGAATGATATAATTTGGTTTTTTTTAAATAAGGATTATGAAAGCTACCTCTTCCTCCCGGCACTGGCCGGAAGGACTTTTTTGTAAAGAAAGCTACCTAAAAATGGAAGTTTTAAAGGGTATTTTTTAGGTAGCTTTCTTTACAAAAAGCAGCCGTTCGGAGGAAAGCGATTTCAAAAAATTTTGGTATATTTTCATCGATCATGACCCCCAGACCCCGAAACCACCCTCCGTTCAAAATTGATATATATATATATATATATATATATATCTGACCTATGTCACACTGTAACTCCCGTATTTATGAACCGATTTCGATGTAATTCGGTGTGTACATAGTACATACCAATGTCTCGACCGAGTTCGTTGGCCAGCTTCATCCGCCGTTTTGTTTCAAAATGGCGGCCATTTAAAATTTTTAAAAAAATTTAAAACTTGAAATGTGGTACCAAAAAATTAAAAATGGAAAAATATTTTTTTCTTATGTATTTGAACTTTATACAAAGATTCCGGAGCAGTTTTTGTTTCGTCTATATCTTAAAAAATGGCTGAGTTATAGCATTTTGAATTTCTAGCGTGGCTGACATTTTGAAACGTCCTGAAATTTGTCACGCGATAAAAGGCGTATTTATGAACAGATTTGGATGTAATTCGGTGTGTACATAGTACATACCAATCTCTCGACCGAGTTCGTTGGCCAGCTTCATCCGCCATTTTGTTTCAAAATGGCGGCCATTTAAAATGTTTTTAAAAATTTTAAATTTGAAATGTGGTAGCAAAAAATTGAAAATGGAAAAATATTTTTTCCTTATGTATTTGACCTTTATACAAAGATTTCGGAGCAGTTTTTCTTTCGTCTATATCTTAAAAAATGGCTGAGTTATAGCATTTTGAATTTCTAGCGTGGCTGACATTTTGAAACGTCCTGAATTTTGTCACGCGATGAAAGGCGTATTTATGAACCGATTTGGATATAACTTCGTTTATACATAGTACATACCAATGTCTCGACCGGGTTCGTTGGCCAGCTTCACCCGCCATCTTGTTTAAAAATGGCGGCCATTTAAATTTTTAAGTAAAATTTAAATTTGAAATGTGACACCAAAAATTTAAAATTGAAAAAATATTTTCTTCTTATGTGTTTGACCTTGATAAAAAGATTCGGGAGCAGTTTTTGTTTCGTCTATATCTTAAGAAATGGCTGAGTTATAGCATTTTGAATTTCTAGCGTGGCTGACATTTTGAAACGTCCTGATTTTTCTCACGTAATAACAGGCGTATTTATGAACCGACTTGGATGTACCTTGGTGTGTACATAGTACATACAAATATCTCGACCGAGTTCGTTGGCCAGATTCATCCGCCATCTTGTTTCAAAATGGCGGCAGTTTAAAAAAATTAAAAAATAAAAAAATTTAAATGAGATACCAAAAAATTGGAAAATGAAAAAGATTTTTTTTTTGTATGTGTTTGACATTAATACAAAGATTCCGGAACAGTTTTTCTTTCGTCTATATCTAAAAAAAATGGCTGAGTAATAGCATTTTGAACTTCTCTTGTGGCTGACATTTTAAAACGACCTGATTTTTGTCACGCGATAACAGGCGTATTTATGAACCTATTTGGATGTAACTTGGTCTGTACATAGTACATACCAATGTCTCGACAGAGTTCGTTGGCCGGCTTCATTCGCCATCTTGTTTCAAAAGGGTTGCCATTGAAAAAAATTAAATTTAAAATTCAAAATGAAGTATTAAAAAATTGGAAAATGAAAAAGATTTCTTTTATATGTTTGGCCTTGATACAAAGATTCCGGAGCAGTTTTTGTTTCTGAAAATTTGTTCTTTTGTTGATATCTTAAAAAATGGTTGATTTATAGCACTTTGAATTTCTAGCATGGCTAACATTTTGAAACGATCTTGTATTTGTCACGCGATAACACACGTATTCGCCTATTTCGATGTAAGAAGGCATGTGGATAGTATACATGAACACCTCGACCAAGTTCGCTGGCCAGATTCATCAGCCATCTTGTTTCAAAATGGCGGCCATTAAATTAAAAAATATATATATATTTAAAGTGAGGTGCAAAAAAATTAGAAATTGAAAAGGTTTCTTTCTTAAGTATTTGATCTTGATATAAGGATTCAGGAGCATTTTTTGTTTGTCTTTACCTTAAAAAATGGCTCAGATATAGCAGTTTCAATTTCTATTGTGGGTGACATTTTGAAAAATCTGATTTTTTGCATGCGACAGCACTCCTATATATTAACCGATTCCGGTGTGAGTGAGCATGTGCACAGCAATTACTAAGCTTTCGACGAAGTTCACTGCTTAGCCTCATCCACCATGTTGTCTTAAAATCACAGGCACTTTAAGAAATTGCCGAATTTGACAGCCAAATATAAGTTACTTTAAAGAAATGCAGCTTGGATAAAGCTGACTAATTTCGCGAAATTCTCATTCATTATATTGATAAAAATTAGTATTGAATCTCCTATATTCGGTTTCCACTAAATTGAGCTTCGTGTGTTTGCATGATATAAGTTGGCTTTTTTTAAATAAGGATTATGAAAGCTACCTCTTCCTCCCGGCACTGGCCGGAAGGACTTTTTTATATTGGCTTCGAATATGGATACATTTTTATTACTGGTTTCTCTATATAGTGTGCCTTGAAAAAAAATAAAGGGATATAATCTATACTCACTGAAATGAAAACCTCCGGTGTCGTTATTTCAAAAAGAAGTGCACTCTATTATTTTATTCTTTTATTTCACAGGCAAATACCACAATTTTATGT
The DNA here is from genome assembly GCA_963932465.1 of Maratus speciosus. Taxonomy (NCBI): domain Eukaryota; kingdom Metazoa; phylum Arthropoda; class Arachnida; order Araneae; family Salticidae; genus Maratus; species Maratus speciosus. Next base: position 525,725,218 of record OZ010786.1, read on the forward strand.
TTTAGCACAGATATTTAAAGAATTGGTGTATTTTTCACAGTTACGAAATCCTATGTGAAACATCCCGTATTATACAATTATTTTGCAATGTAAGTAACAATTTAAGTGTTTCTCTTGTGTTCTTTTTCTTTTATTTGCGAATTTACATCTGACGTAGATATTTTGGAGTGCGTAATTAAATTAACTTGTCTAGAACACTTTGAACTTAAGAACACTTTTTTACAGGATCACCTAAAAATGTTGGACACATTTGAAAAAATGTCAACTCAGAAATTTATTGTGAATTTTCTTTGAAAAGTAATCGGCAATTATCCGAGATTTGTTAGATGTACCGGCGTAAGCCGATATGCGTGTTAAAGGGCTTTTTGTGTTTTCCAACTTTTATCGATAACCAAAGGGTAGAAAGCGTATGAATTATATAGTCATTTAATTTGTGAACATATGAGGCCACAGTTACAAAAGTTGTATCAACACATAAAAAGGGGGAAAGTAAATATGTGCTACATAATGAAATTTCTTACCACATCCCTAGCGCCTAAATACGAAACTTAGTAAGCCTACTTCATAGGAATTTAAAAAATATATTTCATTTTTTTCGTTTTCAATATGTTTTACGGAAAGAAAAAATACGCACATGGCTTTTGGTAGCAATTTGACGATTTTTGAATTCATTCTTTCATTTACTTTTAGAATATCAATTTCTTTCAACAGTTTCTGTTTCTTTCTCCAAGAAGAATAGTAAACTTATAGTCTCTGATATAACCTTTCTGTATCAATACTTTCTTTTCAAGGAAATTTGTGTTTTATTTGCAAGTTTTCTTGCACTGAAAGCTTCTAGTAGTTTTATGATGTGTTTCTGATCTCGTATATCTGCACGAATTTATGTTTTCCCCATTTCCACTGCCTTTAATGTTTCTCTAAGGAATTTGAAATATCCTATATAAAAATGTCTTTTGCACGAATCACAGCAGTATGTTTAAAATTGCATTCTTAGAGGATATTATTTCTCTACTGGCTTCAAATATGGATATATTTTTATTGCGGTTTCCTCTATGTAATACGTTTAAAATAATAATAATAATAAAGGAATGTAATCTATATACACTAAAATTAAATAATCGGAATCAGAAATGCTAGAAGATAATCAAAAATCAAAAATATTTTCATCATTTTTTTAAAGAAAAGATTAGAATTAGATTCCCCCACACCACCCCACCCCCCAAAAAAAGAAAATTCGAATGATTTCATGCGAAGCAAATGCAACACATCGGGATGCCACGCCAGTTAGTCATATATATATATGGTAACTAGGGGAGAGTGGCCGCATACAGGATAGATGCCGCACCCCTTGTATTTCTTGAAATTATCGACAGATGGTCGTCAAACGCACAATAAAAGTGCGCAAAGAGATTATTTTAACCAGTGTGCAGAGTGTGCAGCGTGAATCCCATTTCGATATTTACTTGTAGAAGTACAATCCTTAATTTGACGTAAGTGCATGATTTCGCTGTCCAAACTTTTTAACACGTTGTGTTTAAATACTTTTTATGCACTAATTACTAAATCCATGCATGATTTCGAAGTCAAAACTAAGTATAGAGTTTATATAGAGTACTAGGTGTATGGTTACGCCATTCCCCTTAGCGATGGCATGTAACTGTGATGGCCGACATCTGCATCATGCAAAATGGGATACATGCCACACTGTTATTCTGGTATACATGCCGCAGATTCTTTTGTACGGGATGATTAAGTGTTATTAACTTTTCGTTTTCTTTTTACACAGACTAACCATGTTAGGCATGTTATCAAGTTTACTAAAATCAAAGGAGAAAAGGGGGAAAAATAAAAAGTAAGAAGGGCAAGAAAGATGCAAGTCAAGATGATAATAATTAAAAAATTGGATAACGCGTAACGCAGACGTTATTTGCAAACTGCTCCAAAAAAGAGGAAGTGTAATTGGCTTCGTTGTCATCATGTGTTTAAATGTAGTTACATAAAGACTGTACTTTTTCGACATTTTTCTGTAGATTGTACTCGAAAAAACAGGTCTCGTAACCCATTCGGGACCATAGGTGCATATAAGCACCTTCATAAAGGGCTTACAAAATTTGTTTCTGGCACCAGTAAAAAAGAAAAGTAATATTTGCTTTGTTTAATTAGAGCATTTTCATGATTATTTAAGTAAAGGTAACTTCTTTTAAAAAAATGGTACCAACCGAATAAAATTTGTGTAAAATCCACCAGTCGCGAAAGGGTTAACAGATAAATTATCTAAACACAATTTTACTCTTTTTTCTTTTCCCTTTCTAATACATTGATGTCACATTGTTGCTGAAATAATAATTAAAATTTAATGTAAAAAAAAAAAAAGTCGATAATTTTAATAGTGAAAGTAGGCAACAATCATTAATATGAATCTATTAATACGTTTCATTGTACTCATTTAGTTTCATTTTGTTATTACATCGTTAATTATAGTCCAGATATCATTTTTTTTTCATTCTGTTCTTATTACAAGAGTGGCATAACTACCGCACAAGTGCGTCTCAGCCTGAATGTTCGAGTGACGCGCCGCAGTGTAATGTTTTAGAAAAAAATTGTTAAAAAATATTAATAATTTGTTTTGGATTTTTTTTTCTGTCGCAGTACACGTGTAGTATATTTAACATTAAATAGCACAGCATGATTTTTTTATTTTATTTTATGTCCACCATGGGACTTTATACACAAATTCAAAAAAATGTGCGGCATAAATCCCGGAATTACCATATAGCGTCTGTATATTACTAAATTGAGTTCATCTGCATCTTTAAGGTTAAATTTATTACAGGAACACATAATACAACAAAACACGAGAAATATTATTGACATATCTGTTGACTATGCTGGAGGTCTCTCCGCTGATCATGTATTAATATTCGTACCAATGTTAAAATGTACATGATATTACAAGATGTTACTGGAATTATCTACAGCACTATAACATATTAACAATGGACACAATTAATTAATCAAAATCACACTTTTTAAGGCAAATTTACAATGTGTAAGCCTACAAGAGGATAAATTTAATAAAAAAAAACACTTCACCCTAATTCCCATCTAAGCATCTCTTTCCCAATGAAATTGATATTGCTGCAGACTAGGGACCTTGTCGTAATTCACCCACATGTGGGTTTTGTGTACGTAGTTATATACAGTGTTGCCATAAATGAATGTCTCAGTTTCTATGGTATATTATAAAAGTTTAATTTAGACTAATTTCAACCAATCATACATCAAATCGTAGGTTGACTAACCTACTTTTTCTTACAAATGTTCAATTTGTGCACCTTTAGTTATACTGAACCCATTCACCATAAAGACTAGTTCTTCCCTCACTTCGGTTAACAAGTACGGAGTAATGGATGCAACAGCCTCTTCAGTTCTGTGTCTCAACTCTGGCAAGTCTGGTAACATCGGAAAGTAGACATGATCTTTTATAAAGCCCCAAATGAAAAATTCGCATGGCGTTCGCCGATAGTGTACGCACTTAAGTCTTCAGATCAACAATAACGCTTTACGTTCAGGAGTCGCCATTTTGCGTATGTGGTACCACAAGCAAAGTAAATAACAAAGCAGTACTCACGCAGGCGCTTATCTAAAACTGTTTGAGCTACTTTTTATTTGTGACTTTGAAACAACACTCTACAACGCTTACAGCTGACGCTATTAAAATTTATAATCGGGGCATTCTTTGATGGACACTCTATATAATTTTTTAGTTTTTTATTAGTGTTGCTGTATATTTTGCAATGTGTATCTGTAATAATTATGACGCAAACTGACTATTAATTTCAAAATAGCAGCATTATATTTACTCAATTTTGATATTTCAATAGTATATAGATATATCCATTTCCTCGAGACATCTACAGTAACGCCCAAAAATATTTTGATAAGGGTAATTATTGACTTAAATAAAAACAATAATAAAATATAAAAATCAATCATTTATTTTATTTAAACACTAGGAGAACCTCCCGGCGTTACCCGGACGCCGTAAACAATTACCTTAAACAAAACTGAAATTTGTATGATATTATATCATTTGAAATTCTTTTATATGAATCTAATTTTGGAGTCCCGCATTGCCTTCCGCAGCGTCTAGAGTGTTCACAACAAACTTCTTTCCGAACGAACCTGTAACCTGGGTCCCCGTTTCCTAGGGCAATATGTACCTGAAGTGCTCCGCACGTGCCGGAGACAATCCAATGAAGATCGGATTAAGAGGGGGCAATTTATTAACAATTTATAGTGCAAAAACTTCAAGGGGACCTGTACAGACCCCAAACGGGCCAGGGACTTATATAGCATGCAGTTGCGTATAAAGATATATTTCAGCAGATTTAAAGTTGTCAGAGGATGCTAGAAATATGTTAAAGAAAATTGCAAGCAATTCCGATCATTTTTAAAGAAGCTGCACCAAGGGCCCCCTTGGAGGCGATTAATATTCAAAATTGTTGGTAGCTGAAGTCTGAATCCTTTATTTATTTATTTATTTTTGTCGTTAATGTATAAGGCGTGTTCAAATGAAAGTGATTCGAAGCGTCGCATGCGAACAATTTTTAATGTATTTTCGTGAAACAAGTGCTATAGTAAAGGGGTATGTACCACGTGTGCGCAAGTGCAAGCAGATTTGTGATAACTTCATTCGTAAGGACGTGGCATTCAGTTAAAAATGGCTGGTGTGGATGCAACTGCATCTAAAATGGGTCGGCGAGCTGTAATTAAGTTTTTAACACTGGAAGGGTGTAAGCCGGTGAATATTCATGACAGAATGCTGGCGGTGTACGGTGACACGTGCGTGTCAAAGCTCACGATGACGAGGTGAGAACTTTGTGTACCTCACTGGGCCGCGGCAAATCCGTTGTCTCCAGTCGACCGTCGTTAAACATTCTCGCCCACCTCATCACCATGGGCTTTGATACACACGTGTCAGCGTACACAACTAGCATTCTGTGATGAATATTCACCAGCTTGCACCTTTCCAGTTATAAAAACTTAATTACAGCTCGCTGATCCATTTTGGACGCAGTTGCATCCACACCAGTCATTTTAACATACTGCCATGTCCTTACGAATGAAGTTATCACAAATCTGCTTACGCTTGCGCACGCGTGGTACATACACCTTCACTATAGCGTTTGTTTCACAAAAATACATTGAAAACTGTTCGTATGCAACGCTTCACGGAATCACTTTCATTTGAACACCCCTAATAGTTGCTGGAGAATCTAAGAAGTTATTAGAAAAAAAAGCTAGTGAATCGGACCATTTTTAAGGGAGCACCAAGGGCCCCAAGAAGGCAATTAATATTCAAAGTTGGTGGTAGCTGAAGTCAGAGAAATTTTTTTTGTCATTCATGTAGTAGCTGGAAGGCCTCAGAAGTTGTTAGAAGAAAAAGCTAGTGATTAGGGGCATTTTAAAGTGAGCTATTATAGGGGGCCCAAAAGGGGCCCACTGATAGATAAAAACAGGGCCCTAAGATAAAAACACTTTAAAATGGACTTAGAACTTAACGCGTTAGATCTTCAATTAATCAAATTTAATCATAGAGTATGAATTATTCGTTATAATAATATTTTAAAGAAAGGCAAAAAAGAAATGTTAAATTAAAAAGGGGCCCCAATAAAAATATGAGAGTGTTGATCCATTTTTTAACAACTGAACAATTCGCCGAATTTTCCAGCAAATTTCAAAATCTGTATATCTTTTAGTCTGCAAAATACTCAAAAGTTGGCAGAACTATACAAAACAATATTTTCTGTAAGGATAGTGCTTTATTTAGGATCAGTATGTTCTAGTATGGAGATTTTCCGAAATTTTCAGTACACAGATGCATGCAAGTTCTGAAATTTAACATTGTAATTATTATTTGCACCCTTAATATTTATTTCAAGAAGAAATGTCTAATTTATATGCATATTTTTTTAATCTAATTTTAATAATTTGGACACTGGTGGCTCATTTTTGAACCACTGCGCGAAAATTTATTTTTATTGTCTTATATATAAAAATGAGCTTGCATATAAATGAGACCCATAAAATTTCAGATAAAAATGAAATTTATTTTATTTATAAACATAAAATTTCATCCTTGGTCCTACCGAGTTTCGATCAAGGGTCCTTCAGCTCGGCACGCCGGCTCTTTAACCAATGGGCCAATGCCACGTGCGAAAACTTTCGAAATTTATATTCAATGTTATAGGGATACGTATTGAGCATACGCGTTGATAACCGGAGATGAAATAGCTACTTTTCTATGACAGTTCGGTTGCTAATTAATAACTCAGCTGTTATTTAGAATTTTGAAATTCTGAGAACCAGGTGCATCAGGAGAGACTTTGGGCTATTCACACAAATATTTGGAGCCTCGTACGTGCCGTAGATTTCATTAGCCGTCGCCGACAGACACACACACACACACACACAAACACAAAGTGATCTGTTCTTTTATTAGTATAGATATTCAATGTTTTACATAAAATACAAAAATCAATCATTTATTTTATTTAACCATATTCAATGTTTTACAGGATTTTAGCAAATTAACTATGATTTGCTAGAAAATAATCTGAAACCCAAGAAAAATCCAAGAATATTAAACAAAATAAGAGCGAATATAGTGTTGTCAAACTACTTTTGAGAGCTACTGTAGTTGCCTCGAGCCAATTGGTCATGGCCGTCTCGTGGGGTGCGCGTGTGCTTTCAAAAGCACCTGAACTGAAAATAAACAATTTCTGGAAACTAATACGTAAATAAAAATATATTTTCATTTCTATAGTTTATCTTTAAGTAACAGTAAATATATTGTTTTGCTTATAAAATATGCTCTTTCAGAATTTATTTAAGATCAAGATATTCACTTTTGATCATATGTATGATCAATAAAAAGCTATAAGAAATATTGAAATTATGAAGGTAAAATTGAGATTTTGTTCTATAATACTTATTTATAATGCATGTCATTTCATGCTAGTAAACTGAAGAAAAATGGAACATGTTTTACATTAGATACTGTAGGAAATATAAGTTATAAAATTTTCAAATATGCGTATTTTTTCTGTCTAGGAAAATTTATTGAGTCCTTTATTAACGTGATAAATTTTTATTAAAAGTAAATTTCGGAAGAGGTTATTAATTTTTACAGTTATAAAAAATAAGGTTCTTTCAGTTTTTTGTACACAAAATGTATCATTTACCATAATTTGTATATGTGATAGCATGCCATCAGTTATATATATTCATTTTGGACCTATAAATGTTATATGTCCTATTACTCGCCATACCGTTCTGAACTGTAATGAGGCTAATTGTAAATTGATCGTTTATCACTAACACAAAACAAAGATTCAAAATAAATAGTATTAATAAAATCCTTCATAATCACATGTATTAATGTTAAAAACAGAGATATTACTTTATCAAAACAAATATTTCTTAAACATAAAAAATTCCTCACAGTTAGACTTGAGAAGGTTTGCTTCTTGCTTTGCTTAATATATATGGTTGTCTAAGGCTAGAATTGCTATCTATGAACACAACTCTGATACATTTTATGAGAAAATCCACTTGTTCTACTAGCCCCAAATTCTCATTAGTCGCCAATCACCCCTATTAAATGACCAAAATACGCAACAAAATTTATATTTTTAAAACAATACAATTTTCATTTGCAAACAAGAATAAACTTGTATATATTATATTTCTTTTTAATTACAATTTGTGATATTTTTAACGTTCTGATAGTTTTATCAGTTTTTCATTCTTTTTTATTTAAGATTTTTAATGTCTTAAATATTCTTTTCTAAAATGTATTTGAATCATTTATAAACGAAAATATTTAACTTAATCTTAATAGAATATTAAACAAGTGGGTAACTGTGATCACAGATCGCACAGAGGGTTTCGTTTAATATTCCTTTCAAAACACTTTATCCTTTTGAAAAATCTGTTAGTTCCACATTTAGGAACCAGGGGCGCACTCTATTCTAAACAAATCTCTATCCGAACGAAACTCCGTTTTACATACTATCCGTAGAATACTAGTCCAGGGGATTGGGCCCATAGCACCCGAGATAAGTAGGCGCCCATGGTGGTAAAAAGTGAAACTAAAATATGTAAGGCTATGGTGCAGAATGGACAAAGGGGTGTCGGCAAAAGTTGGAAAAGTGCTCCCCGGGTGAAAAGGGCGGAGGTTAGAAAAATTGCTTAAAATACACAAGTTAGAGCCGGGAGGATTAATAATATAAGACTTTTTGAAAATTTTATGATTTGTCGTGTAGTCTGATGTTTTCAGTCGAGAAGTCTGAGGTCGTATGCAAAAATTCATGTCTCCAACTTAATTAAGGGCTCTCTTAGAAAGAATTACTTAAAATACATAAGTGGTAGCTCAAAGGGTTAAACGTAAGACTTTTTCAAGATTTTATGATTTGTCGCCTGGCCTCAGGTGTTCTGCTATAAGTATGCAAAATTTCAAATCTCCAGTTTAATAAGGGCATCAGTTAGAAAGAATTGCTTAAAATACGCTTGTGGGAGCCCAAAGGGTTAAGTGTACAACTTTTTCAAAATTTTATGATTTGTCGCATGATGGTGTTCAGCTATAAGTATGCAAAAATTTCACGTCTCCAAGCTAAATATCGTCTCACTTAGAAAGAATTGTTTAAAATACACATGTGGGAACCCAAAAGGTTAAATGTACGACTTTTTCAAAATTTTATGATTTGTCGTTTGATGTGAGGTGCTCAGCTATAAGTATGCAAAATTTCACGCCTCCAACCTAATTAGGGCCTCACTTAGAAAGAATTACTTAAAATACATATGTGAGAGCCCAAAGGGTTAAATGTACGACTTTTTGAAAATTTTATTATTTGCCGTTTGATGTGAGGTGTTCAGCTATAGGCATGCAAAATGTCACGCCTCCAACCTAATTAGGGCTCACTTAGAAAGAATTGTTTAAAATACACATGTGGGAGCCCAAAGGGTTAAATGTACGACTTTATCAAAATTTTATGATTTATCGTTTGATGTGAGGTGTTCAGTTATAAGTATGCAAAATTTCACTCTTCCAACCTAATTAGGGGCTCAATTAGAAAGAATTGTTTAAAATACACATGTGGGAGCCCAAAGGGTTAAATGTACGACTTTTTTCAAATTTTTATGATTTGTCGTTTGGTCTGAGGTGTCCAGCTATAAGTACGCAAAATTTCACGACTTCAACTTAATTAGGGGCTCACTTAGAAAGAATTGTTTAAAATACACATTTGGGAGCCGAAAGGGTTGAATGTACGACTTTTTCAAAATTTTATGATTTGTCGTTTGATGTGTGGTGTTCAGCTATAAGTATGCAAAATTTCAAGTCTCCAACATGTATAGTTTCTGAGAATGGCCTCTGTGACGGACAGACAGACAGAGGAGTGAGACGAATAGGGTTTCGTCAGATGAACGAAACCCTAAAAAAGGCTCATAAAATCACCTAGGACAATCAAACACCCACACCGTCGAATATTTTTGTAATAAAGAAGCACCACATGTAAAGCCTAACCTTAGTAACAAACTGGATTCCGTGTAAAAGGGTGTCTACAAGGTTTTACAGAAATTCAGCATCCAATTGACGGCATTCGATCAACAACATATTTCGAAAAACTGTCAAACTGCTGGGCTTCTGCAATCAGTGTTTTATTCGATGCACCAAATTGCCCACAGATTATCTACTGGTTAAAATCAGGTGATTTAGTGGACATGTGAGGGTGCGAGAGATTGCCTTCGAGTGTGTGAATGCCCGAACTTTTATCAACCCAATCATATATACATGCAGCCGTGTGATATAGTCATCTTTGAAAATGGTTGTGTACATTCCATACTCATCATGACAATGTTGAATGAAGTGCAAAACTTTCTAATGAGAATTTTGAAATAAACGTCTTGGTTAATGGTCATAGTCACCTCAATTAGTGGGTTCAAGTAATAGTACGAAAAGCACATCCAAACCATCACATAACCAGTTCCATTTTCAACTGAGTTCTCTAGACACTGCAAATTCAATGTCTTATTTGGATATCTAAACACACTTAAACTTATTCAGACATTGAAAAAAGAAAAAAACTTGGATTTTTCCGATCATACTATACACCTATTGTCAACTTTTTTGCACGCTCAGTGTTTTTTTTTTTTTTTTTTTAGATTATTGAAGACATCATAATGTATAATCCGCTGCTTGCAATGTTCTTATGTGATGTACTCTATCCCAACTCTTTATTTAATGAAGTTCACTTCGAAACTTATTCTTGGACGCATGTTGCGATCGATCTTCATCTATTGATTGCAACAACGCCTTTCGCATTTGAAACCAATTTTCTTTTAAGAGGCTTAATTCTCGTTAACTGACCGACTGTGTTCGAATATATTTTTTAGCTTAATTGTGCGCCATGTATCAAAACCATCAGCAGTACATAATTTTTTTTTCACACGTTCGTGGTTTAGTTTTCTAAAACGTTTTATTAGCTGTTGATTTTTTTTTTTATGTTTTGTTCGATACACCAACCATAAGCGCCTATTTAACGTAGGGGACGGGACAGATCAGACAAACTACTACCACTAATTTTAAAATGTCATTTTTGGCTTAAATTATAGCACGTCTTTTATTAGACAATTTTTTTTAAATTAGTGGTATTTTTCATACCTGTGAGGTCAGTTCTTGTGACACTACAAATTTTGCAACATTATTCAGTTCATGGTCGGTAGCCTATTGTTACCATCTTGTGACATCTTTGCCACCCATCTTAACGCACTATTTCCGTACTTCACATTATTTTACCCAGGTTAATTGATATGATCACGGAATAGTAAACCGGTTTCAGTCCGTGTAACTCTATTGAAACGTCATCTATATCAGTATAACAAAACTATTTTGTCTCGATACATCAGTGACTAATTTTTTGACCAGTGACCTTATTTACGCTTTTGTTCAGCGATTGTTAAGTAGCTAATGATAAAAATTTTAATTTAAATTCCCTTAGTTTTTTTAATAAAATTGTGCCTTAAATATTGGTAAAAGGTAAGTAATTCAGAAAATAAACTATTCGGATACTCAAAAAAAATTATGCAAGATTCTTAAAAGATAATATCAATTTTTTTTTATATATAGATGCCCATATGAGTGATACAGTGTAGAAGATTTTAACAATACAACTTCAAATTTGACCTATTACTACACAATTTTTGAAGAAAGTATTATATTTTTGGGACTTTTTTCTCTCAAAATACTTGCATATTTTTATGAGTATTTCGCAATGCTTAAGAAATATAAAATTATTAATTAAAAACCAAAACTGTAACCATGAGATGTAATAATTTGATTACATATGAATAATTTGAATATTTTTTTCTTCTCTCAAAAATAATAGAGTTGAGGTGCTAGATTGAAACCCATGTCAAGCAAGTCGGACTTACGTTTTAGAGTTTTCAGTGTATTTTTTTAAATTTTTATATGTGCTTCCTAGGTACAGATTAGGCTCCATTAGAAAGACCGTCATGGAGAACAATATTGCCATCGGCCTATATTATTTGCGCAGGTACTGGGCCGGAACAAACACAAACCAACCAAACATTATGATCGACAATTTGAGATACTTTGAATATTAAAAATACATTTTCGCATTTTCAATGATTATTAATTATTGTTTATCAGTGTCGTTTGCTTTTCTTTTATGCATGAATTTGTAATTTGAAAATGACTTTTTATTTCAAGTATATCTATTTTTGAAATGAGACACAAAAATAATTATCCCTTCGAAATAGAGAATAACGAGGATTTAGAATAGTTCATATAAACAGAAAATACAATGTAAAGGATGGTATAGATAGTTGGATATGTATTAAAGTAGCAGATGGATACACGAAAATCCAAGGCATAATATACAATATTCCGTAAGTGCAATTTAAAGTTTATGCTTCAAGTTTAACTTAAAATTAACTTCTTAATTATCGGTATGTCTATTTTTAAAGATTGCTTGAAACTTGATATCCCTCCAAAGTATAGAAGATGAGAGATTCAGGAATGATGCTTTTTAAAAAGTGCAGTAGTTTCGAGGAAAATTGTAAAAGGCAAAAGTGTAAAACGCTTGACTCTGTCGGAGATATAAAGATTTATAATAGTACAGAAACTTACATTCGTTATTTGTTAGTAACCATATAACCGACGCTGAAATGAAATTATATAAGAATATTATGTAATTTTACGTCAAAAATAATTAAACAGTAGAGAATTACGAAAATAATCACCAACAAAAGCAGTGATGCAAGATGAAAGTGTCTTAAAGAAATTATATTTCATTTCTTCCGCTTTCACGAAGAAATTTCATTTTAGGAACAGTAATAAAAATGTCTTATCGAGGATTATGTCAAAAAATTGTCTACATAAGAACACTCGACATAAAATTTATTTCGCAAGATGTTCAGGAACTGTTTGAAATATTTCCTTTTATTTTTCGATTTTTATTACAATATCTCATAAGTTGAAGAAAAGAAAAAGAACGAAAACTTATACGTTCAGCATAGATTTTGAAATACTTTGTAACACATTCAGAATACTGTATATCAATAGTTGAAAAAACGTCAGAATTTTTTTGTTCATCCCTGTATATGATCTATAGCTTGGTATTTATTCTACACCGTATGCTAAAAGTTAGTTCAGTTAAACGCATAGCACAGTTTAAAATTCACATCCGAGAATTTCCGTCACTAACCAAAAAACCTATATCCATCAAATATCTTTGATGCTTCTTCAAATTATTCGTTTTGTTGCTAATTTTTTTTTATAGTAATCGAGTTCATTTATGCACAAGTTATAATAAAATATAGATTTTACATTTGTGAGACATGTAAAGTAATACTTTGTATTAGTCTAAAATTTACAAAAGAAATATTATTTGTTAGAAATTTCAGACTACAGAAATGGAAAATAAATAAGTGATTTTTTTTAAATGCCTTATGTAATGTAAAAGAATTCATTTGAACATGGGGAAAAAAATAGAAAAAATCAAAGATTTCAAAACTAAGCTATCCTGGCACAAAAAAGCAATCATACGAGAGGCAAATGTCTTAAATAGATTACATTGCGTTTCCCTCTTTTTAGAAAGACAATTTCATTTTAGGAAAAGGGCTTTAGCGAAGAGTCTGTCGAAGAAATTGCAGGTATACGATCCTAGAATGTAAAATATTCTTCACAAACTGTTCACTAAACTTTTCCAAGCTATTTCATTTTTTTTCCAGATTTCTTTATCAAAGCAATACTTTACATTCAAGACGTTGAATGTTTCCCTTAAACATACTATTATTCTTATATAAATATTCGCGGGAATTTTGAGTAATTTAATATTATAGTCAGTTAAGACAGCACCAAAAAAACAAATAAAATATATTTATGTCAACAACGTAGTCAATTTAAGAAAAACACATATGATATTTATATGTATAGCATTTACCTCTACACATTTCTTGTTTAAACTTTTTAATAACAGTTTATAATATTTGGAAATTAAAATGTATTGTCAGATTTAGTTATTTTTCTTTTAAATCGTTTGTTTTGTGCTATATGTTTTTATAAAAGTTGTAACAGATCTGAAGAAAATTATGAATTAAAAAAACGTGAAAAATTAGAATTTTTTTATAAAATATTATATAGGTGATTGCTTTCATTCTTTCTTTTTATCTTACAATACGGTATAATATTCAGAACATAAGCATAAAAACAAGTCATGCACATTTCTTAGAGATATTACATTGACTTTTAAGGTGCGTTCCTAATTATATCTATAAATACGTAACGCCAATAGTCATCGTCTGGTTCGTCTGTTCGTGTGTCTGTCAGCCCGTCTGACCGCATATAGCAGCGTAAAAACTACCCAACCAATTGGTTTGAAATTTAATATACGAGGATTGTAAATTAAATAGTGGCAACTTAACCTTTAAACTCGCAGAAGGGTGGGCATGCGCAAATATGATATGGGAGCGGTGAGGTGGCGCTGTTGTCGATGTGTAGAGTGCAAAAAACAGTCGATCTGCTTAGAAGGGTAGTTGTTGTGTGGCGTTAAAGTAAGAAGTTTCGTTTCCATCGCTCTAAAGCATGTTTTCAAAAGGTGATCAGCGGTCGTGGCTTAAAATCGAGGTTACTCGTGGCAAAAATGCAACAGAATGCTATCGAGGGTTAGTGGAAGCCTGTGGCACAAATGCTTTACCGTGTAGGACAGTAGCACGATGGGTTCAAGCATTTCGTTCGGGTCGGAATGAGACTGCGGATTTGCAACGCACAGGTCGGCCCTCCATTCCTCAAGAGCAGATTGACATCCTGAGCGGTCTCCGCCGATGGGCTGTCCGAGAATTATCCTTAGAGGTTGGTCTGAGTCATCAAACGGTGTGGCGCATAATGAAGTAATCTCCCAACATGAGGAAAATTGCTTCCCTCTGGGTTCCACATCGACTAACCAAAGTACAGAAATGGCACCGGTATGCACTGACTGGCATCCACTTGGCGAGATACCGCAATGAGGGAGACGCATTTCTGCAGCGTATTGTCGCCATTGATGAGACATGGGCACGATCCTATGAGCCTGAATTAAAGCATCAATCAAATGAATGGCGTCACCAAGGTTCGCCACGTCCACGGAAATTTCGACAGGAACCCAGTCGGGTGAAGGTTATGCTGATTGTGGCATACGACTTCTTACACATCTGTACCTGAAGGACAAACTGTCAACGCAGATTACTATTGCCGATTTCTACAGCACCATCTGCGTCCGGCTATGCGGCGCAAACGTCCACGTTTATTGCACAACAATCTTCCTGTCGTATTGCATGACAGCGCTCGTTGCCATGTCGCAAACAATGTCACTCTCCTATTGCGGCGGTGGCAGTGGGAAATCCTGGAATACCCTTTCTACTCATACGACGTATGAGTGTGACTTCGATCTGTTTCCGAAGTTGAAGGAACCCCTTTGAGGTCACCGATTTCATGATGTTTCATCTGTTCTCCACGCAGTAGGGCGCTCGGTAGCTCACATCAACAATCCACATCTTGCCACTGGTCTACAACGGCTTCCCGACATTTGGCAAAAGGTTATAGGCTTTGCTGGTGATTACATAGAAGGAATGTAATGCAATTGTACTTTTAAGTTAAAAAAATTGATTTATACCTATGTTGCCATTACTTAATTTACAGCCCTCGTTTATAATCGTTGCTGAATTTTGTCGAGCCATAACAAATTTTATTAAAATCGAATCAAAACTTAAAAAGATTTTAATAAAAGTTTTTTTCAATCTATTAAATCCTATCATTCGTAATTAATTTAGTGATGTCCCATGATAGGTAATGATTCTAGATTGACATGGTGATGACGTCTTATTTAACACGGAGTTCCATTTTCCGTATTGCTGAATATAATAGATATAATCGTAATGAATTGTGTATCCATTCATCTTTGCATAAAAGTGCAACAGCTATTGCACCAAGATCTAAATATTTATAGACCTAGTTATAGTACTAATGCGCGTCATTTGCCACTTTTTTTATATTTGTCAACACTTTCAGTTAACGGCGTGCGCGATTAGTGGTTTAGCTAAGAGATTTCGGCATAGAAACTCTCCATATAGCCGCCTCAGATGTAAGATATAGCGAATAAGATATTCACTTTGCCTCTTCAAGTTATTTCCTTTTGCTACTGAATTTTTCTACCACATCAACGGCAGCCCCGAAGTATGTCGGGGGATAATAACACTGTTTCCCTATCTCTACTGCCGGTGAAGGTTTGGGGTAAAATTATTTATAAATACAATTCATAATAATTACTATAAAATTTATATTAATTAGTCATAAATATATATATACCGGGTGTCCCAAAAATGACTGATGGATTTTAAAATTCAATAACTTGCAAACGGTGACAGATATTTAAAAAATTCTTGCAGGAGGGTTATGTATGATGTCAGGAGTTTTTTTTACTGTGATTCTTGATTTTAGTTCGAATTTCAATCAATAGATGGCGCTGACAGCTGTTGACGCTCAGTCGAGGCCGAAACTGACGTCAATCAACACTGATGCGAAGGAAGGAGATTAAGGCTATGGAGTGGGTCTCGTTCGCCAGTATAATCTTGCTCTTAGGGCCCGATTCTGAACTCATTCGATATGATTTCAATGCAGCGCGTTGTTGCCATGGAAGCAACAAATTCTTCGATAGTGGAATACAGCGTTAAGTATTGGGCATGAATTTAAGAAGTAGTATTCGAGTTTTCAGGCGATTTTACATTGATGAAGTTTTATCTTCCCGGATTAAATTACTTTTTATGGCCTGATTTAAAGAATATTTTATGCATCGTATTTTAAAACTAGGTGATTTAGTATTTTTTGTTGTCGTTAAAAATTTCATAACTTTTGTTACAGTCTAATAAATTTTAGATCTTTTAACGAAGGTCGTCAGTAGATTTTTATGAATGTTGGGTAATAATCATGAAAATGGTCAATAGTATATTGTTCAAAATAACTACTTAGAAACAAATATTAGAAGTCACCTTGTTTAACCCTTTTGTATAGGGGTATTATATGATTACATTAAAATGAAAAAAAACAAAATAAATGCCAGTTAATTAAAATTTTGTTAGACAGTTTGATATTAAAATGTTATATTAAATGCAGCTTCATCTTGATGTTTGATAAAATAAAACTAGTAAATATTTTTTATCTGCATCCGTTTTAAATTGTAAAAATGTGCTAAAAGAATTCTTGGAGTTTGAATTTTTACGCTTTGCCAACTCTTTCTACACACAAATGCTAATATGCATATATTTTTAATAATAAAGGTATCAATGATATCTAATGTGATAAACTAAGTTCAAAATAAATTTGACAAGTGTCTAAAACTTAATAGTACTTAAATTATTGAAGGTCACAAACAAATTTTTATTGAAATTTTTATCTTGATATAAATTAAGACCGTATTTCTAATTGCACGTTTGTTAGAATGCAATTGTAATTTTAAAGCTCTTTATTTTATATATATATTTAAAAAATTCATGAATCGTAATAATCAGGGCTTGACAAATGCGATCGCCACTTGCAACCAATATTTTTACTCGATGACCATGATTTATAATCTGGCGGTTTTTGTAGTGTTAACGAAAGAACAAAGTGTAAACGGCATTTTCCATATGCACAGAAAACGACATTATCTGCTGCTCTAGCCAGCTAGCATATCATGTCATGTGATTAGAATGTGGGGAGATGGTGGGTCGTTCTTACGGGTTTTTCAACAATCAAAGGATTGATTTAATACAGCAATAGGATTGATTTTATACATAAATCTTAGGATTAGTTTAATATATCATTCTAAGTATTGATTTAATACAACAATGAAATCGGTAAGAATAAATCCCCATCCCCACCCCCTCTAAAAAATGTCCTTCTTATTTTCAGTGGAATTTTTTTCCATTTACTATGGATGATAATTCAAACACTAAACACGTATAATTGTAGAATATTCTTCATTAAATAAAGTTATTATTCTAATATTTAAAATTATCTCTCACCCCCCCCCCCTTGGGCCACTACTACAAAATTTCTCTGAAAAACTGTAAACCGAACCCTCTTGCAAAAAACATCGGTAAACAACCCGTAAGAACGACCCATTCTCTCCCCACATTCTAATCAAATGACATGACATGCTAGCTGGCTAGAGCAATAAAGAATGTCGTTTTCTGTGCATGATATGGAAAATGCCGTTTACACTTTGTTCTTTCGTTAACACTACAAAAACCGCCAGATTAAAAATCTTGGTCGTCGAGTAAAAAATATTGGTTGCAAGTGGCGACCGCATTTGCTAAGCCCTGATTATTACGATTCATGAATTTTTAAAAATATATATAAACTAAAATGTTTTACAATTACAATTGCATTCCAACAAAAAGTGCTATTAGAAATACGGTCTCAATTTATATCACGAAAAAAATTTCTATAAAAATTTGTTTGTGGCCTTCAATAATTTAAGTACTACTAAGTTTTAGACTCTTGTCACGTTTAATTTGAACTTTAGTTTATCACATTAGATATCATTGATATCATTATTATTAAAAAATATATGCATATTAGCATTTGTGTGTAGAAAGAGTTGACAAAGTATAAAAATTCAATCTCCAAGAATTATATTAACACATTTTTTCAATTTAAATAGTAGATGTAGATAAAAAATATTTACTAGTTTTATTTTATCAAACATCAACATGAAGCTGCATGTAGTACAATATTTTAATGTCAAACTGTCAAACAAAATTTTATTTAACTAGCATTCATTTTTTTTTTTAATATTAATGCAACGATATAATACGCCTATTCAAAAGGGTTAAACAACGTAACTTCGAATATTTGTTTTTAAGTAGTTATTTTGAACAATAATAAACTATTAACCATTTTCACGATTATTATCCAACATTCATAAAAACCTACTGACGAACTTCCTTAAGGGGGTCCGGGTCACAAAAATCTTCAAATTTTGTACAAATATTTTATTTCATTAAAAATTTCTTGATTTTTTTGTTCTTAAAATAACTTTTAAATCGTGTTTCTATCTTAGAATAAGAAATATTAATTTTTTCGTTTTGGTTGGTTTTCAAAATCTAGCTTTCAGGCAATGGCTGTCATAGAGACGACTTCTTGTAAAAATGCTTTATTCTTCATGATGGGTTTTTTCAACATTTCTCATATTTAAATTCTTAAAATCAAGAACCATTAAAGGTAAATTGCTTAAACTTGAAACATGTATTTTTCAATTACTTTACTTTAATTTTGATTCAGCACGTTTGAAAAAAAAAAAAAATACTTTTGAAATAATGGTTGGTTGAAGGTTGTATTTATGACGGCCAATTATCTGCGCGAGGGATATAGGCCCTGGGGGGGAGTGCCCTTCGTGGGGGGTCTTTCTAAGGGAACCTAACCCGTATTAACGCTTGGAAATCCAAGGTTCGAAGAAAACCACGAAAACTCCGAACGATTAGGCCGACGGGCGCGATTGGGATCGAACCCAGCACCTCCCGTCTATCAGCTTCGAGAGCAGAACCTCTCAGGCACTGGTGGGGCTTTTTGAAATAATGATTTTTTTTTTAAATGTTACACCATTTATTTTTTATTTTTTTTTTAATTAATATTTTACAAAATGCTGAATCCAAATTAAAACTTATATATTTCTGTTTATTTAAATGAAAAAAAATTATATTAATAATATTTTGAGTTATAACGATTTTAAACTACTTCACTTTTTAAATAATATTTAAATTTTAAATTTAAAAAAAGTATGAGAAGTTTTATTATGTGATTTTGTTTACAAATGATATGGTTACCCATCACAAGAAAATTCAGAATTTTAATTCAAAAATAAAAATTATTCGAAAATGTGTCCCGGAGCCCCTTAAAAGATCTAAAATTTATTAGAGTGTAATAAAAGTTATGAAACTTATAACAACAATAAAAAATATTAAATCTCTTCACCTAGTTTTAAAATACAATACATATACTATTCTTTAAATCAGACTATAAAAAGTAATTTAATTCGGGAAAATAAAACTTCATCAATGTAAAATCGCCTGCAAACTCGAATACTACTTCTTAAATTCATGCCCGGTTCTTAAACGCTGTATTCCACTATCAAAGAATTTTTTGCTTCCATGTCAACAACGCTCTGCATTGAAATCATATCGAATGAGTTCAGAATCGGGCCCTCAAAGCAAGATTGTGCTGGGGAATGAGACCCACTCCATAGCTTTAATCTCCTTCCTTCGCGTGAATGCTGAGTGACGTCAGTTTAGGCCTCGACTGAGCGGCAACAGCTGTCAGCGCCATCTATTGTTTGAAATTCGAACTAAAATCAAGAATCCCAGTAAAAAAATTCCTGACATCATACATAACCCTCCTGCAAGAATTTTTTAAATATCTGTCACCGTTTGGAAGTTATTGAATTTTAAAATCCATCAGTCATTTGTGGGACACCCGGTATATATATATATATATATATATATATATATATATATATATATATATTTATTTATTTATTTATTTATTTATTTTTTTTTAAACAATTACTGAGAAAATTTTAGATATTACTTTATATAATCTTTAATGTATATATAAATGTATATAAATTATAATTTTCTAACTGGGCAAAAAATGTCTGGGTCAGAAGTCGAACCCGGGGTTCATTGGCTGAAGCTGTCAATGCTCTGTCAACTGAGTTACTCCTTACGAATCCAATGGATCTAAGTCACCCAGTTAACCATATTGGTCATAGGATCTGGTCTGATATATGAATTAGCTCAATAGAATTAATCGCAGGTTAAGGAACTCCAGTAAACGCTGGATACCCAATTACACTAGTTTAATTTTAACACAAATATTCTAATTGGTAAATAATTCAGTTGCAATGTAATTTTCCTACTGCGTGAAAAATGCCCGGGCCAGGATTCGTATCAGGCATGTCTTGGCTAAAACTGTCAATGCTCTGCCAATTGAGCTATCCCGGACGAATCTTGAGGACATAATTCACCTGACTTACCTTATTGATCATTGCATCTGGTCTGATATATGAATCAGCTCAACAGAATTAATCGCAGGTTATGGCGCTGCAGTAAACGCTGGATACGCAATCACACTAGATTAATTTTAACACAGTTATTCTAATTGGTAAATAAATCATTTGAGATGTAATGGACCTTATGCAGGTAACGTTAGACGTCAGAGCTGGCAGTATACTGATCTGTTATTCTAGCCCCTCCACCGCCAGAATGTCAGTATGCGCAGGCGCAAACACCACTAGCAAAAGACTTCAGCCTCGACCCAGGTTGAGTGCATCCATTTTAACCTAAATTCGTAAATTTAGGGAATTTTTCTAGCATACAGAACAACATTTTGTATTTATAAAACAATATATTAAATATATATTGCTACAACAAAGAATTCTTTTGCGTTTTTTTTTAACAAATTAGCATTAATAACTCACATTCAATAAACTGCTATGCTAATTTTCAACAGTAAATACCACCAGCAGACGAATTTTAGCCTTGACCTCAGGTCGCGTGCGTAAAATCCATTTTGCAACTGGGCGAGAAATGTCGGGGCCAGGATTCGAATCAGGCACGTCTTGGCTGAAGCTGTCAATGCTCTGCCAACTGAGCTATCCCGCACAATTATGGAGCTGCAGTAAATGCTGGATACGCAATCACACTAGATTAATTTTAACACAATTATTCTAATTGGTAAATAAATCATTTGAGATGTAATGGACCTTATGCAGGTGACGTTAGACGTCAGAGCTGGCGGTATACTGATCTGTTATTCTAGCCCCTCCACCGCCAGAATGTCAGTATGCGCAGGCGCAAATACCACTAGCAAAAGACTTTAGTCTCGACCCAGGTTGAGTGCATACATTTTAACCAAAATTCGTAAATTTAGGGAATTTTTCTAGCATACAGAACAACATTTTGTATTTATAAAACAATATATTAAGTATATATTGCTACAACAAAGAATTCTTTTGCGGTTTTTTTTAACAAATTAGCATTAATAACTCACATTCAATAAACTGCTATGCTAATTTTCAACAGTAAATACCGCCAGCAGACGAATTTTAGCCTTGACCTCAGGTCGCGTGCGTAAAATACATTTTGCAACTGGGCGAGAAATGTCGGGGCCAGGATTCGAATCAGGCACGTCTTGGCTGAAGCTGTCAATGCTCTGCCAACTGAGCTATCCCGCACAATTATGCAGTACTAATTCAACCAGCTAGCCTTATTGATCATAGCATCTCTTCTGTTACATGAATCAGCTCAGCGAATTAATCGCAGGCAGTTCCCTCAGTTGGCAGAGCATTGGCAGCTTCGCCCAAGACATCCTTCTTTCGAACCCTGGCCCGGACATTTTTCGCCCAATTGGAAAATTAAAACACACATCGTCGCCTCACGGAAGCAGTAAGGCATCAAGTAATAATCGAAAATGAGATGTCTGAGTTACTGCTATGAAAAACTGTATCTGCATCGAGTGGAGCAGTAGCGAATTTTTATAAATGACATCTGAGATATAGTTTTAAACATACCTTTGTTCTTCCATTAGATCAGCCATACTCAACCTGCTGCCCGCCGACCTTTTATGTGCGGCCCGACAAACACAATCATTAATCCCTATTTATAAAATTTAGTTGTGCATAAAATGTTTTTAAGACCTTCACTGTTTTTTATATATATTCATGGGAAGAAAATATGTTCTGTTATTTATACTTACTAATTTAAAACTATCTTAAAACATCATCTACAA
Organism: Maratus speciosus; assembly: GCA_963932465.1. Classification (NCBI taxonomy): domain Eukaryota; kingdom Metazoa; phylum Arthropoda; class Arachnida; order Araneae; family Salticidae; genus Maratus; species Maratus speciosus. The sequence continues at coordinate 525,747,605 of OZ010786.1, forward strand.
CATTATCTTAAAACATTATCTTAAACCATGTAGATCTATTTATTCTTTAATGGTGTATACACTTCTTAATTTTCAACATAAATAAATATCGTTATAAATTAAATTTACACTACATATTTTTACATTGAAAAAAAAATGTTTTTGCTTTGAGATCACGACTGCTTTATTAACAAAAATCCCTGAGTTTATTCGAACGTGGAAAAGCTGTATTGTTATATTATTACGTTTTATACTTATCATTTATAACTAATAATGCTTAAACGTTTTAAACGTTTGCTACTACAACTTTTGGCATTAAAATGTTTTATACTATTATTTACATACATCAAACTTCGCGGCATATTTCTCCATAATTTGCAATAGAAACCTGCTACAAAGTATATAGTTTGAAAATAGTGGTGTGCAATTGACAAATGTTCAAACCTGCTGATTTGATTAACTTTAGTTATATGATTTTTGTTATCTTACTGTTTAAATTAACGTTTTATTATATTATTATATGAGTGTGTTGCGGTCCGCCTAACTTCGAAAACATATGTTTGCGGCCCGCGAGAAAAAAAAAAAGGTTGAGTATGGCTGCACTTGATGCAAACACAGTTATTCATAGTAGTAAGCCAGACATCTATTTTTTTATTATTACTAGATATCCTGTTGCTCTGAGGCGACGACATGTCCAATTTGAAGAATTGTGTTAAAAAAACAAAACAATTAAATTTAAAAAATCAAAAAACCCGAATGCGTAAAAAGCGAACTAATTAACTATTTCTCATCAATGTGAAACTATTTTTTTCAGTTCCTACTATTAGCTCACACCCTTGGTACATATATCTTGTTCAAATTTTCAATCGTTAATAAAATACTTATTATTCATCCAATCAAGCTCAAATAAATTTTTTAAAACTTGTAGTGGATGACACTTGATGTTAATACAGTTTTTTCATACATTAATTCATTAATTAAATTAAATTAATTAATTTTCAATAATCGAGAGAGTCCTCTTCTTGATCAAGATATTTTAAGACCGAGAGAGCCCTCTTCTTGATCAAGGCATTTTAAGCGCCACTCAAGCGGAAAAAAGAATGGGAGAAAAAAAAAATTCTCTTATTGACCTAAGTAGGAATTGACTTAAAATATATTTTTTTTTTTTTTTATATTACTTGTTTATATTACTTACCTATTTGTTTTATTTACTTGTATTAATGACTTTTAAGTTGTATTTAATAGTTAGTTCATTTCTATAAACACTGTTTTGATGAGGTCTATAGATGTCTATGATGGTTAGAGTTGCAGTAAAGCTAGAGATCCACAATACACTCACAACTTCCAGGTTGTATAATATTTTAACGAAGCTTCTGATTGTAAAATAGTCAATAAAACATCGTCTTCATTTTGAAAGACCTATCCAATGATATAACATTCAATAGGGTGCGTAATTTTTTTTTTAGTCTTTACCGCCATTTTGAATTTATAAAAACAAAACCTAGCCTATAACCATCGGGCCATTAAGACGAATCGATAGAGACTTCATTCATTAAAATTCATCCAGCCGGTGGAATGTTTCGAGGGTTAAAGAAATCCACATATACAGATACAGGTGAAACACATAACCCTTCTTTTCAGCCCGGTAATTAATCTTATGCAAAGTTTACTTATCATTTAAAGATTTTTGAGCGTAAACTAAATACACAAGATTTCAAATGACATAATATATCTTTTTTTAGTGAGGTTTCTGCAGAAGAATTGTCTATATACGAGACTGGAATGCAAAATATGTTTCGTAAAATTCTCTCTAAACTATTAAATAAAACATAATAAATAAACTATTAAATAAAACAAGTTATCTCATTTTATTACCGGATTTCTTTCTCCTAATAATACGATACATTCAAGATGTTAAATGTTTGTCTCAAAATATATTGTTACGCTGAGAAACATTTTGGGAACATTTAATTAATTTAAAACAGCAACAATAAGAAGTTAAGTATGTTAATTTCAGCATCACTTCCAATTAAATAAAAATTTATGTAATATTTAATTGCAAGGCATAACATTTACCTCAAGCTATTTCATAATTAAACTTTTAAATTACAGTTTGTAATAATTTGATAATTTAAATATATTATAACGATTTTTTTTGTGTGTGTAAATTGTTTAAGTTGCATTTTATATGGATTTTTTAACAGTTGCGATAGTTTTAAAATAAAATTAAGATAAGAATAAAATTAAGATAAGCTAAAATAAGGATCTTTAAAATTTTTAGTTATTTTTGGAGAAATGTTATAAAGTATTATGTAATAAAAGATATTGCGTTTATTCTTTCTTAGTAACTGATAAGAAGCTTTACAGAATATATTCCGAGATTTTTTTTTTCATGTAACGTTGCCTTAAAAATAGTAAACAGTACAGCAGATTTTTCCAAACTGTCAGTAAGCAGCTTTCGCCAAAGAACGAAGGACATCCTTTTTTACATGATTGAATCCATGGAATAATGTTATTTCATAATCTCATCATAGTCGTCCCATATGCAACATGCACACAAGCCATATGGGGTTATCAAGAATTCCATGTAAAGATAATTTGCAGAACATAAATAAGGAAAATCTCAAATCGGTAAATTTAGATTTACATTTTTCTGCCTATCTCAGACATTATTTTAAGACATGAATCTACATCCATAACAACAACAATAGTAATAACAGTAATGAAAATAATAATAAAATATTATTTTTTTAAAAAAAAAAGGTATGTGTCAGGTCTATGTCTTAAATGAGACGTACGTTTAATGAGAATTACTGTTAATGAATTTTATTTTCTTTATGTATTGTGTTTCTCTTTATATCATTATCTACGTACTTGGGTTATGGACACACGTTTCTCAACAATTCGGATAATATAATAGGCAACCGAGAAGCAAGATTGTGAACAAAATTAATCTTCTGTGAAACCTGGTGAATGAGAAGCGGGGAGAACCTATGGATGGTCTTTGACTTTACGGTAAATCCCCATAGAATTTTGATTTGAGAAGACGCGGAGAGAGCAACTGAGAGACGACAGTTTTGGGTCTTGTGTTGGGCGTTAAACGTGTAGCTTTGAAAAAGTATCTACGTCTGGCGTGGATACGGTACTCGGAGTTTTGTTCTGCTGATGAGAACGTATGTAGGAGTGTTCGCAAAATACCTGTGGGATTATCCCGTTGAATAAGCACAACTGAGTACGATCATTCGCGAAGGTAATTGTATAATTTAACTTATGACCCAGTACGTAGGTAATAACTTAACGTGTAACTTAATGTTGGGCAGGAACTGCTACATCCGTGAATATGAATGTAAAAATTGCGTTTTAATACAAATATTTCGTAAATAAATCATCCATTCATTCTATTTGAAGAATCGATTTTGCTCATTCCCAACCCTCTCACATTGTGTCCGGTATCATATACCTATACTGGTGGGGGTAGCATTTTAACTATGGAGTACTTATTTGCATATTTACGTGTGGTGGACTAAAATTTCAGTGAGATAATTATCAACGTACCGGTGACGAACCACTACAGTATCTTTTTAAAAATATCTTTCAAAAATCAGCGAGTAAAAGAAAACTTTCGGAAGAGCGACAAAAAAAACAAAAACCTTAACACGTTAAGCGCCATGTCAGCCGGTGACTGACACTGAAATTTCCGCTTAAAACGCGTCATTCACCGATGACTGACGTCTAAAATATGATATAAATCTAAAAAAAAAATATATTGTCTTAAGTAATTACTGAAAATTTATTTAAAATTCACCTACCTTTTATTTATTACAGGATTATACTTTCTTAAAAATTACTTAAAACATTGTAAATTTTTCAGCGCTTCAGTGTCAGTCATCGTGGACCTCAACGTGTTAAAAGACCCTACATTGGACAGGACTGCATTAAAGTGTATATATATAACATGAACAGAAGTAGTACTGCAAGATGAGTCTTTTAAAGATATTACTTTGCGGTTCTTCGTCTTTCCCAAGATAATTTTATTTTAAAAAGACCATAGAAAATGTGTTTTAGTGAGGATATTTTTTGAGAGAAATTGCCTGTATAGGAGACTAGGATGCAAAATATGCTGCGTAAAAGGTTCATTCTGAAGCTTGAAATTATTTTATTTTGTTATTGATTTTTTTCAAGTGTTTCATTGCATTTAAGGTAAAAATTAATTTTAAATATACATTTTTTCTTTGAAAATTTTTAATTATTGATAAAATTGCTGACAAAATTTTAGATACTACTTTATATGAATTTATGCTCTTTTACGTTGCTTGTTTATTTCCAATTTCTCATTCATCGATATGTTTTAGGTAAACATTTTTAATTGAAAATATAAACGATAGTTAAAGATTAACATCCAGCAATTCGAATTGATATATATACATTGCAAAATATCACCTTTACAACGTAGCTGTCAGTGTCAGTTGTAATGTAATGAGTGATAAATAAATGAAAACCCTATAACTTTTAAAGTAAATTTCAAAAATTTCTACTAATATATATATGTTACTCTTTTTGCACTTACGTGCGTGATTCTTATGGGAAAATCTGTTAAACTCTCTGTGACGAACGACCGTATAATTTGTGCTAAAAGTATTGTATTTTTCCTAAGAAAATTTTTCCTTATCTAATCACAGAATTTCAGCGATTAAATAAATTACAAAATTTCATTTCTGAAACACTGCTGGCAAAAAAAAAAAAAAAAATAAATAAATAATAAAAGCAATATAATTAACGCTGTTCTCAAAGAGATTAATGTTTTGCATAATAGTTTACTTCAAAATATGAACGTTGTTTGTAATTTTATGTATATTTAAAAAAATATTTGAAAATGTAACTTATTTTTTCTTAATATGAAAGTACTTAAAACTGTATTTACATTTCCATCTACATAAGAGAGTCATCCGTTATTATCCAACGCAAATTTCTTGGTTTCTGGAACCTCTCTTCACTTACGTCACAAAGTTTTCATTCTCTAGTGATACCCGTTACAACGTTGTGGTTTCACATGATTTTCAACTCTTATTTGGAGGCAAGTTTGATTACAGCAACATTGAAATAGTTAATTTTTTATATGTAATCTATTATTTTTGATGGAGTAAATATCATAAAACAGAATATTTTGTGATTTTATTTGAAGTTTCGATTCAAAGGAAATATATACCTAAGACTTATTAAGAAAAATGCATATATTTTTGTTGGCAAAAAATGTAAAAGTAATTGTTTTCATATTTTAAATGTAACGCCACGCCCTCCCGCCGTTCCTCTTTCATACGGTGTCACATTTTGTGGAATCCCTTCCTCTTGAACTGTAACGTAATTACTGGATGAACTCTAAGACCGTAAGATGGATTTCAGAACGAAAGGGACTTTTTAAAATGAATTATAAATGTAACTCATCAGATACTGTTACTATTCAGTTCAAGCGTAAAAGTGTTCAGTGTGAAACTGTTCTTGTAGCTTGGCAAAAAGGATGGGTTTCTAGTTTAAAGTTCATGAACTCATCGGGTATAATTTTCCGATATAAAAAAAATGCTATTTGTATAAGCTACACTGCAAATAAAGGCGTCTTAAATTCAGACACATATGTGACTGAAAAAGTAATTCAGACACTTAAGTGTCTGAATATGTAATTTCAGACGTCATAGGTGTCTGAAATTAAGACACTTAAGTGTCTTACTATGATCATGGTATAAACACTGTAAACTGAAATGTCTGAAATTCAGACACTTAAGTGTCTGAAAATGGAGTGTTCAATTTTCAGACGTTTTAAAGTGTCTTAATTTTTAAGACACGTGTAGCCGTCTGAATTTAAGACAGTTCAAACGTCTGAATCGCATCCATCTTTGATCAACCTGCCTGTTCAGCAATAGGCAACCGTTTTTTCACTTTTTTGTAAGCTTTATACACTGTAAAAAGTATCCGTTAAAATATGGAAATTGTACTGTCTATTCAGACACCCATTTACGTTATTTATTTAAATGTAATTTTTTTTTCTGTAAATTCCAGAAAATTTTCCATTTTGTTTGCATATTTCCGTATTTAAAAATTTCCATTTAAAAGATAAAATATAACCTTTCTAGGACAAACCCATATAATTCAATCCCCTTTTCAAAAATCACCTATATTAGACAGGATTTATTTATTTATATTCATACCAGTGTGTTATTTCCAAGAAATCATGAAATTTTTCATTTCAGCCAAATTTCCGTTATACAGAGGTTTACTTCAGTTTTATTTACTGTTTATTGAGTTACAGTTAGCAAATAATTTTTAGTAGTACGTTTAAAAATATACGATATAACCATGCTGAAAGCGAAATTTTGCCCAGTCTCATTCGATTCCTTCTTAAAAAGTTTGATTGCATAATACTTGCGTTACCTACTGTTATAGAAACCTGTTTAAAGAGGATCGCTTATAATTCGATAGGTAATTTATTCATCAGAAAATAGAAAACTTATTTCGATCACATATTTTCTGAATAACATCATCTGCCAATTTCATGATTTAAGAACAAAAATGAATTAAAATTTATACATTTCCAATTTGGAGTGGAAATTAAACCTTCAATTTTTGAAAATGAATAGTGGCGCCATCTCGTGTAGTCAAAGTAATCTATCTGGAAATAAAACTACAGCGAAAACTCGATACATGACGTTAATGACTTTAGCGTATACCAGTGGTTCCCAACCTTTTTTTGGCCGTGCCCCACCTAGGCATCTCTAAAATCATGATGCACCCCCCCCCCCTCCCTTCTATATTACATAAATATTGTCACATAAAAAATAAACTTCCATTTTCCCAGATGGATCCGAAAATAGCATTAACTCCATCATAAGTGATTTCACATTCTTTATTTTATCAAAATCATATTATTTTAATTACAAATATGCCTTTAACCTAACTCCATGAATGCAGTGATGCCATGGATCTTCGCATTTACATCGTTTTATTGTTTTTTGGCAACTTACCTCAAATTTTAAAACTGATAAACAGTCTACATTTTTATTTTCGCAAAATTTCTTGAAAACATTTTCATATTTTGTATAACATCTGATAGAATTGATACAATTGGATTTTATGGATACAATAATGGATTTTAGTACTTCATTAAGAATAAGTGATATTTGTTTATAGCCAAGACTGTATGGATAACATAATTCAGAAGTAGCATTTCCGGGTTCACACTTTTATCCAGTTTAAGTTATTACTTACCTTTCCACCAGTGGCGTGGCGTGAAAAGTTTCGGTGGTCATCGCAATTATTTAAGTTTGTGGTGAAAAATTATTAACTCTAAAATTCAATGGTTGAATGTTCAAAAAAGAAACTTTAAATCTTACCTTCACTTATACATGAACTCCAAATGTTCTGCTAAAACTGGATCGTAGAGTTTTAAAAGCTTATTAAGAGTTTTAAAATATTGCTTGGTCATCGCCGCATCCAGCGATGACCGGACGCCACGCCACTGCTTTCCACCCATAACATACTTCTTTGATAGCGGATTTTTTTCCCATTATTATTATTTGGGCCCCATGTTTTCTCGAATTTAAAATTTTAAAATGCATATGTCATGAATTTCATATTCTGTATGTGGTCTGCAGAAGAGCCATAAGAAGTTTACTTTCAACACTTTCCTTCCGTGATGCACATGGGGTTTTATTAATTTCATAAATGTAGCACCTCATTTTTATCATTCAAAACATTTTTTAGATTAAACATGCCCAAATAGTCAATTTTAGATATACTCTACAAAATTTCCTATGTAAAATTTCCCTCGTGGGGCATATTACACTATGAATAGATGTACAAGTTTTTTTAAATAAATAGTAAAAAAAAGAGGTGTAATTTACTAAAATTGTATTAAAACCAGAGAAATTAAATGATTCTTTATTAAATAAAAGGTTTCAAATTATAGAAGATAATCCATATAATTATTTCGTGTCAGTGTATTTTTGAACTTTTAAATGGGATCGTTTCGGAAATTAATTTTTATTCAGTTATTTTTAAAATTTTTCATCTATTATTTCTATTTTTAGACTAAGACATTGCTTTCATTAGAAAAAAATGACAGAAAATTTGTTAATAAGAAATCTGAAATTGCCCCCCTGTGGGGCGTACGCCCCACGTTGGGAACCAGTGGCGTATACCCTCTGCCATACGTGTACCCTGTGTTTTTTTACGACTACAGCACTGTGTATAAACTGTTCAGAATGATACTAAATTGGAAAAAAACTTACTGCTACTTAAGGGGACCGGGAAAGCAAAATTCAACCAAAAAATCGATTTTTACTTTTTTATATCATTAAATATCCAACGATGTGTCACACATATTTATATATGAAAAAATAAGTGTTGAAATTATTCATTTATTATTCATTATTTCATATTTCACGACTTTTTCTCAAAACTTGGATTTTTCATGTCTATGTTTCTTTTTTTTCAATATCTATTAAACTTAAGAACTCAGATTTTTTTTTAATACTTGTGGTATGTTATATTGTATACTTTAATTCTGGGATTTAATGATTTGTTGAAAATTATTTATTTTAGGCAGTGAAATCTTACCAAAAATGCTAATTTAAAAATGATTTTCAATAAATAATTAATAATTAATTTTGAGTTTCACATAGAACGAAAATGGTCTGTTAAAATACGTAAAGTATGTTATTCTGTCTACTCTAAAAAATCTAGATCTCTATCTTTCACAATTTCTGAGAAAAAGGTACATAAAGTTGGTGAATTTAACATGGCGGAGATAGAGCTTTCCCGGTCTCCTTAAAAACATTGCTTGTGCTTGATGAATAACATTATTTTGAAACATCAGCCGACGAAATCGTAGCCGAATGGTTAGCGCACTCTTCTCCTACGCAGAGGGCTCTGGATCGAATCCCACCTGTGGTAAGTGTTAAAGTTTACTCTAGTTGGAATGAATATACTATATAATTCAGATGGCCTTTGGTTAGTGGTTGTAAATAAAATATGGAGATTAGTTCTTGAAAAATTATGTTTTATCTTTTAAATGGAAATTTTTAAATACAGAAATATGCAAAATAAATGGATTTTTTTCTGGAATTTACATCAGAGAATTTCAATTAAAATATGTAAATTATACTGGAGTCTCGAGGGGCTACAGTTTCCATATTTTTAGGGATATATATATATATTTTACACCGTATAATGCTTACGAAAGAAAAAAAAAAGGTGAAAAAATGTTTGTCGAAGTGGTCAAACATGGATGCAATTCAGACATTTGAAGTGTTTGAAATTCAGACAAGTGTCATAAAAATTAAGTCACTTTAAAACGTCTGAAAATTGAACACTCCGTTTCAGACACTTAAATGTCTGAATTTAAGACATTTCAGTTTACAGTGTAATATAAGAGAAAAAAACGATATAACTAGTTATGTTTTTTCGTATGTTTAAAATCTAAACTTATACAGAAGATAGATCTCCCTTTATGGAAAGGATTTTGATAGTTAAGTTTTATGAAAAAATGCCCTATGTTTTGTGACGATTTCCTTCTATCTGATAGCCATGGTTCTTCACAATAGCTCTAGCTGAAATTTCCCATGGAAGTAAACATTTCTTAGTACTTTCATGTCAATTTTACATCATTCCTCTTCGACCGTTTTCCAAAGTCCGTTCAGTGTTTTTGGATATCGTTTCCCTAAGCCTCCCTTTAATAAACTGAAAGCACAAAAGTCCATTCGAGAAGCGTCAGGTGATTTTAAAGTTATTTCATTAAATGGAATACACTTTATTTCTGTCTCTGATTCTTTATTTGCTAAATAAGCGGCAGTTGATTTAGACGTGTGACGAGAGACTTTGTCCATATGAAGCTCAAATTTATCAATGTCATTTTCATATAAGGCTAGAATTTCTTCTTTAAAAATTGGTTCTAAAATATTTTGCTGACAGTAGGGTGAATTAATTTTGGCTTTACTTGAGACTATTTTTATTTTTAACTTGTCGTTGTAACAAAATCCTGCTACTATCATGAATCCCTCTGGGAACTTTTCTTTACACTGACGAAGCCATTTCGTATGGTCATTCCCGTCAGTCGAGCAATAGAAAATTGATCTATTTTTATTACAGTCACTTAAATATACAAATGTCTCATCGAACGTTAACACAAATTTATATTTTTCAATAGTTAGATGTTTTTTATATAATTTTCCACAATTTGTTTTGCTTTCAGCAATATACTCTGGCAAAAGCAGATGGACTTAAACATCTTTTTTAATTTCAAATCTTTACGAATTATTTTTCTTACAGTGCCAGAAGACATTCCTAATTCTAATGCAATGTATCTTTAAGTCGGCGAATTTTTTTTTTTTTAAAGACATCACTTTCATGATATTTATCTGCATTTGAACTGTTTTAGGATGAGGGTTTCGTGGTCATGTTTTCATTTTTACTTTCACTTAGACATTTTGTTCTTTCAAATTTAATACATTATAAATACTTTTTTTTAAATGCAATAAGCGCGACATTTACACCGGTTTATAATTTGTTGATACGAATATTCCTCCTCGAAAAACGCAGCTATGTAACCTTCGAGCCAGCTGTCCATTTTAAGCCATTTTCAATATAAATCTTTTATTTTACATTCCAATCATGTGATAACAGTAGCAGACTATCATTCTGAAACTGACAAATTTTTGTCTGAAAGTCGAATCGAAAAAAATAAATTACAAAATTGCTTTCATAAAGTGTGAACGACCTTCCGTACAAACAAGCATTTTCAAACATATTTCGAACTTTTATTAGGTTAGTTAAAACGAAAAAGGAAGTTCAGAATCACCAAGCTTCTACATACACTTCGTGTATTACATCATTTTTGCAATGCTTGTCGATATGTTTTTATGTTACATATCACGCACAGACACGCATTTTTAGATGATGTATCACAGACACGAATCTTTAAATGATGATGATAGAAAAAAACTGTTCGTTATGTTACTTGTTAATATGGATGAAAAAAAGTAAAACTTTTACATGAAATTCCCTGTATTTTATTGACAAATAAGCGATGCAGGACTGAAACTCAAATAATTTTATAAATAACCCTTTTTGAAGCATTATTTTGAGTGATTTATGATACAAAAACTCTGTATGAAATCTAAAACATTTAATGATTTTTTTATTAATAATATTGTAATAATATAGGTTTATAACACTACATGTATAAATACACATTAAAAACAATTACATGTATAGTTTACAAATCAACGCATACTTGTCGTATATAGTAAAATGCAATTTTCCTAAATCACCGTAACATTTTAAAAAGTTAAGAAATTTTAAACCGTTTTATTTGTATTCGTTAAAACTTAAAAAATGCAATCATTAAACAAAGGTTTCGTACGTTTCAAGGACATTCAAGGACTTTTTACTAGAAGGTAATATTTGCCTTATTTAATGAAATGAAATTCTATCTTCAGATATAGAGCGACCAGTCTTTTTCAAAATGTCTGCTACTAAAACACCTAAAATCCACTATATTCCTTGATGCGTACGAACCTTGTTATACGAGGGTGGTTCATTAATTTTTGTCCTGAGTTTGTATAAAATATTTGTACTACGATGGTTGGTGTGGAATATTGAAGCCTAATGTCTTAGATGCCTATATGCTCAATTTCAAAACCGTATCTGCTATATTAACATATTAGTTTTCATTTTAGGTGTGAGAGGTGGCACCTAGAACCTGAAAGAAGGATGCTGGGAGGAAAGACTGCTTTGGAGCTTATGGGGCAGACCTAAAGCAGTTCTGTGATGGATTTGTGATAGTGGATGAGACGTGACTACATCACTATGATCCCGAATCTAAACGAGAATAGCCGCGTCGCATTCACTGTCTCCCCCCCCCCCCCCAAAAAAAAAAAACTATGTGCGACCTCTCACACCAAAAACGAAAAAAAAAGATGTTAATATAGCAGCTAGAGTTCTGAAATTGAGCATATATGCATCTAAGACCTTAAGCTTAAATATTCCACATCAACCATCGCAGTACAAATATTTTATACACACTCGGAACAATAATTAATGAACCACCGTCTTATAATGATTGACTACATGTTTCCGAACCAAAACAAAATTACTAACTAGATATATCTTTCTTAGTATTACAAACTACTCCCATTCATTACTGTATTCCTGTATATTTCAGAATTGCTGGATATCAAGAATCATTAGCTATAATTTATCCTTTCAAAAATACACTGGAATTTTGCTTTACATTTAGTCAAACTTACGATATCAAGAAATGATCAATTCGATAATAGAAAATAATGTTTATTAAATATCGATAAAAAAAAAATATTAAGTTAAAGAGAGATAACCAGTGGTGAGATTCAGCCGGTTCGTACCGGTTCGGTAGAACCGGTTGCTAATTTGTGTTGAGTTCGGCGAACCGGATGTTAAAATGATACTTCAAATGCGAAATTCACATTTACATTAATTTGCTTTCTTTAAATATTCATCTGCACAACATTGTTTTCTAGGCATAACTCCGATATAAGTCCTGATTAATTTCATTTAATAAAATAATATCTCATTTGGAACAATAATTTATTTTTTCTTCATCAATTATGTAACAGAAAATTCAACTTAAAAAAACGAAATTTTGAAGAATTTTGGTAACTTTGTCAGCCTTCGGCTAATCCCAGTTATATGGCAAGGTTATTAAAAATTACACTAACTACTTATCTATACTAATAAAAGAAAATTTTCTCTGTCTGTGTGCGATGGCTAGCAAAATCTACGGCATGTACGATATTGAAAATTTTTGTGAGGGTAGCTCAAAATGTGTCCTGATGCACCTAAGACACAGAATTTTAAAATTCTAATAATTAGTTGAGTTATTAATTAAAAATCGCAACTTACTCTCATTAAAAACTCAACTCGGTCCTTGCGAGAAATAAAAAACTCTGGCGCACGCATAAGTCTTATTTACTCATCAGTTGAAAATGAAGAACGAAAAGAAGAAATTTCGGGGGTATTTTGTCATGATTTATTAACTGTTTTTAGTAAATATTTAAATATTGGTCGAAATTAACAGGAGCTCATAAATACAGGGCTCCGGAGCCCAGCGCAATAGCACTTCCGAAAAACCGAAGCCTAAATTCCCCTTTCCCTCCTATCTCCAAGCTTTTGCATTATTTTTTATCAAAACACTTATACCCTGTGATAATCACCAATTTATATCACAATTTTACCAAGTTTTAAAACCATCGAGCACACTTTTGTTATACACATTGCGTTACATTTAGAAAAATTAAAAACACAATAACAGAATTATTCAATAACTTATGTAAAAGTAACACAGTTTTGCTATGCTTGACTCAAAAGGAGTAGGCATAGCAATATACGTTAATTCTTACGTATATTCTCTTACGTCTATCTTACGTATATCTGGAATGAAAAATCTGGTTCCAGGTAAGGGTTCAACTAAATTTTTATATCAGCATTTGGACTTAGGCTGGCTAAAGCTTAATCTGGATTAGAATCAAAATTTTATTTATTCATACTAGAGGGCTCTGCCCTCTGCAAGTTACGCTCGCCGACCCCCGTTCAGGCACCACAGAATCTAAAAACACACTAATCTGATGGGCTTTAAAAATATTAGAGAAGATTGAATTATACTGAAAAAAAACTGTTCAGATCTCCCTGTAAACGGGTTTCCATTTAATTCCCTTTTATTGCAAAAATTTAAGGCTGAATCAGTTGCTATTAAGACATCCAGTGGTTGTTTTCGTCATCTGACTATCATCAACAGTTCCGGGTGGACCACTTCTCTTTTTATACTCTAGGTGCCATTTTGGTACATTAATATTAGCCAGGCACAGGTGATAAGACGCCAAACATTATTCTATCGCCATCATTTCATATACATTATAATAGTTCAAGTTATCAACTGCCATAAACAAATACGGTTTGTTCCCTTCGCTTTTTATATGAAAGTTTGGCACAGATGTCATATACGCCAGTTTGGGGAAAGCATCAACAGCATAAACAACAACATCCGTCTTACCATATCAAGCAAAATAATGATACTTTGGCGCTAGTTAAGTACCCATTGCGTATATGACATTGGCATCAGAAAAAAATCGCGCCAATATGGGGAATATATATATGACATCTGTGCCGAAAGTTTTCCATTTTGATTAAAAAATCTTTTTTTTTTTTTTTTTTTTTTTTTTTTTTTTTTTTTTTTTGCCAGGGTGTTCCCGGGTGAAATTTTGGTGGGAAGTTACAAATTTGGATTCAGCGACCCAAAAACATAGAGTGAGTCGAAATCCAAAACTAGTATTAATTTTTCCAGGTAAAATCCTCTATTGCCTGGACTTCATAACTTAGTGCACTTAGCACCGCAGTGCATGTTCAGAGGCAGCCCTCTCCCTCCCCGTTCATCCTACGTCATAATGTCATATATCCTATTTGTTGAAAATTTTGTCTAGTTTCTGAATTTCGTAATGATTTTCCCTTAAAACAATAAAAAATTTAAGTTACAAACAACTATTTGGGGGGGGGGGGAGGTGGGAGGGGAAATTTTGGGGGGAAGTTAAAAATTCGGATTCAGCGACCCAAAAAACTTAAAGTAAATCTTAAAGAGAAAGTTCGGAGGGGAGATGGGAGGGCGAATGAAAACGTGTGAGTGGTTAAGCGGAATTGCACAACTTAGTTCACGCAGCAACGCGCGCATGTTCAGAGGCAAATCCCCCCTACCCCTTCATCCGAAGTCATAATCTCATGTATCTAATTGAATACAAATTTTGACTACTTTATGAATTTCTAGATACTTTTTCCCTAAAACATTAAAAAAATTGATTTTTTTAATAAAAACCACTTTTGGGGGGCATTTTACCAAAATTTGAGGGGGTTCCCCGGGAGAAATTTTGGAGGGAAGTTAAAAAATCAGATTCAGCGACCCACAAAACATATAGTAAGCGTTTTTCTATAACGACCATGAATTTTGCTAGGTACAGCCCCTATACGGTCTCAATTGACTCGAATATAAAACCATCAATTTTAAATGAAAGTTTTGTATTTTAAATAAAATGAATGAAAGGATTATAATTTAAATGAAATTAATGACATATAAAAAAATGCGACGGGAAAAATGTTTGGCGATTTATCACCTGCGTCTCGCTAACATAAAAATACCGAGTTCTTGATTTCTCTATCAGAATATTTCGATTTGGCGAAAGATTGTTCAAGTAAATTGAATTATGAATAAAAGTAACGGGATACATTTTTAACATACATTTTAAGGGAGGCCAAACTGGTTGCCAAATTAGTTTAAAATAACAACGTTTTCTGAAATATGAAAAAAAAATATTATTATGAATAAAATTTCAGTTTCCATCATTAGAAAAAAGTATTTAAAATTAGAAAAAAAATAATATTACGAAAAAAAATTCGAATTTAAAAATTCTAATACCAGTTTTGAGATCTGTGGATCAATACGGATTTTTGGTGTTAATTTCATCGCAAAGTATTCCATATTTTAGGAGAAATCGCCGTGAAACATAATCAGTTGCTTAATCAGTCGTTTCATAGAATCATTACATAAATTCGTTTCAATTCAGTCATTTCATAATATCCGTTTCATAGAATCGTTACATAAATTCGTTTCAATTCAGTCATTTCATAATATCCGTTTCATAAATTCGTTTCATTAGGATTTTATACATATAGGGTATTATATAGGGGAAAACATACTTCTTAAAAATTGCGTATTCTATTTTATTTCAAATCATTTTAATGCTATTTTGGTCACAATAAAGGGAAACAGGAATCGTATTTCTCTATTCTATTTGCAAATTTAGGTCTGGTATTGATGGCGGCGACGTGTTGATACGCGCCAATCGAAAGACTGAACAATGAATTTGCTTACAGTTCAATTTTCTTTTGTTACATTACGATAATTTGTAATTGGCTGGTTTATGTTATTTTTTGATTTACATATATAACCTGAAATAATATTTTATGTTTTTAGTCCATGGGCATCAGCTTGAGGTTTTGTTTATTTGAGGTTTTGTTTATTTGAGGTTTTTAGTCTTCTATTTTGTACGAATACAAAAATCACGTTAATCTGTTTATTTTGTAACATGAACGATGTCCATGCTAACGCTCTGCTCTGCAGATTTACGACGTTTACTTTCATTTGCAAGTAGCTATAATTGTCATGTATCGTTATTCTGATAGAAAGCAATCGAGCAGTGTTATCTCTTTCTCTATAAAAGCATCGAATCTTTCCGATAACGGTGTCAAAATTTTCATTTAATCTGATTTTCAGGAACTAACCACGAAAGATTGTTATGCGGAAGGAATCGATTATAGTTTAAGGTAAGTATATTCTAAAGGGAATTGAAAAACACTCTTCTATTCTTCAGCATATAAATATTAATTTCTGTATATATCATTAATATTTTTTTATATAAAAATGCACATCTGCGAACTATTCCTTTTTTGTGCTAACACTATTTCCGAATCACAATCCTTATTATATTTAATCACAGAAATATTCAATTAATTAACTTTAAAATTAGACAAAGATTTCTATTTGGAGGGAATGATAACTAAAAATAGAATTAGTTGACAACTATAGTATACGCAGATAGATATATTTAAATTTTTTATTTTTCTAAAGAAAAAAAAATGTTTTAAATTTTGCAAATAATGTATTAAATATAAATATGCACATTGGAGTGAGGGGGGGGGGGAGGGGGGAGCACGCTACGGTTTTTAGCATTGCAGAATACTAGGGCTTCGGTACTGTTTTTGTTAGAAATTAAGCCCTGATTGTTTTGATGTATTTTCTGGTAGAAATTATGATTGGGGTTTCATGGTTGCCGAATATTTATTAACGTGCTTTTATAGGGTAACATGTTTCAGGATTTTTTTCACTGTACGAAAGGATAAATTTTTTTTTAACAATGTTCTCATAATATTAGAAAGTGTTTCATAATCTATGTGTGATGATTCATTTTTCATTCCTTTTTGTGCATCAAAAATCATTCGGGGCAGCGAACCTGTTGTTAAATTATTTGAATCCCACCACTGGAGATAACCCTACGCCTATATTTACTAAAAAGAAAGTTTTCTTCACTTATGAAAGTCTAATAGCATCTAGAATTATATAAGAAATTTATTTTAAGAAAGTGGAACATTTTATGGCGTTACAGCGAGGAATAAGATCGTATTTCCATGCAGAATTAATGTGATATAAAACTTTAAAGCCTTTTTTTGAAATCACGTTTCAAAGGGAAGACGATACACATCTCAGAAACTACATAGCGTCTTCAATTTCTCATATGTATAAAATCCTTGTCTCCTTGTATCCCATGTCTCCTATAATTCAGAGTTGGTTTTTTTCCAATGTATTATATTTTTTCGAACTTACAAGCGAATTTTTATGAGTAAAAAGTGATATTATTTCAAAATTTCGCAATTTCCCTTTTTTTTTATTTATCAAATTAATCCTGCTACACTGTAAAAAAAGAGAAATGTTTCTTCATCTACGGAAATATAGTATAATTACATACGAAAATATACAATAATCACTTCCCAGTTACTCGCAATTCAGAAAAGCTTGAGTTATCTTTAGAAACTTCAGAAACCAATATATCTTTTATATTAAAAGAGATATTTGTAATAATGATTTTTTAGTTTTTTCTACTAATTTTTGGAACATTTACAAGTAGCGTTTTAACTACGTAACTGAATTTATATTATGACTGTGTAAAAAAAAAATCCATGCAGATTTAACGTGACTTAAAATTTTAAAGCATTTTTTTTTTAAAAATCAAGTTTCAAAAAGAAGACGACACAGATCTCAGAAACTACATAGCGGCATCAATTTCTCATATGTATAAAACTATGTTTCTTATAATTTAACGTTGGGTTTTTTTTTTTTTTTTTTTTTTTTTTATGTATTATATTTTTTCGAACTTGCAAGCGAATTTTTATGAATAAAAAGTGATATTATTTCAAAAATTCGCAGTTTTCTTATTTTTTATTTATTAAATTAATCCTGCTACACTCTAAAAAAAAGAGAAATGTTTCTTCATGTACAAAAATATAGTATAATTATATAAGAAAATATACAATAATCTCGTCCCTGTTACCCGCAATTCAGAAAAGCTCGAGTTATTTTTAGAAACTTCAGAAACCAATATATCTTAAATATTAAAATAGATATTCATAATAACGATTTTTTAATTTTTGCTACTAATTTTTGGAACATTTACGCGTAACTGAATTTATATTATGATTGAGTAAAAAAAATAAAATTAATTTCAATCTTAATCTTTATGCTATTTATTTATCATTTTTGTCTGGAAATCCCGTTTGATGAGCATAAAATAAATTATTGAGAATTATTATTATTTATGCATTACGAAACTGAAAAAAAAACTGATTAATGCACTATAAAAACTACTCGGAAACGTTCAATCTGTATAATTAATTTTTGAAACCCAAATTCCAATTTTTGGATATTATTAGTTCTAAATTTCGCAGTTGCAGCTGTACAACTGAGATTATACGTGCAATAGTAATACATTCATATTAATTTTAATGTTAATATTCATCCTGTAGAATTATCAAGTTTGTTCAATAGAACATGTGTGTTGAACATGTAAATATTTATTTGAGCATTAATAGCATCCAAGAAACTTATATTCCAGGTTGAAGAAACTGATTAATACATCAGAAAAAGTGCTCGGAAACGTTTCTGGAAATCTCTGGAAGCAAAAGAAACATTGTTTTTATAAATGCTTCTTTAAAACCCGAAATTATGTTTGTTTCTGGGGTTTCTAAAGATTAAAAAACAAAACGCTTTTCAGAATTGTTAGTAACTCGGAAGTTGTTTTTGTATATTTTAATTATTTTCTCGTGATTATATTATATTTTTCTAGATTAAATAACACGTTTTCTTAAGTGTATATTGTATATGATTTTAGAGAGTGGCGCCGATGGGATACGAACCAGGGATCTCATGATGAGGAGGCGAGAACGTTAGCATGGAGCAAAAGGCCAAGCCAGTTACTCTAAGCTAGTAACTCGCTTTATACTGATCATATGAGATGAGATCGCTACGTGATTTAATATATTGTTAGAATATTTCAAATAATTAATTCTTCAATTATTAAAAAACTTTCGATACAGACTGTTCGCTAGGGTTCTTTTTTACGGTACTTTTCGGTTAACCGGGCGCTAGTGTTATATATATATATATATATATGGATGTATACCTATATGTACATGTATATGTATATTGATACATATATAGAAGCTATATGTATACATATATATGTGTGTGTGTGTATATACATATATATGTATATATAAATATACATACATATGTATAAATATATCACTGGCGCCCGGATAACTGAAAAGTACCTTTTTTACTGCCCATATTACTGCCTAACATTTTATCTATTTATTTTACCTACTTCCAAATAAAACTATTTAAGATATACAGAAAACCTCGCATTTAAAACAATATTTGAAGTAACTTTTTTTTTTTAGATGTTTATATATATATTCTGAATTCGGAGTAAATATACACTTACTAGATTTCGTTAATCAAGGAGCACATATATTTTTTGGTGGTTTAATACATTTCATATTTCAATGTCTTCCTGCACTTATATGTTGCAATAAATTTAGCTAAAGTGCAGGATACAATACATTGTCTTTAGTTACATTGGGTAGACCAGTGCAAATTGACCACAGGGGCACGTTCGCCCATTCGCGATATTTTTCAAAGAATAAGGTAGATGGTGTTACTTTCTGAGCGTCGTGTATTTTCTTTCAACAATAACTGTGTCAGCAACGAAAAAGAAATCAAATGAAAGCCACTTCAAATTTTCAAATTTTAACTCACGTTAATTTGTATATTTTTTCCTCTTATAAATAATCGTTTCTGGTTTGTTTCTAAATTAAAGTTTCCCTTCGGTGGCTAGTAATCGTTGTTCAGACCTAGTAGACCGTTGTTCAGATATTATTTTCTACCTACAGATTAAAAAATAAAAAACTGAATATTTTGATAAGACAATCAAAAAATAAAATGGCGATATGGGGCAAGTTCGCCCATTTAATCCGGGGCGTATTGGGTTGCAGTCCAAGGGTATATTTGTTACATTTATAAGATTATTAAAGTAAAAAAATAGAAAACAAAATGCAGATTTATGTGTGTTACTGGGCAGGACGGTATTAATTAAAAGGTAAATAAGACAAGAGTGGAATCAATATACCAGATGCAAACGTTGGGCCCACGAATCATGTGTCACTGGGTGCCAGATATTTTATATTTGCATTCATTGTGATGATGAGAAAGACTTCGATGACAGCAGTAGTTAAGTTGCCCAAAATATCTTTTCTTTCCTTTTGTATCTTTTATATATCAAATTAAAATTGCATTCGGTATTTTATTCATTTTAGTTAATAATCCGATAATTAAATCAATTTAGAGGGCCAACCTACCACGATCGATGGCGCAGATTGCTTCAATGATTTGATGATCTTCTGAGTTTCATATAGAAACTATTATGTAATAGTTTTTAAATTTTCTGATACGAATATAAATTTTAAGATGCGTTTTTTTACATACCAAAAAAAATTAAACATTTAATAAAATAAAAAAAAATATTGTGAAAAAATTGGGTCAACAAGCCACGGCCTACCCTACTTAGGATTTTTCAAAACTTCATATTTTAATTGGTTGTTTTTTCAAAGATGTCCTTTTGTTTTCGCAAAATTTACAGAGAAAGAATTTCATTTTCGATAAGGAAAATGCAAAATCTGGTGAAAAAGACAGATTTAAATTGTTTTCATATGTTTTACAAAAGTTTGATAAGCACAGTTGAAAAGAAAAGAACTCTATATCTTTGCAGTAAAATTTATGGTTTTGCGTGGTTATACGGAAGATGCGGGAAAGAAAGGGAAAGTATGGGATATGTAGCTTTACGTTATAAATAAAAAATATTTGAAATCTTGAAAATAATATTATATATGGGAAAACTTGCAATAAACGCAAATAGAACAAGTATAAAGTTTAAAGTGGGTAATCAAGAAAATCGGTAGTGTACGTTGATATACTTTTCATCTTGTTTAGGCAAAACACTGATAATTACAACAAACAACTATCCAACATAATTGAAAATTTTTTATAACTTTGGTTTGTCTGGAGGTCTAACCGTGCTGTAACTCTTTTACATATACTTGGATTACCCTGTAATTTCTCTGTGTTATTGATGTTCACCATAGCACGATCGCTATTGAAAATAAAGTACATCAGCACTTATAGTTAGTTTCATGCACATCAAAAACTATTCCATTACATTACGATCACTTGGAAAAAAATCCTTTCAAGTGCATTTTGGTGATGTTACACCATATCAAAAACTAAGCATTTTTGAAGTACACTTAAAACATAATGAGTGCAAAGCATTTATTATTCATTTACAGGTTCGCATAAAATATTCTCCCACATGGCGGTCTACGGAGGAAAATCGTTTTCAGTGTATTTTAATAATATTACACTATTTGAAACATAATGAAATTTGTATGCATTTCCGAGGTTCACAATAAGATGATTACTCCAAAGTATGGTGCGTTTTGCATTCATCGTTCATTTACAGGGACGCACAAAATGATCCGGTTCCAGTATTGTAAGAGCGATACTAAGAGCGATAATTGCTGAAAGTGGGTTTTCAACTTTAGTTAAAGTTTTGAAGTTTAACTACATTTTTTGCATAGAACGTGGTGTTTACAAATTCTGTTGACACAAGGCTACACGAATGAATTCGTAAATATTACTCACTGTGGAAGTAAATTGCTTAAGGGAGATCTGTAATTGGGTTATGCATTTTCCATCTTAAGTATTCTTAGTATACTAATACTAAGTTTGTATAATATAAATGAATTCATATACGGGGATATGCACAAAACAAGATACATTTCTTTTTAGGGTTGATAGTTGATGTAAATGCATTTTAAGTAGTGTTATGCATTTTTTATCTTAATTAAATTTTAGATTAATATTTGTGTTCACAAAAGTATTTAGGAAATACACAATGCTATACGAATAAATTCTAGTGAATGCACATCTATTGGAGAAAATAGCTAAAGTCAATTTCCTAACTGAGCACAATTTTGATCATGCTCAGTACATATGCCAATCTACAGGGCCGCACAAAATAATTCAATTACTTTTTGACTATGGAAGGTAATTGATAAAATTAGATATTTACTTTCTCAGCATACGTAGTATAGGGTAAATCTTGTAATCGTTTTAAAAATAGAAAAAAAATGACGGACTTGCACGTTTCAGACACAGGAGATTCTGAAAAACATATTTTTAGACAAAAAAATTTCGTCCGTTTGTCTGTTTGATTGTATGTCTGTAAACGATTTATCTCTCGAACAAATTGAGATAGAGACTTGAAATTTGGTATGTACTTAGTATGTAATAATGAGAAGAATCCTATTGGATTTCAATAACCTCGATTATCCGGAACTATTTTTTTCGGACTCTCGATATTTTCGTTCTGATAAAAGGAGTACAAAATTTTCGAATTTGTTTATTTTAAAGAGTGAATAAAAAAGACGATAAAAAAATATAAATTTTGAATAAAGAATGAAGTCGACCAGATAAATTGTTGTCGATATGTTTGGAATCATATTTTCAACACTTTTCAATTTTTCATGACACTGTATTTCATTCAAATTTCATTTGAATTTACATATGTTCTATTTACATACCAATAGGATAAACACATTTCAAAAGAAAAAGTTTTTATATTTGTTTTAAATCGTTTAATATATTGTATATCATATACAAGATTATGTGTTATATATTGTTTATTATTATTGTTCATTTGTTCATTATTGTTCAATATTTGTTTAGAAATCGAATGTTTGGTGAATGTTAAGTGTACAGATTTGTATAATTATTTATATGAATAAATCCTTTTAAAATATTTAAAAATACTTCTAAATTTTATTTCGGAATTGCAATGCATTTTATACGTAGTTTACGCATGTTTTATTTTCATATTTTATATTATGCATATCTATGATGGGTAAGTATTACGTTTGCCCGCAACAACTAGTTTAATTTATTTTTTTTTAACTGCTCACTGATATATCTTCCTTGACATTACTTAAAGGTGTTGCTCCGTTACAGTTTTCTGGATCGGCTGAAAAGTGTTTCATAATTTTATGTTTTACGCATTTTTTTTGTTGTTATTTTTCTATTCTTAAAAAAAGTAACTAACGCTGTCACCGCGGCCGCCGGTTTTGAATTTTTTGTGACCGGAGGTCTTTCTTCGTTAATATTAAGAAAAATATTGATTACAAAAATATGAAAATCGGTGGTATTATAGAGAAATGTTTGATAAACACGCTGATGCAGACAGTTTTCAAATCGAAGAGTTATTTTAAGAGATATTTAATCCTAAATTTGGACAAAATCGTTCCATTAAAAAATTTTATAGGAGCAAAAACAATACATGGGATTTTAATCATTTTTAGATTATTTTATACGTTAGAATTTCCCGTTGTGCAGACTGCATTTATTTATTTTTTAATTTTACTCATTTTTTGAGGTTTTATTTCTATTTTAAATTCAAATGTTCAGCATTTCGAGATATACTTTTTAAATATTTTAGAAAATGTTATTAATTTAAACTGTTGCAAACTGTATAAACAGCGTAAACAATAATGTTTGCTTTAAATAAAAAAAAATATTTACACGTGATTATTATAAACTGAAAAAACCTCTTCAAATTAAAATTAAATAATTACGTATAAAAAGGAGGAACTTATTGAGAATTACGTCATAAAAGCTGATGAAAAGAGATGATCTTTTCAACAATTTTTGTTAGGACAGCGCAAATAATATTTAATTTCTAACAAAAGTATTTTCACGTGAATATTAAAAAGCGAAAGAAAAGTTTGGTGAAAATTACGTCAGATTAAAAACGATACATTTAAAATGTCTTATTTAAAAGAACTTTCTTTTCGCTTTCTCAAAAAATACCGGGAGACTGTTTTTTAATTTATTTTATATTAGCTTATTTTGAAATGTTTAACTGATTTTATTTGATCAAAGGCGGAAACAGCTATTGTATCTTTTAATAGCATCTGATTTGGCCTTAAAATTCCCCAATCAAAGAGAAATGAATAGGGAGATCGCCACTGTTTTTAAAATTTTAATTCAGTCTTCCGAAATCTTTTTAAAACCGATCAAATTAGCGTGCTTTTAGAGTCAGCGGTGTCTAAACGGGCGTTGGCGAGCGTAGCTCGTAGGGGGCAGAGCCCCCTAGTATTTTAAAAATTATACATCACATAAAAAAGATGCTTTGTTTCTGGTTTTTCTTCAAACAAAGAATTAAATTTAGGAAATATCTTCTGAAAACTTGTAATTCTTTCCGCATGTGGAAAGGAGTAAAATTAATGTGAGTATTGTCCTTAGTGAGTAAAGTAAAAAGACAGAAAGAGTAAAAGATTTTCCGAGTTTTTTACCAAGTATGAGTGTAGCAGATTTTATCTGCAACATATCAATTTCACCCCCCGTTTCTCAAAATCTACTTTAAACAAGTAAATTCATTATAGTAATTCTTTTCCCTAAAACAATTCATACTTCTACATTCATTTAGTTTTTTTTCTTCAAATTGCAAACTCATATATAAGCATTTTCTAATGTGCTTACTTTGTGAAACTGTGTTTGAAGATTTACAATTTGAAGATGGACAACTTGTGTGTTTTTCTATAAAGCTGCAACGTACCGTCACAGCTTTTTATCGGTTGCCCCGGTGAGATATGTGGCAGATTTTATCTGCAACATTTCAATTTCACCCCCCCATTTCTCAAAATCTACTTTAAACAAGTAAATTCATTATAGTAATTCTTTTCCCTAAAACAATTCATACTTCTACATTCATTTTTTTTCCTTTCACAAGGAACTTTTCTCAACACATATAAAGATTTATGGTTTCAGATATTTTGTTTCACTTATTCAAAATTCTCATTCTCGATTATTTATTTATTTATTTCCCTTTCTAACGGTTTTTAGTTAACAACAATCGTGCGCAGTTATAATTCGTACAGCTGCACTTCCCCTTTAACAGTTCATTTTATTTAACGTATTTTTATCTGCACTATAAATAAACCACTCTCATTTCCTATTAGAACTTGACGGGTAAAAGAGGAAATAAAGAAAAAATGTATTTATTGGAATTGCAGTTTTAAATTATATTTTCATTTATCATCATTATGCTTTCTGCATTTCACATACATTTGTTAAAATTACTCAATCACATTTAACTGCAATCTGTTTTTTAATATAAACAAATGCGAGACTTTTCGTCGCACTTATTCTTGAAACATGTAGGTTTGCTTCACATCCTGTGGGTGCGCCGAAAGGCGGGGCTGCCACGTAATGTGTCTTCTAATCCTGTCGCCAATGCTTTGTCTTTGTAATATAGGCGTCAAAATCTTGATTAGTTGGCGATAATACAATATGCCAAGACATATGAGTTCAGTACGCATTATGACAGTTCGCCCTTGACCACCTGACTGGAAGGTCCGTTAAAGGACCGCTGTTGTTTCCCTTTTCGTTTTTTTGTGACGTTGCGTAGCAGTTATGAAACGAATTTGTTTTATACACATCGAGATACTTAATGTGTCCTTCTGTATTACTTCATATCCGAGGCTCCATTTCTAAGAGATGCCTTCCTTTGTATTGAACATAAATAAATAAGTGATTCTACTTTCAACGATACGTTGGAGTTTTTTAATCATCTTTTCAGCGAACCCGAGAACCACCATTTGATGCGATCCCCACGATAATGAGGGACATTCCAAAATATTTTAAATAACATTTGGTAACAATGATCTATGAAGTCTTACTGATATTAAATGTATTAAAACAGATTTTGGATGCAAGGGATTAATAAAATTATTAAAAACAATTAAATTTTTTTATATTAGTGAAGCTGATTTTTATAATAAAATTTGTTTTTAGATGTAATTCGACGTATAAGCGAACCCACGTAATACAACGTAAGTTATACCAATACGTGAGGTTGCAACACAATTCAGGGCGTACTTAAAATTTGTGTCTGATACTTGATTTCACTTTCAAAGGTGATTCAAAGAAAAGTTTTTTTTTAATTTCCTTTTAATACTAATACTGTGATTAAACACAGAGTGGGAATTTTTTCAATATGATCCTTAATATCTCTCTATTCTAAAAAAAAGTAACTACCGCTGTCACCGCTGCCGTCGCCGCCACCGCCGGTTTTGAATTTTTTATGACCGGAGGTCTTTCTTCGTTAATATTAAGCAAAATATTGCATACAAAAATATGAAAATCGGTGGAATTATAGAGAAATGTTTGATAAACACGCTGATGCAGACAGTTTTCAAAGCGAAGAAATATTTAAAGAGATATTTAATGCTAAAGTAGGACAAAATCGTTCCATTAAAAAAGTTTTATAGGAGCAAAAACTGTACATCGGAATTTATTCATTTTTAGATCATTTTATGCGTCAGAATTTCCCGGTGTGCAGACTGCACTCAGTTTATTAATGACTCATTTTTTGAGGTTTTATTTCTATTTTAAATTCAAATTTTCAGCATTTCGAGAGATATTTTTTTACACATTTTAGAAATTGGTATTAATTTAAACTGTTGCCAACTGTATAAACAGTGCAAATAATAATATTTGCTTCAAATTAAAAATTTATTTTACACGTGACTATTATAAACAAGAAAATATAAAAAGCAGGAACTCACTGAAAATTATCATAGAAACCATATTACACGTGAATTTTAAAAGTGAAAGAATGTTATAAATAATAAATTCATTAACATGCGTTAACATTTAAAATTTTAACACGCGTTAGAAGACTTAAATAGGAGAAATTACGTCACATTTAAATCACATTACACATGACGTAAAATGAGCAAAAAATAATATTGCAAAACAGTTTAAATTTAAAAATTGCGCGAGACATTTATGTAATATTTTAAGATGATATTTTCAACTATTTTTCTTAGGATAGCGCAAATAATATTTCATTTCTAACAAAATTATTTTCACGTGAATAGTAAAAGGAGAAAGAAAAGTTTAGTGAAAATTAGGTCAGATTGAAAACGATACATTTAAAGTGTCATTTAAAAAAAAAAAAAAAAAAAAAAAAAAAAAAAAAAAAAAAACTTTCTTTTCGCTTTGCTAAAAAATACCGGGAGGCAAAGACTTTGATTATTTAATTCATTTTATATTAGCTTATTTTGAAATGTCAACTGATTTTATTTAATCAAAGACGGAAACAGCCATTGTATCATTTAACGGCCGCTGATTTGGCTTTAAAATTCCCCAATCAAAGAGAAATGAATAGAAACCCGTTTATAGGGAGATTGCCACTGTTTTTAAACCTATAATTCAATCTTTCGAAATATTTTTTAAGCTGATCAAATTAGCGTGCTTTTAGAGTCTGCGGTGTCTGAACGGGGGTTGACGAGCGTAGCTCGTAGGGGGCAGCGCCCCCTAGTAAGAAGTAAAAGAAATATAAAGCAATAGAAGATTAGAGCTGTTATACACATAGTTAAATTGCATATTTCTCACAGACAAAAGTAAAATTCCGAAGACTATTTAAACATACTTTAAGAGTTTAAATAAAAGGAAAAGAATATTTCATTATTTGCTTGAATAAGTAAAGCCATGGTACAAATTATATCGATGCGCCTGCTATTAATCATTTTTATAAATTACGCTTCATGAAGAGAGATTTTTTAAATTTTACAGTATTAACTAGAGAAAGTTTAATCCCGTGTTTGCATTAAATAAAATATTTGCACTTCATGTATATTTCTCTGTTGTTTATTAAACACTAAAAGCGAAACTAAATTTGACCAATATAATTTATATTGCCTTTAAAGTCACTATATTTTGGCCAGTATTGGTACACAATAATACTCAAATAATATGGTCCCTGTAGTTGGTCAATATTGCATCAATATTGGTAGAAGTATTTAGTCATTTCGGTGGCAATATTTTCAATGTAAAACCAGTATTTCTATTGCAATGGCAATTTATTGAAAATATTTTCTACATAAAGGCAGTTTATAACTTATATTAATATTTTATTACACATACATTCGGTGAATGTAATATTCGGATCCGGTGTATTTAGAATGTATTTCTCCCGGTATTTATTTTTAAAAATCATATAAAATTATCGCATTCTTCAGAGGGATATTTTGGTAAATAATTGTCATACATATTTTCAATCATTCTGTATATCTGGTTCGAAAGAGATATATAATTTGCATATTTTTCATTACTTTATATTTTTGCAGCAACTCGAATCGAACATCTTTCGAATTCTACTTCATCTGTGGAATGTAACACGTGAAAAAGCAGTAAATGGTTGAGCGATTCCCCTAAGCTCTGTCTTCTTTAAAAATTCAAGTCGGATTTCTTTTTAAATTTGTTTCTTGGGGAAATGAAAATGGCTAAAAATCGTTAAAATTCAGATTTAAAATATGAATCTGTATGCGGTATATTTTTTTAAGTTTTGAGTAAATTCAAATGGCATTTAAAATAATAAACAAAACAGTAATCTGTTTTATATCTTCTATTAAATAAATATAAATACATAAGATAAATTCATGCAGGGTGTTCTAAAATGGTCTGATTTTTTTTTTTTTTTTAACAATTAAAGAATGACAGCTGTTGATGTTATTCTTGCAGAAGTGTGATGCGAGAAGTCTAGAACTTCTTTTCTTTGATTCCTTGTTCTAATTTCAAATATCCCCGATGGAGGAATTTTTGAAATTTCACAGAAGTAACTAGAGAAAGTTTAATCCTTTGCTTGCATTAAATAAATTATCTACTTTTCGTATTTCCGTTCCCTTGTTATTTATTAAACACTAATAACAAAACTAAATTTGACCAATATTATCTATATTGCCTATATAGACGCTGTATTTTGACCATTATTGGCATGTAATAATACTCAAGTAATATGGTGCTTTCATCTGGTCAATTTTGCACCAATATTGTTAGAAATATTTTGCCATGTCGGAGACAAAAAATTTCAATGAAAAGCCAAAATTCATGTTGCAAATATTTTCTTTATAAAGACAATTTATAACTGATATTAATATTTTATTGGATGTACTTCCGTCGAATGTAATATTCGGATCCAATATAATCATATTTTCTACATGAATTTTTAATCTACGCGATTAGAAAAACGCTAATATATTTAACGAGAGACTTCTGATTATTTTTCGAGGAGCCTGGGGCCAAATCCCCCACATCCCTGACCATAGTAGTATGGAAGCACTAAGAGGATTTCAAAATATGGTAGTACCGGGAAGATAACTTAAAATTATGGACATTTAAAGTAGTGTATTTAAAATTGTTTGCTCTCCGCATTTATTTTTTAAATCCCGTATAAATATCTTATTCATAAGAGAGATATTTTGTTTATTATGGTAAATAATTCTCCTATATATTTTCATGCCTTCTATATATTTGGTTCAAAAAAGGTATACCATTTGCATATTTTTCATAACTTTATACTTTTGCGGCAACTCGAAACGAAAATCTTTCGAATTCTACTTCATCTGTGGAATGTAACACGTGAAAAAGCAGTAAATGGTTGAGTGATTCCCCTTATCTCTGTCTCCTCAAAAAATGCAAGTAAGATTTCTTTTTAAATTTGTTTCTTGGGGAAATGAAAATGGCTCAAAATCGTTAAATTTCAGCTCTAAAATATGAATCAGTATGCGGTATTTTTTTAAAAGTTTTGAGAAAATTCAAATGGCATATAAATTAATAAACAAAGCAGTACACTTTTTTATAACTTCTATTAAATAAATATAAATACATAAAAGAAATTTATGCAGGGAGTTGTAAAATGGTCTGATTTCTTTTTATTAATAATTAAACCATGACAGCTGTTGATGTTATTCTTGCAGAAGTGTAATGCGAGAAGTCTGAAACTTCTTTCAATTGTTTCCTTGTTTTAATTTCAAATATCACCGATGGAGGAATTTTATAAATTTCACAGTAGTAACTAGAGAAATTTTAATTCTTTGTTTGCATGAAACAAATTATCTACTTTTCGCATTCTTCCCTTGTTGTTTATTAAATACTAATAACAAAACCAAATTTGACCAATATTATTTATATTGATTATATAGTCGCCATATTTTGACCATTATTGGCATGTAATAATTCTCAAGCAATATAGTGCTTGCAGTTAGTCAATATTGCACCAATATTGTTAGAAATATTTTGCCATGTCGAAAGCAAAATATTCAATGAAAAGCCAAAATTTCTGTTGCAATGGCAATTTATTGCATATATTTCCTGCATAAAAACAATTTATAACCGATATTAATGTTTTATTGGATGTACTTCCGGTAGATGTAACATTCGGACCCATTATAATCCCCTTTTTTACATGAAATTTAAATCAACACGATTAGAAGAGAGCGAAAATGAAAGTATCCATATAAGAAGCAAGTAAAAATTAAATTTAAAAAATAAAAAAAAACGACTGCGCAAAAAGCGAACTAATTAATTACACTAGATTAAATTTAACGCAATTATTCTAATTGATAAATAAATCATATTAGACTTAAATTTCCAACTGGGCGAAAAATGTTCGGACCAGGATTCGAACCAGGGATCTCCTGGCTGAAGCCGCCAGTGCTCTGCCATCTGAGTTGTCCCGGACGAATCTGGTGGAACTTTCTCACCCAGCCAACCTTAATGATTATTGCATCTAGTCTGAAACATGGTTCAGCTCAACAGAATAAATCACAGGTAATTAATCTAGTGTAATTTCGTATCCAGCGTTTTCTGGAGTTGTCCTTTCCTGAGATTTATTCTGTTGAGCTGAACCAGGTTTCAGACCAGATGCAATAATCATTAAGGTTGGATGGATGAGAAAGTTCCACCAGATTCGTCCGGGATAGCTCAGATGGCAGAGCACTGGCGGCTTCAGCCAGGAGATCCCTGGTTCGAATCCTGGTCCGGATAATTTTCGCCCAGTTGGAAATTTAAATCTAATAAGAACTAATTAATTATTTCTGATCAATATGAAGATATTTTTTATATTACTTACCTATTTTTTTATTTACTTGTATTGATGACTTTTAAGTTGTGTTTAATTGTTAGTTCCTACCTATAAACACTGTTTTGATGAGGCATATAGATGTCTATGAAGGTTAGAGTTAAAGTAAAGCTAGAGATCCTACCTACACAACTTTTAGGTTGTGTAATATTTAAACGGAGTTTCTGGCTGTAAAATTGTCAATGAAACATCGTCTTCATTTTGAAAGACCTATCCAATGATATGCCACTGAATATGGTGCGTAAAAAATGTTTTCGTCTCTACCGCCATTTTCTATTTTATGGTCACCATTTTAATTTATAAAAACGAAACCTTGCCTATAACCAACGGACGGTTAAGACGAATCGATAGAAACCACATTCATTAAATTCCATCCAGCCGTTGGGATGTTTCAAGGGTATAAAGAAATCCACATACTCAGATACGCGTGAAACACATAACCCTTCTTGGCAATCTGTTAAAAAATGGGGGGGGGGGGAGGAAAAAATTATAAGAAAATCTTAAAATATTTTTCTGGGTGTATTTAATATATATTTCTCACAGTATTTATTTTTAAATATCACATATAAATATCGTTATCTTGAGAGAGGTATTTTGTTTATTATGGTAATTATTTTTCCTGTATATTTTTCAATCATTCTATATATTTGGTTTAAATGAAGTATATCATTTGCATATTTATCATAACTTTATACTTTTGCGGCAACTAGAAACGAAAATCTTTAGAATTCTAGTTCATCTGTGGAATGTAACACGTGAAAAAGCAATAAATGGTTGAGCGATTCCCCTGAGCTCTGTTTCCTCAAAAGAATACAAGTCGCATTTCTTTTTAAATTTGTTTTTTGGGGAAATAAAAATGGCTCAAACTCGTTAAAATTCAGCTCTAAAATATGAATCTCTATGGGTTTATTATTATTATTATTATTATTATTATTATAAGATATGAGTAAATTCAAATGGCACATAAAAAATAAACAAAACAGTAAGCTTTGTTATAGCTTCTGTTGAATAAATAAATAAATAAAAAAATAGTCAGAAGTGTCAATGTCAAAATTTCTTCTTAATACTTCAAAATTCGCTAAATCAGTGCCCAAATAAAACTGCAATCTGTACCCATCATGAGTATTCTTATGATATGATATTCCGTGCGTTATTTCTTGAGATATGACTATGTCCAAATAATCCGGCGTGTAAATCCTGCAAAACGTAGCATGGCAACGTCATCTGTTGGATGAT
Source organism: Maratus speciosus (assembly GCA_963932465.1). Classification (NCBI taxonomy): domain Eukaryota; kingdom Metazoa; phylum Arthropoda; class Arachnida; order Araneae; family Salticidae; genus Maratus; species Maratus speciosus. Next base: position 525,780,034 of record OZ010786.1, read on the forward strand.
TGACACCAAAACCTAATCCGCAACAGCTTATGTTAACGTATTACTGAATCTTAAGTTTGTTGAAAATCCATGCATTAGTTTTTGAGACAGAGCAATTGCGAAAATCAAGAAAAATCCAGCATCGAATTGTCACCTTTTGGACGATTTACACCAAAATATAATCAGCTTCAAATTATACCTAAATCTGAAGGTTGACGAAAATTCGTGAATTATTCTTGGTATAGAGTTATTGCGGAAGATCGTGAACACTGCGTCTTAGCAGCTCCACCTGTTCGGCAATTTACATTAAAACGTAATCAGCACCAATTGATATCAAGGACTAATGAATCTGAAGTTTGATGAAAATCCGTGCATTAGGTTCTTGACTTAGAGCGCCCACAAAATTTGTGTTACATACAGACAGAGTCTCAGACTCACAGACAGACATTGTATAAAAACATGTTTTTCACGAATCCTACCCCTAAAACGTGAAAATCCGACGAAAACCGAAAGCCAAATATTTTCCCAAATCTAATACTTTCTTCTTGTAAATATAGAAGAAAGTAAAAATACATGTGCATGCTGGGTTTTATTAAATGGTCTGATATATTTCTTTACTTATTAACTAGTAAACAATGACGGTTGTTGCTGTTATTCTTCCAGGAATGTTATGCGAGAACTCTGAACTTCTTTTTCTTTTTCCTTGTTTTAGTTTAAAATAGCACAGATTGACAGCGCTATATTTTGTCAAACTGTTAGAATGTTCAAATTAATGTGTAAATGCAAAAAAGCTCACTTTGCGCTTCATTCTGTGTGATACTAAACAAATATGTTTGTATTGTAAAACTGCACTCCTACCCCCTTCCTTTTACATTAAGCATTATTACAGTTTGAGTCAATGCAGCCCCATCTATTTTTAAAAATTTCGAACTAAAAAAGGAAGCGTAATAAAATAAAGTCACCCGTAATTATTCACTCAAATTTTGCCCTTCATTCTGTGTGTATTAGCTGCAGAAATTCTAAACCAAAATGTCTGCATTGTAAAATTGTGTTTTTTTTCTCTTTGTTTTACATTTAAATTATTACAGTTTGAAAATATGCAGCCTCATCTACATGCGATATTTCAAACTACAAAGTGAAGCGTAGTAAAATAAAGTTACTTGCCATCAGTAACTCAGATTTTGTCCTTCATTTCGTGTGTATTAGGTGTAGAAACGCAAAAAAAGTGTTTGTATTGTAAAATTGCACATTTTTTCGTCCGTTTACATTTAGCATTATTGCAGTTAGAGACAATGCAGTGCCATCTATTTGTGATGTTTCGAACTTAAATAAGAAGCATTGTAAAATGAAGTCACTCAGATTTTGCTCTTCATTTTGTGTGTATTAGCTGTAGCAACGCTAAACAAAGATATTTGTAATTGTAAAATTGCATGTTTTTTTCCCTTTTACATTTAGCGTTATTACAGTTTGAGACAATGCAGCCCCATCTATTTGTGATATTTCGAACTAAAAAAGAAAGCATAGTAAAATGAAGTCTCTCGCCATCAGGCACTAAGATTTTGCCCTTCATTCTGTGTGTATTAGCTGCAGAAATGTTAATGAAAAATGACTGTATTGTAAAATTGTGCGTTTTTTTCTTTGTTTTACTTTTAAATTATTACATTTTGAGAATATGCAGCCCCATCTATTTGAAATATTTAGAACTACAAAAGGAAGCGTAGTAAAATCAATCACTCGCCATCAATCTCTCAGATTTTTCCCATCATTTTGTATGTATTAGCTGTACAAATGCTAAACACTAAAAACGCTAAATTTGAAGTGTCTGGATAAAATTCTATATCCATTATATATAGAGGAGAAGGTCCAAATATCGGTTAGGTTTCAAATACCGACTAGTCGGTGTTCTCAGAACTGTGCGCATTGCAGCCTAGCGGCGATAGGCTGTGTTTGTACCTTTAATTAGAAGAATAAAGTTACGATAAGTACGTCGCTGAAGTCTGTCTTATTTACAAGCAGCAACAGAAAAAGTGTCGAAACAACGAAATCTGGAACATCAAAATTTTTCAGGTATAGGTTTCTCATTTTTTAAAAATACTTATCGTATATTGGCTTGAATTGATGATTAAATTACTTTCTAGAGATATTTAGCTCTCAAATGCCGCGCGCCAGTTATTGGTATTATACTAAATGAATTAGAAATACCGCCTTTAACGTAAATATAACAGTGGTCCGAATATCGGCTAGCTAGAGTGGTCTAAATTCCGGCTAGTCAATGTTTAGACCTCTCTGGGTTTCCTCTACTTAAACGGGGGGGGGGGGAGGAAATAAATTAATTAATGGCGTCACGGATGCTGTATTGCTTTGATGCGTCATTTGATCGTTACAATGTATCGCTTAAACGGATTTTTTTTATCTTTCTTGAATGTCTAGAAGTTATTATATACGTACAAAAAGAAGAGAATTCAAAATAAAACTTGAAACAGTTTATCGTTCAACATTTATTCAGAAAACGAACATCATGGCATGTACTGCCCAATTAAATGGAAGGGTTAAAGCCTCTAATAATACAAATAAGAAATAATTTATATTTTTCTACAATTTGAATATTTTTAAATTCGCGGACCCACATTTCGGGGCGGGTTTGGTGTAGGCTTAGATCTTTTAAACATAACTTAGAGACTTTCATTACTTTCGAAGTATAAACAACCGTAACTATGAGCAATTTATTTAACGTTACTCATGAAATATCTCGAGAAATATCTCATGAAATTTCTGGAGTTCCATTACCTGAGATTTATTCTGTTGAGCTGAACCAGGTTTTAGACCAGATGCAATAATCATTAAGGTTGGCTGGGTGAGAAAGTTCGACCAGATTCGTCCGGGATAGCTCAGATGGCAGAGTATTGGCGGCTTCAGCCAGGAGATCCCTGGTTCGAATCCTGGTCCGGACACTTTTCGCACAGTCGGAAATTTACATCTAATATCTCGAGTTTGTTTCTGTGTTGTAGAATCCGGTATTTGGGCTAATTTTTTGATGGGTAAGAGGGCAATATTTGTACAGAAGAATTTCACATAATGCGCTTTTTTCATAACAAGTGCTGACTTTAATCCAGGCTCCACTAGGTGTGATTTAGAATTTGTTTATTGCATAAGTCAGTTCTTAAAATTAATCTTTTTTCCCCCGCAGAACACATCTTTCGAAAACTAAATACGTCTCTAAAAATCAAAACTGAAATGGGATGAAGAGGACATGAAAAATGCCATCGCGGTTTTGAGGGAAAAGAAGATGGGGATACAGAAGGTTTTAAAAACTTTTCATGTGCCGCGATCAACACATCAAGGTTTAGCAAAACAAACGCACCTAACTTGAGCCCAGGCGGCGCGTCTTAAATTAGGAAGGAAACCATGCCTATCACGAGAACTTGAGGAAGCGCTAGTTTTATACTTAATTTCAGAGTTTTGTGGATGCAATCGTAATGATATCAAACATATGGATTATCAACTGACGGTTCGAAGTAAGGTTAAAACTCCCTTCAATCCAGATGAAGCTAGATGGTCTGTGGCAGATCTTTTTCTAAACCAACACAGATAACGACTGTCAATTCGCAAGGCAACTAGGACATCTTTTGCTAGAGCCATGCGTTGCACAATGGAAGCATCCACAATTTCTTTAGACTCTTGGAAGAAGCCTACGAAGGCAAAAATATTACACGAGATAGAATCTACAACGTCGACGAAACAGGACGATACATCATCCAAAGCAAAGTCGCTCATGTTGTTGGACGGAAAGACAAGATAACTTCACTTTAACTTCAGCGGAAAGGTGAGTTATGCTGTATGCTCTATACATATTATTTTTTTTTAATGTACTTTCAGTTTCGAAACCGGTTTCGAAAAACTAAAAGTACCTTTAAAAAAAAATCTGCAACAAATATCGAAAATATAAAAGAGAATCATATTAACCCTCTCGCTGCGCAGCCCGAGATATGCTCGGGCATGCATTTTCCCGTCAAATTAAAACTATTTGGTTGTTCCTACCAGTTATTTTTTAGCGAAAACTTTGTCTGATTTAATCAGGACATTTTCCCCAATTACGATTGTCAAAAATTTCTGCTTTAAAGAACCGGTGATAAAGATTAAAAATTCTGTAAAAGACGCTCATCGCGAAGAATTACTTACGCAGCGAGAAGGTTAAAGATTGAGCTCATCCGTTGCCATCGAAACACTCAAGGCCAACTGACAAAAATTTGACGTAATCGCTAATCGACCGATTTCTCACATATCAATTAGGTGGAGAGAGAATGGCCTCTCTAGTTTAAAGCGAACTTTCAAACAATTACTTCACACAAAGCTTTTTTTTTCTTCTTTTTAAGATAAATATTCTGGAAAGTTTTAATGTATCCTTATTTAAGTAGATATTTTTTGTTGATTTATTCTAAATACCTATAAATAGAAAGGTATTCAAATATTTCAAAATCATGATTTGAATCTGTATAAATACATTTTTAGTGATATCTAATTACAAAGGTAATATTTAAGTTGATTATATGAGTGTAATAAGATTGCGAATTACGAAGGTAACGGTGAATACGATAGTTACGTTAAGAATATTCCTGCATGATGATAATATTCTCAGAAAATTAATAAAAATATAAAGAACAAATGAGAATATTCTATAAATTAAATATCTGCAAAATTATTATGAAATGTAACTTTTATTTTTTGGAAGGTTTAAAGAACTAATCTTTATACTTTTTTACAGAATATTCTATAAGCAAACAATTTTCAATTTCAAAAGGATTAAAATTTACAAATCGTAAGTAAAAAAAAAAAAAAAAAAAAAAAAAAAAAAAAAAAATGTTTAATTATTGTTTTTTTTTTTTAAATAGAAGTTTAAAGCACGGTTGATTTCGATATTTTTTTAAATAAAGAAAAGTAGTTTTTATAGGTCAGGTTAACTTATAATATATAATTTTATTAAGTTAATAGTTATTACATATTTATTTAGCCAGAAAATATGGAAAAAATACACAAATAATTATATTTTTAAATAAATAAATAAACACGTTTTATCTATACCTTTGTTTTTTGATTTATAAATCATAAGGTCATAATGACATTAATATTTTTTGCTTCCTTTTAAGTGTATCCTTCTTAAAGGATCTTTTTCTTTTTTAGTTGTCAAAATATTTCTAAAATATATACCTATTTTTACAAGAAGTGTTAAAATCTTACTCAAAGTTCCTACAATTTTAATGAATAAAATATTAAATTGAGCATAATTTTTTAGAAGCATTTTGAGAACTGGGAAAAAAACAAATAAGAGGCATCCTGTAAGGAGAGTACACGGGAAAAAAGGAGTAGAAAAGATTGATCTCTGGAGCATATATTTTTAAAAATATGAATATATTTTTAAAATATGAATACATTCTACACCCATATAGTTAACATTAGCGAGGAGAATTTGAGATCTGAGTGGCTAACTCACTTAAAAGGTTCTAAACAATATATTTCCTGCTCAACAACGCGGAAATTTTTGAAAGATATTCAGTCTTATTTTAAATCTAATTGCTTGACACTTACAGGAATATCTATTGAAGTGATTTGTAATCGAAAAGTTTTTTTTTTTCATTTCACGTTGAATTAAGTCATATAAGCAATTCTTCTCTTGTGACAGCAGTTCTTTTCCTCTCCAGCGCTATTTCATCTAGAAATTTGGCTCAAAACCTCAACTCTGACAGCTTTTCTGTCTTTACCGTAAAATAAAAAAAAAAAAAAAAAAAAAAAAAAAAGGAGAGGAAAGAAAGTTTAATTGCATCGTATTTGAATAAGAACAACTGCCAATTTAATTTGTTTGCAAAAAACATTGAATTAAAAAACGTGTACGAATGTAGCCAATTTTAATTGATTGCTTGCCAATCTTATTTGACTATGCAAAATGATGAATAAGATCATTAAAATACTGCAGAGTGAGAGTTCAATAAACATTAATTTCAAAGATTTTAACGTAACTTAAACTTATGCGACAGAATAATTCATGTGAATGAATGTTTGATTTTAACACAACTGATAAGAATCATGACTGACATTACTTTATTTATCTAAATAAAAATTCTCTGTTTCCGTATGCACCCACATATAGTACATAACTGAATGTATAAACACAAATATATAGATGGATAGTTGTAGAGCAGTGTAACAAAAAATATTCCCATTAATGCCGGTCAATACTGAAAACAGTTAAGGCAATCTTATATAATTGCACCCATAATTATATTATTTTCTAAATATGTCTAAGGAGAATTACAATATCCAAAATATAACTGTCAGAAAATTCGTATCATAATATAAATATAAAGAATTAAAGACAGGATTAGCCGTGTATTTATTAGCGTTGAATAAAAAGAAGAACATAAGGAGATCATTTACATTTTCTTTTTTAACTAAAGTAAATATTTTCATACTGATTTTGCATAAACTAATAACGTCATATTTATTTCGAATTTTAAAAATTATAAATATTTTGTCGAAATAGAATACGGAAGTCTAATGGTAGAAAAATAGTACTCTCTATGAATCAACTTTTTAATTTTATGGATTAAAAACGAAAACATAAACAACTTTATTGAAAATTATATTCAAACATTGTACTTGCCTTTGATGAATTTGTTATCTTTCGATTTTTTCTTGGAATCGCAGGTATTCCATCAGTTTTTTATTTCTTCATCTCTTGGGAAACTATATACTCGCACTCGAGGTCTGTTATCATAATTACCGTTGCAACAGGTAACAGAACATTTAGCTGGTTTGATTGTATACCTTACATTCAGACTTCAGACTGACACACACATGTATATAACTATCTATACTACATAATATATTTATACGATTTATAGATAATTAGTAAGAATTCTTTCTTAAAAAAAAAAAAAAAAGAAAAAAAAAAGAAAAAAAAAAAGGTTTTTGTTTAGGTTTGAAAAGGCAGCAAATCCATTAAAAGAATGAGAGAAACGCTGCACTAGACGAGATAGAGGGCGACTCGGTCGAATAGCAGTAACGTCACGACAAAATTTTCGGAGTGTCCTTTGGCCTTGAATGTTTCGATGGCAAGGAAAAAAAAATAGTTTAAAAATATTCATATTGAAACAAGGAATTCAAAAATAACCTGCCCATAGGATTGACATTACGGAGCGTGTGTTTTCAAGTGAGTGTAGAATAACTGAAACTAGCACTGTTTGTGTGATTCGTTTGGAAAAAATTTAAGTAGCTAGTATTTGGACCCCATTTTCAAAACAAATTTGCCGACTTTCACAACTTTGCTTTTTATAAACAGAAAATCATTTTTGAATTAATTTTTTTCTCTCTAAACAGGTGTAAAACATATCAAGGTAGCCTGCTGTGTTTTTTTTTTCATTTACTAATTGTCAAAATTGTAGGATTTAGATGGAAAATAAAAGTGGTAGCCGGTATTTGGACCTTTTCCTCTATTACATTTCAAACCATTCGGTTGGGTAGTTTTTGTGCTGTTATATGCGGACAGACAGACGGATCAGACAACGACTGTAGATCCTACATATTTATATATTTACGAACGTACCTAAAAAGGCATTTTTAAAGATAATGTTATGCATTAATATCTTACAAATAAAATATTAATTCAAATAAAATTTCAAAATTCATATTAAAGCCTATATGGTTACCTAACAATGATGTTTCTAAAAGAATATGTTTAATACATGTTCTTTTTTCTTAGTCAAAATATATTTCAAAGAAATTGGCAATCTCTAAACAATTTAATGGATCATTTTTCACATTATCTGTATAAGAACTGTCACTTTCCCGAAAGAAAGATTATCCCAGACTGCTGTTTAATGTCACCATAATATTATGTTAAAGTCATCAATAACACTTTCTCCACTGCATTGTGTAACTTTGCATTTCATAAAAAAGTACTTTTTCTTTAAGTATAGCGAAAATTTATTCGGTGAAGAAAAAATACGGTTATACAAATTTTCATAAAATTGTTGTAATTTATATATACAATGTTATAAGTATATCGTTCCGAAATATTTCCAATAAAATATATCAAAAATAATGATATTATATTTTTGAAAAAAATTTCAATTTACATAATTAATTTTTTGTAAAATATTGCTTTAAATAAGTTACTATTTCAGTAACGGAAATATTCAACTTTTTAAACACTGTAAAAAAAAAAACCACATTTTTACAGTACAAAGTACTGTTCATCTCGCGCACAAACTCGATCACAGTGAATCTGCTGTATCTTTCTTTGGTTTCCTGACTATATTAACATGGAAAATAGAGTAGTTGCGTAAAATTAACAGCACAATGTGTTGGCAATTTGGACGCCAGCAGTTTGTGTTGTAAAAAAATGCGTGAAAATTGCCAGCACATTGTGCTGTTAATTTTATGCAACTACTGTATTTTCCATGTTAATATAGTCAGGAAACCAAAGAAAGATACAGCACATTCACTGTGATCGAGTTTGTTCTGGCAAATCTACAGTGGTTTTTTTACAGTGAATCATCGGTGAAATCACAATATTTTAAAGCATCGAAGTCATACTGGCTGAATGCAATGGATTAAAAACAGTTCAAAAATTGCGCAAGAAGGTTTTAAACATAAACATAATGATCAAACATTTTTATTAACGTTTGTCTATGTCTCCGTCTAAAATTATGTCTATCATCAACAAAAAATACTTATTTGCTTTGTACAAATGCCTAAAATATAGATTTATTATTATATACATTTTTATTGACTCTATATGCATTCATTAGATTGCAATGCTGCCCTTGGTCGATTTAAAGTGCTTTTATATTTCAGACTAATGGCGTACTGGCACTTAAATTCAATATGATAGGTAAAATTTTGCATTATAACACATTTTGTGCATCTGTCTTTATTATCAAGCTGGTTAATATTTATTATATCCATAAATTATATCCCCTTTTATCCATAATACAGCGGATTTTTGTAATTATTTAATTTTGTGTAATTTACATTTTTTACATATAAAAACTTGAAAGAAAACATTTGAAGAATACATGAATAATTTAAATAACGTGAGCTAAAACTAATTAAGAAATTTATTTTTAGTAATTTTGCTTGTTTATGCCCATGAATTTTCAGCTTCCATATTGTGTTAATTTTCTCATGTGTTGGAAACATATATTAATTCTGTCTAGTTAGACGCATTTTTTAATGCAAATAGTGAGATTTGGCGGTAACTACTATTAGCACTTTGTAACTGAACAATTCCGATTTCAAAAATATTTACTCAGATGTTAGACTACATTATTTTAAACATATAAAGAATAATTACAAAATTTAGAACATAAATATATATATATATATTGACTAATACGTGCATCTTTCAAATCTACAAAAAACAGAAAATTGCACACTTGTCATAAATATTGTCAATTTTTATATTCAAATTTATAAAGTATACGAACTTACCTTTATAAAAAATATTTTTTTGGACGTCTCCAACCGTCATTATTGTAAATTTATTACGAAGATCATTTTAGCAATAATGACAATAAATTGCTCAAATGAAAACTAAATCTCAGAAATGAGAAATTAACTGAGAACCGCCGTATGTTTAGCATTCCATGAACAATTTGTTAAATTTAATTCCCCAGATGTTCTTCGGCAACTCCTAAAAGTGATTAAAAAAAAAAGAAAAGAAAGAACTTGTTACCATACACAGATCATTTTAACAAGGCAATTTACGAACTACTTCCTTTTACTTCCGCATTTGATAATGAGTGCTATTACAGACCACTTGAGTAACTCTCTAAAGCATATGTTCTAATAACTACGATTTCATCACTGATATGTAACTAAAAGGAACATCTGAACATTTTGACTTTTGCCAGACACCTTTAATTATTATATATTTTTTCTACGCTGCGAATATGTTTTTAGCAGCTTTATGTATTATCACTCTTAATCATGTAGCTTCTCTGTTAAGACGGAGTTTCTTATACTCCAGTAATATGTTTAATTATAAGTATTTAAAGCTAAAAGTTGAATCTTTCTTTATCGTAAAAACACACAATACTAATTCATATTACATTATATCTTCCCATGGATTTAGCGATTCATATTAAGCTCTCAAAGGATACTTCAAAGGATAAATAATGCTTCACAAAATAAAATAAAATAATTTCTTCAAGAAGCTTTTGGATAAATCCCTGGCCACGCCACACCGATGAAGTTATACGTCATCGCGATATTGATGAATCCCAGGTAAGATCATTTTACCTATTTCCATTTCAAAAGCAGCATAGCCACAAGAGATTTTTTCTAATTGTTTAAATATGAGACAGCGAATTCCTGCTATCGAGAATGGGGTGCTTTTGGCTTGATAGGCCACTTAAACTCCAACAAAAAGATTAATGAGACAGATAAAGTGCTCATGTTTAGCGAAAAAGAAGAAAAATTTTATATAGTGGCTTAGATTATAAATATTAAAAATATTCATGTTCTGAATAAAAAAAAAAAAAATAAAAATAAAAAGATGCTGCATTGAATAAAATAATGAATGTTATTGTACCAGAAATATTAAGGTGAATGAAAAAGAAACATTTATATATTTATGTTTTATGTAATGAATATTTAAATAATTAGTGAATGAACAATTTGTTGGTTGTGAGTAATAATAATAATAAAAAAGAAATCGTTCATTTTACATTTTACAGTAAATAAATAAATAAAAAGGAAATAGGTTGGTCGCATAAACAAATAAAAATAAACATGGCAGGGATCAAAGACGTCCAAATTGTCGAAAAATTAAATTCGCATAATTACTCAAATTGGAAATTTCGCGCAGAAATGATTTTAATAAAAGAAGAATTGTTTGATGTAATAACACAAAATCCCCCAGATCCAATTAACACGGACTGGACGAAGAGGGACCGTAAAGCACGTGCAATTATCAACTTGAGTATTGAAGACTCACAGATCGTGCATGTAAAGCACTTAAACACTGCCAGAGAAACCTGGCAAGCTTTAAAAACAATTCATGAAAGGGCTAATCTCTCAAGCAAGTTATATTTGCTGAGAAAATTATACGGAGCAAAACTCCCAGAAAACGGCAATCTAATAAAACACATTACACATATTTTAGAACTTGTTGATAAACTTTCAGCCATAGGCGAAACTATTAATGACTCGCACATTTCAGCTCTGTTACTTTGTTCATTACCACCTAGTTACAACACCTTAATTATAGCCCTCGAGGCCCGTCCAGAAAATGAACTTAATTCAGAGTTTATAAAAGGAAAACTCACTGATGAATATACAAGACGTTTAGAAAACACAGATCAGAGCGAGAATTCCTCAAAAGCGTTTAAAACGCATAAAAAGTTTCCGGCTGAACACTATAATAAAAAGGACAAACAGTGCACATACTGTAAATTAAAAAACCATACATACAGGGAGTGCTGGCATCTTAAGAACAGAAACACTTACTCACCGTCACAAAAACAACAGCCGCACAAATCCAAGTATTACACATCATCGTTATGTTATGAAGACGCAAACTATTATAGAGAAAACAAAAACCGTGAAACAGAACCAATTCGGATTAACAAAACACAGGGCAATTCAGGAAAAGGCAGCGACGCAGCTTTTTTAGTCCAGAAACCAGGAAAACAAACCTGGATAATCGACTCAGGTTCATCGACACACATTCTAAACAGTAAAGATGCATTCACTAAGTTTAACGACACTGAAAAGACGACAGTCATCATTGCCAATGGAAAAACGCTGAATTCACACGGTACAGGTGAAACGACATTTAAAACAAAAACATCCGATGGAGGGATAAACACAATCACATTAAAAGAAGTATTATATGTACCAGAATTAGAATCGAACCTCATATCGGTAAGCAAAGCAACACAGAATGGCTATAAATTAATTTTCGATAAAGAAAAATGCACGTTATCCCGAAACGGGAATATTTATCTTGAAGCAAGAATGAAAAATAATTTATATCAAGTCGAATTATTAGAAAGCGCTGAAACTAATAAAGTAAACATTGCACATGAATGTAAAAATAAAAATTGCATAGAAGTTTGGCACAAACGGCTTGGCCATCGTAACTATAATGCGATAAAAGAATTAATAAATAAAAACTTAGCAGACGGTATAAAAATAAATAACTGTAATCATAATGCATTATGTGAAATATGTATCCAAACAAAAATAAGTGATGCCCCATATCCGAAATCAACAAACTGTCCCAAAACAGGCAAAGTGCTCGATCTGATACACACGGACGTGTGCACATCTATCGGTACACCTACTATCGGGGGAAAAACAATGTTCGTCACTTTTATAGACGACTATTCAAGGTTCACAGTAATTTACTTACTTTCGAATAAAAATGAAGTTCACGAAAAGTTAAAAGATTATGTAGCCATGGTGAAAACCCAATTCGGCAGATTCCCTAAAGCTATTAGATCCGATAATGGAGGGGAATATTTAGGTAAACAAACGGAAGAATACCTAAGGGCAAGAGGTATCCAACACCAGTTTACTGTACCATTTTGTCCGAGCCAAAACGGCGAAGCGGAAAGAAAGAATAGGTCATTATTAGATATGACTAGGAGTCTACTCTCCGAAGCAGGCTTACCTCAAAAATTCTGGGGAGAAGCCATAAATACAGCCAATCACCTGCAGAATAGGCTACCAACCAAAATAACAAACAAAACACCGTTCGAAATTTGGTTCAACCGAAAACCCACCTTACACTACCTGCGTACATTCGGCTGTAAAGCTTATGCCTATATACAGAAACATCAGCGAAACAAATTAGATGATAGAGCGCAGGAAGGAATACTTGTGGGGTATGACAACAAATCAAAAGGTTACCGTATATTCACAAAAGAAAACAAAATAATAATAGCGAGAACAGTTAAATTTATAGAAAATAGTGAAAACAACTTAAAAGAAAGCGAAGAGGTAGAAAACTCAGACAATGACAACAACTACATTCAAACAGAGTTAAGTAATTCGGACGAAGAACCAACCGCGTCCAAACAACCCGACATAGAACCGAGAAGGTCTCAGAGGTCAAATAGAGGAGTACCACCCGACAGATACGTATGTCACGTAAAAACAAATGACACATTCGAACCAACCGATTTTTATGACATAGCAAACATGAACAACCCAGTAGAAAAAGAAAATTGGCTCAAAGCCGCTCAACAAGAAATCCACTCATTAAAGAAAAATAAAACTTGGGACTTAGTGGATCCCCCACCAAATAAGAAAATTATTGGTTGTAAGTGGATTTTTAAGAGAAAGTTAGATAATTTAGGAAATGTACAAAAATACAAGGCCCGTTTAGTAGCGAAAGGATATAATCAGAAGTACGGCGAAGATTACGATGAAACCTTCGCACCCGTAGTTTCACACACAACAATCCGCACATTTTTAGCCTCAGCGGCATATAAAAATCTTTCTGTTCAACACATTGACATCGACACTGCATTTCTTCACGGCGAAATAGAAGAAGAAATTTTCATGAAACAACCAGAGGGTTTTATAGAAAAAAATTGTGAAAACAAAGTGTGTAAACTGAATAAAACAATCTACGGCTTAAAGCAGGCAGCTAGAGCCTGGCACAAAAAGATCGCAGAATCATTAAAAAACATGAATTTTGTGCAAAGCACTGCTGACTCATGTTTGTTTACTAGAAAAGAAAAGGAAAATTTCACTTATATCATCGTCTACGTTGACGATATTTTAATCGCGAGTAAAAGTGAAATAATTAAAGATGTAATAAAACAATTGCAAAATGAGTACGGAGTAAAAGACTTAGGCGAAATAAGTCAGTACCTAGGAACCAACATAATCAAAACGAATGATGGTTACAAATTAAACCAAAAGTCAAAAATAGAAGATTTGGTTAGAAAGTTAAATTTAACAGATGCAAGACCTATTGGTACACCGATGGAAGTAGGTTTCTATAAATTAGAAGATAGCGACAATTTACTTCCGAACAATACAAAGTTTAGGCAAGCGATCGGTTCGCTCTTGTATATTGCCACAGTCACTCGACCCGACATTATGGCACCAGTAAATATACTTAGTAGGAGAAGTGCAACGCCACGCGAGAAGGATTGGAAAGCGGCAAAAAGAATTATTATTTACCTCAATTGCACAAAAAACCTATGCCTAACAATAAGCAAAAATAAACCACCAATACTCATCGCGTATGCTGATGCTGATTGGGCTGGGGACACTAAAAATAGAAAATCAACCACCGGCAATATTTTTTTTCTGGGTGATAATCCCATTCAATGGACTACAAAATTACAGTCAAGCATTGCATATTCTTCCGCTGAAGCGGAATATGTTGCTACAGCAACCGCAGGACAAGAAATTTTATGGCTATTAAAACTGCTAGAAGATCTTAACTTGTATCAAGTAAAACCTATTTTACTTTACCATGACAACCAAAGCAGTATAAAGATGATAGAAAATGAAAAATTTTCGAAGCGGACAAAACATATTGATATCCGCTTTCACGCCATAAGACAATTAAAGGAGGATAAAATTATCGAATTAAAATATTGTCCCACGCAATACATGATTGCTGACTGCTTGACGAAGCCCACACCCAAACCTCAACTTTTGTGTGACATCAAGACTATGAACTTGTTACCTTATCCATCTGAGGAGATTAAGGAGGGGTGTTAAATTTAATTCCCCAGATGTTCTTCGGCAACTCCTAAAAGTGATTAAAAAAAAAGAAAAGAAAGAACTTGTTACCATACACAGATCATTTTAACAAGGCAATTTACGAACTACTTCCTTTTACTTCCGCATTTGATAATGAGTGCTATTACAGACCACTTGAGTAACTCTCTAAAGCATATGTTCTAATAACTACGATTTCATCACTGATATGTAACTAAAAGGAACATCTGAACATTTTGACTTTTGCCAGACACCTTTAATTATTATATATTTTTTCTACGCTGCGAATATGTTTTTAGCAGCTTTATGTATTATCACTCTTAATCATGTAGCTTCTCTGTTAAGACGGAGTTTCTTATACTCCAGTAATATGTTTAATTATAAGTATTTAAAGCTAAAAGTTGAATCTTTCTTTATCGTAAAAACACACAATACTAATTCATATTACATTATATCTTCCCATGGATTTAGCGATTCATATTAAGCTCTCAAAGGATACTTCAAAGGATAAATAATGCTTCACAAAATAAAATAAAATAATTTCTTCAAGAAGCTTTTGGATAAATCCCTGGCCACGCCACACCGATGAAGTTATACGTCATCGCGATATTGATGAATCCCAGGTAAGATCATTTTACCTATTTCCATTTCAAAAGCAGCATAGCCACAAGAGATTTTTTCTAATTGTTTAAATATGAGACAGCGAATTCCTGCTATCGAGAATGGGGTGCTTTTGGCTTGATAGGCCACTTAAACTCCAACACAATTTATATTAACTGTTGTGTTAGGAGACAGCATCAATAATTAAAATCGTCTTTCAAATTCCACTGTATAAGTAACATTAACATTTGGGTATGTTTCAAATATACAACACGTTGACACAAATGGCTAAGACATCTTAATAATTGTATTTTAACACGATACATTTTTTCCTGTGACCATTCTAAAATACCCATCTGTTAAAAAAAAAAAAAAAAAAAAAAAAAAAAAAAAAAAAAAAAAGTACCAGAAACCATGTTGATTTTTACCGGATCTTTTATTGCAGAAAATTTAATTAAACTACTTAATGAAATATATAGGAAGAACGAAACTACATATTTTGTATATCATCTCATTTTGCTAGATGAACTAAAGAATTTCACTCATTTAATTCATTGAGATAGTTCTCCTTCATTAGCACAGCAGTATCCAATAAAACACGAAAACAAAGAGAAAATGAATTAATGAACATCTCCAGAATAAATGTTTAATTAAATCTGCTATGATTACTTCTATTGGTTAAGCTTAGTACGAAAAACAAAATAAACAAACAAAGCCATTGTTATCTCCATAACAATCCATTTCTCGATTTTATAATTCACAGTCTTTTGGTTAGTATTAAAATTTTAATCATTTCTTCTTATTTTTTTTTCTTTGGATAACAAAATGATAATACTTATTTGAGTGACTAAAAGAAAAAAAATTCTTAATATTCAACAAATCTGTATTAAAATATCCATAGTATAAATTTTTACAATTAATAAAAATTTGAAAGAAAACATTTGAAAAATATATGAACATTTTAAAAAGCGTGAGCTAAACCAAATTCAGAAATTGATTTTTAGTCAGTTTGCTTTTGTTTAGTCCCTTGAATTTGCGGCTTGCGCAATGTGCTATTTTTCTCAAAAGTTCGATATATGCTTTACTTTTGTGTAGTTTGATCGATTTTAATGTGTTTAATGATAAGTTTGGCAATAACTATTATTAAGACTTGTTAATAATTATATTTTAATACAATGCATTTTTTCTTTTGTATTTTCTGAAATATGTGTCATTTGTAAAAAAGAAAAAAAAAAGTGTAGAAACCATGTTAAGGTTTACAGAAACTGCTATTGTAGTAACCTTAATTAAATGAAGTAATAAAATGTTTTTAGTAGGATGGACTAAACCACATATTTTGGTTATTATCTCCTTTTACCAGAACTGAAGAATTTCCCTCATTTAATTCACTGAGATCCTTCATTTGCATAGCAGTTTCCAACAAAAAAGGAAATCATCAGAAAATGAATTAATGAAAATCTCCAGTAAATGTTTAATTAAGTCTGCGCTGATTAGTTCTATTGGTGCAAGCTTAGTAAGAAAACAAAGTAAACAAACAAAGCCATTGTCCATAACATTGTCTTTTGTAATCCATAGTCTTTCCTTTAATACATATATTTTAATTAGGGGAGACTAGGGAGGGTTGACCCACTTTTTACAAAATGATTTTTAATTTTTTAAATATTGAACGTAGAATAAAGTTTTATATACCATTTTATTCGTTATACAATCCGTTATCAAAATAAAATTGCTACATAAGTGTAATATATAAGAAATTTGAAAAATGATCTGTTTTAACCATAAGAAAATAATGGTTCAAGGCTCCCCACATATGGGAGGCTTGACCCACTATATGGGAGGCTTAACCCACTTTGTTTTATATTGAAATATTTGTAAAAGGAAATAAAATCTGTTAAAAAAAGACAATATAACTTTATGCTACATGCTTTAATTACTATAAAAAACATTTTTGAAAATATGATGCTTAAACAAACCTGTTTAGACGCAATCGCAAGTCAGAGGAGAAAATTTTTGTTTTAAACAGAATTTCGTCTGAGCGGGTATAATTGCACAGCAGGGAAAATGAAATTTTAACATTTAAGACAGTTACAGACAGGTTTTTTTTCCATAGGGTTTCATGTAATATTATGCCCGGAATTTATAGCCACTGTTCCGATTTTTTTGTCTCCTTTTCCTACTTTTTTGTGACACTCGACCTGACAACTCTAACTGTCATATAGTTTGGCTTCATCTCACTGTATTCATGCTGGTGAAATTTGTCTACATATCTTCCAAACGTTTTTACATCAATGCTATGTTCTTTTGCCGCCGCATGTGCACTTAACGGAACATTATCTTCTTTATCACTCTCAGTGGCAAAAGTACTTTTAGCTCTAAAATGTTGAAATAAATGACTGGCACCGGAATTTTCGAACAAATTTATTTGGAAATAAGAAAAAGGGTATATTTCACATACATATTAAATGCAAAAGATTTTAGCAAAATTATGGTGCCACTGTGGCGTTTGGGAATTAAAATTAAGTGGTTTCATAAGCATACAGCTGCCCCTGATAGGTTTAAATCTGCTGCTTTCATACTTTCTAGTCTTTTCTACTGTTTTACACTGTTTCTATTTACCTATTGTAGTAATATTTAAATGGAAAATTTCCTATCAACTTTCCCATTTATATTTCATTCATTTTTTTCTTGCAGGGAAATACTATAGCAATTTTCCACATATTTCTTTAATCTAAACATTTTCTTCTCCATCACCCTATTTTACCGTGGCTTTACAGAATAACTTTACATTCCTTTTTACATCTAACCATTAACCTTTCATTATGCATAGTGTATAATAAAAAGATTTCATCTGGTCAATCCTCCCTCACATTCACTGGGTCAAGCCTCCCCACATAGCCCTTTTCTAAAGAATAGCATATTGTTATGTTAAGCCTAACTTACTGTACAACTTTTATGCCTGGATTGAAAGCTCGATATTTCTGCATTACTTAAAACCCACTTACTTAAATTTCTATAATATATTTTATCTGAAAAAAGCTTACAAAATATTTCTAAAAGACACAACTTTTAGGTTGAAAACGCCTTACAATTGATTTTTCCACACCTATTTCGATTATCTGTATGAAACAAAGACTGTTGTTTAAGCATCCCAATAGCTTTGGTTGACACCTAATGATAAAATTCTGAAATTCTTTTAAATATGAAAACTGATGGGTGGGTCAAGCCTCCCGTATGGTCAACCCTCCCTAGTCTCCCCTATTTTTGGGGGTAACAAAATAATAATACTGAGTGACTAAAAGAAAACAAAACTGTTAATATTGAACGAATCTGTTTAGTTATTAATAGTACATGATCTACTAATTCTACAAAAAAAAAAAAAAAAAAAAAAAAAAAAAAAAAATTAAGAAAACGTTTAAAGAATACATGAATATTTTAAATAACGTGAGCTAAGCCTTCTTTGGAAATAGTTTTTAGTAGATTTTATTTTATTTATATCTATAAGTTTGCAGCTTCCATAATGTGTTAGTTTTTTCTTCTGTTGGAAATAGATATTTTAATTTTGTCAAGTTTGACACATTTTAGTCTAAATAATGATGAGTTTGGCGATAGCAATGGTTAAGACGTGATAATAATTATATTTTAACACGATACATTTTTTATTGTGTATTTTCTGAAGTATGAATCAACTGTTTAAAAAAAAGGGGATGTTAAAACCATGTTGTTTACAGAAACTTTTCTTGCAGTAAACTTAATTAAACGAGCTAATGAAATGCTTTTAGTAGGAAGGACAAGACTACATATTTTGTAATGATGTCGTTTTGCCTGAAGAGCTGTACAATTTTAGTTATTTATTTCACTGAGATATTTCTTTCTTTGCATAGTAGTATCCAACAAAAGAAGAATAACTGTAAAAAAATGGATTAATGAACATCTGCAGTAAATGTTTAATTAAATCTGCGTTGATTACCTTTTATTGCTATGAGCTTAGTAAGAGAAACAAAGTAAACAAACAAAGCCATTGTAATCTCCATAACATTGTCTCTTATCCTCCCCAGTCTTTTGGTTAATATTAAAATTTTAATTATTTCTTCTGCGTCTTTTTGTTGGATAATTATAATACTGAGTGTCTAAAAGAAAAAAAAACTGTTATTCTTGAACGAATATGTGTAGTATATTAATAGCATATTATTCTTCCTAAAAAATTTTACCTATTTTTTACCTAAAATTCTACCTATCTCAGCTAAGATTAAAAATATATATAGGTTGACATTTAGCAAATAGTAAATGTACTTGTATACAGTGATACCTCAACTTATGTTAGCAATTCGTTCCAAGACTAGCAATGTAAGTCGAAAACGACATAAGTGGAGGTACATTTCGATAAGCAAAAATGGATAATTAATAAAAATTCACTAAAATGTAATGAACAAATTCCATTTTATTTAGAGATTATGTTTTGAGGATGTACATAAATCTTACTATGAAGTTTGAACCAACAAATTTTTCTTTCTTTTTTTTTCTCTCTTAGAATCTCTTTGTAAAAGCAGGGTGACTTTTCTAAGCTTTTTCAGCGGCTCTTCTTTTTTGTTTGTCAATATTATGTGTCTGTTGTGGGAAGGTTTTCTTTCATAGAGCCAAAAGTCTTGAAAGCTCGTTTTAATTAAAGAATTTTTTTCCAGGCCAGAAGACGTAAATGCGAGCTCAGGAAAGTCGAGGGAATGGAAGTCGGGGTACTACTATATAGCAAATACTATTTATATAGAATTAATATAGAATTTATATATAATATAGAGGTATTTTTATTTATATAACATTTTATATCACCGCGTTGCAGATCCAAAAATCCATGTTATACATGCAGCAGGATTAACAGAAGATTTTATTTATTGCTACTATCTTCCAACACGTCAGTTAATAGGAATTGTTCATAGAGTTTTCAACAGACGGGATACCGAGGTAAATTTTTAAGCCAAAGTTTTATTGACCATTTAGGCAGTTTTGCATCCTTATTACTGAAATGAACTTTATAAAATTAAAAATGCTGGAGACGTCAAAAAATGTTTTTTTTTTTTTTTTTTTTTTTTTTTTTTTTTTTTTTTTTTTCTTTTTACAAAGGTACTTTTGTAAGCTTTATGGTTTGGTATTGTATATTGACACCATTCATGAGAAATATGTCATAATATGTCATTTTCAGTTTTTTTCAACTGTGAAAAAGTACCTTTTAGTAACGGAAACCCTTAACGGCTTTAAAGCATTCATGAAGAATATTGCATGTTTTTGGCAAAATGTCTTAAAAATGGACGAGTATCCTTGGTATAAAACGGCTAATGTGGTACATTTAAACATGTGACCAAAGTCATTGTTCCATCACTGTTTCATACTCTGAGCTGATGTTATATTACATGGTTCTAAGATCACCAGAGACTTCATGACTGCTGGATGACCGCGCCCGACTGACTGTGCTCATATCTGCTTATGTCTTCCAGTTAAGCGTGGACGTCTTATGGCAATATATGGATATTTACTCTAGGTTGCCAACTATCCTTTTCCACTACCGCAAGAATTTTCCTGTACGTAGGTGTCTCGTGCAAGACTTTAGCTTGTAACATATTTTACTCAACTACTATTTCACATTTTCACAAAAATTCAGAATTTTTTTTAGAAAAGACTTGATTGAAGTAAACTTAATTAAACGAACTGATAATGTATTTTTAGAGCGAAAAATATTATTGATATTCTGTTTATCATTTTTCTAATTAACTAAATATTTTAACTGAATTACATTGCAGTGTTTTTTCTCCTGCATTTACATAGCAGCATCCAACACAAAACGAAAACGATGGGTAAATGAACTAATGAACATCTCCCGTGAAAGATTAATTAAATTTGCCCTAATTATTTTCTTTTTTATCCCTTACCTCTCTTTGTTTCACAGAAGATACAAAGTAAACAGGTTCAGAAACATTTTGGTTTTCATCTCCTAAAATATCCACAACATTATCTTTTATAATCTAGAGTTGTTTGGTAAGTGTTAAGATTTTAATTAATTTCTCTTATTTTTAGTTTAATAACTAAATTAAACTACTCACCATGAAAAGGAGAAAATCCGTTAATATTGAATGACGCACGAACAGTATTACCTTTTATAATGTTAAGTTTTACCTGTCTATGCAAAGAAGGAAAATTGTACAATAGGATCTAGCCTAGATGTTAATAGTTTGAATACTTTATTTAAGTGTATATTGTGTGTGTAAAAACTTTTTGAAAGGCAATATATGAATACTTATTTATTATACGCAGATAATGTTTCATATTTGTAATTTATGAATTTACACGTTCGCAAAACATTCATAATCTAAGAACGTAAGTAAGAGGATTTTTAATCTAATAGATATATCGTAATGAAAATTTATTTTAAATTAGAATACTGTAATTACAATATTCTGTAATTAACTATTCTGAAATTAAATATGCTATAAGTATAAGCATAGTCTACTATTCCCCTTATAATAAAGAGAGTTTTTTTAAAAATAATTTTAAAATACTTTGCTCGTTTGAGGCACATAATATAGATCAATTTCTGTTCTTTTTTTTGAGTCCGAGACGACGATTTGAAATCCATGCCATCATGAGCCTAAAATATTTTCTGTTTATCGGAGCTTCAGCCCGATACCACGAGTACGCAGTAGAGAATTGGTAACATCATTTTAAAATTGTTTAAAAATACGTTTTCTCATTTAAAAAATATTATCTTATATATAAAAAGCTTTGATCCAAAATATTCCATCTTGACAACGCTTCGTCATTTCCATATCCCTGAAAACCTATTTAAAATTGCAAACTTGTTATTTATACCGAACAACTAGCAATAATTTCTAAAAGTAACGATTTTTAATATTTAACTAGTCGGATGTGGCAATCGAGCACTTTTTTCTATCTCATACATGTTAATACTTCCTGAAAAATGCAGCATAACAGCGTCATCGGTTACATTGTAAAAAAAAAAATTGAAAAGTTACTAAAGTTTTTCTAGGAAACTGAGATTCCTAGAACTTTTTATGTAACGGCAACAAGAAAAATTCCTGTAACAGCTGCTGTTACAGGATTTTTTTCTTGTTGCCGTTACATAAAATGTTCTAGGAATCTCAGTTTCCTAGAAAAAAAATTAGTAACTTTACAGATTTTTTTTTTTACAGTGTAAGTGATTGACATCACAATCTAATCAGCAACAACTTACGTCAACGTCTAATTGAATTTCAAGTTTGATGAAAAGATTGATGCATTAGTTTTTGATATAAAATTATTGCGGGGATCGTGAAAAGTTATGGATAGCAGTAGCACCTGTTGGGCAATTTGCACCAAAAACGTATCAGGATCAATTTATTTCAAGAACTAACTGAATCTAAAGTTTGATAAAAATTCGACATTAGTTCTTGAGAGCTATTAGTTCAGCTATTGTGGAAATTGTGAAATATACAGCATAGGAGCGACAACCTTTAGGGAGATTTACACTAAAAGCTAATCAGCACTAATTTATGTCAGGAACTAACTGAATCTGAAGTTTGTTGAAAATGCGTGCATCAGTTCTTGAGATAGAGTTATTGCGATAATCATGAATAATGCATCAGATCAACGCCACCTATTGGGCGACTTATACCAAAACGCAATCAGCACTAATTTATATCAGGTGCTAACTAAATCTATAGTTTTATTAAAATTCATTCATTAGTTCTTGAGATAGAGCGCCCGCAAAATTTGTGTCGCATACAGACACAGAGACAGACAGACTCACAGACTCACAGACAGATATTTCGTTGAAACATGTTTTTCGAGATCCCTGACTCCTAAAACGTGTAAATCCGTCGAAAACGGGAATTCAAAAAATTTCACGAATCCAATACTTTCTTCTTGTAAAGATAGAAGAAAGTAAAAATATAATTGTATTATGGCAGAAAGACACGAGCAGAGTATTCTTTTCACGTAATCCTAGAAAAGAACTTCTCAGAGAAAGCGTGAATAGAAAAGAGATATCCCACGGCTGTTTTGTGTTTCTAATATTTATGTGTAAAGGCTTTAGAATCAGGTAGAATATTTCTCCTTGTAAATATATATCTTATCAACTACCTTTTGCCTGTGGGTCCGTTCACGTAATGCGAAATGCAAAATAATTTTTTTTTTCGCATAACTTATAACTAATATATTAACTAATATAACTCCTATAAATATCCATCCAGCAAAATTAAAAAAAAATATTTGGATTGATCTAATTGTTCAACTTCTTCGATAACTCTATAACTAAGCAACATAGAACGATGCGTTATATACTAAAACCCATCCTGAAAAATTATTTAACAGTGCAAGTTCCACCAAAATACATTCAGCAGAATCTTTAAAAAAAAAAAAAAAAAAAAAAAAAAAAAAAAAAAAAAAAAACTAACCTTTCATAATTCAGTTAACCTGATTATAGAATTACACCCCATAATTCTAGAACTAAATAACATAAATCAAAATATTATAGGCTGAAATCTTTCCTGAAAAATTATCTAACCAATGGAGTAAGTCCCATCGTAAGTTCATTCCGCAAAATCTTTTTAAAAAGGCTACTGTTTCAAAATCGGGTTCATTTGATTATATAACATTCACCCAAAGTCCTCTAATTAAGAATCGCGGAATAATATGCTACATAATAAAACCTTTCCTAAAAGAATATCTAACTGGCTGTGTAAGTCCCATCAAAATCTATTCAGGAGAACTCAAGTTATATGCAGCCGGAACGAAATTTCCATTTCCATTATATCTTATCTATAACAATTAAATATCCTGTCATAACAATTTTCATAATGATGATTGTTATAATGATAATGTCATAATGGTGATTGTAAAACATTTTATGAAATTTAGACATTCTCCTTTGCAAATGGCAAGTTTTTTTTTTTTTTTTAATTTGTGAATAAATAAAATTTAGACGTTTATCCCGAGCTCAAAGAATGGCATAAAAAGTGGAATCAGTGGTGGTAAGTCAGTTTTGGAATATTTTAGCAGACACACTTTGTATAATTTGACTTTGATTTTATGTATATAAAATCATCTATATAAAGTCCATAAAATTATATTTTATAATTTTTGTCGGAAATAGTTCAAAATGTATTTCGACTTTTCGTTTTGTGAAATATGCGGCAGGTGGCGACACTTCACGGACAAACTTCAAACAATTCTTATAGACCGGACAATTACGCATAAAAATCCAGTCTTCATTTACGTCAGCTGCCTGTGATAATGCAACTGCTTAATATTCCTGTAGATGGCAGCACCACAAATAAACTTTGAAAGACTATGAAAGCAGAACTGTTTTGCTAGACTTTGATACACTCCATTTCAGCAATGATCAGCAGATTTCCATTGTGAAATGAGCGTTCGATCAAGAGCCCTTGCTTCTACTAAAGAAACCCTTTCATCTCAGTCTAGGGCGTATCTCTTGAGTGACAAGGACATATGTTTCTGTCTGTCACTTCATGCATTCGCTTTTCGGGAAGCTAACTTTGGCTCTCAAGAATGCAATACATATTTAATCAAGAAATGTAGAGTGCATTAATAATTGTATTTAATTAAAAATAATAATCTCGTTTAAAGTCAAAAGCCTGGATTACTGTGATTACATAAACACACTCACTAACGTTTAAATAAAAATACCTTTTTCAGAGTTAAAATAGGATAAAGTGGATGCAGAAACTTCCGTGATACTCTGAAGATCCAGCGCTCTCACCTATACAGGTAAGAAGAATTATTTTCTCTTACAAACATTCTGCATTTCAAATTAACTTTCAATTAAAATAATTTAGAAAAATATTAAATGAAAGAACAGCCTTTATTGTAATATGAATTCACGCCTTTGAAAACTTATAATTTTTAATCAGACTTTGAATTTATAAACATCATTTGTATTTTTAACACAATAACCTTTCTTTAGAAATTTATTATATTATGATACCTGATGTAAAGATTTGTTGATAAAAGTACTGTTAAAAATCCCTGCCGGTTCGGCCTACAGGCGGAGGTATATTTCAAAGTTAAGTACTAATTTCACCAAAAATACTAAATCAAGATTAGATATAAAACCGGTTTAACAATTTCATCTGGCTGCTTTTGACGAGTTTTTAAATTTATTCTTCTGTAAGAGCTGGCTGTATCAGAATGATGTTAATACGATAACTTTTCTTCAACCCCTATTTTTGTTTAATTTGTTTTTGCTGTAAGAATTTGCCCTATCAAAAACTTGTCAGTATAAAAGTTGTAGATAATGTTAAGAAGATTTATAATAAATTTAAGCAGATTTGATATCTTGTGAATTGACGAAATTATGAATTTTTTCTTCTTCATCTCCGCCACCTTTTTTTCGTTTTATTTTTTTTCCGATAAGAGTTGGTCTTATATAAAAGTTGTAGATAGTATTAAGTCGATTTATAATAGGATTAAGCGAATTTTATATTTTGAGAATGCACAAAGTTATGACTTTTTTTCTTCCTAAAACCCTATTTTGTTCGCCGCTTGAGTCCATTTTTAATGATACCAAATTTCTGTGACACTTAAATATTTGGCCCTTTTCCTAGAAGTAATAATAACTTCAAACTGACCTGATATGTAATGTAATTAAGTAGGTATGGGATTTTTTCAGTTTTCACAAAACGGCTCCCTATTTCCATTCCCTTGCTCCGATTCTGCCCATTAACGAACTTCACCTAGAATTTCTACCCTTGATTTTATGTATCAGTTTGGAAGATATTTGTGCAGAAGTATGGAAGTTATCCTGTCCATAAAAAGTTACATATATATATATATCATGATATATATACAGGGTGATTCATAAAAGATGGGCAGAACTTTAAGGGGTTATAGTACACTTAAAGACAAATAATATTAAATAGGAGACTAAGGGTCCCAGACGTATTCCGAAGGAGATAGGGGGCATTAAAGTTTAGGGTCCGAAATTTCAAATGATTATAAAACATGGAAAAATTGGTCGATTCGTTTGCGGTTTTTGCAAAAAATTTTCTTTATGCCAGTATTTTCTTGAAATAAAATTTTAAAGTTCAATTTCAAAAAATGCCGATAGGGGGCGCTTTAGACTTTGGAGTAACAAACAACTATTTTTAACGTTATTTTTTGTATTTCTTTCAATGATTTCGAAAGCTTAGACTTAAACTTAAATTTTGATCTAAAAATCTGAGTCCTAACGAGTAGTTAAGTAGCGTAAACTGAAATTTGAAATTTGAAACCCTTCTCCCCCCCCAGAACAAAAATCAGTTATTCCCGATCTTTGTGTCGTAGATTAGGCTCTAACTACTGCCGCGTTTTGCTAAAATTATTCTTTATGTCAGTATTTTCTTGAAAATAAATTTTAAAGAAAATTTTCAAAAACTTCCGATAGAGGGCGCTTTAGACTTTGGAGTAACGAACAACTATTTTATACCGTTATTTTTTGTGTCTCATTAAATGCTTTCTAAAGCTTAGACTTAAATTTTCAGCCCAAAATCTGAATCGTTAGACGTGGTTAAGTTTCTGGGGAGAGGGGTTTGAAATTTCTACTCCTGAGCACAGTTCAGTTTACCATGTCCACACATTGTGTGCTGTGATACGAGGTAAAAAGACACAAATTAGGATTATGTTACCAAAGCATATTTATCAACATGTAATTACAATAAATGTTCAAAATTGTGACCACCAGAGGTTATGCACGCAGAACAACGGCGAAGAATGGAACGGCGAACATTCGCGAAAACATCAGGCTTTTCGAGCACTTCCCCTACAGCGGCGGAAAGTCTGGCGACCAGTTCCTCGGGGGATTCAATGGGTGTCTCATACATAAGAGCCTTCAATCGTCCCCAAAAAAAGAAATCGAGGGGTGAAAGATCTGGCGAGCGAGCAGGCCAAGCAACAGGACCACCTCGACCAATCCATCTGTTCGGAAATGTGATGTCCAGATAGTTGCGGACGTCTCGTACGTAATGGGCTGGCGCTCCATCGTGCTGGAACCACATGACCCGCCGGATGCGTGGAGGAACAACGTTTAACAGGTCTGGCAGCACATGTTGCAGAAATGTGAGGTATGTTTTACCGTTGAGGCGTTCAGGAAGAATGTACGGTCCGATTAGGTGGTCTCCGAGGATTCCTGCCCAAACATTGATGGAAAAGCGTCTCTGATGAACATGTGGATACGTAGCATGTGGATTGACATCCGCCCATACATGTGCATTGTGTGTGTTAAATGTACCTTCACGTGTGAAGGTACATTCATCGGTGAAAAGCACAGTTCGTCCAAAATGTGGATTTAGCGCGTTCTGCTGCAGAAACCAGCGGGCGAATTCAATACGATTTGGATAATCCCCTGGAGACAGTTTCTGGACTCGTTGCACATGAAACGGGAGCAAATGTTCATCCTTCAGTACCCTCCAAGTCATGGACTGTGAGGTATCCACCTGCCTAGCCACTGTTCGTGTACTTGTACTTGGCTGCGCCGCTACTACATCCAGAATGGCTTCTGCAACAACTACTGATTCGTCCTTTTTTGCACGACCTGCATTCGACCGGGAAGCGAGAAATGATCCCGTCTCACACAACTGTCTGTGCAAGCGCTCGAAAGTTTTGCGGTTAGGCAACCGCCTGTTGGGAAATCGCTCTCCGTACATTCGTTGTGCCTCTGCACCATTTCCATCTGCCGCTCCGTAAATTAAATGCATCTCAGCCTTTTCCTTATTCGTGAAGGGCACCATCTTCCGATTCATTACTACAGCGACTTACACTTGACTCATCGTTCAGTGGTTTTTATGCCTGAATCGTGTCGAAATTTTGCATACGTGTTCTTCTTCTTCCCCATTTGACATTTGCATACTTTCTGTTTCCTTCTTCACCCGGTGACTAGCGTCAGGAATGGAGCTTTAACGTTTGCATGAGCGACGTTTCCAACTGTGCCAGTGCCTTTATGAGTGAATTCCGACTATGCAGTCCTTGACGAAAGTTGTATTTTTGCCTCGTATCACAGCACAGAATCGTTGGGCATGGTTAAGTAGTGCAAACTGAACTATGTTCAGAAGTTGAAATTTGAACCCCCTCCCCTCGCTACTGAACCACGCTCAGCGATTCAGATTTTGAGCTGAAAATTTAAGTTTAAGTCTAAGCTTTAGAAAGCATTTAATGAGACACAAAAAATAACGGTATAAAATAGTTGTTCGTTACTCCAAAGTCTAAAGCGCCCTCTATCGGAATTTTTTGAAAATTTTCTTTAAAATTTATTTTCAAGTAAATACTGACATAAAGAATAATTTTAGCAAAACGCGGCAGTAGTTAGAGCGACACAAAGATCGGGAATAACTGATTTTTGTTCTGGGGGGAGAAGGGTTTCAAATTTCAAATTTCAGTTTACGCTACTTAACTACTCGTTAGGACTCAGATTTTTAGATCAAAATTTAAGTTTAAGTCTAAGCTTTCGAAGTCATTTAAAGAAATACAAAAAATAACGTTAAAAAATAGTTGTTTGTTACTCCAAAGTCTAAAGCGCCCCCTATCGGCATTTTTTGAAATTGAACTTTAAAATTTTATTTCAAGAAAATACTGGCATAAAGAAAATTTTTTGCAAAAACCGCAAACGAATCGACCAATTTTTCCATGTTTTATAATCATTTGAAATTTCGGACCCTAAACTTTAATGCCCCCTATCTCCTTGGGAATACGTCTGGGACCCTTAGTCTCCTATTTAATATTATTTGTCTTTAAGTGTACTATAACCCCTTAAAGTTCTGCCCATCTTTTATGAATCACCCTGTATATGTGAGAAGGGGCAGACTTAATAGATAGCAAATATAAGAGTTTAATACAGATCTAGACTAATGCTGAAGACTTCAATACAAGTTATATACAATTAATATTTACAATTTTTTGAGAGAAAGGGGCTTTTGTTGAAATCTATCGGCCGTTAATACTTCGGCAATATCCGAGATTGGCTGTGAGGTATTTCCAGGCCAAATTGAAAAGGGAATCTGAAATGAATTTTTACATTCTGTTGTCAGGCTGGAGATGCACTAACAAGGAAGGTCTCCATACTGGGCATACTCAGAATACGTTGGAAAAGTGCTAGTGAAACTACTCATGTATGTCATAAAGGATCAGTTAAAATTAACGGCGGAATTCCAGTAGAAAATCTGTAAAAAATAAAATACTTTCGAATAATTGGCGTAAAAAGACGAAAGCGACACGCAATTTGGCGAGCAGCACTTTTCTTCGCCAAAAGCAAACGATTTTAATAGATCTGAGAATTGCTTTTAATTTATTTTGAGAATGTACGGTATTTAATGAATTTAAACGTAAACCATTTATTATTATTACATTTGTATTATACATGTTGCTTGTTGCCGATTGGAATAAAATTTTGCCACTGATTTATTCTTCAATCCACATTTTTTTTTAAAATTTAAACGGCTTACCGGTTATAAAAATAAATTTTAAGGCCAGATGAATAATGCTGCCGTTATAAATTTCTATATCGAAGAAGTTGTTTCCATAGCAACAAAGGTGAATCGACAGAGCTCAATGGGGCATATTTTTGAGTTTGAACAATTTTAATCAATTTAAATTTTGTTTTAAATCGTAAAATATGATAGTTAAATTTCGTTATAAGTACATACAAATATATATGACAGAACTAGAGCTAAAACAAACTAAAAATGACAAAGCTAAAGTTATTTAAATTAAACTTATTTAAACAAATTCAACATAAAAAGTTTTTTCTTAAAGAGTATTCGACAAGCGCATTTTTTGAAATTTTATTTCCTCGCCAACCGGTGATAAGTCGCCAAATAAATGAAATGTTCATTATTTTTTAAGGATGTTCTATCAGGGTTCCGCCGAAATTTTTTATAAAGATATATACCCACAGGAGAAGAACATTCTGTAATTTTTTTCTCAGATTTTTCTGAGTATGCCCGTATGGAGACCTTTTTTGTAAGTCATCAAGTTTATTGTCTGTCGAGTTTTGCTAGCTTTGTTAGTTCTCATGAGAAAGAGCTATAATGACTAGATAAAAAAAAAGTAATAAAAAAAACCGATTTAACTAGAGTTTTTTACTTTTTTACTAGATATTAATACACGTGTACTATCCATTTTATGCTCATACATGGCTGTCTTGCACTGTTCTCTTCACATTTTTGCTTGCTCCCCTAATTTTTTTGAGCAGTGAATGACGTATGTCCTTGCATCCTAGTTAAAAAAAAAATATATATATATATATATATATAATTTCTTTGGAAACGCATAGCATTAGCATCTTTTGCATGGTGGTATGTATATGTGTCTTATTTTAATTTTATGAGACAAATTCATAAATTCTTATTTCTTCAAGTTATAAAGATCTTTTTTTAATGTCGCTTACATTGAAACGTTAAGGGGGCTCAGGGCTTGATCGATACCGAAAAAGACCTAAAAAGAGTTCTCTCTAAAAACAGAAGTATTCAATGTAACTAATTTAAACTTCCTGATGTTTTTAAGGTATGTTTGTAGTCTTACAAAATTATAAAATGAAGTTCTTCAATGTAATAAAAGAAAAAATACAGCAAAATCTATATAACACAATTTTCGAAAAAAAAAAATTAGTAGTCATATCACCACCCGCAAGATATCTTAACGTTGAATTGACATAAGAACCTAATTTTTGCTTTAAAATGAGCAGAAAACTTTATAGAATGAACTTAGGATATAACTATCACTCAAAATAAACCTTATTAAAAATACTCTCAAATTCGAAAATTTATAAAACTCTAAAAAATACAAGTTTTTTTCCCTTATAAATACGCAAAATATTAAGCTATCTAAAATATATTAATTCATTCTATAGATAATGATGTTATATGCATGCAAAAAAAAAAATAATAAAATAAGCCATTCCATCAGATAGTTTTTCTTTAACCCTAGATCTACCGGGAATTTTATTCAAGTTTTAATAAAACGTTCTACACCAGAATTTTTATTTAAAACTATTTAACTTATTTATTTACCCTATTTTTGTCTGGTTTATATACTTAGTTTATTTTAAAGAAATTTCTGGTTTGAATGAATATTTTGTATGTACCTGTCGGGTCCAATGGACCCGTCTGGTAGACGGAGGGTTAATCTTACGGATAGTCGTCAAAAATCAAGTTTTGAGAAAGCAGGACTTAAAGTTGCAATTAAATGGGTGCGGCTACGAAAGTGATAGTTACATAAATGCTTATAACTCCATTAAAAATGCAAATATTTTTATGCGGTTTTTTGCACTGTGTTAAAAAGTAATTGAATAATCAAAATAGCCACTAAAAAAAATCAATTTTTTGAAAAGTTTTCAAGCCCTGAGCCCCCTTAAGAGAAATTATGATTTGGTTGATTCAAAGCAGAACAATATATTTTTTAATATCAGTGAGCTGAAACTCACAATAGATAGATAAATAAATCATAGTACAATGGAATTGCAGTTAGAGAACTTTTCACAGAATTTCGGTAAGTGACTTAGTTTTGTGAAATATTTTACACTTGGGTAAGTCATTATCTCGAAAGCTCTCTTCTTACTTTTTCATAGCCGCCCTGTACTATATCTGAAATTCGTTTGTTTAATATATCTTATCACAGTGAAGGAAAACATAATTGGGCAAATTAGATAGAAATACGAAGGAAAAGGATAATAATAAAAAGCAATTAAATATAGAAAAAATTTAATATACTGTTTAAAAAAAAATTTGAAGGAATTTCATCGTTTTGATTAAAAAGTTTCTTTTTATAAATTTTGTTAGGAAACATATTTGAAGGTACTATAATACTATAGGATGTTTCCAAAATCGATTGACAAATTCATAGGGTTGATTACAGCCACCAAAACGGTAAAAAATATCGCATAACATGCGGGTGCAAATCACGTATTTAATCGAAAATACAGGGTGTTCAACTATAATTCAATTTGGGTTGACTGTAATAACTTTCAGAAAACTTAAGTATATTATAATAAACTTTTATAACCATTCTCGCCTTTGTTGTAAATGTGATAATAAAAAAAGTGGTAGAAGTTTTCATTATACGTACTGTAAAGTAGTTGTTTGTTGTTGCACAGGTGGTTCATTTTGCTAAGCTTAAATAGTGACTCTAAGGCAAAAAAATCATTTGTTAATTATTTTAAGAAGGAGGCAAGAAACTGATGAGATAATAGAAGGCAGAAATTTTCTGAAGGTCTTTATTGTGCACCGGGATCGTTTCCACCACCGCCGAGAATTACACGGCCAATGTTGGAGAAGGGAGCGAAGAGTTACATTTCTTTTTATTCACATCATGCGAGATCAGAAGCTAGTCTCCCTCAAAATACACTTTCTCGAAATCTCGAATGTTGGCAAGCGTACATACAGAATTTCGCCAAATACATATACTATATGGCGATATTAAAAAGAGAGGAATACATGTGGTCAAAGTACAATAATTGAAATTGAATGGGGAATGTAAAAGAGTAATAAGAAATATTTAACGCCAATGGCAGCGTAGGAATTCTAGCTCATAAACCGCGAAAGACATTCTATAGGGGTTGCTAAAGTTCTCATGGGATTGAAGCGGCCGAAAGAGCACGTTAAAAAAACAAAAACAAAATAAAGACAGGGTTAATAACTGAAATGACACATCTATCTGACATCTGGACCAACGGCTAAAAATGTAGAAGTAATATGTCTGACTAATTTCTGCATATCATCAAACTAAGGCAGAAGGATGAAAATTAGAATCCAGTTATTAGGCGAGAAAAGGAAATGATTTCTTTTCTTTTAACTGCAGTGCGCTGCGGTTAAAATATTAAAGAGACTGAGAATTGAATGCTTAATTTATGAAGGGAAAAGAGCGCTAAAAACAGATTGAATCCGAATTCAGACAGATAATTAAATTTAAGAATTAAAAAAATGTAATTTTAAAGGGGGGAAAGAGAAAAGGTCTTAATATTAATATGTGAAGGTAGGCGCCTTCACATATATCTCCCCAACAGCCGAAAAAGAACGAAGTGAACCGCGAGAGAAAAAAAAATTGACTCCATGTCTTCTCTCAAATACATTAGACATAAAGAAAAATATGTAAAAATGTAATTTTTTGTAGTGGGAACCCGGTGACCAACAGTTTATAAACATATACAGAAATACTAAATATGTAAAGAACAAATAAATCATGTCTCATATAAAAAGCATGCCTATAAGCATGACCAAGCAAGTTGGTACCAAAGACTTGCCAAAATAAAATATATTGAAATTTTTTTTGAACTGCAGTTAATACTTCTGGTCATCTGTTTTCTTATTTTATTATTTTTTTTAACGTGTGCACACAGTTATTATATATTTTTTAATTATTTCCAGAAGATTTCAATATAAGATTGCTTGAACTTTCACTGCAAGCAAGAGCAATTTCCACAATTGCTACAAAAGTTGGTTATACTCCAACTTATAAAAATTATTATTTTTTTTGAGACATGAACTGTATATAAAGACAAAACATTACATAGTATAGTAACTATAAAAATTGTTCATTTTCAGCACTATTTGTGACATTTCAAGTCTTCAAAGGTGTTATAACTGGTAAAGGAGAGGAAGACAATGGTAAATTACTTGATAAAAGTTGAAAGTTGCCATCGTTTTATCTTGTAACCAAAGACTGAATGTGTTTTACTGAGAACCTAAATTAACTAAAGTGTATTTTAAAACATATTGCACTCCTATAAGGTATAAACAAGAGGTTGTAAGATATATATAACGACTATCTCGTTATATATGTTTGCATTCCATCCCCCCCTCCACACACACACACCAGTTTCAATTAAATTCGGTTTAATAACTTATTTATTTTGTGCACTATAGTCAAACAGTGTAGCCCCTAAATTAAATTCAACATTTAAAAACTAAAGCGATTGTAGTAATGGCCCTGCACATTTAAATTAAATTATCCTAGTTACTCATTTCTTTTTAATAAAATAAAATCAGTGAGTCACTCTCCATTTTCACTTTGTGAGTCTCTCACACATACGATTTAGCCTTGTAGAAAAACGTTACTCTTGTCTGTTAAAAACAAAAGCATTTTAACTTCGGGCATTTCCTTATTTGGGCATGAATATAACTCATCATTTATAATCACTTAACAGGCAATCTATTCATTAGAATTTTCTTCCCAATACACTTTAACATTCACACACTTTTGTTCATATGTATGTCAATTCTGCATTTTTGTTGTAAAGCGGTTTATCTTTGATCTAACGTCTGGTCTAAAAAAATACATTCTCATGCTTTTTAGCCTAACGAATTCGGTCTGTTACTATGCCCTATCCAGATAACAATTTTTATTTTTTTTAACCGCAGCTGTATCAATGTACAGATTGGACTGCGCCTATCATGAGTGAAGAATGTTTGCAGCCCACAATCTGCCCCCCCCCTACACAATTAATATGGTAGAAGCCTACCGTATGTATTTGGCGAATCCATATCGGCTAATGTTTTCTCCACTCCTGTGCATGGCGCAAAATATTTGTAGATTGGCGATATTGTAGTCCGCCAAGCAAGAAAGTTGTAACTCTATATTCAAGTCATTCCTGCTCTGTCTCTAGCCTCGTGATGACGTATTAAAAGAGGCTCCTTATTGCTTCCCTCTGTACTTCTCCCTTCGACTTTCATCATGAAATAAACAAAGTCTTCGTTTACCCGAATTGGAGTTTTTTTTAGAAGTCCTGGTATTTCTAAACCGCTATACGTCCTCAATAATACGGCCACATCTATAGTATAACGGAAGCTTCGTTACACGTACCAGCAATGTGCGTGTGATACTTCACATTTTGGACTGTGATTATTTATCAGTTCATACGGTATCATCGATTGCTTGATCACCCCTTTTTTCCTGAACTTTTCGTGATGTTCCAACCTTTCACACAAAACAAGGTACCTATCGTTGCGTTTTCTTTGCAGCCAACCTATGCTCAGTTGGGATGAAAAACGCCGTATTTGTGACTAAATAAGTGATTTGCGACCCCATGTTCTATGGTAATTTTTTATCCTCATGATGCCGCATACTATCGCCTCTCTTAATTTCCCGGTCGAAGTCGGCAGCACCCTGTATATATATTTAATTATATTGTTAAATTTTAAGTAATACATTGCCACTGATCAAAATGTCTAGCATTTGTGTTGTGGTATTCATGAAGATTGAAACAAGCTTTAATTTCTTTATCTTCTGCGGATAGTAGAAATCGTGACTTTTGTAATATAAATTGCTAAGGTGCTCAAATACGGTATGAAATATAATTATGTCAATGAAATAATCGACGCATCAGCATTCAAACAGTGTGTATATATATATTTATGCAATAAGTCTAGACAAAATTATTCAATTAAAATAAAAGAAATTTCTTACGAAAAGCTGGATGCTTATTTAAAAAGTCCTTCCGGCCAGTGCCGGGAGGAAGAGGTAGCTTTCATAATCCTTATTTAAAAAAAGCCAAATTATATCATTCAAACACACGAAGCTCAATTTAGTGGAAACCGAATATAAGAGATTCAATACTAATTTTTATCAATATAATGAATGAGAATTTCGCGAAATTAGTCAGCTTTATCCAAGCTGCTTTTCTGGAGTGCTGTCGCATGCAAAAAATCAGATTTTTCAAAATGTCACCCACAATAGAAATTTAAACTGCTATATCTGAGCCATTTTTTAAGGTAAAGACAAACAAAAAATGCTCCTGAATCCTTATATCAAGGTCAAATACTTAAGAAAGAAACCTTTTTCAGTTTCTAATTTTTTTGCACCTCACTTTAAATATATATATATATTTTAATTTAATTGTCGCCATTTTGAAACAAGATGGCTGATGAATCTGGGCAGCGAACTTGGTCGAGGTGTTGATGTATACTATCCACCTGCCTTCTTACATCGAAATAGGCGAATACGTGTGTTATCGCGTGACAAATACAAGATCGTTTCAAAATGTTAGCCATGGTAGAAATTCAAAGTGCTATAAATCAACCATTTTTTAAGATATAAACAAAAGAACAAATTCTCAGAAACAAAAACTGCTCCGGAATCTTTGTATCAAGGCCAAATACATAAAAAAATCTTTTTTCATTTTCTAATTGTTTAATACCTCATTTTGAATTTTAAATTTAATTTTTTTTTAAATGGCAAACCTTTTGAAACCAGATGGCGAATGAAGCTGGCCAAAGAACTCGGTCGAGACATTAGTATGTACTATGTACAGACCAAGTTACATCCAAATAAGTTCATAATTACGCCTGTTATCGCGTGACAAAAATCAGGTCGTTTTAAAATGTCAGCCACAAGAGAAATTCAAAATGCTATTACTCAGCCATTTTTTTAGATATAGACGAAAGAAAAACTGTTCCGGAATCTTTGTATTAAGGTCAAACACATACAAAAAAAATCTTTTTCACTTTCCAATTTTTTTGGTATCTCATTTAAATTTTTTTATTTTTTAATTTTTTTAAATGGTCGCCATTTTGAAACAAGATGGCGGATGAAGCCGGCCAACGAACTCGGTCGAGATATTTGATTGTACTATGTACACACCAAGGTACATCCAAGTCGGTTGATAAATACGCCTGTTATTACGTGAGAAAAATCAGGACGTTTCAAAACGTCAGCCACGCTAGAAATTCAAAATGCTATAACTCAGCCATTTCTTAAGATGTAGACGAAACAAAAACTGCTCCCGAATCTTTTTATCAAGGTCAAACACATAAGAAGAAAATATTTTTTTCAATTTTTAATTTTTTTGTACCACATTTCAAATTTAAATTTTTCTTAAAAATTTAAATGGCCACCATTTTTAAACAAGATGGCGGATGAAGCTGGCCAACGAACCCGGTTCAGACATTGGTATGTACTATGTATAAAAGAAGTTACATCCAAATCGGTTCATAAATACGCCTTTTATCGCGTGACAAAAATCAGGACGTTTCAAAATGTCAGCCACGCTAGAAATTCAAAATGCTATAACTGAGCCATTTTTTAAGATATAGACGAAACAAATACTGCTCCGAAATCTTTGTATAAAGGTCAAATACATAAGAAAAAATATTTTTCCATTTTCAATTTTTTGGTACCACATTTCAAATTTTAAATTAAAAAAAAAATTTTAAATGGCCGCCATTTTGAAACAAAATGGCGGATGAAGCTGGCCAACGAACTCCGTCGAGAGATTGGTATGTACTATGTACACACTGAATTACATCCAAATCGGTTCATAAATAGGCCTTTTATCGCGTGACAAAATTCAGGACGTTTCAAAATGTCAGCCACGCTAGAAATTCAAAATGCTATAACTCAGCCATTTTTTAAGATATAGACGAAACAAAAACTGCTCCGGAATCTTTGTATAAAGGTCAAATACATAAGAAAAAAATATTTTTCCATTTTTAATTTTTTGTTACCACATTTGAAGTTTAAAAATTTTTTAAAAATTTTAAATGGCCGCCATTTTGAAACAAAACGGCGGATGAAGCTGGCCAACGAACTCGGTCGAGACATTGGTATGTACTATGTACACAACGAATTACATCGAAATCGGTTCATAATTACGGGAGTTACAGTGTGACATAAGTCAGATATATATATATATATATATATCAATTTTGAACGGAGGGTGGTTTCGGGGTCTGGGGGTCATGATCGATGAAAATATACCAAAATTTTTTGAAATCGCTTTCCTCCGAACGGCTGCAATAGGTACTTTTTTGTAAAGAAAGCTACCTAAAATTGACAATTGTGAATGTGAACAATATATCAAATTATGCATATAAATCTATTTTTCGAAGACTGACAGCCCATATTAAATAGTATTGTCTTTGACATATGTCTAATCTTACATAAATTAAAAATCACGCAGTCATTTGTTGGTCTTTGTAACAGTAAAAGATCGAATTAAGAACACATCACTGGCTGTGCAATATGACATTTAAAAAAATGACGGTCTTTTGAAGTTCACAATGTTTTATGCTTCGTGTAATTGAAATAGTGTAAAAATTACAAAACTCGTGCACTTGGAAAGACAAATTAAGATTTATAAAATGATTTTTACGTTTGTTTTTTGTTCATCGTTTATTTCATCTAAGTGCTGGCCGTAAAAGTAATTCATGGTACACATAAGACGAAAGCAGAAATTTCATTTAAAGTAAAGAATAAAAACTCTGGTCGGCAGAAAAATAAAAGAATTTCCCCCCTGTAAAACAAATATATAAACTGCACATACAAGGTGTCCCAAAAAGGAGGACCTATTTTTAAAATGAATAATTAATAAACGAATAGAGTTATTAAAAAACTTCTTGCAGGAAACGGATGTGTGAAGTCTGGAATTTTGTTTAGAGTACTTTGTGTAGATGTATTCATCAGCAATAGTTGAAAATTAAATGACAATATTTTCAATATGTCCTCCATTCATCACAATAACATGTTGGAGTCTTAGAATGAAATTAGTTCTTGTTGATGTGAAATTTTCACCCAATCGGCGATATTCTAAAGCAATGAAAATTCTCTCTTCCACTGAATATACCATTTTGAAGAATTTACGCAACGACAACTACTGTTTTCCTTAAAATGGTTACTACTTAACTTTCACTGACCACGTCTATTTCTGTCTGGTCTTCACGCATGCTCCGTTTGTTCATATAGCCAACAAAATGTGCTGTAGCGCCATCTGTCGGTCAGATTTTGAACTATCATAATGAGGTATTCTAAATAAAATTCCAGACATCACACATTCGTTTCCTACAAGAATTTTTTTAATATTTCTATTCGCTTGTTAATTATTCATTTTTAAAAATAGGTCCTTCTTTTTGGGACACGCTGTATCTAATATTACTAAATCGAAACATACATGCAAATTACGCAGCACATAAAGTTTTCCGGAGGGACAGTTTTATGATAATAACAGATAGTGAGCAATTATCACATTATTTTTCAATGCAAGATAAAATTGAAATCATGGAAAAAAGAATTTTCACTATCATGGAGAAAAAAATTGATGAAATACAGTATGGAAATTTGTCTTCCCGTCACTTTTCGTATCCGAATCCACCATTTGCTATCCTCTGATATAGTTTCATTCACTATGCCTTTGGTACTCTAGTAATGTTTTAAATACGTTAATGTATAGGTAATGTACATATCATTATGTACATTTTATTATTTACACAATTTCCAGTTATGTTTCAACATGCCATATAATACCTTAATTCTAAAAGTACACCCGCCTACCTAAAAAAGATACATGGTACAGTAATTTGGTTGCCTTATTTGTTTTAGTAAAGGGAAATATTTACGTTTTGTTTAATTAATAGCAGGACTATTTTATTAACATAATCTTTTTGCTATCTTACTTTGAACCTTTTTTACAAGTTATATTATCTACACATATTGCTTACATACATTGCCTACATACAGTACAAACAATATAAGAATTAACCATTCTTTTTACAAAGAGGATTTTAAAGCCAAAAAGTGCAATTAATTCGCATATTTTGTTTTGTTTTCTTTATATTTATGTTACGATATTTTAAATGACGAAAACTGAGGAAATAACAATGAACATCTCTCTTCTACTCCATTAAAAGACTCTTCAGGAAACAGTATTCAGAAATTTAATTCAGCACCATTTCTACTAATTATTTAACAGATAATAATTGTTGTCTATATACTAGAATAACTTTTTGCAGTCGCTGTTATTCTCTTTGTACTGGATTCAAATGTATGGTGATTCCCCAGTAATAAAAAAAAACAGAATTATCCATAGCGAAACATCTTTATTAGATCAGCTGAGTAGAATACAAATTAAAACATTGGCCACAGCTCCATAGAGTAGTGATGGGCGATTCTTGAAAATTCGACAATCGAGAAAAATCGTCATCGTAAAAAATCACAATCGATATAGCCATCGATTAATTCCTAGAATCTACAATCGAGATGTTTTACAATCGATTATAACGAGAGAGCTAAAAACAATTGTTGGAAAACTTAGCTATTATTCTGGCCGAAATTTTCATAGTAGTGATAGGGTTTGCTCGATAATTCTGCTATCGTAATTATTTTCTCCTGATTTAGGCTTAAGGGGTTACTTCAGTCAATTGAAAAGACCTGCTCGCTAATGCTAATCTTATGGAAGAAATTTATAAAGATATCTCATTTGAATTTCAGTACTTTAAAATGATTTTCTTTGCATTGGAATAAATTCCCCTTTCTTCTTTATGAAACTGCAATGTCCAAATCGCGTAACTATGGCGCATTTGATGAATCAAATAACCTTTCTACTGTTTAGATAACTCCAAAAGGTTTGATACAGTTTAAAGTTCCCCTAAATGTCAAATACTGTGGAATTTCTCCATTGATCGAAACCAAAAGTTTCTTTCGAAAAACGTAAGGATAGTAAGATAAAGATGCCTGCCAAGAGGGAACCTGCCTAACACGGAAACTGTTTTCCAGTACCTAGCGATTCCAACATGACTCTTTAAGTCTGTATCGAAATCCAAAGTAGCTACTTTATGACACATTTAAAAACTCATTTTTTATTTTAGACGCATTAGCTAGAATCGATTAGCATTTTCTTCTTTTCGATAAAGGCAGAAGGTTTGATACAAATTAAAGTTCCCTAAATGTCTAAAGCGTATCAAATGCTGTGGAATTTCTCCGTTTATCGAAAACAAGACAGCTTTGTCGAAAAACGTAAGGATAACCAGACATATATAACTACTGAGAGGGAACCTGCCTAACACGGAAATTGTTTTCCAGTGCCTAGCGATTCCAACGTGATTCTTCAAGTGTGTATCGAAATCCAAAGTAGCTAGTTTCTGATACATTTACTAGCTCATTTTTTTTATTTTAGGCGCATTAGCTAGAATCGATTAGCATTTTCTTCTTTTCGATAAAGGCAGAAAGTTTGATATAAGTTAAAGTTCCCTAAATGTCTAAAGTGTGTCTAATGCTGTGGAATTTCTCCGTTTATCGAGAAACATAAGGGCAACCAGGCAAATATAACTGCTAAGAGGGAACCTGTCTAAAACGGAAATTGTTTTCCAGTGCCTAGGGATTCCAACATGACTCTTCAAGTCTGTATCAAAATCCAAAGTAGCTAGTTTCTAACACATTTACTGCTCATTTTTTATTTTAGGCGCATTAGCTAGAATCGATTAGCATTTTCTTCTTTTCGATAAAGGCAGAAGGTTTGATACAAGTGAAAGTTCCCTAAATGTCTAAAGTGTGTCTAATGCTGTTGAACTTCTCCGTTTATCGAAAACAAAGGAGTGTTATCGAAAAATAGAAAAGTAAACAGACAAATATATCCGCTAATAGGGAATTCTATAACTAAAATAAAACATCAATGGACTTCATTTTTGGTATTTTGGATAATTTTAATTTTCCAATCCTTACCAACGTGGTATTAGATGATGGGTCTGGAAAAGGTAGAAGAAACGCCCCCCCCCAAAAAAAGGGGGGCATTAGGCCCCAAACTGACAGGGCAGACCAAGGATGAAAGTTAACTTCATGTAAGAGAGGACTAGGGGAAGTTGAGAATGATAAAAAAAACTAAACCATTGAATAAGAAAAAAATTGAAGAAAAGAAAAATGGTAAAAGAACAAGTGAAGCGTGTGATTAGAGCCAGACAAATGAAGAGGGGCCCGATGGGCCACAGCTGGTCCAGAATGAGTGCCCAAGTAGTGAGAATGGGTCAAGAACTTGGAGAATAGTATCTACAATGAAGAAAAACAATGAGACAAAACATTATGAAAAACAGATGAAAAATACCAATAGCCTGAGGCTAAAAGTAAAATGTTTCACTGGGCGGCGTCCCCTGGTGGTAGTAAAAATAAAATTGATACGAGAAGATAGGGGAGAGTGAAAAGACTTTATTTTGTGAATTTTATAATTTTTGGACAAACAGTATACTAAAGGTTTGAAGAAACAAAACTTTAAAGCGCCCTCTTGAGGCGAAGAAGGGAGTTAAAATTAAGAAACATATGTCCATATTTTTTATTCGATTTTAGACACAATTTGATGT
Source organism: Maratus speciosus (assembly GCA_963932465.1). NCBI lineage: Eukaryota > Metazoa > Arthropoda > Arachnida > Araneae > Salticidae > Maratus > Maratus speciosus. The sequence goes on from OZ010786.1 coordinate 525,822,441, forward strand.
TAGTCTTATAATTTTCCTATGAGTGCAAGATACCGTACCACAGTACGAAAAAAACCGCTGCTAAGTATATTCCTTTAGAGCATTTTAAGCCCAGGGGTCTAAAATTAACGGTGGATTGACAAAAGGAAGGTAGATTTAGAAAGGTTATGAGATTACCCTTATTTTAATATGTTACATGAGTGGGGTAAAATAATTTTGAAAAATCCTCTTTCCTGAGGCGACACTTAAAATCTTGAAAACACATAATTGCAGTGCAGTTTTGTTTTAACAATAACATTCTAATATTAAGAGATATGGGACAGCTTAGGAGGGCTAAAATAAGAGAAACATTGAAAATCAAAGACAAACTGGCGCCGCCAAATTCACTAGAAAACTTCTATATCAAGAACTGAAACCCGAACTGATAACTTAAACCACTATGTCTCCTAACCAATATCGGCTAATAACAAAAGCGAATGGAAAAGAACATGTACTCCTTTGGGAAATCATGACTTACACCAGAAGCGCGGTAAGTTTGACTCTTCTGAAAGCTTCACTTTCTCTCGCCCTCTCTCTCGCACTTCGAGATATATTTTCTGCTGCCCTTCTCTCCTCGTTTACCTCGAGGAGAGAACTCTCTCGAGGCCAAACCTCTCGCTTGCTTCGAGATATCTCACCGATTGTAACTCATCACTTCCCATTGCCATTCTCGTTTCTCGCTCTCGGTCTCTGTTCAACATTTCATATGACATTGTCGAGAATGAGAAATCAGTTTTCGTCCTTCCTCGAAATGTTACTCTCGATGATTGTCATTTCACGCTCGGCCAAGAAGGGCCGAGATGAGATATCGAGGGGTGAGCTGGACAGAGAAATAAGCATGACAATGATCTGTGAAATGAAGCTTTAATTTTCAATGTTTTTCTTATTTTAGCCCTGCCAAGCTGTCACATACCCGGAGCCCTCTGATAAATATTATTTATTAAATATAAAGATTTCAAAGAGGACGGTGGGTCGGGTGAATTCCGAGGACGTGAGAGTGGGCGGGGCGCAATTAAAAAAAAATTACCGAACTCTTCCTGTGACGAAAAACCCTTTGACAACTCTTTCATATTATGAACCTTTCTTCCCCCGAAGGTAAAATTCAGGGGGTGGGGAGGGGGCGAAAAAAATTTTAAAACCGTAGCCGATTTCTATAATAAATTTAAATATCATTTTAGATGTCTTCCGGTAAATATTATTTATTGAACATAAAAATTTTAAAGTGGGGGCTGCGTAAATTCCGGGGCGAAAGAGTGGGCCCAAGGGGGGCGGGAGGGGGAGCAATTTTCAAACTTTTTATGGACCGGTCATGTGATATGTTATCGGAAAGCTCTCGAATGACTCTTTCATATTATGAGACTTTCTTCCTCCCCTCCCCAATTTGGCTCCCACTGCGGGGGGGGTAGTTTTTCCGTTTTTATCATTTTAGATCGGATTTTTTTATGGAGCCCTCCGATAAATATTATTTATAATATATGAAATTTCAGGACACTTTTCTAAATTTAGCCAAGACCCCTCATGTGACATATCGTTCGAAAGGTTTGTGACTACTTATTGATGTTATGCACTTCCGGTGGCCGTCCCCCCACTTTGCCCCCCGGGGGACACTTTTCCAAATATAGCCAAGGCCCCTCATGTGAGATATCGTTGGAAAGGTCAGTGACTACTTATTGATGTTATGTACCTCCGGTGACAGTCCCCCCCCCATTTCCCCCCTGGGGGACATTTTTCCAAATTTAGCAAAGACCCTTCATGTGAGATATCGTTGGAAAGGTCTGTGATTACTCATTGATGTTATGCACCTATGGTATTCATCCCAACCACTTTGCCCCCCCCCCGAGTGTTCGTCCCCCCTTCCCCCCCCCCGGGAGGCACTTTTCAAAATTTAGCCAAGACTTCTCATGCGAGATATTGTTGGAAAGGTCTGTGACTACTTATTGATGTTATGCACCTCCGGTGACAGTCCCCCCCACTTTGCCCCCAGGGGGACACTTTTTCAAGTTTTGCCAATACCCCTCGTGTGGGATATCGTTGGAAAGGTCTGTGACTACTTATTGATGTTATGCTCCTCCGGTGACAGTCCCCCCCCACTTTGCTCCCCCGGGGGACACTTTTTCAAATTTAGCAGAGACCCCTTATGTGAGATATCGTTGGAAAGGTCTGTGATTACTTATTGATGTTATGCTCCTCCGGTGTCCGTCCCCCCACTTTGCCCTCCCCCCCCCCCGGGAGACACTTTTCCAAATTTAGCCAAGACCCCACATGTGAGATATTGTTGGAAAGGTCTGTGACTACTTATTGATGTTCTGCACTTCCGGTGACCGCCCGCCCACTTTTCCCCCACGGGGGGCACTTTCCTAAATTTAGCCGAGACCCCTCATGTAACATATTGTTGGAAAGGCCTATGACTACTTACTCATGTTATCCACCTCCCGCACCCCTCCCCCTCTTTGCCCCCACGGGAAGGACCACTCATGTGACATATGGTTCGAAAGGCCTAAAGACCTGTGACGACTTATTCATATTATGCAGCTACTGTGTCCCTCCTCTCACTTTGACCCCCTCCCCCAAGAGATCTGGTCCGAGGTTCGTTCGTTTCGAGATTATATTTTTTTACAAGATTTTGTACTGCGTGCACACCACGCCTGCTATACGGTGTCGTATATAGCGGGTAACCTGTTCGTGATTTCATATTACAAGATTACGTATAACTTAGGGGGCCCGATTAAAGGAGGGGCCCACTAGCGGGCGAAGTCACCTAGTCTTTATTAACGCCGACTCACTCCAGTTCACCCGCAGACGATTCTTGATAAATGTATGACGTATATAATATATAATATATGATGTATAAAAGCAATTGGCAAACTGGAGTCATCGAGAAAAAATTTACACAATCGAAAAGTATCGAGATGTCCATACAATCGAGAAAATCGAGAAAAACATCTCGTTATCGCCCATCACTACCATAGAGTATTTCGACATTTTCACTACATAAACTTACTAGTTATCCATCGTGAACTACATATAAAATGATGTTATTACACTCAATATATTATAAAACAAGTTGGAAATTGCTCATTAAACGTGGCAAACGGGACGTGTTCATACTATAACTAGCTTTATAAAGATTTATAAATATTGCACCGCATATTGTAATGAATGTATATTTTAATGCACTTCATAAATGCATATCCAGTTCATTCTGTTCGAAAGGCTGTAACATCATTAAAATGCACTTTTTCGTCGCACTTTTCGCATCGTTAAAATGCACATTTTTTTTTCCATTGGCCGTAATCTAACGGAAAACTTTTGACTGTCCCTGTAATTAAACTATACATCCGATTTTCATAAAATTTTAAATGATTCGACAAAATTTTGAAACAATTATATATTTAAAATTTCAGATCATTCGGTTGGGTAGTTTTTGCTCTGTTATATGCGGACGGACAGGTTTGGTCAGTTAAATAACTCCTAAAGTTTCCTTTTCCCTGCACGGTAGATATATTGTTTTGAGAATAACAGCTCGAATAAAAGTAGAACTATATTTTTACGTGGGGACGAAAGAAAGGAGCAAATCGACTTTCCCGAAAAGACGCACGAAACGGTTCTGTATGTGAAAGAGGGGATAAAGAGCGAAAAATCTTTCGAGTTGTTTTCTTTGATTAGTGTTTCTGCAATTTTAAACTATGTTTGTCTCTGTGTTAAATTTGAGCCTTTGTAATGATTTATTTCGATGCAACTGTGATGCAGTTCTTTTTACGTTTGTTAAAATATCTTCGATCTGTGTACCATCATCAAATTGTTTACGGCACCGAATTAAAAAACCCCTCTCTGACAAGTCCGTGTTAATACGTTCACTAAGATTCAAGTTTCACTGCAATACAAGCAATATTTAAAGTATTATAATCCTATTGATTTAATGTATTTTTAATCCATTGAACAATGATTAATAATTCCAAGGATTGCATTCATATTCGTTAATAAGTTTTCTTATAAAATGTTCAAAGAATCATTTTTTTTTTTTTTTTTTTAGCATTTAAAACAAAATGCGGAGAAAACAACATTACAATTTTGCCTTTTCCAAGACAGTCGGAGGGTTAATGAAACATTTGTCAATTGTCAACTTCCTCTACCCCTACCTCATCCTCTGTCAGTTAATTTTTAAAGCATAAGTGTGCAGTTTTTAACACTTTCCAACAAAGTTGAAAAGTGTTTATGAGTTCGGTTTGTCTGTCCGTCTGGCCACGATCTAACTCCCGAAAGTATACTCGGATTGCCCTGCAATTTCTGAATGTTATTGAGGTTTACCATAGCACATTCCTTTTTCAAATGAAGTTTGTAGAATTTTTAGTTAATGTATAGGGACAGTCAAAAGTTTCCCGTTACATTACGACCTATGGGAAAAAATCGTTTCAAATGATTTTTCATGATGTTTCATGGTTTCAAATATAATAACATTGATATGCATTTATCAAGTGCACTAAAATATGCATTCTGTAGAATATGCGGTGCAAAGAATAGTTATTATTCCTTTACAGGGCCATACAAAAGAATTCCGTTACATAATGATAAAGAGATGGAGGGAATTGTTTGCGGCGTATTTTAATTATGTTAAATTATTTCATGTATACTGAAATTGATATAAATCGCTGAGGTTTACTATAACTTTTTTCATGTATAATACGAAGTGCATAGTATTTACAGGAACACACAAAATACTTCAGATACTATATTGTTTCTGAAGTATTGTACACTAGCGATGATTTCTGGAAATGCATTTTTGATTATGTTGAGCTCTTTTATGTTTCACTATATTTATGCATAGTATATGGTGTGTATAAATGCTATAATTCATATAAAGGGCTACACAAAAGAATTCGTAATGGTTACAAATTGCTTAAAGGTGGTTTTTAAATGAGTTATGCATTTTTACACTGAACTTCATTTAGTTTACTAAGAAATGTTTGTAGAACATAGATAAAATGATATACAGGGTCACGCAAAGAATTGGATACATGGCCGCCTATAAATGATAATTTCTGGAAATGTGATTTCAGTAGTTTTAAGAGTGTTTCAGTTTGAATTAAAATTTAGCTAAATAGTGGCGTGTAATAAAGGTACTAGGTTAACTACAGGGTTATACAAAAGTATAGAAGTATGTTTCATCTATTAGTATAAATTGATGAAAGAGAAATTTCAGCCTGTTAGGCGTTTTCTTTCTGAACTAAATTTCCCTATTATATAATATATATATATCAAACTACAGATCAAATACAGGGCTGTTCAAAAGAATTGGAATACATATTTGCTATCGACAGTAACTGCTGAAATCAGTTTTTCAAATGTTTTATGAGTTTTCTAAAAGGTTTACTTAGTTATCTTATATACATTATTTCCTTAAATAACGAAGTTTTGTTAAAGCATTCAGGAAGTGTGGGAAGTGTTTCATAATCTATGCTTAACGCATCATTTTTCTTTCTTGTTTCTTATGATGATGCGGTAGCAGAATGTAGAAGTTTTTTAAGACTTTTTTTATCTAGGGATATCGTATAAAATTGTAGAAATCTAAGATTTTTAAAAATTTATAGCAGGAGTATTTTTTGTACATATAATTTTTCCTATCTGATTTTCAACCTTTTAGCAAGTTACATTACCTTACACACATTGGCTACATACTTTGCTTGTATGCAGGGCCTACACACATTGGCTACATAGATTGTTACACTGCATTTGTTTCTGCAACAATTTTAAACAAGTAACCATTACGAATTTTTTTGTGTAGCCCTGTATATGAATTACAACATTTATACACACCATATACTATGCATAAATATAGTGAAACTTAAAAGCACATCACATAATTAAAAATGCATTTCCAGCAATCATCGCTACTGTGCAGTACTTCGGATACAATATAGTATCTGAAATCTTTTGTGTGTCCCTGTAAATGCTATGCACTTCGTATTATACATGAAGTAAGTTATAGTAAATCTCAGTGACGTATATCAATTTCATTCTACATGAAATAATTTAACATAATTAAAATACGCCGCAAACAATTCTCTCCACCCCTATATCGTTCTGTAACGGAATTATTATGTGTGGCCCTGTAAATGAATAATAACTATTTTTCGCACCGTATATTCTACAGAATGCATATTTTAATGCACTGGATACATGCATATCAATTTTATTAATTTTTTTAAAGCATGTAACATCATTAAAAACCATTTTAAACGATTTTTTCCCATAGGCCGTAATGTAACGGAAAATTTTTGACTGTCCCTGTAAATGAACTAAACATGCTAGAAACTTTATTTGAAATAGGGATCGTGCTATGGTAGAGATCACTAATATCGAAAAATTTCAGAACGATCCGAGTATATTTAAGAGAGTTAGAGCGCGGACAGACGGACAGACGGACAGACAAACCGAATTCATAAACACTTTTCAACTTTGTTGGAAAGTGTTAAAAACACAAAGTCTGATTTCAACTTTTTGGGGGCACTCTGTACTTATGAAACATAATAGTGTAATTTACTGTACGTTTCAAAAAAAAAAAAAAATCTTCTATTTTGTATAAGATATGTTTACAATATTTTGTATCATTCTGTTATCAATAACAATTTAAAAGTAGCAAAATTATTTTTTGTAAAAGAGAGATATGATTTCATTGCATTGTTTATGAGCTTCAGAATTTATAGGTTGCTGATATCCTTAATAAAATAGACGTTACCTATCACAAAGAATATCTTCTGAAATAAGAGAAAAATATAATAAATAAGGGCATTATCTGGATTTTTTGTTCTTTATCTTTAACATCTACAAAACAACTTACTTAGCAAAAGGTTAATTCACCTACTGTGCCAAAGTTTATTAATAAATCTAACAGATAAATAGAAGCAAATGAAGAAATACTAAAGAAAATATCACTTCGCCAGAACAAAACACAATTCCTTAAATATGTGAATATTCTCATACATATGATCAAAATATTCAGGTTTCCCTTTAACGCTTCTGTCTATTTATTATCTGTAATAATATTCCTATTTACATTTCATCTCGAAAAACAGTTTGCATAAAGGAGAAAAAATATTGAAATGTATCCTCAAATGTATCAGTATACATGTCACTCTTTTGTTTGATATTGAGATAACATGGCCCTTATTTCGAAGAAGGAACATGGAAAGGGAAATATCGTTCAGAAATCTGCGATTTAAAGAATATGTCAGATTATTTTATACTGCGTATTATTACAGTGATACGCTTTAGATAGGAAAATAGCCCCTAAGGCATAAATCATCATTTATGTTATAGAATGTATTTTGTAAACATAAATTTTTCGAAAAACCTAAATAACACACAGCCGTGGGGGGAAATATTATGCGTCCTATAATGATGTATTTATTCGGAAATTGGCCTGCCCGCATGGCCTTGCCAGGGCCTATGATAGTATATTAAATAAACCTTAAATTTGTATGACTTTATATCTGCTGCGCACGAGCTGCTCAAATGATTTAACAAACAGCTACCAGATAAAAAGTACTCGAAAAATTAAACTACATTGAGATTATTAATTCCAAAAACGTATTATTAAAACTGAAGAATATAAATACATTTCTAAGTAAAACTGCGTTTTTACTTCAAACTGTTATGGATCGTGAGCTTTCTACGATAATATATATAGAAAATGTCAACACAGTTTTAAATTTGTTAGTAATTTTGTGCTAAAAAGTAGTTCAATGTGTATGTGTTTTCCAAAATTGAACTTTATTTCAAGAGGATATCGTAAAAATGTGTTTATCGATATTTTATTCAATAGTTTGCAAAGTAATGAAATTATTCAATGCACCATCGCAGATGTACATAACGTTTTTAAGAATGTTTTTAAAATAGCAAATGAAGCAAATATACAGATTATTCCTAAAAGTTTCAAACGCGCTTTTCCTTTGTACCTGTTGAATTTTAGTAGGAAATATAAACTACAAAAGTACTCAAATAACTCTTAGTTTTGAACAACCGTCTCGACATTCAAAAATAAGATCTTATTAATGAAATCTTAGGTGACCGATTTTAACAGTTAAAGTGCGAAACTGCAATTTAAAAGGAAAGGGAAAAACCTTTGTACGCCTGTTTTTGATTTAACTGGGAACAGTTTGTTTTGGTTAATATCAGTGTATTTAACTGTGACTTTTTTTGATAGTGTAAAGCATTAATTGTTACTGTTTTGTTTTACGCAAAGCGTACTGTAATATACAAACATGGCAAACATTTCTTCTCATATAATGTTATGAAGATTATCTAAAACAGATCGCTACCTCGCATCTTGACCTATATTCTTTTAACATCTGATAGATGTCATATTTTCACTATGAAATATGCAAATATAATGATTTTACTAATGCTTTTATTAGCCCCCGGTACGCTATTTCTTTCTCCCAGCTATTAAAATGTCGTCTACAAAAATAATTTCCCGTTGCATAAAAAAGCCGTAAAACAAAGCAGATGTATCCGTGTACTGTTAAATACTCTACTGCATTTTTTTTAACTTCCAAGTATCACACATTTTCAATTTTTATACCGTCGTATTGGGAAAAAGTACTTTTTAATGCAATTTATTTGAAAACAGCATCTCAATTTATTTTTGAGATATTAATTTTTTTTTTTAGTTCTTAGCACCTTCTTTCTTTTATTTCCTTTTGTTGCACCTATTGTTTTTTTAAATCTGCTTTCACTAAAGTTTCTTGAAGAATAGTTTAAAAAATTAACACGGATAATGTAATTCGTGGTAGTTTAAATTTACAAAACTACTATAACCAGGGATTTTTTTAGAAAGGTATTGGGTCTTTTTAAAGACCCTTCACAAAACTTTTTACCTTAAAACAGGACTCTTTACAAAGTTTTGCGTTTTAAAAATAGACCTTTCACAAAAATTTGTCCATATTCAAATTAACATTTTACAAATTTAATCATTTTAACCCTTTATGTACTGAATTATGAATTCATGAAAATTTTATCTTCTAAAGCATTTTTCGTGAGTTGTTTAAACTACATTAGAAGATTTTCATAGTCATTTAATGAATTTTAGAAGGATTTAGAAAGGTTTAATTAAATTCGAATGTATACGGATTTTGTGCAATATTTATAACCCCACTCAAATCTTTTATTTTAAATATCTTTCTTAATTGTAGAATTAAGAAATATACAAATATAATGTTCTTGCAATACAAATATAGAAATATTTCCGAATTGAAAAATCCCCCCCCCCTCCCCCAACGCCAAGAAAGCTGAAAAGATGCAAAGGCGAAATACATCATCCTTTTAAAAATATTTTCGTTTTGTGCAAACAATAATGCTTTTGGAAAAAGATAAAGTAATGTATCTATCACTCATTCTAAACTGCATTACAAGTAATCGACGTATTAAATGAATTTTATAAAAGGTTATTGTAATGTACTTATAAGTACCGTCAGTAGATAATGGATTAAAGTAAAACCTGATCTATCACAAAATAGCAGAAGTCGCCAAAGTACATATAATCTGGTTTTCACATACAAAAAACATCTTATTAAAAATGTATAAACAAGAATATGGATGTAATGATCATTTCAATTCCACAAAGTTATGACTAGAGGTTTTGCAGATATAAAAAAGAAGTTCGCAATTGAGCAAATGTCCCTCGACAATATTTCTTTAAATTATTCTTTTGTTTTCTATTGACAATGTTTAAAAAGAAAGATTATCGCTATCAATTAGCAGGTGTCTTTTTTTTCTAATTTTTCAGGTTTCTTCTCATTAAATATCTTTATTGAATGGTTTATTTCTATGTGCGCTAAGCATTCAAGTAATCATCTATGATTTCAAAGTATACAACATATTTATAATATATGTTATGTGCATAAAAATTAGTAACAAAGGATTACATTTATTGGTGTTGAAATGGAAAAAAATATATGACTCAGAGAAGAAAGATTCTCTGATTAGAGAGATTATCACTATCAATTAGCAGGTGTCTTTTTTTCTAATTTTTCAGGTTTCTTCTCATTAAATATCTTTATTGAATGGTTTATTTCTATGTGCGCTAAGCATTCAAGTAATCATCTATGATTTCAAAGTATACAACATATTTATAATATATGTTATGTGCATAAAAATTAGTAACAAAGGATTACATTTATTGGTGTTGAAATGGAAAAAAATATATGACTCAGTTGAATTTATAGATATTATTTTCCACTGAAGTTTCTATAAATTATGTAACATCAAAGTTTTTTTTTTGTTTTGATTAATTACATTTAATGTGATTATTGTTTCTCTATCTCCTTATCTATTTTTTTAAGTTTAAAGTTTAAAGTAAAATTAAAGCTTACTGTAACATCCAGTATTATTTAGAAAAAATAAATAAAACTTACATAATAAATACTTGTGCGCTAAACAAATCTAGTTGTGTATATTATATCATAAATATTAGCATATTTTTTTAGAAATTGCACATATTTTTAAAAATGTATTTTAATACTGCATGTAAAAGAAAAGTATAAATCTACAATTAAAGACACATTTAAAATCTCCATACAAACCTAATCTTTAAATTTCAATTACCTACTCAACTTATATCGGCGAAAACTGATAGATGAATGTGCACAGTATCATAAACCATAATCCATCCTATTATCTATTAGATATGCAAGGCTATTCATCTCAATTATTATAAAGGATTGTGATAAACATTTGAATCATTCTTTTTAAATTTTAATTAAATTTTTTTTCGCGAACCCTTTTATTTTTGAGCTGGTTTAGAATATGAACGTGTCCCTGTATCCTTAAAAGCAAAAAAAAAAACTGCAACCAAAATAAAAGAACTACAAAAGTATCAATTAGATATCTACTTCATATATGCTAAGCACTAAAAAATCATTTAAAACTATTAAACTGCAAAAGAGGGGAAAAAAAACTCTGTTATTGGATAAACATTAGCTTGAGAGTGTCTTCGCACTATTAGATTAAATTCTTAAATTCATTTTTTAAGAAAAAATGGATTTGTGACTTTTTCTTTAATGCTTTATATTGATTTTCATTTCGTTCAAATGTATCAATAAAATGCGCAGATTCAAATGCATATTTGTTTTCATTTATTATGTATTTTTGTAAATGCTCTTTCAATTATAATTGAAAATGCTTATCGTTATCCGAAAATTATTCCGAATACATGAGCATTATTTATAACATGCGTAAAAAGTAATAATGTGATTTTAAGAAAAGAAAACTAGTTGAAATTTTACTCTACAAGATATTCGAGCTTAGAAAAGATTGGCATTGCAAGAAAGGCATATTTGTTGCTGGATGTATAGTTGAAAATGACATACTTGAATTGTCTTCAGTAGAATAAGCACTATTTATCAAAGATTTAAACTAAAAGAAAAGTTTATTGTGATAAGGTTTCAAAAATAATTAGGTGCTTTAAGATTTGATCAAATAAATGTTAATATGGAGTCCTTTTGACAAGTGATATAATGGTATCAATGTGTTATGTAAACAGAATAAAAAGTGATACATACGGAACATAATGAATAGACATATGTCTGTGAATGTTGCAACAGTCGTTTTAACCTTCCACGATATTGTGAAAAACCTTGAACGAAGAACCTCCGAATCAGGATGCAGAACCATTATTCAACCGCGGCCCGACATCATTATTATTTACGAATTTTCACCTCTTTGGAGCTTTTTTATGTTGCCCAAAGACATGGTAATCAGATGGTTATTTGTCAGGGCTATACGGCGGATGTTAGAGCACTTCCTGTCAAAATCACAGCAACAGATCTTTAGACATGGTCACCACATAATGGCGGGTGTCATCATGTAGAAGAAAAACACATTTGAAAAGCATTCCACCTCGACGATTTTTTATTTCTGTTTTCAACTTATGTAAGATAGTGCAGGTGGCAGTGAGAATCTTTGGCACAATCTATAGTCGAATCCATTTGGTTGAATTCTTGATACGAAATATAACAGTCACTTTGTACACGCTCTTGCTGACAGCCAACTATCCTGTTTTGCTAATATCACTTATTTTCGTCACACTAAAAGCCCTATATTACAGGATGCAAAGCGTTCAGCCTATTCAAACTCGGATAAACAATCAACAATCCCACTTTCATATTTGTGATCCTCATATTTTGTTTAAACATTCGCAGTGAAAATGCATTACTATTATGTAAAACACGTTTGTTGTAATATACCAATATAAAACTGAGTCAGATTATAATCTGACCCATAATCTTATAATCGACTTATGATCTGAATTATAATCTGACTCATAATTTAAAATATAATTTAAATTGTCCTAATATGATACGATTGTGATATTTTGTGCTTCTAATTTCAAGTATACCGGTATGACGTGTATAACGTAAATATAAGCGGAAATATATATATGTAAAAGGAACAACAGAAAAATATAACTTTACAATTAGGTATATAAACAGCAGTAATTTGGATAAAAAATGCTTATTTAGTCACAATTTTTACTGAAATTAAACAAAACGTATTTTTTAAAATTAACCAATATTTCACAAATTTTGCACTCTACAATGTGCAGCTTTAACAAACATATCTAAAGGGGTGTTTGTAATGTTCTTAAAATCAAACATGTGTTATTTAAAATCACCTCTATATTTAATGTTAATTTACACGATGACACATTTTTTACAAAGGAATTAATTCTGAACTAATGTTATACTGTCTAGTTTCTAATATGTTTTAAGCTACTGAAGTAAATGTGCAAGTATTTCGTTTAACTAAAGTGCAGTTTGAATACCATAGCTTCATCAATGTAATACCATAAAAACAAAATTTTATTTACATTCTGTAAGTCAAAAAACATATAATAGTAATAATAACAACCATTTGTAGAAATAAAAAATGTTTAAGAAATCAGGTTGGTTGGTTGGTTGGTTGTATTTATGTCGGCAAATTATCATCACGTGGGATATAGGCCCTAAGGGGAGGAGTGCCTTCCGTGGAGGTCTTTCTAAGGGAACCTAACCCGTATTAACGCTTGAAGAACCAAGGATCGAAGAAAACCACGAAAACTCCGAACGATTAGGCCGACGGGCGCGATTGGGATCGAACCCAGCACCTCCCGTCTACCAGCTTCGAGAGCAGAACCTCTCCGCCACTGGTGGGGCTGTTTAAGAAATCAGAAGATATTTTTGTAATTGATTCATTTATTTGTTAAATTAAAAACTGACTGAAAATTAGATAAATGACACTTTAACGTACGAAATATATAAGAAAGTGTCATTACTTTACAATTTAGTATTATTATACACTGTAAAAAAATCGACTAGTTTTCCTGTGGGAATCGGAAAAATATTGTGCCGGAAAAATTTCCGACCTAGCTCGGAATAAAATCCGTAAAAAAAAAAAAGGAAATAGTCAATAAAACGGTTTTTCACGGCTTTTATTCCGATTTTACGGATTTTATTCCGATCTGGGTCGGAATTTTTTCCGATACGATAAGGGCAACTATTTTTCCGATTCCTACAGGAAAACTGGTCGTATTTTTTTTTACAGTGTACAGAGTATAAAATTGTTGAACACTGAAGATTACTTAAAATTGTATAAAGAGAGACGAGACCGATTGCATAAGACGATAAATTGCTATAAATAGATTTCTTATTATTTAATTATAAATAAAAAATATATATATGAAGTCTTCACATTTCATCATAAAACACTGAAGTAAGGAAAATCATTGTTTCACTAATATTTAATTGTAAATTATTTCATTTTACACATATTTTAGATTATCCTTTTGAAATGGTAAACTAAAATCAATATAATCACGTAGTATATGTGAAAAATTCTGAATTCTGGCATTATCGAAATTTGTAATGAGAAAATAATGAGAATTTAATCGAAAATGTTATTCATCGACTTATCACTCTGATTTCATTCTCATTCACTTTATCTCATACATTTCATTTTATTAAGCGACCTTTTACGGAACCGATTACGATAGAAATATCAGATTTTCATAATGCACGTGTGTGTTTTTATCTATGTTTGAATCATGAATACTAGCTTTATTCTGAAAATAAGTTCCGGAATGTTATAAATTCCCGAATCCTTTGGATGCACGATATGTATATTTTGAGGGAATAACTAAGTTCAGCTATGCAGTTTTTTGTATCGAAAATATCTTATTTCACCAATAAGGAGAAATTTTGTAACTGATCAATTTTATCTAGATTACTAGAAAACAAGAATTCTTCTTTTCAGAATTTAGTGTCGCCCCGATGAAAATATATGTATATATGGTGCATTCTCACAATCTTTTGAATTTTGGGGGAAAAAATCTGACAAAATTAAAATTGCTAAAATAACATTTTACTCTGATAGACGGATGCTTTCAAAATAAAGAAAAAATGGTCAGCAGCTAAAATATTTCATTTAACTGAGGTTTAACTTAAACTTGCGAGTTTAATTTTCCTTGCCATTTTACCCCTATAACTTTTTAATTTCTTCTAAACTTTTACTTATAATGAATTTGCATAGTGCCCACAGGACATTCAAATAAGAAATAATAACAATGTAGTACTTTTAATACAGAATTTTTGTATAACATTGTCTTAAAGGGGTGTTAAAGAAGGGACGGTAAAGTAAAAAAAGGGGATGGTATTGGAAAAAAAAGGACGGTAAGGATGGAACGGTAAGGAAAATTACCACCTGTTTTCAGGAAAATCATGTTAAGACTAAGTGATAGCCACAATTTTCATTGATTTTTAGAAACAGTTGTTAAAATTGGATTAAAAAATTATTATTTTTTTTTAATTTACCTCGAAAAGTGCAGGAATAAACCTTGGGGACGGTGAGACTACTAATAAAGCCACGATGCTTGAAATTGATATTTAAATGCTGATGTAATTTCTAGGGTAAATTTATTGCCAAAGAATTTTAGACATTATTTCTTTGGCATGAGAAAAAACTTAAAAAAAAAAATCTGTGACTGCATCTGAAATGATTTTCTGTATAAATTTAGAATAGTGATGGTAAGAAATCTAAAATCCAGGGACAGAGTTTTAAAAATAATAACAACCCTAAAAATGTGTGCAGGTTAATTTTTATCTACACTAGGGGGCTCGGCCCCCTACGAGCTACGCTCGCCAACCCCCGTCCAGACACCGCAGACTCTAAATGCACGCTAATTTTATCGGCTTTAAAAAGATTTCGAAAGATTGAATTATAATTTATAAAACAGTGGTGATCTCCCTATAAACGAATTTCTATTCATTTCGCTTTGATTGGGGAATTTTAACGCCAAATCCGCTGAGGTACTACTTGAATATCCCGTCGACCCATTTCGCCAAGTTATATAAATCGCCAAACTACTCGCCAAATTATACAAATTGACATAATTTTTATTTTAAATAACGAAAGAACAAATAAATTAGTACAATAGTAATAAAAATACAAATAAAACGTCGAAGTAAAAATAACTTGATGACGTATACACGTGTAACAACATTTCAAAATAAGCTAATATAAAAGGAATTAAGTAAAGAGAGTCTTTGTCTCCTGGTATTTTTTAACAAAGCGAAAAGAAAGTTCTTTTAAATGAGACATTTTAAATTAATTCTCAAAATATCAAATAAATGTCTAGCGCAATTTCTAAATTTAAACTTTTTTGCAATATTATTTTGTGTTTATTTTATGTAATAACTATAATGTGACGTAAATATGACGTTATTTCTCCTAAGACTTCTAACGCATGTTATTGAACTTATTATTTTACAATATCCTTTCTCTTTTAAAATTCACGTGTATACTTTTTATGACGTAATTTTTAATAAGTTCCTGCTTTTTATACGTAATTATTTAATTCTAATTTGAAAGTTTTTTTCCTGTTTATAATAGTCACGTGTAAATAAATTTTTAATTTGAAGCAAACATTATTGCTTGCGCTTTTTATACAGTTGGCAACAGTTTAAATTAGTACAATTTTCTGAAATCTGTAAAAAATATCTCTAGAAATGCTGAAAATTTGAATTTAAAATAGAAATAAAACATGAAAAAATGAGTCAAAATAAAAAAATTAATGCAATCTGCACTCCGGCACATTCTAACGCATAAAATGATCTAAAAATGATTACACTGCCATGTATAGTTATTGCTGCTATAAAACTTTTGTAGTGGAACGATTTTGTCCAACTTTAGCATTAAATAACTCTTAAAATAATTCTTCGATTTGAAAACTGTCTGCATCAGCGTGTTTATCAAACATTTCTGTATAAAACCACAGATTTTCATATTTTTGTATGCATTATTTTTGTTAATATTAACGAAGAAAGGCCTCCGGTCACAAAAAAATCAAAACCGGCGGCGGCGGTGACAGCGGTAGTTACTTTTTTTTTTAGAATAGAGAGATATTTATATAAAACAATCGATCCAGTTTCGGAAAAAAATTACATCGAATTACTTTTACTGAAACAGTTTTATACAGACAGCTCCAAACTTAAAAATCAGCATCAGGGACACGGGACGTTAGAGGAGTTTTCCTGGTATTTGGACCCCCAACATCGTCCAAAACTTATTTATCTCGTTAATATTGTTGTGCAATCATGCAATGGGATGTTCCCCAGTATATGAAAAAAAAAAAATGCAAAAAAGTGTATTAAATAAAAAATTATTATTCAGGGACATGAAAGTGAAAAGATTGTGAGAATGGCCATATATATATAAATATATAGATTTATATATAATATTTATAAATACAGTATAGATAATACAAAACAAATTTTCGTTTTAAGACTTAAAACACGCTTTTATTTTATATAAAATGACGTCATTCGCATCCTCTGAAGAATCCCTCATTTACGATCCAATCTCAAACAACATCTACAGTAAAATATTCATATGACGTCTCTATCGCTGAATAATACACAAATCCAAAAAAAAAAAAAACAGATCTCGTCACTCAAGAAACTCAGCAAAAGAAAAATCGGCTATCTAATGATTCATATGCCTTCATTTGTTTATAATATAGGAAATTAAATTAAATATACTTTATAATACCTCCATGTTTTGTCAGAAATCATTCATTTATATTTTTAAAAATAGCACGTATTTTAATTAAATATTTTTTCAGTAGTTATGAGAAAATGGCAACAAAAATATATGATTACTATTTTTTCTTTACTTTCTGCAACGGAGTTACAGATTTTAATTTTGACATTCCTAAACTTGGATGTGTAAATTTCTGTCTCTCACTTTCTCTCTCTGTGTGTATGAATACCTCATTTTAAGAATATTTATTTCCCCCAATTATATGTTCAAATATTCCTAGGAAAATTTAATTATTACTTTATTTATATGTGAAATTTGTAAAATAGTGCTCGTGTTTGTATCTTTATACACTGGATGACCAAAGTATTGGAAAAACCCTGCTATGTAGTACAAATGTCATGCAAAACTTCCTGTGATATTGTTGACAACATATATTTATCTAGAGATGGAGTCATACCATAAAAACAAAATTTTATTTACATTCTGTAATTCAAAAAACATATAATAGTAATAATAACAACCATTTGTAGAAATAAAAAATGTTTAAGAAATCAGGTTCGTAGGTTGGTTGTATTTATGTCGGCCAATTATCATCACGTGGGATATAGGCCCTAAGGGGAGGAGTGCCTTCCGTGGAGGTCTTTCTAAGGGAACCTAACCCGTATTAACGCTTGGAGAACCAAGGATCGAAGAAAACCACGAAAACTCTGAACGATTAGGCCAACGGGCGCGATTGGGATCGAACCCAGCACCTCCCGTCTACCAGCTTCGAGAGCAGAACCTCTCCGCCACTGGTGGGGCTGTTTAAAA
This sequence comes from Maratus speciosus, assembly GCA_963932465.1. NCBI lineage: Eukaryota > Metazoa > Arthropoda > Arachnida > Araneae > Salticidae > Maratus > Maratus speciosus. The sequence continues at coordinate 525,840,339 of OZ010786.1, forward strand.
AATCAGAAGAAATTTTTGTAATTGATTCATTTATTTGTTAAATTAAAAACTGACTGAAAATTAGATAAATGACACTTTAACGTACGAAATATATAAGAAAGTGTCATTACTTTACAATTTAGTATTATTATACACTGTAAAAAAATCGACTAGTTTTCCTGTGGGAATCGGAAAAATATTGTGCCGGAAAAATTTCCGACCCAGCTCGGAATAAAATCCGTAAAAAAAAAGGAAATAGTCAATAAAACGGTTTTTCACGGCTTTTATTCCGATTTTACGGATTTTATTCCGATCTGGGTCGGAATTTTTTCCGATACGATAAGGGCAACTATTTTTCCGATTCCTACAGGAAAACTGGTCGTATTTTTTTTACAGTGTACAGAGTATAAAATTGTTGAACACTGAAGATTACTTAAAATTGTATAAAGAGAGACGAGACCGATTGCATAAGACGATAAATTGCTATAAATAGATTTCTTATTATTTAGTTATAAATAAAAAAAATATATATGAAGTCTTCACATTTCATCATAAAACACTGAAGTAAGGAAAATCATTGTTTCACTAATATTTAATTGTAAATTGTTTCATTTTACACATATTTTAGATTATCCTTTTGAAATGGTAAACTAAAATCAATATAATCACGTAGTATATGTGAAAAATTCTGAATTCTGGCATTATCGAAATTTGTAATGAGAAAATAATGAGAATTTAATCGAGAATGTTATTCATCGACTTATCACTCTGATTTCAATCTCATTCACTTTATCTCATACATTTCATTTTATTAAGCGACCTTTTACGGAACCGATTACGATAGAAATATCAGATTTTCATAATGCACGTGTGTGTTTTTATCTATGTTTGAATCATGAATACTAGCTTTATTCTGAAAATAAGTTCCGGAATGTTATAAATTCCCGAATCCTTTGGATGCACGATATGTATATTTTGAGGGAATAACTAAGTTCAGCTATGCAGTTTTTTGTATCGAAAATATCTTATTTCACCAATAAGGAGAAATTTTGTAACTGATCAATTTTATCTAGATTACTAGAAAACAAGAATTCTTCTTTTCAGAATTTAGTGTCGCCCCGATGAAAATATATGTATATATGGTGCATTCTCACAATATTTTGAATTTTGGGGGGAAAAATCTGACAAAATTAAAATTGCTAAAATAACATTTTACTCTGATAGACGGATGCTTTCAAAATAAAGAAAAAATGGTCAGCAGCTAAAATATTTTATTTTCTGAGGTTTAAGTTAAACTTGCGAGTTTAATTTTCCTTGCCATTTTACCCCTATAACTTTTTAATTTCTTCTAAACTTTTACTTATAATGAATTTGCGTAGTGCCCACAGGACATTCAAATAAGAAATAATAACAATGTAGTACTTTTAATACAGAATTTTTGTATAACATTGTCTTAAAGGGGTGTTAAAGAAGGGACGGTAAAGTAAAAAAAGGGGATGGTATTGGAAAAAAAAAGGACGGTAAGGATGGAACGGTAAGGAAAATTACCACCTGTTTTCAGGAAAATCATGTTAAGACTAAGTGATAGCCACAATTTTCATTGATTTTTAGAAACAGTTGTTAAAATTGGATTAAAATATTATTATTATTTTTTTTAATTTACCTCGAAAAGTGCAGGAATAAACCTTGGGGACGGTGAGACTACTAATAAAGCCACGATGCTTGAAATTGATATTTAAATGCTGATGTAATTTCTACAGTAAATTTCTTGCCAAAGAATTTTAGACATTATTTCTTTGGCATGAGAAAAAACTTGAAAAAAAATCTGTGACTGCATCTGAAATGATTTTCTGTATAAATTTAGAAGAGTGATGGTAAGAAATCTAAAACCCAGGGACAGAGTTTTAAAAATAATAACAACCCTAAAAATGTGTGCTGGTTAATTTCTATCTACACTAGAGGGCTCGCCCCCCTACGAGCTACGCTCGCCAACCCCCGTCCAGACACCGCAGACTCTAAATGCACGCTAATTTTATCGGCTTTAAAAAGATTTCGAAAGATTGAATTATAATTTATAAAACAGTGGTGATCTCCCTATAAACGAATTTCTATTCATTTCGCTTTGATTGGGGAATTTTAACGCCAAATCCGCTGAGGTACTACTTGAATATCCCGTCGACCCATTTCGCCAAGTTATATAAATCGCCAAACTACTCGCCAAATTATACAAATTGACATAATTTTTATTTTAAATAACGAAAGAACAAATAAATTAGTACAATAGTAATAAAAATACAAATAAAACGTCGAAGTAAAAATAACTTGATGACGTATACACGTGTAACAACATTTCAAAATAAGCTAATATAAAAGGAATTAAGTAAAGAGAGTCTTTGTCTCCTGGTATTTTTTAACAAAGCGAAAAGAAAGTTCTTTTAAATGAGACATTTTAAATTAATTCTCAAAATATCAAATAAATGTCTAGCGCAATTTCTAAATTTAAATTTTTTGCAATATTATTTTGTGTTTATTTTATGTAATAACTATAATGTGACGTAAATATGACGTAATTTCTCCTAAGACTTCTAACGCATGTTATTGAACTTATTATTTTACAATATCCTTTCTCTTTTAAAATTCACGTGTATACTTTTTATGACGTAATTTTTAATAAGTTCCTGCTTTTTATACGTAATTATTTAATTCTAATTTGAAAGTTTTTTTCCTGTTTATAATAGTCACGTGTAAATAAATTTTTAATTTGAAGCAAATATTATTGCTTGCGCTTTTTATACAGTTGGCAACAGTTTAAATTAGTACAATTTTCTGAAATCTGTAAAAAATATCTCTAGAAATGCTGAAAATTTGAATTTAAAATAGAAATAAAACATGAAAAAATGAGTCAAAATAAAAAAATTAATGCAATCTGCACTCCGGCACATTCTAACGCATAAAATGATCTAAAAATGATTACACTGCCATGTATAGTTATTGCTGCTATAAAACTTTTGTAGTGGAACGATTTTGTCCAACTTTAGCATTAAATAACTCTTAAAATAATTCTTCGATTTGAAAACTGTCTGCATCAGCGTGTTTATCAAACATTTCTGTATAAAACCACAGATTTTCATATTTTTGTATGCATTATTTTTGTTAATATTAACGAAGAAAGGCCTCCGGTCACAAAAAAATCAAAACCGGCGGCGGCGGTGACAGCGGTAGTTACTTTTTTTTTTTAGAATAGAGAGATATTTATATAAAACAATCGATCCAGTTTCGGAAAAAAATTACATCGAATTACTTTTACTGAAACAGTTTTATACAGACAGCTCCAAACTTAAAAATCAGCATCAGGGACACGGGACGGTAGAGGAGTTTTCCTGGTATTTGGACCCCCAACATCGTCCAAAACTTATTTATCTCGTTAATATTGTTGTGCAATCATGCAATGGGATGTTCCCCAGTATATGAAAAAAAAAATGCAAAAAAGTGTATTAAATAAAAAATTATTATTCAGGGACATGAAAGTGAAAAGATTGTGAGAATGGCCATATATATATAAATATATAGATTTATATATAATATTTATAAATACAGTATAGATAATACAAAACAAATTTTCGTTTTAAGACTTAAAACACGCTTTTATTTTATATAAAATGACGTCATTCGCATCCTCTGAAGAATCCCTCATTTACGATCCAATCTCAAACAACATCTACAGTAAAATATTCATATGACGTCTCTATCGCTGAATAATACACAAATCCAAAAAAAAAACAGATCTCGTCACTCAAGAAACTCAGCAAAAGAAAAATCGGCCATCTAATGATTCATATGCCTTCATTTGTTTATAATATAGGAAATTAAATTAAATATACTTTATAATACCTCCATGTTTTGTCAGAAATCATTCATTTATATTTTTAAAAATAGCACGTATTTTAATTAAATATTTTTTCAGTAGTTATGAGAAAATGGCAACAAAAATATATGATTACTATTTTTTCTTTACTTTCTGCAACGGAGTTACAGATTTTAATTTTGACATTCCTAAACTTGGATGTGTAAATTTCTGTCTCTCACTTTCTCTCTCTGTGTGTATGAATACCTCATTTTAAGAATATTTATTTCCCCCAATTATATGTTCAAATATTCCTAGGAAAATTTAATTATTACTTTATTTATATGTGAAATTTGTAAAATAGTGCTCGTGTTTGTATCTTTATACACTGGATGACCAAAGTATTGGAAAAACCCTGCTATGTAGTACAAATGTCATGCAAAACTTCCTGTGATATTGTTGACAACATATATTTATCTAGAGATGGAGTCATACCATAAAAACAAAATTTTATTTACATTCTGTAATTCAAAAACATATAATAGTAATAATAACAACCATTTGTAGAAATAAAAAATGTTTAAGAAATCAGGTTCGTAGGTTGGTTGTATTTATGTCGGCCAATTATCATCACGTGGGATATAGGCCCTAAGGGGAGGAGTGCCTTCCGTGGAGGTCTTTCTAAGGGAACCTAACCCGTATTAACGCTTGGAGAACCAAGGATCGAAGAAAACCACGAAAACTCCGAACGATTAGGCCAACGGGCGCGATTGGGATCGAACCCAGCACCTCCCGTCTACCAGCTTCGAGAGCAGAACCTCTCCGCCACTGGTGGGGCTGTTTAAGAAATCAGAAGATATTTTTGTAATTGATTCATTTATTTGTTAAATTAAAAACTGACTGAAAATTAGATAAATGACACTTTAACGTACGAAATATATAAGAAAGTGTCATTACTTTACAATTTAGTATTATTATACACTGTAAAAAAATCGACTAGTTTTCCTGTGGGAATCGGAAAAATATTGTGCCGGAAAAATTTCCGACCCAGCTCGGAATAAAATCCGTAAAAAAAAAAGGAAATAGTCAATAAAACGGTTTTTCACGGCTTTTATTCCGATTTTACGGATTTTATTCCGATCTGGGTCGGAATTTTTTCCGATACGATAAGGGCAACTATTTTTCCGATTCCTACAGGAAAACTGGTCGTATTTTTTTTTACAGTGTACAGAGTATAAAATTGTTGAACACTGAAGATTACTTAAAATTGTATAAAGAGAGACGAGACCGATTGCATAAGACGATAAATTGCTATAAATAGATTTCTTATTATTTAGTTATAAATAAAAAAATATATATGAAGTCTTCACATTTCATCATAAAACACTGAAGTAAGGAAAATCATTGTTTCACTAATATTTAATTGTAAATTGTTTCATTTTACACATATTTTAGATTATCCTTTTGAAATGGTAAACTAAAATCAATATAATCACGTAGTATATGTGAAAAATTCTGAATTCTGGCATTATCGAAATTTGTAATGAGAAAATAATGAGAATTTAATCGAGAATGTTATTCATCGACTTATCACTCTGATTTCAATCTCATTCACTTTATCTCATACATTTCATTTTATTAAGCGACCTTTTACGGAACCGATTACGATAGAAATATCAGATTTTCATAATGCACGTGTGTGTTTTTATCTATGTTTGAATCATGAATACTAGCTTTATTCTGAAAATAAGTTCCGGAATGTTATAAATTCCCGAATCCTTTGGATGCACGATATGTATATTTTGAGGGAATAACTAAGTTCAGCTATGCAGTTTTTTGTATCGAAAATATCTTATTTCACCAATAAGGAGAAATTTTGTAACTGATCAATTTTATCTAGATTACTAGAAAACAAGAATTCTTCTTTTCAGAATTTAGTGTCGCCCCGATGAAAATATATGTATATATGGTGCATTCTCACAATATTTTGAATTTTGGGGGGAAAAATCTGACAAAATTAAAATTGCTAAAATAACATTTTACTCTGATAGACGGATGCTTTCAAAATAAAGAAAAAATGGTCAGCAGCTAAAATATTTTATTTTCTGAGGTTTAAGTTAAACTTGCGAGTTTAATTTTCCTTGCCATTTTACCCCTATAACTTTTTAATTTCTTCTAAACTTTTACTTATAATGAATTTGCGTAGTGCCCACAGGACATTCAAATAAGAAATAATAACAATGTAGTACTTTTAATACAGAATTTTTGTATAACATTGTCTTAAAGGGGTGTTAAAGAAGGGACGGTAAAGTAAAAAAAGGGGATGGTATTGGAAAAAAAAGGACGGTAAGGATGGAACGGTAAGGAAAATTACCACCTGTTTTCAGGAAAATCATGTTAAGACTAAGTGATAGCCACAATTTTCATTGATTTTTAGAAACAGTTGTTAAAATTGGATTAAAATATTATTATTATTTTTTTTAATTTACCTCGAAAAGTGCAGGAATAAACCTTGGGGACGGTGAGACTACTAATAAAGCCACGATGCTTGAAATTGATATTTAAATGCTGATGTAATTTCTACAGTAAATTTCTTGCCAAAGAATTTTAGACATTATTTCTTTGGCATGAGAAAAAACTTGAAAAAAAATCTGTGACTGCATCTGAAATGATTTTCTGTATAAATTTAGAAGAGTGATGGTAAGAAATCTAAAACCCAGGGACAGAGTTTTAAAAATAATAACAACCCTAAAAATGTGTGCAGGTTAATTTTTATCTACACTAGAGGGCTCGCCCCCCTACGAGCTACGCTCGCCAACCCCCGTCCAGACACCGCAGACTCTAAATGCACGCTAATTTTATCGGCTTTAAAAAGATTTCGAAAGATTGAATTATAATTTATAAAACAGTGGTGATCTCCCTATAAACGAATTTCTATTCATTTCGCTTTGATTGGGGAATTTTAACGCCAAATCCGCTGAGGTACTACTTGAATATCCCGTCGACCCATTTCGCCAAGTTATATAAATCGCCAAACTACTCGCCAAATTATACAAATTGACATAATTTTTATTTTAAATAACGAAAGAACAAATAAATTAGTACAATAGTAATAAAAATACAAATAAAACGTCGAAGTAAAAATAACTTGATGACGTATACACGTGTAACAACATTTCAAAATAAGCTAATATAAAAGGAATTAAGTAAAGAGAGTCTTTGTCTCCTGGTATTTTTTAACAAAGCGAAAAGAAAGTTCTTTTAAATGAGACATTTTAAATTAATTCTCAAAATATCAAATAAATGTCTAGCGCAATTTCTAAATTTAAACTTTTTTGCAATATTATTTTGTGTTTATTTTATGTAATAACTATAATGTGACGTAAATATGACGTAATTTCTCCTAAGACTTCTAACGCATGTTATTGAACTTATTATTTTACAATATCCTTTCTCTTTTAAAATTCACGTGTATACTTTTTATGACGTAATTTTTAATAAGTTCCTGCTTTTTATACGTAATTATTTAATTCTAATTTGAAAGTTTTTTTCCTGTTTATAATAGTCACGTGTAAATAAATTTTTAATTTGAAGCAAACATTATTGCTTGCGCTTTTTATACAGTTGGCAACAGTTTAAATTAGTACAATTTTCTGAAATCTGTAAAAAATATCTCTAGAAATGCTGAAAATTTGAATTTAAAATAGAAATAAAACATGAAAAAATGAGTCAAAATAAAAAAATTAATGCAATCTGCACTCCGGCACATTCTAACGCATAAAATGATCTAAAAATGATTACACTGCCATGTATAGTTATTGCTGCTATAAAACTTTTGTAGTGGAACGATTTTGTCCAACTTTAGCATTAAATAACTCTTAAAATAATTCTTCGATTTGAAAACTGTCTGCATCAGCGTGTTTATCAAACATTTCTGTATAAAACCACAGATTTTCATATTTTTGTATGCATTATTTTTGTTAATATTAACGAAGAAAGGCCTCCGGTCACAAAAAAATCAAAACCGGCGGCGGCGGTGACAGCGGTAGTTACTTTTTTTTTTTAGAATAGAGAGATATTTATATAAAACAATCGATCCAGTTTCGGAAAAAAATTACATCGAATTACTTTTACTGAAACAGTTTTATACAGACAGCTCCAAACTTAAAAATCAGCATCAGGGACACGGGACGGTAGAGGAGTTTTCCTGGTATTTGGACCCCCAACATCGTCCAAAACTTATTTATCTCGTTAATATTGTTGTGCAATCATGCAATGGGATGTTCCCCAGTATATGAAAAAAAAAAAATGCAAAAAAGTGTATTAAATAAAAAATTATTATTCAGGGACATGAAAGTGAAAAGATTGTGAGAATGGCCATATATATATAAATATATAGATTTATATATAATATTTATAAATACAGTATAGATAATACAAAACAAATTTTCGTTTTAAGACTTAAAACACGCTTTTATTTTATATAAAATGACGTCATTCGCATCCTCTGAAGAATCCCTCATTTACGATCCAATCTCAAACAACATCTACAGTAAAATATTCATATGACGTCTCTATCGCTGAATAATACACAAATCCAAAAAAAAAACAGATCTCGTCACTCAAGAAACTCAGCAAAAGAAAAATCGGCTATCTAATGATTCATATGCCTTCATTTGTTTATAATATAGGAAATTAAATTAAATATACTTTATAATACCTCCATGTTTTGTCAGAAATCATTCATTTATATTTTTAAAAATAGCACGTATTTTAATTAAATATTTTTTCAGTAGTTATGAGAAAATGGCAACAAAAATATATGATTACTATTTTTTCTTTACTTTCTGCAACGGAGTTACAGATTTTAATTTTGACATTCCTAAACTTGGATGTGTAAATTTCTGTCTCTCACTTTCTCTCTCTGTGTGTATGAATACCTCATTTTAAGAATATTTATTTCCCCCAATTATATGTTCAAATATTCCTAGGAAAATTTAATTATTACTTTATTTATATGTGAAATTTGTAAAATAGTGCTCGTGTTTGTATCTTTATACACTGGATGACCAAAGTATTGGAAAAACCCTGCTATGTAGTACAAATGTCATGCAAAACTTCCTGTGATATTGTTGACAACATATATTTATCTAGAGATGGAGTCATACCATAAAAACAAAATTTTATTTACATTCTGTAATTCAAAAAACATATAATAGTAATAATAACAACCATTTGTAGAAATAAAAAATGTTTAAGAAATCAGGTTCGTAGGTTGGTTGTATTTATGTCGGCCAATTATCATCACGTGGGATATAGGCCCTAAGGGGAGGAGTGCCTTCCGTGGAGGTCTTTCTAAGGGAACCTAACCCGTATTAACGCTTGGAGAACCAAGGATCGAAGAAAACCACGAAAACTCCGAACGATTAGGCCAACGGGCGCGATTGGGATCGAACCCAGCACCTCCCGTCTACCAGCTTCGAGAGCAGAACCTCTCCGCCACTGGTGGGGCTGTTTAAGAAATCAGAAGATATTTTTGTAATTGATTCATTTATTTGTTAAATTAAAAACTGACTGAAAATTAGATAAATGACACTTTAACGTACGAAATATATAAGAAAGTGTCATTACTTTACAATTTAGTATTATTATACACTGTAAAAAAATCGACTAGTTTTCCTGTGGGAATCGGAAAAATATTGTGCCGGAAAAATTTCCGACCCAGCTCGGAATAAAATCCGTAAAAAAAAAGGAAATAGTCAATAAAACGGTTTTTCACGGCTTTTATTCCGATTTTACGGATTTTATTCCGATCTGGGTCGGAATTTTTTCCGATACGATAAGGGCAACTATTTTTCCGATTCCTACAGGAAAACTGGTCGCATTTTTTTTTACAGTGTACAGAGTATAAAATTGTTGAACACTGAAGATTACTTAAAATTGTATAAAGAGAGACGAGACCGATTGCATAAGACGATAAATTGCTATAAATAGATTTCTTATTATTTAGTTATAAATAAAAAAATATATATGAAGTCTTCACATTTCATCATAAAACACTGAAGTAAGGAAAATCATTGTTTCACTAATATTTAATTGTAAATTGTTTCATTTTACACATATTTTAGATTATCCTTTTGAAATGGTAAACTAAAATCAATATAATCACGTAGTATATGTGAAAAATTCTGAATTCTGGCATTATCGAAATTTCTAATGAGAAAATAATGAGAATTTAATCGAGAATGTTATTCATCGACTTATCACTCTGATTTCAATCTCATTCACTTTATCTCATACATTTCATTTTATTAAGCGACCTTTTACGGAACCGATTACGATAGAAATATCAGATTTTCATAATGCACGTGTGTGTTTTTATCTATGTTTGAATCATGAATACTAGCTTTATTCTGAAAATAAGTTCCGGAATGTTATAAATTCCCGAATCCTTTGGATGCACGATATGTATATTTTGAGGGAATAACTAAGTTCAGCTATGCAGTTTTTTGTATCGAAAATATCTTATTTCACCAATAAGGAGAAATTTTGTAACTGATCAATTTTATCTAGATTACTAGAAAACAAGAATTCTTCTTTTCAGAATTTAGTGTCGCCCCGATGAAAATATATGTATATATGGTGCATTCTCACAATATTTTGAATTTTGGGGGGAAAAATCTGACAAAATTAAAATTGCTAAAATAACATTTTACTCTGATAGACGGATGCTTTCAAAATAAAGAAAAAATGGTCAGCAGCTAAAATATTTTATTTTCTGAGGTTTAAGTTAAACTTGCGAGTTTAATTTTCCTTGCCATTTTACCCCTATAACTTTTTAATTTCTTCTAAACTTTTACTTATAATGAATTTGCGTAGTGCCCACAGGACATTCAAATAAGAAATAATAACAATGTAGTACTTTTAATACAGAATTTTTGTATAACATTGTCTTAAAGGGGTGTTAAAGAAGGGACGGTAAAGTAAAAAAAGGGGATGGTATTGGAAAAAAAAGGACGGTAAGGATGGAACGGTAAGGAAAATTACCACCTGTTTTCAGGAAAATCATGTTAAGACTAAGTGATAGCCACAATTTTCATTGATTTTTAGAAACAGTTGTTAAAATTGGATTAAAATATTATTATTATTATTTTTAATTTACCTCGAAAAGTGCAGGAATAAACCTTGGGGACGGTGAGACTACTAATAAAGCCACGATGCTTGAAATTGATATTTAAATGCTGATGTAATTTCTACAGTAAATTTCTTGCCAAAGAATTTTAGACATTATTTCTTTGGCATGAGAAAAAACTTGAAAAAAAATCTGTGACTGCATCTGAAATGATTTTCTGTATAAATTTAGAAGAGTGATGGTAAGAAATCTAAAACCCAGGGACAGAGTTTTAAAAATAATAACAATCCTAAAAATGTGTGCAGGTTAATTTTTATCTACACTAGAGGGCTCGCCCCCCTACGAGCTACGCTCGCCAACCCCCGTCCAGACACCGCAGACTCTAAATGCACGCTAATTTTATCGGCTTTAAAAAGATTTCGAAAGATTGAATTATAATTTATAAAACAGTGGTGATCTCCCTATAAACGAATTTCTATTCATTTCGCTTTGATTGGGGAATTTTAACGCCAAATCCGCTGAGGTACTACTTGAATATCCCGTCGACCCATTTCGCCAAGTTATATAAATCGCCAAACTACTCGCCAAATTATACAAATTGACATAATTTTTATTTTAAATAACGAAAGAACAAATAAATTAGTACAATAGTAATAAAAATACAAATAAAACGTCGAAGTAAAAATAACTTGATGACGTATACACGTGTAACAACATTTCAAAATAAGCTAATATAAAAGGAATTAAGTAAAGAGAGTCTTTGTCTCCTGGTATTTTTTAACAAAGCGAAAAGAAAGTTCTTTTAAATGAGACATTTTAAATTAATTCTCAAAATATCAAATAAATGTCTAGCGCAATTTCTAAATTTAAACTTTTTTGCAATATTATTTTGTGTTTATTTTATGTAATAACCATAATGTGACGTAAATATGACGTAATTTCTCCTAAGACTTCTAACGCATGTTATTGAACTTATTATTTTACAATATCCTTTCTCTTTTAAAATTCACGTGTATACTTTTTATGACGTAATTTTTAATAAGTTCCTGCTTTTTATACGTAATTATTTAATTCTAATTTGAAAGTTTATTTCCTGTTTATAATAGTCACGTGTAAATAAATTTTTAATTTGAAGCAAACATTATTGCTTGCGCTTTTTATACAGTTGGCAACAGTTTAAATTAGTACAATTTTCTGAAATCTGTAAAAAATATCTCTAGAAATGCTGAAAATTTGAATTTAAAATAGAAATAAAACATGAAAAAATGAGTCAAAATAAAAAAATTAATGCAATCTGCACTCCGGCACATTCTAACGCATAAAATGATCTAAAAATGATTACACTGCCATGTATAGTTATTGCTGCTATAAAACTTTTGTAGTGGAACGATTTTGTCCAACTTTAGCATTAAATAACTCTTAAAATAATTCTTCGATTTGAAAACTGTCTGCATCAGCGTGTTTATCAAACATTTCTGTATAAAACCACAGATTTTCATATTTTTGTATGCATTATTTTTGTTAATATTAACGAAGAAAGGCCTCCGGTCACAAAAAAATCAAAACCGGCGGCGGCGGTGACAGCGGTAGTTACTTTTTTTTTTAGAATAGAGAGATATTTATATAAAACAATCGATCCAGTTTCGGAAAAAAATTACATCGAATTACTTTTACTGAAACAGTTTTATACAGACAGCTCCAAACTTAAAAATCAGCATCAGGGACACGGGACGGTAGAGGAGTTTTCCTGGTATTTGGACCCCCAACATCGTCCAAAACTTATTTATCTCGTTAATATTGTTGTGCAATCATGCAATGGGATGTTCCCCAGTATATGAAAAAAAAAAATGCAAAAAAGTGTATTAAATAAAAAATTATTATTCAGGGACATGAAAGTGAAAAGATTGTGAGAATGGCCATATATATATAAATATATAGATTTATATATAATATTTATAAATACAGTATAGATAATACAAAACAAATTTTCGTTTTAAGACTTAAAACACGCTTTTATTTTATATAAAATGACGTCATTCGCATCCTCTGAAGAATCCCTCATTTACGATCCAATCTCAAACAACATCTACAGTAAAATATTCATATGACGTCTCTATCGCTGAATAATACACAAATCCAAAAAAAAAAACAGATCTCGTCACTCAAGAAACTCAGCAAAAGAAAAATCGGCTATCTAATGATTCATATGCCTTCATTTGTTTATAATATAGGAAATTAAATTAAATATACTTTATAATACCTCCATGTTTTGTCAGAAATCATTCATTTATATTTTTAAAAATAGCACGTATTTTAATTAAATATTTTTTCAGTAGTTATGAGAAAATGGCAACAAAAATATATGATTACTATTTTTTCTTTACTTTCTGCAACGGAGTTACAGATTTTAATTTTGACATTCCTAAACTTGGATGTGTAAATTTCTGTCTCTCACTTTCTCTCTCTGTGTGTATGAATACCTCATTTTAAGAATATTTATTTCCCCCAATTATATGTTCAAATATTCCTAGGAAAATTTAATTATTACTTTATTTATATGTGAAATTTGTAAAATAGTGCTCGTGTTTGTATCTTTATACACTGGATGACCAAAGTATTGGAAAAACCCTGCTATGTAGTACAAATGTCATGCAAAACTTCCTGTGATATTGTTGACAACATATATTTATCTAGAGATGGAGTCATACCATAAAAACAAAATTTTATTTACATTCTGTAATTCAAAAAACATATAATAGTAATAATAACAACCATTTGTAGAAATAAAAAATGTTTAAGAAATCAGGTTCGTAGGTTGGTTGTATTTATGTCGGCCAATTATCATCACGTGGGATATAGGCCCTAAGGGGAGGAGTGCCTTCCGTGGAGGTCTTTCTAAGGGAACCTAACCCGTATTAACGCTTGGAGAACCAAGGATCGAAGAAAACCACGAAAACTCCGAACGATTAGGCCAACGGGCGCGATTGGGATCGAACCCAGCACCTCCCGTCTACCAGCTTCGAGAGCAGAACCTCTCCGCCACTGGTGGGGCTGTTTAAGAAATCAGAAGATATTTTTATAATTGATTCATTTATTTGTTAAATTAAAAACTGACTGAAAATTAGATAAATGACACTTTAACGTACGAAATATATAAGAAAGTGTCATTACTTTACAATTTAGTATTATTATACACTGTAAAAAAATCGACTAGTTTTCCTGTGGGAATCGGAAAAATATTGTGCCGGAAAAATTTCCGACCCAGCTCGGAATAAAATCCGTAAAAAAAAGGAAATAGTCAATAAAACGGTTTTTCACGGCTTTTATTCCGATTTTACGGATTTTATTCCGATCTGGGTCGGAATTTTTTCCGATACGATAAGGGCAACTATTTTTCCGATTCCTACAGGAAAACTGGTCGTATTTTTTTTTACAGTGTACAGAGTATAAAATTGTTGAACACTGAAGATTACTTAAAATTGTATAAAGAGAGACGAGACCGATTGCATAAGACGATAAATTGCTATAAATAGATTTCTTATTATTTAGTTATAAATAAAAAAATATATATGAAGTCTTCACATTTCATCATAAAACACTGAAGTAAGGAAAATCATTGTTTCACTAATATTTAATTGTAAATTGTTTCATTTTACACATATTTTAGATTATCCTTTTGAAATGGTAAACTAAAATCAATATAATCACGTAGTATATGTGAAAAATTCTGAATTCTGGCATTATCGAAATTTGTAATGAGAAAATAATGAGAATTTAATCGAGAATGTTATTCATCGACTTATCACTCTGATTTCAATCTCATTCACTTTATCTCATACATTTCATTTTATTAAGCGACCTTTTACGGAACCGATTACGATAGAAATATCAGATTTTCATAATGCACGTGTGTGTTTTTATCTATGTTTGAATCATGAATACTAGCTTTATTCTGAAAATAAGTTCCGGAATGTTATAAATTCCCGAATCCTTTGGATGCACGATATGTATATTTTGAGGGAATAACTAAGTTCAGCTATGCAGTTTTTTGTATCGAAAATATCTTATTTCACCAATAAGGAGAAATTTTGTAACTGATCAATTTTATCTAGATTACTAGAAAACAAGAATTCTTCTTTTCAGAATTTAGTGTCGCCCCGATGAAAATATATGTATATATGGTGCATTCTCACAATATTTTGAATTTTGGGGGGAAAAATCTGACAAAATTAAAATTGCTAAAATAACATTTTACTCTGATAGACGGATGCTTTCAAAATAAAGAAAAAATGGTCAGCAGCTAAAATATTTTATTTTCTGAGGTTTAAGTTAAACTTGCGAGTTTAATTTTCCTTGCCATTTTACCCCTATAACTTTTTAATTTCTTCTAAACTTTTACTTATAATGAATTTGCGTAGTGCCCACAGGACATTCAAATAAGAAATAATAACAATGTAGTACTTTTAATACAGAATTTTTGTATAACATTGTCTTAAAGGGGTGTTAAAGAAGGGACGGTAAAGTAAAAAAAGGGGATGGTATTGGAAAAAAAAGGACGGTAAGGATGGAACGGTAAGGAAAATTACCACCTGTTTTCAGGAAAATCATGTTAAGACTAAGTGATAGCCACAATTTTCATTGATTTTTAGAAACAGTTGTTAAAATTGGATTAAAATATTATTATTTTTTTTTTTTAATTTACCTCGAAAAGTGCAGGAATAAACCTTGGGGACGGTGAGACTACTAATAAAGCCACGATGCTTGAAATTGATATTTAAATGCTGATGTAATTTCTACAGTAAATTTCTTGCCAAAGAATTTTAGACATTATTTCTTTGGCATGAGAAAAAACTTGAAAAAAAATCTGTGACTGCATCTGAAATGATTTTCTGTATAAATTTAGAAGAGTGATGGTAAGAAATCTAAAACCCAGGGACAGAGTTTTAAAAATAATAACAACCCTAAAAATGTGTGCAGGTTAATTTTTATCTACACTAGAGGGCTCGCCCCCCTACGAGCTACGCTCGCCAACCCCCGTCCAGACACCGCAGACTCTAAATGCACGCTAATTTTATCGGCTTTAAAAAGATTTCGAAAGATTGAATTATAATTTATAAAACAGTGGTGATCTCCCTATAAACGAATTTCTATTCATTTCGCTTTGATTGGGGAATTTTAACGCCAAATCCGCTGAGGTACTACTTGAATATCCCGTCGACCCATTTCGCCAAGTTATATAAATCGCCAAACTACTCGCCAAATTATACAAATTGACATAATTTTTATTTTAAATAACGAAAGAACAAATAAATTAGTACAATAGTAATAAAAATACAAATAAAACGTCGAAGTAAAAATAACTTGATGACGTATACACGTGTAACAACATTTCAAAATAAGCTAATATAAAAGGAATTAAGTAAAGAGAGTCTTTGTCTCCTGGTATTTTTTAACAAAGCGAAAAGAAAGTTCTTTTAAATGAGACATTTTAAATTAATTCTCAAAATATCAAATAAATGTCTAGCGCAATTTCTAAATTTAAACTTTTTTGCAATATTATTTTGTGTTTATTTTATGTAATAACTATAATGTGACGTAAATATGACGTAATTTCTCCTAAGACTTCTAACGCATGTTATTGAACTTATTATTTTACAATATCCTTTCTCTTTTAAAATTCACGTGTAAACTTTTTATGACGTAATTTTTAATAAGTTCCTGCTTTTTATACGTAATTATTTAATTCTAATTTGAAAGTTTTTTTCCTGTTTATAATAGTCACGTGTAAATAAATTTTTAATTTGAAGCAAACATTATTGCTTGCGCTTTTTATACAGTTGGCAACAGTTTAAATTAGTACAATTTTCTGAAATCTGTAAAAAATATCTCTAGAAATGCTGAAAATTTGAATTTAAAATAGAAATAAAACATGAAAAAATGAGTCAAAATAAAAAAAATTAATGCAATCTGCTCTCCGGCAAATTCTAACGCATAAAATGATCTAAAAATGATTACACTGCCATGTATAGTTATTGCTGCTATAAAACTTTTGTAGTGGAACGATTTTGTCCAACTTTAGCATTAAATAACTCTTAAAATAATTCTTCGATTTGAAAACTGTCTGCATCAGCGTGTTTATCAAACATTTCTGTATAAAACCACAGATTTTCATATATTTGTATGCATTATTTTTGTTAATATTAACGAAGAAAGGCCTCCGGTCACAAAAAAAAATCAAAACCGGCGGCAGCGGCGGCGGTGACAGCGGTAGTTACTTTTTTTTAGAATAGAGAGATATTTATATAAAACAATCGATCCAGTTTCGGAAAAAAATTACATCGAATTACTTTTATTGAAACAGTTTTATACAGACAGCTCCAAACTTAAAAATCAGCATCAGGGACACGGGACGGTAGAGGAGTTTTCCTGGTATTTGGACCCCCAACATCGTCCAAAACTTATTTATCTCGTTAATATTGTTGTGCAATCATGCAATGGGATGTTCCCCAGTATATGAAAAAAAAAAACGCAAAAAAGTGTATTAAATAAAAAATTATTATTCAGGGACATGAAAGTGAAAAGATTGTGAGAATGGCCATATATATATAAATATATAGATTTATATATAATATTTATAAATACAGTATAGATAATACAAAACAAATTTTCGTTTTAAGACTTAAAACACGCTTTTATTTTATATAAAATGACGTCATTCGCATCCTCTGAAGAATCCCTCATTTACGATCCAATCTCAAACAACATCTACAGTAAAATATTCATATGACGTCTCTATCGCTGAATAATACACAAATAAAAAAAAAACAGATCTCGTCACTCAAGAATCTCAGCAAAAGAAAAATCGGCTATCTAATGATTCATATGCCTTCATTTGTTTATAATATAGGAAATTAAATTAGATATACTTTATAATACCTCCATGTTTTGTCAGAAATCATTCATTTATATTTTAAAAAATAGCACGTATTTTAATTAAATATTTTTTCAGTAGTTATGAGAAAATAGCAACAAAAAGATATGATTACTATTTTTTCTTTACTTTCTGCAACGGAGTTACAGATTTTAATTTTGACATTCCTAAACTTGGATGTGTAAATTTCTGTCTCTCACTTTCTCTCTCTGTGTGTATGAATACCTCATTTTAAGAATATTTATTTCCCCCAATTATATGTTCAAATATTCTTAGGAAAATTTAATTATTACTTTATTTATATGTGAAATTTGTAAAATAGTGCTCGTGTTTGTATCTTTATACACTGGATGACCAAAGTATTGGAAAAACCCTGCTATGTAGTACAAATGTCATGCAAAACTTCCTGTGATATTGTTGACAACATATATTTATCTAGAGATGGAGTCAACAAGTTCAGAAAATCGCTGAGGAGGAAAAATAATCCATTGTAATAAAATGACCACTGTTAATTACCTACGATTGGATGGAGGTGTTTCGAAGCAATTAATAGATTTTCACCGCGTCCGATAAATACACAATTGGGTTCAGACCAGGTGACGCAGAGGCCATTTGAGCAATTAAGGCTCGCAATTATATATCTCAAACAAATCTGAGATTTTTCTACCAGTGTCGAAGGATGCGTTGTTCTGCAGGAAATACCCTTAGCCATCATGAAGCATAACCATAATATTAACCATTATAGACACTAGGGGATCATACCCGGCTTCCCGGGTTACAGAATATAGGTGAAAACATTTCTTTTTAATTAAAAACTAATAATATTTTTATATGTAATGATTTTTTTAGATTGCCCACTTACATTAAAAAAGCATTTTTCACATTAAAAATACGAATTATACAATCAAATAAATTTTTGAAATTTATCAAAAGCGATATTTTATTATTAGCCGCATGCTAAGAGTTATTTCACCAAGATTTTGCTAGTTACGGCATCCTTTTATATTCTGATACTTTCAGAGCTTATACATGTCTGTTAAATTTGTGTTTTATTTATATTGTTTTACTAGCAGAACTACCCGGCTTCGCCTGTGTCAATTATAAGAAGCATTCCAGGTAAAATAAATTAAAACGAAATAATACGGGAATCACAATAACTGAAATTTGTGCATTTCCATCCACAAATCGTTATAAAGACAATCAAAAACATGACGTTATTGTCTTGCAACCATAGTAAAATCCCTGAGCTTTAATAACAGAATGCACGTTTTCTTTGCCGGGTTTAAGAAAAAAATATGTGGTTTTCCTGACAATACGAAAAAAAGAAATTCCTCCAAATCGCGCAGCACTTAGTGAAATTCTCGTTTGTACGGTATTATCTACATTATAAAATAAAAACACTATGTCAGTGCCCATAAATTGTGCCCCATAAATTGTAACCCATAAAATGTGCCTTTAAGCAATTTTTCTAACTTTTAAACATCACACAATTTCATTTTTTATAATGTCGAATAGGAAAAAGTTCTCTCAAATGAAATTTGTTTGAAAATTGTACTTCAGTTTTCTGATTTTAATGGATTTTAAAGTAATTTTTAAGCATGGAAACAAAAGTACTTTCAGTAATATTTGTTTATAATGTTTATCTCAATTTACGAATTTTTTATGGGTTTTAAAATAATTTTTAAGCATGCATATTTTTTAAATATGCTTGCAACCCAAATACAAAACGTTAACTCAATTGTTCAAAAACATCGTAAATAATTCAGAATTTGTTTGCTTTCGCGTATTATTCAATAACTAAATTGGCAAACGAAATTAAAACGCCAAAAATAAAATAAAATAAAACACGAATTTAACACATATCAAATCAAACTACTCAAAATAACCTGATAAGTATATAAAATTCAAATGGGAATTTCGTTCCGGGTGCATATAACTTGAATTCTTCAGAACGGATTCCCATGCGACTTGCACTATTAGTTTTTTAGGGAAGATTTCAGTGCGTATCATATTGTCTTCCGTTGCTTAGTCATAGAATTATAGGGGAAAGTTATATAATCATGCGAACCCAATTATGAAGGATTAGTCTTATTAGCTGAATGAAAAATGCAGAACTATTTTTATCTCTAAGTATATTGACGGGCTTATCTTCGGTAATGGGGCTGTGCGGTAGGGTGTTCTTATTTTAATGAGTCTGCCTGACACCTATTATGGCGTGCACCTTTGTTTAAAACAATATAGAATGACTTATGTTTTAAGCGACTATCTGGCATGCAACTTGATTACAAATTTCTAACCTGCAAATGCTTAAGGTACTTCTCCAGTTCCCTGCTCAACAACACGACACTTTCTGACACATTTTCTGACTCATTAAACGTAAAGGCTTAAAATTTGTAGGCCTGACTATTAAAGCGATTTGGAATTGAAATGTGTTTTTCCTTTTTTCATAAATAAATTACCTATCGAGTTATGAGCAATTGTGGTTGCGTGACGGCCGGTTTTTATCCTTTATTGCACTGTTGCGTCCGAAATTCAGTTCAAAACACCAACTGAAAGATCTTATACCTTTACCAACAAATGGAAACTATCTTTCGATTACATAGTTTCTATATAAGAACTCCTGTCAATTCAATGCGTTTCCGAACAAAAATTAATTAAAAAATATGTCAGAAAATAGCTCCTTTGGATTTGAGAACAGCCTTAACTTTATGAACAGCCTTAACTTGAAGTTTATGAAAAACTCACATTTTCAGTTTTAATTTTGGAACTCGCGAAATTTAAATTCAGAAAAGGGATGTTCTTTTGACACATTGTGGTAATTTTTCTTAAACTTTTAAAATTAAAATACATGTTTTCTTTGGCGCGCGTAAAAGAAGCATACAATACCTTCACAATACGGGGGAAAATGCAAAAAATACATCCAAATGAGGTAGTAGTTACTAAAATTTTATTTGGAAAATTTAAAATTTTATTGAAATTAAATCTACAATGATTAGATGAAATGATGTCATTTTCCATAAATTTTAAATCAAGACATCTGTCAAGATTTTTTTTGAAAATGTAAATAACCGCTCTCTTTTTGCTATAAATCACAGAAAATGTTAGCACTGAATCTAAACCAATACAACACTTAGCGATAACGTATAGCTATAAGATATGGCTGTAGTATACAATCGAAGTAGTAAGCAAAATATAGGAGCCATATGTTTACAGTGAGTTTGATTACGCATTGAAAAGATTTGATAGAATGTGACGTCATATCTAGCCTTTTTTTTATTTTTCTTAAATTGTTTTCATTAAATTTGACTGTTTGTATTAAAATAGATGTTTTAATTAAAAAAAACATTCAAATTGAGGTGCTATGTTATTTTCCCGCTCTTATAGTCAAAATTTTATTTTATATACAAAAAAATGTAAATTTTTTGTTTAGAATGACGTCAATATCAAACACGCAAAAATATAGCAAGAAAATTTGAATTTTTATTGGCAAATAGAAACAAAATACACGCGTTATCCTTATTTTTTTCACATTATTGTGTCATTTTTTAGGGTTTGGCAACAGGAAAGAAACGTTTGAATTAAAAAAGATTTAAAAAGAGATATTTCTATAATGTTAAATTATGAAAGTGGCAGAAAAAAGGGATAAATAGTGGTCTGATAATTTTTTAAAACAGACAGGGATCTATTCCACGTTCTAAAGCCTATGTACATCGAGTTTCGTGCAAATCGGTCTAAAATGGAAGATTTGTATAAAGGACATACACACAGAGAACGGCTTTTATATATATAGATTTATTCATCCATAGGGAAGTTTTTTTAATGGAAATTAGCAGTAAGAAAGTGATGGACTCTTTATTTTGTTTTAAGGGCAAACGGATTAATCTTTCGTAATCGAGCTCTGCGCGATATAGATAAATTAAAAAATAATCCATGCTTTAAAATTGTTTTTAAAAAACATAGACAATCAGAAAACTGAGATGAGCTTTTTAAAGAAATTCCATTTGAAAAAAAAAAATCCTATTTAGTGATCTAAAAATTTAAATTGTACGGTTACAAATATGTTAGATTTCTGTTTTTTTTTATGTTATTCTTTTATTCGCTTATAAAAGAAGTATTAATTTCGGTAATTTTTCACAAATACGTTAGTTTGGTGGGTTTTTTTTAATATTATTGTTTTATTTGCTTATAAAGGAAGTATTAATTTTGTTATGCAAAATAGTCAGAAACAAATGCTGAACAATATTTGTTGCTTTATGTGAAAAATGTTTAGTATTATTATATATTGAAACCGGAATGTGATAAGATAAACTTAAAAAAAAATCATGCTTAAAAATTATTTTAAAATACATAATACATCAGTCAATTAAGATACTGTTTTTACACAAATTGCATTTGAAAGTAAATTGTTTCCCTATGCGACGAAAATTTAAAATGTATGATGGTCAGAAGATTAAAAAATTGCAGTAGCGAAAATTTCAAGACCGAAATTTGATCGTGAAGTGTTGCCATTCGCAAAATGACGCCAGCGTTACGCATAGATAAGTTTGTTCTTTATAATATAGATACGTAATCAGTAAAATATAATAAAGATCATTTATTACAATGTGGTTATCAATTGAAGCTCTTATGCTCGGTATTCCGGAATGAAAAACAGCAATTATTACCTTCCCAAAATTTGCAACCGCACTTCTCATATTCATATTCATCATTTTTTTAAAAAATTGTATTTTGTTTGATAATTTTAAAATCATTTTAACTCAAAACTTGGAGTCACGATTGTCATATTTTATGTGAATAGACGCACTCTTTACTTGAGATTCTAATCTCAATTCCGGAGATTAAAAATTTCTGTAATTTAAGTTTTTTAGTCGAATTTGTGCTAAAATGTTTAGTTTTATCTAAGAAATGATCGTTTCCTTTTGAATATGATTTCGTTTTCACTTAAATAAGCCTTTTGCCTAGTGTCTGAAACTTAGTATCAGTACACATGCTGAAGGAAAAATAATATAGAAAATTTATGATGAAAAATGCGTGTTTTCTAAAGCAGTATGTCATTTTCCGTTATTATTCCCCTAATACAATATTATGCTGCTAATGGGATTTTGCGCCACTAAACCCTATACAACAATTTTTATAAACAATTTTGAATTTTTATCAGAAAGTGGCATGAATAAAGATAAAAATACCTCATTATTTCTCTCTTGTCTGCAATAATGAAAGCTATCTAATTTTCATCATTTTGAAGAAATTTCATAAATTGCTTTTAAAATTAAGATATAAAAGTGGGGATATAAATAAGAACAGATAGTGCGATCACATCGACAAATGAACAGCTTTCATTTAAAAAAAAAAAAAAATAGTAAAATTGGTTCAGCAAAAAGATCAGGGCAGATGACTAAAAAACACACTTGTGTTTTAAATATATATAGATTATATAAAGGTATGAAAAATTTTAAACCTCGAATTTTTTGTTTGCTTGTCTAACTCGGCGAAGCAAATCCTTCCAGGCGAGAATCATCAATTTCTGTAATATAAATCGCAATTATTTGCAGGTCACCTCTCTTTCATAAAGACACTCTAAATTTTTTTAAAACATTGCGCTTTACAGTGTGTGATTTCGATTACATTATTTTCAAAAGTGAAGCATTCGCCTGTGAAGAATTTCAAAGCAGCTGGGCTGTGAAAATGACGCACTTCTACAAAACATAATTCAGTTTTAAGAATTAAAATACACGCTTTTTTACAAAATGACGTCATTTGCATCCGCTAAAGCAATCCAATTTTACAATCCTGTCTTAAACTTCGTCTATAGTAAAGTATGCATATGACGTCATTATCGCGGAATAACAGACAATATTCTTGACATAGCCTGTAATTTAATTTCAACTTTTTTTTCAGGTTTTATGAGAAAATGGCAACAAAATGATACAGTAATCTCCTATTTTTGACTATTTTCCGTTTACTTTCAATAGAAATGGGATACTTTTGTTGCCACGATTAGAAAAATAGTATTAAAAACTACAAAAAATTAATATCTCAAAAATAAATTGAGATACAGCTTCCGGGCAAATTGCATTTATAAGAGCATTTTTTCCTCATACAACGGTATACAAATTTTAAATGTGCGATGTTTAGAAGTTAAAAAATTAGCATTAGAGAAAATTGCAAAACCGAAATTTTATTTCAAATTTCAAAGTGTTGCCATTCGCAAAATGACGTATGCGTTACGCACATATATGTTTGTCCTTTATAATATAGATAGATAGGTAAGCGGATGCATGTGGTCAACAACGATGTGGAGATTTTCGCATCGACACATGTTTTCAACGGAAATATTGGACCAAGTATAAACCAGGAAAGTTTTCCTCAGACTACCAGTGTTGCCAGATTGGGGACTTTTTTGTCCCCAGATTGTTGACTGTCACTGCTTTTTTGAAATAGAAATATTCGGCCTATTTAAATATAGATTAAAAATTCTGAAAAATAAGGTGAATTATACTATTTAAAAAAAGTGGTGACAGTCAAATAATCTGAATTTAAAAAAAGTCTCCAATCTGGCAACACAGTAGACAACAATCACCCACTTTAACAGTTGTTGTAGGAAATATCTGATACAGGTCTTTGTGCTGCTTGAGCCAGATATACACACTGCCATAAGCATCATAGAGGTGAAATCTGGACCTTGCCAGACAAGACAACTTATTTACACTCATCAAGTGTCCATTTTCTGCGTTCCGTGTTTCTCGCAATGCATGTTGGCTGCCTAGCTTTTCTTTCGATCACAAGCGATTTCCGACAACAATTTCGTTTTCCTGTCAATGTTTTTGAATTAGTTGCCATTCTTTCAAAACAAGACACTGTTGTTCCGAAAAACCCAAGACTATTAGCAATTTCAGAGAATGTGTAACTCGCACCTCTGGCGCCCAAAATCATACCGCATTCAAATTCGTTAAACTCTCTCATCTTTTCAATAAAGATGCAAATCGCAATTCTCACTTGACAAGGTTCGTACGCAGCAGGAGATTCAGGGAATTTTAGGCGTTTTTGTAGCAGAAATTTCGTAAAGTAATGGTCGCTATATCTAAAGATGGAATATTTTTATCATTAAATAATCCAAATATTACTGTACGAAATTTCTGGTAAAATGTGCTTGAAGCATACGAAACCTGCTTGTGATTCTGACTAAAAAAAATCTTTTTATTAGCTGATTTTTTTGTTGCGGCATTTTCTTCACGGTTGACTTGAAGTTAGAATGAAGGGTATTTCAATTATTTTAGTTACTCAGTATATAACTTGTAGAGTCAGTTGAAGTAAATGTAAGAAAGAGTTCATAGAAAACTGTCGACACTAATGCTTACTCGAGAGTTTTGAAAACTAATAGATCAGGGAACTCGCATATCATTCCTCAATTAAAAGTGCTGTTTTCTGTTTCTAATTTTCTTGTGATACAATTGGCAGAGTTGTTGTAAAAACAGTCTAGTAAGGATGTGAAAAATGTCAAACGAAATGTATTCTACTCATTATTTGTTGCTTCTGTTCCATAGTAACCAGAGATAACTCATTTTTAATATTTATAGTTCTTAGTGACATATTTATCGACAAAGTAATTACTGATATTTTCACTTTCATATTTTTATTCTTAGCAGTGTGACTGTTTATCATTCTGTAACTGTAAACAATATTTATATCCATCTCATTTTCTTCTGAGGAGACAGAAGACCTTAATTGTCCCTATAAAATGCTTACTTTTGCTTAGTTCTAGACTTATATTGCCAAACATCGAGAAACGCGAGCCACAATTTACACAAAAGTGCAATATTATGGCTGGTATTTTTTCTCAAAGTATATCGAAGACTACTGCTTCTACACAGGTATCCAGCACTTTAAAGAAGTTATATACACGAATGAAGCCCTGTTGTTAAGAAAGCCTTTAAAAAAAGTGAAAGAAAAAGGGGGAAGGATATTAGAAAGGCTTCCATAGAAGCAGAAGATAGAAACAGAAAACGATCATCTGACTGATAAAGAAAACGACGAAAATGAAATTACCGTAGGTTATACAGATGTTAAATGAGAATATCTGACCTCCGCTGAACAATGAAAAGAGGAAGGTGGAGCTATTATTAGATGAGATGCAGTCAGATGAAATGGATGAAATGGATATCAGATGAAATGGAGTCTGTTCAATATTTTTTTACAATTAAGAAATGTTCTTTATCAGTTAAAAAACACATATTTTTTAATATGAGGGTTTTACTGAACGAAAGGGATTACTCAGACTATTAACCAAGTCTGTAGAGCATAGATGTCACTCCCGATCTCCTTTACTGAGGTCTTAAGAAACACAAATTTACCCGAAGCTCACTCCGCGGTAAACGCGAGAGAGGGCGGAGTGATAAACAGTGTATAAATAAATGTATTGAAAACAATATTTGGGGAAAAGATAATAATACGATGTTACATCACTACCGAAGAAGGCATAGGTCCGACCTGATAATGGTGAGTGAACAAGAAGGAAAGCAAAACCCTGGCTCAGCGATGGATTAATATTTAGAGGTCAAGTAGAAAGTTACAGATGTTTTTAGGAATTGAGAGAAAAACCGGGCGCGGCAACATATTAGCTAGCCAGTCATCCTGAAGAACAGGAGGATGGCAAATATGTCAGCGGGCTGTTAAAGGACAATTATAATAGTAATGAGATGCAAGAGCAGGAGCAAGACAATCGCACGAAAAAGAGGAGAAAGGGCTCTTTTGAACTTCAAAGGGTAGCACCCAAAGGGGCCATATAGGGTACGGACTTCTTGAGTGGAGGGAGTAAGCTGGATAAGAACCAAGGAAACCAGTGGAGCCAGATCATAGGTATACCTACCTTTACACGAGTAGTCTCAGTGATCCTCCACTACTTTGCAAAATCAGCAAGAAGATGTCTTTTGATGTGTGAGTGCGGTACTAGAAGGGATAAATCAACTGATGATCTGATAGTTGCCTCCTTTGCCAACATATCTGTCCTTTCATTGCCCAAGGTAGCCTTATTGGCTGAAAAGTAGCATAAATGAGTTTAACAGAGAAGATTTTAGAGAAGGGATTTAATCTCTTGAAAGAAAATAGTGAAAGTCACAGATAGCTCAGAGAATAGTGGAATGAAGAAAAGTTAAATGTACTGGCGGATTTTAAACTGGATGCAATTTGTGTTAAAATCCTACTAGATAATCTAATTTCTACATAAAATTATTATTTAGAAGTAAAATAACAGTAAAACGAAAAAAAAAGTCATGTTCATTAGACACACAAATTGAATATTTAGCCAGAAAAATTTGGAAGGTGACAAATTTTGTTTAAAACTACCCCAAATGATCACACTAAATGTAAACACTTTGCTTTTATTAAATAAAAGATGAGAAGGCCTTTCGCAACATAAAAAAAGAACATATTTAAAATAACCCTCTAAATAAAATTCTTTAAATTAAGTTCTGTACACCAAAGAATGTAATTAACAAACACATAAAATCAGCAGACTAAAGATATATGTCATAATTATCTAAAATATTTAATTAAAATGTGTAAATTAGAAGTTATAATATATTCGTAAAAATGAAAATATAAAATTAAATAAATATCTTCTCGCTTTATGTAAAAAAAATGTAATTAATTAAAATTTTCTTAATTAATAAATGTATATTCACCATAGCATATTAAATTAAAAGTTCAATTTCAATTTTAGAAAATAACACCATCGTATAGTTAGGTCAACATGTTAATAAGATAAAATACATAAATTTTAAGAAAAGTAATCTGAGAGCTGAAAATGTGTTTCCGAAGTTTACCTTGCATAATAACGTAATAAAGTTTTTTCATAAATTTTTAATTTTACAAGGAATATAGATAGCTATGTTTAATTAAGTTTCTTAAGACAGTTTTTATAATTATGTGATCTATGTTGTTTTTATCAATTGACTAATATTTACATTTGTTGAATTTTGCCTTTAATCTTATGTAATTTTTAAATTATTAAATTTTTCTCGCTTTTAATGAATTGGGGAATGTAAAATATTTATATGTATTATCTTTCCTGGTATGTGCATTTTATAATGTAATATTTTTTAAATGATGATCATAAGTGTAATAATTATAGATTTGCAATTTGCTGTTTTATTTAATTTTCAAATGTTTTAGCGTCAAACTTTTTTTCTAATATAACTACTTAGAAAATAATTGTTTATCTATCAAGTTTTAATTAATTGAACGAAAATTAAAAACACAGGTCGCTTATAAATCTCTTCAAAAATCACGTCAACAAGTTTCATATTTTTCCTATTAAAAAATAAATCTGGAGTTACGCCAGAAAATTTCGAGTTGTTGAGCATGGAAAAGTATTTTTTTTTAATACCGCCCTAACATGATTCTGATAAATACTACCTTTGGCGTCGTTCCTATGTTGGAATTTCTGAAAAATTTTTGCAGACCTAGACCGATCATGACCCCTAGAGCTCAAAACCACCCTCAGTAAAAAACTTTATATATATATATATATATATATATATATATATATATATATATATATATATGTATGTATGTATATATCTATATACATCACTTTCTTCTGGACACGATAACTTCCACAATTCTGCACCAATCTCTTCCAAACTGATACATAAAATCAAGGGGCATGAAATCTCGGTCAAGTTCGTTAATGGGCAAAATCGGACCAAGGGGATGGAAATAGGGAAGGGTTTTGTGAAAACCAAAAACTCCCCATAACTTCTTAATTTCTGTACATATCAAATCAGTTTAAAGTTTTTATTACTTCTAAAAATAGGGTCAAAAATGTATGTATCACAGATTTTTGATAAAGTTAAAAATGGGCTCAAGGGGCGCAAAAAATAGGGTTTTCGGGAGAAAAAAATTCATAACTTCGTCAATTCTCAAGATATCAAATCCAATTAATTTTATCATGAATCTCCTTGAGATTATCTACAACTTTTATATTCTCAAGTTTTCGATAGGACTAATTCGTACCGCAAAAAAAATTAAAAACGAAAACAAAAAGGGCGTTTGAAGAAGAAAAAAATCCATAACTCCATCAATTCAAAAGATATAAAATCCCCATGAATTTATCATATATCTTCTTAATATTGTCTACAACATTTATATAGACAAGTTTTGAATAGGACCAATTCTTACAACAAAAACAAATTAAAAATACATAGCGGTTGAAGAAAAAAATCATCTTAGTAAGGGTGTATTCAAATCCAAACTGCTTATTTTCTGACTCATTTTAGAATTCATTTTTGCTCTCTAAGGCTTCCAATTGGTACCTTTTCTTACTCAGAAACTATATAATGTACCGTAATGGTCAATTATTTGATAGAGGCAGAATATATTTTAAAACATGCTGTCAAAGTGGGCCTTTTGAACCGAATTTCCCGAAGCGGACTGTGTTGGAAAAATCATCGTATTAAGGAAGTATTCAAATCCAAACTGCTTATTTTCTGACTCATTTTTAAATTCATTTTTGCTCTCAAACGCATCCAATTGGTAGATTCGCTTATCCAGAAACTATATAACGTACCGTAATGATCGATTTTTTGACAGAGGCGGAATATATTTCAAAAAATTATGTCAAAGTGGGCATTTTGAACGGAATTTCCCGAAGCGATTGTGTTAGAAACGAAAAATATTATCTTACTGAGAAAATAATTGTTTATATATCAAGTTTTAATTAATTGAACGAAAATTAAAAACACAGGTCGCTTATAAATCTCTTCAAAAATCACGTCAACAAGTTTCATATTTTTCCTATTAAAAATGAACCTGGAGTTACGCCAGAAAATTTCCAGTTGTTGAGCATGGAAAAGTATTTTTTTTTTAAATACCGCCCTAACATGATTCTGATAAAATCAGTTAATATAAAAAAGAAATAAAAACTCGTCAAAAGCGGCCAGATAAAATTGTTAAAGTGGGTTTATCTCTAATCATGATTTGGTTTTTGTTTGTGAAATTAGTATACTTAACTTCGAAATCTACATCCTCCTGTAGGCCGGGCCGGCAGGGATTTTTTAATCTTAACAAGTTTTCATTACAACTGATTAAAGTTTATTTATTATTGACATAAAAAAAAGGAATAAAGTCAGATTTCTATTCAAAAAATATTATGCATTTAAATAATTAAAGAGACCTATGCTTAAATTTCGACTGAAATTTCAGAAGATAATTAGATACTCTAATAATTTATGACAAGTAATAATAAAAAAAAAAAAAAAAAAAAAAAAAAAAAATCAGAAGTCTATTAACTACGAAAATTTAATTTAACCATGAACGAAAATATTAAATTACCTCTTTCGAGTCACCAATGATTCCGAAAACCCCCCAAAACCATTATGTTTTTGATATTGAAAGAAACATTTATAAAAACAAAGTTTCTTTTTCTGCCACTGACTTTCGGAAACGTTTCCGAGTAGTTTTACAGTGTATTAACATATATATCTTTTAAATTGGAATTCCGATTTTTTTTTTACTACCAATTTTTAATTAATCATTTCCCGCTGCCTAATTGCATTTATACATGTAAGGAATTATAAAATGGTATTGATGTTAATGTTAATGCTCTTAATTTATCACGTTTATCTGTAAAACATGTTTGTTGAGGACGAAAATGTTTACTTAAGAATCGGTAGCAACTGAAAACATGTATTTCGAGTTGAATGTGGTTATTTAACACATGATAAAAACTGCTAGAAAAAGTTTTTTAAAAAATCAGTGGCAGTAAAAGAAACCTTGTCCTTATAAATGCATCTTTAAGTCTCGAAAATATAGTGATTTAGAATACAAGGGATTTATTCAAAAACGATTTTTTAAATCGTGGGTAATTTGGAAAAGGCTACTTTATATTTTCGTACGTTGTTATATTATCAATTAAGAAACAATTTATTTTGCACATTTTCTCTTATACAATAAAACAATAAAGGTTGTTAACACAATAAATGCAGTGATAAAATTTCCAAATAGAGTTTCTTTTATTTATCCTAAAACCTGTGCAGTTTTTTAGATTCAAATTTTAGATCAATTTTTTTTAATAAAAAATAATCCAGAGTGAATTATATATAGAAATTTAATAACAAAATAGTTCACAAACTATTTCTTTATCATATTTATTTTTGCAGTCACGTTTTCCAAGATCTTTCCAACAGCAATAATATCTAATTGAGTTATATATTTCTTAGAATAGTTTCTTTCGAAATAAAATAGGAATTGTGGTTTTGGATGTAACGAGTAAAGAATATTAATGGATTACTAACGGCTGTTTTCGTGCGACATTATCATAAAGATTCCAGTCATTATAACATATTTAATTCCAGATTTAGATCATAGATAATTATTCATTTAAATCATCGAAAGTAGTACTTCATATGTACTTCACAAACTATCTGTTTATGATATTGCTTTTTACAGTCACGTTTTCCAAAATCATTCTAACAATAATGATATCTAATTGAATTATATATTTCACAGAATAGTTTCTTGCGAAATAAAATAGAAATTGTGGTTTTGGATGTGATGAGTAAAGAATACTAATAGATTCGTAACGGCTGGGTTGAGAAATTATCATAAAGATTCCAGTATTTATAACAAAGTTCATTCTAGAACAATTGTTTGTGATAATGCTTTTGCAGTCGCTTTTTTCAAGATCATTCCAACAATAATATCTAATTGAGTTATGTATTTAACAAAAAAAGTTTCTCGCGAAATATGACATGAATTGTGGATTTGGATGTAATGCGTAAATAATGCTAGTGGGTTGCTAACGACTGGTTTCGTGAAAAGTTATAATAAAGATTCCAGTCATTATAATTAATACTAGATTTATATAATCGACAATTCCTTTAAACAATCAAAAATATTGCTTCGTGTGTACCTCACAAAATACTTTACAAGCTAATTGTTTTTTGCAGTCACGTTTTCTAAGATCATTTCAATCATAATAATATCTATTGAGTTATATATTTCTGAGAATAGTTCCTTGCAAAATAAAACAGGAATTGTGACATTGGTTGTGAGGAGTAAAGGATACTATTGGATTAGTAACGGCTGGTTTCGTGAGAAGTTATCGTAAAGATTCCAATTATTATAAAAGAATTAATGCTACATTTAGATCATCGATAATTCATTTAAACCATCAAAAATATTACTTCACTAGCTGACCCACCGGCGTTGCTCGGGGATAACTTTACATGATACTGTTTTTATACATAATACAACATTTACATAAACGTTACAATAACTTTAAATAAAACTGAAGTTTGCATGATTTTATGTCTTTTGAAAACATTTTAAATGAACCTAAATTCGGGGGTCCGATTGACTTCCGCAGCGTCTGGTGTGTTCCCAACAAATCTCTTTCCGAACGAACTTAAGATCTGCGTCCCCACTACCTAAAACAGCATGCACCGAAAGTGCTCCGCAGTTGCTGGAGGAGACAATCAAAAACCAAGTTGAGTGAGACAAACCTCGTTGTAATCAAGTCCGTAGAACCCGAAAAAAGAATGCACCATTAATGTTCGAAAATGTTGGCAACTAAAGCCTAAGGTAAAATTTCGTGATACAGAAAGTAGCCGAATTGTCATCAAGTTAGATACACCAAATCCCATTGAAATTATGCCATTAGAACCCGAGGAAAGGAGGCCAAGCGGTGGAAAGTGCTCCCTCCTGTAAATTTCACAAATTACTTTTAACATTAACACGGGTCCCAGTAGAAATTAAAGGGTGTTGTCCGGGAACAGGAATCCAAAACTCAACTTTAAAATTTTGTATTGAGAATGCGAGAAAATTAACAGATGAAAAATTCATGCCGCACAAAAAGTTTAAGGGGCCCCAGATCGAGGCGGCAATTTATTAACAATTTATGCTGCAAAAGCTTCAAGGGACCGGTACCGGGCCCTAGGGTGCCAGCTACGTGACTGGCATGTAGTTGGGTATAAAGATATTTTTTAATAGTTTTTAAAATAATCGGCAGACGCTAGAACTATATTAAAGAAAACTGCATGCAATTCGTATCATTTTTTAAAAAAGCTGCACCAAGTGCACCAAGAAGGCAATTAATATTCAAAATTGGTGTTAGCGAAAATCTGAAATCTGATTTTTTTTTTCTTTTTAGTTTATGTAGTAGTTGGAGGAACTAAGAAATTGTTAGAAAATAAAGCTAGTAAATCGGACCAATTTAAGGGAGTTATAATAGGGGGTCCCAGAAGGGGCCAACTGAAAGTTAAAAGCAGGGACCTAACATGGTAGCATGTTAAAATGTCTTAGTATTTAACGCTTTAGATCTACAATTATTCAAAATTAAGCCTAGTTTGTAAATTATTCATTGAAATAATATTTTATAGAAATGCATAAAAAATTGAGTAAACGCTTTTAAAATGTCCTACGGCTCCAATAAAAATATAAAGGTGTTGATCCTGAAAGGAGAGTCCAAGACTCAACTTTTAAATTATGCACGGAGAAGGTGAGAAAATTAGGAGGTGAAATATGCAAGGGGCATAAAAAGTTCAAGGGCCCTGGACCCGGCCCTACGGGATTATAAAAGGCCCCGGGGTCTTAACTGGAATGTAGGAACGCAAGAATAACAGAAAGGAAAAAGGGTTCCAAAAATGAAGACTGAATTAAGAGGGGGGCAATTTAATAACAATTATGGAACAAAAAATACAAGGTGTCAGCTACTTAACTGCCATGTAGTTGCATAAAAAGATATTTTTTGTAGCTTTTAAAACAATCGGCGGGCGCTAGAACTATGTTAAAGAAAATTGCAAGCGATTCGGATCAATTTAAAGAAGCTGAACCAAAGTCCCCAAGAATACGATTAATATTCAAAATTGTTGATAGCTGAAGTCTGAGAAATTTTTTTGCTGTTCATGTTGTAGCTGGAGTATCTAAGAGGTCGTTAGAAAAAAAAACAGTAAAACAGAACATGTTTTAGGGATCTATAATAGGTGGCTCAAATGGAGCCAGCTGACAGTTAAAATCAGGGCCCCAATACGAAAACATGTTAAAATGTCTTAGTACTTAGCCCTTCTGATCTTCAATTAGTCAAAATTAAGTATAGGGTGTGAATTATTCATTAGAATAATATTTTAAAGAAATGCACAGAGGATTGGGTAAATGTTTAAAAAGGGGGTCCTAGGTGCCCTCAATTATAATGTGAGGGTGTTGGTCTAGGAAGAAGAGTCGAAAACGCGACTTAAAAATTATGCACTGAGAAGTTGAGAAAATTAAAGGGTTACACATGCTTGGCGCACAAAAAGTTTAAGGGCCCTACGGTACCCTAGTGTCTTATATGGAATGTAGAAACGTGAGAATAACTAAATGAAGAAAGGATCCCTAAAATGAAGATCAGATTAAACGAAAGCAATTTATTAATAATTTATTTGCACAAAAACTTCAAAGGGCCATACAGCGGGCCCCAAGAGTCCAGCGTCATAACTGGAAAGTAGAAAGGCGAGAATATACTAAATGGAGAAAGGTCCCCCAAAACGAAGAAGATTGGATAAATAGGGGGCAAGTTATTAACAATTTAGTGCATAAAAACTTAAAGGGTTCCAGGGGCCCCGGCCCTTAAAAAATAAATATCTGTGCCGCCGATGCATCAAGACCTGTGTTGGATTATCCTCACCTAAATTTTCAGACTTCTACGTGCGGTAGATTTCGATAGCCATCGCAGACACACACACATACAGAGAGACAGAGCAATTTGTTCTGTTATTCGTATAGCTATGTACTTCAGAAACTATTTTTTTATGATATAGCTTTTTTGAGTAACGTTTTCCAAGAGCATTCCAACAATAACGTCTAATTGAGTTACATAGTTCTTAGAATAGTTTCTTGCGAAACAAAAGATGAATTTTTCTTTTGGATGTAAGAAGTTAAGAATATTAATGGATTCCTAACGGCTGGTTTAGTGAGAAGTTATCATAAAGGTTACTGTCAGTATGACATAATTCATTCTAGATTTAGATCATGGATAATTTAAGTCATCATAAATAATCATTTAAATCATCATAAATATTATTCGTATGTACTTTATAAACTATTTGTTTATGATATTGCTTTTTGAAGTCACGTTTAATAAGATCATTTCAACAATAATAATATCTAATTGAGCTATACATTTCTCCGAATAGATTGTTGCGAAATAAAATAGGACTTGTGGCTTTGGATGTGAGAAGTAAAGAATATTAATAGATTCCTAACGGCAGGTTTAGTGAGAATCATAAAGATTACAGTCACTATAACACATTTATTACTAGATTTAAATAATCAATAATTTATTTAAACCGAGAAAGATATTACTTCATATGTACTTAACAAACTATTTGTTTATGATGTTGCTTTTTGCAGTCATGTTCTCCAAGATCATTCCAACGATAATGTTATCTAATTGAGTTACAAGGGTCGCCCAAATGAAAGTGGCATTACTGTAATCACCCCGCCATTTGAAGAGAAAGATAACTTCGCATGCTCCTATACAGGGTGCAGAGTGCTGAGAATACATGCGATATCGTTTGATACCGCCAGATGCGTGTGTGATAGCGTGGGAGTACGTTAACAGGCATTGTTCGCATTATGGATGCCCCCAAACGGTGTCAACGCGAGGTCGTGCAATTTTTAACAGCCGTAAATGTGAGTGCTAGTGAAATCTATCGTCGAAAGCAAAATGTGTATGGCACGGAGTGTATGTCACGTAGATCGGTATTCCGATTGTATAGGGATTTCCGTAGTCGAAGAAGCAGTACTAACGACAGGTCACGACCAGGTCAAACGCATGTGATCTTCTTCCACTACGAAAATCTCTATATATTTCCATATTTCAACAGTAAAATACCCCTGAAATGCAACTTTGTATGGTAATATTTATTTATTATTGCATAGATTATATACATTAGAAATTTGAAAAGAATCTGATAATTAGGAAAACGCATGGAATGTTTCAAAATTTAGATATATGCAAAATTTTCAATTTTGGGAAAACAGCATTTTAAGTAAAAAAAAAAAAAAAATGTTTAAATATGTAATTTTTTTACAAATATAAAAGCTTATATGTATACGAAGTAGCATCAGAATTGAAAAATTATTTTTGTATCAGGTGAACTTGAACATTTAGTTTCATAATTCATCAAATAAAAAATCGATTTTTTAATAGAATTTTGTGATTTTAAAGTTCACTGTTGCCTTAAATGATTCACAGGCGCAATTAATGGATCTCTTTTCTACTCTTTCAAAAACTGAAAATGCTTAAAAAGTGTTAAATATCGGATAATTGAACATGAAAATGCAGAAATTCGATGTTTCTCACGCTACAAATTCATAATGATAAAGTTAATTCAAGGATAACAAAGAGAATTTCGCAATCAAATTGTTCATAAAAGGTATTTGAAGTATTCGGCTCATTTACGATATATGTAAGTATCGTTAAAAAATTATTGTCTGAATTTCTATTTTTAGGAAAATAGAAATTGTAAAATTTTCGATATAGCGGATGTAGGGAAAAGAAATTGTTTTAGCAATTTTACACAAAGAGAATTCTTGAAATCCAATACTAATTCTAATGAAGATATCCACCAGAAACTTTTAATTAAATTTTTCTTTTATAACTTTAGCGGAAAAAAAAAAAAAAACTTGTAAAATAGTTTTTTCTTATTTCGAAATAAATGTTTTCGAAAAATCCGGTGTGAATTCAACATTACAGAAACGTAATATCTTACCCGAAAGGGATATGCTCATGTTTATATATTTAATCATCAGAAAAGCATTGGATGAAGATATATCTTATACCAGACACATGAAAAAATAGAGGAAGGAGATATTGCTCCCTCGGGCCGTTTTGGGTTATGAAGCAATATTCTATAGTTAAGTATACCCATAAATTATGACATCGGAGCTTCTGATGTTTATAACCAGTGCCAACATCGAAAACACATTCTAATGGCGAATTTTCCGCATAGAAATATCGGCTTATTACTGTATGACGGAGTAATTAAGATTATTTCCTTAAAATAATAGAAAAGATGCTAAGCATGTTTGAATTGTGTTGTTGAAATTAATACACCATAATTAATACATACTATAAAAAAATACAAATGTTTCTCAATCTGGGATAATATAATATAACCTCGAGCAAAAATATACTATAATCTCATCAAGTGACCAAAGATTCAGAAAAGCATTAATTTTCTTTACAAACTTTAGAAAACAATACATTCTTGAGACTAAAAGAAACATTTTTTTTTTTTTTTTTGTGCCACCGATTTTTGGAAACTTTTTCCAGTACTTTTTATGATGTATGCATCAGTTTTTGCAACCTGGAACATCGGATTATAGGATGATATTTATTCGCATGTAAACATCTTTGTGTTCAACAAACATGTTTTGCAGGCGAACATGATACATTAAGAGTATCAACATTAGCATAACAATTAATATTATTTTGTTACTTTTGCATACATAAATTTATTTATGGAGCTGCAAATGTTGATTTGAGAATTGGTAGCATCTTAAAACCCGGTAAGTGTAAAAAAATCGATTAATATTTTATTTAAACTACTCCAAAACGTTTCCGAAAATCAATATCAGAAACTATGTTTTTATTAATTTTCCTTTAGATTTCAAAATTATATTGGTTTACGAGAATTTCTAAAGATAAATAACGCTTTTTAGAATCGTGGGAGATTCGGAAGAGGTTTTTGTAAATTTTTGTATATTATATTTTCTTATATTAAGAAATATTTTACTTTTTTTTACATGTGTACATACAATATCTATGAACAAATAATTGGACACTCCATGCAAACGACGATATCTGCGGTCCTGATACACGTCGGTGTAGTCGCCGTTGCCATGCAAGATGCCACGCAGTTTTGAGCTCTTGAAGATTTATAAATGTGTAATCGTCAACTATCACAAAAATAGCTGATCCAAACATGATATAGCCAGCGAGTTGCAACACAAAAAATCAACAGTGGCCTACGCGATTGGCAAGTGGAAGAATAATGGTAACTGTCGGAATGTGCCCCGACCTGGAAGATCCACAAAAGTGAGAGTTAATAATCGTCGGTGGCGGTGCTGGCCAAAGAAATTCGGTCGATGAGCCACATCCGCTGAGTTTCAGCGGGTATCCGGGAGTGTTGTATTGATGAATACCATCCTTAAGAAAATCCATATGCTCGGTTAGCATGGATGTACTGCCGTCCACAAGCCGATGGTCACTAAGTCTAACAGCTCTGTTCGGCTAACGTGGTGGAAAGAACGGCGACAGTAGACCAAGAAACAGTGGAAAAAAAGTTCTCCTGAGCGATAAGTCAAGGTTCACCCTGTGTTTGGTATCTGCCTGGAGAACTCATGCTGTCAGAATGTATTGTGTCAACTGTGGAGTTATGCTGTGGGGGCGATTCTCCTGGTATGATACGGGACCCTTGGTAGTATCCCTTGGTAGTAATTTGTGGTAGGCTGAACACCGATTTTGGTGATGCCCTATTTTCGATAACGTGTGCCTATTTTGTTGCAATTTTATAAGATGAACACATTTACTTTCAGTATAATAATGCCACCTGTCATGTTTCGAGGGCCAAAATGGCTTTGAATAAGGACAATAGGGACCGGCTATTCGACAGGCCTGTGCAGAGCCCGGACCTTAATCCTATCGCACACTTTTGGGACAAGTTGGAGTGTCGACTGAAGGGATGCTCCCCCAGTCCGACATCGGTGATGGAACTGTACTGCCTTCTGAAAATCGTACAATGGCTGGTTGAGATTGTTTTTGCGGAACATGTATGACAAGTATAAGTATCGCAATTTTTTTAATATCTAAGTTTAAGAAAAGAATTTTTTTTTATGTAGTGATTAACTAATATATTTCTTTAAAGTAGTAGCAAGTGGCGCTTTATTTATATTCTAAAACTGAATTCAAAATTATTAATGTATCATGTGTGTGATACAAATATACTTCAAGAAAATTTATTTTTAAGATAAATAAAATTTGAATTTTCACAGAAAAAATTTAAAAGATAATGGTACAGAATAAGTTTTCATAATCGAATATTCAAGACGTTGATATTCGTTCCGAAGTTGATAAAATGACAGTGTGACTAGTTCTGAATAAATTAATAAAATTGTTTGAATGGTTGAATGGTTGAATTTTATATTATAACTATTGTTTTTTAATCGATGTTACCAGAATTTTCTTGAAATGTCTTTTTATAGCGTTGACAGCATTTACTTAATTCTTATTTTTTCTCAAAAACATCACCCCTCCATGTTTTGGTGATTCTTTAATTTAATTTAGGAAGTAATAAATTAAATATTTCTAGGGTATTGCAGAAGCTTTTCATTAAGTGGCATCGAGGTTTCTTAGTTCGATGCTAGCAAGTATTCTGGTATCTAATTAAAAAATAGCTATAAGGGATGATGTCAATAACCGGAAAGTCACACTTCTGGGAGAAAACAGTGAATCCTAAAACATATAAATATAATTAAATTCTCGTTTTATTACCCAACTGCCAAGAAGGGTTATGTGTTTCACAAGTATCTGTGTATGTGGATGTATTTATACCCTCGAAACATCCCAACGGTTGGATGGATTTTAATGAATGAGGTCTCTATCAATTCGTCTTAACCGTCCAATGGTTATAGGCTAGTTTTTGTTTTTTAAAATTTATAATGGCGGCCGTAATATACAAAATGGCGGTAAAGACGAAAGAGGCGGTAGAGGACGATAGAGACGTTATCATTAAATTCTCGTTTTATTACCCGACTGAAAAGAAGGGATATGTATTTCAGCGTATCTGGGTATGTGGATTTTTTTTATACCCTCGAAACATCTCAACGGATGGATGGATTTTAATTAATGAGATCTCCATCAATTCGTTTTAACCTTCCGATGGTTATAGGTTATGTTTTGTTTTTATATATTCAAAATGACGGACGTAAAATACAAAATGGCGGTAGAGACGA
Source organism: Maratus speciosus (assembly GCA_963932465.1). Lineage (NCBI taxonomy): Eukaryota > Metazoa > Arthropoda > Arachnida > Araneae > Salticidae > Maratus > Maratus speciosus. The sequence goes on from OZ010786.1 coordinate 525,880,218, forward strand.
AAAAAATTTTTACGCACCCTATTGAGTGGCTTATTATTGGATAGGTCTTTCAAAATGAAGACGATGTTTCATTGAGTATTTTACAGTCAGAAGCTCCGTTTAAATTATACACAACCTAGAAGTTGTGTAGGTAGGATCTCTAGCTTTAATGCAACTCTAAATTTCATAGACCTCTATAGGTCTCATCAAAACAGTGTTTCAAGATAGGAACTAACAATTAAACACAACTTAAATGTCATCAATACAAGTAAATTAAAAAAATGGGTAAGTAATATAAAAGATAGTTTCACATTGATGAGAAATAATTAATTAGTTCGTTATTTACGCAGTCGGGGTTTTTGATTTTTTTAATTTAATTATATTTATTATAGTGAATTGTTTACGACTGCATAGATTGTTGAAAATAATCTCAAAGACTTTCTGCTTTTTTACTTTTTAACATGTCCGCACTTGTTTTACCCCAAAGAACTTGAATTTTCGCTATACACTTCTCGTTATGAATTTCCATAGTGTAATCTTTAAATGAAGAACATGCAGTCGTAGTAAAGTTATGCAGCTTTGCGAGTACTTCCATTAAAAAACTTAAAAGAATTAATTATATTACAACACAGAAGAAAATTAATGTCTTTTAAAATACGAGGTGTGGCTATTTAATAACGAGACTAATGCTTCTACAGAAGAACTGCGCATTCGCAAAATTCGTACGATCAATAGTTGTGTAGCGCAAAACCTCCTATATCGATTATCGCCTCTAAATTGGCTCTACTACATATAGTCTGGCCGTGACCTTCATTTGTTCTAGACTCTGTTTTAGTGTTTAGGCGGAAAATTGTTGAGTGTTCTAAAAGAGCAATGAATTAATGTAAAATTTCTTTTTAAACTTAAGCAATCCGCTAATTAAACTCATAATTTGTTAAGAGAAGTATACACCAATGGATGTTTATCACGCGCGTATGTTTTTGAGGGGTTTAAGTGCTTCAAAGGTGATCGATAAGACATTGAAGATGATGATTTTCCCTCGGATCGTCTTCCTACGTCAAAAACGGAAAAAAATTTCGATATTCATGGGATTCTGTACCTTCACTGAATTCCTGACGGTAAAACTATTAATTAACAATACTACCTTGAGGTACTTGCTCAACTCCGTGAAAAAATACGAAAAAAATTACCCGAATTGTGGAAGAACAAGTCATGGGTACTTCATCAGGACAACGTACCAGCTCACACTACTTTGGTTGTCAAGAGGTATCTAACCAAGTATAACATCCCAGTGCTGACTTATTCGACTGAATAGATACCATATAACTTTTATTTGCTTCCCAAGATCAAATCTGCATTAAATGGAACCAGATTTCAGATCGTTGAAGCTGCGAAAATAAAAGTGGCACTCGTCATGAATTAGCTCACAGAAGAAGACTTCCAGCACTATTTCAAACAATGAAAAATTGACATAGAGCGTTGTAGGAATAAAAGAGGTCCGAATATTGAAGGGGATAGTAAATAAATATGTAAACATTTAAAATAAAATATTTTACAGCGTTAGACTCATTATTTAACAGCCACACCTAGTATATTCTAGTAAATTTCTTATACAAAATACTGAAAATATTTGCAGTTGAAAACTAAATCGAAGGACTTTGGGCTACATTCTAGCAGAGCTTCAAATAAATTAGCACATCACTTAAATGAGCGAGCCAGCTTGCATCAGAATTTTGAAAAATAAAAATTTTATTGGTCAAAAAAAATATCATCAAATGTCGTTTCGAAAATAAAGTTACACAAATAGAAACGTGCATATAGGATTCATGAAAATGTAGTCATTTGAGTTATAGTGACTTGATAAATTTATATTGACAGAAAATATAAATATTCATTAAATGGATAGAGGCGAAAAAGATGATGGTTTACTCTTTATAAAATTTTAGGTGAAGATGTAATTAGTTAGCTATATAGGCGCATTATCGTTTGGCATCACTGTATTGTGGCCAAAACGAAAACTGTTTTTTTTTAAATACAAATTGAGAATATGTACAAAGAGGATATATTGTTGAAAATCCTCTTAAAACATACAATTGTTAATTTGTTGAATGTTGAAAGTGAACGATCGTAAAATAACGAATGATGAATAATTGCAATCTGTGATAATAATTATTTTTACTTCTGAATCTTCAATTGATTTATTAATTAAAATAAGAAGTTTAAATGTATAAGCATTCAGGAAAATTTATTTTCACTTTAAAAATTAGGATTCATGTATTCATTTCAGTTCATATTGATGCAACATTAATGTAACCATAATTGCCAATGTAATTTTCTACTTCTCTTTATTTTCACTTAATCAAACAATTAAACAACATTTTAGATAATAAAAGAATTATCTGAGAGGATCTCTGCTCGAAATAGCTTCATTCTCTTCTTAGTTTTTAATTCTATATTTAAGTTACAAATTCACTATTTTCATGATTTCGTAGACAATTTTTATAAACTTATTTTCATTTCGAATGTTTACTTAAAATTTAATGTATACTTACTATAAACTTTTAAACTTTTGTTTCACTAATACTACACTTAAGAGCCAAAACATTATGAGTACCTACTTAACAACGCATTGGTTCACTTTTGGCCAGCAAAACAGATGTAACCCGCCTTGATAAATTCCACAAGTCTTTGGTAGATTGCCGGAGGCAGATTGTACCAGATGTTCAAGCAGCAGTCACGGAAATCCGGGATATTCCGATGTGGTTGTTTTTTATCTCTGAGCTGCCGTTCCATGACCCCCAAATGTGCTCTATCGGATTAAGATCCGTTGAGTTAGATTTCCAGCACTTTAAATGGAATTCAGTATTATGTTCCTGGAATCACTCCAGCACAATTCCCAGCCATGTGACATGGAGCGTTGTCTTGCTAGAAGACTCCATCTCCATTTAGAAAGACAGATATCACGTAAGGATGCAACTTGTCCACAGTGATGTTAAGATAGTCCGAAGCCTTCATGGTGTGTTCCACCACAAACACAGATCACGGAGACGCCCACGAGAACGTTCCTTAAAGCATAATATCGCCACCACAGGTCTGTGTATGACCTGCTGTTTAAGGGGAGCAAGAACTCGCCTGGCAGACGGCACAACCCGACGCGTCCATCGATGTCTTGAATGATGACTACGATGTTTCTGATCACGCAACTCTCTGCCAGTTTTCCATGGCGCAGTCATAACGTTCCCAAGCCTAGGGTAGAAGTAGTTGGTGATGATGCTTGGTCAACAGAGCACATGAGTGGGACTTTTGTTGCGTATTCTCATATCCAACAGTGTCATCTGAACTGTGTGTTCCGAACATATTCTACTAGGACTTGTATTGTATTCGGGTGTCAAATGAGCCAGTCACTGGCATCGAGTTTGATTTATCAAGCGGGAGAGTCTCCGACATCCTTATTCTTTGAGAACTTGTAGACTCCAACGCCATGGAGTTTACTGAAGGTTTCACCATCATCCATCCACTTTGCATAAGTACTAACAACGATACGTCACGAACGACTAACAAATCGTGCAGTTTCCGAGATACTCGTTCTGAGCCGTCGGGCCATTGGAATCTGCCCTCTATCAAAGTCGCTTAGATCAGCAGTCTTTACTATCGCAGGCAGCAGTAAGTGCAAAAGTGATTCTCCAAACTTCCTAGAATCGGATAAATACCATTCCCACCTTATTAACTGCCCTCTCCGTCATCCAAGCTAGTTTTTTGCATAGTGTGGAGCAGGTCATAATGTTTTGACGCTTCGGTGTATTTTAAATTTACACAAGAACAAAGATCGCTGAATCCTTCTCAGAATATAAAACGTCCAAAAAATAATATACTTAAATCAACTCCAAGAGAATACGAACAATTCTGAGAAGAAAATAAAAAATATATTTTTGTAATATTCAGAATCAATTCATGATTTCACAAATTTAATGCACAGGGATATTTAAAAAATTAATTACTGTAGAAAACCTTCGAAATTTAGAAAGGTTTTGAAATAAAAGACTTGATTTTTTTTTTCTGTTTTATACTAGTTTTTTTTTCTTTAACTAATTCTCTAGGCCTTAAATGGAGCTTTTGAGGAATGAAGGGCATGTGAATTTTTATGAGTTTCAATTTATTTGGATGCTTTTGTTGCGAAGTAGCGATAAAAATAATTTCCGATAATAATTTCCAATTAATAATTTAATTAAAAATAACGTTTCACTAGGGTAATATAACATCTAATTTCTTTATATTTGTTTTCGTTTTTTCAAAAAATAAAAAAACTGTAGGTATAGTATGCATAAGTGCAAACCATTGAGGATTATGAATGCTACTACACTGCTCAAAACAATTAAAGGATATTTGAAGTTTTATATAAAATAAAGATATAAACGAAATTTTTTTGCCGAAAATAGAAGAAGAGAATCACAAATGCAAATTTTTCTGGTTTTCAAACTGTGGAGTATGCAAATTTTGAATTCGACGTCAAAAACGTCGCTTCAGCGGCAGCGAATGAAATTTGACTTTCAACTGGATAAAAGAGAATGAAGACAAGGAAGATCGGCATTCAGTGATTGCTTTGTTTCGATGAGTACGATGTCTCAGCGAATTCATTTGACAGATTCAGAAGCTTTGAGAATTGTTGGTAGGTTAGAAGGGGGCCAAACTCAAGCCGAAGTAGCGCAAGCCATTGGAGTGTCACAAAGTGTCATTTCCAAGATCTGGAACCGTTTTTTGGAGAGTGGATGTGCAGGCCGAAGACCAGAGCAAGGTCGTAGCCGGGCAACAACGCCCAATGAAGATCGGTATTTAGCGTTAACAGCTCGGAGACACCGAACCATGAATGCTACCCTTCTCCAACAACACGTTCGCTCGGCTACAGGCACCACGATTTCAACTCAGACTGTCCGAAACCGGCTCCATGCTGTAGGTCTGTATGCTCGCCGACCGATGGTATGTGTTAGATTAACATCAAGGCATCGTCGCGACCGCAGGGAGTGGGCAACCGAGCATGTCAACTGGAGGAGAAATGAATGGAGCAATATTCTGTTTTCTGACGAGTCCCGTTTTTCTGTGAATCCGGATAATAGGCGTATTTTCATCTGGAGGGACCGTGGCAGTAGGAATAATCCTGCGTTCGTGCACGAAAGTGTCAAATTTGGCGGTGGAGGAGTGTTGGTGTATGGTGGCATCTCCATTGACGGGCGCACTGACCTCTACGTCATTCGAGATGGAGCTCTGACTGGTCGCCGATATAGGGATGAGATCCTCAGACCTATTGTAGTCCCTTACGCTGCAGCAATCGGAGATAACTTCATTTTAATGGACGATAACTGCAGGCCACATCGTGCAAACCTGGTGGAGGATTTCCTTTTCGAGGAAGGAATCGTTCGAATGGAATGGCCAGCGTGTTCTCCAGACATGAATCCAATCGAGCACGTTTGGGACGCTCTAGGAAGACGAGTTTCTGGCCGCCAACAACCCCCACAAACTCTCCAAGAACTGGAAAGAGCTCTTCTGGAAGAGTGGGGCAGAATACCCCAACTCGTCATTAATAGCCTCATTGAGTCCATGCCTCAAAGGTGTTCAACGTTGCTGGCCGCCCGTGGAAACCATACCCCTACTGAATATGATTTTCTTTGAAGAAAACACCTTTTCTTATTCTTTTTTTCTCATATGCACAAATTGTGTTTTTTTCCTTTAGTACACAAATGCGCAATAAAATGTATTTTTTTCTGCCAAACATGTTTAATTTATTCTCATATAACCTACTATGTCTGCCGACCATGTATCAATCAGCTAAACAGTTTACCAGATACAAAATCCACCTAAAACTGCAATATCCTTTAATTGTTTTGAGCAGTGTATTTCCGAATATAATTTTCGCTTTATTTAACCTCAAATATGCGAGATTAAATAAAATGAAAGTTTACTATTCAGAAACGGTGAACGAATTTTATATATTTGAATATAAAGGTAAAAAAGAATATTTTCTAAATTTTATGAAATTTTAAATCATATCTCTACACTTAACTACTTTGAACTTTTACAATTATATTCAGTTAAAAAAAAAAAAACAACAAAAAGTTTTATTTGTATATGTAAACCAAACTGGCATAAAAAATATTGGGGATTTTAACTGATATGGAGTAAGATTAGGACATTTTGAAAGTTCTTGATTGCGCTTAAAATATTCAGGACAAGACCTTGTTCCCCCCCCCCCCATTTTTTTTAAAATTTCTTATGTGGTAAATATATGCCATAATTCACATAGTGTAACCTTGAATAGTATTTAAAGGTACAATTAAAAAGAAAGAAAAAGAAATTTCTAAAAGAAAATTTTTTAACTGAAAATTTATTATTTATTAATAAATTGTTTAAATATATAATATAACCCTTTAAGCCATTACCTACACAGTTGTGTAGGTGATAGTAAAGTAAAAGAAAAAGACTTTCCGATTTTTGTGAGATTTAAACCAAATCTGCACATATATATCAGTTAATTGGTTTCAGGTGCTTTGATAAGACACAACTAGGGGGCATCAACTGCAAGACAGGGTTACATTTTCTGCTTTTAAAAAGACTATATCATCTGACAGAAATAGACAAAGAGTCATGTACTGTAATGATTTCTTTTAAATAGTATGATTTTTAGTTTATTTAGTTATTTGCTTGGATTTAATTTTCCTTTTTATATACTTTATTCGCGATTTTAATTGTTTTTGTCTTTGATAAATTTAATTAGGCTTTACAAAAGTTAAAAAACAAATGACCTACACAATTGTGTAAGTCCGGCATTTACCATTTCCAAAATAGTTGCAATTCCTAATATTTAAATTTTTATTTTTAAGTTATTTTTTTAAAGTTATGTTTTTAGCAATTTTTTTATTAAATTAAAATTATAAGCAATTTATGTTTTAGCCATTACATTTTTAAAGCGGATTAATTTTAAATTAATTAGGTTTTTACAATTCAATATTTCTATTTAAAATAGATACTATTAGAGATTATAATATGGACATGTAACGAACTGTATGTTTCTGTTTTGAGTTATAGATGCCATATATTATTTATAAGTTTTATATATGAGTTATATGCATACCACCAGATAGATTTTTAAATTTGATAAATTCATTCCATTTTGTCGACACAGCAAGTAAACCACCAGAAATGAATTATAACTTATGGAAAGTTTAGCAAATGTTTGACAGATTCCGTAGTGTCTGCTTGAATTTACCAAGAGATCAGGGGAAATTTTCCATAGATGAGCAGACGATTCCTTTTTTACGACGTGACTCAGTAAAGCAGTATGTAAAAAACACACCACACACTATGGTAACAGCATCATCGGGGATAGTTTTAAATTTTGTAGTATACCAGTGGGAAGGTACAGACCTGGTCTACAAGGATCTAGGTTTAGGACCTGCTGTACTCCTTACTCTGGTTCAGACCTAGTTTTATGTACTTCGATCGGAATTTCAACAAAATACCGCTACTGGAAGAACTAAAAAAAGAAATTTGAAAGGCCAAGCACAATCCAAACGATGTGAAGGGCATACTTATTTGTCAACGTCTCTTAAGAAAGGTGAAAGCATTGAGCACGTCTTAGAAAATGTAATTGTAGAGGTCGAATTGAAAGACAATAAAAAAGTTGTACTGGCGTCTACATGTACAGGATCTACTCGCTGCGTACCGTGAAGCGGTGGTCGAAGAAAAAAAAATTGAAAGTCGATGTCTTTTGTCCAGCCAGCCTTATGAGCTACAAAGCATTAATGGGAGGTGTGGAGATTTGCGATCAGCAAATGGAGGCATATAGAATCTAGTTCAAAGCAAGAAAGTAGATCTTGAAAACAACGGTTCACTTCCTTGACCTGGGTGTAGTAAATTCGTGATTTCTGTACAAACGAAATGCCAAAGAAAACAAGTTACCCCGTAAAAAAAAAAAAAAAAAAAAAAAAAAAAAATTGATTTTTAGTAGCGTTTCGATTAAGTTTGGCTGAGAACCTGTTGGATGTACCGTTACCAAGAAAGAAAAAATCAAGGGCTGTCCTCAGCGACAGCGCAGGAAAAGAGATTGGATTTGATGTTGCCGAGTCATGCAGATCCAAAAATCTACAATCCACCCATAAAGATGCCATTTGAAAATAAGAGGTTAGATGCAACTAGTCACTATCCTTGTTTCGACGATCTTAAAACTGCCAGTAGTTACCGGTTTCAAAACTGTTTCAGTCGTACAAGAGTGCGATGCGTGAAATGTGATATTTATTTATGTCTGTCCAAAAACAAAAATTGTTTCAAACATTTTCATTGTGGTTGATGAAAATTATCTTAATAACAAACAACTTTTTTTGCTTAAACTTTTTTTTTCGATATTTGCACATATAATCCCAAACTACACAAATGTGTACATTTAGTCCAACGTCGATTGCATTAAGGCCAAAACTGCAAAGTTGTGTCGGTCATCCCTTGGCATAACCTAACATCGGGTATTTTTTATTTTTTTTTTCACTCAAATACGATGCTATCGATTAGGGGAGATCACCCAAACTTTCAATTTCTACCCCCCTCCCCCACAAAAAAAAAAAAAAAAACTCGGTCTTAAAGGGATAAGGAAAAAAGGATTTTATGGATTTATGGTATAAAAATATATAGCATTCTGTGAAACATGAAAACTATTTTTATTAATGGAATATTATTTTAACGCATCTATTCATACGTTTAAATCAAAAATATTAAATCATTATATGGATTTTTTTAATAATGCTTATATATGTAAGAATAGAAGTATACAAATCCGTATGGATTTTATTTAAAGAATATATAGAAAAATATATCAAACTGAAAATCTTATGAAAGATGAAACTGAATTTAAAAACTATTTGCCGAAAAATTAAAACGATATGAATGTGCAAAGCTTTTTTATATAAATCTTATAAATCAAAAGAATTTTTTCATCCAAAATTTTATTAAAAAAATACCAAGGAAAGAATAATGAGGAAGGGGAGGGGATTTGGAATATCTTAATTCATCTTGTTTTCATCATTTTGTTTTAAAAATAAGTGATATTCTATGCTAAAAAATATGTTGTTTGTATATTTTTCTTCCTTATTCAATTATCTGCGTACTTTGGCCTTGAATGTCTGTTTGTACGTTCAGATCGCTAACTGGTAGGTTTAGACTGATTTTAATTATACACATTTTTTTTCGTGAAATGTTTTATATTTAAAATTTCATTATTTGATATTGTGTACATAGTAACTTTTTTTCCTTGTGTTCAATAGAATAAATTGTATCGCATACGTAACAAAAACACTAACACGTCATTGGATTTGAGGAAATAAATAAAAAAAAATAAATTATCTATAGAAATATACTAAAAAATAATCATCTTTAATTTATTTCGGTTTTCAGGAAATCTCTATAGAATAAATGCGAGTGTGCTAATTAAATCTACTTTTGCAGGGAATGTTGTTAAAGAATCCGCTATAGTTCACATCATTAACGCATTTAAATTTATTTAAGAGAGTTGTCTCAAATTTATTGCATGGATGATCATTCAAATAATTATCAGTTTGATTTAATACTTATAAATTAAAAACTAAATGAAATAGGTTTTATTTATAAAAAAGTTCTTTATTTACAAAATGAATCTATTTATGAAGTTTATTATGAATATTCTTTATTTATTTTATATGCTTTATTTATGAAATGAATGCATCTTTATTTATAAAATAATAGCATAAAAGTTTTTTTTTTCTCTCAATTTTATGCACATCAGTATGTTGAATAAAATTTAAGTAGCGATAATGCAATCTTCAATAATACAACTACCATTTTTTTCTTTTGCTTATTCCCAGTGAAATGTTTTCTTTTCACCGATAGTAGTCTTGAAATGTCCTTTATTTATATTTTTAAATGAGATTATATAAGCTTATACTAATGTGCGCAATTTATCCCTGGAGAGATCAGATGAAAGAATGACGCCTTAAAATGCACTAAAGAAATCTCATCTTAGATAAGTGTTTGGGATTTTAGGTACATTTGTTTACTTATCTCAAATGTCTTAGATAAAAATGGCTAGTGAGTACTAAAAAAGAGATAAATGAAAAAGGGGGAAAAATGTATTTTTGTAACAGAATGCACAATGGAGATTAAACATACCTTAAATTTAAGCGAATACTATAAACAACAACACAAATTAAAGTTTTTTTTTATAGATTATGTTAAAAGGACCGTGGACCTTTAGTTTAGCAAAAATCGACCCCAAAATCGGAACTTAGTTTTGTGTATATAATTATTCTCCACTTTGTTCTAACTCATTTGCAAAAAACCGCATGTTGATGCGACGATTTTTCACAACGTTACAAGCGTTTGAATTTTGTACACGAGCAATTTTTAAGCCATTTAACATACTTTAGATCAATTTTTCTCAAAACTGATTTTTCAACGTTTTTAGATTTTTCAAAATGCTCCATGCGTCTTAACTTTTGATCAAAATTCATAAAATTTCTAAGGCGGAATCCTGATATTGCTTATAAAGAAACTGTGTATGCATTTCAAAATTCGACTTAATTTTAAAATTAAATTTAATTATTAACTTATTAAATGTAAAATTTTGATAATAGTTTAAAGATAGATATGGAATTCAGGAAAAAATCTCTAAAAAATTAACTATTCAAGGGATTAAAAAATCGATACACAGATTTGACTGAAATATAGATTTAAGTGATTAAAATGTAAAATCGATAAAATATCTCAAATATTAAGACGCATGGAGTATTTTAAAATTTCATTTTAAAATTTTAAATTAAAAAAAAATCTTGAAATTATAATAAGATTGGAAATTTCTTTTAAGGTGTTGTATAACTATGGTGAAATGTATATTTTCGAAAATTTTCATATCTCTATGATGAAAATCTAAAAAAGAACTATTTTAATGACCACCATCCCCTTAAACCATTGAAGGGCACCAGTTTATTATATATACCACTTAATTCAATTCCCAAAGGCCACAGTGGCATCAGAATTCAAGTGTTAAATTTTGCTTTGTATAATGTACGCGAAGAAATGCTTTTACTTACTTCCATATAAATTTGTTAATAAATACTGATGTCATTCAATCATTTTATCATTTTATCAACATGAGTCCTTTGCCTTTGAAGGGGTTAAGTCAAAATATGTCATAATAAAGTCATTAGTAATGTTGTGTTTCATATATAGTCGCCAAGAATGAATTTACTTTGAATTTATCGGAAAGTAAATGAGCAAGCAGCTGTACCGTCATGAGACAGGAATTCAGGACGGTCTATAGCTACAAAAAGCTTTTATTTACAACACAGTGCAGCTATATAAAAATATTCAGAAAAGTTAAAATGAAGAAGTTAATTTTTCACAATCTAAAGCTTAACTCAGCTCTGTACGCAGTAGTGTTAGTACCACGCGTGGGTTACTAGCCTAGAGTACTACGGTCTCTGATTCCACTGTCTGGAGAAAGTTTTATCTCCGTATCCTGCCCTGATCTACCTGGACAGACCTACGCAGGGAGCGTATAAAATAGGTCTTCGCCTATCTGAGTTTCAGCCGAGACTCCCTTAAATGGCCTCAGGCATTTGGGTATATGTAAGTCAGAGTTCTTTGATAACCGGCGGCACTTAAAAATGCTTGAGTATTTCAAGTAATGTGAGAATTATTATACCCGAAATGTCTAAAGCTAAGATCTTGGCTTAAAATTTGTCTTTCATACTGTCAGTTGAAGAGATCTGAAGTGGAATATATTGCAAGTTTAATTGGGTTGTTAGAGATCTTATGATATACAAAATGCATGGGTCTTTTAGCAAGAGGGGGACATTTAGGTGCCACATCGGCATGTATTGACAGAGTGTTATTGAATAAAACCAGGATTTTACAGAGCGTTGATGTAGAAACAAACACCAATGTGAAATGATTTTTTTTATTATTTTCATTTGTTATGTCACTGTTATTTGTAAAAAATGAACATTACGTGTGTGATGTAATCATATGCTGTGCATAAATTTATTAAATGAAACTTAATTACACCTCTATTAATACTTTTACCTTCAGTCTTTTCTTTTTATACGAAAATCCTTGTCTTTTTGGCAAAAATTTAATATGTTTTATAGTATTTTATCTCAGGCAAAAGAGGAATTTATTTATGTAAAGGCATTAAGTTCCTTCTTTCAAAGTTCATGTCATGTGCCTGTTGTTTCCCGTTTCCAGTCATAAAGGAAAATCTTTTCCAGCTTAGCTTCTGAGCTGGATACATGCCTGCCTTCATAATGTACTGCGGTTATCATAACAAAAGCATGAAAAGGCATTAACGTTAATTTATTCGGTCATATGCTGCAAGTAATTCAGCTGCCTGTGTTGGGACTGCCAGTGGATTTGTGAAAAATTAAAGTGCCAATTCTGGTTGATTTTTTGTATGCTTTGGTTTCAAAATTTAAAAAACATTTATTCTTAATGCAGGGCTTCCACTCGGTCCATTTTTGAACACCACTATTTTTCAAAGAAAAATCTTTTTTTACAAATTTCGTAGAAACTTAGTTGGAACGGTGACATTTCTTGCAATTTTTGTAGAAACCTACCATGAATTTTTCTCTTAAAAATTACTGGTTTTCAAAAAACGGACAGTTAGGAGCCCTGCTAATGTTATTATCGTTTGGCGCCATGCCTCGATTAAGTTAAATATTGTTGGCAGTATGAATCAAACACTCATTTACGAACTTTCATGAAGTACGGATTAATGATATAAAACATAGAGGGCCGCCTCGTATTTTATTTTCTCTGGAATAAAAGAAACTTTTCTATGGAGCTGATTGGTCTTTTAATATGCAATTTATTGCCAGCATTTCTCTGCAGGAGGAGGACTTGCGTCGATAGGTACTTATGCTTTCAAGTAAATTTACGTTTCCTCTAAATTTTACTTAGAACTTGAAAATAAATCACAATCACACTACTTCGAAAATTATCCTCGCCTTAACTTTCCACTTCTGTAATTATGCGTGGGAATATAATAAAACCAGTGTTTTAAATTCCTCATTCTCAATTCGCATGGGGCAACCACTTCTTCGTTCATCCTCAAGATTAACACCTGAACGCTGAACGTGTTAACCCACTCTACAGTTTGATATTCGTTAATATTAGATGAGTATAACTAATAGCTAATTATAGGTTAAAATAGGCTAATAATAGGTTATTGCTGTTTCTGTAACATTTTAATGATGTCTAATTTTAAAATGCATGATATCGCTTATGAGCAGCTTATAAATTATTTATCTCTAAAAAGTTTAAATCGTACTTTCATGGAATAATTACTGAAAGGAATGATACCAATATCTAACAATTAAGAAAAATTACAATTTCAGTATTGTATATGGATTTCAATACTCGCAAGTTGAAATTATGTATTACTTACCCAATAATATAGTGGTTCTGATAAATTATATATGTATGGATAGAATTTCAGAGATGTGTAACTATATTTTCAAGGAAAACAGAAAGCATACTATTAAACTGTATTTTTGTCATGGCTTAACATTTTTAAACAACATTAAGAAAATTGTGTTTTGTATCGATCCACATATTGCAGTTATATACATTTCTTAATTCGGCTTTTATACGTAATTTAAATTACATAATATTTCATCACGTTAGCTTAATCACTATTGGTTATCTTTTTTAAACAAATTGTGTAAAATTAACATAATAAGCATATTCTAAATGCAATATGAATTTACTTTTCATACTTCTGCTTTTAAAATGCTTTTAATTAATTTCGATAAAAACTCTTTCAAAATTGCGCTTATTTACAAATTATCTTTTAATGGGATCCTTTAAACTTATACTAATAGATGCAATATATCCGTATGGAGATGAAGGAAACTAAGTAATCTTAATAATGGATTTAAGTAATCTTATCTTAGATAAGTACTGGGGACTTTTAGCACATTTCTTATCTGAACTGTGTCAAATGTAAATGTTTAAAAGGAAATGGAATATAGGTAAACAAAGAAAAAATAATTTAAATAAAATATTTAGATAAAATTATGTAATTTTCCAATTTTTTAACATCGTTCAACATAGGTGATAAGAAAAAAAAATAATATGTGAAAGTGGCATAGTTGAAAAACTTCCCTTTTACAGTCCGTACCCCCTCAATCTACCCGTACGCTAATTCTGGTAAATTTTCTCGAATTGTCATGTAATCGATGTATGTAATTTAAATTTACAATAGCATTTTTTATTGAAAATGAAGTGTGTACCATTGACAAATCGTTTACATGACCACTCAAAATAATTCGGTCATATTACGATCTATGAGGAAAAATTGCTTGCAGTGTATTTCCCTGATGTTACATTATTTCAAATGTTATGCAATTCATAAGTATCACCAAACTCGTTAGAACATACTTTCTATAAAGTATAGAGATAATAGTATTTGTAGTTAGTTTACATGGATTCCGTTACATTATGGTCAATTGGGCAAAATCTTTCTTCTACATTTTAATGATATTATGATACTTCAAATTTTATGCTATTGATATTCATCCCTGAGATCAGTTACAACATTCTTTCTATGTATCTTGCAGTGCGTAGCGTTTATCGGTCATTTATAGGAAAACACAAAAGACTTGCTATGCGTGATAATTGCTGGAAGAGCGCTTTTAGCCGTGGCATGCATTTTAAAACTTACCTCAATTTTGGGGTATTACGTGATGAGTGTAAATTTTACAGAATATATACAAGGCTGCACGAAAAAATTCCCACACATAGTCAGCTACCTACAGCAATTGTTGAAATAGATTTGTTCGGCTTTGTGTGCTTCTTAAATTGTTTGCAAATACATTTAGGCATAGAAATACATTCATAAATAACACGAACGGAAAGAAACAGATAAAAAAGTGAGAGAGTGTAGGCAATAATTCTGCTGAATAATATTTCATAACGAAACTATGTCATTATCTTAATTTTTTCATTTCTTGTGTATTTGTGGATAGAAGTAAAAAACGAGAAGTAGAGAGAAGGGAAATTATTTTATTTCATACTCAAACAATTGTAAAACAACGACTTGTAAATATTTCTATAACTTACCATAATAAACAATTGAAACATTTTTTGTAATTGAAATTTTTTTCATAACCATAATTGAAACGATTGTATTTTCACAATCTTAAATTTCCAGAAGAATAAGAAATAAGGAAAATTGCTTCGCTGAAATATAGGGACCTTTTTCATTTTTAAACATTTTTATTCCATTTTACTTAATATTTTAGTCAAATAAATAAATAAATAAATATTAAATAATACGTATATAAAAATAAAATGCGGATTGGCTAATAATGGACTTACAAACTAAATGAGTATTTGGGCAGGTATACAAAATCTTGTCTTTTGTATAATACTGGATAAACAGGTCCATCTTAAAATTTTTTGTATGGAAATGGCTTAAATGACTTAAATTAGTTTGTTATTTAAGGATAGGCTGAAACACAAATTTATAATGTTTAATTTTTATTTTTATTGAGGTAAAATTATAAAAATATTTATTGTGATGTTATTAATACTATTGCTTCCACGATATTGTGTATACCTATTTCTACCATAAGGTGCCTTTTGACAACTTTGCGTTTGATTGCATATAATTCCCAAAACTGTTGGGATTTCAAATTATCAGTTAAATATAACTAATTTGAGCAATGTATTTATTAATACATTGATTTGTATTTATTAGAGATTATATAATCATGTTATAATTTCTAGCTTAATTCAACAATCTACAAAAAATAAATATGCACAAATGTAATCATACATGCTTTATGTTAACAGGAACAACAATTAAAAAAGATTAACGTCTTTATTTTTTTAATTTTTATTAGAAAATCAAACATTTTAATATTAGAAACTCAACAAACTTTCAGCCTCGTGTAGAAAAATTGAATCTTTGTAACAACCAGACTACCACCACAACCAACAATAATAATAAAAACAGCAGTGTAATAAAATTCATTTTTTATCCAATACCATAGATTTTACATGAAGGAAAATAAAATGCATGAGTATTGAACGCACTATCAGATTTGGAGAATAAAACGCGTTATTCAATTTTTAGGTAGATTTCGTATGAAATACTACCTATTGGGATCGTTCCTATGTTGGAATTTGTGAAAAAGTTATGCAGATCTACACCGATCATGACCCCTAGAACCAAAAACCACCCTCAGTAAAAAACTTTATCTATCTGTCTATTTATATATATCATTTTCTTCTGGACACGATAACATTCGTAATTCTGCACCAATCTCTTCCAAACTGATACATAGAATCAAAGGGCATAAAATATCGGTCAAGTTCGTTAATGGGCAAAATCGGACCGAGGGGATGGAAATAAGGAGGGGTTTTGTAAAAACCGAAAACCCCCCATAACTTCTTAATTTTTGTACATATCAAATCACTTTAAAGTTTTTATTACTTCTAAAAATAGGGCCAAAATTTTATGTATCACAGATTTTTGATAAAGTTAAAAATGGGCTCAAGGGGCACAAAAAATATGGTTTTGGGAGAAAAAAATTCATAACTTCGTCAATTCTCAAGATATCAATTCCAATTCATTTTATTATAAATCTCCATAATATTATCTACAACTTTTATATTCGCAAGTTTTTAATTGGACCAATTCCTACAGCAAAATAAAATTAAAAACAAAAACAAAAAGGGGGTTTGAAGAAGTAAAAAATCCATAACTCCGTCAATTCAAAAGATATAAAATCCCCATGAATTTATCATATATCTTCTTAATATTGTCTACAACATCTATATGGACAACTTTTGGATAGGACCAATTCTTACAGCAAAAACAAATTAAAAATACATAGCGGTTGAAGAAAAAAATCATCTAAGTAAGGGTGTATCAAATCCAAACAGCGTATTTTCTGACTCATTTTACAATTCATTTTTGCTCTCAAAGGCTTCCAATTGGTACGTTTTCTTACTCAGAAACTATATAATGAACCATAATAGTCGATTTTTTGATAGAGGCAGAATATATTTTTAAAAAATCTGTTAAATTGGGCATTTTGAACCGAATTTTCCGAAGCGGATTGTGTTGAAAAAATCATTGTATTAAGGTTGCACTCAAGGATGCTTACTTTGTGACTCATTTTTAAATTCATTTTTGCTCTCAAACCCATTTAATTGGTAGATTCGCTTTTTCAGAAACTATGTAATGTACCGAAATGATCGATTTTTTGATAGAGGTAGAATATATTTAAAAAAATGATGGCAAAGTGGGCATTTTGAACGGAATTTCCCGAAGCAATTGTGTTATCACTTTCTTCTTGACACGATAACTTCCGCATTTCTGCACAAATCTCTTCCAAACTGATACATAAAATCTGGGTCAAGTTCGTTAATAGGCAAAAGTGGACAAAGGGGATGGAAATAGGGAGGGGTTTTGTGAAAACCGAAAAAAACCCCTAACTTCTTAATTTTTGTACATATCAAATCAGTTTAAAGTTTTTATTACTTCTAAAAATAGCGCCAAAAATTCATGCATCACAGATTTTTGATAAAATTTAAAATAGGCTCAAGGGGCGCAAAAAATAGGGTTTTGGGGAGAAAAAAATTCCTTACTTCGTCAATTCTCAAGATACCAAATCCAATAATTTTATTATACATCTCCTTAATATTATCTACAACTTTTATATTCACAAGTTTTTGATAGGACGAATTCGTACCGCAAAAAAATTTAAAAACGAAAACAAACAAGTTGGAAATTGCTCGTCAAACGTGGCAAATGAGGTGTGTTCGTACTATAACTAGTTTTATAATTATTTTTTGCACCCCATATTGTACTGAATGTATACTTTTTTGCACTTCATAAAGCGCATAGTCTGATACATCATTAAAATGCACTTCCAATAATTTTTTCCCATTCCCCGTAATGTAACGGAACACTTTTGACTGTCCCTGTAATTAAACTATACATCCGATTTTCCTAAAATTTGAAATATCTCAACAAAACTTTGCAACAATTATATCTTTAAAATTTCAGACCATTCGGAAGGCTGTAATATCATTAAAATGCACTTGCAATAATTTTTCCCATTGGCCGTAATGTAAAGAAAAACTTTTGACTGTCCCTGTAATTAAACTATGCATCCGATTTTCCTAAAATTTGAAATGGCTCGACAAAATTTTGCAACAGTTATATCTTTAAAATTTCAGATCATTCGGAAGGCTCTAATATCATTAAAATGCACTTGCAATAATTTTTCCCATTGGCCGTAATGTAAAGAAAAACTTTTGACTGTCCCTGTAATTAAACTATACATCCGATTTTCCTAAAATTTGAAGTGGCTCGACAAAATTTTGCAACAGTTATATCTTTAAAATTTCAGATCATTCGGAAGGCTGTAATATCATTAAAATGCACTTGCAATAATTTTTCCCATTGGGCGTAATGTAAAGAAAAACTTTTGACTGTCCCTGTAATTAAACTATACATCCGATTTTCCTAAAATTTGAAATGGCTCGACAAAATTTTGACACAGTTATATCTTTAAAATTTCAGATCATTCGGAAGGCTCTAATATCATTAAAATGCACTTTCAATAATTTTTCCCATTGGCCGTAATGTAAAGAAAAACTTTTGACTGTCCCTGTAATTAAACTATACATCCGATTTTCATAAAATTTGAAATGGCTCGACAAAATTTTGCAACAATCATATATTTGAAATTTCAGACCATTCGGTTGGGTAGTTTTTGCTCTGTTACATGCGGACAGACGGACGGACAGACGGACGGACGGACTGAACGACGACTATAGGTGCTACGTATTTATATAATTACGAACGCACCTAAAAAGAAGGGTTGAAGAAGAAAAATTTTCATAACTCCGTCAATTCACAAGATATAAAATAATTGTTTAAAATTAGAAATTATGTATTCCTTTGAAATTAGAAATTATGAAATTCTTAAGGTGTCAAAAGACACCTGACGGTAGAAATACGTATACCATATGCATATTTTTATATCCAGGATCAGCTGTAGGAAAATAATACCGCTGAATTAATTTAACAACTATTGTACGAAAAGTCAAAAAGTTAATTGCCGAGAAATGATTAAACTTAGAGAATAATTTTAAGTTAAAATACGAAAGGTGTCTTTTGACACCTCTTGGTAGAAATAGTGTTAAATTGCTTTTTAGTTGTTATTATTAATACTAGCTAAGTCGGGTGCATTTTCCGGTGTCTAAATATACCTAATACCAGCGATGAATAATTTATGATTTTAGACAAAAATCTTTCCAGACTAACCTAAGGTGGGAGCACTGCCCTCAGTAGCGTATACCTCCAAATTTGTGTGATTTTACATTTCCAAACGAAAATTGATCCTGCAACTGCGGGTGACCACTTCTTTCGGCAGCTCACACAAGTACATTAAAGGTCTGTTTTTAGAAAAAGAATATCGAATATGTATGATTTTATATTTACTAACCCTTTATCTACTGAAGGTACTTATAAGCACCATTCAAATAACTTGTTATAAAATTCATTTAATACATCGATTAGGAGTAATTCAGTTTAGAATGAGTTATAGATGCATTACATTATCTTGTCCCCAAAGCATTATTGGTTACACAAAACAAAAATATTTTTAAATGGATGATTTCGTTTGCCTTTGAATCTTTTCAGATTTCTTGGCGTTGGAGGGGGGGGGGGGGGAGAATTTTTCAGTTCCGAAATATTTCTATATTTCTATTGTAAGAACATCATATTTGTACATTTCCTAATTGTACAAATTACTAAAAACAATATTTGAAATAAAAGATTTTTGTAGGGTTATAAGTATTGCACAAAATCCCTATAAATTCAAATTTAATTAAACCTTCTAAATCCTTCAATCCTTCTAAAATCCTTCTAAAATTTATTAAATGATTATGTAAATCTTCTAATGTTGTTTAAACAATTCACGAAAAATGAATTTAAAAGATAAAACTTTCATGAATTCACAATTCAGTACATAAAGTGTTAAACGAAAATCTTTACCGAGAAGACAATAATAAAAAAGACCTTTAGGGTAAAGTGGGGATAGACGCTGCGGTGGGACAGATGCCGCAGAGATTGTGTGGGCGACACTAACGCCACTAGACCAATTTAAGAAGTTCGTAGTGTTCCTCTGTGCTGTGTGCTGTGTTGTATGCGTTTCCACTGCTTAATTGTTAGTATTTACACATTTATGCCAGTTTTTATGCTTCAAACCTGCGTGGTAAGTTGCTAAAATTATTCTAATAAAGTTTCATTATATATTTCAATCCAAATAAGCAGATATTTCATCCCAAAACCGATTGAAACTGTAGACTACACGCTCGTAAAATACAGACATGTGCTTGCCTTTTTCTCGTGTCGCTCACATGACACAAAAGGGCTACGTGGCATTTTACCCGCCATTGTGGGGCAGATGCCGCGCCAAGATTGAGGGCAGATGCCGCAAAATATATTTTTGTTTTTCGGTTCAATAAATTAATCACTGCGATTTAAGTAGAACTTACATTTAAATGAACGTATATTAGTGCATTCTACTGCTTATCAAAATATTTTGAGCAACAATGTTGGTTCACTATGTGTGAATAAGGAATACGTAGACCTTTTAGAATCCTCACCATCTAATCTGTTAAACAAAATATCTCCTATTCCAATGGTCAAAAGACATCCAAGTAAGAGAAAGCAAAAGGATGCAAATACTACAAGCATAAAGTTTGTCAAGAAGAAAAAAGAAGAAGGAAATGATGAGGATACTAGAAAGCGTCAAAGAACGACAGCTTGGCGGTAATAGAATGAGTAAAAAGATGAAGGGAAAGATAAATTTGAAAACATCTTAATTGAAGAAGAAACTGAAATATGATTCACTCACGAAATTGTTCCTCATATGGATTCTGATGACAGTGTTGGATTGGAATTTGATGACTTTGAATGTTCTGAGTGTCTGGAATCTTATCAAGAAACAAAGTCTAAAGCGACCAGGATTCAGTGCATCAAATTCAATCGGTGGATGAATGAAAAGTGCTCACTTTACTTTTGCAATTGGAAGTATGGTGTGATTATGGACGAATGGAAACACAAAATCAAAGAATGAGAAGAGAGGCCGAAAATGAACAGACTAGGGCCTAAATAGAATAGAGCTAATAGTTGCATTAAGAGCAAACAGCAATGTTCGCCTTGATGTAAACCAGTGACTTATATAATTTTTGTAATTATACTGTCTATTGTTTCCAGTAATTATGCTATCCATTCATGTAAATTCAAATGTTTTTCTTTTCATTTTCATTTTTTGTCTTAAGTTTTATTTTTGAGCTTTCACTTTTGCATTTTCGCAAAACTTTTCACAATTTAGTGATATATATAATTTTTGTAAGTTTACTGCTATTTATTTTTATTTTAAGCAGTTTGAGAAAATAAAAATGTGATTTGCTTGAAAAAAATAAACAGCCTAGCTTTTTTCTCCATGCGGCATCTGTCCCACACTCCATGCGTTATCTGACCCAGAACATAAAAAATGATGTTAAAAAATGACGTTTAGGAAAATAATTATTACTTATTTTTTAAAAGGGTTTTAACTTGTTTAACACAGAAATTTGATTCTAAATAGATTGATTAATGATTTCTGGTACTTATTTCATTTATTTATTTATTTATTTATTTATTTTTTTTTTGGGGGGGGGGGGGGCTTTATTGTACATTTTACAAGAAGAAAAGTAAAGCTGCGGCATCTGTCCCCACTTTACCCTAATCGAATTCTAAAAGAGGTTTCGCGTGCTAATACCCATATATTTTTTTATTTTTTTCGTTTTTTGAATTCGTACTTGAGTCTACCAAGACGGACCTGCCAAATCTATAATAGAGGAAGACTCTATTCCTGCATATTAGTGTTTTCGACAGCAATTTATGTTACTGAGATATCTATATATCTATATATATAAACATTTTTATTTATATTAAAATAAACATGTCAAAATTTGAGTACAAAAACACAATGGCTAAAACAGTTTTAAATTTCCAAACACATTTTCAATGTAGTTTTACATTTTTTAAGAAGTACTTAAAAATTTCGTGGAATAGTCCTATGTTAAAGTCTATATTCCTTTCCTTTTTCTTTTTATAGATAATGTAAAGAATCTCCGGAGTAAATAGGCCACTCTAATGCAACTTGGAAAGCATTTTAAAATACATTTATGTTAAGAACTTTTTAAAAAGCAAGTTCGAGTTGATTTACTTTTTCTTCTGCAGAAGAGATAACATTCAATGCTACAAAAAAGGGATACGATAGCATATAAAATATTTTAAAATGGCGTTTTGCGCTCGCAAAAAAATCAGTTCACTTTTGAAAGACGAAAATAAAGATATTTTCCAGGTTTTACTTAATTCTGTTTATATATTTAGATTTGTATTTATATGCTACATTTTAAGATGTCTTTAATTTATTTCTAAATGTTTTTCCGGTATTTTGTATACTTACCAGAAAAAAATACTACAGCATTCAAAAGAAATTAATTATACTAGGAGATTCAACCTGGGATTTCCAGTTCACAAAAAATAGGTGATAAACAACTATTTAATTAAAAATTCTAATATGCATATTATTTTTAATATATATATTATATAAAACCATGGTAAAACAACAGAAATTACCATTTACATTTGTTAATATGCAAATAAAAAAGAAACTTTCTTCGTTATAAAATGAAGATAAGGAGTTACAAATGCAGTAAAACAGTATATATCATAAAAATATGGGAAAATTGAAAATATTTGTCGAACCAAGGCAGAATTGTCAGGCTCAAATTACCTTAAGTTCTACAAGCACCATATGCGATTTCATCAATGTATTACGCATAACAAGCTGTAAAATGCAAAATATGGGCTATCGTACACAGTAAATCCAAAAGAATGAAGCCAAAAATAATAAGATTGCTAACCAAAAACACCAAAAAGCAATTTTATGTGGAAACAATCAATTATGTATACAAATAAAGTTTTGCAATTTACTAAAAGCAATATTATTCGCATCATATCATATTACTCGCATGCCAGTGATTAATGGCGGAAGATTTCGAGTAATATTTAGCTGCTTTAAGCAGCCTCTTTGATTCCGATAATTTCAATGCTTTATGGCGCATAGTCCAATTACATGTCTGTTAATTGTGTGTTTTTTGTACTTTCTTTTTTTTTTTGATTGATGAAATTTAAGTTTTGTTCTGTAATATTTGCCGAAAACTGATGATATGTATATCGTCTAAAATGCAAACGGATTACTCTTTCGTAATTAGACAGCACGCAACAGTGAGAAATTGGAACAAAAATCGTGCTGTATAGTATATGCCGTAAATTAGTATATGGAAAACGCAATTAATGATGTTATAATTTGAGTACAAACTATTTAAGACTTTTCAGTCCTTAGATGTAACTTTCCGTAAGGTATTTGAATATGTTTGAAATAATTCAATTTTCGCAAGACATTAAGTTTTCAGTTTTTGGATTTATTGAATAATGAATCTATGTCGCTTTTCAAAATAAAATTGGATTTGTATTTATGCCGATAAGAAACCTAGATATTAAAGAATTTGAAAAGATTCATATTGCGGTGTAATTATTAAAATAGCCAGAAATAAGCCCGTAAAGCTTTCAAAGGAAATAGAAATACCTTATTTTTATTATTATTATTATTTCTAGAAAAAACAATTTTAAAGACTTTTTTCGCAATATTTAAAATATTTAATATATTGTGAAAGAACCTAGTAACGGAGAATTAAACTTAAAACGTGCTTGGCATGTTAATTAAATGCATTTTTCTCAAAAATATTTTTTCCCTATACTCCCATTTTTTTAATAAAATGATTAATCAAAATGTTATCCATCAATTTCTTTTAAACTTGCTATACATAATGTTCACAAATGAGTGTTTAATTTAGGCTATTTCTAACAAACCATACGTTAAATTGATGGCAAGCTAACCTAGTTTTTCTTACAAATGTACATTATGTGCACTTTTAGTTATACGGCACGCATCCAACCTAAAGTTCAATTTTCCCCATACTTCGGTTAACAAGTCCGGAGTAATGGAAGCAATAGACTCTCCAATTCTGTGTCTCAACTCTGGCGAATGTTTAGGTTGGGCAGAATCAAGACACGATCTTTTAAAAAGCCCCAAAAGAAAAAAATCGCATGGCTCTAATGCAGTGTTTCTCAACCTTTTTTACTTCACGGCGCATTTAAACCTAGAATTAAATTTGTGCGGCACACTAAAATTAAGATGACTTTAAAAATGAAATGATTATCTATCATTACATGAGAAATAATTACATATTTTTGATTTATTTAATATCACAAACAAAATAGGCTATCCGAGCCGAATAAAGGAAATTAAAATTATTTTAAATAAAATTCGAATAACCTTTTTTATATCCGTCTTTGCAAATATGCATTAACATTTATAAGCAGATGAAAAACACTAGTTCTGGTATGATTCAAAATATCTTCATCACTTCAAAGAATCCTGAAATTTTCCCGTACATACGGAGGTGAAGCGGATTGGAGGCATAGATTTAGTGATCTATAGCAGTACAGGAAATTACAGGCAACAGCCAATAGCAAATTGTATAGGGAAAGGAACTAGTAATGAGGAAAATGTGGAAAAGTATCGTAATTTGTCCGTAATTTGGCACACCAGCAGTTAAAGAGATAAATGAGTTTGACTTTTTCAAAAATTAGAACACGTTTTATTTAAGATAAATTATCATATAGGTATACTCTTAAATCATTTTTCAACACTCTTTTCTACTGCATTTTAAATTGTAATCTTTTTCCTTCAGGAGTCATGATTTTTTCCGAAAGAATTTATCTCAAGAGACGTAAGACCATTTTTTGGGTTTCCTTATATACTCTTATATTGAACAATAGAAGGAAAATCTCCAAATAAAGCAAATTTATGACACAAAACTCTATCTCAAAGTAAATCGTGTAATATGAAATGTCGGACATTACAGATTCCAATTTTTAAAATGTGGGCTCCCAAATGGTCCGCCAACTGAATACTGTAAAGTCCTGGTTTTATTCAATAGCACTCTGTCAATAAAGGCAGATGTGGCTCCTAAATATCCCTCTTTTGCTACAAGACCGATACATTTTGTGTATCATAAAATCTTTAACAACCCAATTAAACTTGCAATATATTCCACTTCAACTCTCTCCAACTGTCAGACTGGAAATCATATTTTAAGCCAAAAACTTAGCTTTAGACATTTTGGGTATAATAATTCTTACAATACTTGAAACACTCCTCAAGCATTCTCAAGTGCCGCCGGATATCAAAGAAATCTAATTTACATATACCTAAAGGCCTGAGGCCGTTTCGGGTACTCTCGGCTGAAAACTTCGAAAGTGAAGACTTACTTTTTCTACGCTCCCGGCGTAGGTCTGTCCAGGCTTAGGGCAGGTTGCGGAGCTAATATCTCCGGACAGAGTACAGAGTACTCTAAGCTGTAACCCACGCGCAGTACTGACAATACTGCGGACAGGGCTTACTTAAGCCCTAATTTGTGAAACCCAATATCTTCATCTTAACTTCTGAATATTTTTTGTAGCTGTGCCGTGCTGCTTTAATAAATTGCTTTTTGTCGCTAGACCATCCTGCATTCCTGACTCACGACGGTACAATACCAATAAATTTTTACAGAAAATTTTATGTTAGGTTTGCGCTAGAATTAACTTTCAAAGGTGATTCCGGGGCGGTGTAAGAAAAATCTAAAAAGAAAAATTTTCTAAAAAATATTGGTATTCAGTTGGCGGACCATTTGGGAGCTCTGATATTTTGATGCAACTTGACAGTCTCACGCGATCTCATGAGATCTTTTCTCGGCGCACTACTGTACCGCGGCAAACAGGTTGAGTCCCACTGCTCTAACGGCTTTTAAATCTTCAGCCTAGTAATAACGCTTTGCGCTCAGGAACATTTTGCGTATATGGTATAACAAGCGAGTAAAATAACAAAGCAGTACTCTCAAATGCTCTTATCTAAAAACTGTTTGAGTTACTCTTTATTTGTGTCCTGAACCAATACTCTACAACGCTTACAGTTGATACGAGGGTCACTCTGAAAATTTTGAGATACAACTAGGTTTTTAAAGTTATACTTACAAAATTTTAGGTGTGTTCAAAGTAGTCTCCTCCAGCATCAATGCACTTTTGTAGACGAATTTTCCACAGATTAAATGCCTCAAGCCATTCATTTCTTGGTATAGATGAAAAAAATGCATTTATAGCCACATGAATCTCTTCTTCTGAATGAAAACGACGTCCACGTAAGTTTTGTTTTAGATTAATGACTAACCGAAAGTCACACATAGCTAGATTAGGTGAATACGATGGATGTTCTATCACTTTAATTCGTTTTTGTTTAAGAAACTCAACTGTTAATCCGGTTGTATGTGAAGATACATTGTCATGGTGAAGCATTAGTCCCTAACATTCACATATTGTAGAATTTCTGGAATTCATTTAGTGGTATACCAGTTTGCTCTTACTGTCTTCTGTCCTTCCAACTTGATGGCTTTGACCAATCCCGTACTTCTGAAGAAAACGGCATACATCACTTTTTTCAGTGCGCGTTGTCTTTACAGCATTGTCGGCATGGGATCATCTTCAGACCTATACTTTGCTTTCTTGACGTGTTGGAACGACAAAAAACGGCATGTACGTTTCATCACCCGTTACAATTTTAGAAATGATGCGGTGGCCACCATCATTTAGCAATTTAAGAGTTTCTTTACTGATTCTGACACGCTCCTCTTTTTGGTACTCAGTTAGATTATGGGGAACCCAACGGCAAACTACTTTTTTCATAAGCAACGCTTTATGAATAATTTTGTGTATGGTTACGGATCCACTGTTAAGTTCTTTCTGTATCCTTTGATAGGTACAGCGATTATCATCCATTAACACTTTTCGTATGGCAGACACATTATTCGGGATTACTGCCGACGGCGGCCTTCCTGTGTGTTCTTCATCCTGAAGAAAATTGCGACATCTGCTAAATTTTTTGAACCATCTGAATACAGTAGCACGAGCTGGAGATATATCACCTAATGCTAATTTCAACCGTTGAACGCATTCTTCTTGATTTAATCCTGCTTTAAAATCGTAAAAATTATAGCGCGGAAAACTTCTCGCGTCAACTACATTTTCTCTCCTGTTTAAAATTTATTCTACGCTAAACAAGTTGAAGTAAGTCAGTAAAAAATCGTCTTCTGTGTTAAAATACTTTGTATTTTAAAATTAAACCGTTATTTTTATTTTGTATATTCTCGTCTGCGCGTATCTCAATAAATTCAAAGTAACCCTCGTATTATTAGAATTAATAACTGGAACATTCTCTTATGAACACCCTGTATTTGTTTCTTTATAATGTTTCTTAGGGTGTGATCTGATATACATTTATAACAAGAATATTATTCAAAATATCATACGACATTTGAAAAACGCACTATTAAAGAAAGAACAATTTCATATTAATAATTCAATATATCATGTATTCTTTAGCATCCTTAAGTAATTATATCTCTCATCTTCTTACCGGAAAATGTTTTTTGTGCACATCTATTTGATTATACCGTAATTCTCATAAAGTATACTCGTCTTTATGTAATTTTAAAGTTATCTATGAATTAATCTCACGTTTATTACAAACAATATAAATCATTAAAATAATGCTGCAATAAATAAAAGTTTTGTTGGCAAATCAAATCTCACTCCTTTTTTATGTGTTTGTTTCTTAAGTAAGTCAATGACATACATGTGTTTGGGAAAAAAAAGAAGCATTTGAGGCATGTAATTTCAGTTTATATAATTTTCATTACAACTAATATTCAGGGTGCCCATAATTAAACGAACGTACCGTCGAAACTTTTGTTCAGAAAGTTGTGAAATTTTGTGAAGGACATAATGAAGGTATGGGTATTTGTTTCAGCGAAAAAAACAAAAACAAAAAAAGATCAAAATTCCGCCACCATTGGGCATATTTTAATAATTTACACATTTAGCATGCATTTACGATAGTTTACAAATTGTATTACAACAAAACCTGTTTCACAAACATGACGGCCATCATTTTCAGGTATCACCTATAATCGTAAGATAGTGTCTTTCTTTAATGGACTGCTGACTTCTTTAATTATTTAATTGTTTTTATTAACACTTGGACACAGCACAGTACACTCACAAACTTAAATCTTGAATTAAACTGACATGATTATGAAGTATAATTAATATCCAGTGCGTGGTCTTGGGCGGAATTTTACTGGGGTGCTTTAATGATCAACAGCTTACTGAATACTTTTTTGCAGATTTCTCGCTAGGTGGAACCAAAACCATATTTCCGGAACGGAACATGCCGCCCGGGTATGAACCATGAAATATTTCAGCAATTAATATAAAATAATACAATAGATAACTAATTAAGACTATAACTGATACTAAAATATACAACAAGATAATTAGTATATGAAACAATCAGTATAATCACTTTAAAATAATAAAGAAAAAAATACAATGATGGAAAAAATTATTTAATTGTCCTGAATGGGCAACAGGCATATTTTCCAAATGCCTCGTAAAAATATACCAGACGCAGGTTTTACTTTAACTGCCCGAATCCTGTTTTCCTTTCCGGGAATGATTTCCATAATCCGGGCAAGAGCCCACTTACATGTGGTAGATTCTTGTGGTAGTTCTTCTTTTAATAACACTAGAGATCCTAACTTAATGTTAGGTAGATTTAATATGAAATACTACCTATTGGGATCGTTCCTATGTTGGAATTTCTGAAAAATTTTTGCAGATCTACACCGATCATGACACTTGGAACCCAAAACCACCCTCAGTAAAAAACTTTATCAATCTATCTATATATATATATATACATATATATCACTTTCTTCTTGACACGATAACTTTCGCAATTCTGCACAAATCTCTTCCAAACTGATACATAAAATCAAAGGGCATAAAATCTCGGTCAAGTTCGTTAATGGGCAAAATCAGACTAACGGAATGGAAATAGGGAGGGGTTTTGTGAAAACCGAAAACCCCCCATAACTTCTTAATTTTTGTACATATCAAATCAGTTTAAAGTTTTTATTACTTCTAAAAATAGGACCAAAATTTTATGTATTACAGATTTTTGATAATGTTAAAAATTGGTTCAAGGGGCGCAAAAAATAGGGTTTTTGGCAGAAAAAAATTCATAACTTCGTCAATTCTCAAGATATCATTTCCAATTAATTTTATTATAAATCTCCTGAATATTATCTACAACGTTTATATTCACAAGTTTTTGATAGGACCAATTCGTACCGCAAAAAAAATTAAAAACGAAAACAAAAAGGGGGTTTGAAGAAATAAAAATTCCATAACTCCGTCAATTCAAAAGATATAAAATCCCCATGAATTTATCATATATCTTCTTAATATTGTCTACAACATCTATATAGACAAGTTTTGTATAGTACCAATTCTTACAGCAAAAACAAATTAAAAATATATAGCGGTTGAAGAAAAAAATCGTCTAAGTAAGGGTGTATTCAAATCCAAACTGCGTATTTTCTGACTCATTTTACAATTCATTTTTGCTCTCAAAGCCTTCCAATTGGTACGTTTTCTTACTCAGAAACTATATAATGTACCGTAATGGTCGATTTTTATAGAGGAAGAATATATTTTAAAAAATGCTGTTAAAGTGGCCATTTTGAACTGAATTTCCCGAAGCGGATTGTGTTGGAAAAATCATTGCATTAAGGATTCACTCAAATCCAAACTGCTTATTTTCTAACTCATTTTTAAATTCATTTTTGCTCTCAAACGCATTTAATTGGTAGATTCGCTTTTTCAAAAACTATATAATGTACCGAAAGGATCGATTTTTTGATAGAGGCAGAATATATTTCAAAAAATGATGTCAAAGTGGGCATTTTGAACGGAATTTCCCGAAGCAGTTATGTTATCACTTTCTTCTGGACACGATAACTTCCGCAATTCTGCACAAATCTCTTCCAAACTGATAAATAAAATCTGGGTCAAGTTCGTTAATGGGCAAAAGTGGACAAAGGGGATGGAAATAGGGAGGGGTTTTGTGAAAACCGAAAAAAACCCCATAACTTCTTAATTTTTGAACATATCAAATCATATTAGATGTAAATTTCCAACTGGGAGAAAATCAGTTCAAATCAAATCAGTTTAAAATTTTTATTACTTCTAAAAATAGCGAAAAAAAATTAAAAACGAAAAAAAAAGGGGGGGGGTTGAAGAAGAAAAATTTTCATAACTCCGTCAATTCACAAGATATAAAATCTCCATGAATTTATCATATATCTTCTTAATATCGTCTTCAACATTTATATAGACAAGTTTTTGATAGGGCGAATTCTTACAGCAAAAACAAATTAAAAATACACAGCGGTTGAAGAAAAGAATCGTCTTATTAAGGGTGCATTCAAATCCAAACTGTCTATTTTCTTACTCATTTTTAAATTCATTTTTGCTCTCAAACGCATCCAATTGCTAGATTCTCTTATTCAGAAACTATATAATGGACAGTAATGATCGATTTTTTGATAGAGGCAGAATATATTTCAAAAAATGATGCCAAAGTGGTCATTTTGAACAGAATTTCCCGAAGCGATTGTGTTAGAAACGAAAAATATTGCCCTACTGAGAAAATAATTGTTTATTAATAAAGTTTTAATTAATTGAAAGAAAAATAAAAACACAGGTCGCTTATAAATCTTTTCAAAAATCACGGCAGCATGTTTCGTATATATATATATATATATTTTTTTTTTTATTATTAAAAATGAATCTGAAAATGTCCCAGAAAATTTCGAGTTGTTGAGTATGGAAAAATATTTTTTTTAATATCGCCTTAACATCATTCTGATAAAACCAGCTATTTTATAGAAAGGAAATAAAAACTCGTCAAAAGCAGACAGATAAAACTGTTAAAGTGGATTTACATCTAATAATGATTTAGTTTTTGTGACGTTAGTTTTTGTTGGTGAAATTATTATTCTTAACTTCGAAATCTACCTCTGCCTGTAGGCCGGGCCGGCAAGGATTTTTTTCTCTTGTAATTTGCCATTTACTGCGCTGCTGCAAGTGATTTAGGTAGTCTATAGACCAACATTTCCAAATGCATTGAACAGATTTGGTAATTAGTTGCCAATGTGTTAATCTATTATCAGAAATATTCATAAGATTAGGTTCTAGAATAATGTTAATGGGTCTGGCAATTAAAAAATGGCCTGGCGTAAACACTTCGAACTCATTTATTCATCTGAAAGCGGAAATAAATGCCGAGAAATCTGTCTGTCTGTCTGTCTGTCACAGCCATTTTACTCGTAAACTATGGAACGTGGAAATTTTAATTCGGGGAAGTAATAAAGTCCATTGACCCACATATTTTTCATAACATTCATAATATATTTAGTAAAAAAGTAGAGAGGCTAATTATGCTACTAGAAAAAAAAATCTTTTTTTTTTTTGTATATCATGTGGGGTATCCTGTGAAAGCTTTTGTAACGCTGAACTCAAAAATACATTTCTTTTAATTTTAGGTATTATATTTTCAAAGATATTGTCGATTTCAAAGATATAGCGCAAAA
Organism: Maratus speciosus; assembly: GCA_963932465.1. Lineage (NCBI taxonomy): Eukaryota > Metazoa > Arthropoda > Arachnida > Araneae > Salticidae > Maratus > Maratus speciosus. Next base: position 525,911,946 of record OZ010786.1, read on the forward strand.
ATATGTTCCCCCCCCATCTAATTCCGAATCTACTGAAACTAAAATTATGAAAAAAATAGAGGTAGTAGACGTTAATATAAACCTTGCCGGAAAATTATAGCGATTACCCTAGGTCACATAGTTTTTGAGTAATTAGCATTTTTCTGTTATACACAAATTTCGATTTACGGACATTCAGAAAAATTGTTGAGCATCGCTGAATATACCTATCGTTGCAGAAGAATAAAAGCATTGTTGATAATGATTTTCGAAAAAAATCATCGGTAATTAGCCGAGATATTAACCCTTAAATGTACGGTCAGTTTGGACATACACAAGGACAAGGGCGGCGTACTCTATGCCTAGTTAACAACTTTTAAGAATATATATGTGTAATGTAATGTCCAGTAACAGTATAAAAGAAATAAACATCAAATTGTTAAAAACATACTAATTTAAGGGGTCTCGGGACTCTAAAAAGTGGAAAAAATGAAAAAAAGACCATTTTCAACATTTAATGTCTTATGATGATTTTAAATGACGTATATGATTTTAAAACACAATTTTAATTGGGATGAAAGATATAAGTATGTTCTTTCGTTTCATGTATTTAAAAAATTGCAAGATACAGAATTAGTATTTATAAGGTGCTCGAAACTGTTAGACATTTGTCGAACAAAAAATTTGCATAACAGTTTACGCGCAGGATTACAAAATAAATATTGCAACTAGAATGAAAAGTTTGGTGCTTACTTATACTTCAGATTGTAATAATTTACTTGAACTTAAATAAATTTGTATTTAAAGCATTTTCATATTTTTAATGCAATGTTGCAATAAAATAATACAAAATTTTGAAAATTTCAACAATAAAATCACCTAAAAAAATATTTTTTTTTGAACAATAAAAAGAAATTTTAGGTTCCGTTTATACAGACTAACATGAAATATATGTTTTGAAAATTTCATGAAAAAATATTCAGAAGTTTTTGAGGTATCCTGCGCGTTATGCCCAAAAAACTCCATTTGGAAAATAATGATTTTAAAGTTTCTGAAACGCCGTTTCAGCTATTGAGCGGGTGTAATTCTAAAAGCCAAAACTTCTGTTCTAATGGGAATTTCAAGAAAACAATTATATCAAAATATTCAGAAAAGATAGTAGTTCAACATCTAGAAAAATTAAAATTTCTTAAATTTAGAAGCTTTAAGTATTCTGCGACCAATTAATCCTTTCCGACACGGAGTAATTCTATTTATAAACTTTAAAAAACAATGAACTGACACCAGAATTTATAAACGAATTTATTAGAAAATGTGAACTTGCTTATTTTCACGTACATAAAAAAAAAAAAAAAAAAAAAAAAAAAAAAAAAAAAAAAAAAAAAAAATTCTTGGTGCCGTTTGTCTGTTTTGGAATTAAAATTAGGTGTCCGTTTTTTATGGGCATCGCCCTCGAAAGATTTAATTAGAATGAATCGCATAAATACTTTGGGATTCGCGATAGTTTGCATTGATTGTATCTCTCAATACGCTTCGAGCGACTTTAAAAGTTAATTAAACACCTATCTGGAAAAACACGGCACTGACCAAGGCGGCTTTGCAACTTTGAGACTTCAATTCGAAGCGCGCTTAGCACAATGCCAAATTTAAACTTTGAAAAAAGTTTTTGTTTTAGCTACGCTGTAGAAATAAAGGTTATTACTACGCTGAATTTAGTTTAATGAATTGCCAAATGAAGTTTAACTATGCACTGCTTTTATTGTCAGTACCGAATTAAGTTCATCATAAACAGATTAGGATAATATTAAAAAAAGAGTTATACAAATAGCTATATTTGATATTATTTACGTTCCATATCTCTTTGAATAGTCACGTGTAAATAAATTTTTAATTTGAAGTAAACATTATTGTTTGCGCTGTTTATACAATTGGCAACAGTTTAAATTAATAAGAATTTCTAAAATATATAAAAAATATCTCTCGAAATGCTGAAAATTTGAATTTAAAATAGAAATAAAACCTCAAAAAATGAGTCAAATAAAGAAAATAAATGCAATCTGCACACCGGGAACTTATAACGTATAAAATGATCTAAAAATATTTATATTCTCATGTATAGTTTTTGCTCCAATAAAACTTTTTTATGGAACGATTTTGTCCGACTTTAGCATTTAATATCTCTTAAAATAATTCTTCGATTTGAAAACTGTCTGCATGAGCGTGTTTATCAAACATTTCTCTATAATACCACTGATTTTTATATTTTTGTATGCAACAGTTTTTTTTAATATTAACGAAGAAAGGCCGTGCTTAAGCATTCAAATTGGATGCCGATCTACCGGGAATATCTACGCAGATTTTCATTGGTCCATTTCCAAATCAAAACTTTTTTTATATATAGAAGGACAATTACAAATTCATATATTTATTCTACGGAACCCTCAGTGCGCGAGTAATGCTCGCACTTGACCGTTTATCTAAATAAACCTTTAAGTAAAAAAGCGTCTGATTATTATCTAATTGATCATTATTGATAATCAAGTTATGAATTAATTTTTTAAATTAGCAAAATCACAATATGCGCCGCCAAATGAAGGTAATGGTATTTCTGGCAGGTGAACCTTTGTTTTATTTTCATTTGGAATGGTCATTAACATTGACAATATGACATTTATTTTGAACTAGCTAACTTGCCCGGCGTTGCCCGGGTACGTAAAAAAACAGCACGAATTGCGAAAAACCTCTGAAAATCACAATAAGATATCGCGAAAAAAATTTAAATCGCTGCGCAAATTTCGAAAAGAGAATATATATATATTGTGTTCGAAGATTGAAAGTTGATTCAACTTGTATCAACGTCTTTCACTAATGTGGAAAAATGGTAGAAAATCGCTAAACTACACTAAAAATCACATACAAAATACCCGAAAAATTCGAAAATTGTTATACGAAATCCGAATAAACTTTATTGAAATGAAGGTAGAAATTACTTTAGTATTAATGGTCAAAAACGGAATGTCAACAAATTGCAGTAGATTGCGAAGAAACGTAAATATCGAATTAAAAATCACCTTATGACGTAACACACACGTGTAAAGTGTTTAATGTCAAGTAAATTTGACATTTACGATCACCCATTATTGGCATTTAATCTTATAGTTTGGCGATATTTTTTTTTTTTTTTTGGTCTATGGAATAATCAGGTAGAACCACAAATTATTTCTGTTCGTATTTAAAAGTAGATAAATAGCTCTTTTTTATATAAATAAGTAAAATAAATATTGAAAAAAAATGCTTATATGTATATGAAAAGTAAATAGTTTGCCAGTAAATATGCGTAAAATTCACTTCACTCGCGAAGGCCATTTTCTCTAACTCACCAAAGCCCATATATTAAAAATATTCCAAATACTCTTCAATCTGTTGCCTGATACTAAGTAATCACAATAATGTAAATAACTATTAGGCATAGATACGTACCGGGTTTGGCGCGATTTTTTTCACGCCAATTTGGTGAAAACATCGTTTTCGAATACCAGTTACATATATATATTTAAATTATTTTCTATTGTTTTAAAAGGAAATAGCAATAAATAATAAGAAGTTTAATTAATATCTATAGAACAAAACAGTTTATATAACTGTAAAAAAGAAAATAAAAGTAAATAAACAATTTATTAATAAATAAACAACAATAGCCGAGTTACCATGTCAGGCAAAATAACGCCATTTTGGAGGCCATTATGTACCATGGAGCGTATATGACATCTGTGCCAACAAAACTTTCAATAAAATAGTAAATATGTCATTTGATGGTGGCTTGATTATCGAAGATTATAAAATATGTGTGTATATGGCAAATATTTACACTAAAATTTAAATACTTGACTACATAGTTATAATTTTAAATCCTTTTTATATAATTTACATTTGAATATAAAGATTTACTCCAAAATGATCTCCTATACTTAAAAAAAAATTATTGCGACCTTCGCCTGGCCTATTTCACGCTTCTGCCTTTGTGGCTTAAAATTGCATTGTTTGGCGACCAAGGTAATAATTAAATAGCATGTAACTCACAAATAAAGCCTTTCTCCTGTAAGACATACGATGGGAAAATTACATAAAAATGATAATTAAATTGAATTTTTAAAAAAAAGAAGGACTAAAAGACTGTTACTTAAATTTTATTTCTTCAGGTTTTTTCAGGCATATTTTTTTTTAACCTGGCGAAGCGAAAAATCGCCAAATAATGTATCAATTGCTTCTTTCATACTAATTTATTTTTAGGTAGCTTTCTTTACAAAAAAGCTACCTATTGCAGCCGTTCGGAGGAAAGCGATTTCAAAAAATTTTGGTATATTTTCATCGATCATGACCCCCAGACCCCGAAACCACCCTCCGTTCAAAATTGATATATATATATATATATATATATATATATATATCTGACCTATGTCACACTGTAACTCCCGTAATTATGAACCGATTTCGATGTAATTCAGTGTGTACATAGTACATACCAATGTCTCGACCGAGTTCGTTGGCCAGCTTCATCCGCCGTTTTGTTTCAAAATGGCGGCCATTTAAAATTTTTAAAAAAAATTAAAACTTGAAATGTGGTACCAAAAAATTAAAAATGGAAAAATATTTTTTTCTTATGTATTTGACCTTTATACAAAGATTCCGGAGCAGTTTTTGTTTCGTCTATATCTTAAAAAATGGCTGAGTTATAGCATTTTGAATTTCTAGCGTGGCTGACATTTTGAAACGTCCTGAATTTTGTCACGCGATAAAAGGCGTATTTATGAACCGATTTGGATGTAATTCGGTGTTTACATAGTACATACCAATCTCTCGACCGAGTTCGTTGGCCTGCTTCATCCGCCATTTTGTTTCAAAATGGCGGCCATTTAAAATTTTTTTTTAATTTTAAAATTTGAAATGTGGTACCAAAAATTGAAAATGGAAAAATATTTTTTTCTTATGTATTTGACCTTTATACAAAGATTTCGGAGCAGTTTTTGTTTCGTCTATATCTTAAAAAATGGCTGAGTTATAGCATTTTGAATTTCTAGCGTGGCTGACATTTTGAAACGTCCTGAATTTTGTCACGCGATAAAAGGCGTATTTATGAACCGATTTGGATGTAACTTCGTTTATACATAGTACATACCAGTGTCTCGACCGGGTTCGTTGGCCAGCTTCACCCGCCATCTTGTTTAAAAATGGCGGCCATTTAAATTTTTAAGAAAAATTTAAATTTGAAATGCGGTACCAAAAATTGAAAATTGAAAAATTATTTTCTTCTTATGTGTTTGACCTTGATAAAAAGATTCGGGAGCAGTTTTTGTTTCGTCTATATCTTAAGAAATGGCTGAATTATAGCATTTTGAATTTCTAGCGTGGCTGACATTTTGAAACGTCCTGATTTTTCTCACGTAATAACAGGCGTATTTATGAACCGACTTGGATGTACCTTGGTGTGTACATAGTACATACAAATATCTCGACCGAGTTCGTTGGCCAGCTTCATCCGCCATCTTGTTTCAAAATGGCGGCCATTTAAAAAAATTAAAAAATAAAAAAATTTAAATGAGATACCAAAAAATTAGAAAATGAAAAAGATTTTTTTTTGTATGTGTTTGACCTTAATACAAAGATTCCGGAACAGTTTTTCTTTCGTCTATATCTAAAAAAAAATGGCTGAGTAATAGCATTTTGAATTTCTCTTGTGGCTGACATTTTAAAACGACCTGATTTTTGTCACGCGATAACAGGCGTATTTATGAACCTATTTGGATGTAACTTGGTCTGTACATAGTACATACCAATGTCTCAACCGAGTTCGTTGGCCAGCTTCATTCGCCATCTTGTTTCAAAAGGGTTGCCATTAAAAAAAATTTAATTTAAAATTCAAAATGAGGTATTAAAAAATTGGAAAATGAAAAAGTTTTTTTTTTATGTGTTTGGCCTTGATACAAAGATTCCGGAGCAGTTTCTCTTTCTGAAAATTTGTTCTTTTGTTGATATCTTAAAAAATGGTTGATTTATAGCACTTTGAATTTCTAGCATGGCTAACATTTTGAAACGATCTTGTATTTGTCACGCGATAACACACGTATTCGCCTATTTCGATGTAAGAAGGCATGTGGATTGTATACATCAACATCTCGACCAAGTTCGCTGGCCAGATTCATCAGCCATCTTCTTTCAAAATGGCGGCCATTAAATTAAAAAATATATATATATTTAAAGTGAGGTGCAAAAAAGTTAGAAATTGAAAAAGGTTTCTTTCTTAAGTATTTGATCTTGATATAAGGATTCAGGAACATTTTTTGTTTGTCTTTACCTTAAAAAATGGCTCAGATATAGCAGTTTCAATTTCTATTGTGGGTGACATTTTGAAAAATCTGATTTTTTGCATGCGACAGCACTCCTATATATTAACCGATTCCGATGTGAGTGAGCATGTGCACAGCAATTACTAAGGTCTCGACCAAGTTCACTGCTTAGCCTTATCCACCATGTTGTCTTAAAATGACAGGCACTTTAAGAAATTGCCGAATTTGGCAGCCAAATATAAGTTACTTTAAAGAAAAGCAGCTTGGATAAAGCTGACTAATTTCGCGAAATTCTCATTCATTATATTGATAAAAATTAGTATTGAATCTCCTATATTCGGTTTCCACTAAATTGAGCTTCGTGTGTTTGCATGATATAAGTTGGCTTTTTTTAAATAAGGATTATGAAAGCTACCTCTTCCTCCCGGCACTGGCCGGAAGGACTTTTTAAGTTTTATAAACATTCCTTTCATATTTAAATTAAATATTTTCATTTTATAAATTTTATCTCGCATTAAAAAGGTTTTTGATTCTGTTTTCTTTAAATTAAACAAATAACAGTTATTTTCTTTTAATTTCCGAGTTGTTTACATTATTTTATAACGGATATAGCCATTTCAATTCATTTATCGACTATAATTTTCGGAAAATGACCACTGGCAACCCTTTCGTTGAAAATATCAATAAAATACAATAATATAAACATTGTATCATGTTACTTTTATTCACAATTTAATTTACTTGGATTCCCTTAAATAAAATTAACATAATCCCTTAAGTTAATATTAGTTTTTGTTGCATTAAAATATTTCAATTTGTTGATTTTCTGTAAGCAAGTAATCCATATTGGTTTACAATGGAAGTCTATGGGAATTTGGCGAAATATTAGAGATATCGCCAAGTTGGCGTCCCTTTTGGCGACTCATTTTTGGTCGCCAAATTTGGCGATATACCGCCAAGTTGGCGAAAAACTTAGCTGCATTTGGCGACAGAACTATGTCCCTCTACGGAAACCTCCTTATAGGTATGGAAATGTATTAAATGCTGTTCAATAATTGCATAAAAAATTCGCTAAAAATTCAAAAATCGCTGCACGAATTCCGAATAAACTTTTTGAAAAGAGAACAATATTTACTATATTGGGTTAAAAGAAAGAAACCATATTCTTCTCACTTAAATGGAAAAATCGCCTCAAAACATAAAAAAGCGCTAAAAATCGCATAAAAAATTAAATTAAAAAAATCTAATCAAAAAATCGAAAATTGGGCTTCGAGGTGCAAAACTTCATATATAGACGTACCTTTAACCCAAATTTTGTAGCTCTACGTGCAGTGGTCTCTTCAGAACGCCGTCGACACACTCACTCACTCACACACAAACTTCTTTCTTTATTATTATAGATAGATGTTAATTAAAGTTTTAAGCTTAGCTCCACTTGTTCTAGTCTTTGATTAGCACTGTCGATATCATCTTCGATTTCTTACAATTGTTCCGCTGTTAATTCATGCATTTCAAAATATTGTTCTCTAATTTCTTCCAGTATACTTTGAAGGCTTTCTGTCTTTTTAGGTGCATTCGTAATTATATAAATACGTAGCACCTATAGTCGTCGTTCAGTCCGTCCGTCTGTCCGTCTGTCCGTCTGTCCGTCCGTCTGTCCGTCCGTCTGTCCGTCCGTCTGTCTGTCCGCATATAACAGAGCAAAAACTACCCAACCGAATGGTCTGAAATTTGAAATATAAGATTGTTGCAAAATTTTGTCGAGCCATTTCAAATTTTATGAAAATCGGATGTATAGTTTAATTACAGGGACAGTCAAAAGTTTTTCTTTACATTACGGCCAATGGGAAAAATTATTGCAAGTGCATTTTAATGATGTTACCGCCTTCCGAATGGTCTGAAATTTTAAAGATATAATTGTTGCAAAATTTTGTCGAGCCATTTCAAATTTTAGGAAAATCAGATGTATAGTTTAATTACAGGGACAGTCAAAAGTTTTTCTTTACATTACGGCCAATGGGAAAAATTATTGCAAGTGCATTTTAATGATGTTACAGCCTTCCAAATGGTCTGAAATTTTAAATATATAATTGTTACAAATTTTTGTCGAGCCATTTCAAATTTTAGGAAAATCGGATGTATAGTTTAATTACAGGGACATTCAAAAGTGTTCGGGGAATGGGAAAAAAAATTATTGGGAGTGCATTTTAATGATGTTAAAGACTATGCACTTTATGAAGTGCAAAAAATTATACATTCAGGACAATATGGGGTGCAAAAAATAATTATAGTACGAACGCACCTCAAAAATAGTACGAACAAAATAGTACGAACGCACCTCATTTGCCACGTTTGACGAGCAATTTCCAACTTGTTTAATTTTACTTCTTATTGACTTACATTCGTTTTTTTTATATCCGTGAAGTCTGCTAAAAATTGATCTTAATTTGTGATGGCAGCCTTCACGGTATTTTTTAAACGATTGAGCTTATTCGTAATAGCACTCAGGCTCTGTTAAGATCACAATGCCTTTCTTTAATTGACTGTAGATTTCTTTAATTACTTTAATTGTTTTTAGTAACACTTGGACACAACATATTACGCTCACAAACATAAATCTTGAACTAAACTGATATGATTATGAAGTACAAATAATATCCACCGCGTGGTCTTGGGCGGAATTTTACTAGTGTGTGGATGCTTTAGTAATCAACAGCTTACTGACTACATTTTTACAGATTGCTCGCTAGGTGGAGCTAAAACCGTACTTCCGGAACGGAACAGATAGCCTGCTTGTTAGTTGATCTCAGTGTGCATTGGTGTCTGGAAAATGCTAAGAACATGTCGTGAAATGCTATTTTTAAGATCAAGTAAAGTTCATAAATGAAATTTTTAAACTTAAATGCTAAATGTGTAATTCATTAATAAACGCCCTCTTCTGGAGAAATTTTGAACTATTTGTTTTCATTTATCAAAATTCCCATCACTTCATTATGTTTTCCACAGAATTTCACTACTTTGTAAACAATTGTTTTGTCTGTAGGAAACTTTAAAATAGGGTCGTTTAATCACGGTATTTAATCGCTGACTATATTTTTATTGCCTACTTTTAGATATTATGCAATTAAATAGGGCCTAATGTGCATATAGATTCCACTTCGAATCAAATAAAGAATTTAATTTTGTTTCATTACAATTAGCAAAATTTAAAACCAGAATAAGTAAAAGAATTGCAATTTTCTTAAAATGAATCTTAGAACATAAATCATTCATTAGAATAATATTACTCTTTATCAACATTAAATATATGTATATATAAATATACATTTTAGCATTTAGCTAACTGCGTCCATTTTATAGCATCATTTGTCCCTCAGCCTCAGACCTTGAAAAAACAGAAATATGAAACCCTGCTGCTATTTGCATAATCACATTTCGTTATTCAGTTATTGCTGCAATGAAAAGCATTTTTAATTCCTCTGAGTAGACATCATTTTATTTAAAATATTCAAAATAAACTTAATGGTGTTTTATTTTTAACTGAAATATCTTACGTTTAGATATAGCCTGTAAGTAATTTATGTGATTGTATTTCGCATTAACATTTCAAATGTTATTAATAAAAAAAATACATTTATAACTTTAGAATTTATGATTTCATTAAACAAAGAATCAAGCCATATTATAATTCTGAATGATTCCGAAAAGTCATAAAATAAATTAAACTATAATAGTAAATATTTTTTCCGTTGATTTTTTTTTTCTCACGTAGTCGAAAAAGCCAAGAACGCTTCAAGTTTTTGAAAATTTTAATTACAAAACAAAGGATTGATTTCTAAGTTTGACAAATTTGTAACATATGAATTGGCTGTGAAGACTTCTCCAAATTAACTATGAATAGAAAATCGATTTTTACAAAATAAGTGTTATTACACAGATATTCGTGGAAATATTTTAGATTTTCATAAGTGTGATTTCTTATTTAACAAATTAACACCTTGTAATAATGTACTAATTTTGATTGCTCAAAGGTGCTTGAGTAAAAATTTAATAAATATATTAAATTTAAAAAATCAAAAATCCCGACTGCGTAGAAAGCGAACTAATTAATTAATTCTCATCAATATGAAATTATTTTTTATATTACTTAACTTTTTTTTATTTACTTGTATTGATGACTTTTACGTTGTGTTTAAGTATTAGTTCCTATCTACAAACACTGTTTTGATGAGGCCTATAGATGTCCATTATGAAGGTTAGAATTACAGTAAAGGTAGAGATCCAAAGTACACAACTTCCACGTTGTGTAATATTTAAACGGAGTTTCTGACTGCAAAATGGTCAATGAAACATCGTCTTCATTTTGAAAGACCTATACTATAATATGCCACTCAATAGGGTACGTAAAAAAAATTTTTCGTCTCTACCGCCATTTTGTAGTTTACGACTGCCATTTTGAATTTATAAAAACAAAACCTATCCTATAACCATCGGATGGTTAAGACGAATCGATAGAGACCTCATTCATTAAAATCCATTCAGCCGTTGGGATGTTTCGAGGATATAAAAAAAATCCACACAGACAGATACGCGTGAAACACATAACCCTTCTTCTCAGTCGGGTAAAAACATTCATGAATTACATGTATGAATACATATTATATGAAATAACATTTATCACAGAAGATTACTACATTGGTATGACTAGCAGGAAATTTTTGTATAGAAAATAGGAGTATGTAGCTGATTTTAAATATATTAGAAAAACCACAGCACTGACAACATTATAATGAAGAAGCAACCATCCATTTTCCCCTTCAGTCTGTAGTATTCTCCCATTATAACAGAAACCATACAGATTTTAATACGTAAAAATTTAATATGTACAGATGCAGCATCATTTAACTTACCAAAATTATGGCTCGAGTCACACAGTGATTACGAAAAATAGAAATAAACATCCCAGTAAAATTAAAAATAAAGTGCATAAAATGAATAGTCCAGGGTTAATGTACATTATAACTTGCGAAAGTTCGTGCAGAAGATTTTTTTATTTCTTTATACAGAGACCAGCATGGAAAAATCAAGTTTTCTAACGAAATTTCATAAGGAGAATTTTCTGTGGCCAAAGAAAAATAAAATTTTGGGACATTTTTTTATATATTTTTTAAATATCTCTAGTACCGCTGCCGTAGCATATTATTTGTCAATTATAATGTTAAAGAGGATACAATTATTTACAATTTTTTAAGCCCTCAATTGCAAGCGTTATACGCCATTTCAAAAATAAGACAATTTCTTTCAGTTTTCTTAAAAATCGTTAAAAACGCAGTTTTGCACCGATTATGTCGTGTATGTCGATTTATAAAAAATGATGGCAGTAAATTATCTATTATTTGCACAGCCTCGTCTTTATTTTCATCTCAACAGACATTTTATATTCAATAAATTTATATAATTTTACAATTAGGGCAGAGTGTAGACAGACGAATAAGATAATTTTCATATTTGGACAGTAACAGTGATCGAACAGTGGCGAAGCAATTGGGTTATTGTCACCAATAAAATTTTACAGTATTCTTCGTCTTTAAAAGTCTCAGAAATTCTATCCTGAAGTAAGATGAAGACAGTGGCGTGGCGTGAAAATTTTCGGTGGTCATCGCAATTATTTAAGTTTGTGGTGAAAAATTATTAACTCTAAAATACAATGGTTGAATGTTCAAAAAAGAAACTTTAAATCTTACCTTCACTTATAGATGAACTCCAAATGTTCTGCTAAAACTGGATCGTAGAGTTTTAAAAGCTTATTAAGAGTTTTAAAATATTGCTTGGTCATCGCCGCATCCAGCGATGACCGGACGCCACGCCACTGGATGAAGAATACTATTAAAATTTAGAGTTGTCAATTGATACTTTGATGTTACACTATTACATCACTGACAGTAACTTCAAGTGCATACAATGTTAATTTAAAAGCATTTTTTAAAAGAATACTTCAATATTTAATAATGTATTGCCACGATATTTTCAATAAAAAAAATTCTTGTTTAATTTTAATAATTTTTATAATGCATACATATTTTTCCAGGTATCAATGGGATAGGCATGAAAATTTGCGTAAAACATATTATATTCCACACTACAACGGTACATTTTATTTACCAACTATTCATAAGATATGTTCTAATGTTTTACTGTTTTAAAGTTAGCGAACATTGAATAGTAGTTCCATATGGAAGTGGCGGGGGTGTGGGGGCGGGGGGGGTCTCAAAAATTAAATATATTTTATAAAAGAAATAGTTTTACCTTATAAAATAATTACAATAAAAATGACAACAGATTATTTCACTAATTGACGTTAGGTATTTGTCCCTTGCAAATTTTAAAAATTCTGTCAATAAAATATTTGAGATCAGTATTTTCATAAAAAATATTTAAAAAACTAGTTTTAATAAATATTGTCAATATTTATTTCACTTATATCAATAAATATAACAATCTATCTATTTATATAAAATCCAAGTCTCTGTGTGTCCCTCACAATTCCGGTAGGACCGCGTCATTGAAATGAGTAATTGTTGAAAAATACTAATGTAGGGTTACCACAGTAGCGCCAAATGTTATCCAACTTGGTGATAACTGGCTAATTTGGCGAAATTCCCATTTAAAATCATTAATCTTTCATAAAGGAGGTCACCGAAATTTAATTTAAACTCCGCTCTTTTAAGATATTTTTTCAAAATCTATGAGTGAGAATTTAAAAGTACATCTTTACATCTTCCGATGCTACTAATAAAATAACCACCAATAGACGACGCTATACTGTGTGAGCTCCCAACTGCGCAATTTTAATGTGTTTTAGGTACTTTTCCAGTAGAGGTGCCTTGGCGAAAAAGGAAATTTGGCAACATATTTTTCGTGAACCTATCCACTGTTTCATTTTATACACACGCATTTTTTTTTTCGATATTTATACGATTTATTTAACATAAAAAAGCCGTTTCTCTAATTTTATACAGAAACAGATGTAATTTGTACATAAAAACATCAATAATACACATATAAAATAAACATATAAAACAAACAAAAACGCTCATCAAGTTTGTTTTCATAGCTGTTTATATGATTTGACAACAAATCTCGATATTTTTTCGTTATACGGACACCATGCCAAAATATATGCTAATGCGCCAATTATTTCAAAATGCTAAAAGATATTTTTAATTTTATGCCAGCAGTTTAATATGAGTTTTATTTTATTGCTTTATTTTATAACAGTTATTTGTTCACTTATTTTAAGTATATATTTGTGATTTAATGAAATAGTTCGTAAAGTCCGAAATTTTCAAATGTTATATTTTTTAAATGCTCACTTTAGTATCGACAATGTTTTTTCTTTTATTTTTCAAATGCTTCAATTCACGTGATTTTCATTTTGCGCCACCTATTACACTTGGCGACAATGGTATCCGTATAACGGAAAATTACCCAAATCTCTCTTTCTGATGCCCAAGCTTTTTTTTTTAAAAAAACACCAAAGCCCCTACAGTGGAAAGTACCAAACGGTCTATTATTTTGCGCTATCTGTGTTATAGTTTGTACTATATGCAAGGGAGGTGGAGCGAGTTTAAACATTAAATATTAAAGTTTCGGCACAGATGTCATTCTTCGCCCCATATTGGCGCGATTTTTTTTCTGACGCCAATGTCATATACACAATGGGTACTTAACTAGCGCAAAGTGTCGTTATTTTGCTTTATATGGTAACCCGGATGTTGTTGTTTATGATGTTGATGTTTTCGCCAAATTGGCGTCGGAAAAAAATCGCGCCAATATATGACAACTGTGTGTATATGACAACTGTGTGTATATGACAACTGTGTGTATATGACAACTGTGCCAAAGTTTCTATAAAGCAGTATAAGACTAACAAATTAAGAATAAAATAAATGCAAAATAAGACTAAAGAAGAAAGAAAAATCATGGGCTAAGCATAGAATATGAAACACTTTCCAACACATCCTGAATGCTTTAACAAAACTTCGTTATTTGGGGAAATAAGGTAAATAAGATAACTAAGTAAACATTTTAGAAGACTCATAAAAAATCTTAAAAAATGATTTCAGCAGTTACCGTCTATAGCCAATAGTATCGTTATTATATGCCACTATTTAGCTAAAATTTAATTTAAACTACTCTTAAAACTACTGAAATCACATTTCCAGATATTATCATCCATAGACGGTTATGTATCCAATTCTTTGCGTGACCCTGTATATCATTTTATCTATATTCTACAAACATTTCTTAGTAAACTAAATGCAGTTCAGCGTAAAAATGCATAACTCCTTTAAAAACCAACTTTAAGCAATTTACTCTCATACAAATACCCTTACGAATTCTTTTGTGTAGCCCTGCATATGAACTGTAGCATTTATACACACAGTATAGTATGCATAAATTTGGTGAAACATAAAAGCGCATATCATAATTAAAAATGCATTTCTAGCAATCATTGCTTATGTACAATACTTCGGAGAAAAGTTTCTTGGCGAGAAAGAAGTTTGCCAACGTATTTTCTGACAACCTATTTACTGCTTCATACTCACAAGCAATTTTTTCCATATGTATGCAATTTATTTTATATAAGAAAAAAGCTATTTACCCATTTTTATAAAGAAACAGAAGTAATTTTTACACAGATGTCATATACGCATCGGGGTTGGCGTGATTTTTCTCTGACGCCAATTTGGCAGAAATCTCGCTTTCGAATACCAGTTACTTATATATTTTTAAATTATTTGCTATCATTTTGAAAAGGAAATAACTATAAATAAATAAAAGTTTGAATAATAACTATAGAACAAAACAGGGCACAGATATCATATACGCCCCATACTGGCGCGATTTGTTTCTGACTCCAATGTCTTATATGGAACGGGTACTTAACTGGCGCCAAAGTGTTGTTATTTTGCTTGATATGGTAACCCGGATGATGTTGTTTATGCTGTTGATGTTTTCGCCAAATTGGCATCGGAAAAACATCGCGCCAATATATGACATCTGTGCTCCAAACAGTTTATATAATTGAAAACAGAAAACAAAAGTAAATAAACAATTTATTAATAAATAAAAAACAATAGCCAGGTTACCATAGCAGGCAAAATAACACCATTTTGGCGCCAGTTAGGTATCCCGGTTCATATCTGAAATCTGTGCCGTAATTTGTATATAAAAAATATTATATATATTTAGAAACGATTTTTTTATGTATATAATTGCATATATAAACAAAAATAAAAGTTCATTAGATTTGTTTTCATAGCTGTTTATATATTTTGGCAACATATCTCACTTTCTGATGCCCGAATTGCGCCAAGCTTTTTTAAAAAAAAATGCGCTATAATGGAAAAGTACCTAAATAAATAATTAACAGAAATAACCAATTATACAAACTAAAACTTTTTATTTCGAGATCAAAGCATTGTTTTTAATTTCGATTAAAAATACATAAATCCTTGGATAACTTCAAAATTAGGTTCAAAGCTTAATATCTCATTCTATAAACCTAAACAAACAGGAGGGATTCATTCATCGTGAACCGTAAAAAATATTAAATAATTGAGGTAATCATTCACAAAGTAAGTTCTCCAACAATCAATGGACAATATTCTAATTACTTCATAGTAGGTAAAATGGTGGCGGTATCATTTTTTTATGGTTTGAAATCACAAAGATTTAATTTTGCAATGTCTCTTAGTTACATTATTTTATTGTCATATTTATGAGTTCAGAACAAAAGCATATTTTTTCATTATTTAGTTATTAAAGACGGGAAAAAAATTATAAATGCATGATTTGAAATATTTAAATAATTTTCTTTCTTAATAGTAAAAAATAACATCGGGAAGTAACAGCGAGTTTAAGTTAAATAAGTTTAACTGTTTAATCATGTTGTAATATTCAAAATAACTGTATTTATTAGATTTCAGTAAACAACATCAGGGCCCGATTAAACTTTGAAGTTAGAGAAATTACAATGTCATTTTAGGACCCTTCTTTTGGAGAAGCTTTTCTAAATTCCACATATACATGGAAACTCTTCAGTGTTAGAAATATTATTCTTAGGACAGACATAACACGAGAACGGCCTGCAATTTTACACAAGTTTTTGAAAACTACTTTATATCAGAAATTTTACTAAAAACTGGTTACTTTTTTGTTATAGCGGCCCACACTGTTAGGATTATGACAAGTTGCAGTCAATTTCGCCAACGTCGTAACCAAGATCGTGAAGCACACACATATAATACCATATATTACCATTTCATGAAATCGTATACGATAATTTAATAGTTTTTACCTTACTTCAAGTGTGTAATTTATTTATTTTTAAGGCTTAACAATCTAAATTGTCCAATATATGAATTTAAAAAAAAATGTAAACAAAGATTGAATAGACATGACCACAAAAAGCCTCAAATCTGCATAACACTTGGAACCAAACTGTGCAGATTAGTGGTCTTCTACTGTACACAGTTTTTCATGAATGTGTTTCGTTCTTAAAATGTGTTATTTTCATCTATCGCTGCGGAACAAGCGAGGAAACTCATATTCTTGCACTTGAGTTGTATATATCTTTATATCTAAATTTCCGTCATTTTTGACGGGCTACCTTTCTAGTATATTATATAATTGTAGCATGCGAAAATATGTAAAACTTTAAGATAATCTATTAATTGCTTTTAAACTCCAACAGAAAATCTTGGTTTGTTGAAAAATACGCTTTGTGGAATATTATGATTTCTGTAATATGTACTGTTTTGAAACTATGTTTGTTTAATGATCTCAGTGATACCATTTATCAAATAAAATACAAATTTCTGATTGTAGACAATATAAACATGTTTGTTTTCGCATTGATCTCCAGTCTCATTCAACACCACTTTCCCTACAGAATAAAGTAAAGCACGCCATATGACTGCACAAGCTAAATCAAAAATGTATTTTAATAATACCAATTTCTACAGGCTATTTAACAATATTTTCTTCATTTTGATGGCACTGTTCTAGGATTATTAGCATCCGGTTTCAAAGGAATATTCTAATCCTGAATAAAAGAGATATTTGGATCATGTTCATCTAAAGGTATAAATTCAGATACTTCCCATTCATCATCATTTTCCGGCATTTTCAGTAGTATTGCCACAGCGTAAATGTCTGCACGGACCGGATTTTCCAGGCCAGGGCCCGGCCCGACACGTTTAATTTTCCCAGTTCACGGCTCGGGCCGTCCCGTACAAAAGACTGTAAACACAGGCCCGGCCTGGCCGTGGAAAAATCAATTAAATCGGGTCCGATCCGGCCCGACTCAATTTCTACAAAAAAATCAGATTTTCCTTAACATACACTTAAGATTCTTTTAAAGAATACTGCATACATATTCAGACCATAAATCGTTCATTAGCATAATAATACACTTTCATTAACATAAAAAATATATAGCATTTTAGTTAACTGCATCCATTTTATTACATCATTTGGCGCTCAGCTCTAGCAAACACATAAATGTGAAACCCTGCTTTTATTTGCACACCCCCATCACATTCCGTTATATAGCTATTGCTCCAATGCAAAGCATTTTAGATTTCTCTGAGTAAACGTCATTTTATTTAAAATATTCAAAATAAAGTTAATGGTGTTTTATCTTTAACCGAAATGTCTTATGATTAGATATAGCTTGTAAGTAATTTATGTGATGGTACTTCGCATTAACATTTCAAAACTTATCAATAATAAAATTACATTTATATCTTTAGAATTTATTATTTCATTAAACAAAGAAACCAGCCATATTATAATTTCTAATGATTACGAAAAGTTAGAAAATAAATCAAGTTAAAAAGGTAAATATTTTTTGAGTTTTTTTTTTTTTTTTTTCTCGTTAGTCAAATTATGCATGAACATATCAATTTTTTGAAGATTTTAATTACAAAGCAAAGGATTGATTTCTAAGTTTACAAATTTGTAACACATGGGTTGGCTATAAATACTTCTTCAAATTAACTGTGAATACAAAATCAAGTTTCCCAAAATAAGTATTATTATACAAATATTTGTGGAATTATTTTAGATTTTCATGAGTATGATTTCTTACATAACAAATTACCACCTTGTAATAATATACTAATTTTAATTGCTCAAAGGTGTATGATTAAAAATTTAAAAACATTCATGAATTATCTATATGAAAGCATATTATGTGAAATAATATTTCGTTCAAGAGGTTA
This sequence comes from Maratus speciosus, assembly GCA_963932465.1. Lineage (NCBI taxonomy): Eukaryota > Metazoa > Arthropoda > Arachnida > Araneae > Salticidae > Maratus > Maratus speciosus. Next base: position 525,930,559 of record OZ010786.1, read on the forward strand.
CTATATTAGTATGCTTGCAGAAAACTTATGTATTGAAAAAATAGAGCATGTAGCTGATATTAAATATAATAGAAAAACCATAGCCCTGGCAAGTTATAATCAATAAGGAACCATCCAATTATTTTCCAATGAAAATAAGATGATTTTTGCCCCAGTCTGTGCTATCCAACCATTATAAGATGGATACACGAGATTGTAACACGTAAAATTTCAATATGTAACGATGAAGCGTCATATAACTTTCCAATATTATGGCTCGAGTTAGTCAATGGTTACGAAAAATAGAAATAAACATCAAGTTAAAAAAAAGTAACCTCCATAATATGAAATAGCATTTGAAAAATTGTATGATGGCGTTTCATTGACTGTGCAATTTTAGAATACTTTTATTTGTTTGCTTTTGAAATGATTCGCCTAGAGTCGAAATATACAATGTTAAAAATTTGCAACAAAATGCCCAGCCATTTGACCGCTTTTATAGAAAACGGTTACATAAACGTAATTTACCTCTGTTCTAACCATAAAATGAGCAATGATATGGTCATAATAGATTTAATTGACGGTTGTGGAAACGTTTTCAATAAAAACGAAATGACTGGACAGTTTGTTGCAAATTTTTAATACTGTATAAACAGTCGAAGAGACCTATTTTTATTGTTTTTAAAGTATTAACCATACACCTTTTAGCAATTAAAATTAGTACATAGTGTGATTCCTTTTTTCAAAATATTTTTTTTACAGATTTTCTCTCTTCACTGTGCTGGAAAGTAGAATATCTATAAATATGTTAGTGTATCAGTTTGTTTAATGATATTTTTGAATAATCTAACATTTGGGGTTTATTATTATTATCATTTTTATTACCAATGTTAAATTATTTCTTTTCGTTTTTACCGTAATGTAACCTCTGTTACGTATTTTATGATTTTATTTTGAAATAAAAGACATTCACTACTGGAATATAATTTATTTGCTTAGTTTTTAAGGAATACAATTTTTGGTGACATAAATACAGTTGTGCAGTTTTATGTTTCATCGCTATTGATATTTCATTTTAATTGATTCCGTATTTACATTTCAGACATTAACAATAAAAATTATAATGAGTTTAGCACTGTTTCTCAAATGGAAGAAATTAGTTTTAAAATATCTATGTAATGATATCCAACAGTCTTACAATAAATTTAATAAAAGAATCACTATCCCAGTTTATAATTTCTGTGTAATTCAAGTGTTGTTAATGTAAACAATATATCAAATATTATAATCCCCAAATGAACATAAATAACGATTAATCTCATAAAGTACTTCCATATGTATCAGTTAATCAAGAAACGCCAATCAGGTTTGACAGATGAATAAGGAAGTGAATAATTTATTTATCTAATCTCATTTGAATGTTTCAAGGACATTGTAACTATCAATAATGACTTATAAAAACTTTTGAACATTTTTCAAATAATGACTCTAATGAAAGAACATAAATCTACTTAAATTTATTTTTTACTTACCCTTTCTAAAATATATTTTTTCATGTGTAAATTATGTTAAGTTAGTTGTTGTTGAAAGTCTCAACAAGAGACATACATCTTTATAGCTGCTACTATTTTATGATACTAAATAAATATTTTAGTTTATTCCAGAGACAGGTTTTATCAAGGTTAATAAAATACACATCAACTCTTAATACACAAAAATGAAACACATAAATAAAGGTTATAATTGGATCTTCAATACTGTTGCTGAATGATCGAATTCATCGTTGATCCAAATACCAGTCAAAGTTTTGAATATCTTAGAAAAGGTAAGCAAATTTAACTTACCTACATTATATTGTTATTGTGATTATACAAATATAACTTGTAGATAAATAATATCACTCGCCTTTAGTATAAGTTTAAGGGGACGAGGGACTTTTACAATCATTTTTTTATTTTTTGTAAATTTCACTTTAAATATTATTCAAGGGTACATTATATGCATTATAGCATACTATTATCACAAAAAAAAAATGAAAAAATTATTTTTTGAGAAAAAAAAAAGTAATTTTCCGTAATATTTTAGAACTTTTCAAAATGCCCCATGCAAACTAAATATCAATGAAAATCCCCAATATTTTTTATACAAGTTTGGTTTATATATATATAAATAAAACTGTGCATCGAATTTCATATATTTGAATATAAAGGTTGGAAAAAAAATATTTTCTAATTTTTTTGAAATTTTGAGGCAGATTTCTACTAGTGACTGGACTCTTAAATTTGTTATTTAAAACAGATTTACAGTAACATGAAAATACTGGATAAACTGGACACGAAAGTTTTGGAATTAGTATTTATCATATTATTTTGAAAGCCAAATGCATTACGTTTTCGATGTTAAATAAAAGGCAGTTGTTAATAGGAAGAAATACATTAACATAAATATTTGCAAACGTGTTTTAGATTGCCATATGTCAAAACATATTACTAAAACTTATCTCTAGAGTGCTACACTTAGCTTAATTGGAAAGACGAATTGAATCGTAGAATAGATTTGACTTCCTTTGGGGAACATAATTTCATTTGTATTTAATATAATATTTTTATATTTTCAGTTATATTATATATGCCGCTATTCCGAATTTTTTAACCAAAGAAAACCATAAATAATAAATTATATTAAAAAGAAGTTAATAGATAACCGATAGAGAAAATAAGCATTTTATTAAATATTTTTTTTCTACATTTCAAATTATAATAATTCATTTTTTGAACTATGAAGTTCTGCAACTATTTATATACTAATAAATCCCTCCATAGTGAAATAAAATTACTTCCCCTGACAGACTAGAAAAACAAACAAACATATTGATTCCATTACATTAATTTTATTCAGCAACCACTGTAAATAATTTATAACTTAAGTAGAATGTGTACGAATTTTCCACACAAACTTAATCTCAAAACACATGGCCAACAAAACTCAGCTACTTTACTTTTATTCAGCAGTCACCATAATTTAGTCAAGACAAACGACAAAAATAATGTTAGTTATCAACAAGTCATTTCTAAAACATAAATCTTTAAAAAGAATGAAACATTCTTTCAAGAAACTGAATATCTTCTTTTATAAGTTACTTTGATTTATTCCCTCATCTGCATAATCAGCGGAACGAAAAACATGTAACATTTAACAGCCAAAATATTTATGCATTCTCCTACTATTAAATATTTTAGATTCTCCTGAGATAACGTTGTTTGTTTTACAATGCACAAAATGAACTTAATGGTGCTGTATTTTTAGTCGTAAAACTTTATGTTTCATGGCTATCCGGAATAATTCGTCTATTATTTCCAACCGACAGATGACGAGATATATACGAGGGGCAGTCAACTGAAAATCAAACACCCGCCATAAAGCACATTCCTCGCCAAAATTGGCAACATTGTTGTAACATATCGATACTTCCATTTCGAGGGCTGGTAGAAATGCATAATGATAGCTTATCGGGTACTTATAATTGTTTTTTTTTGTTGTTGTTAATTTGTAGGTAAGCGTAGGGAAAAGTGTGTTCGTCCAGCATTAAAAATGAAGGCAAGCAAAGAAGTAGAGCCACAATCGATGCGAAACGCTATGCAGACACTTTTCAAATACAGATACTTGCCATAAATTCAAAACGCCTGGAATGCTATCGGATAGATTCATCGTTTTGCCTGGTAATACCCGTCCCCGTACCTCCAATCTGGTGAGAGAAAAACTTCAGAGATTTGACTGGGAACCACGTCAACAGGCTCTATACAGCATGGATCTTTCCCCATGTAATTTTCACATTTTTAGCTCCTTAAAGAAAGACATTCGTGGACCTCGGTTTCATTCGGACGAGGAAATGCAAGAGTGGGTGAGCTTGTGGATCGGTCAGTATCATAAATCTTTCTACAACACTGAAAATGATCGTTTCGTCTCCCATATGGATAAATGTCTTAACAGTTCTGTAATTATTATTGAATAAAAATTTTCCATACTCACTTTTTAGTGTGTGTTAGCTTTTTATTTTACTTATCCTTATATATCTCGGATATCCTGAAAACCCAACATAACAGCGCCACCTGTCGGAGATTTAAACCTAAATGTAATGAACCTTAATTTTTGTCAGTAACTGAATATGATGTTTGATGAAATTCCGTGAATTAGTTGTTGAGATTCAGCTATCACGATAATCGTAAGAAACGCAACATGATACTGTTCACAGTTATTCATCAACAACTACTTAGCACGAATTGGTATCAAGGTTTAAGCGAATGTACAGTTTGCTAAAATTCTGTGCATTATTTCTTGCAATATAGCTAACGAGGAAATAGTAAAAACGGAGCATAACAGAACCACGTATTGGGCGATATATATCCAAGATCCAGACAGCACCAATTCATATCAATATCTAACACAATATGGTGTTTGGTAAAATTCAATGCATTCGTTCTTCAGGTAAAGAAGCTACAAAATATGTGTTGCATGCATACTCAGAAATAGACAGTCAGACATTTTCCAAAAAATAGTTAACACTAGAACAGTCGGTAATTTTACTCAAGTTTTATAAAAAGTTTATCACACCAGAATTTCTATTTAAAACTATTTAGCTTATTTAATTACTCTATTTTTGAGCTGTAAACATTTAACACTTTGACTGTCAAGCGAAAATTGTAAATATTCACCACAGGCCCAAAAAATGTTCTGGAATATATTTCATTTTCCACAAAACTTAGCTCATAGAATCGGCACATATATCAATTTGCACAAACCGCGGATACCTAACACATTGTAGGGAGCCCAAGAATCAAACTCCAATACGATTTTCATGTAACTCATATCCTTTTTGATAGCCAAAGCCTGAAGTGCTGAAACCCCATTGCTATCATATCTGATAGCCAGTGTACCAATGGAAACATCACTGGCTATCACATATGATAGCCATGATAGTCAAAGCGTTAACGTGTCTTATAAAAAATTCTGATTCGAATCGACTGTTATCAATTTGGCAAGGGTCCAAATCACCCTTAATGGTGGTTCTAGAGTTAAATTGAGTTCAACGTATTCAAATCGTGTAAATCAGTCAAAATGACAGCCAAAAATTGATTCGATTGCAATACTTTCTTCTTATTTATGTAGAATAAATTAAAAAGCAATAGAGACGTATAAAATTTCAAACAGAAAAAAAAATGAGTTGAATCCAGCTATTTCATTCCTTCTAATAGAACGCTCTAATTTAGCAGAGGTTGAAATAAGAAAAACAAACGACGATTTACTTTAAGTCAATTTTTAACCATAAATCGTTAAAATAAATGAAACATTTATTTGGTAAAATCCCTTTTTTTAACCCATGATTTATTTCCTCGTTTTCCTCAAAGAAGAACCAAAAACATGTAATATTTAAAAGCCGAAGTATTTTTGAATACTTCCGCCGTTAAGTGCTCAAGATTCTCCTAAGAAAACATTGATCTTGAATACACAAACACAGTGATGTTTTATTTTTAGTCGTAAAATTTTATGTTTTATTATTACCCGGAATAATGTATATGGATGAAATCACATTTAAAATTTAGATATTATCGACTAAAGAGTAATGAATTTATTTTAAAAAGAAAGATTATATTAAGGCTGGTGTAATCACATCTTACATATTAGTCTAATATTATTCTATCTTACATAAATTTATGTTATTCAGTGAAGGACTCGTGTTTTGTTTATCTAAGGATTGTATGTAAATTACAGTACATAAAATTTGCCACTTATTTTTCTTATTGCTGAAGGGGGGGAAATGAAACATTTCATTGATTGAATGGAGTATCTCTTGAAAAATAAAATATACTGAATAATTAATATTTAATCAAATTTTCTAATCGACTATTTCTTCAGATTTAAAAAAATAAATAAATAAAATAAAATAAATATATAAGGAATGTAATAGAGTCAAAACACTGTTTTAAACACTAGTGTCGTGAAGGAAATTTTCTCCTTCTTTTTAATAAACTTTATAATATACTCATAACTACTTAAAAGGTGACTGTGCAACTTACAACGCCTGTGCAATCAGACTTCCACTGAAATTTTACTTAGAAGTGATAATGTTTGTAACGACGTCTTTTCCTATAATATTCCCGCAATTTGGTACAATATCCTAAATATTTCACGACCTCCTGATAATATGAACTGATCTTTTCACCCCTCTGCAGAGAAATGGACTGAACTCCGCTTGCGCATGCGTACTATTTTTGTTTTCGTTTTTAAATGTATTTCTATTCAGTCAATCATCTTTTATCCCTTTGAAAATGAACGCGCGTGTGTTCGAAAGATCTCGGGTCATATTAAATAATATTTTTAAATGTTTTTATATGTTTTTGTCGCCTTTTAAGTAGTTATAAGTATATTATAAAGTTTAAGGAAATTAAGTTTAAGGAAAAGAATTATTTCATTTTTTTAGTTTAACTTTATGATATCTTCACACAATTAAAGCTACCAATTTAAAACGTTTTCGAGATTTAATTGCAGAACACAAAGCGAAACAGTCATTGTTATTCTGCTTTATGTTTCTATGTTTATGCTTATGTTTATGCTTTATGTTATTCTGCATCATGGTTGGAATGTGCATAATATATTCAAATACGAAACATTGTAATATTATAACTTTTCTGCAATAATCATTTCATTTTCTAATTTGTCAAGAATTACATAATTTTGCATGCAACACTTATTTTTCACTCAGCAGAGATAAAAGTAAGATAAAAATAAGTCAATTTTTATACAATGTCATCTAACGTGAAACAAATTATACAACAAGTTGTCTTTCAGTGAAAAAATTTAAATACAATTATATAATATTAGGTTTATAATCTGAAGGCATTAACCCTGTCGTTCACAAAAGTGTTGCTTACTTTTAAAATACTTGAAACTATAAGTAACGACTTGCAGATATGTAAAAACCTCATAATCACATCTGTGCATTCTATATTTTGACTTTTTAGTGGACAAGTAGCGCCAGCTAGCTTTGGAATAGTAAAAAAACAAAAAAAGTTGACAAAAGTTTTAATTATTTTAGAATTTAAGAAAAAAGTCAGGGCCGAAAGGGTTAAATTTAAACTTGGGACTACTTTTCCAAACTAATAAATTGCGATAAAACATAAAAAAAATACAAGTAAATTTTTATGTATGTTTAATTCTGTTGTAATACGACATTTTCCAAATGACATAAAAAATTCTTCCTTAGTCTATTTTCATATAAAAAATACGTAAAATAACTACATTCGTTAGTTTTCAATAAATAACACATTCTTTAAATTTCAGTAAACCTTAACGCCTGCAATTTGGATTGCTACTTTTAATTTTATTGGCGTAAAACTAATTTGATCACAAAATGAAAAAAAGAAATCAGTGCCGAAACGATTAAACCAGCCTTAACAACATCATAAATCAAATGTATAAGGCATCTTTTGATTATCATACGTCTGTTGATGAAAACATTAACCCCTTCGGGACGGGAGCCTTTTACGAAATTTTTAATCTTTTGTCACCGTTTTTTAAAAACAGAAATTTGTGTCTTCTTGAATCGGGAAAATGCGCAGATTAAATAAGGCAAATTTTACAGTAAAATTTTTCTGGTGAGGAAAAGCAAGGATTCTGAACGCTTCATGCGGCACGTATACGTGTCGCTCGTCCCCAAGGGGTTAAAGATAATGATTTTCTGTGCAAAACTCTACTTTCTTGATCGGGGCAGAGCTTGAGGTGCTATGTCTCGATCAACTGTTTCTTGAGGTATAGCTCTGAAGCGCGCTTAGTACTTATATTTTAGTTATTATTTTAACGACTCCTAAAGTGTTAAATGTTAGACTTTTATAAAGACCGATTTGGACTAGTACATGGCAGCAAAACTCGCCACATAGTGAACTGTCTGGCATCAAACCTCTTTGCTATAAAAGATTTAATCAAACAACGGATATCTATTACAAACACAGTTCACAGAACTTTCTTTAGCTAAAACTTGTCAGTTATATGAAAACAGTTGTACTGTAATACTTCTGTTAATGAGAAATAAACTAAGAATGGGATTGTTAGGCGATGATAAATTAATAGTTTATGTATTTATTTATGGCTTTAGGTTCTTGCCGCTATGATAATTTACTTAATTTGTTAAATGCGGCTCCTGCTATGGCTTTTCTTTCCCTTTTCGTTTATATTATTTTATCTCAAGAGAATGGATTAAAAAAAGTTGCCGTCTGTTTTGATTTCAGTTAAAAAGAATTTTTTTTTTCAGCGTTTATGTTTTGTAATCGTCTGCTGAGTAGAGAGAGTTTTTTAGAATCCCGTCAATTAACAGAAATAGCATGGTGATAATTAATAGATAGCGAAGAAAGTATATATAATAAAAGACTAAGTCATGTGACTATCAGCAGCAGTTCCTGGCGGATCGCTTCACTTTTTGTATGCCAGGCGCCATTTTGGTACCTTAATGTTAGACAGGCGTAGATGATAAGCCGCTAAATATTGTTCTATCGCCATCATTTCATCTATATTAAAATAGTCCAAGTCTTTTGACTGTCATAAACAATTACGGGAGGGTCCCTTCGATTTTCATATGCAAGGTTTCCATTTTGATTAAAAAAATCAAAATTCATTTTTCGAATAAAACTACATAAAAGTTGCCATGATAGCAAAGAATTGTTAGTACTTTTATGTTAGCTGGGTGCAAATCTCGCCAACAGCATTTTTTAATTCACCAGCTAGCATTTTTTTTTTCGCGTGGTAAATTAAAAAAATGCTTTGAAGTTTAAATTAAATGTCATGGTTTCCAGTATTATTTAATATTTTTCTTTTCTTTTTCTTCGTTTTAAAAAAAGAAAGAAAGAAGTGAATTAAAAATGTTTCAGTTTTAAGTGACAGTTTTGTATTTTAAATCAAATGAGTGAAAGGATTACATTTTAAATAAAATTAATGAAATACAAAAAAAGAAAAAAAAAAGTGACGGGAACAATGATTGGCGATTTATTGCCTGCACCCCGCTAACATAAAATTACAGAGTTCTACATTTCTCTATCAGAATCTTCCGATGTGGCAAATGATTGAGCAAGTAAATTGAATTATGAATAAAAGTAGAATGATACATTGCTCATCATACATTTAAGGGAGATCAAACTGGTCGCCAAAGGCGGTTAATATATACAGTGTGTCCACGTATAACCTGACCGACCTTTATTTTCGCAACCGTTGGTCCTAGATGCATACTTTCAGTTACAAAAATGGTCAAAATTAGGTGCAGGGTTAAGATAAAAAAAAAGTTTTAAGCGACAAAAAAATTTAGTGAAGAATTACAGAATCTAAATTTTTATACGGTCCCCCGGTCCTATAAGTTATATTTAGTAAAATTTCCCTGTTACACTGACAAGTAAGGCAAAAAAGTCCCGTTATTCTACGATTAAAATTGACCGAGTAATAGCTGTTTAAAGTTGGAGCATACTTTTTGCTGCATATTAGGGGTCATTCACAAATTTAGTAGAAAAATAATTTCGTCAGATATATTAAAGAAATGGTTGAGAGTAAAATTAGCATTGCAATATAAATTTGAAATCTTTAATCATTCTGACATATTACTGAAAAATACACAATTTGTACTGAACATCATAAGAGGATAAAAATAACAAATTTTTTGTTAAATAAAAGGATGAAAAACAACAGCTTCAACTCTTTACAAAATGACACATATTTTAAAATGCTGTTAGATTACACTATCTTTCAAATTTTTTGTTGTGGCATGTTTTTTAGCTTTTGAAATTTGATTCTGATGTAAGTTTTAGCACTGAATACGAAAATGACATCCATTTTAAACCATCACGTCAGGTATTTACTCAAATCGCAAATTTCAAAGTTAAAAAGCTAAAAGTTAAAATTGATCCCCCCTCCCCTCCCAACCTCATCGGACCCCCGAGTTGTTTATCTATACGAAACACAGTAAAAGCCAAAAAATCTAATAAATTATTGAATTAAATAAAATTAAACTGAATAAAAAAGTCTTACATCTATTTTATAGTATCATATTTTTCGCTATTTTTTAACCATGAAATTTACGATTTGCGAAAGATCCTGACATGATGGTTAAAAGTGAAAGTAATTTTTTTATTCAGAGTTAAAAAATACATAAAATTTAATTATAAAATTTAAAAAACACAACCATCGCAGGTTTATGTTATCTAATCTAAAACTCTTTCTTAAACTTCTTGGCTGTAATCTATCCGAATTTTTTTGTGTTATCCTCTAATATAAGTATGTATAAGATGGTAAGAGTCGAAAATCATAATAATATTGCATTGTCATTGGATTTAAGTCAGTATGTAAAATTTAACTTCGATCGGACATTTGAAAGTAAGTTAAAGTTCTAGTACAAATTTTAAACTGGAAAGACGATCATTGAATGTTAAATAAAACTGTATGAAAATAACACAATTTTTGTTAAATGAAATCCTAGCCTCAAATCCTTACAAAATAAAACATATGTTAAAATACAATTATTTTAACTAATCTGAAACTTAACTAATAAAACTTAATCGTGATATTTGTACGATTTCTTTCAAAGCGCAGATACCTTGAAATAATTTAAGTACTTTAAATACGATCTCTGAAAGCATGGCAGAAATCATCTGTTTTGAGACGCATAAAAGTGGTTTAAGTCGTGCATTTCAAAGTTTCATAACTCGGTCAATTTTAATGTTAGATGAATGGGACTTTTTTATCTTACTTGTTAGTGTCACAGTAAAGTTTTACTAAATATCACTTATAGGACCGGGGGACCGTATAAAAATTTAAATTTCGTAATTTTTTAAAAAAAGTGTTTCTTGGCCCAAATCGCTTTATAAATAATTCTTTATCTTATTTAAACCATTTTTTTAATTGGAAGTATGCATCTAGGACCAACGGTTGCGAAAATAAAGGTCGGTCAGGTTATACGTGGACACGCTGTATAGATCATTCTTTCTGTGAAACAGTACGATGATCTCTCTATAAGGTAAAATTAATATATGTTTTTGTAAATATGTACATAACTTTGAATGTCATCGCATATAGATAATGTACATGTTTGTCAACAAACTGGCTTGTTGCGTGACTACTGAACTTAATGTAGGCAAAAACTAAATTGCTTGAAATTAAGCTAAACTGCTCGTAATTTTCACGTAGTTATAATATATTTTATTATATTATGGAAATAATACGTTGTAAATTACTAACTCTGCGAGATTTGTTACTTTCTGCCTACAACAAGTTGAGAAGTACATCTTTTTTTTGTGTGTGTGACGTCACATGCGCATGTCTACTCAAATGCCTTATTTTTTATATCATTTTCAAAAAAAGTACTTAAATTCTGTTATCAGTGACGTCACATGCGCATGTCTACTCAAATGCTCTGTTTTTTATATCATTTTCAAAGAAAGTTTTTAAATTCTGTTATCATTTGCCATGCCACTTTCTGTTTCCGACATCGCAACCTCTCCTTTTAAGTGGGAACATCAACTGATGCCCTCTAGTGAAATTTCATTCCAATCAAATTTACAACTTAACATTTTGTTTCACATACAAACAGGCGAGTTCTGAAGTCGGTAGCAGAGGATGCAGAATATAAATTAGCGTCAAATTTTAAGTTATATTTTATAATCGGATTAATTACACGCTGCGAAAAATATACATTTGTCCGGAATAAGAACACAAATAAAAAATTAAAAAATGCAGTGCTATGCCGATTAGCTGCTGGATATCTTGTCTAGGACATGAGAGTAATTTATCTGTTTATAAACTGTAACTTAAACGTTGAGGCTTCTCAACATGTCTTGGATAGAGCGCTTTGTGTCTTTTATATGCATTTCTATAACTATACACTATTGATGCATAAACATTCACAACACTTTCTGTTTCCGACATCGCAACCTCTCCTTTTAAGTGGGAACATCAACTGATGACCTCTAGTGAAATTTCATTCCTCCGTAACGCTGTTACTTGACGTTAAGCCAACTACTGATTACGGATTCTATAATTGAGACTGTACATGCCAAAATGATTTGATTGTAAATTATTTATTTGAGAGACGTGCGAATAAGTTTGAACCGTTTTTGGGTTGTTTATATACAATGAGACTAAATTCAACAGCTTGAATTTCGTGAGTTTGACTCAGTTTCAGTGAGTTTTAAATACGTTTTGATGCATTTTTTTAATGGAGCGAGAAATGAGTTTGACTAAAAATATCCTTGAGTGTAAACTGAAACTCCTTCATTTTTCCTTTCACAATCACCGGAAACAATCTCTCGCCGTTGAAAAACAAAATCGCTTTAATTATCAATTCGCTAAAAGTAACTGAACTCCACTGTAGAATTCTGAAAAAAAAATCTATATTTGCCGTGATGGATTTGTAATATCTCACGGTCAATCTTTGTAGTGACCTACCCCCTCCTCTACACTTCCGAACATCTTAAATAAATATATAAGAACCCCTATTTGCAGGCAGTACAAATAAAAACCATTCCTCATTTTTTTTCCCTTACCAAAATCTGGTTAATTCATAAATGCCATTTAAACTTTTAAATAATACTTGAAAATAAATCCTCCCTAACCTCTCGACAGCCGCATTTTTAGAAATTTATAAGAAACAAAAAGAGATTTAGATGCAAAATTATAATAAATTATAATATTTCAATTTAATTTTAAATAATGTCATAATGCTAATTTAATTAAAGAGAGTCTGGTATCACTATAATAAGTTCATAAAATTAAACAAAAAACTATATCGTTATATTTTCTTTATTAAAAAAAAAACACCATTCATCTGATTAAGTAAAAAAATACAAAATATGTTCTAAATATGGAATACTATTTGTGTTTGTACGATTTAGATAAAGAATATAACTTTCTTTTATCGTCAAATCCTATATCTCGAGATTAAAAGGTTAATAAAATATCTATTTCTTCACATATTCCGAAGAAATATTTTTCATAATAGCGATTCCAATAGTCAAGATTTAGGCAGTCATTTGATACCATGTTTGCTATAAGAGAAGAAGAAAAAATCAGATATCAAACAGAGTTTATGAAAGGCGTTCCAACACTATTTGCTTATTCTTATGAAATTTCAATTTGTCATACAGTGAAATAAGACATCTAAATAAACAATTTAAAAAAAAAAAAATCCCTGCCGGCTCGAGCCTACAGGCGGAGGTAGATTTCGAAGTTAAGTACTAAATTCACCAACAAAACTTAAATCAAGATACCCAGTTCCTTCACCAAGAATGAGCTCTAGGGAGCTAAACATTTTGTGAAAATTCTAATATACAGGAATACACACACGCATGTATATGGAATAGGTTTAAAAATGACTAAAGCAAATTCAGAGAACCTCAAAGTGTTAAAATGTGTTAATATTTCCGTAGTCTGGTTTTTATCATGTTTTAATACGTTTCTTCAAACTCACATGACGTTACACAGTCACCTGCTGGTGTCCATTATATTTCAAATATGATGCAATATTTTTTTTTTTTTTTTTTTTTTTTTTTATTCGTCAAACTATTTATTTCATTTTGAGTTTTCAGGCGGAAATCTTGCTCTAGAAAACTTATGACGTAATATTCAATTTGTTTTCAATTCGTCAAACTTTTTATTTAATTAATTTTCGCGTGAAAATTTTGCAATATGAAATCAATTGTTGTGGTGAGAATTTTATTGTTTTTTTTTAATTTTTGGCAACTGCTACAACGAAAAATATTTATTTTTTTCTGTCATTGTTTTGAAAGAGCTGGTTTTATCAGAATCATGTTAAGACGGTATTCAAAATTTTGAACCCTCCCCATTTCTATTCCCTTTGGCTGATTTTGCCCATTTTCAATCCCCGCCGGGATATTAGCCATCTCAAAGTTGTTGGGGAGTTTGAAGACGATCCGTGCATAATTGCGACTTTTATCGTGCGGACAAAATTTAGTACATACATACATACATATATATATATATATATAAACTTTTTAGGTAGGGGTGGTTTTGAGTTCCTGGGGTCCTATAATGAAAAGCTATGAAGGAATTTTTCAAAAGTCGCACCATGGTAACGACTGCAATAGGTAGTATTTCTTACGAAATCTACCTAAAACACATATTGCACTAAAAATCCATGTTTAATTAGTATTGTTTGTAGTCGGCAGAGTGTGCGTATTCTTTCGTTCAGTCGTATATATCGCTCGCTCTCAAAGAAAGTGACACATCTCGACAAAGGACATCACAGGAGAAGCAAAAGAAAATTTCTCATGATTATATTGTAACATGTAATTATAGCAATCAGCTCTACATGCAGGAATGAAAAGGTGCATAAAAGCATGAAACCCTTAAGAATGAAGACACAAGATGAGGTTTGGAGAACTGGTAAATTTATCTTTTTACACAATCCACCACTCTTTGGTGATCACTACTGTACAGTCGTGAAAAAAAAAAAGTAAACACCTCCTACTAACTCCTCAACAAATTATCGTAGAAGAAAGTTACTGGTACCGGACGATTGGAAATAAAGTCTACTTTTAAATGATGTATATAAAATTTGATTAGGGGCCATCTACATATTAAAACGAATCCAAACTTCATTTTTTTCAATGGCAATACACAAATTTAACGAGATATTTCAAATCTTCGGTTCAAACTATCCCTAGACACCAAATTTCAAGTCATATGAATGGTAAGTTTTTGAATTATAGTCATTCAAAATTGAGTGCTTCTAATTTTAAATTACATTTTCTCATTTTTATTTATATCTCCTGAAATTATGCTCCAATGTTCTAATTTTTTGTGTAGCAATAATACTAAAATACCCAAACATAAATACCTTGAATTTTCAATTTTTATAATTTTATGATATGATTTATGAAGTATGAAATTAATATTCGAAACAATTATGAATTGCAACCTACCATTTTTTTGATGGATTTAGATTTATTAAGTCCTTCTTTATGGAAATCGAAAATTTCACATTTTTCTTCCAAGTAGTTTTCAACTTATGCTTAAAAAACGGCAAAATGATGGTTTAAGGGACCGTCTATGATAGAAGTGACTAGATATTTTGAAATTTCTTATGCTTTCCTGTAATCTAGCATGCTTCAATGACTGCTTGAGTGTCGCTTACCTTGATCGAGAAGGTGGCTCTCTCGGTTAACAATCGAGTACCGAACTTCAATTTGGATACAGCCCTTAAAATACGCTCGTTTTAAAATAATTAATTTCTCGTAAACGTATCGTACGAATTGCATACAAATTTGTTTTTAGGCTAATTGAAGGGTGTAGAGTTCATTTATGCTGTCAGAATTGTGTACTGCTATTGAAAAAAAAACAAAGTAATGGTTCGTTTTAATATGTAGGTGGCCCCTTAAGCAAATATTATATGCATCATTTAAAATTAGACTTTATTTCCAATCGTTCGGTACCAGTAACTTTCTTCTACGATAATTTGTTGAGGAGTTAGTAGGGGGTGTTTACTTTTTTTTTCCACGACTGTACATATACCGCAATAAAGTAACTTTCCGCATAGATACACTTATGAAACTGTTTGTGTAGCAAGACTCACCTATAATAAATCTATTAGTGGAATAAAACGCAAAATGAATTTTTGCGAGATGTGTCACTTTTTTTGCGAGTGAGCGATATAATCTATAAAATTTATACATACCATGTAACACAATAGAAATTAAGGTTAAACATGAAAGCCATATTTGGAAACAAAATTCTTCAACTATAGCTCATAAATAGTCCTGTAGCTGATTTTTTTAGAGTCTGTGGGAATTTAAATGTTAATGCAGCCATGATCTAAAATATCTTGTACTGCACCTTAGCGATTCATATCAATTTCACTATGTTTTAAATATCGTAACGTCCATTAAATGCACTGCACACAATTCTCTACATGGACCATAATGTAACTGAACTATTTTGTGCATCTCTGTAAACGAACTATATGAGCCACTTATTCTACATTACCTAGAAAACACGTTGTATTCAACCTCAGTAAAATATATCAATTTCATTTTGTTTCAAGCGTCGTAAGAGCAATAAAAGGTATAGCAAACGAATTTTTTCCTTAAACCATAATAGGGGAGAGTAGCCTAATTTAGACCACTTCGCTTATTTTCAGGTGTAACTCCCTTAATTTTTGGAATATCTGAAAAATATTACTACACGGGGTCAATCAATTCATCTACCTACTAAATAAAACTTTAGATCATTTTCTATTTGAAAATCTTAAATTTTATTTTAATTTGAAAAAATTGTCAAAAGTAGTCCAAATTCAGCAACTGGTTGCCTAAGTTGGACCACCAGCCTCCTAAATTGGACCAAATAAAATCAGATTGTTTTAATGACTAGGGAATATAACTAATTTTATTAAAAGCAAAGTTTGCGATTAATGAAACAATCAAACAAAATAACAGCAATGAAATATAATGAAATCAAATATCTGAAAATAAGTGTAATTGTTTTAAATCAAAATGTAATTAAGATATAAATCAAAGTTATCAGTAATTAAGAATAGAAATTATGGAACTAATTGTCAGTTACTTGAATATCATGTAAGGAGTGATGCAAAGCTTATACATGAAATTTGTTTATTGTTTTTGTTTTCCAGCGGACACAACATGGAACAGTATATGGCAAATCTGAACACTGAATCATTTGTGCTATTTTTTTTTCTTACAAATTAGGCATAACCAATCATCACTGTCTAAATTTTTCTTTTTAGATTCTGAATTATCAGACTATTTTTTGCAACAGAAGTTTTCTTTACATTATGTTTGTAGTTCTTCTCTTCCATCATTTTCTCGCTAATTGCATTACGCCTATTTTTTTAAACCCCATGTTCCAATTGCTTTTGTGGTGTGAAAGCTTCCCTTTTGTCTTTTTTTTCTTTTTTTTCATTTCAAGGCTTAGTTTTTACGGCTATGATGTTAACACAACTGTTTTTTGGCTCCCTCTGTACTTTGATTTAACTGAATTTAGCAAGGGAAATAAGATTTCTAATGTTTTTTTTTTGCTTTTGGGGAGGATTTGTAGCTGAAACCTTGTTGCAGGACAATTTCTTCACAACTTACTGTGTGCTTTTTGCTTCCTATATCTTTAACAGCTTTTGCTGTCACGGGTGTTTTTCTTCCAGACAGTTTGTCGATGTCTTTTTCAACATTTTCATCAAGGTTTGAGATTTTATGCGTTTTAATGGCAAAAAAGTATAATTCCACCATCCAGAACATGTAAAAAGTCTTCCATCACACATATTCTGCAGGAGGAAAATGTTTGAATTCAACTCTGTAAACCAAATATGCCGTAGGAATAAACAATTCAAAGAAAATAAATACAATTACATACAAGATAAAAGACATTGCAAACAAAATTTATTGCATAGACATGTAAAAATATTTTTATGATTATATTGGCCTAAACTGTACAAAATAATTAATCCAGATATACAAAAAAACTTGCATGGAGATAGTAATCCATTACAAAATATAAAAAAATAGTGTACAGAGCGTACCATCATCGAAATTCAGTACTTACTTTTCAAATTTATGATCGCATATCTGGTCCAATTTAAGCAACTTAAATTGGTCCAATTACGGCAACTGCGCCATTTTTTAAAACAGTTAATTCCAAGACTAAAAACAAAAACGAAATCAAACAAATCCGCGTGAAAAATATGCACAATAAACAGATGAATTCATATATGTATATGAAAACATAACAACTTAACTTAGTTTTAAAATATTCACTTACGTTTAGTAGGAAAAAATTATATCAAAACAGCTAACTTTAGGTTTTTTAAAATTGTCTGAAAACAGCACGTGGTAGGCGGCTGCTTCTTCTAACCATGAGTGATGTCATTCTGATGAGTAGGATTTCAGCGGTAGATGGAGTCTCTTCCTGTTATTAACGGCAGAATGGCAACGGTCTAATTAAAGCGGTGGTCCAAATATGGCTACTCTCCCCTATAACAATAATTTTTTTTTGGCGTGTTCCTGTTAAAGGACTATCCATATTACACACGTTATTTTCAACAGCGAACATTCCATAGTAAATACAAATATACAAATTACATGGCAATCCGAGCGCATTTACGAAAGTTACAACATTAAGAGATAGACGGATAAACCAAAGTTCAAACTACATTTCAACTATGGTTTTGGCGGCCTGAGTGGAGCAAGATCGTCTGATCAGAGATCCAGCTTAGACTTAATTACGCTCCACCCGGGGGTTTCCCTACAGCGATCGCAGGCAGAAACCCAGCCCAGCCAGAAGGAGGGTGGACCTTAGAGGTCTGTACGGACTGACATTTCCAGGCCCGGGCACTGACCGACTCAGAGAAAAAAAAATTCGGCCCGGCCCGGTAAAAAAAGTTAAAAGTTCGACCCGAGCCCGGCCCGTAGAAAAAAATTTATTGTCCCGGCCCGGCATAACAGCTAAAAGTCCGGCCCGAGCTCGGGCCGAAAAAAAGTTAAAATCTCGGTCCGAGCCCGGCCTGGCCCGAATGAATTTCTACAAAACATTGATTTTTACGTCGATTTTGTTAAAAATTTGTCTCGTCCGAAGAGTTCAGACAAAAATATTTATCTTAACTTTTCTTTTCATGTTTATAATCTTCATTTTTATAGAAGTTGCGCAGGGTGCAATATATATATATTTTTAATGAATCTCTATTTCTTGTATGTAAATGTTTCAGTTATTATTAATATTGTTAATCCATATTCCATGTATTGAAGTGTTAAAAATCTGAAAAATGCTATACAGTAAAATCTAAGAGGGAATTGCATAGAAAAGAAAAAACAAATGCGTTATAGACAAGTTCCCTTCTTAGCAAGTTTAAATGTATTATATATTCTTTTCTTACGTAGTATAGTACATTAATTTTGCATGGATCAACAAGTTTTTCAGTTTAAAACAACATTCCGTCATAGGCAGGTTCTTTTTCACATGTCTTACTACATTTTAATTTAACCATATTTTAATAAGCGTAGAAATCTACTATTCTTTAAAAAGAATGAATTTGAATGTTTAATTGTAGAATAATGGCGATTTAAAAATGTATGCATTTTTTGAAAAAAAATTACGCCAAGCCTAAGTTTACTGACCTTTGAACGGACCAGGCCACGCCGAGGCAATGATTTTCATATAGGCTGGGTCAAAAATAGGAATGAAAATATTGGTCCGAGAAACTTAGGAATGAAACCAGTACCGGCTCTGTGCAGAAAAAATGAGTTCGGCCCGGCCCGGCCCGAACCTTCAGGAAAAAAGTAAGGCCCGAGCCCGGCCCGTAAAGAGTAGTGACTAGGCCCGAGCCTTCAGAAAAAAGTATGGCCCGGGTCCGGCCCGGCCCGAGTGCCGTGAATGAAAATAGGCCAGAGCCCGGTCCGCGTGCCGTGCCGGGCTCGGTCTTCGGGCCACGGGCCGGCCCGTGCAGATCTATAGTGCACCTGCCTTTTATAAAACATAAAAAAATAATCAAGTTAAAATTAATTTACAAACTGTGGTCGAAGCCAGTCTGCTAATAATCCGGCAAGGGGCAGCATAATCAATAGTTCTGGAAAGTTGCAAGCAATTTTAAAGAACGAATCGAAAAAAAATTACAATTATATTCCGAGTTCAACGATAAAAAGTTAAATTCAGTTGCTTACACGTAATATTCTATGTGTCAAAAGAATGTATAATTTCTGCGCACGAAAAATTTGCCAGTAGATTAATTATCAACAGATTGATATTTTAATTTTGCTATAAGTACTTTTGAATGCAAAAAGATTTAATTTACACAATTTTGAGGAATATCAAATATTAGTGCAATAAGTTAATTCGACATTTTATATCAATCTGTACAAGTTTAAACACAATTTTTGAATGCTAGTAAATAGACACTATTTTTGAATGCGAACATTATGAACACGATATTTGAATGCGAACATTATTAACACAATTAATTGAAAGTATTAAAAATTGCTGATAATGGATAAAAATCTTATCTTTCTATTTTGTATACCTAGTGATAACACCTCACAAAAGGGCAAGCCTAAAAGCTAAACAGGCTTAAGTTGTTTTTTTTTTTATTAAATCAAGTTCTTATATTGCTTCTTTATATATAAAAAAGGTTGTGAAATATTCTATATATGCATTTTAACCCCTTAATTCTCGCTCCCGTCAATATCACGGGCCGAGGTGTCGTTCGTTATTTCTCGTATCCGTTATATTTCCGGGCTGGAGATTTATTGCTGGGAAAAAAACTTCTGAAACAAGAAAAAATTAACTGGCATTTCCGTGTAAAGTCTTTGAATATCCTTGCGTTTGAGTTTGGTTTCTGACGCTGGTTATGATGCTGGACTTTGTATAGCATGTTTCGAAATATATCACACTGAAAAAAATTATTAATAATCAAAATTTAACGTATATTATATTATTTCAAATATTATTTGTAAGAATTTGCTTGAATAAAGATCAATAAAGATAAATAAAGATCTAAGATGTGAAAATAAAGGTCTTATTCACATTAATTTGTATGGTGTAAAACTAACATTAAAACACAGAATTCTTGCATGATGGTTTTTCAACAAAATGTGAATTTGTTCTATAGCATCTTTTTTTTCGCCTCAAAAAAAAAAAACTAATTTCATATTTCATATAGAAACCTTATAATTATTCAATTTCTGTAATAAAAAAACGGTACTTTTTTGGTGGTTTTCCAAATATGGTAATTAGGTGTTAAAATTCATGAAGTCAGTGTCTGTTTTCGCAGACTTGGACAGCGAAAATATATTTTTAAAAGATAAAAAAAAAAAAATCTTTGTGTACACACTAGTTTCCCCATAAATATTTGCATAATAGCTCAATTTGACTTGTTTATGGTAAAAATTGTTTTCCCTAAAAGAAGAAAATTCAATTTATGCTTCTTAAATTTTACAATAAACATTTTCTTTTGTTACTGTAATAATTCTATATTTCCCCCTGCCCTTTGTTTTCGCCCAGAATGTTTAAAAAATGTGCACTATTTTCAGTAAACATTAATTTTAAGAAAATAAGTTAGTGTAATTTTTTTCTCATTTACCGCTAATAAAATTTAAATGTGCAAAAAAAAATTTAATTTAAAAAAAATGTAAAAATTGTTGAAATAACATTATTTTTATGTTTCCTCTAGTTCATATGTATTTTTAATTTTATGTAAATGATTTAGTTTAATTACATATAAATTACCATAATGAAATGTCGTTTCTATGCATAAACACATCATAAAATTAATACAGTCAGTCTCTTTTTCTACGCAAGCCTCGGTAGTGAAAATATGATTTTAAATATATATATATATTACTATCTGAGTAAACCTTTATTTTAAAGAAATCCATTGAACTGTAACTTTAATTCATTTGCTTCTAAAATGTAAATATAAAAAATATTTTTAAAAATGTAAAAATTGTTGAAATAACATTAATTTTATGTTTCCTGTAGTTCATAATTATTTTAAACTTTACGTAAATCTTTTATTTAAATTACAATATAGATTACGACGAGGTAATATCGTTTCTAAAATATTACATGGATACATTATAAAATTCATACAGACAGTCTCTTTTATTCCGCAAACTTTGATAGCGAAAATATGATATTAAAAAAAATAATAATAACCATCTTTGTGCACTTCCCCGTATTTTCCGCATAAATATTTGAATAATGTCTGACTTTTTTTATAGAAGTTTCATTTCTTTATGTAGAAATTCTTTTTCTTTAAACGTGAAAAGAAACTTTATTCATCTTTTTTTTTAAATATCAAATTTAGTTTTTCGTACTCCACTGCATTTTCATTTTCTTTTTAATTTTCCCTTTATATTTTTCCGTTAAAAATGACACTTTATTTTCCATTAACCATTAAAGTATATATATTATAAGTTATATTACAATTATATTCCATTTATTTAAATATGTAGAAATTTTATTGAAATAACAATTCGCCGGCGGAATCCTGCGATGGTTTGCGCTGCGGATTTTTACATCACATTTTAATTAACCGCAATTTTTATCCAATGAACGTGTTTTAACAAAATATGAGTGTATTATGTCAAAAAACAGTTCAAAAACGTTTCGAATGATACCTCTTTCATCGTTGTGCGGTTTTGACATCAGAAAAATATAAGTTACTGTATTATATATATATATATATATATATGTAATAATTAAACTTTTCCCCTTTTATCTTAGTAAAACTGTTCCAAATTCTTAATATTTACTCCTTTTATACTTAGCTTTAATAATATTTTAAATATCATTTATCTTTTTTCCATGCTTTAAATGCGTATTCTTTTATTATTCTAAAAACCTTAATCCATTCAGCTAATCTTATAAAAACAATTAAATTACATTTTTCATTTTATTCTAAAACTAAATTCTATTTGTTTCGTAGGTTTTTAATAGCATTTGTTCTCTGATATTCTATTTCCCATAATTCCATGGACATCCTCCCGCAAACATTTGTTTGCGTAATGATTCTGACGCCGAGGCTAAAGAGTTCACATCGTCGTCACGCGTACTTTCCCCCTTCCCTCGGAGCTAAGTCCTATCGTATTCTTCATCTTATCACGTCCTTCCGGCTACTTTTACGGGATTTATTTATGCACTGGTAATGTATCCGTCCTCGCTCTGTTTCTTTGAGTATTTATACTGTTGCATCGACGAGGAGCGAGAGATGTTTACGTTCTTCGGTTGTTTCATAATTCCACGTCACTTGAGGTGAATGACTTTTAATGTGTAGATTCTAATACTTTTAACATCTTAAGTTTATTGTGAAGTTAATCAGCAATTATTCGAGAGTTGATGGATGAGCTACTGGAAATATGTGTCTGACAAATAAACAACTTTTAAATAACGATGCCTCTCTATTGATTATTCTATGGGAAATTCTTTCAATGTTTATGGAGCCTGTCTTCTAATTCGCCATTACGACTGCACTCCGGTTGGCTCATGATAACGGAGGGTTGGCATTGATTACTATACTACATTTACTTCGGTATATACTTCGGTATCTCCGGAATGTCACATATAAGTAGGAAAGCATTTCCAAACGCCTTTAATAGCTTTCCCTGCGTGCCTCCTGGTGTAATAAGTGTCTACCGCTTGCAGCGCCATGAACTTCTTACGTAACTGCCGATCAAGGCGCCTTCACTCTGTTTATTTCCTTTCCCTATGAACAGATACAGCGCGCATGCGTGATAGAGAGAAACTTCGGCTCGAAAGACGCTCTTTGCGAGCGGGATAAAAAGACGAACTGAACCGAGTGGAGTGGAGTGACGGAGTAGAAGTAGAACGTTGTGGTTTTTCGCGGGAGAAGCAGAACTGTAGAACGCAGAGAAATGATGTATGTTTGTTTAAGGCGGCCACAAACAACGTAAAGAGTGAATTGATGTTTTTGATTCGTGCTTATAACGAATGTATATTTTTTGTATATAGTTTAACTTTCAATATAATCTACTTTAAAATTTAATGGTGTCAGGATCCAGTTTCTAAAATTGTGTTCAGTGTTGTTTAATGTGTAATTACAAGCCTTGAGTTTCTACAAATGGTGTCAGAATCGCGATAAGAACTTTACGCCCACAGAAGTTTTAAAATTCTATTTAAGGTGTTGATTGACGCCGCACACAAAATTCTTTATGCAAAATGGTGCTGCAATAAATTATGAGTGAAATATTTCAAGTGGAGAAATGTATGTATGTAGTCAAGCTGGACATCTATTTATGAAGTGAGTTTATTTTTCTTATTCAATATGTCAAAGTTGCTTGATTTTAAGGAATTAGAACTTTCGTTGAAAGCTGAAAAATCATTAAGTATTAAGAAGTTACATAAATTAATTTTTGGAGATGTCGGTGATAGAAATAATAGACGTAGAATTCGGAATTTTACTGGCTTTGATTTAGAAATTAATTCTGATGAATATAAATCAAAATTGCAAGATATTAAAGATAATTTTTCAGTAAACGATTTGATAGCTATTTGCAATGTTTTGTGTATAAATAATTCGGGAACTGTCGATGAAATTGCGATGAAATTGTCGATGAAATTAGAATAATTTCTTGTTTAAGTGACTTTAACGTATTGGAATCTAATTTAATTCCTGACGAAGGCGCTCTTAGCGATGATGAGAGCGATAATGATTCTAACAATGATTCTGATAAAATTAAGGATATATCAGATGTTTCTGAAAATAATTTGAGAAATGATTCTGGCAGTTCTAGTTATGAAAATAAGGAAAATCAGAAAAGTCTAATTCCTGATTATGTTCTTAAACCATCCATTTCCATTAATGACATTGAAAATATGTTGTTTGAATTTGATGGTAGCCAATTACAAAATGTTCAAAAATGGCTTGCCGACTTTGAAGATGCTGTTTCTTTGTTTAATGTTAGTGATTTTCACAAATTGATTTTGGCTAAACGCCGTATGACAGGTAGAGCTAAATTATTTATTGAAAATGAGACAAAAATAAATTCGTGGTCTAAAATGAAAGCATTACTTATTTCTGAATTTGGTCAAACTGAATTCTGTTTTGGTCAAACTGAAACTGTGACTCTGAATTTGGTCTGAATTCAGCTGAATTACATGAATTGCCATCTAAAAGGAAAATTAAACCAAATGAATCGTTAGACGAATACTTTTTTAAATATGAAACAGTTATGTTCGAAAGGCAACATAGAATATTCTGCCCTTATGCAGTATGCGATTAATGGAATTAACGATCCTGTTTCTAAAAAATCTTTTTTGTATGGTTTCCCAAATATTGTTGAATATAAAGAAAAACTTAAAATTTATGATAAATTGCGTGTCGATTATGATATTAAACCTGATGTTGATGTTTGGCCTAAGATGAAACCAGAAGTTGAATTTAAAAACAAATCTAGACCTATTAAAACTGATATACGTTGCTATAATTTTGGTGATAGATGCCACAAAAGTCATCAGTGTAGAAATAAAGACAAACGTCCCCTCTGCTTTTCTTGTAATTTATATGGCCACAAATCATTCTAATGTGGTAAAACCAAGGATTCAAAATTGCTTAATGATTCTCAAGTAAATGTTCTAACCTGTTCTCAGAATTTGGTTTTTAAAGATGTAAAGTTGCATTCATTAAATTAAATTTCTTTAATTGATACAGGAAGTGAAAGGACTATTCTAAAGAAAAGTAATTTTGATAAAATTAAAAGTAATGTAAACTTGGGACCAACAGATATGCTGTTAAGTGGATTAAATAAAAAAATCATTCAGACCAATCGGTTACTTTGAGGCTGAAATCGAAATAGATGATTCTAAATTTCTGTCATAACATCTATTTTTGTGATGACAAATGTATTGAATTTGATTTAATTATTGGTACTGATGTAATACAACAAGGCTCCTTAATTGTTTCTGGTAATGATGTTAAGTTAAATAAGAGTCAGAATAATTCCTTAGTTAATGTTATAAATTCAAGTGAAGTAACTGTAAATTCTAAATTTAACCCTTATTCTTCCACCTTGCACAGTAACAACCTACAAATTCCAAACCAAAACAAATATGTGCATGTTCCTTAATTGCACTATTCTAGCTCTGAAATTAAAGATTTACGCCTAGAAAAAACTGCCTAATAATAACTGCCCAAGTTAAAGAAGTTGAAAGAAAATATAAAATGTTGCAATTAGATGTAATCGATTTAAAAGAAGCATTCTTGTCAGAAAAAACGAAGTCAAAAATCGCAATAACATCGTTAGAAGATAAATTAGAAAAAGAAGTAGCAGAAAGACAAACCATTAGTAAATTGTATAGAAAATTAGAGAAATGTTTTCAAGATATAAAATTCCTACTAGATGAAGAAAGTAAGCGTTCAGTACAATACCGATTACGATTAATAAAAGTAAATAACTATTCAAAACATCTTTAAAAACAGTTTGAAGAATCAGAAGATGAGTGTTCTAAAATTAAAATGTCCAAAAGAAGAATCCAGATAAAACTGAATAATTCCCAGGAAGATTTCGAAAATTTACGACAAGAAATGGCTATGTTAAAGAAGCGAATTAAGATAAATAACAGTGCTAAGAACGTTAAAAATGATTAAGATTTTCCTAATTTCAAAGGTAAAGAAAATATGATGTATTCTTCCAGAAATGAAAATAAACAGAAATTTGATGTAATATATGAAGAAAATTCTAGAAAAGAAAATCTTAAAAAAATGTCTAATCAGAAGTTGAAGAGTAATGTTTCCAAAAAAATTAAGAATATCCATAAGTCGTCAGATGAATTTGAAGATGAAATTGAAATAAATGAATATGAAGGTAAGAAACCTAAGCAGAAGTTTACTAAAAAGAAACCTGATTATAGAAGATCCTTTTCATACAAATACAAAGAATACTAATAAATATAGAGAATACAAATAAATTTGACTTAAATTCCGAAGATGACACTAATAATTCTGGAGATGACACTTTGATCGATGTTGACGAATATGGCATCGTTCCTGATAAATTCCTTGATTCTGCAGCTTATGCTGAATTCGGAAGAAGCAAAAAATCCTTATATGATAGTGACTATGAAATGTGATGAAAGAAGACGAAAAAAAATAGTTTAAAAAAAAAGACGTAAAAAAAGTAATTTATGATAGTCATAAATTATGTTATTATGATAGTCAAAATTTATGATTTCGTCAAGATGAACTTTTATAATTTTTAACCCTTAGTTGTCCAAAGAACTTTATTCTGCCAAACTTTGCTTTTTAGCAGCTGATGTACTAACTTTTTGACGCTTCACAATAAACTGATGATGTTTTACTTTTTTAAAGAGATTTGGGACATGCTCTTACTTTTTGCCTTTTCAGGTACTCCTGTTGCTCCTTCCTGTGGTCCAATGTGTCGCTCAAGTTCGATCAAGTACCGATTTGTTGGAAAGCATTTCCAAACTCCTTTAATAGCTTTCCCTGCGTGCCTGTTGGTGTAGTAAGTGTCTATCGCTTGCAGCGCCATCAACTTCTTACGTAACTGCTGATCAAGGCGCCTTCATTCTGTTTATTTCCTTTTTCCATTAACAGATACAGCGCGCATGCATAATAGAGAGAAACTACGGCTCGAAAGACGCTCTTTCCCAGGGGGGTAAAAAGACGAACTGAACTAAGTGGAGTGGAATGACTGAGTAGATGTAGAATGTTGTGATTTTTCGCGGGAGAAGCAGAACTGTAGAACGCAGAGAAATGATGTATGTTTGTTTAAGACGGCCACAAACAACGTAAAGAGTGATATGATATTTTTAATTCGTGCATATAACAAATATATGTATTGTGTATATAGTTTAACTTTCAATATAATCTAATTTAAAATTTAATGGTACCCGGCTCCAGTTTCTAAAAAGGTATTCAGTGTTGTTTAATGTGTAAATACAAGCCCCGAATTTCTACACACACACACACATATATATATATATAACTGTTTCCTTTTATTTTAAATGCTATGTCAAACATTTTTTCCTTGTATTTAAAAATTAATATGATTCATTGAATAGTTCTAAATATTCAAAAATTGATAAAACTCTTTCTGTTAATGTTAAAATATACCACGTGCTTACAAAGGTAGATCATTACAAAGATAAAGTACAAAGCAAAGTTTTTAAAAAATTATAATGCCAGAAGTGTGATTTAGATTTTCATGTTGTAATCGCATATCTGTCAAATCTCCAGTAACTTGTTTTTCACTAGTTCCGAATAGTAATCTTCATCTTCTCTCATAGCGAATTTTTATAACAAAAAAAGCAATTATTTATATTCGGAAATAGTGGTACACATTATATGGGAGAATATCTCGGTGTGTAATTAGATGTGTTGTCATTTACTATATGATGTAAATGTTAATGTAAATTCTTCATAAAGTTTTGCATCTTTATGTGCTCAAGCGGATGTTATCCTTGAATTCCATCCATTCTAATGTATTCGAAGATTCTTACTTTTGTGTCTTTTTGTAACATATTTTATTTTATTTACTTGAAGAAAAATAATTCTTTAATTGCATTCATAATCATTTTCCAATTCAAAATTACCGTATTTAATTCGAAATAATTTCAACTAAATAGCCAGTGTTATTAGAAATGACCAAGTTCTGTGTGGTTGTTAAAGTATAATTATGCTTTCACACTATCATATAAAAGTTTATTCAAACAATGCAATTGCGAACGTCAGTAATTCCCATTAATAATATACTGTTACATAGATTACTATGTTATATTAAATTATTGACGGGGTTCTACTGCAATTGTGTACTGGACACGTTTATTAAAGGAAAATAAATAACCTATAATTAATTATTTGAATCGAGAACGACTTATTCTAATAGCACAGTAATAAGATATTCTTGCTTTTACTTGAATTCAAATGCTTATTTATTCAGGAAAACTTAATTATAGTATTTCTTCTGTTTCGAAGTATATATCTCTTTATAATAAATGTTAAAGTTAATCTTGAAATGCTTGATCAGATAAATCATTACATAATATTATAATATCCGAATTGATATGGAAATGTCTACCTATAAGAACACAAATTTGAGTGATTTCTTTATTTAAATATAATTTCATATAAAATAAACTGTTATCTTTGAAAATAAAAAAAAAACTTTTTGTTTTCAACTCTCTATTTTTGTGTTTATATCACTTTTGAATGTTTAGGATCACGAGAACAATATCAGCAGAAATAGTTTCTCTGATTTATAGCTTTTATTAATTAGTTTATTTTCTATTGAAGCATGGAAATGACTGGTCGTGGTAAATACAAATATGAACATGGTAAGGGAAATCAAAAGCATAGTAATGGCATGTAAAATGATCATACACATTACATTTTTAGTAATTTGTATATTTTATGATACATTAAGGCGACAGTGGACGTTCAAAAACATTTTCTACAATTTTTGCTCAATTGTTTTGAAATTTAATACACGTATAATTTGTGCAATAATTAAGAAAGTTTCTTAATTTCATTTAAAAAAATTAATATGCAAATGAGTAATTAATTAATAATATGGTAATTAGTGATACAAATTAAAAATGCTCCATGCGCATTAAATTTTGTTTCAGAAACTTGTATTTTTTTTTTAGTATAGCTTTATGATATTATATCAAAAGTTGCTATACATTTTAAAATTATACTAAATTCCTTGGCAGAAAAAAATTAAAAATCTGTAATATGGATCATTTTGGATAAAATTCAATAATAAAATATTACTTTTTGATCTTTATATGAAATAATGTACACATTTTAATAGCAAGTTTTGTAATAAAGTATATCAACAACAATATTACCAAGTATTATGAAAATTGGTATAAAATTAAGACGCATGGAGCATTTTGAACTTACTCAGTCGGCGAAAATTCTCATTTTGAGAAAACTGGATTTAAAGTTTTATTTTAAGGGTAGATTAACGATTGTTTACGTTAGAAAAACAGCTGTATCTCTACAAAAAATTATCGGATTTGAATAATTTTTATAATATTTGAAAGTAGAAGATTGCCAGAACATTTTTTTCCAAAAAACAAAAAATTGATTTTTTTAATGTTTTTTGCGATTTTGAACGTCCACGGTCGCCTTAAAATACACCTATTGTTTTATAATTGTATATTTCTTCAAAAAAAAAAATTAACATTTTATAAATATATCTACTATATATAACTGAATATAATTCGAAACAAATTCCACTAACTATTCAATATTATTAGAAATTATCCAGCTTTTGTGTGGTTGTTAAAATATAATTATGCTTTCACACAATCATATCATATAGAAGTATATTCAAACAATACAACCACAAACGTCAGTAATTTCTGCAAATAATATTCTGTTAAACAAATTGCTATGTTATATTCGATGGTTGCCTCTGTTCTACAGGAATTTTCTACTGCACATATTTATTAAAATAAAAGAATTAACCCATAATTAAGCATTTGAATCGAGTACGTCTTATTCTAATTACACATGTAATAAGGTCTTGATTTTAATTAAAGAACAATGAATATTTATTAAAATATGATTATCGTATTTCATCTGTTTCGAAGTATATCTCTCTTTATAATAAATGTTAAAGATGACTTTACAATGTTTTATAAGAAAAATCATTACATTAATATTAGGATAGCTTAAATTATACAGAAAAAGTCTACTTGTAAAAAGATAAATTTAAGTGATTTCCTTATTTTAATGCAAAATTAGAATTAAAATACATATACTGAAAAGACGATTTATTATATGGATAAATCTCAGATGAGGGGAATTTTTAACTTTCAAAAATCAAAAAAACTTTTTGTTTTTAACACTCTATTTTTTGTACTAATGTGATATTTGAATTTTTGTCATGATATGAAAAATATCAGGAGAAATCGTTTGCCCAATTTATAGCTTTAACTAATTAGTTTATTCTCTATTATATTTGTTCATGGTAAAGACAAATATGAGCATGGTAATGGCAATCAGAAGCATCGTAATGACATGTAAAATTATCATACACATAAAAAAAATTAAGCAATTTATTATACTTTATGATATATTAGAAACACATAATGTTTTAAAATTGAAAACTTTCGAAAAAAATATAGATTTTATCAATATTAACACTCTTAGCAAAAGCAAAAGTACCGCATGACAGTGGATATGTTAGGGACAATTTCGAAATAATATTCATTACAAGGTTCTTCACGCATTCTTTCCTAATAGCCAATTAAAGTGAATTAAACTTTTTTTTCTAGCAGGAACCATAAAATTTATTTTATCTTCTTGATCAGAAATTTCAACAACCTGTCCTGCAAAAAATAAAATTTTTTAGAATAAAATAAGGTAATTTGACTTACCTGGATATCATTCATCTTCGAACACAACTGCAAGCAAGCTGTTTAATTAAATTTCAGAGGTACTACCACTATATTATGTTGCATGTTTAAAGCAGCACTTTTACAAACAACGAATTTATCTGTTTACAGAGCATTATGAAATGAATGACATTTAATTTGATAAGGATAGCATATATGATTTAGTTCCCAAGACATCAGGCATTTGAAGGTTTTGATTTTGACCGAGACATTTTACGCACTTTCACTATTTCGACAAGACGTTTAATGTTTTGTTGAAGGGTGTTTTCAATTTCCATTATTTCAACGGCAAATAACTGTCAAATATTTTGATAACCTGTAAGGGATGAGGAAAATTTAATCCACTAAGACTTTTCTCATTTTGATTTGATCCAAAATGAGTTCAATGAAACTTTGATTATACACGGATTAATTAGGCCATCTTCAATATAAAATGAGAAGTATTTTTGAAAAAACAGCATAGAAATGGGTTTCATAACTCCTTATTACACAGCGGCGCAACTAATTAGGTTGAAACATAGGACAATAGTTCTTATGGTTTGAATCGACTTGTGTTGCGTTCATATAATAAGTGGGTATAAAACTAATTAATGTATCATCTAAATTGAAACAAAAGTAAAGTAAAAATTAAATATTTGTTTTTAACATTTATCTACATGCTAGTATCATTCATAAAATAAATGTAAATAGATACACAATAATGTAAAATGCAAATCATTTTTCATCCACTTTTGTTAAAAATCAAATATTGTTTTCGGAAAAATAAAAATAAAAAAGACAGATTATAAATACAAACCATAATAACAGTAAAATTATAGATCAAAATTATTATTATTTTACAAGGTCTCAATTAAACATTTCAACTGTGTAATTGAATGTACGAGGGTGTATCAATAACTTTTTGCCCTCACATAGAAATAATTCAGTGAAATTTATGAAATTGCTACATTGTATTAGTTCTTTTCTATATAGTCACCATGCATAGTAAAACATTTCTGAAAAAGGTATTTCAAAGAGAGGGGGGAGGATGTATTCCAGGCGGCGCGACAGTAGACCCAAAGGGGGGGACGCTTTTCCAACTATTGTCGACCCCCACATGTGACATATTGTTGGAAAGGCCTGTGACCACTTATTCATGTTATGCACTCCCGAGACTCTCCCCCTCAAATTTGACCCCCTGGTGGCATGAATGATGTCCATAAAATTTAGAAAACTGCCCCCCGAAGGGTAAATTTGAAGGGAGGGGGAAGGGAGTTTCACAGCAGGAATAAGTGGTCACAGACTTTTCTAAGAATATGTCACATGTGGGGGTCTGCAAAAGTTAGAAAGATGACCCCCTTTGAGCCTACTATCGCTCCTCCTGAAATTCATCCCCTCCCTCTCTCTTTCAATTACCGGTTTCACAAAAGTGTTACTGCGCACGGTGACTATACATAAAATGACTAATACAATGTATCAATTCCACTCAATTATTTCTTTGCGAGGGCAAAAACTTAAAGTATACAACTTCGTATACATGCAAGTATGCAAAAAAACTAATAATCTTAATGTTAAAATTAATGCAGTCAATTTATCGTGTTATTGTGTACGATAAGTTTGTTGAGCATGAAAATATATACTTGAGAATTGATAGCCTATAAAAAATATATATTCCGGGTTGAAAGAAAACTTATTAATACACTTTAAAAACTACTCGGAAAAGTTTCCTAAAACCAGTTTCAGCAAAAAAAACTTTGTATTTATAAAAAAAAAGTAATGTAAAAAATATATTGTTTACTTTGGTTTCTTAACCCGACAGGAGTCGCGTGGGGTATGATATACCCCGGGTGCGTACGGTTTTTACAATTGCCACCACTATATTTCGAAAAGTAATCTTTGACGCATAATTTGTGACTAATGTCTCCCTCTAAATAAGGTTACCATTATTATTTGCATTTATTAATGACAAACTATAAACCGCTCATACCGTACTTACGCGCGACTTCCCCCCCGAGTTAAGATAAAGATCGCTTTTCAGAAACGTGGACAAGTCGGAAGAGAATATGGTATATTTTAGTTCGTTGTTACATTATGTTCCTTGATTAAGAAACATTTATCATTTTACAGTGTGAAATGCCATCGATTTAGGAAAAATTATAAGTCGTCAATCACAAATTTCGTTAGGATTATTTTTTAAAAGATCAAGGTAATTTGTTGAAAACTAGCGGTCTACAGTTTGAAATGGCATCGAATCATAAAAAATTATAAGTTATCAATCAAAAAATTTCGTTACTTTAATTCACATAGAACAGCGAGATATGAATATTTCGAACAAATCCACTAGAAAAATTTAGGATGATTAATTTTTAAAAAGATCTAGCTGATAGGTTGAAAACTAGTGGAGGTAGAGAGATTACTGATTTTCAAAATGCTGTTCTGGGGGGAAAAAATTACTGATTTTCAAAATGCTGTTCTGGGAAAAAAAAAAAAAAAGTTTGAAGTTTCGTTACTAAAGGTACATATATTAAGACAGACTTGAACACAATTAATACAATAGCCTAGCAGGAGTGAAAAGTTAGCCAGGGAGAGGACTCGAACCTGGGTCCACAGGTTACCATGCTGTTGTTCTAACCACTAAGCTAATTTGACCAATATCCTGGCCCCGAAATTTCTCACTAATAAACCATGATGGGGAACGTAATTGACCGGCAATCGCACAGCGGACGGAAAATGCGATGAATAAATTACTATCATATCGATCCACAATAGGGTCATTCCATAGTAACTTACGTTACATTTACAAAAAATTATTGCAGTAATTTTAGTAATGTAGCACCAAAAAATATTCAAAGCAAAGTTGACACGTTTTGTTATTCAAGACCTATCCGAAGCTCAACTTGTATGGAAATTACCAAAAAATGAAAATGTGAATTGCATTTTTTATGGTAACTTACATTCCTTTTTCAGTAATATCAGTTGCCATAATAAATATAACTGCCAGAATTCAAGAAATAGCACTAAAATTATGTAATTTCCATGTAAATTGAGCTTTGAATACGTTTAATTAGTAAATCATGTCAACTTTACATTTTGAATATTTTTGTTTTGGTATTATATCTCCTAAATTACTGAAGTAAATTGTTCTAAATGTAACGTAAATTACCATGGAATGACCCAATATATAATAAAGCACAAACATAACGTCTGAATTTATTTTTATTAAAAGGCACAAATATTAGGGATTACTTGAACAGAATTAATACAATAACACAACAGGAGTGAAAAAAAATTTCGTTACTGTTTACCTGCTGTGTTGTCTTCGTTCTATAACTCTGAATTTGCTCTTACAATATGTATTTTTTTTTTTTAAATAATATTCTTGTGTGTATAAACAGTACTTTAATTGACAAAAAAAATCGAAATTTTGAATCTATCAAAGTGGTATTATCCCTTAACGTATGAGAAATAGATATAACAAAAATATATAGGATACGTTAGATTTTGGCTAAAAAGACCGAAAATGACACTTCAAGTTGAACTTGAACGGTAAAAAAGATGTAGAAAGTAAAAAAAAAAAAAAAAAAGAAAGAAAAATTCTCATAAGTGTCTTTAAAAAAATAATAAAAATATGATGCCTATTTTCATCTAAAATTCAGGGTCTCACCAGTGGCCGGGAGGTCTTGCTCTCGAAGCTGGTAGAGGGGAGGTGCTGGGTTCGATCCCCATCGCGACCGTCGGCCTAAACGTTCGGAGTTTTCGTGGTTTTCTTCGAAATTTGTATTTCCAAGCGTAAATACGGGTTATGTTACCTGAGAAATATCCCCCACGGAGGGCAACCTTCCCCCCTCATTAGGGCCTATATCCCTCGTGCTGATAATTGGCCGTCATAAACACAACCAACCAACCTCTAAAATTCAGTCTGAAGTCAGTCTGAAGTCAATTAACTACGTTAAACGTACCATTTTCCCCATACCACTTTAAGGCAGAAATTCATCCTAAAGTGTTATTTTTAATTTTAACTGCATCAAAATATCCCCTTTTTAAGTGTATTTGATTCTCTGAATAAACTTAGTTGGAAATTTCACGTTTAACTACTTTAAACATTTTTTTTAATTTGCTGTTATGCCAGTGTACTAAATAAAATTCAGCTTGAAGTGTCACTTTTATCTGCATTAAAATTTGCTTTTTTTTTTTCTTTTTTTTTCTTTTTTTAAGATTTCGAATACGAATTCATTGAATAAATGCATTCTCGAGTGCTCCTTTTGGCCATGTTGGCGAAAAGGGGACAATTTTGCTTGTTGAATCTATTTGCCATGATAAAAGTAACATGTACAGGATTTTCATAACTAAACAACCCTATTTTAAAGTTTTGTTCAGAGAAAGTTGTGAAATTTTGTGAAGGATATGAAGGTATGGGAAATTGCTTGAGCGAAATAAAAAAGTTTAAAAATTCGCCACAAGATGGCGATTTTTAATGAATTACACATTTAGCATACATTTTCGATAGTATGGAAATTGTATTGTAACAAACAGGGCTGCAGAGTTAGGTCCATTTTTGAGCGAAAGAGTCTGAGTCAGATCTGTTAAAATTCCCGGAGTCGCAGTCGTCTATTTTGCTCCGACAAGCAGGGCTGCGTTGTCGTAGTCGGAGTCAGGCCCATTTTTGAGCTAAAGATTAGGAGTCGTAATCGGATCTGTTAAAATTCTAGGAATTGGTGTCGGAATCGTCCATTTTCCCCGCCGACTCCGCAGCCCTGGTAACAAAGCACACATGTCCACCGTAACGGCCTCATTTTCAGGTATACCATCTGTATTTGTAAGATAGCATGTTCTATAGTTGATCGTGGTGTGTTCCGGAAAGGCTAAGAGCATGTCGCGAAATGCTATCTTTACATTCAGGTAAAGTTAATAAACAAAATTCGTGAACAATCGTAAATGTATGCTAAAACTGTTTTTCATTTAATATGCCCTCTGGCGGGTTTTGAAATAATTTTTCCTCTTAAACATTTTCCCATTCCTTTATTATGCCTATCCACAAAATTTCACTACTTTCTGAACAATAGTTTCGCTGTAGGCAACTTTCAAATAGGGTCGTTTAATTTTGTACACCCTGTATATCCAGTTTACTGTCTTTGGTCGAATTGATTTTTTATCATTGAGTTCTAAATACTTTTAATTTAATTATGAAGATCTTACATATATTTTAACTAAGCGTTCTTAATTATTACTTCGTGTTAAATATTATCCAATTTTAGCTAATTTTCTTACATTATGCTAAAATATGAAAAAAAAATTAAAAACAATCAGGTATTTTGAGGATATTTTTTTTACATGTGACGCTTCCTAAATTATATTTTTACAAAAGATTCAAATTATCAAAAAATATTTTTTTTATCACCTATTTACCTTCTGAAGGGTACTTTTTGAACTATTCTATAAAGTATGTTAATAACTTCATCAAAGTTTAATGACGATAAGTTAAGGCGGAAGTTAATGAATAAAAGATCAGCTATTAATGAATTATGGATAGTTTTATTTTTTAATAAGTCCTAAAAACTAACTTGTTTTTGAAATTTCATTAACTATTTTTTTTTTTTTATCGCTTGACAGTTTCTTGCTTTTTATTCCAGTCTTTATAAATAAAACAATTATCTAACGGATAATATACTCAAGGCAGAATTTATAGATCTTTAATTATTCAAAATTCTCTTTTTGTTGTCGTTGAATATTTTACTGTCCCGAAATATATATATTTTAGCTTTCACGATAAAGAATGAATAGAGAAAACCTGGATTTAAAAATAAAACGAAAAACAATTTTCATCATATGTGGTATGTTGAGATTATGTTTTTTAACTTTCTTTTGTTTATTAAATATAGCATAATAGATGATTAAGTCTAAATTTCAAATCATAAAGATGATCTTCTTTTTTTTTAAACTTCTACAACTTCTGTAATGAATTCTAGATGAATATAATGTGATTGTTTTTTATTTACAACTAGTTCATTCGTAATACAAATTTACACGCAGCATAATAGAATAAGTATATGTATCTAGATAATAAACAAATTTACATGTAACATAATAGAATAAATACATGTATGTAGATAAAATATATGTGTGTATACAGTGCATAAGCAATAAGAATTGCTATATTGTCAAATAACCACAAAACATCTTGGACTAACTAGTTTCTTTAAAGTTACTGTATTCAATGATTTTAAATGCTTCATTTTCCTATCGTAATTAATTAATATTTAATACTTTATATTGAAATATATTTTCAAAATATATTTCCAAATAAGTAATTTTTATATTACATTTTCAACAAGAATTATTTAAACGCATTTTAGTAAGCTAATTTAATTCCCCATTTTAATTTAAAGTTTGAACTATATATAAATAACAAATTTCAAATTAGACATTAAAAAAAACTAAAAACTCTTGTGGAAAATGCTCTTTCTTAAAAAAAGTATTTTTTGAAAATTCCTAAAAGTTTATACAATTTAAAGTTTATATGCATGTCTTGCAAACAGTTTTATACAAATGCACAAAAAAAACTAAGAATATTTTCAATATTTATTTTACTAAAATCTTTTGAAGTGCAAATATTTTGTTTTCTTCGAGGCAAAACTATTTATAAACCATTCCAGAAAGAAAAGTTATTTTTACTTCAAGTTTTTTCTTTTTACATTAGTATAATTTTCCCTTTTAAAATTTTTAATTTTAAATGGAAATCTCAGTTTGATGAAAGTCCTGTACGTAGAATTTTATATTTACATAAAAAGTTGTGCAAATTTATTTATGTGTATGCCAAATAGCTTTGAAATTATATTTGTATTTAAAATGTATGTTTTCATTTTTTAATAAACACTATAGATATTTCTATTAAAATTATTAAGGTTTTGCAACATTACAGCAAAAATAAGAGACACAGAAAATAAGCTGCTTGCATTTTAAGAATGCGCATTAAATTGAGGTGACAAAAATTAACATTTTAAAGATATTTTTGAAAATGGAAAACTGGAAATGACAATTTCTGATTGCAGAGTGAAAACGCACCAAACAGAAACCTTTCTTTTCATTGCGTTTGCCTATTATGGATTACAAGGTGTATCTGAAAAAGTTGGAAAAACTTCATGGAGTGATAAAACGCAGCTAGACAAGCGAATTTCGTCATAGAATGTATGGTCGGAACGCAAGCGGTGAGCAGTTAAAATGTAGTTTTGCACTGTCCCAGGCCAATGGATTGGGCGAGGTAGTCCCATAGCTTGGCCACCAAGATTGTCGAATCTCTCGTGTTTGGACTTTTTCCTGTGCAGCTATATGAAAAGCCTAATCTATGAGTAACCATTGAAATCGATATGGATCTAGTCGCCAAGATTTTCGTTGTTGCCGGCGATATTCGATAAATGCCTGTCTTATAAATGTTGTCTTCTTACAAATGTTGTCTTATAAATGTTGTCTTCGCAAATGTTCGTCATTCCCGATCCCGCAGGTGTGAAGTGTGCATTACAGCGGGCGGAAGATCTTTTGAGCAATTTCTTTGAGCATGTAGATTAATTACATTCTTGTTAATAAAATGTTTTCTCAAGTATCTCCTCTCAGTCTTGTGTTAATTCTTTAACTGCGATAGTAGAAATCTACCTTTTAACTTCTCACCGCTTGCGTTCTAACCATATATTCTATGACGAAATGTGCTCGTATAGCTGCGTTCTATCACCCCGCAAAGTTTAGCCACTTTTTCAGATACACCCTGTATATCTTTGATTATTTATTTTTATGAACGGACAATATTTGTTGATATTATTTTTTCAACATCTTTTTTTCATTTTATTTAAAAAAAGTGAATTTCTAGAAGAATTTGAATTTAAAATTTACATGAGAAATTTTTTCTCTAATTTTCCTTGGTTTTTACAGAGAAATGAGAACGATAGCTAATGACTAAATTCTTGAAAAAAAAGAACTTGATATTATTCATTATACTTTGTTATCATTATCTTTTGTTAGATTTGATGAATCAGTACCAACCTACATTTTCAAATAACCTTATAAATAAATTCACTACAAAAATGTTTATAAATCTTAAAAAGGTTTGTGTGACTGAGCATAAAAGTCTTTTACTCTAACTGCAGTATTCCTTACACCCTATTTTTTTAAATCTTATACACAATTCTACATATCAAATTATCGACGTTAATGTCCTAACGCACAATATCAACCTACGATGTAATGACTTTCTTGTTTATCAGGCTTAGACTTTATATATACGATGGACAACAGATCCGATTTTGAACAGATTAATGTCTGAATGCACTAAATCATCTTAATTATCATATTACAGTTAATATATAAATTAAATCATACCAATTATCGCGTTACAATCAATTTCTTAACTAAGTCATCCCAATTATCTTGCAACAGGCAATCTTGAAAATTTAAGGATATGTAATACCTATCTTTTTTGATTCAATGTATAATAAAACAAATTTGAAATATTCGGTCATGTTCATCTGCTTTTTACGTGAAATTTTGCAAAAAAGTTAAATCACATTAAATAATTTACGCCTAATTCATGAATGTTTGCAAGGGCTATGTGTGTCACATGTAATTTTTTCCAGTAATAATAAGTTGTTAAAAAATTAAAGATGTTTTACAATTTATTCTTTCTTTCAAATTCAGTTACCTTGCCGCAAAAGAAAAAGTAAGAAAACCCTTAACTTTTTAAAAACTGGGCTCCAAATGTGTAACTTTTTCGTCGGGTATCAGATGGGCCCTTAATCCTCGGTGGCAAAGATTTTTTTGTTTGTTTGTTTTCATAAATTACAATTTTATTATTATTTTATTTTAGTAACGTAGTGTCTAGCTACTCCCTTTATAAAGATAGTCCGGATTAAAAGTATTGTTGACCTTCGTGTGATCTTGTTGTCCGGATTCTATTTCTTATGAGTGAAAAAGCCTCCTAATCTGCAATTTATTTTGCTTTAGCAAAGAATGATCAAATCTTCTTGTTTGTCGCTGCTATTTTACAAAGTGATATGCTAATTAGGTTCCTGTGGTAGACTGACTAGTATAAATACGCTGGTAGAGATGTGTACAATCAGATTTCGATAGAATCTCTCCATATCTGGTCATTATCTGAGCATGAAACTAGAGTTCATTCATTCTAAATTTCGAAGGTTGGATTCTGCTTCGTGCTGACCTTTGAGATCTTCGTTTGAGTTGAATACACGAAAATGAACTTGGACGTCGTGATAAGGCGTTACCATTTTGTGTTTCAAATAAAAAGAAGTCGAAATATACAGTCGTGGAAAACAAAAAAAAGTAAACACCCCCTACTAACTCCTCAACAAATTATTGTAGACAAAAGTTACTGGTACCGAACGATTGGAAATAAAGTCTGCTTTTAAATGAAGTATATAAAATTTACTTAGGGGGCCATCTACATATTAAAACGAATCCAAACTTCATTTTTTTCAATAGAAATACCCAATTTTAACGAGATATTTCAAATCTTTGGTTCAAACTATGCCTAGACCCCAAATTTCAAGTCATTCGAATGATAAGTTTTTGAATTATAAACATTCAAAATTAAGTGCTTCTAACGTTAAATTACATTTTCATATTTTTATTTATAACTTCTGAAATTATGATCCTAATGTTCTAATTTTTTGAGTAGCAATAATACTAATATACCCAAACATAAATACGTTGAATTTGCAATTTTTACAATTTTCTGATATGAATTATGAAATTAATATTCGAAAATATTATGAATTGCAACCTACAATTTTTTTGATGGATTCAGATTTATTAAGTCCTGCTTTATGGAAATCCAAAATTTCACATTTTTCTCCCAAGTAGTTTTCAAATTATGCTTAAAAAACGGCAAAATGATGGTTTAAGGGGCCGTATATGATAGAAGTGACTAAATATTTTGAAATTTCTTATGCTATCCTGTAATATAACAGGCTTAATTGACTGCTTAAGTTGCCTTGATCAAGAAGGGAGCTCTCTCGGTTAACAATCGAGTACTGAACTTCAATTTGGGTACAGCCCATAAAATACGCTCGTTTTAAAATAATTAATTTCTCGGAAACTTATGGTACGAATTGCATAAAAATTTGTTTTTAGACTAATTGAAGGGTGTAGAGTTCATTTATGCTGTCAGAATCGTGTACTGCTATTGAAAAATCAAAATTATGGTTCTTTTTAATATGTAGATGGCCCCTAAACAAATTTTATATACATCGTTTAAAAGTAGACTTTATTTCCAATCGTTCGGTACCAGTAACTTTTTTCTACTATAATTTGTTGAGGAGTTAGTAGGGGGTGTTTACTTTTTTTTCCCCACTACTGTACAGGAATCCTTTTAGTGCTATTACAGTATTGTACAAGTGACATGTATATATAGTTTCCAAATATCAGAGGTGAACTACTGCATATCCTGCAAACTGTTGGAGCGGCCATTATAACGTAAATTAGAAGTTTTAACTTGACTCATTTTAGCAGCTAAGCCGATACTTTTAAACATCGTTAATTGAACCACCCTTTTCCACTGTAAGCAACCATGTTTATTGTTTTTAATAAACCATTCTCACTGTTAAATTTCTGAGTTATTGCCAGCTATTAAGTAGACGAGCCGTAAAGTTCCGCTAGTCTTAAACTTTGTGCCTCTTTTAGAAGATTACTATTTTATTGTAAAAACAATAACATTAGATA
Source organism: Maratus speciosus (assembly GCA_963932465.1). Taxonomy (NCBI): domain Eukaryota; kingdom Metazoa; phylum Arthropoda; class Arachnida; order Araneae; family Salticidae; genus Maratus; species Maratus speciosus. The sequence goes on from OZ010786.1 coordinate 525,972,163, forward strand.
AGCATCATCATTACTCAAAATAAAAAACACAACTGCCAAGGATGTGAAATGTAAATCCACATGCATATAGCCATTTTTCTTCTTGGCAGTGTCCCATTCCAGATGCATCGCATTAATAATAGCTCAAAGCATCATATTTTTTTATGTTTTGAACCTTTTTTATTGAAGGATTTACTAATACTCTCAAAAATAACACATGACATTATTTGCACTACTTCAAATTGAATTAAAATAAAAGAAAATAAAAGTACAAATCTATCACTTTTATGATTTAATCAAATTATTTTAATGTTTAGAGTGGTACAATTACATGCGGAATTATTCTTATTTTTTATTTAATTAACTTATTATTTATTAATTAACATTTCGATCTGATTATCGGGCAATAAGTGTTAAATTTTCATAACTTCATTTTTTACATTTTAATAGACACACATTGATAAGTATTTTGAAGGTTCTAAAAACATGGATGTTTTTATAGCCACTATCACTTGAAACGCATGCTAAAAAAATTCATTTTATATCAATAGTTAATATTGTTTTAAATTACTTTTTATAGTTGAATTAAATATATTTTATAAATAAAAAATTTCGGATTTCTTAATCTATTCGCAGCCTGCATCTAAATTCGGAGCTATAAAGAACCGAAAACAAAAGACTTACCACTGAACCAGCATGTACTTAGTCTGAATTAGCTTAGGAAAATATTTCAGAGAAAAGCTTGTATATATTCCATCTTTCCTCACCTGTAAAATAAATAGAAATAACCTTTTAAGAGGAATATAGTGTAGAACTAAAGCACTAGTCAAAGTCACATTATTGATAGACAAATCCAATACTTTCAAGTATGTTTAAAAATCTCTCACTTATCTCATTATTTCACCCCGAAAGTGATGTTAATGTGTATGACATAAATATAATACTAACCAGAATTCTATTTTAGTAACACCTTTGTTTATCTATTTATTTAAACTACTTTCTCCACTTGTTGCGGATTGTGTTTATACCATGTAATTAAAAAATAAAACAACTGTTTGCAATATATTTATTTCACAGAATTTTCTCATTTGTTTTCTGTGTAATGTTTCCTTTATTTAATTTCAGAAGAATACATAATATCATACAAGTTAATTTTACTTAAAATAGAATTTTTCTTGCATTATGAGCACAGAAACAACCATTTTCTCCGTTTTCTCTCATCATTTTTTGAGAAAATTAAAATATATGATAAAATCGGTGTCTGGTTCTGTGATCGTTGCACTAACATGCTGAATATATAACGTTATCACTTTAGGGGGGAGGGGTCTGGCGCATGATATCGTAAGATGTCTCTAGAGGGAGGGGTGTTTGTCTTTTGATATCGTTATCATTTTTGATCCAACGAAAATTTTCTCTTTTTATTTGCAATTTGTTCTATACATCATAATTTTCTCTTTATATTTTTAACTTGTTCTTTACATCAAAAAAGTCCGCAATGTATTTTAGTCTGTTATCTATTTTTGTGAAAATACAAAGTTATCATTATAATCATTAAATGATTATAAAATTATTTAATTCCAAAATATGAAATACCTCAACGTTTGGCGTTACTATTCTTTTGTCATATGTGTATGCATATCCGTATAATCCGTTGTTCGATAAACCAGGTGCGAAGTATATTTGAAATGATACTTGTGCTTACCAGTAAAGAAAAGAGAAAGAATGTTGTGCACCTCTTTTGTTCATAAAAAGTTCTGCCTGCCCAACCCTCCTGCCCTTGCGGTGGCGAGTGCAAGAAGGCATCATTACTCTTAAATGCATTATATAACAGAAATTTATTAATAAATACTTTTAATAAGTAACTAACTCTTTTTTAAGTTTTCTTTGATATAAAGTTATTTCATATATAATAGTGATAATTTATTGAATTCTCTTCATCTGAACCATTAAAGTATGCAAATAATAAATGTATAACCATACCTGTATATCACTGTAAACAAAAGAAATATGTTGCAACAATCAAAATATTTTTTAGACTTGAAAACGATATCATTAGGGCGGGGGGGGGGGGGGGGCGATGAAGTCGAGGAATGATAACGCATGATATCGTAAGGGGAGAAGGGGGTCTAAACTTACCAAAAAAGTTTATAACGTTATATATGCACAGTCCTAAACAAGCTAAATAAGTTAAATTTTAAATTTCTTGAAAAAAAAAATAACATTAAATTTGCGCAATAATGAAGAATGTCCCACATGTAAATTTACGGCTAAACAAATTCCACATTATACGTAATTGAAAATTATTAATAAAAGTCAAAATTTTTCCATTTGATTAGGGTTTGGGAAAATTAACTGACACGTCATAATGTTAGATAAACTGATGTAGAAACCTGCAAACTTTTCGAAAACTCTCCAAATTTAATTTCGAAGATCGATCAGTTGTCATTCTTTCGAGGCGCTTAGTTTTCTTTTCATTTGCACCGTTTTCATAAAATATGATTTCATCTTTTCTTACAAAATAAGATCATTTCTTACTTTCGTCTTTCAGAAAAATTCCCTACATATTTAAAACGTAACACAGGATATTCATTATTTCTTACAGTCAAAAAAGTTTTCGCATTCATTTTTCTTTTTGTTCCAAATTTATTAATTCGCCTTATTCTTTGTAAAATTTATCACAATACGCGATGGAAAATTACCTCAGGATACACTCAAATATATTTTAAACCCTTATGTCCAAATAATGAATTCATGAAAATTTCATTTTTCGTGAATTTTTGAAACTACATTAGAAGATTTATGCTATCATTTAATAAATTTTAGAAGGATTTTGCCAATTAAAATTAATTAATTAAATTTGAATTTATAGTGATTTTGTGCAATATTTATAACTCCACTCAAGTCTTTTATGTAAAATATTTTTTTGGTATTTTGTAGAATTAGGAAATGTACAAATATTCTTACAATATAAAGATAGAAATATTTCCTAACTGAAACTTTTCTCCCATTATCACAGAATGTCAAGACAGCTGAAATGTTCGAAATGAAAAAAAAAATCCTCCTTTTAAAACTACATTTATTTTCTGCAACGAATAATGCTTTTGGAACAAGATAAAGTAAAGTATTTATAACTCATTTCTAAACTGTTTTACTACTCATCGATGTATTAAATGAATTTTATAACACATCATTTTAATGGTACTTTAAAGTACCGTCGAGGAATACAATGTTAAATTTTTTGTGATAGATTGAACCAATTTTTGGTGCTTCAGTAGCTGCAACCATAAAATGGTGAAATCTTCATTCAACATTTGGATCTAAAGTTCATTCGAAGCTCCAAATGTTGAAGTGAGATTTCACCATCTGAAGATTGCAGCATAAAATTTGCACAATAGTAAAGAATGTCCCACATGTAAATTTACGTCGAAACAAATTCCACATTATTCATAACTGAAAATTCTTAATAAAAGGCAACATTTTTCCATTTGCATAGGGTTGAAAAAATTAACTGACACGTCAGAATGTGAGATAAACTGTTGTAGAAACCTGCAATCTTTTCGAAAACTCTCCAAAATTTATTTCAAAGATCGATGAGTTGTCATCGTTTCGAGGCGTTTAGTTTTCTTTTCATTTGCACTGTTTTCATAAAATAGGATTTCATATTTTCTTACAAGATAAGATCATTTATTACTTTCGCCTTTCAGAAAAATTCCCTGTATATTTAAAACGTAACATAAGATATTCATTATTTCTTACAGTCGAAAAAGTTTTCTCATTCATTTTTCTTTTTGTTCCAAATTCATTGATTCGCTTTGTTCTTTGTAAAATGTATTAATTGCAACATGCGGTGCAAAGGCAAGTCAAGATACACTCAAATATATTTTAAACGAATGAATCTTCAGGGGTAAATATTTTATGTTTTATTTAAACGTTTTTTGCAATTCTTCAGTAATAAGGAAAATCACAATAAATGAATCATTTGAATAAATTTTCATTTCTGACACGCTCTGATATAGCGTTGCTAGGCAGAAAGTAATAATTTCTTACGACGAAAAACTATAAAATTCAGAAGTTAAAATGTTTTATATTCTTCGAACACATGCACAAATCTCCATCAAAAATATATATAGATAACTTAGCATTTTTGACAGGCCCATTTACAAGATTTTAAACTAAACTGAATAATTTGAGAAAATTAAAATAAATCATAAAACCGGTGTCAGGTCACGTGATTGTCGCACTTTCATGCTTAGTAAGCATACAGAGCCATGCTAAATATGTGAGATAGTAAAATTTTTGCGAAAATAATATTGCAAACTTGAAATTCGCACAATATTGAAGAATGATCCATACATAAATTTACCGCCAAACAAACGCCACATTATTCGTAACTGAAAATTCTTAATAAAAGGCAACATTTTTCCATTTGCATAGGGTTTGGGGAAATTAACTGACACGTCAGAATGTGAGTTAAACTCTTGTATAAGCACGCAAACTTTTCAAAAACTCTCCAAAATTAATTTCAAAGATCGATGAGTTGTCATCCTTTCGAGGCGTTTAGTTTTCATTTGCACCGTTTTCATAATATATGATTTCATCTTTTCTTATAAGATAAGATCATTTCTTACTTTCGCCTTTCAGAAAAATTCTCTATATATTTAAAACGTAACATAGGATATTTATTATTTCTTACAGTCGAAAAAGTTTTCTCATTCATTTTTCTTTTTGTTCCAAATTCATTGATTCACTTTAGTCTTTGTAAAATGTATTAATTACAATGAGCTGTGCAAAGGGAAGTGAAGACACATTCAGATATCTATATTATAAAGGACAAGCATATCTGTGCGTAACGCATACGTCATTCTGCGAATGGCAATACTTTGAAATTTAAAATGAAATTTCGGTTTTGCAATTTTCGTTACGGCAAATTTTTAAACTGCTAAACATCGCACAGTTTCAATTTTTACACCGTCATATAGGGGGGGAAATGTTCTTTTAAATGCAATTTGTTTGGAAGCCTACCCCAATTTATTTTTGAGATATTATTTTTTTTATAGTTTTTAGTGCCAATTTTGTAATTGTGGCAACTGAAGCACTCCATTTCTATTAAAAGTAAAGGGGAATTAATCATGATTTATTTATTTTTATTGATTATATCGTTATTGATGCCATTTTCATATTACAAATAAAAGTAACTTTTTTCTAATTTTTGAACAGAAAATGACGTCAGCCATTAAAAAAAACACGCATTCTTCTTCATAAATCAAAAGATTGACGAAGACATTTCAATATTTTTACATTACGCTGATACTGAGTTTGAGACGCTAGGCAAATAAATGATTCAGTGAGTAAAAAATGATGTCATATTTAAAACAAAACGATCATTTTCTTTGATAAAACTAAATACTTGACCAATACTAAATGGCAATACTATGGCAACTAAAGGCAAATTTCTGAATGGTAAGTTTTTGCGGGTTCTGAGATTAGAACTTAAAGTTCATGCGAATGTTCACATAAAAAATTATATCGGGCAAATGTGACTTTAAGTTTGGAAAAACATTCATTAATAATGTATTGTGCGTTAAAATACTTTTAAATTGTGATTTGAGGGGTGCGTATGTAAATTTGGAGAATGTGAAAATAACGTACAGTTTAGATTTTATAGGGGTAATTAATTTAAATTTTATGATGTGACAAAGTGAAATCCTTTTCACTGATTTTTCATCCCGTAAAAACAAACAGAAGAGCCTCAATCGATAACTTCAATATGATTACTGATCTTGATTACATATTCTATTACAATTTAATTTTTCAATAATTTAATCAGTTGAAGTTTGTGGAAATAATATTTTGGTAATTTTAGGTTAAAAACATTATTTGTTTTAAGAGTTAGACAACCAGTAGAAGATGATTTTTTTTTATTATTATTTTTGTAGGTTTATTATAAATTCGATCTAACAGTTCCATTCTAAACATTTTAATTCGTCGAATTTCGACGGGTTCCAACTCGTACTTTTAATGGATGAAATTTCAGTGGTAGATATTTTATGTTTTATTTAAACGCTTTTTTCCAATTCTTCCGTAATCCGGAAAATCACAATAAATAAATCATTTTAATAATTTTTCATTTCTGACACGCTCTGACATAGCGTTGCTAGGCAGAAAGAGAATAATAATTTCTTATGACAGCAAAGCGATAAAACTCAAAAGTTAAAAGGTTTTATATTTTTCGAGCACATGCATAAAACTCCATCAAAAAATAGATAGATAATTTAGCATTTCTGACATGTCCAGTCACAAGATTTTAAACTAACCTGAATAATTTGAGAAAATTTAAATATATGATAAACTCGGTGTCTGGTCAAGTGATCATTGCACTTTCATGCGTAGTAAGCATACAGAGGCAATCTAAATATGTGAGATTGTAAAAGTTTTGCAAAAAAAATTATATAAAATTTTAAATTCAAATTTGCACAATATTGAAGAATGATCCATATATAAATTTACTACCAAACAAATTCCACATTATTCGTAACTGAAAATTCTTAATAAAGTCAACATTTTTCCATTTGCATAGGGTTTGAGAAAATTAACTGGCACGTCAGAATGTGAGATAAACTGATGTAGAAACCTGCAAACTTTTCGAAAACTCTCCCAAATTAATTTCAAAGATCGATGAGTTGTCATCCTTTCGAGGCGTTTAGTTTTCTTTTCATTTGCACCGTTTTCATAAAATATGATTTCATCTGTTCTTACAAAATAAGATCATTTCTTACTTTTGCCTTTCGGAAAAATTCCCTACATATTTAAAACGTAACATGGGATATTCATTATTTCTTACAGTTGAAAACGTTTTTGCATTCATTTTTCTTTTTGTTCCAATTTCCTTGATTCATTTTATTGTTTGTAAAATTTTTTACAATACGCGGTAGAAAAGGAACTTAGGATGCACTCAAATATTTTTTAACCCTTTATGTTTCAAATTATTAGTTCATAAAAATTTCATCTTTTAACCCTTTCGGCTCTGGCGGTCACAAATGTGTTCCTTACTTTTAAAATGCTTTAAACTATAAATAACGCCTTGCAGATACGTAAATCCTCATAATCACATATGTGCATTCTATATCTTGATATTCTAGAGGACAAGTAGCGCCAATTAGCTTTGATATAGTAAAAAAAAAAGAAAAAAGTTCTAAAAAGTTTTAATTTTTTTTAACTTTAAGAAAAATGTCAGGACCGAAAGGATTTTAACTTAAATTAGTGACTACTTTTCCGAATGAATAACTTGTGAAAAAAAATGAAAAATACTAGTATGTTTTTATGCCTGTTTAATCCTGTTGTAATACGACATTGTCGGAACGTCTTGAAAAATTCTTCCTTTGACTATTATCATATGCAAAAAACGCGAAATAACTACATTTGTTAGGTATCAGAAACTAACATATTCGTTAAATTTCGTTAAACTTCTGTGATTTGGTTAGTTACTTTTAATTTTATTACCTTAAAGGGATTTTTACCCTAAACTGAAAAAAAAATCAAGGACGAAAGGGTTAAAGCATTTTTAGTGAATTTTTGAAACTACATTAAAACATTTACACAATCATTTAAAAAATTTTGAAGGATTTTGCCAATTAAAATTAATTAAATTTGAATTTATAGGGATTTCGTGCAATATTTATAACTTAAATCAAATCTTTTATGTAAATTTTTTTTTTTGGTATTTTGTAAAGTTAGGAGATGTACAAGTATAATGTTCTTACAATATAAAGATAGAAATATTTCCTAACTGAAACTTTTCTCCCATTATCATCGAACGTCAAGACAGATGACGAAGAGCTGACAGCTGAGTGAAAAAAATGAAAAAAAAAAAAAATAAAGTGAAAACGTATGCCCTAAATAACAGTCCACCAATGCTGGATTTATTGAGAAAATTAAAGGCATGGCTGAAAATATAATTGTTGAAAAGAAGTGTTTTAAGCAAAGAAAAATACTAACTTTTTTTGGTGTAAATGAAACTTCATAAAGGTTTGTATATTTTTTTAATGAATAGTTTATTACTGAAAGTCATAGAAACGTTATCAATGCAATTACAATCAAAATAAAAATGTATATTAATTATCGTTTACCTTGTCGTTATGTGTTAATATTGTAAGTTTTAAATTAATTGTTTTCTATGTAGTATATTTTAAATTAGCAATTCAGTTACCATAATTGTTAACTAATTAATATAGGGCATTTTTCCGTATGTATATTTTCACTTGTTATATTTGAGATCAGAATTTTTTTTAACGTGCCATTTTTTAAAGATACTTCATAAAGAGACCACCTCTATATAGTGAACATTTTTGCCAGTCCCGAAGGTTGTCAATTTAGGCAGGTTCCACTGTATTTTCATTTGAGATTATAATATATATTAATATGATACAGGTATATGTGATACATGTAGATACATATATGATACATTCTCCCTTGATCCCATAAAAGATAAAAATATCTGTTATAAATTATTAATGCTTTTTTAAGGATTTTGATTGCTATAAGCTAGATGTAGTGGTGATTATAAGTAAAAGTCACTGAAATAAAAACTTATTAATTTTATTTCCTTATTCCAATACGTGTCATTTACATGTCATATTTTCGATCAAAATCTCATTAAAATAAGTCTGAATCCCGTATACAGAAAATTGCATTTTGATTTTTTTTCTTTGTTAATGTATAAAAGCAACTGATTCAGAGATTCGAATAAACAGCATATGATTTTTTCTATGGAAAGTTCCATACGTTATAATGTAGAAAAATGATGTTTCTGATTTTTTTCCACACGCAAATAAAAATCTTCGCCGTTTCAGTCATATGCGAATAGATTTACAAACTATTCAGTAAGAAAATATTTGTCCGAAGACAGTGTGAAATATTTATATTACAAACAAATTTTAAATCAAATATGTCCTCAGATAAAACATCGAGTTACTAACAAAATGAATCTGATTCCATCTGTTATTTATAAAAGAATGTGAATTTATACTATACAGTATTTTCTAAAAGCAAAGTGCTGAAGTCTATCTATCTATCTATCTATCTATCTATCTATATATATATATATATATATATATTAAATAAAATAGCTATACAAAATATTTTCTCATTTTAAACATATATTTTTCAGATGAAATCGGTAGAAGATTATTTGTCGTTTTTATTCGTTTGGCGACATATTATGTTATTTCAATATTTCGTTATTGAATGTTATGTATTCGTGGATTAAATATATTAAACTGGATAAGTTTTTATATATTGTATGTTTTTTCCTATACTCCATTATATAAGCTTTTATAGTTATTTATGTATAACCAGTTATTATTGCTTATTTCTGTACAGCATATGTTATGTATAAAATCTGCCTTGAGAATTTCAATAAGAGTCCTGTTGTATTATTTCTAATTTTCAATAAAAAATTATACACAGGATCACTGGTATTTTCTTATAAATTTTATTATGTTTAAAATATAACCAGTTATTACTGCTTATTTCTGCACAGAGAAATCTTTAAATTTATGTTGAGCTTTTTACTTATGTTTAAAATCTGCCTTGAGAATTTCAATAACAGTCCTGTTGCATTATTTCTAATTTTAAATAAAAATAATAAATAGAATAATTGTAAAGAATAATTTTAAATAAAAAGACTCTGCTATATTCTTATCAATTTTATGATTTTTAAACACCAAAAGCTTTTAATGTTGCTATGCCTTTCCAGCATTACAACTTGCGTTTCAAGAATTAATTAATCTATGCTTGAAGCATAGATTATGAAGTATTTTTCAGCACATTCGTAATACTGTAACATAATTTTATGGTTTAATAAATTAAATATGATGGCTAAGAAAAAAAAATTGGAAAAAGCACAAAACATTTCAAAAACCTAATTTCAGCAATTAACATCTATAGTTGAAAAAATATCAAAATTTGTTTGTAGAGATGTATATGATGTATTAATTTGTATATATGCTACATAGTATGGAAAAATATCGTTAAATTAGGAAATGAATAACGGAGTTGAAAGTTTTCCTTCAGCAATTTTCGTCAATAGGCTTAAATGTATGTAAATCCTTATAGAATGTTTCCATCTATATCATTGATGTAATTATACAGTCCAAATAGTTTGCAAAAAATTACTTAAATTTTAAAATATACAACAAATGAAAACACACTTGAAGCAACTACTGCCCATAGACGATACTGTAACAGAATTCTTTTGTGTGCCCTTATAATTATAACTTAATATACTAACATATACAGGGTGCAATATGTTATCTATCGCCAACCTTTAATTTCACAACCGTTGGTCGTAGACATATAGTTCCAATTACAAAAACGTTTCAAATGAGGTAAATATTCATGTTGTGGCATTATTTAAAGTCAAAAATCAATTTGATAAAAATTACGAAATCTAACTTTTTATACGGTCCCCCAGTCCCTATAGTTATATTTAGTAAAGTTTACACATATCATAACAGATATAATACAAAAAGTTTGACATCTGTACTAGAAAAATTGACACAATTATTAAATTTCAAAGTTTGAGATTTTTGCACATGATTTTCTCTTTCATTGAGGGATCAGTTTAAAAAGGAATTAACGTAATTCTAGATCAAAATCAAGATGCAATGTCCTTTTTAAGGCGGAGCCACTTTTAGCCGGTATCGTCCAGTACTTTTGAATGTTGTTCGACCCATAAAAGTTAACTCAAGTTTTTAGAGGAAATAACCCTATTTGGTGATTCCCCGTTTTGGAGATAGCGGTTAAAGGCGGTTTCGCCGGAAAAAATACATTGCACTCCGATTTTGATCTCAAATTACTTTAATTCATCTTTTAACTGATCCCTTAATGAAAGACAAAATCATGTGAAAAAATCTCAAACTTTGAAATTTAATAACTGGGTCAATTTTTGTAGTACAGAGGTCAAACTTTTTTTATTACATCTGTTATGATATGAGTAAAATTTTACTAAGTATAACTATAGGGACTGAGGGACCGTATAAAAAGTTAGTTTTCGTAATTTTTATAAAACTGATTTTTTTTTACTTTAAATAATGCGACAACATGAATATTTAGCTCATTTGAAACGTTTTTGTAATTGGAACTATATGTCTACGACCAACGGTTTAGAAATTAAAGGTCGGCGATATATAACATATTGCACCCTGTATATTAATAATAATCTTGTATAAATGAACATCAAATTTATGTACCCAATATTTGATAATACACATGCTGTAATGCAGCTTAAGTGATGCATATCAATTTCAGTATTTTTGAAATAGTGTAATATGTTTAAAGTGTAACAAGCGATTTTTTCCCATGGACAATAACATAACAAAATCCATCCCCCCCCCCCCCCCAATATCCTTGTAAACAACTATAAATACTTCACATTTTATCTTCATTATCGAACATTCATTGGAAAATCTCAATAATATATATCAATTACATGGCAATCAGATGGTGTTTACGCGAATTAGAAAATGGACAGATAGACGGCCAGACAAACCGAATTCATAAACATTTTTTTCAAATGTGTTGGTAAATATTAAAATATAGATACAGTAAAAGATTTCAATTTCATATAATAAACAAGAAAAATTCCAAACCGTCATATCAACATCTTTCCATTTTATTTTATTTTCTTCATTTAACAAGAAATAAACTAGGATGTCCACACATTACTATGTGCTCAAGTACACAGGTTTTTCAAATTACAAGAAAGTATACACTTACATACAAGTTACAAACGATGATTCGGAACTGTTTTCCTTTAACCCCTTGCTTGTGGAATATATATGAGAAAAACGTGCCAAAATTGGAAAAAAATATTCTCTGAATGGTTTGAATGAAATTTGGAAAGAACGGCAAAATCACAAAAATCCGAAAAATGGAGAGAAATTGTCGAACTTTTCGTGGGGAAGTATCGCTATTTATTGTTAAAATGGTAAATTACATATTGGACGAATTGAGTTCGGGCTTCATGAATTGAAACACCGATTTTTCTCTTGCCCGAACTGAGGTCGGGCATTCAAAAATTGGCGCATTTGTGTTGCCAGAACTCACTTTGGACGTCACAGACAAGGGGTTAATTCTGTAACAGTCTTGCAAAAGGGCAAATTGTAAAGTTATTTTCTCTGTACATTGTTTTAAATGCTAAAAAGATGATCATTCTAGATTCAAGATTTTTTTTTTTTTAATATTGAAAATATTATATAAAAAATCTTAATTAGGAATTTGAATGTAGCGTATTAATCATTGTTTCAATGTATCAAAAACGCAATAAATCAATAGTATTACTTAAATAATGCTTATATTGCAGTGAAACCTGGAGCTTAGCGAACGTATTAACACGGGCTTGTCAGTAATAGGATTTTAAAAGTCCATCTTAGAGACATTTATACTAAATCATTACTTTTAGAAGTGGCTGGTGATTATGATTATCACTCTCTCCTTTTCTTAAAATAGCAGAATCAAAAGCTACTTCTACAGCTTTGTGGAGACCTGTTTTTTCGTTTATTTTTTTATTTTTTGTTTTTTCCAAGGGGTAACGTCATGAATGTGGACAGAAATTTAATTATATTATTGATTAGTTTGTCATGTTTCTCTTTACTATTTATCTAGTACAAATTATTATACTAAACTTCGCGTTTTAAGTATGTTTATTCTACTTTGAAATAAATTACAGGTAAAAAAAAAAAAAAAAAAAAAAAAATGTTAAAGAAAGCTTGTATAATAATGCATTAAAAAAGGAAAAATAACTTTTGGAGAACATTTGATTAAAATAATTAACTTTTTAAAAAGAAATATATTAAATTGCGAGAAATTTTTTAATACTTTGTTTAAAAAAAAATTGATATACAATTTTGCATCCATCTTCTTTGCAAGAGAAAAATCGATCGACTTCCGCTTGTGCATCGAACCCACTTCCATGCAAACTTGCGTGAAACTGAAAGACGGTGCAAATACCAACCATCCCATGGTTCAGTTTAAAAGCATAAGCTTATTTCTGAATCAATCAATGACATTTGCGTAATCTTATACGTCATTACGCACCCTTATTGGACAAAGGGTTGTGCCTCCCAATGAGTGGCGGAGGCAAATTTCAAATAAAATTTTGCAGAATACTGTATTGTCAATGGGGATACGTCATACTGCGAAAATTTAGATCAATTGTAGCACCGGAATTGTGTTAAAATTGGATTCCAAGATTTGTGTCATACGGACACAACACAAAGCAAGCTATGTGAATGCCTGTAAAAAGAGGAAGGTTTGCAGATACGATTCTAAAAGCTTTATATTATATAATTAAATATTTCTTATTATGCAGAGAATAATAAATTTAAAACAATTACTATAATTATGTGTTTTGAATGATCAAAATGAATAATTTTCGTTACGTAGAAATTTTTACTCGCATTTTATTTTGAAGTAACCATTTTTACAATTTGAAAAATAATTTATTTGTTTTTGACGGTGTGGGAAGGGGGATATTTACATTTCAAATATTAAAAAATCCAATTAAATTAAATGAAGCGGAGGAAACTTTCAAAAAATATTTTTAATGAACATTGTATTGTCAACAGAAATACGTCACACAACGAAAATTTAGATCAATTATAGCACAGGAAGTGTTTTAAAATTTGTTGGAAAGCTCGACAAAGTTTTGTCCCCTCAATTTGTTGTGTGGTTTGTTCGAAGTTATTTCGTTCCGAACCGGTTTTTCTTTCTACATTTCGGTCGTAAAGGCAACCTCTTTTAACTGTATGCATAGTTTTATATCAGTTTCATGTACTGAGTAAGTATATCTTCTTTAAAACAAATCCATGAATTGTGATGGAAGGACGATGGAACTGATGCGTTTAAACTTACGCCTTGTTGCAGTTATGTTTGTAAATGTTAATATAACCAAGTTCCCAGCAAAGGCTGGAGGTAGATGTATATGTCTTTATCAAGTTTATTATTCAATATGAATTAATAAATGAACTGTTATTTTAAATTGAACTGTTTCATAGATGTGCTTTATACTTGACGCCACACCAAAGAGCTTAAACCCTGTGTTTTCATAACTCTGCTCTATTTGCATCAAAATCGGATTCTGGGATTTCAGCCGTACGGACACACAATGTATGTTAAAGAAATGCTTCTAACAAGAGTAAGGTTTGCAGGTACGGCGGTAAACCCTTTATTTTAAGTAACTAAATATTTCTTATTATCCAGGGAACTATCAATTTAAAACAGTTACTTTAATTTTGTGTTTTGAATGATCAAACAAGGGGAATATACAACAGTATACAAGGGGCAGTCAAAAAGTTCCCGTAATTTCACTGTAACTCTTTATAACCACAATATAGGTACACATTTTACTTAATCGCCTTGAAAGTAGGCTCTGTCGGAAAACACACACTTTCTCCAGAGCTCCTGCCATTGCAAGAAATAACAATGAAAGTCAAGTCCTGGTATCTTCCTAAGTTCATTTGTTGCGTTGGTTTTGAGTCCTAGACGGTGTAAAAATGGTTACTTTGAGGCGCATTTTGGTCTCAAGGAAGAGCTAGAAATCGTCATTTTTAGTGTATTCATTTGCTTTCCGTTAGACGTCCTGAGTGGAGCAAGATTGCCTGATCAGAGATCCAGCTTAAACTTATTTTTGTTCCACCCAAGGGTCTACCCGACACGCAGTGGCTCGAAGGCAGAAACCCAGCCCAGCCAGAGGGGAAGATACCTATCTTTTACAAAACATAAAAAAACTTATTCAAGTTAAAATTAATTTACAACTGTGGCCGAAGCCAGGCTGCAAATAGTCCGACAAGAGGCAGCATAGTCAGTACTTCCGGAAAGTTGCAAACAATTTTAAGGTACCAATCGAAAACAAATTGCAATTATATTTTGAGTTCAACGATAACAGGTTCAATTCAGTTGCATACAATAAATATTCTCTGTGTCAAAAGAAATTACAATTTCTGCACAGGAAGAATTTGCCAGCAGATTAATTAACAACAGATCGATATTTTAATTTTGCTGTAAGTACTTCTGAATGCCGAAACGTTTAATCTACATAATTTTTGGTTCATCAATATACTAAATAACAGTGCAATAAGTTAATTCAATATTTGATTTCAATCTGTGCAAATTTAAATCAATTTTTGAATACTAGTAAATGGACACTATTTTTGAATGCGAACATCATGAACACGATTTTTGAGAGCGAACATTATTAAAACAATTTTTGAATACAAGTATTATAAAACGATTTTGGAAGTAAATATAAAACACAATTTTGGAGTGCTAACTTTTAACATTTAATACATTAAATGCAAATAGTTAATCAAAAAGATTCATTACAAGTTTGTGTTCCATTTTTAAGGCTAACTAAGTCTCTAAAATAGATTTCCCTAATCTGCTTACGAACCCTTTGCTCGAACTTCGACATCTCGCAAACTGATCACCGCACACTGTTACCTTCAGCTACACTTCTATCACACTGCCTGTTATGAATTCTGACAATAAAAAAATAAAGCGGTAGTAAACAAACAAATTGATTATATTGTGGCATTAGCGAGTTACAACGAAATTACGTGAACTTTTCGACTGTAATTTCCATGACACAGAAAGTTTTACTGGCATTTTACGTTGAAGTAACCTTTCTTTACAATTTCTAAAATAATGTATTATTTTTTGAAGGGGGAGGAGGTTGATACATTTCAAACATTAAAAAAGTACCATTAAATTTCCTAGAAAATAATCTGTGAAATATCTCACGTAGTTTATTTTTTCACATTCTAGCTTAAAAAAGCTGAAAGAACGTTAAACCTGAACCGATGAAAAATGATGTAGCAGAGAAAATCTTTTAAAAAATGTTTTGAATAAACTGGCTTGGATAAGATTACACAAACGATGAGATGTATGAAAAATGCGTTTAGAGTGAATTTAGTGAAGAATGCCATTCTTGTACATTTTAATAGTTAATCATGATACATTTCAACAATAGGTGGGGGAGGGGAGGTGCCATCACATTTCAAACATTAAAAAAAGTACCATTAAATTTCCGAAAAAATAATCTATGAAATATATGAAGGAGTTTAATATTTCACATTCTAGCTTAAAAAAGCTGCTAGAACAAAAAATCTGAAGGAATGAAAAATGATGTAGCAGAGAAAATTATTTGAAGTCTTTTCGGATAAACTGGCTCCGGTAAGATTACACAAATAATGAGAAGTATGAAAAATGCGTTTGGTGTGGCTTTAGTGAAGAATTTGCATATGATTTTGAAAATAAATATATTCGAGAGTTGAAGTTATGTTAATGTACTTTAAAATACAAAATTACCATTCTTGTATATTTTAATAGTTAATCAAGATACATTTCAACAACAGGTGGGGGAGGGGAGTTTCCATAACATTTCAAACATTAAAAAAAGTACCATTAAATTTCCGAAAAAATAATCTATGAAAAATATGAAGGAGTTTAATATTTCACATTCTAGCTTAAAAAATCTGCTAGAACAAAAAATCTGAAGGAATGAAAAATGATGTAGCAGAGAAAATTATTTGAAGCTTTTTCGGATAAACTGGCCCCGGTAAGATTACACAAATAATGAGAAGTATGAAAAATGCGTTTAGTGTGGCTTTAGTGAAGAATTTGCATATGATTTTGAAAATAAATATATTCGAGAGTTGAAGTTTGCATGTTAATATACTTTAAAATATAAAATTACCATTCTTGTATATTTTAATAGTTAACCATGATACATTTAAACAATAGGGGGGAGGGGTCGTCACATTTCAAACATTAAAAAAAAACCATTAAATTTACGAGAAAACAATCCATGAAAAATATGAAGGAGTTTAATATCTCTGATTCTAGCTTAAAAAAGCTGCCAGAATGTAAAATCTGAAGCAATGAAAAATGATGTAGCAGAGGAAATTATTTGAAACGTTTCAGAATAAACTGGCTTGGATAAGATTACAAAAACCATGAGATGTATGAAATATGCTTTTGTGAAAAATCTGCATAGGATTTAGAAAATACATATATTCCATGAACTTTTATTAATGTACTTTAACGCATACAACTCTCAAACTTGTATATTTTGATAGTTAACTAAACTATAATTCCACCATAAGAAGAGGAGATATTAGATTTCAAACATTTAAAAAGTACCATTAAATTTCTCAGAAAAACATGTGAAGTATAATATGGAGTTTAATATTTCACTTTCTAGCTTTAAAAAAGCTGCAAGAACATTAAATGTGAAGCAATGAAAAATGATGTTACAGAGAAAATTATTTGAAAAGTTTTTGAATAAACTGTCTTGGATAAGATTACACAAACAATGAGATGTATGAAAAATGCATTTAGTGTGGCTTTAGTGAAGAATTCGCATACGATTTAGAAAATAGATATATTCCAGGTTTAAACTTATTTTAGTGTACTTTAACATGTAAAACTCTTTTATATTTTAATAGTTAATCAAAATATATTTCAACAAAGGTGTTAAATAAACTTTGCAGAATCTTTAATAGAATTATTTCTTAATAGAAATGTGTGCCTAAACTGCAATGTAAAAAAAGACAAAAAATTCCTAATCTAGGAATATACAGGACTTCCCTAAATGATTCATCCGGTTTCAAAAGACTGTTTATTTAAAAGTATACGACGCACAAAGAATGGCGATACATGAAAAGATACATACACTCACCAAGTGTCAGGTACATAAGTCTGGCGACCTGGTGGGGCATGGCAACATATGAAACTCACCCAGACCAGCGCGCCCAACCCAGCAATGTGGTAGAGTGAAAGCATGTAGAGTGCACGAGAGAAATGAGGCGGGATTTTAACCCTTTATGTACTGAATTATGAATCTATGAGAATTTTATATTCAAAAGCATTTTTCGTGAATTGTTTAAACTACATTAGAAGATTTACATAATCATTTAATAAAGAAGGGACGTTAGAAGGACTTTAGAAGGATTGAAGGATTTAGAAGGATTAATTAAATTTGCATTTATAAGGATTCTGTGCAATATTTATAACCCCACTCAAATATATTTTTAAATATTTTTCTTAGTATTTTGTAGAATTAAAAAATGTACAAATATAATGTTCTTAAAATAGAAATATAGAAATATTTCCGAATTGAAAAATCCCGCACCCCATTTCCCAACGCCGAGAAAGCTGAAAAGATGCAAAAACGAATGAAATCATCCTTTTAAAAATATTTTTGTATTGTGTAGCCAATAATGCTTTTGGAACAAGATAAAGTAATGTCTCTGTAACTCATTCTAAACTGCATTACTACTAATCGATGTATTAAATGAATTTATGAAAAGTTATTATAATGGTACTTATAAGCACCGTCAGTAGATAAAAGGTTAAACTTGGTGAGTGTGTACTTATCTTGTCATGTATCGCCCAGTCTATTTGGATTGTATACCCCAATACAAAGTGTTTCGAAAATCGATGAATCATTTAGGCTAACCCTGCATAACATAACCACCAAAGAAAAAAAAACAATAACGTCATCCGAATTACCCATGATTCCAAAATAACGTTCTTTATGTTTAGACACTTCAAAAATCACTATGTTTCCGAGATTCAAAAAATCTTTTATCAAAACAAAGTTTGTTTTGATGCCATATATTTTCGGAAAACTTCCCGTGTAGTTTTTATTGTGTATTTACCCGTTTCCTCATACCAGAATCTTGTTTTGTGAAATATACCAAATCTCAATTAAACATCTCCTGCTGCGTTACAGAATTTATGCATGCAACAGTTACAAAATAATATTAATGTTAAAGCTGTCATATCATATCTGTCTGTAAAACATGTATGTGGAGCATAAAAATTTGTACTTTAGGATGGATAGCAACTCAAAAACCTATATTGCAAATTAAGACAATAAATACACTATGCAAACTACTAAGACACTTTTTTGAAAGTCAGTGACACTAAAAGAAACATTCGTCTTATAAATGGATCTTTTCACTATCGAATATATATTGATTTCTAAGATTTCTCAAGAAAAACGCTTTTTGATATCGTGGATTTTTCGGAAGGGATTATTGAACAATTTCGTTCGTGGTTATATTTTCCTATATTAACACTTTATCTACAGACGGTACTTATAAATACTATTAAAATAACTTGTTATAAAATTCATTTAATACATCCATACCTTAGTAGTAATACAGTTTAGAATGAGTTATAGATGCATTACTTTATCTTGTTCCAAAAGCATTATTAATTGCACAAAACAAAAATATTTTTAAAAGGATGATTTCTTTTGCCTTTGCATCTTTTCAGCTATCTTGGCGTTAAGGGACGGGGGAGGTTTTTCAATGCGGAAATATTTCTATATTTCTATTGTAAAAATATTATGTTTGTGAATTTCCTAATTCTACAAAATACTAAGAAAAATATTTAAAATAAAATTTTGAGTGGGGTTATAAATATTACACAAAATCCCTATAAATTCAAATTTAATTAATTCTTCTAAAATCCTTCTAAAATTTATTAAATCGTTATGTAATTTCTAATGTAGTTTCAAAACTTCACGAAAAATGCTTTAGAAGATAAAATTTTCATGAATTCATAATTCAGTACATAATGGGTTAACGTCTTGCGCTCTAGAGCTCTTAGTGGATGTATGTCACTAGCGACAAGGCTCGTAATAGTATGAAATTTTGGACAAAAATTTTGTCGGCTATTTCAAATGGTTAGAGGAAGATAGCTATGATAGCTATTTGTCATATGTGTTGATGAGTTTGTAAAAAGGGAAATTCAATTAATCAAGTTCAATTAATGAAGTAGATTTAATTAAACTATTGTAATTAATGTAAATTAACTAATGACAAAATTATGACATAAAGCAAATACGAATGCTACATAATTAAATGCATACAAAACAAAACTTATCATGGAAATATGGTTGCATAATCTGCTCATGGTGATAGACATCAAAATGGCTTTGATTACAAAGCCATGTAAAAGCTGCGCAAACAGAACACATAAGCAGAGTATCTCTACAAGGCGTATCGAATAGTTTTTATTTACGTCTTTGTAGAAAAACGAAAAAACGACTGTAAGGGAACACATTTTCACACCTATTGCATGACGTATGTGTTGTGAAGAGAATCGATTAAATCTGTTAAATCGATTTCTTCACAACATTCTTATTTGAGTTCATCTCCATTTTTGTTATTCCTCCATGGTTTCTGAATCATGTGTTTTCCTCCATGGTTTCCGAAGTCTATCAGTTTTCAATGTTAATCTAAGTTACTCTTCTGCTCTTCTAAAATTTATCATTTGTTCATATCGATTCTAAAATATCATGTTAATCGATATTCATTTTACCATTTTGAAGCAATGTTTTATTTTATTTAATATTCATTTAATTTCAATAGTTAAGTCTTAGTTCATGTACTTCTACTTCAACTCCCAGTCATATATTTTTACCGCCCTTTCCTCTCATTGGTTGGGTGAAGCCTTGCAAAGAATTTTCCACATTATTCTAGAAGCTTCCAACCAACCAGCGTCTGTTTGATTCGACCGTTTGCCAGTTTGGCAGATTCATCGCCTTGTTCAATAAGGCTTGTTCTATTATGTGTTACTTTTTGTTGGCGAATTTGTGATGTGCCTGTTGGCGTGTGTTGTAGTGTGTGGTAACCCACACCACGTGGTTGTTGCAAAAAATTTGATTCAGTAGAACAGTAGTATAGGAGTTGGTACCGAGTTAGAAGTACAAGAAATGTGAGATCGTGTCATCCGGTTGTGCCATTTTTGTTGGTTCACTGAGAATCGGAATAAGTGGCTTGAAGAGTCATTCTATTCAACGAGGCGAGTCGTCTTCAACATGTCCTACAGATAAGCCTTTTTTCCATTTTCTTTTACCTTGCTTTACTAAGTTTATTTAGAGAGATAAATTCTATTATTTAATGTATCGAAAAAAAAAAAGAATTTAACATTTGAATGGTATGCCAAGTAATATATTATGAGATAAAACTTTTTTTCTTGATCATGCACAAGGGAAAGTTTCTCTGAAGGAGAATGTTTGTGAGTGGTTAATGATACTTTAATTTGAAATGTACATTTGTGTACACAGTTAATAAACTTATTTTTTCATTTTTAAAAAGAAGAGTCTACGCTCATTTTAGTTTATGGTCACGTGGAACCTCAGTTGAAGTAAAAATTTAGTTTACGTGACCAATTTATTCCAGGAAAAACAACAGTATATTTACCTTGATATTTTCAGTCTAATTCCCACATTTTTGCTATTTGACTTTAAATATAATTACCTTTAGCTTCAATCATACCTTTAGATTATTCAGTTTGCCTCATGTCACATGGCTAAAATAATATCTTGTTACAACATATGATGCCGAATCCCTCTTCACCTGAGGTCTCTTTTTTTCTTATGTGTTTGAGTGTAGATAGTTGAGAATAAATACATATAACATGTAATTTCTCATGAAACAACTACATTAATTAAATATTTGCTTATCAAGAACAATATTTCTTTTACAATGATGAAATGACAGAAAATGATTGATTTAATGTGTAAATTAAGGAATGAAATTGAAAATTTTTTTTTTTAAATATTGTATTGGAAACTACTTTATACATAATATTTTCAAAATATGAGAAAATAATCATTTCTACTTTGACCTTTTTTATCATTTTTGCTTCCTATGTGTTTAAAGTAATTTCATCAAAACTTTTACATAATTGAAGTGTTATATAATGGAATTTGAGGTAACTCTTCACGTATAATTATAATTCAATATATTGAGGTATACTTAAAATCTGACTCAATCAATAATCATGTTTGAAAGTAACAAATGCAGGACTTTTATTCAATTTTTTCACTTATGATGCTCAATATATATTTTTGTATTAAACCAATTGCCTTGAAGTATTGATATATTTGTGTATTAAGTACATATATATAATATAGAAAACTTAGCAATGCAGTACTTTTCAAATACTCCTGACTAAAGTATATTTAATTTCAAATAACTTATTAAAATGGCTAGCAAACATATAAATATTCAGATTCAACAATTCAGTGGGGATCTCACTCTTGTCAAATTTTTTTTTGATCAAATCAAAGAAGTAAAATCAATTTATAAGCTGTCAGAAACAGAGACTCTAGCTTTATTTAAAAGCAAATTGGTAGGTCCAGCTTTGCAATTTTTTTGAGATTCATCTTACATTAACTGTAAAAATGATATTGAGGCTATACAAAAAGAATTTGAAAAATTCTTTAGTAAGAAAAGGACATCTACTGATCTTAATAGTCTCAAACTTGAGGAAAATGAATCCCTAAACAATTTTTCATTTCGTCTTGACAAAGCGCTGCATCAAAAGTATCCAAAATTGGATCAGGCAGCTATTTCTGAACTTAAAAAAGACTTATTTGTTAGTGCCTTACCAAAAAAAATAAAAATAAAGATCTTAGAGTATGAATTATCATCATTTGATGAAATTCTAAAAAAAGCTGAGCAACTTAAGAGAATATTTGATGAAAATGAATCACCAGTTGCCAAAATTGGTGAAAACTTTCATGCAGATAAAGAAAACACGCCAAAACTTCCTAAATTTAAAAGACAAAAGAACTTTAATCCCAAAAAGGATAATCAAAGATTTCAACATAAAAGGCGAGACGACTCATATGATTCATTCAAAAGTAATAATCATTTCAACAGACAAAACCGTGAGGTCAAAATATGTAACTTTTGTTCTAGGCGTGGCCATCTTATGCCCCAATGTTATCAATTTTTGGAATTAATTGGCAAAAGAGATGACAAACATAAGCCTAAAAATCAGAGAAAAAGTTCAAAATTTCAAGAAAATTTAAACGAGAAATGAGGTTGAATACATCTGTCGGTTTAGCATCGTCTCCTGAATTAAAGCCAGAAACCTCAAATCCTCCTCGTCAAAAAACAAGAATCTTTCTTAACAAGAGTTTAAATACTTCATTATCATTCACACCTAATAAAGTTTCTTCTAAATCTGTGGTGGACTTGCATAGTAATGAAAATAGTGTACAAAAACATGATGTTGATCATAGGATCTTTTCAGCTTTTGAAAAATCAGTACAGTTACCTAGTATTAGTATAAACTTTCAACAAATTTCCCAAAACGCTTTAATTGATACCGGTTCTAGTTTGTCGTTTATAGACGAAAAATTCTTTCACTTCTTTAAACAGCAAGTTCCCTATAAGTTTCTTTCAAGAAAAGTGTCAATAAAAACCATCAATTCCATAGTTAAATTTTCTGGATGTATCCAAATTAACATAAGAATTCATGGTAATCATTTTTCACATAATCTTTACATTACTGAAATAAGCAACAATAAATTTACAGTAATATTAGGCTTTGACTTTCTTTCAAAGTTTTCAATCACAATAGCTCCAAGTTTTAATGCTATTCTTTACAAAGATAAGAAAATTCCTTTTGTTAATGATTACGAAGAAAATAATCTCATAAATACAATTAGTTCTAATGAACAATTAACAAACTGGTTTGAATTAGATCTGACAAATTATAATAACTTAAATCCTACTATTAATGAATCTTGTCAACCTGAAGTATCTAATAATCAAATGTACAATAATAATGGTGTAACACAAAATCAAATTGGAGTAAATGAATCAAATCATACTCCTATGGTAAATACAGTTGTCAGTAATCATCAGTCTATAAATGAAGCTAAACCATGTGATATAAATAATGTAGAAGGTAATAAAATTCTAAATTCAAGTACAAGTACAATTCCTCCTAAAGAATGCTTGTATGTTAAAGTAAAATATAAAAATATGCCTGATAAATTTTTCCTTTTTACACCTTCTTATGAAGATCCTAAATTACATTTTGTTGACAGTATTCATTCGCTGGAACATATCAAACAAAACATGTTCCTTATTATAATTGAAAATAATTCCAAGGAATTTGTCCATATTAACAAAAATGCAATTCTTGGTTATTATACCAATTTAACAGAAAATGATATCCAAGAGTACAAATTTGATTCTGACTCTCATGAACTATGCAATGTAATTGTACCATCAGAAGATGTGATTAGACTTAGGAAAGAACAATTAATTAAAGAGGACTTTAAGTTAACTCATCTGCCTTCTGATCAGAGAGAGAATTTATTAAGAACACTTCTACAAAATTCACAAGTGTTCTCGAAGAATTTAAAAGCTCTTGGTCATACAGACTTAGTAACCCCAGAAATAAAATTTTTGAATTCTCATCCCATTAAGGCTTTGCCATTTCCTGTACCACAAGCATTAGAAGCTGAGGCATAATCACAATTATCAGAAATGATAAATGCTAATATTATTAACCGTGCTAACTCTTCATGGGCATGTCCAATGTTACTGGTTAAGAAAAAAAGGACAGATCCTAGTCAAAAACAAAAGTACAGACTTGCTCTCGACCTAAGATTACTTAACGCAATAATCATTCCAGCTTCTTATCCTTTACCTAAAATTAACAACTTAATCTCCCAATTATCAATGTATAAATTTTTCTCTACATTAGACATGCCAAATGCATATTGGCAAATTTCATTGCCTAGAGAACTCCAAGATAAACTTTCTTTTATTACTCCTTGGGGTACCTTTACTTATAACAGACTTGTATTTGGTTTAAAAACAGCTGCATCTACATTTCAACAACTAGTGGATCAAATCATACAATTAACCGAATGTGACAACATATTTTCTTATCAAGATGATATGGTCATAGGTGCTAATTCATTTAAACAAATGTTGGAAACTTTAGAGAAATTGTTTTCAGTTCTTGCAAAGCATAATATAACTCTTTCTCCTGAAAAATGCCAATTTCACACCAATTCCATCAATTTCTTAGGATTTCACATACAAAATGGAACCATTTCTCTAATAGACTCAAACATAAAAAAATAACAGGTTTTCCTATTCCTAAAACAAAGAAACAAGTAAAATCATTCTTAGGACTTGCATCATTTTATAGAAACCTTATTCCTCAATTTGCTGAAATAGCAGCTCCTTTAATTGCACTAACTTCTCCAAAAATTAAATTCAAGTGGACTTCTTTACATGACCAATCCTTTGCAAAATTGCAGAAAAATTTCTTTAATCAACCATTCCTACATTTACCTAATTGGGACAAACCTTTCTATATCAATACGGATGCTTCTATCAATGCCATATCAGCTATTTTAATGCAATTTGATGGTGATAAGCTATATCCCATCTCTTATTTTTCAAAGTCATTAACTCAATCCGAAAAAAGATATCCACCTTTGAAATTAGAATTATATGCCATTTTCAAAGGCATAACAGCATTTAAGCATCATATTTACAACAGGGAATTCTTCGTATTGTCAGATTCAAAGCCTCTTGAAAAGTACAAAAAGTCAAATTCACCTGCAGACATAATCACAAGATGGCTCATGGAACTATCAGAGTTCCGATATAAATTCGAACACATCCCTGGTAAATTAAACATATTAGCCGACTACCTTAGTAGACTACAAGAAGACCCACCTCATCAAGACCTGTCCACTAACCCTGAATTAGTAGAATCTCAAGACATTCTTCCAATCTTTAACAATAACCTTGATCTTGACAAAAATTTACCTCCTATGTTACAATCTGAAAGTGTAAATGAAGGAAACCCGTCAAAACCTAATGTTGTAGATTCAGATATTGATAACTATCAACATGATAAAATTAACAACATTAATATGAGTGATATTTCTTGCAATGACATTTCAGATCAAAATTTAAGAGAAGAACAAAATAAAGATAAAGCATTAAGAGAAATTATTGAGGAGATAAAAAGAAAATAAAATCCAAAATAAAAATAAAGCATATTATATAAACCCTAAAAATAATTTACTATGCTTTAATAGAGCCTCTCACATCTTAGAAAATGCTTTACATAGAGCTGTAGTTCCTACATCCTTAATCCCTAAAGTGATCAAGATTGCACATATAACTCATACAGGTCATAACAAAACCCTGCACAACATTCGAAAAAGATTCACATGGAAGAATATGATCGCTGATGTCATAAATTTTGTAAACAGTTGTGAGACATGTAAAAAATTAAAAAATCAGAATCCTCCTAAAACTCCATTCTTACCTGCTCCTGTTCCTACAGAACCAGCTCAGAAAATCTCTATGGATTTGCTTGGTCCTTTAAAAAATCATTCATTCATCTTAACTGTTATAGACCATTTTTCGCGACACCTTGAATTATATAATTTAAATCAAATTACAGCATCAGCTATAACAAAAGCTTTTCTTTCTTACATTTCCACTCATGGAAAACCAAATATTGTCCTCACAGACAAAGGCTCACAATTTACAAGTGATTTATTCCATACTGTTTGTGAAAAAATCAAGATTTATGTCAAGCATACAACCATTTGCAACCCACAAGCTAATGGATTGAGTGAACGCATAAACACTCAAATAAAAACTGCCATAAATACAATGTTAACTGAAGGTTATGATGTTTATACAGCAATGAAGATTCATCAATCAATTTACAACTCAACTACTCATCCTGCAACTCAATTCACCCCAAACTTTGTCCATTTTGCTCGAGAACTTAACGACATCTACTCAAATTATAAAAATCAATCTGAATGGAAGATTTTAGACACTGCACATGACATTTTCGAGTTAACAAAAATTTTAGACGAAATTTATACCACAACATTTCTGAATAATGAGAAGAACAGACAACAAGTGTACAAGAAATCTCGTGAAGAAAGAACATTTCAAAAACTCCAAGTG
Source organism: Maratus speciosus (assembly GCA_963932465.1). Taxonomy (NCBI): domain Eukaryota; kingdom Metazoa; phylum Arthropoda; class Arachnida; order Araneae; family Salticidae; genus Maratus; species Maratus speciosus. Next base: position 525,998,976 of record OZ010786.1, read on the forward strand.
AATGACAAAGTGTTAGTAAAATTCCCTAAAGTGTTTAAAAAAGAAAATCAAGGTCCTTTCATTGTGCAAAAAATTATTTCCCCTGCTATTGTACAAGTTAAGTCAATGGAAAATGAGAATGCATCACCATTCTATATCCACCAAAATAAGCTAATTCGATTAGATGAAAGAAAAGAACATCTAATCCAACAACCTTCGAACAGTGTACCTAGTACAAGTGCTCAAAGTGCCAATGATAGTGTGAACAGTGCCAACAACTCTGAAAACAGTCCTCAAATAACAAGAGTTGTCAGACCAACTCGCAACAAGAAAAAGTTAGATCCCAACTTTGAATATTACTAAATTTTTTTTCCTCCATTGTCAGCTATGTCTTGTTCATCGACTCAAGCATTCTGGATCCAGATGGATGGCGCCCCACCTGTGTTTGGATTGACGTGAGACTCTCCATGGAAGCTGCCTGGTAACTGACCTTCTGCTGGCGGAAAACTCTTAGCTGCCCTGTAGTCTCCTGTGGAATGATGGACCTGATATAGAAGACAATTATGCAACTCCTAAATCCAGTTTAAGATAAGTTTCCTTTTAATGTTCACATAAGCTAAGTGTTTTTTTCAATATGTTAAACTTACAAAATCTATGATAATCTAAAATTATGTTAATCATGCTATGTAATCTATCATCATGAGTCTTATCAACCTTTATTGTTGGCAACTTCATTAAGTATTTAAAAAAAAAAAAAAAAAAAAAAAAAAATCTTCTTCTGTTTCTTCTTCAAAAAGAAAAAAAAAAGTGTTCTGGAAAATATAGTTTTGACCTTTTTTATATAATACCAATTTGTGACAACTTCAGCTACTGGTACTTTAGATCTTGACTTTTCTAAATATTTTTGTGATGCTGTGCAAAACCCATCACATCTCTTTTTTTTCTACGACTATACAATTTCTTCCCTTCGACATTGTGTTGCAGTTCAAAATTATTGCCCTGTATGCTTCACATGTCACTGTACCAGAAGCTACCCCTTTTTGTTCTGTACCAACAGTTTTTCTTCAAAACAAAATTTTACTGAAAGTCGACTCGACTCCTTGCACTGGTTAATAAACCAATGTGGAGGAGTAGGGCTTGTTTGGGTTGTACTGAACAAGTCCTTTCACAGCCCTTTTCCCCTCTAGGACTGAGACCATAAGTCAAAGTCAGCCCTCTTTCATTTTTTTTTACTCTGAAAGTTTTGGGTATGTGAGAGTGTTTGTTACCGGATGGGCAGACAGGACTCCTCATTCCCGTGCGGATGCACAAAACCACATTTTTCAATTTTTCATGTGTTCATTCACATTCTCCTTTTTACAATCTCTGCGATTGGATGGGCAGACAAAATTTTGGAAGCTGTGTAAATACAAAAAAAAAAAAAAAAGTCATATCATTTGTGTAAATAATTTTCTTAACTGTTTTGTTTAAATTTATCCATTTATGTGTAAAAAAATTAGAAATGTGTAATTTTGTTATTTCATTAGCTATATTAATTGCTCACTCTTTATATACCTATTAAGAGTAAATTGTAAGGTATAAATATGTTTAAAAAAAAAAAAAAGTGAGATAAAAATCACTAGTATATGTTGATGAAACAGTAAAGATTTAAATTTGCTTTTTCTATAAAAAGAAATTATGGAGTACACGTTTAATCAACATTTAGACAAATCTTACTCATTTTTGTAGAACCAAGTTGTTTTCTACACGGATAGTATTAGTAATAAACTTAGGCAAGTTAAAAAAAAAAAAAAAAAAATCTTTTAGTATTATGAAAGTAATGTTTTGTTCATGGCAGATAATGGAATTAGTGTCAATTGTTCATTTTAATAATATTTTTTTTAAGTGCACTTGAAACATTTACTGAAGGATAGAATATGTGATAACTTTTAATCACTTGTTACTTAATGAATGATAAGTTAGGTAGTATTTCATTAATCACTTAAAGGATAGTGATAGTAACTTATTGTTTGTTCTGTTAAACTAATAAAACAGCCTTTTCATGAATTTAACTCTAAAAAAAAGCAACCAAAGGCAGTTTGCTGTTATATTGATTACCAGTTAGGCAGTCCTGTTTTCCTAAAAAAAAAAAAAAAAAAAAAAAAAAAAAAAAGGTCACAATTTTTTTTGCTTTGTAAATTTGCTGATTTGATCAGTTACTTATACTGTGTCTTTATATTTCAGTGTTTCTAACATGTGTTGGACAGAATGATGGTATTCTCCAGATGTAACTCATCAAGTGAACTAATTAATTGTAACTCATATAAGAGGAGCACCATAAATAAGATTGTTGACACAGAAGTTGTGACTGTAAATTCATTTATATTTGTAATGGCCACAGAAGTGTAAGTAAATTGTATGTAAATCCCTGTGCATGATCCTCTGCAAATTGGTAGGTTAATTTTTTCTTTGCTTCATTTTTTTTCATTCATATTTCTTGTTATGTTGTATTCAGATTTGGTTTTTTTATTCAAAAAAAAAAAAAAAAATTCTCTTTTCTCCTTCTGAAATTTAGCAATTAATGCTTCATTTCATTCAGTTCGTGCATTCAATTTTTTTTTCTCTGACAGCAAGGAATATGTTGTGAAGAGAATCGATTAAATCTGTTAAATCGATTTCTTCACAACATTCTTATTTGAGTTCATCTTCATTTTTGTTATTCCTCCATGGTTTCTGAATCATGTGTTTTCCTCCATGGTTTCCGAAGTCTATCAGTTTTCAATGTTAATCTAAGTTATTCTTCTGCTCTTCTAAAATTTATCATTTGTTCATATCGATTCTAAAATATCATGTTAATCGATATTCATTTTACCATTTTGAAGCAATGTTTTATTTTATTTAATATTCATTTAATTTCAATAGTTAAGTCTTAGTTCATATACTTCTACTTCAACTCCCAGTCATATATTTTTACCACCCTTTCCTCTCATTGGTTGGGTGAAGCCTCGCAAAGAATTTTCCACATTATTCTAGAAGCTTCCAACCAACCAGCGTCTGTTTGATTCGACCGTTTGCCAGTTTGGCAGATTCATCGCCTTGTTCAATAAGGCTTGTTCTATTATGTGTTACTTTTTGTTGGCGAATTTGTGATGTGCCTGTTGGCGTGTGTTGTAGTGTGTCGTAACCCACACCATGTGGTTGTTGCAAAAAATTTGATTCAGTAGAACAGTAGTATAGGAGTTGGTACCGAGTTAGAAGTACAAGAAATGTGAGATCGTGTCATCCGGTTGTGCCATTTTTGTTGGTTCACTCAGAATCGGAATAAGTGGCTTGAAGAGTCATTCTATTCAACGAGGCGAGTCGTCTTCAACATGTCCTACAGATAAGCCTTTTTTCCATTTTCTTTTACCTTGCTTTACTAAGTTTATTTAGAGAGATAAATTCTATTATTTAATGTATCGAAAAAAAAAGAATTTAACATTTGAATGGTATGCCAAGTAATATATTATGAGATAAAACTTTTTTTCTTGATCATGCACAAGGGAAAGTTTCTCTGAGGGAGAATGTTTGTGAGTGGTTAACGATACTTTAATTTGAAATGTACATTTGTGTACACAGTTAATAAACTTATTTTTTCATTTAAAAAAAAAAAGAGTCTACGCTCATTTTACTTTATGGTCACGTGGAACCTCAGTTGAAGTAAAAATTTAGTTTACGTGACCAATTTATTCCAGGAAAAACAAAAGTATATTTACCTTGATATTTTCAATCTAATTCCCACATTTTTGCTATTTGACTTTAAATATAATTACCTTTAGCTTCAATCATACCTTTAGATTATTCAGTTTACCTCATGTCACATGGCTAAATTTTTATTGTTACAACAGTATGGATCGTACGTCATTGTTGGAAATGATCAAAATGCCATTATGTTCTCTGCTTATGTCATTGTTGGAAATGACACCGCCCCCTGAATACTACGCCTGAGCGCTGACACAAAAATGGAGGCTGCCGAAGGCGGATTTTTTTAAACGTAGGTACGGTCATTTAAATGTAGACACCCGTATTTTATAAAAGATTTCTCTGACTTATTTAATCTCAGAAAAATATAACGGAAAAAAACTTTATAAAAATATTGCTGCGAATATTTAAGGAACCGTACACACACTGAAAAAAATCCGCTTTCGGCAGCCGCCTATTTTTGTGTCAGCGCTCAGGCCCGGTATTAAGAGGGCGGCGGAAATGACCAGACTGAATAGCATGACGTACGCGTAGGTCATATAGCGCAAGAGCGAGGCTAACGAAAAAGAACGGCTTCCACGGTGCTTTTCGCGTATCTTTTTTTATAGACAGTTGGTGTCACGTGATGCTCGAATGCACCAATGCAGGTGTACGGAAAGAGCATGACGTAACACTAACGGTCTGTAAAAAAAAAAAAAAAGAGATGAGGAATACACTGCGGTAGCCCGTCTTTTTCGGTTTTTTTTTTTTTTTTTTTTTTTTTTTTTTTTTACAGTGTGGTTATTTAAAAACCTCACAGACATTCATGTGGCCATAAGGAGTATTTTATATAAATGTTGAAGAAACCCGATAAGTTGTATTCTTGAAATATTTACATTTATTTAATAGAGTCTAGGTTAATATTACAATTCATGATATAAACACTATGTACAAGATTGAAAGTTAGGAAGTCTTTGCCGCAATATAGCAACTGTCAGCTCACGGACTCTGATCGTATTTTGACACGCCTGCTCAAAATACATTCTACATTTGTAGGTGTAAAATGTTGATATTAATCTCTATAGCAACTTATTTTTAATGCATAAAAATACTTAAAGCTTACAATTTATAAAATATATCGCTGTCAAGGTAATATATTGTAATTATTGCCAGGGCTTGACTAATGCACGGGCATGCGGGCAACTGCACCTGCCCCCCCCCCCTTTTGAGGGGCCCATATAGGAGTAGTCAGAGTGCCAGATTAAAATTGGCCAAAATCAACCGAAATTCTTGCATTTTCAAAGATTTAGGTAGCGAGTGCTGTCCTCTCCTTCCCCTCTCTGTTCTGGTAATACCCCCCCCCCCCCGCTGGCAAAAAAATGTATGAGTTTTATCATTACTGATTAAAAGTTTATTTAACAATTTGGCATTCTTTTGTTTTCAAGAAAAATTCATTATTGACGTTTTCGTCGTACCGAGGCAAGCTAAAATTATGAATGATGACCGATTGAGAGCATTTTTCTTTTAAGCATCTTATGACACAAAAAGATACGCAAACCAATCTATCCTTTTTCCTACTATTTTTTTCTTTCAGTTATTATCGTCTTTCTTGTTATGCCCTGCATACAGATGTGAATACCTGGAATGAAATTTATCAATACATACAATGCGTATGAAGTTTGATATTAGTCGCTTCAAAATGACTAACGAACAATTTCTATGGACAGATAGAAGCAAGTGGGGCATAATAATGACTGTCCCGGGGGCTGGATCATCTAAGTCGCACGCTGTTCGTTGCAAATGAAAGAAAACAATATATTTATATGTAAGAAAAAGTATTAATTAAAAACTGTCGTTTACATATTAAGGTATATTAAGAAAAAAAATATATAAATTCACTTAAAAGGAAGATAGACTTTCCACTTCCTGGAATTCTTCTCCATGGAACTCCTTTCATTGGACTTCACCGGAGTATGGCACTGCTATTTCAAAAATGAAAATTTCCATTTAATATTCACCATAAATACATAATATTTTCATTTAATTTTCAGAGTTGGCCTCGTTTGAATGTAGAATTTAAATTTTATTGTACTATAAAACACGTCGAAAAATTATCTTACAATTCTGGTAGATTGTACGCGCCCTTTATATAATTACAATTATTTTTATGTTCGATAAAACTCCCCCATGCAACAATTTTGTGTATCTTACAGACGAAAAAAATATTATTTATAAACGAAAACAAAATAATGTTTATCTGCTGCATGGTTTGAAAAATAAGTACCATTTATTATTTCTAGTGTAATCTTTGCGCTTCCTGTTTGTTTTGAAATCTTAACGGATTTATCCTCAAATGTTTCGCGACTAATACGGAAAATGGAATATAAAGTTAAACCCCACGAAGATACTTCAGAAGCAAAGAAATGCCACATCTAAAAAATAGATAAGATTTAAAAACTGTAGAGTAAAATTTCTAACAGCCTTTTTATGAACCTTTTTATTCTTTTTGAGACTGTGCTGCTACAGAAGAAACAAAAGATAACAAATTTCATATCTCCACAAAAGGATTTAGATTGTATTTCAGAATGTGATTTCATTTTATGAGGGTATAAAATTCGTATCAATCTTAAACAAAGTATTACATAAAAATTGTCAAATATTTTATTGTATACATAAAGTTAAAAAATATATGAATCTTAAAAAAATTAAAATGGCTTAACCCTTTCCGGCGCTGTGTCCTTAAACTAGGACACATAATTTTAATTCCAAAACTGACAAACGGCACTAAGAATATTTAACTAAAATTTCCCTATTATAATGTTCTTAAAAATAAGAAATTTCATATTTTCTAATAAATTGGTTTATAAATTGCGGTATCAGTCCAATATTTCATCAGTTTATAAGGAGAATTACTCCGCGCCGGTAAGGGTTAACACTAGAACGCCAGGGAATTTTACTCAAGTTTCATAAAAATATTTCACTCCAGAATTTTTATTTAAAATTATTTTACTGATTTATTTAACGTAATTCTGGGTCGCTTAAATTTAACTTATTTTATGAAAAAAATTCTGACTCCAATAAACATTTAATCATGTGGTCGGAGTCGAATCGACTCCTTCCGGGCGTTCTAGTGTTAAAATCTCTTATTGCCGTTTTTTTAAATTAATTTTATGCCTAAACATTAGCAAATTCAACATGATCAACGAACAATTTTTAGGAATAGATAGAAGCCAGGTGGCGGAGCGAATGTTGCTTGTCTTGGGGCCATGGATCATGTAATTCCGTACCTGTTCGCTGCAAAAGAAAAAAAAAACAATATTTTTATATGGAAGAAAAACTGATTACTTAAAAACAGTTATTAACATAGTAAGGTAGGCTAAAAAAATATGAGTATATTAACTGACTTAAAAGGAAGATGGAATTTCCACTCCCTAGAATTATTCTCCTTGGAACTTCTCTCCCTGGTATTCCTCCCCTTGGAATTTTATTTTATTAGCATTCACAGGAGTTTGGCGCTGCTAGTTCAGAAATGAAAATTTCCATTTAATATTCCAATAGCAGAGTTTGCAATTACCCAGTGTTGCCAAATGGGCTACTTTTTTAAAAATCAAATTCTTGATTGGCACCACTTTTTTGAAATGGTAAAATGTGCCTTATTTAATGACATATTAATTAAGGCAAAAACAAAGTGAATTTTACCGTTTCAAAAAAGTGGTGCCAATCAGGAAATCTGAATTTTAAAAAAGTAGCCCACTGGCAACACTGCAATTACCTCGTTTAAACATAGAATTTGTAATTTTTCTGACATAAAACACGTCAAAAAATTATCTTCGAAATTGTGTTACTTTGTACGCATCCTTTATACAACAAAGTTTATTTTAAAGTTTGATAAAACTGTCGTATGCATCAGTGTTATATATCTTATAAACGAAAAAAAGCAATATTATTTATAAATAAAAACAGACTAATTTTTATCTGCAGCATGGTTTGAAAAATAACTGCCATTTATTATTTCTAGTGTAATCTTTGCGCTTTCTTGTTTTGCAATCTTAACAGATTTATCCTAAAAATTTTCTTGACTAATACGGGAAATAGAATATAAAGTTAAACCCCACGAAGATACCGCAGAAGCAAAGAAATGCCACATCTAAAAAAGAGATAAGATTTAAAAGCTGTAGAATAAAATTTCTAACAGCCTTTTTATGAACTTTTTATTGTTTCTGAGACTGTGCTGAAACAGAAGAAACAAAAGATAGAAGATTTCCTGTATCTGGAAAAGGATTTAGATTGTATTTAAGAATGTGATTTCATTTTATGAGGGTATAAAATGCGTATCAATCTTACACAAAGTATTACATAAAAATTGTTACATTTTTATGATATGTATAAAGCTTAAAAATATATGAATTTTAAAATAATTAAAATGGCTTAAAATCCCTAATTGCCACTTTTTTAGATGCTTTCAAAATTATATAGATACGTAACACTTATAGTCGTTGTCTGGTTCGCCCATCTGTTCACATGTCCGTCTGTTGCATATAACGGCGCGAAAACTATCCAATCGAATGGTATGAAATTTAATGCATATAATCGTTGCAGAATTTTGTCGAGTCTTTTCAAATTTTATGGAAATCGAATCAAAGTTTAAAAAGATATTAAATAGACGGTCAAGTGCGAGTATCACTCGCGCTCAGAGGGTTCCGTATAATAAATATATGAATTATTACCTGTATTATTAAAAAATCGTTGCTAAAAGAATAATAAGACTTTGTAAAAAAACTACAAAGAGTAGGGTAGGGCACAGCTGTATGTACTAGAAAAGTATGAATGGGTATACCATAAAAGTTCAAAGAGATATGAAGCATAAATAATATCAAATATTGCTGTTCTGTATAACTATTTTTTTTTCAATCTTATCATATCCTAATCTGTTTATGATGAACTTAATTTGGTATGACAATACAAGTAGTGCATATTTAAACTTCATTTGGCATTTCATAAAACTAAATTCAGCGTAGTAATAATCTCTTCTTTTACGATGTAGCTAAAACAAAATCCTTGTTCAAAGTTTAAACTTGGCAATGTGCTAAGCGGACTTTGAAAAGAGGTCACAAAGGTGTAACGCCGACTTGGTCTGAGCCGCGTTTTTCCAGTTAGGATTTTAATTATGTTTTAAAGATAAGGGAGGCGTATTGAGAGATCCACTCAATGCAAAGTAGTCGCGTTTGTATTTATGTGATTAATTCCAATTAAAATGGTCTGTTTTTAACAAATTGCTTTTATACTGCTACTGGGTATTGCATTACACAAATATACAAATAAAAGTTGCTATCTGGGCTTTAAAAGCTAGTGGTACATAGAATACGCCACCCCTGTTATTGTGTATGTCCAAACCGTCCGTGTCTTTAAGAGTTAATATCTGGGCTAATTACCGACGACTTTTTCCGAAAATCATTATCAACAAAAGGTTTTTATACTTCTTCAACGATAGGTACCTCCAGCGCTCCGCAACACCTTTGCTGAATGCCTGCAAATCGAAATTTGTGTGTAACGGAAAAATGCGCTTTCACACAAACTATATGACCTAGGGTAATCGCTGTAATTTTCCTGCAATGTTTAAATTAACGTCTACAATCTCTAATTTATACATAATTTTAGTTGAAGTCGAATCGGAAATAGAGAGTGAGTAACATATTTTAGCACTACATTCTTGACGATATCTCAAAATATAATACCTAAAAGTAAAAGAAATGTATTTTTGAGTTGCACGTTACGAAAGCTTTCACACGATATCCCACAAGATATACAAATAAAAGATTTTTTTTTCAAGTAACTTAATTAGCCCCTCTACATTTCTTAAATATATTTGTGAATATTTAATAATCTGTAAATATGTGGGTCAATAGTCTTTATTACATCCCCCAATTTTAACTTTCCACGTTCCATAGTTTACGAGTAAAATGGTTGTGACAAACGGACAGACAGACACAGGAGAGATCTTATAATGGTTAGGTTTTTACTTTTTAAGTACGGAACCCAATAAAAAGTGTTCGTCATTCATTTAAACATATATCATACGTAATTAATTCAATGATACCCCATGATAGGTAATGATTCTTTACATGATCATTATTCTATAAGTCATATGATACGTAATTAATTCAATGATATCCCAGATTAGTTAATTACTCTGAATTGCCATGGTGATTAAACACGTCAAAAAATTATCGTAGAAATTGTGGTACATTGTACATACCCTTTATATAACTAAGTTTATTTTAAAATTTGATGAAACTATCCTTGCAACAATATTATGTATCATAAAGAACGAAAAAAGCAATATTATTTATAAATGGAAATAAAATAATTTTTATCTGCAGAATGGTTTTAAAAATAAGTGTCATTTATTATTTCTAGTATAGTCTTTTCGCTTTTTTGTTTTGAAATCTTAAAGAATTTATCTCAAAAGTTTCTTGACTAATATGGGAGACTAAATAATAACGTTAAACCCCACGAAGATACTTCAAAAGCAAACAAATGTCTCCTCTAAAAATAAATAAGATTTAAAAGCTGTAGAATAAAATTTCTCACAGCCTTTTTACGAAACTTTTTTATTCTTTATGAGACTGTGCTACTACAGAAGAAACAAAAGATAACAAATTTCATGTTTCTGAAATAGCCTTTAGATTGTACTTCGGAATGGGATTTCATTTTATGACGGTATGAAATTCGTATCAATCGTAAACAGAGTATTACATAAAAAATTTTACATTTTTTATTGTATACATAAAGCTAAAAATTATATGAATCTTAAAAAAAGGTAAAATGGCTTAAAATCTCTTATTATTACTATTGTTTTTTATTAATTTTATGCTTAAAATATTAGTAACTTCAGCATGATCCACGAACAATTTCTATGAATAGATAGAAGGGGTGGGCGCGAATGTTGTTTTTCCCGGTATCATAAATCATATAAGTCAGGCCCTGTTCGTTGCAAAAGAAAAAAACAATATTTCCTCTCCTTGGTTTTCCTCCCATTGGAATTTCTTTCATTGGCATTCACCGGATTTTGGAGCTGCCGTTTAGGAAATCACTATATTTTTTCGAGCTGATTCCTTAGTTTCAGCCATAAAGTACGGAATTTAAGAATATATCTTACTTCTTTTCGTTTCGCGAACGGTTCGTTCGATGCTTGATGATCTTTAAAGTATTCGATCCCACCCCAAATAAAACAGCATTTGGTTCCTCCCTTCTACGCGCTCAATACAACCGACTGAGAACGTGCGACGCACTTGGAAATTTTCAGGAAAAATAATACCTTTTCGATGAGTTTTATTAATATCTTGTATAATTATCAACAAAAAATTAAAAATTTGAGAATCATATGCATCAAGACCTGCCTTGGACATGAACAACCTTCAACAAAATTTTCAGAGTTGTACACGCCGTACATTTCTAATACGCACACAGGGCTAAACTTAGTAGTACAGAACATCTATTAAAAGCATTTGAAAGATCCAATTCGGTCTATAAAAAAATCATACACCAAAATGCGATAAGAAAAAAGTTTGTTCAAAACTTGCCGTCTTTTCCCGCTATCACTTGCGGTAAATGGAGCAGACCTTTATTTTCGTGCTTTCGATCGGGATATTTGATGTTCAAAGACAGAAAACGAAATGACAATCTGGATTTTTGAATTTTTATGGGTATTTAGGAAGTGATGTCAATGTTTTATAATTAATACTAGAAAAGTAGCCCGTCAAAAATGACGGAAATTTAGATATAAAGATATATACAACTCATGTGCAAGAATATGAGTTTTTTCGCTTGTTCCACAGTGATAGATGAAAATAACACATTTTAAGAACGAAACACATTTATAAAAAACTGTGTACAGTAGAAGACCACTAATCTGCACAGTTTGGTTCCAAGTGTAATGTAGATTTGAGGCTTTTTGCGGTCATGTCTATTCAATCTTTGTTTACATTTTTACTTTCTTCTGTCTTTACAAGAAGAAAGTATTGGATTCGTGAAAATTTTCGACTTCCGGTTTTCGACGGATTTATACGTTTTAGAATGCCCAGAACACGATTTGATGGTTTTTAGAAAATGTCTGTCTGTGAGTCTGTCTGTCACTCTGTCACTCTGTCTGTGAGTCTGTATGTGACAAAAATTTTGTGGGCGCTCTATCTCAAGAAATAATGCACGGAATTTCACAAAACTTCATATTTAGTTAGACCTTGATATAAACTGGACCTGATTAGTTTGGGTGAAAATCGCCCAACAGGTGGCGCTGCTATGTGGCATTTTTCACGATTTCTGCAATAGCTATATCTTAAGAACTACTGCACGGATTTTGATAAAACTTCAGATTCAGTTAGTCCAAGATATAGTTTGGTGCTGATTACTTTTTTGTGAAAATCGCCCAACAGGTGGAGCTGGTATGCTGCATTGTTCATGATTATCGCAATAGCTCTAACTCAAGAAAAATGCACGAATTTTCATCAAACTTCAGATTAAGTTAGTCCCTGATATAAATTAGTGTTGTTTCATTTTTGGTGTAAATCGCCCAATAGGTGGCGCTGCGGTGCTGCATTTTACACGATTTCCACAAGAACTGTATCTCAAGAACTATTGCACGGATTTTCATCAAACTTCAGATTTAGTTAGTCCTTGACATGAATTGACGTATAAATTAGTGCTGTTTAATTTTTGGTGTAAATCGCTCCACAGGTTGCGCTGCTATGCTGTATTTTTTGCGATTTCTGCAATAGCTTTTTCTCAAGAACTAATCCTTCGATTTTCAACAAACTTCAGATTCAGGTATACCTTAGTATAGTTTAGTGCTGTTTACTTTTAGTGTAAATCGCTCAACAGGTGGCGCTGCTATGCTACATTTTTCAGAATTTCCGCTATAGCTCTATCTCAAGAACTAATGCACGAATTTTCATCCAACTTCAAATTCAGATATACTTTGATATGAATTGGTACTAAATCGTTGTTATTTCTTGTACTATTTAAAGGATTTAATTGACGTGATTTATATAGAAGAAAGTTTTGTGATGACCACAACATACTAGTTTTAAATTCATATATTGGACAATTTAGATTGTTGAGCCTTAAAAATAAATAAATAACACACTTGAAGTAAGGTTAAAAACTATTAAATTATCGTATACGATTTCATGAAATGGTATTATATAGTATTATACGTGTGTGCTTCACGATTTTGGTTACGACGTTAGCGAAATTGGCTGCAACTTGTCATAATCCTAATAGTGTGGGTCGCTATAACAAAAAAGTAGCCAGTTTTAGTAAAATTTCTGATATAAAGTAGCTTTAAAAACTTGTGTAAAATTGCAGGCCGTTCTCGTGTTATGTCAGTCCTAGGAATAATATTTCTAACGCTGAAGATTTTCCATGTATATATGGAATTTAGAAAAGCTTCTCCAAAAGAAAGGTCCTGAAATGACATTGTAATTCCTCTAACTTCAAAGTTTAATCGGGCCCTGATGTTGAGTACTGAAATCTAATAAATACAGTTATTTTGAATATTACAACAGAATTAAACAGTTAAACTTATTTAACTTAAACCCGCTGTTACTTCCCGATGTTATTTTTTAGTATTAAGAAAGAAAATTATTTAAAATTTTCAAATCATGCATTTATGATTTTTTTCCGTCTTTAATAACTAAATAATGAAAAAATAGGCTTTTGTTCTGAGCTCATAAATACGACAATAAAATAATGTAACTAAGAGACATTGCAAAATTAAATCTTTTTGATTACAAACCATAAACAAACGATACCGCCACCATTTTACCTACTATGACGTCATTAGAATATTGCCCATTGATTGTTGGAAAACTTACTTTGTGAATGATTACCTCAATGATTTAATATTTTTGACGTTTCACGATGAATGAATCACTTGTGTTTGTTTAGGTTTATGGAATGAGATATTAAGCTGTGAAACTAATTTCAATTGAAGTTATCCAAGGATATATGTATTTTTAATCGAAATTAAAAACAATGCTTTGATCTCGAAATAAAAAGTTTTAGTTTGTATAATTTGTTATTTCTGTTAATTATTTATTTAAGTACTTTTCCATTATAGCGCATTTTAAAAAAAAAGCTTGGCGCGATTCGGGCATCAGAAAGTGAGATATGTTGCGAAAATATATAAACAGCTATGAAAACAAATCTAATGAACTTTTATCTTTGTTTATATATGCACTTATATGCATAAAAAAATCGGTACAGATGTCATATTCGCCCCATATTGGCGCGATTTTTTTCGGTTGCCATTTTGGCGAAACCATCAGCAGCATAAACAACATAATCCGGGTTACCACATCAAGCAAAATAACGACACTTTGACGCAAGTAAAGTACCTATTGCCTATATGATATTGGCGACAGAAAAAAATCGCGCCAATATGGGGCGAATATGACATCTGTTCCAAAAAATCGTTTCTAAATATATATAATTTTTTTATATACAAATTACGGCACAGATTTCAGATATGAACCGGGATACCTAACTGGCGCCAAAATGGTGTTATTTTGCCTGCTATGGTAACCCTGCTATTGTTTTTTATTTATTAATAAATTGTTTATTTACTTTTATTTTCTGTTTTTTAATTATATACTAGGGGGCTCGGCCCCCTACGAGCTACGCTCGCCAACCCCCGTCCAGACACCGCAGACTCTAAATGCACGCTAATTTGGTCGGCTTTAAGAAGATTTCGAAATATTGAATTATAATTTAAAAAACAGTGGCGATCTCCCTATAAACGAATTTCTATTCATTTCTCTTTGATTGGGGAATTTTAACGCCAAATCCGCTGCGGAACTACTTGATTATCCTGTCGACCAATTTCGCCAAATTATATAAATCGCCAAACCACTCGCCAAATTATACAAATTGATATAATTTTTATTTTAAATAACGAAAGAACAAATAAATTCGTACAACATTAATAAAAACACAAATAAAATGTCGAAATAAAAATAACTTGATGACGTATACACGTGTAACAACATTTCAAAATAAGCTAATATAAAAGGAATTAAGTAAAGAGAGTCTTTGTCTCCTGGTATTTTTTAACAAAGCGAAAAGAAAGTTCTTTTAAATGAGACATTTTAAATTAATTCTCAAAATATCAAATAAATGTCTAGCGCAATTTCTAAATTTAAACTTTTTTGCAATATTATTTTGTGTTCATTTTATGTAATAACTATAATGTGACGTAAATATGACGTAATTTCTCCTAAGACTTCTAACGCATGTTAATGAATTTACTATTTTACAATATCCTTTCTCTTTTCAAATTCACGTGTATGCTTTTTATGACGTAATTTTTAATAAGTTCCTGCTTTTTATACGTAATTATTTAATTCTAATTTGAAAGTTTTTTTCCTGTTCATAATAGTCGCGTGTAAATAAATTTTTAATTTGAAGCAAACATTATTGCTTGCGCTTTTTATACAGTTGGCAACAGTTTAAATTAGTACAATTTTCTGAAATCTGTAAAAAATATCTCTAGAAATGCTGAAAATTTGAATTTAAAATAGAAATAAAATCTGAAAAAATGAGTCAAAATAAAAAAAATAATGCAATCTGCACTCCGGCAAATTCTAACGCATAAAATGATCTAAAAATGATTACACTGTCATGTATAGTTTTTGCTGCTATAAAACTTTTTTAGTGGAACGATTTTGTCCAACTTTAGCATTAAATAACTCTTAAAATAATTCTTCGATTTGAAAACTATCTGCATCAGCGTGTTTATCAAACATTTCTGTATAAAACCAGCGATTTTCATATTTTTGTATGCATTATTTTTGTTAATATTAACGAAGAAAGGCCTCCAGTCACAAAAAAATCAAAACCGGCGGCGGCGGTGACAGCGGTAGTTACTTTTTTTTAGAATAGAGAGAAACTGCTTTGTTCTATAGTTATTATTCAAACTTTTATTTATTTATAGTTATTTCCTTTTCAAAATGATAGCAAATAATTGAAAAATATATAAGTAACTGGTATTCGAAAGCGAGATTTCTGCCAAATTGGCGTCGTAGAAAAATCACGCCAACCCCCATGCGTATATGACATCTGTGCAAAAATTACTTATGTTTCTTTATAAAAATGGGTAAATAGATTTTTTTATATTAAATTGTTGACACAGATGTCATATACACCCATATTGGCGCGATTTTTTTTTTGACGCCGATGTCATATACGCACCGGGTACTTAACTGGCGCCAAAGTGTCGTTATTTTGCTTGTAATGGTAACCCGAATGCTGTTTATGCTGTTGATGTTTTCGCCAAATTGGCGTCGGAAAAAAATCGCGCCAATATGGGGCGTATATGACATCTGTGCCAAATTGTATACATATGGAAAAAATTGCTTGTGAGTATGAAGCAGTAAATAGGTTGCCAGAAAATACATTGGCAAACTTCTTTCTCGCCAAGAAACTTTTCTCCGAAGTATTGTACATAAGCAATGATTGCTAGAAATGCATTTTTAATTATGATATGCGCTTTTATGTTTCACTACATTTATGCATACTATACTGTGTGTATAAATGCTACAGTTCATATGCAGGGCTACACAAAATAATTCGTAAGGGTTACTGAGTATGAGGGTAAATTGCTTAAAGGTGGTTTTTAAAGGAGTTATGCATTTTTACGCTGAACTGCATTTAGTTTCCTAAGAAATGTTTGTAGAATATAGATAAAATGATATACATGGTCACGCAAAGAATTGGATACATAACCGTCTATGGATGATAATATCTGAAAATGTGATTTCAGTAGTTTTAAAAGTAGTTTAAATTAAATTTTAGCTAAAAAGTGGCATGTAATAACGGTACTATTGGCTATGGACGGTAACTGCTGAAATCAATTTTTAATTTTTTTAATGCGTTTTCTAAAATGTTTACTTTGTTATCTTGGTACTTCTTAGTTATCCCGTCGACCAAATTACTGTCGCCAAATTGTAAGATTAATTGCCAATAATGGTTGCCATTAATTAATTAATTAAATGCCAATAATGGCCAATAAAACCATTAATTCGACGTTTTATTTGTATTTTTATTAATGTTTTACTATTGATTTGGCGATTAATATAATTTGGCGAAATTGGTCGACGGGATATGTAAGAAGTAACGTTATTTACCTTATTTCCCTAAATAACGAAGTTTTGTTAAAGCATTCAGGATGTGTTGGAAAGTGTTTCATATTCTATGGTTAACGCATGATTTTTCTTTCTTCTTTAGTCTTATTTTGCATTGATTTTATTCTTAATTTTTTAGTCTTATACTGCTTTACAGAAACTTTGGCACAGTTGCCATATACGTTATCATATATTGGCGCGATTTTTTTCCGACGCCAATTTGGCGAAAACATCAACAGCATAAACAACAACATGCGGATTACCATATCAAGCAAAATTACGACACTTTGGCGCCAGTTAAGTACCCGTTGTGTATATGACATTGGCGTCAGAAAAAAATCGCGCCTATATGGTCTGTCATATATATGACATCTGTGCCCTCCCCTTGCATATAGTACAAATTATAACACGGATAGCGCAAAATAATAGACAGTTTGGTACTTATCCACTGTAGGGGCTTTGGCATTTTTTTTTTAAAGCTTGGTGTAATTTGGGCATCAGAAAGTGAGATTTGGGTACTTTTCCGTTATGCGGACACCACTGTCGCCAAGCGTAGTAGTTGGCGCAAAATCGTGAATTGAAGCATTTGAAAAATAAAAGAAAAACCGTTTTCGATACTAAAATGAGCATTTAAAAAATATAACATTTGAAAATTCCAGACTTTTACGAACTATTTCATCAAATCACAAATATATACTTAAAATAAGTGAACAAATAACTGCTATAAAATAAAGCAATAAAATAAAACTCATATTAAACTGCTGGCATAAAATTACAAATATCTTTTAGCATATTCAAGGCTGGAGTAGCACAGTTGAAGTTTATTCCAACAGAGCGAAAAATGTCCAGACCAGGGATCGAACCTGGATACTTGGCGTTTGGATATTTGTCAAGGTTCGATCCCTGGTCTGGACATTTTTCGCTCTGTTGGAATAAACTTCAACTGTGCTACTCCAGCCTTGAATATGATTTAATCCAGTTGAAAAAATATTCGTTCCCTTCATATCTTTTAGCATTTCGAAATAATTGGCGCATTAGCATACATTTTGGCATGGTGTCCGTATAACGGAAAAATATCGAGATTTGTTGTCAAATCATATAAACAGCTATGAAAACAAATTTGATGAGCGTTTTTGTTTGTTTTATATGTATATTATTGATGTTTTTATGTACAAATTACATCTGTTTCTGTATAAAATTAGAGAAACGGCTTTTTTATGTTAAATAAATCGTATAAATATCGAAAAAATGCGTGTATATATAAAATGAAAAAGTGAATAAGTTCCCGGAAAATATGTTACCAAATTTCCTTTTTCGCCAAGCACCTATACTGGAAAAGTACCTAAAAGTACATAAATCACGCAGTTAGGAGCTCACACAGTACACCGTTGTTTATTAGCGGTTATTTTATTAGTAGCATCGGGAGGAAGATGTAAAGATGTACTTAAAATTCTCACCCATAGATTTCGAAAAAATATCTTAAAAGAGTGGAGTTTAAATTAAATTTCGGTGACCTCATTATGAAAGATTAATGGTTTTAAATGGGAATTTCACCAAATTAGCCAGTTATCGCCAGGTTGGCTAACATTTGGCGCTACTGTGGTAACCCTGCATTAATACTTTTCAACAATTACTCATTTCAATGAGGCGGTCCTACCGGAATAGTGAGGGACACACAGAGACTTGGATTTTATATAAATAGATAGTATATTGCAATTGGAAAACTGTCCTATAAAAAACCTTTTAAATACAGTAACACGTTTCGGTTTTACTATATGAAATGGAAATGTTTGATTACGTGACATTTATACATTGGGTGAGAGCAAAAGCTCAACCCGTTTTGAGCATATGTAAAAGTCCAATTGAGTACGGCTGACATTTTAATGACAGGGAAGTGACCAACAACGCGTGCAGCAGTAGAATATATAAACGCACAACATTTGTCAGAAGAACTCAT
Organism: Maratus speciosus; assembly: GCA_963932465.1. Taxonomy (NCBI): domain Eukaryota; kingdom Metazoa; phylum Arthropoda; class Arachnida; order Araneae; family Salticidae; genus Maratus; species Maratus speciosus. The sequence continues at coordinate 526,017,789 of OZ010786.1, forward strand.
GCGGAATGGGAAACAACATGGCAAGAGAGAAAAAACCACATGAGACATTGTTTATTGTATGAGTATGATACAGGCTTTACAACAGCCGAAACTTGCCGCAGCATTTTTCCAGTGCATGGGGAGGAAGGTCGTGAACCATATCAACTGCCGCTGTTGGCTTGGGAAATTCCATGACGGAGACAGGGGCTGTAAAATCCTGCTTGTTCTGCACGCCCATCAGTGGTTTCTGACGAGGTTCCGGACACAGCCGTAACAAATTTCTCACATCCAATCGTCGAAAAATTAGAGGAAACGTTCTCGGTACACATAACAACAGCCGAAAGACGGATGAATGCGCTTGGCTTCATCACCAAGTTCGATAAGCGGGTCCCACACCAACTTACAGTAAGGCAACGAGAAGAGAGGATCAACACCTGTGTTTCTTTGCCATCCCGTAACAGTAGGAAACCCTTTTGCAACCGAATTGTAACGGGTGATGAGAAGTGGGTACTGTACAGTAATGTGGAGCGTCGAAGGACCATGTTCCGAGTTGCAGAGGGAACTCCATCGACCTCAACCGCACCGAATCAAACGATCAATGCAGACCTCTATTGCCAACAATTCGACAGACTGCGGGCACAACTCACTTCTAAGCAGACAGCACTCATTAATCGCAAAGGAGCTCTCTTTCATTACGATAACTCTAGACCTGATGTTGATTTAAGGACTGAGAAAAAATTATTGGACCTGGTTTGGGAAGTTTAGCCGCACTCGGCGTAAGCCCCGACCATGCACCTTTGGACTATCACCTTTTCCGATCATTACACAAGGCCTTAGGTCACCGAACCTTGAATAATGTGAAGACTATAAAAACGGCGTTACTATATTTTTTTAAGTTCTAAAACAAAGTAGTTTTATCGGCGTGGGATTCACTTACTGCCAGGCAGATGGCAAGAGGTCATACATAATGATGGTACTTGCATGAAATCCTAGGTGCTTAACTTTTGTGTTCTCCACATTTCTGTTTTCGCCAAAAAACGGGTAGAACTGTTTCACTCACCCAATACAATTCATGCCTTAAGATTTTAGGTACAAGTGCTTTGTCGGATTTATGTGTTATTTCATTTACTCCCATTGACCTTATAGTACACTCTGTCCATGAAGACATTTCCTGACAATTTAACAAAACCTATGTTGTTTAATTTTACTCTACAATAAGAAGTAATTATGAACATAGGATCCAAGAATTTTATTGACAAATTCCTCGATTATGATATTACAAAATTTCTTTGGTCGTAATCCAGTTTACATATAAAAATAACTAAACATTGTTTAACGTCTGATATACAAAATTTAAAAAATAGAAATATATTACATCAGACATACAAGTAAAAATTACATAAATACCGTGTATTTATGTGAAAAATGTGTGTGTTCAAATGACCGTGCATCATGCCTGGTCATTTGAAAGTTATTGCACTGATGAGGGGCTAAAACTTGATCCGAAACGTTTGCATTTTTAATTGTATATGCATTTATGTAAATTTTAACTTGTATTTCTGATAAATTGTAATATATTTCTAATTTTTAAATTTACATATGATTAAAGTAAGGATCTTTCAGGATAGTAATTCATTCTTTTAATGTACAGTAAAAAATCAGAGCAAACTTTCCAGGTAAATTATTATCTTGTGCACCGATTTTTGTCAAATTAAATTTATAGAGAACAGAATAGAATCAGAGATGTATTTAGAATATAACTAATAAAGCAAAATCATGACTATAAATGAAGATAATGAGCGATATTAACATGAAAAATAAAACTTTTCGTTCAATCATTAGTTCTAAAGATTCAGCCCTTGCTAAAAGTTACTTTCTGGAAATATTGTATCAGACAATCAAATAACTGAAGTGATTAGGAAGGAGGGTTAGACAATAAAAAATATTGATTTATCCTGGAATCGTAAATTAATATAAAAATGTTCATTTTAAAGGTGAATGGTCCATATTTTATTGTCGGATGTTAGAGTCGTGCTCCCCAATATGAGGCAATTTGATTTTTAATAGAGTGAATTCAACATTAAATTAATTTATTTAATGACAGTTTATTGTCTTTCTTTAGTTATTTAGATTATTTTTTAATACTTTCCAACATAGTTGAAAAGTATTTATGATTTGGGATTGTCTGTCCGTCTGTCTATTGGCCGTTTGTCTGACCGTCTGGCTGTGCTCTAACTCGAGTAAATATAGTTGTATTCGCATGAAATTAATATATGTTATTGAGACTTACTATGCCATATTCGGTACTGAAAATAAAGTATAATGTATGTAGCGTTTATAGTTCTTTTTCAGGGACATTCGAATGAATTTCGTTACATTACGACCCGTGGAAAATCATTCGCGATGGTTTTTAATGATGTTTCACAATTTCAAACAAACTAAAATTAATACATATCTCTGAAATGCACTACCAGATGCTAACTGTAGAATATGATATGCATAGCATTAGTCATTCATTTAAAGGAACACTCAAAATATTTACGTTAGATTACAGTCTCTGGGAAAAAATCGTTTTTGGTGTATTTTATTCATGTTACACTTTTTCAAACATATTGAAATTGGTATATATCAATGAGGTGCAGTACCAGATGCTTATTATAGAATACTAGCAGATCTACCCGGCTTCGCTCGTGTCAATAATAATGGTCCACCCGGGTAAAATACATTAAAATGAAATAATACGGCAGTGACAATAACTGAGATTGGTGCATTACCGTCCACGAATCGTTAAAAGACCGATAAGAAATATAAGTAAAATAGTTTTAATTGCGTCTACTATTAACTATACCATAATAATGTATATTCCAAACAAATGTCATAACATATATTAAAGTACAATTATTTGCTTAAAAAGCGTCATTTAAATAATAAAAAACATTAAAAATATTAAAAATTTACATGTTTCGACTCTTTCATTGAGTCATCTTCAGAATATTTTTATATAAAAAAAAACTACAAACACAATGCCAATTGTGACATTATACTGATGATGGCAATGACCTAACCCATAAATTTTGCTTTTACTAAAATTTTTTTAACTTATGATCATCATACAATTTCGTTTTTCACACTGTCGAATAGAAAAAAGCTTCTGTCAAATGAAATTTATTTGAAAATTGTATCTCAATTTTTTCATGTGAATGGATTTTAAAGTAATTTTCAATCATGGATATTTTTGATTTGCATGCAGCCAGGAATAAGATTTCCGCATTTTTTCACACCAGTATTTTGTTAGAGTAAATGATATTTCTTGATTTAACAGAACAACATTTTCTTTAAGAATATACTGGTGTGCAAAAACGTGGAAATCTCATCCCTACATGCAGCCCACTTACGAAAGATATACCTGTTTGCTCTTAATGCAATATTATAAAGTAAAAACATTGATGAACTATGAGTAACACTAGCATCATATTGTTGGTGGCAATAACCTAACCCAACCATAAATTTTACTTTTACTGCAATTTGACCTTTAAACATCGCACATTTGATTATTCTAAAATCTAATAGAATACAAAAAGTACTTTCAGTAATTTTTTTTGAAAAGCTTATCTCAATTTACGGATTGTTTATCCATTTTAAATTAATTTTCAATCACGGATATATTTTTAAATATACCTGTAACCCAATTCAGAAAGATATATCCGTTTGCTATTAATGCAATATTATGAAGAAAAGACATATCTATGAGTAACGCCTAGCACCATATTGTTGGTGGCAACAACCTAACCGTACCATAAATTACGCTTTTACTGCAATTTGATCTCTAAACATCATGCATCCCATTATTTAAACGTCTAACAAAAAAGTCTGTCAGTCATGAAATTTTGTTTAAAAAAGAAAAAAAAGTTTACCCCAAAAAATAGTAGCGATAATTTCTATTTAATATAAATCGTACAAAAATCGTATTTTATATAACCGTATTCGATACAAATCGTAGAATGTTATCACTGCATTTCAGGTATTAAAACATTTATCTAAATGATATAATTAAAGATTACAAAGAAATAGGGAATAGATTGTAGCATCCAGTTTTTAGAGCCAGTTTGAAATTATATTGATGACATTGACGTCATATCTAGCAAACGATTTTTTTTTTTTACTATTATCATTTTCCTTATTTGATTCTTGACATTGAAACGACTTCATTAAAATAGATTTTTTAACATTCAACTAAAGTACTTCTAAGGTCATTTTAAAACATGCTTAGTTAAAGTTTTTACATAAATATATGAAAAATGTGCATTTTCTGATTAGAATGACGTCGATTTCAAAAATGTAAAAATATAGCAGTCGAGTCTGAATTTTTATTGGCTAATAAAACAAAGTACTCGAGTTATCATTTTTTTTTAAATTATTGAGCAGTTTTTTAGATGTGTGGCAACAGAAAAGAAGCTATTGAATTTTAAAATTTAAAATGAGATATTTCTATAACGTTAAATTATGAAAGATGATAGAAAAAAGGGATAAATATTGCTCTGATGATTTTTTAAAGGTGACAGGGATCTATTCCAATTTCTAAAGCCTATGTACAGCAAGTTTCGTGCAAATCGGTCAAAAATTAAAGATTTGTATAAAGGACATACACACAGAGAAGGGTTTTATATATATAGATGGTGTGCGTAGCCCTCGTCGTGCAAATACAGAAACACACAAAATGATTCGGTTACAATAAACAATAATTGCTGGGAGTACGTTTTACGTTATGGTATGCATTTAATTGCCTGACATGTTTTTGGATATTACTTACAAGAAAGGTCTCCACGGGCATATTCAAAAACACCTATTACAGAGTGTTCTTCTCGTGAATATATATATATTTATTAAAAAAAATGGCGGAACCTCGATAGAGCGTCCGTAAAAAAATAATGAAAATTTCGTTTATTTGGCGATTTATCACCGGTTGGCGATGAAATGAAATTTCGAAAAATATTTTTTTTTTTTATGTCGAATACTCTTTAAGATAAAAATGCTTCATATTGAGCTGTTTAAATAAATTTAATGTAAATAACTTTAGTTTTGTCAGTTTTAGTTTGATTTAACTACAGTTTTGTCATATATATATTTATAAAGAAAGTTAAATATCAAATTTTATGAATTAAAACAAAATTGAAATAAATTAAAATTGTTTCAATATCTAAAAATTAAGTCCAGTTAAGCACTGTCGATTCAATTTTGTTGCTATGGAAACGAGGAATTCTTTGATATTGAAATTGAAATGAGTAACTGTTAAATGAATCTTGCCTTTATTTTGGAATACGCTTAAATATATGAAAGTAATTTTTGTATATGAAATTGTTTTTAAAGTAATAAAATTAAATAACAAGCAACATAAACATGTAATATGAAAAAATGTATTTATTAAACTCTCTCATTGTTTATGTTTAAATTCATTAAATACTTTTTACACGCATTCTAAAAATCAATTAACAAACAATTTTCAGGCGCATTAAAATCGTTTGCTTTTGGCGAGAAAAAGTACTGCTCGCCAAATCGCGTGACGCTTTCGTCTTTTCGCGCCAAATACTCGAAAGTATTTTATTTTTTTACAGACTTTCTACTGTAAGTCCGCCGCTAAATTTGACTGATCCTTTATTACATACATAAGTAGTTTAATTAGTTTTTTTTTTTCAAAATATTTTGAGTATGTCCAGTAAGGAGACCTTCCTTGTTAGTGTGTATAAATTCTAATGGTCACATACAGGGAAGCATTTAGATTTTTTCTGAAGGCAGAAAACATCTAAAGTACATTTTAGTTCCATGATGGAGATTGATGAAGGGCTTTTTCAACTGTTCTGTGCGTTTCCTAACTGAACTGAAATTTAGCATATTACGCATTATATGATAAATCTATAGATCATATATAGGGTTCCACAATAAATGCAGACATTACTTCGAATATTGATTGTAATTTCTGAAATTGCTCTTTCAAATGTGTTATGCATTTTACAAATTGTTTATTCAGAAATGATTTCCACCTTATTCAACTGTGAAGTTTTATTATAGCATTCTAAATGCGTTGGAAGGTGTTTCGTAATCTATGTTTGACGAATGATTATATGCAGAAATTTTACACATAAAAATATTTAAAGGTACATGAAAAACGAAATATTTTCAATGCATTTAACCTCAAAAGTATTTTAAATACATGAACGGAGTACTACCAACTTATGAAAGTAATATACACACTAATGTAAATCACAAAAGAAAATGAGTTAACAGTAAATTTCTTTGTGACTCTAGTGAGTTAGCAGGCAGGTGCAATGTTACACTGATAAAAATGACATATAGATTTTTTAATTTAAAATAAAATTATACACTACCGCCAACTGGCTGTAAAGGAGTAGGGAAAATTCACTAACTCAGAAGTCGCAACTAAATCTTTATCGCAACTAAAATCATTTATAAAATGTACCAGTGCTATCAAATTTAATGTCTTGTCTTCTATCAATTATGTGAAGATAATGTAGACCATACACTCTAAAAAAGGTCTAAAATACGGAAATTGTACAGGCAATCGAGACGCCAGTACTATTTCCGTATTTTCACGGATATTTTCCCCGTAAATTCCAGAAAAACGGAAGCATTTCTGGAATTTACTGGGGACAATTTCCGTTAAAATACGAAAATAGTACTGGCGTCTCGATTTCCAGTACAATTTCCGTATTTTAGTCCGTTTTTTTACAGTGTATAACAATTTTGTTTCAGACTGACGGAAGTGGACAAGCAACAGAATAACTCTTCTAGAAATTTCGACAAGGAACAACAAAATTATTCCAGATGTAATGGCGATGATCTATGGCTTCGTTGAATTTATAGAAATACGTAAAAAACATATCTCTGAAAAAATATTTCTTTCATAAACTAAATAAGGTAATGTTACTTGTCATTGTGAATACCTATTTAGGATATTCCCATATGAAGAGTTTAAATAAATAAGAACTATATGTCATGGAGGCGCGGAATCATGATTTTACAGTTTCCTATGTGGGATGTGGTCAAGAAAAGTTTGGAAACCATTGGATTACAGCAATGTGTTTAGAATTATTGATCCAATAAAAATTATTGACGTATTTATGTATTGTTTAATTCATGTCTAAAATATTAAAGAAGAAAATGGATTGTTTAAAATTTAAAAATATTTTATGAAGCAGTAAATTTGGAAATCTCACGAAATGTACGATGTAATACAATATGAAAACATGACAAACATGATTAACCCTTACTAAAACTCTATTTAACTTGTAAGAGCTGTACATTTAGTACTTTTATAAAGTCACGATAAAGAGAGAAAACATCAAAATTGCATTTAAGTGTGAGTGATTTTTGTTAAATATGTATTTTATATAAAGATTTTACTTGCAATATTCATTAAAATTATTCTAAATTTCCGGCATATTCATTATTTCCCTATTTCTTAATAACCTATATTATTTATTTCTAGTTAAATTCCTATAAACTTAAAACGCGCATCTTAATACCTATCTTATTCGAAACTTTAATCTAAGCTTTTAAACTCTTCATTAATTTTTATCAGCTACCAAAACTGTAATATTCTGAGAGAAGCTACTTTTTATTTTTCGAATGTTTTTAAACGCCATTTTACTATTTCTTGTTTTATTACATCAATCAACTTCCCGCACACCTGTCTGGCGTGGGGCGTATTACATCGAAATTCCTCCGTGAGCAGATACCGAATTCATTCTCTATTACGCGTCTCTCTCGCTCTCCATTGGTTGAGTATCCGAGCGCGTTACATTCTGTGTCTCGTTCCTGAATCTGTATGGTTCGTCATGAAGTTTATATTTCAATCTGTATTCCTACGCGAGTCCTCACAAAATCGTCGCGCATAAGGTCAGAAGAGAATTCTGTATTGTTCGTTTGTTTTAAAACTCTGCTAACAGGTGTCTTATCGTGAAGTAGAACATCTAAATTTGTTCATTAAGAATTTTTTAACATGGAACAGTAAATCGTGCTCTAGCCTGAAGGCTCTGTGAAATACCTTGTAATGTGGTAGTTGTTCGCGTTTATATGTGTAGTTGAATAAACATTTTAAAGTTATTTTGGCCTGTGTTTTAATGGGAAAAACTATCGGATTTCTTAATCGTTTGCCTACCACTCACATGGCCTGACAATCGAAATGGAATTTGGCTGCTTCATTAATCCCTGGTATTTCGATTGGACTTAGCCAATCTCACTACTACAAACAAATCAATACATTTGATAAAATTGGTTAATAACAAAGTACTCAGCTTGGCCACAGCTGCCAATATTCTACAATTTTGATGCCTCCAGCAGCAATGTTACACTAAATGGTACGAACTTTTTGCAACCTACCAATGCCTATCCAAGGATTTAATAAGAGTACGACAGGTTATAATATGTATTTAAACACAGTAAACTCTGTCTAAAATGGACTCTGTGTAAGACGGAAATCTATCTTACGCGGACATATTTTAAAATCCCTCAGATCAATTTTGAATACAATAAACTGTCACAAAAAAGGAGGAATACTTTCTATGATGAAACGTTTTCTAGGTGACAATCGTTTCTGACTTACACAGAGTTTACTGCGGTTGCTTTTAATTTCGTAATTATAGGTTAAAAAGAGAATCACATTAACGGGGAGGGAGATCGTCCCTCTCTATAATGAATCCATGTGCACTTTGCGCCCATAAACCATTAAAACTGCTGTTATTACAACGGATGCCATCAATGTGACAGAGATCTTTTATCCTCGCGCCAGGAAAACCGTTAGTACGGCAATCGTTATAATGGTAGCTATTATAAAAATTAAAAAAGTATTTTGATTTTCTTACACTGTACTACATGCAAATAAAGCCTGCACTTAAGGCATCTTTTTATTTTCTTTTAATTATGATTATGACTTACCTCTGAAGCAAAGGGAACATAATTAGCAATAGGATTATTAATAAGTAAGTATTTTTCCTTTTATCTTTATAAAACGAATACATTCAAAGAATGTTTTTAGTATTTATTGAAATTCCGATAACACATTTAGTTATTTTTCTCGTGGGAAGTATTTTTTACTGGCCTTATTTTTTTATTTTAAGTTCTGTCTGAAGAGAAAATCTATTACGTAAGTCACTATTGTACAATTTGAATTCTGAGTATTATAGCTACAGCTGAATACATCCTCAAAGTAATTAGTTTTTTTTTTCGAGAATTTCAATTAATTCCTTAACTTCAAATTGTAATTATCTTTTTAATTAATCCGATTCACAGGAAGAAGGATTTGAATGCCCATGTGAGTTCTACTTTTCAATTTTCTCAAATCGTCATTTAAAAAATTAATCTATTAAAGCTATTTAAGTATATTTCAGCATGTATAAACATTTTGCTGCTTTTCGAGATATCACCGAAACACATATAAATTCCACATTAAAAAATCTGAAATGTAATTTTGGTTAAATATATAGAAAAATCTCTATACTGTAAAAAAAAAAAAAAAAAAAAAAAAAAAATCTGTGAAGTTACTAAAGTTTTTCTAGGAAACTGGGATTCCTAGAACTTTTCATGTAACGGCAACACCAAAATTTCATGTAACAGACACACTTTTGCGCCGAAAATCAAAAAATCTGTAAGGTTACTAAGAATTTTTTTGGAAACTGGGATTCCGAGAACTTTTCATGTAACTGCAGCCAGGGTTACAAATAAAAGTTTAGTAGGATTACTGAAATTTTAGCAGATTCATTTGTAAAGTTACAGATTTTTGTAGCTTTACAAAAACTAGTTTTGTAGATTTGCAGCTTTTTTTCGTACAGTTACAGGTGAAAGTTTAGTAAGCATGTAACTTTACATCTGTAGAATTACAGATTTTTTTTTACAGTGTATGTAATGGAACATCAAATTCACCTTAAAATGTTAATTAAAAACATTAAAACGATTCATAGAAATCAGCCTAATCTGGATTATTGCCCCTCAATAATCCCCTTGATGATGACCAATATTTGGTCGAAAGCGCTCGAGTCTAAGGCGAACTTTTCATATTTAATATCTATAAATTAGTTTTAATGTTTTAATGCATTTTAATCGCTTTTACACCTATTTTAGTGAGAATAAACCATGAATCATATAAATGCTTTCATGTTTTTATTTGTAATTTTAGTGTTACGAGTTTTGAATAACATCAAGATTTTTTTTTTAATGATATAATTAAAAGGAGCTCTAGCAAAAAATTAATGTAATAACAGGCTTTGTACGATTGACATCTTAATAAATGAAAGATATATGTATGTGTATGTGTGTTTGTTATCAATGGCTAGGGAAATCTACTAGGGGATAGCAAAAAAGCTGAGCTTTTTTTTGCTCAGCCTTGCTTTTTCTAGCACGCTGTTCCTTTTGCACTGAAGAAGAATCTCGCTAGTAGATTCGAAACAGCTGTTTGCTGATTTTCATATATTATTTGTGCATTTTAAACGTTGGTTTTTCTGCTTTTTAATATTGTTGCACAAAGGCTTTATTTGCTATTTTTACTCTCTTTAATCAACTAATTCTTAATAACTGCTTTAATCAACTAATTCTTAATAATCGCTTTAATCAACTTATTCTTAATAACCGCTTTAGTAAACTAGAGGCTTCGCAATCGCTTTAATAAACAATATTCTTAATAGTCGTTTTAATAAACTACATTCTTAACAATCGCTTTACTAAAATAAATTCTTAATAATTGCTTTAATAAACTACATTCTTAACAATCGCTTTACAAATATAAATTCTTAATAACTGCTTTAATAAGCTACATTCTTAACAATCGCTTTACTAAAATAAATTCTTCACATTTGCTTTAATAAAATACATTGTTAACAATCTCTTTGATAAACAATATTCATAATAATTGCTTTAATAAACTACATTCTTAACAATCTCTTTACAAAAGTAAATTCTTAATAATTCTGTTAATAAACTACATTCTTGACAATTGCTTTAATAAATTTAATTCTTAATAACCGCTTTAATCAACTAATTCTTAATATTCGGTTTAATAAACTAGAGGCTTCACAATCGCTTTAATAAACAATATTCTTAACAATCGCTTTAATAAACTACATTCTTAACAATCGCTTTACTAAAACAAATTCTTGACAAGCGCTTTACTGAAACAAATTCGTAAAAATTGCTTCAATAAACTAGATTCTTAATAATTGCTCTACATTCTTAGCAATCGCATTACTAAAATAAATTCATAATAATTGCTTTAATACACTACGTTCTTAAAAATCGTTTTATTAAAATAAATTCTTAATAATTGCTTTAATAAACTACATTCTCAGCAATCGCTTTACTAAACTAACTTCTTAATAATTACATTAATTAAAAAAGATCCTAATAATCGCTTTAATAAACTAGATTTTTAATAATACGTTATTTGTACAAAATTTATCAAACTACATTGTTAGTTCTGGACGAATTAATAAACGTTTTACTGTATTTCTTGATAATGCTTTAACCTACAATAGATTTTATCACCCTCCCAAGAGGTATGCATCTGTTTTCAATTAATTTCCTTTAAAGATTCAACAAATTTGTCTTCTTTTTTAAATATCTTTGAAGTTATTGTTACTTAGAATTTTGCAAGTTGTTTTGTTCTTCCTTTTAGTTGTTTCTTGGCATTTCAAAAGAAAGATAAGTATACAATATTAAAAATTTGTGCTCCCTCGAGATTATTAAAAAAAAAAGACCAGAATAGTATTTTCGTAAGGTTTATTAAATATTTAATCTAGTTCCATATTATGTATTTCAAAAGATGCTTTGTAAAAATACATGCACTTTAATTAAAGCCTTTTTCAGCAAAAGAAAAATAAGTTATCTTTTCAAACCTGTTTCATTTATAAAAAAAATTAATTATACGAAATAAGACATCTTTCGAATTTACTGTTTCCATATTTTGTTTTAAATGAAAAATATATTGTGTTAAAAAAAATTACGGATATGTTCTAATTTACAGATATAGCAGTGTTAGAGAAACACAAATTTTACTTTGAGAATTTTATGAAGAGAACGATATACATACACTTTTGGACAAAACTTAAGGACCACTGTTATTTTCAATAATTACAGTTAGAAACAGATTCACAGGAGCACGTGTAAATTTGCATGAATGCGGGGTGTACTCTGTTTTGTGAAACTTGCACAAATTTTGTACTTCCACTTTTGTCGATCACGTGACAGCAAAGATAAGAGATTTTAGGCAATCGGTGGGTGTTGTGAGTTATGATTAGATGTAAAAATTGAAGGAGATGGATTGAAGCTTGAACACTGAAATTTTGAACGCGTCTTCGAAGCATCATTTAGATGATATTTCTAGTGGTAGAATAATCGGAACGTTGGAAGAAGGACGCAAAATGAGAGATGTTGCCAGTGAATTTGACATTACGCACACTATTGTTTCAAGGTTTCGCGCGGCATTCCAAAAGAGTGGAATATGTACTAGGCGCATGGGAGGAAAATGTCCTAGCAGTACGGCGTCCCAAGAAGATCGCTATATTATTATTCCGACAAAAAGGAACCGACGCAGCACAGCTGGTCATTTGGCAAGTCAACTTTGTGCTGCCACAGGAACTAAAATATCTAGGAAAACTGTTGCAAGACATGTGAAGAAAATGTGGTCTATACGCACGGAGACCCGTTGTGTGTGTCCCAATCTCGAGACGCCAATGTAGCGCCCGTTCACAGTGGTGCCGTATGCATCGCAATCGGACTGATGACGACTGGTCTATCGTGCTCTTCTCAGATGACAGTAGATTCAGTCTACCGTCTGACTGTAGGCGTAAAGTGATATGGCGCGAGATTAATAGTGCTTACTGTCGCGAAAAGAGATCGATATGCGACTCCAAATATCATAGTGTGGGCAGGCATCATGTTCAATGGCCGCACGCATCTCTATGTGCTTGACCAAGGGTCCATGAACTGTAGACGATACATCGAAGACGTCCTGCTTCCACATGTTCGACTTTTCGAGGTGATGTGAGCGAAAAGTTTCATTTTATGGACGATGACGCACCTTGTCATCGCACACAGTCTGTGCAAGATTGTCTTGAGGCCGAAGATATCCATCGCATAGACTGGCCAGCACGTGACCTGAATCCCATTGAAAATGCATGGGATGAATTGGGGAGACGTATTGCTGCTCGACAATTTCCCCCCACAAACAAGGAAGCGCTCAAGCGTGCAGTGAAGTAGGAATGGAACAACTTGCCTGAACAGCTACTGAATCATGTTGTTTTGAGTGTGTCACGCCGTGTTGTAAGTTGTCTCGAATTAGACGGTGGCCACATCCCTTATTGATATAGCACTGACGATTGTTAATTGTGAATATTTTGCTTTCTTTTTACAGTCATGTTTTCAGACAGTATTCACGTTTCTGAAGAAGAACCTCTGGTAATACCCTGTATACATCCTTTCAACAAAATTTTTATATTAAATCATGTGTAACATTCTTTTAATACTATTGTTTACTTCTTGACCCACAATCTCAAGTGAATTCTCATTTACGTGTACATTTCTTCTTGGCCCTTAGGTTTGGTCCACCAGTGTATATATATGTTATAAAAAAATTTACTTTGCAATATCCATTTAAATTATTCTAATTTTCTGGCATATTCATTATTTCCCTTTTTTTAATAATATCTATTATTTATTCCTAGCTAATTCCCTTTAAATTTAAAACGCGGATAATAATAATTATCTTATTCGAAACATTCATCTAAAACTGTTAATCCCTTGATAAATTTTTATCAGCTACCAAAACTGTAATATTCTGAGATAAGATAGTTTTCATTTTCGAATGTTTGTAAAAGCCATTTTTCTGTTTTTTATCTTAAAATTCCACGAATCTGTTTCCCGCGGCTTTGAGACGAAAGAGTTTTCATTTCGAAATCCCTAGTTTACGAGATCTGGGATTCATTTTCATAAAACATTTCTTCTCGCTCGCCATTGTTTTAGCTCCCACTGATCGAAGATCGCCGTTCACCGATTGGTTCGTCTCTGTATTACCTTGGAATCTGTCACCCTATGCGCCTTCTAACAAAAAGCATATGCGATGATTTCGGAATCCAGAATTCTATCTTGCTTGAGTGTTTTAAAACTATGTTACCAGGTGTCTTACAGTTTAGTAGACTATCAAAATTTGTTGTTTAAGATCTTTTTAACATGAAGTAGTGATTCGTGCTCGAGCTAGAGAGCTCTACGGATGTTTTCATAATGTGGGAATTGTTTCCTTTTTCATATTTTGATGAAAAAACAATTTAGAATGACATTGGGCTTTGTTTTTATTGAGAAACTACCGGATTTCTAAATCCTTTGCCTTGCTACACGTGTGACTGACCGACGGAATATAAGACGATTGCTAAACAAATCCTGGTGTTTCGATTGGACTTAACCGATTTCAACTATTACCAACAAATTAATGTAGTTGATTGGATTTGCCAACTGCAAAATTAACACAACCTGTCGACAGCTGCAAGTATTCTACATATTTTATGCATCTAACTACAATCTTACACTAGTTTGATAAGAATTTTATACAACGTTATATATATATATATGTGTGTGTGTGTGTGTGCGTGTGTATGCGTTATTTTATTTATATTTCATGTATTTATTTATTTTGCAAGATATGTATATAAAAAATTTAAAGTTTTCATCTAAATAAATCTTATTCATTTTAAACAATTTTCTTTGTAACTTTTTTCTTAATCCATTTCCATCATTAACGCATGTACGTGGACAAATATTTTTATAAGATTCAAACCAGAAGTGATGTGTAGACAATTAGAGTGGAAAATCCATGAGGGCGTGTCTGGCCGTGACCTTCGAAATCTCCGGCCTGGAGACAGGCTTCAACTTGTTGGTATACGTCACTAAAGACAGATCGACCGTTTTTAAGGGGATCTCGTTCTCCCTCGCACGTGTGGCTTTGGTCCGGCGTTCACTCATATGTTGGAGCAAGAACAGCACGTGTTTTTTTGTGATTTTAAGTTATTTTTCTTATTAAATATTATGAAAAGAACACATATTAAATATTATCAAAAGTACACATTTTGTATGATATACCCTAATGCCATTCTAAATTACAAGAATGGACGGAAACACGAGGTGTATTGTTTTCCCTCTGACAAAGAACATTAACAAAAATGGATATACATCATTTACCGCAAGAATTATAAACCCAGAAAGTACAAGGTAAGAAAACATATTGTTACTTGTTTTTCAAAGTATTATATATATTAAAGTTTTTCATTTATTAGTTTTTATTGCAATACTTCATTAAAAAATAAATATGAAAACCGTTTTGTTTTAGTATAGTAAATGACTTTTTATAAAAGCCCTATTTACACAGAATATGTAAATTCTGAAAAAGAATGTGTGCATAATTATGTGTGTGAATTATACAATTATATTTATTGTTGTAGAATATTCTGTAGAAAAGGAAGTATATTTTTTATTTGAACAAAGAAAAGATGCATTATTATAATTATTAGTATTTAATATATATGTATTTTAATAACTAACTATTTTAATTATTATTTCTTATTATTAAAGTGTTATATGTTAATTGTTTCATTTTAATAGCTTTATTTCATTACTGATAAAATGAAGTTATATTTAAAGATTTTCTTTTCCTATCAAAGACATTTTGTTTCAGTACAGTAATGTAGTACAGTAATAGTAAATAAACTTTTATAAAATCCATGTTTACAAAGAATATATAAAGTATAAGAAAATTATACACGTGGATTATACTTTGTGATAGTATATTTTGCAGAAAATGTATTTTAAATTTTCATAATAATAATTAAGTGAAATTATTTTGTTTATTATTTTTGTTAATATTATATAGTCGAGCGATTTAGTTATTCCTTTTTATCACAATATTTCATTATAAGTTTAATGGAGCTTACTTAAAAAAATCCTTTTTAATAATAATATTTTGTTTTAGCATGGTAGATTAAATAACCTTGCATAAAATTCATATTTACACAGAAAATGTAAAGAAAGAGATAATATATGTATAATATGTATGCGAATTATACCGGGTGTCCCAAAAAATGACTGATGGATTTTAACCCATTTGTGCCTGAATTTTTTTTTCTGAAATTTTTTGGTAAAATCACTTTAAAATGTTGCAAAATGAACTGGAAAAATACTAAAAGAAATTAAGCTTAATTTTTTTTTTTGTATTTATTTGATAAAATGTAAAAGAACTAAATATGAGTATTTCTAGTAGAATAATATACATAATTATATATGTTGCCTATATTTATATTTAAAATGTTTTTTAAATTGTATATTATGTACTATAATTCGTATTTTAATGAACTACAAAAAAATATTTATTTCTTTGCAGAGACTAATAACGTTATAACTATTATTAATAATAAAATAAGAATAATTGTATTGCAGACTTAATAATAATTTATTTCATAAATATCTTCGAAAGGAGATTGCATAAATAACTGTCTTCTAAATTTCTAACAAAAATATGTGCCCATTTGTGCCTAGAACCCTATATTTTGTACATTACAAAAATGCATAAAAAATAGGCTTGAACATTTAATTTCGCAATTTAAAAAAATACGTATTTCAAAAAAGTCCACAAGCTAAGATTATAACTTGCGATTTTGGGTCCATGATAGAAAAAATACAAATAAACTTACTTTTTACATTTCGCCCTCTTGGAAAATTAAAAATCTATAAACACCGAAAAAAGCCTTAATTTAAGCAAATAAATATCCACCTTGTGCTGTCATCTCTCGGTTATAGAGAAAGACATTTATAAGTAATGATTTCATGCAATTTTCATGTTATAAAGAAGAAGAAAATTATACAAATGCATTAAAATTTGAAACGTCCCAAAAATGGGACGCTAGGCATAAATGGGTTAAAATTCCATAATTTGCAGATGGTGACAGATATTTAAAAAATTCTTGCATGAGTGTTATGTAAAATGTCACGCGTTTTTATGCTGCGATTCTCAGTTTTAGTTACAAATAGCATCGATAGATGGCGCTGCAAGCAATAATCGCTTAGAGAAACTCCAATGGATAAGAGAAACGACATGATGGCAATAAATTCTGATTGGTCCAAAGCTGTTTTCAACCGCCGCGGGCGATCGACTGCAGCGCTTCCATAGACATTACACAGGACGAAAATAGAGAGTTTTTAAATTTATGTAATTCATAATACTTTGACGCTTGTTTAGATTTTTAACACCAATTTTCAGGCTCAGAAATGTTTATATTATGGATATAAGCACAATTTTGCCTATGAATTTCGCAATTTTCTTGAACAAATATCTTTTTTCTTCCTTAAGTTTCGTTTTCATTCTGTCAGCACCAGCATTATTCTTTCTTTTTCTGGTTATATTTTAAGATATATATATATAATTTGGATTATTTTTATTTCTATGACTGAAATGTATATATATCCTTGCTTTGTTTCAGTGTAATCGAATCAAAAGTATTTTTTTTTCCTATTTTCTGTCCTCAGTAATGAAAATAGGTGTTGGCGAAGAATGAAAAATCGCCAAGCGCGAAATCCTCCTATGAACTTATCTTGGGACTAATAAAGTCGTTTCGAAAACTTCACATAGATGATTTGGGGTAATGGTTAAAGTACATGTCTGGTAAGGTAAAGGTAGCGCGTTCGATCCTCTTGGCTTCCACTTTTAAAATTTTATTTCTTTATTGATTTGTTACCAGTTACTCTGCTTTTTTTTAATCGATTCTTGTCAATAAAACTAAATTTATTTATATATTTATTTTTGATAATTTATTATCAGTTAATAAAATATTATAATTTTTTAAATCGGTTCTTCTTAATAAAACTAAGTTTTTGTATTTAATATCACCCAAGGGCTATATTTTAATAATTAAAAACAAACATATATTTTAATGCAATAACATCGAATAAAATTACAACTTAAAATATGTTTATGAATTTAAAATATGTTTATGTCGTAATTTTAATAACATAAAAATATCTAATCACTAGAAGTAACATAATATAGTATTCATTTTTATTAAATTAAGAATAATGCTTCATACATCAAATACGCATATAAATTCAAAACAATTTTGTGAGGATGGGTACGTATGTATTAAGTTGGAAATTAAAAAAAAATATATATAAATATATATATATATATATATGATAGGGGAGGGATGTCAAAGGAGATTAAAGGTGGAAATTTTCTGAAGTGTTAATTTAGAAGATCATTTTTTGTTCTTCTTATCTTACTGCACAATGCCAAATAGAGAAAAAAAAGGGAGTTAAAAAAAATTAAACGAAGTTGCGCTCTCCATTCGACAAATAAATCTGTGTTATCAGTCATCATTGTGGAGCGATCGATTATAATTAAAAATGTAATATATTTATAGGAAAACTAAAAACGATATTCGATTCTAAAGAACTGGAATATAAAATTTCATGCATGACTACCTGCAAATTTCATGCATTTTAAGACACACCATGAGATCCTGAATGTGTGACTTCGTGAAATATGTTTATTTATATAATTACTTATTAATTTCCTAGGCATCCTTAAAATAAATTGTGTATGGAGATAACCAATATACATTTTAGAGGGGGATTATACTTTTTTTTTTCATTTTGTTTCCTATGCATTTCAGGAGTGTAAGAAATAAATTAAGTTTTTTATATAATGTCGGTTGAAGTATATATTTATGAGCAATATGTATATGCAAATATATGTATGAGCTAAGTTCTAAGCCTTAACCACAAAATCCCCCCCTCCCCCCCAAGAAAAAATATAAACATTTATGGCCGTTTAAATTCCCATAGTTTTAAAAATTAACACTAAGAAACTCCTGAAAATATAGAAATAATTTTTTTTTAATATATTGTAAAATAATATTAAAATGCATAAATATATGAATACATTTTATCTAAGTGCAAGGCATATTAAACCATTGGACTAAATTTCCGGATGCGACACCGCAGAAAAGGGAAACGTTGCCTTCTGAGACAGCAATAATCTATAATTCAAGATGTAATTCGCTTATAAGAAAAAAAAAACTGTTACATTGAAAATCCTTTTAATAATCGTACATGAAGAATCGTGCTTTTATGTTTAAAAATGATTCAGAAAGTTTCGCGTTGTTCAATGATGGAATTCTTCTTTGGAGAATCGCCTTAAGGCTGTTCTTAACTGCTCTGCTCAACAAGCGCAAAACGTTTTGACACATTTACAAATTCATTTTTTAATGGAAAGGTATAAAATTGCAAAGCCTGGCCATGGAAGCAATTTGCAATCGAGCTGTTTCTTCCATTTTTTGATCAATCAATTACCTATTGAGTTATAAGCAATTTTGATCTCGTGACAAACACTTTTTTCGACCTTTTTGAGTGCTCTTTCTTCCTTCGCGCGGAAATTCGGTTCAAAACACCCACTTTGACATTATTTTCTGAAAGATCTATTGCGTTTGCAAAAAAAAAAAAAAAAAAAACTCAATTACATAGTTTCTGAACAACAACACCAACTAGTTTCATGTATTTTCGAACAAAAATAAATTAAAACTTATGTCAGAAAGTTGCCCTTTTGGATTTGAGAACACCCTTAAGTAAATTAAGGATGGAGACAACCAATGTAAATAGAATACAAGTATTTTTTTTTTTAAGTATTTCACAATTTTTTTTTCTTTTTTCCTCAGGAATTTTGAAGGTTGTTTTCAAATTCAAACTAATTACTTTCTACCATATTCACGAGGTTTTTTCTATGCGCAAATGTATACGAATTTGCAAATATTCTTTTCCAGTTGTGAGAAATCGAATAGCTTTTCCCGTTTTTCGATAAATAGAAAAGTCTTCTCCTAAAATGGCAATAAGAATTGCACATTCTGTCAATTTGTAAGGCACTACAGTCATGAAAATTTCGTCATAGCCGACTAATTTATTGTAATTGAAGGTGTGTCAAATTTTTAGAAAAATGGAAAACGCAGTGCCATTGTTTGGCGAAAGAGATCGGCATTTTTGGGAAAGCACAATACCAAAAAAAAAAAAAAGAGACCACCTTTAATACATTGTTAAATGGCATATGTTCATAGTTTTTTTTATATTTTGGACAATATATAGGAGATATGTTCTAAATTTGAATATTCATAAAAATATCCATTTTAGTTGAAGGATGCTAAATTTATAAAGTTTTAAAAATAAACGCTAAAATTTCGTTATCAAAATCCCGAAGTTCGAGGAATATTAAAAAATGTTACTGATTATTAATGCGATTATGAATTCTGTTTTTGTAAGATCACTTAGTGATCCTGTTTCTTTTAATATATGTTTGTTTAATACAAATTATAGGGATGGAGACAATTAAATGGAGATATTAAATTTTTGAGTGCTTTTAAAATATATGCTATATATAAAAATGTAAAAAATAATTGTTTTAAAAAATTCTTGGGGTTAACATTTATATTTTGTATTTTTCGGCCCAAATAGATTCACAGACACACAAAAGTTAACATAGATGGTTGTTAAATTCAAAAGGTTTAGAAAATTAACGATAAACCATACGCCCCCCCCCCCCCTTCCCACAAGCGAAGGAATGCTAGAAAAATTTTATTGATTAAAAATTTGCATAAGAGCATGGATAGTTTTTTATTCCTTTAAAAATGTATTGTAAAATAGTACTGAAATGTGTAATTTCAGTTATTCAATTCGATGAGTTGAGTGATTTGATTTACCATATTTTTATAAAAAGTCTAATGAGAAAGTCAATAAATAAATATCTATTGTTAGATTCTAAATAATCAATTTAAAATCAATATTAAATGTGTTTATGAATAGAGAAATTTCCCTTAGAGCAACTTTTATTATAATATGCACAAAAACAGAAATAAACCCACAATTTGCAATATTTTGATTCGTTCTAAAATATGAGGAAAATTATTTTTTTTACTCTGTTCCATTTCGCAAGAACGCGCATTAAAATAATAATAATAATAATAATAAAAGTAACCAAAGCGCGAAAATGCGCCAAGCGTGGAAGATGAGCGTTGCATGATTTTTTCTTCCAAGGGACACTTTTCTTCCACAGAGCATGCGCACTTGCGCTCATGACATTTCTCTTACAAGTTGGAGTTTCTCTATAATCGCTAAATCCCGGCTCGATTTTTCGGCCTCTCTCTTCTTCCATGCGAAAAAAGGAGATTAAAATGTATTGAATGGGTCCCAAAGTACCAAAAATCGGGTCTGGACTGAGCGCCTATTGCTCTCAGTGCCATCTATTGATTGAAATTCGAACTAAAATCAAGAATCACAGTACAAAAACTCCTGACATCATACATAACCCTCCTGCAAGAATTTGTATAATATCTGTCACCGATTGGAAGTTATTGAATTTTAAAATCCATCAATCATTTTTGGGACACCGGTACATTATTGTAGAATATTCTGTAATAAATATAGTATATTTTTACCTATGAATAACAGAAAGGATGCAGTATTTATTTTAATTATTAGAGTATTAATATTTAAGATTATTTTACATATTAGTATTGATGACTAAGTGGGCTTTTTAAATTATTATTTCTTATTAATTAAGGTATCAATATAAGTTCTTAAGTCTTAAAAATTTACTTTTGTGTAAACGATACAAAATAAGCATGAAAAAGGAAACTCGTAATATTTTAAATTAAAGTGAATATATATATAATACTTTTAAAATTAATAATATGTTTTCTTATCTTATTGTACTTTGTGAGTATATAAGTTTTATGGTGAATGGCGTTTACCCACTTTTGATAGTGATTCAGAAACACAAACTCACTACAAAGAAAGAAAAAAAAAAGGTATTTTAATAAAAAGAGAAAAGGAACTGTTTATGTTTAAAAAGTAACAGCATTTAAATTCAAAATAAATTATAAAAAATATATTTTACTGAAAAATGAAATAAATTAAAAAAATAAAAACACACTTTCCTTTTTATTTTACTTCAATAATATATTACTATTTCCTTTTTTTATATTAAAAATTAAGTTTTTTTTATTAAGAAATAATATATGAAGAAATACTAAAAGAAAAACAAAGAATTTTTTAGCAGTGGTGAAAATAATAATAATGAACGTTGATCTTTTAGCAAATCGATACAAAAACTATGATAAAAATGCTTAAAACCCTAGACAAAAAATCCTTTAAAAAAAGGGGGGGGGGTAAGGCTGCATTTTGTGTAAGAGATTTATTCCTGATTTATTAGGTAAAATCAGAAATAAGAATCATGTAGTTCTCTAAAGATCGCCCACAGCAATGAAGTGGAGGTAACTTAAAAGACATTAAAATTTTCGCTAACGAAAAAAACAGGCTACCGCGGAGCATCCCAAGTGTCTATTTTTAGAGACCGCTACAGTGACGTGATGCTCTTTCGGTACACCTCCATTGGTGCATTTCAGCATCACGTGACTCCAGCTGCCTGTAAAAAAATATGCGTGAAATGTACCGCGGTAGCCTGTCTTTTTCATTAGCCAAAATTTTAATCTAAGTATTTTTATGTTCACTCAAAATTTATCTATCATTTTATAAAAGCCTCAATTTTTTGAAACATCAGCTTCTGTCAAACAAAGAGAATTTTCAAATGTCGCAACCGAAAAGTAATATATAATTTTTTAAGTATAAGAATGATGATATAGAAAATTAATACTGCTGTATTACGATTGATATATTACGATTTTTAAATCTAATGAAATTGACAATTATATTAAAAGAGATTAAGGCTGTGTTACTTATAATATTGGAAAACACAGCATATTTAATTATGTTAGTTATACTAAAAAATATTCAATTAGAATTTTGGCTTTGACAAAATTTCAGTACAATGGTAATTTAAGTGTAAAAGTGCAGGACACGCCCCCTTCGATTTGGAATGTATAAACTTTTCACATAAATTTTTATGTCTCATAATTATTACAATATCATAATGTCATTTTTAGGTCTCATAAATTTTTATGACTAATTTCATTATTCCATTTCATTAATTTAATTTTTTCCTTTCAAAAATATTATTTTCTGTTACTACATATACATTTAGTAGAATTAATAATAAGAAATGTGTTTACAGAAATTATTACTTATCTATATAGCAAAAAACAATTCCTAAAAAAAAAAAATATTTTACAATTTTAATTGTGTTCATTATATGTTTAAAATATAAATCAATATCTTCTGATTTTGAGATAAATATATATTTTCTTTGGAACTTCTGTTACTTCAGTTGTAGTTTTAAATACTGTTTTAAAGGTAATAATTTCTTTAAAATTTTTTCACAATAAATAAATAAAGTTTCCATAAATAATAAACTTATTTAATTGTATACAATTATTACAGATAAAACTCTTAAATGCAACTTCTATCGGCAATATTTTTACATGCTTTACACCAATTACAAATTAAAAACCCTGTACTTTAATCCTAAAATTGATTTTTCTCCTGCTAGTGCAAATTTTATTGAAAATAATTTAAGCACCATTGTGGAATTCGATTCAGATTAAATTAACATGAATTAAGCTTTTTCCTTTTTTTTTTTTCGAATAATTTATAATGCAACGTGAGAGCACAGGTACGGTATGTTCTATTTTTCTAGCCCCACCAGTGGCCGAGAGGTTCTGCTCTCGAAGCTGGTAGACGGGAGGTGCTGGGTTCGCGCCCGTCGGCCTAATCGTTCGGAGATTTCGTGGTTTTCTTCGAACCGTCGATTTCCACGTGTAAATACTGGTTAGGTTCCATTACAAAGACCCCCACGGAGGGCACTTCCCCACTTTAGGGCCTCTATTCCACGTGTTGATAATTGCCCGTCAAAAACACAACCAACCAACCATCTATTTTTCTAATTTGTGGAAAATCTAAAGTTTTGTCGCTTGGATAACTTGTAAACTTAAAACAATATTCCACATTTAGCTCCAGTGTAAAACCTTTTTTCTTCATTCACCCCTCCTATTAGGGTTAGATTTAAAAATCTGCCAAAATACATCTTTTATGTTGCATTTTCATATGTATTATATGCATTCCAACTTTGCACAAGTATTTTTAATATCAGGAACAGGCATTTAGTGTCACGGATATCGATATTAAAGCTATACCGGCTGCTGACGTATTTATGCGTCATTTATAAACAGCCGTTAACAAATTATAAATTCTTCCCAAAAAGTTTAATTAGTTATTTTCAGTACTCATAATTATAAATATTTCGCGAATAAAATACACGAAAATTAGTATTAAAAATTTTCTGGTGGAATCTCGAATTTTCTGAATAAAAAAACCGCCAGAATAGGCAACACAATTTTCAGTCTGCGTAGTGTTAAAAAAGCTGTAAAGAAGACTATTTTATATATATATTTTTTTTAATTAGTGATTATCACAATTTTCACTAATTACGTATAGAAATTTCACTTTTTTTAATTTTTTACATAAATTTATTATAATGAATATACAGAGTGGTTCAGAACTATATCTCAAAACAATTAAAGGCAGGTAGAGGGGGCCTAAATATGCAGATTTCATATAGGAATGTGGGTACGGAAATGCAGTGTTGTGGCAGTAGAGGGCACTGTTGTGTTCGGAGGACGAACGCTCTTCGGTGACTTGAATCGTCATTCCCCGCTAGGATTTCGAGCAACACGCATCATTACACCAATACGGAGCTTGCCAAAATGCCTTTTATGTATAGGGCTGCAGAAGGGAAATGACTCGCAAAACACTGAACGTCTACAGATCTCGAGCCTGTTGAAGGACTATCCTCTACTGTGTGTAATACTACTTCTTTCACGGCAAGAATTCCGTGATGAATTCTGTGATATCTTCCAGTGCTCGAATCACGCCTCAAAGCATAAAGCGATCTACTCGCGCAGAACTCCCCATGAAAACGCTCAAACGTTCTGCAGTCCAGCAGATTCCTACCCGGGAATAGTTCCGTGTACATACATCTTCTGAGCAGTCGCTTCATTTCCTTGAGCAACCCCATACATGAAATGCATGTCAGCAAGCTCCGCATTCATCTAAAAACACAGTTGCTCGAAATCCGTGCGGAGAATGACTATTCAAGCCAGCGAAGTGCTTTTATCCACTGAACTAAACAGCGCTCTCTACTGCCTCAACGCTGCATTTACGCAGCCACATTCCTATACGAAATCTTTTTATTTAGGTCCCATCTATCTGCCTTTACATTTTTGACATATACTTCTGAAGCACACTGTATACAAAAAATCTATTTTATTGCATTGTATTTCCCATGTTTGATTTCTTCATCCTGTTCGCATTAAAAATGAAAGTATCCGATGCTCATATAACAAGAACCCTATTGCAAATAGGAATAACCAAATTGACATGAAGCAAACATAATTAATTATTTAGAAGATACGAAAGATTTTTCTCAAATAACATGTCTTACCTATTTTTATCAAATCTAATTTCCTCTGTTATTGTCACAAGAAAAGGAATAATGATGACAAAGGTTGATATAAAGGAGAAATAATATTATATCTATATAACTTAGTAATATTTTGTTTTTTTAATTAATAGCTAGTAATTTTGCTAATAACTAATCAGCTAATAATATTAAATTATATCAATTTCACATGTCCTTTTTAAATATGGGGATTATAGTCCTAGAATAATAGTTTTAAAAATTAATCCAAAAAGAGAAGTTAAGAAAATAAAACATTAATAGTTAAGAAAATCATAGTTATTAAAATTATATTTAATAAAAAGTATTTTATATTTTATTTTGATCTACTTTGTATACAACTTTAGTTCAAGTTTTTACGGGGTTATCTTAAATATTTAGAATTAGGAGATGTTTTAACGCATTTGGAATATACTTCATATTTAAATAGGCTGCTACAACTAACATAATGAGTAACTGAAGGTAAAATTTAATTTCAAGTACTATCACAAATCCATACAATTGTAGCTCTTTGTTTTTGAAAAATACTGTGAAAATTTTTTAATCAACAGTATTAAATCAATGAGCTACACAAAAATAAAAACCTAAGCAAATCAGTTAAACTAAAAGTTTCAATACAAAACAAATAGGTGTTGCTATCCAACGTACAATTTATTCACAAGTTTAACATAAATCTCTACGTTTCGGTTTAATCTTTAAAACCTTCATCAGCAGAAAAATTTTCTAAAATATAAATCGACAACAAACTCTTTACATGCTACATTTTGAAAACAATTCAAAATGCAAATCAGTTTAACGGAAACCTCATACTCCCAAATAAACAGTTCAGTGGCGCCATCTTTTAACAAAAGATACTAACGATGAAAGAAATGCTGAAAAAAGTGGAATTTTCATTCAGATTTCAAAATAGGAAGCCATATTTCTGGGATGTGAAAGGAAACATTATCATTACACACTTCATGGTTTCTTAGACGAATTTCTAAAGATTCACGGATAATAGCATTGCGCGGAATAACTTGCTTGGAAATAACTTTAATTAGTTATTTCCAAGCAAGTTATTCCGCGCAATGCTATTATTCATGAATCTTTAGAAATTCGTGTAAGACATAGTTATTTCCAAGCAAGTTATTCTGCGCAATGCTATTATTCGTGAATCTTTAGAAATTCGTCTAAGAAATAGTTATTTCCAAGCAAGTTATTCCGCGCAATGCTATTATTCGTGAATCTTTAGAAATTCGTCTAAGAAACCATGAAGTGTATAATGATAATGTTTCCTTTCACATCCCAGAAATATGGCTTTCTATTTTGAAATCTCAATGAAAATTCCACTTTTTTCAGCATTTCTTTCATCGTTAGTATCTTTGGTTAAAAGATGGCGCCACTGAACTGTTTATTTGGAAGTATGAGGTTTCCGTTAAACTGATTTGCATTTTGAATTGTTTTCAAAATGTAGCATGTAAAGAGTTTGTTGTCGATTTATATTTTAGAAATTTTTTCTCCTGATGAAGGTTTTAAAGATTAAACCGAAACGTAGAGTTTTATGTTAAACTTGTGAATAAATTGTACGTTGGATAGCAACACCTATTTGTTTTGTATCGATATTACAATGTAAAGTCCTTTATTATTATTAAAAGTTGCAAGTTAAACTGTGAAAAAAACAGCAGGCTGTGATATAGCTAAGAGCATGGTTAATTTCAATAATTGCAATTTTACTTAAAATGCATATTTTGAGTAGCAGCTATGTATTTCACTCGCACTATGTATTTCACTTTTGAATTAAAGAAGCTTTTTAGAGTGTTTTATTCTTTTAGGTCACGTCTACGATGAATTACAGTGCCTAAAACTTGAATCTAATTTTTAAACGTACCTGACAATCAGATTACAAGTAGTGTTTTTTTAATATATGAACAAAAAGACTAAAATTTTAAACTTCAATATGTACATTATAAATTCCTGCAAATGGAGTTTTAAAAATATTTTGAATTTTATTCAAAACAATCGCCGAAAAACTTTTTAGTGGTGTTACCCCTTAAAGAAAAATATATCTTATGGCTGATGCAACGCATACTTATATGACTATGTGTGTTATACCATTATCATTTCATGTGGTGCACTGATTTACCATGTAAACATGAGTTGCCAAATAAACAATTAAATTTAAAAAATCAAAAAACCCGACTGCGTAAAAAGCGAACTAATTAATTATTTCTCATCAATGTGAAACTACTTTTTTTTCAATTCCTTCTATTAGCTCACACTCACACTATATATATCTTATTCAAATTTTCAATCGTTAATAAAATACTTCTTAATCATATAATCAAGCTAAAATAAATTTTTTAAAACTTGTAGTGGGTGACACTTGATGTTAATCCAGTTTTTTCAAATAATAATTTATTAATTAATTAATTTTCAATAATCGAGAGTGCCCTCTTCTTGATCAAGGTATTTTAAGACCGAGAGAGCCCTCTTCTTGATCAAGGTATTTTAAGACCGAGAGAGCCCTCTGCTTGATCAAGGCATTTTAAGCGCCACTCAAGAGGAAGGAAGAATGGGAGAAAAAAAAATTCTGTTATTGACCTAAGTAGGAATTGACATAAAATATTTTTTTATATTACTTGTTTATATTACTTACCTATTTTTTTATTTACTTGTATTGATGACTTTTAAGCTGTGTTTAATTATTAGTTCCTATCTATAAATACTGTTTTGATGAGGTCTATACATGTCTATGATGGTTAGAGTTGCAGTAAAGCTAGAGATCCTACATACACAACTTCCAGGTTGTATAATATTTTAACGTAGCTTCTGACTGTAAAATAGTCAGTGAAACATCGTCTTCATTTTGAAAGACCTATCCAATGATATGCCATTAAATAGGGTGCGTATATATTTTTCGTCTCGGCCGCCATTTTGTATTTTACGGCCGCCATTTTAAATTTATAAAAACAAAATCTAGCATATAACCATCGGGCCGTTAAGACGAATTGATAGAGACCTCATTCATTAAAATCCATCCAGCCGTTGGGATGTTTCGAGGGTATAAAGAAATCCACATATACAGATACGCGTGAAACACATAACCCTTCTTTTCAGTCGGGTAATAATATTAATTTTAGTGTTATAGTTTATGCGCTTAATTTAGCATGTTTGTTGAACATGAAAATGTTTAGCTGAAAATTTATAGCATACCAATACCAGCATTCTGGGTTGAAAAAACTGATTACAAGTAACAATTCTCAGAACAAACAATCTTCTTGAAACACCATCAAAAATTTGTAAATGCGCTAGGCCATTCGAAAGATCTGAGTCTTTCTTCGACAGGCGCAAAAAAGACGTCCTTCTACTATGAAAGCAGAGGCAAGACTGAAATGAGAGATAAGGGAAAGGAAACAAGCTGAAGAAACAGCCAATAGGAAGTTAGAAATCAACAGCCAATAGGAAAGTAAAAGACAACAGCCTATCACAGAAGAGAATAATCAAAACAAAAGAACACAAAGTAGGAGGGGCAAAAAATGGGAGGGGGAAAAATACATATAATCCAATATGGGAACACATGAAATTAAAAATGAATAAATAAATAAATGAATAATATATATATATATATATATATATATAAACAGACTAATAATAATACAAAAATAAATTAAATGGTAGTACTGAAAAGGTTTTTCCAAGCTGCAGAGAGCATTGTGGAATCAGATTTATCATTAACAATAACATCACGATTAAGATAAATAGCTAAATTTTCAAGAAAGTCCAATTCAGAGATACTATTGGCATTAGAGATAATTTTAGCATTTTGAAAATTAAAACTATGGCCGGAATCCCAAGAGTGCTTGGCAATAGAAGATTTAGAAAATACTTGATTGATTACATAACGCGAGTGTTCTTTTAAGCGCATTTCGAAATTCCATTTAGTTTGACCAATATAAGATAAATCACAACCATTACAAAGAACTTTATAAATTCCCCATTTACGAAGATCAGGAACAGGAGATTTAGTGGAGGGAAACATGAATTTATTGACATGTTTAAAGATAATGTTAAAATTAATACGTCGTAAAACTTTAGCTAACTTGAAACATAAAGGAGGATAAAAGGGGAGTACAATCAAATTATCAGGTTTGCTTTTGACAGATTTGGAAAGAGTAGAACTATTAGATGGTCTATTGAATTTCTTCACAGCATTACTGATAACAGAAGGATTAAAACATTTTTGACAGCAACGGTTTTTAAGTAATTAAGCTCTTCCTTAAGGGATGCAGAATCGGAACAAATTTTGAGAGCACGATTTACATACGTGTAAAAAACACCGATTTTTTGGTTGACAGGGTGATTTGAGAGAGCATGAGGTGGGTTAGAAACAGAAAAAGGTTTTCTATAAACACAAGTTTAGAAAGAAGAATCGCATTTGGTAACTAAAACATCAAGGAAAGGAAGTTTATTACAATTTTCTAATTCAAAAGTAAACTGAATATATGGGTCGATAGAATTGACAGTATGAAGAATGGTAGAAATATCAAAAGGATTATCAACTAAAACAAAAGTATCGACGACATAACGCATCCAACATTTAAAATTAACCAGATTTAATAATTTTTCCTCAAAATAATGCATATAAATATCACAAAGAATTGGAGATAAAGGATTACCCATACTTAAGTCATCTGATTGTTTGAAAAATTTATTATCAAATTGAAAAGTAGTTTGAGTGATGCAAATTTTGGTTAAATTAACAAAATCTTGGACTTCAATATCAGAGAAATGAAATTCACGTAATTTTTTTTCCAAGCAAGAAAGACCACCTTCAATTGGAACATTCGTAAATAAAGATTTGACATCAAGAGAAAGCATAGAACAATTGGATGGGTTTATATTTTTTAATTTACTAACAAAATCATAAGAATTTTTTATCGTATGAGTATTAGAAAAGCATAACGGAGAAAAAATGGATGCTAAAAATTTGGCAAGAGGATAAGTAACAGTACCAATATTAGAGACGATAGGTCTTAAGGGGACATTGGTTTTATGAACTTTAGGCAAAGCATAAAAACGAGCACAAATGGCTGAAGAAGGAATAACACTATGTTTACTATTGTAATTTAAAATAACAGAATTCTTAACAGCTTTTTTGAGAGTGGAAAGATGCGAATTAGTAGGATCTTTTTTAACTTCAACATAAGAACCTTCAGATAAGAGAGCATAGACTTTATCAGAATAATCTTTTTTATCCATAATAACAATTTGACCCCCTTTATCAGCTTTAGTAATAATAAGATTATCATTGGACTTAAGCTCATTCAGAGCGATATTTTGAGAACTAGAAAGATTAGGTTTAAATTTTGAATTATTAGAAGAAATAGTATCAGCAAGGATGTGACGAAGAGTTTCTTTTTGAAAAGGAGTGACTTTACTATGTTTAAAGGAAGACTCAATAGGAGCAATCAATTTAGTGAGAGAAGGTGTGCAAGACTGAGAAAAATTTAAACCAAGATCTAAAATGCTTTTTTGCTCAGGAGTTAACATGTGAGAGGAGAGATTAACGATGCAGTTCTCATTTGATAGGTTCTTATATGAAAATTGAGGCTTATTTTGCTTATTGCACAACGAAGAAAACTTTTTATCAAGCTTATTTTGATGAGCAGTTTCGAAAGTAAGTAGAGAAGACCAACCTTTATTTTCAATATCACAGAAATTGTCAAGATTTTTACTGAGGAACAAATGAAGGTCATAAAGCTCTTCTTCAATTTTGGAGAGAGTATGCCGAACATCTTGAATACAGGATCTTAAAATAATAAAATGTGATCGAACCATAGCTTTTGAAACTCTAACAGAGCTACTAACAAAACATTTAAGTTGAATAAAATTGGGAATAACATTATTTTCTCGCAATTTTGAAGAAAATTTAATTGGTTAAGAAATTTCACAAGCTTACGTCTGAGTTTAGTAAATCTGTTAAATTGAGCAGTAAACATAATAGCAATACAAAAATAAACAAAGTACAATGTAGAATACTAAACTATAAATAAGACATAAAAAATAAATTAGTAAATAAATTAATCAATGAAAAAAAATACAAATATAGAATACTAAACTATAAATAAGACATAATAAATTAATCAATAAGATAAATAAAGAATAAACAACATACAGATATAGAATATTAAACTATAAAAAGACATAAAAATAAATAAGCAATATAATTAATCAATAAGATAAATAAAGAGCTAAAACAATGCAAAAAAAGTACTTACATACAAAAGGGAACGGGTGGAAAAGTATAAAATGTTGAAATGCCAGAAGAAGGACAATAAAAGAAAATAAGTTAAAACTGGTGTGAATGACTAAGAACAAACAATCTTCTTTAAACACCATCAAAAATTTGTAAATGCGCTAGGCCTTTCGAAAGATCTGAGTCTTTCTTCGTCAGGCGCAAAAAAGACGTCCTTCTACTATGAAAGCAGAGGCAAGACTGAAATGACAGATAAGGAAAAGGAAACAAGCTGACGAAACAGCCAATAGGAAGTTAGAAATCAACAGCCAATAGGAAATTAAAAGACAACAGCCTATCACAGAAGTGAATAATCAAAACAAAAGAACACAAAGTAGGAGGGGCAAAAAATGGGAGGGGGAAAAATACATATAATCCAATATGGGAACACATGAAATTAAAAATGAATAGATAAATAAATGAATAATATATATATATATATATATATATATATATATATATATATATAAACAGACTAATAATAATACAAAAATAAATTAAATGGTAGTACTGAAAAGGTTTTTCCAAGATGCAGAGAGCATTGTGGAATCAGATTTATCATTAACAATAACATCACGATTAAGATAAATAGCTAAATTTTCAAGAAAGTCCAATTCAGAGATACTATTAGCATTAGAGATAATTTTAGCATTTTGAAAATTAATTTCATGGCCGAATCCCAAGAGTGCTTGGCCATAGAAGATTTAGAAAATTCTTGAAGAGTTTTCTAAATCTTCTATTGCCAAGCACTCTTGGGATTCCGGCCATAGTTTTAATTTTCAAAATGCTAAAATTATCTCTAATGCCAATAGTATCTCTGAATTGGACTTTCTTGAAAATTTAGCTATTTATCTTAATCGTGATGTTATTGTTAATGATAAATCTGATTCCACAATGCTCTCTGCAGCTTGGAAAAACCTTTTCAGTACTACCATTTAATTTATTTTTGTATTATTATTAGTCTGTCTATATATATATATATATATATATATATATATATATATATATATTATTCATTTATTTATTTATTCATTTTTAATTTCATGTGTTCCCATATTGGATTATATGTATTTTTCCCCCTCCCATTTTTTGACTCCTACTTTGTGTTCTTTTGTTTTCATTATTCTCTTCTGTGATAGGCTGTTGTCTTTTAATTTTACTGTTGGCTGTTGATTTCTAACTTCCTATTGGCTGTTTCTTCAGCTTGTTTCCTTTCCCTTATCTCTCATTTCAGTCTTGCCTCTGCTTTCTTAGTAGAAGGACGTCTTTTTTGCGCCTGACGAAGAAATACTCAGATCTTTCGAAAGGCCTAGGGCATTTACAAATGTTTGATGGTGTTTCAAGAAGATTGTTTGTTCTTCGTCATTCACACCAGTTTTAACTTATTTTCTTTAACAATTCTCAATTAAACCTTTTCAGCTGCATGATTGAATTTATGCATACAAGAGTAACAAAATAATGTTTATATTAGTGTTATAGTTAATGCGCTTAATTTATCATATTTGTTGAACATGAAAATGTTTAGCTGAGAATTGATAGCATCCCAAAACCGGCATTCTGAGTTGAGGAAACTGATTACATCTAACAATTCTCAATTAAACCTTTTAAGCTGCATGTTTGAATTTATGCATACAAGAGTAACAAAATAATGTTAATTTTAGTGTTGCAATTAATGCGCTTAATTTATCATGTTTTTTGAACATGAAAATGTTAGCTGAGAATTGATAGCATCCTCAAACCGACATCCTGGGTGAAGGAAACGGATTACAAATAACAATCCTCAATTAAATATTTTCAGCTGCGTGATTAAATTTATAGGTACAAGAGTAACAAAATAATGTTAATTTTAGTATTATAGTTAATGCGTTTAATTTATCATGTTGTTGTAAGTTGAACATGAAAATGTGTAGCTGGGAATTGATAGCATCCTAAAACCGACATTCTGGTTTGAGGAAACTGATTACAACTAACACTTCCCAATTAAATCTTTTCAGCTGCGTGATTAAATTTATGCATACAGGAGTAACAGACTAATGTTAATTTTAGAGTTACAATTAATACGCTTAACTGATCGTGAGTTTTTAACATGAAAATGTTAGCTGAGATCTGATAGCATCCTCAAACCGACATTCTGGGTGGGGGAAACTGATTACAACTAACAATTTGCAATTAAACATTTTCAGCTGGGTGATTAAATTTATAGGTACAATAGTAACAAAATAATGTTAATTTTAGTTTTATAGTTAATGCGCTTAATTTATCATGTTGTTGTAAGTTGAACATGAAAACATGTAGCTGAGAATTGATAGCATCCTAAAACCGACATTCCGGAAGAAAATTTATTAATACACTACTAAAAAAACTGCTTGGAAACGTATCCGAAAATTAATGACATCAAAAGTACTTTTGTTTACATAAATGCTTCTTTAAATCTCGAAGCTACATTGATTTCTGATGTTTCTCAAGAAAAATAACTTTTTTCGGGAGTATGAGTAACTCTAAAGATGTTATTGCATTTTTGTTCGTTGTTTTAATATATTTTCGTAGTTTCACACTATCATCGCGGTAATGGCACGCCTTTGTCCCGCCCTCTGCGCTAAGAGCCTGAGCTGCTCCTCGCAGCCCTAAAATTGAAACAAAACACAAATTCATTCAAAACTTTTAATTTAAAAATACATACATAATTACATCGGGATTACATAATAATTAACACAATTTGTATAACTACAGACATACACACATTAAAATTTTATTAAGAACAAATAAAAACAAATAAATTATATTTTAACTATATTTTTAACTATATTTTATTTGTTTTTAATAAAATTTTAATGTGTGTATGTTTGTAGTTATGCAAATTGTGTTAATCATTCAAAACTTGTTTATTTTACTTTGAAAAATAAGAATCAATAGCATTTGTCACTCTAATGATTTGTTTGTCTTTACAAACATAAAAAAAAAATAATAAAATGTCGTGTCCGTTTGGGAAAATCAATTCGCACCGGAAAATTCTGCCCGGTAATTATTACACATTAGCTATCGGAATCGATGTTTAATAATCAAATGACAGAATTTTCCGGTACGAATTTATTTTCCTTGATTGATAGCTAATATTCCTGGAAGACGCGTTATCCCGTCCCTAGCGGTGAAAGTGTTAAGAAACATTTATCTTTTTTTTACAGTGCTGTAGTGTAATGCATACTTAAAATATAAGCTAGTGTTTTATTATTTCTTTTTCAAAATTCAATTTTAAATATTCGGAATTATACTAAACCGATAAAATTCTCGAAGAAGATTAACGTATTGGTTTTTATTACTCATGTCCATCATACTATATCTGATTGATTGTATTTACGTCATTCAGAATTTTGATATAGAATTATATTACCCAAAAATTACCAAACTTCTAAAATTTAGTAAATTTGTGCTGCATTTGACATTAACTTTTTAAATTAAGTTTTGGAATCAACGTAATTTTCGTCCTCCGTCCTTCTTCCCTCCTCAACTACTAAAATTACAGTTTGCTACTAATTCTATCTGAAAGCTTCATAAATGCAACATGCTAAAAAAAAATTCGTGAAAATTAAAAAGTTAAATACATCAATATGTAATTTTGTGTGCCCCCCCCCCCTCCAACTAATCAAAAATACAAATATTTAAAACAGTTTTTGTTATATAAGATGTAAATTTTCAACTGGACAAAAAATGTCCGGACCAGGATTCAAACTAGGGATCTCTTAGCTGAAGCCACAAATTGTGTACCATCTGAGCTAGCGCGAACGAATCTGGTGGAACATTTTCACCCAGCTAACCTTATTTATTATAGCATCTGGTCTGAAATCTGGTTCATCTAAACAGAATACAGAATTTTTCTGTTGAGCTGAACCAGATTTCAGACCAGATGCTGTAATTAATAAGGTTAGCTGGGTGAAAAAGTTCCACCAGATTCCTTCGGGATAGCTCAAAGGGTAGAGCAATGGCGGATTCAGCCAACAGATCCCTGGTTCGAATTCCGGTCCGGACATTTTTTTGCCTAGTTGGAAATTTACATCTCATATGATTTATTTTCCAATTAGAACAATTGTGTTAAAATTAATCTAGCTTTCTATTAGTTTGAAAGATACGACAATTTCTATTTTTTCGTAAGATTTAAAGTGCACCAACCTTCAATATACAGTATGTGATTTGTTAACGAACTGTTCAGTTTACAGAACAGGTTCGTTAACGAAAACTAACGCTAGATATTTTTATGTTTGGATAACGAACAATATTCGGTTAACGTACACCTCATAGAACAAAGCCAAGAAGACGCAGTACTTGAGTTTCAAATTTGTCAAGCTGTATTTAATTGTACCTATTGTCGACTTAAAGAACATTTTAACAGTTGTATACCTACGTATAGCTTAATTCATGGGCTACCAAGGGTTTTGGCGCTACATTTTAGGGCCTCCAAATTAAAATGAACAGATTACAAACCTTGTTTTTTATATTTTTTGCCCCTTTTTAGGTGCGTTTGGAATTATATAAATACGTAGAACCTATAGTCGTCGTTCAGTCCGTCCGTCTGTCCTTCCGCATGTAACAGCGCAAAAACTACCCAACCTAATCGTTTGAAATTTAAAATATATAATTGTTGCATAATTTTGTCGTGTCATTTCATATTCTATGAAAATCGGATGGATAGTTTAATTACAGGGACAGTAAAAAAATGTCCGTTACATTACGGCCAATGGGAAAAAATTATTGCAAGTGCATTTTAATGATGTTACAGCCTTACGAATGGTCTAAAATTTTAAATATATAAATGTTGTGAGATTTTGTCGAGTCATCTCAAATTTTATGAAAATCGGGTGTATAGTTTAATTACACGGACAGTCAAAAGTTTTCCTTTACATTACGGCCAATGGGGAAAAATTGTTTCAAGTGCGTTTTAATAATGTCTTAGCTTTTCGAACAGAAGGAAATTGATAGGCACTTATGGAGTGTACTAAAATATACATTCAGTACAAAATTCGGTGCAAAAAAATTATAAAACTAGTTATAGTACGAACGCACAACATTTGCCGCGTTTAACGTTCAATTTCCAACTTAAAAAAAAAATAGTTCTAATTGCAAATTGATTATTTTAACTAAAATTTAGTTCTTAAAATATTAAAAGGCTCTAGGCTCCACTTGGGCCCTGCAGTAAAGACGATCTTTTAGAAAATTAAGGAGTTTTTGAAAGGTTAAAATCACAAATTGATATGATTTAATGTCGGTCAATGAATGTAATCCTAAAAGTTTTTGCAAAGTGCATGTCATTTATTTATATTAATACGCCGCGATATACACAAAGCTATCAAACTACGATCTGTCCATATTAAATTCCATTATTTAGCTTTTAAGAACGAATTAATTGGATTCCTATACAAATCAATACAAAATCTATGATCGTTTAACGAACAATTCGGTTAGCGTACACTGTTTTGGAAGGGATTAAGTTCGTTAGCCGATCATGCTCTGTAATTTACATTTAATCTTAAAAGTATACTTTGATATATGGAGAATTCTTTATTGAAATAAAGTTACTCGTCAACTTCTTACGGTTATAATAATCTCATGGAAGATCTTTCTAAATAATTGCAAAGGATTATATATATATATTTTTTTTTAACCATTTGGAAAAATGGTTATTGTCCTCTGTCAGGGTAGGAAATAAAAAATGTATCTGAAGCTTTTTATTAGTTGAATCCGCATTTTATTCGTTTTCTGATTGGTCTATACAGTAATCTGTATTTTCCCTTTACTTTCAACAGATATGGATACTTATGTTGCCACTATGACAAAAAAGTAATAAAAACTACAAAAAAATTAATAACTCAGAAACAAATTAAGATACAGCTTTCAAACAAATTGCATTTAAAAGTATATTTTTTTCTCTATACGACGGTGTAAAAAGTAATATTGTGGGATGTTAAAAGTTTAAGAATGAAATTTCATTGAAAATTGGTCCAGGAATATTAATGTTTAATCCATGGCGTACGTAATGTATGATCAGCTCCGTAGAAGTTTAAAAATTTACAGTACCAAAAATTGTAAAACTGAAATTTCTTTTAAAATTTGTTCATGATGGGTCCAGGAATGTTAATGTTTAATTCATGGCGTACGTAATGTATGATCAACTCCGTGCGATGTTTCATGTCTTAAATTTTAGTCTTCCAAAAAATCATTTTCCAAATGGTCGTTGTAATTTGTTAAATTGCTTTTTTTTTTAGTATCAGTGAATTTCTCTTACGTCTTAATGAAAGACATGTTATAACTTTTTTTTTTTTCTTTTCAGCGATAAACAAGGTACAATCTTTTCGGTCTTATATAGTTAATATATTACTAAGCTTTAACTAATAAAAGCTTAACTAAGTCATCCTTAATACCGCATACAATTTGAGTCTTTTTTATATTTTGAATTATTATTATTTATAATAGAAATTTAGACATTCCGGAATTATAAGTTAATTGTATTTCACTTCAAATAATATGGTAAAAAATATATACATTTACCTGAGAAGTTTAATTAAGTTTGTTGTTGAATATTTCTAGAAAAGCAATTAAAAATATTAATGCAAGATTGCGGAAACATTTCCTAATGAGCGTTTCAAAATGTTTTATTTATTTTTGTACCTTTTTTATTATGCTTTGATAAAAATGTCAAATATAGGATTACGTAATCTGTAGTTTCATATTTATTGCGTCTTATGTTTTTGTTATTTTTTTAAATACATAGTTATAAAAACAACAGGGTAAATAATTAAATAGCATGTATATAATGCAATACTAAATATCTTTGAATTACTTTATAATTAAAACATGTTTACTTGGTAGTAATTGTGCTAAATAGATACAAGAAGTCTGTGAAAATATAATTAGTATTTGCATTTGCATTAAAACTTTTTTCAATGTATGTTTATACTGCTGACCCGCCCGGCGTTGTCCCGTCCCGTAATGAATGGCCATTAAATTAACCTCAAATTTCTATGATTTTATATCTTTAATTCCATTTTATCAGGAATTAAATTTTTAAGTAAACAAATATTGAATTGAAAGTATGTGCTATTTGGTATTTTATTTTCTGCACTCTTATGGAATTTTTTTTTCCAAAAAATTAACTGCGATATATTTTTTTTTTTTTAATTTATTGCGATATTTGAGTATTAAGAGTACGATCTTTCAGAATATGTCTTCCGTTTTTAACTTTACTAAGCGGTTTGGCCGATATAATTTAATAAATAATGACCAAATAACCCCCCCCCCCCGAAATTCCTTCTTTTCGGGCTTCATTTTCAGCCGATACGTAAATAAGGCTTCCGCGCCTGCGCCAGCGCTTTCTCCTCTCGCTAGAGCCGAGATGAGGAGCCGAGATGAGTTTTATATCAGAGTGAGTTGCGATTTATACATAATAACTCAACTAATTAATAGATTTTTTAAATTCTGAATCTCAGGTGTCTCAGGTGAAACTTTGGGCTAGCTTAAGAGAAATTTTCAGCCTCGTAAGTCCCGTAGATTTGCCTAGCCATCGCACAAAGGCACACAAACAGACATGGCGAAACTTTCTTTTATTAGTATGAATAAATACTTGCTTTTATGACATCTTTTCTTTTTTTTTACGATAACCAAGGTACAACTTTTTCGGTCTTATAGAATTAAAATATTTCTAATCTTTAACTAACAAAAGCTTAACTAAGTTATCGTTACTACTGCATACATTTTGATTCTTTTTATTTTTAATTATTATCTATAACTAGCAGGCTATGCCCGCTGCGCTGGTCAATATTTCCAAATGAACCTTGGATTAAACTAAATGGTGGATTTGAACTTGTATTTTAAACAATATGGATCTTCAGCTTGACCTTGCACATTACTGAAAACGATGCGAACGCCATTGCGATATAATGTTATCTTAAGCGTTGGACAAAATTTAGCAATTAAGAAGTAATTGTTTTAGTTGATTATAAACAGCGCACTTATGGTCGGGTAATGAGACCGTTATGACAACAGGAATTAATACCTCTGTAACTAATCAACATATAATGAAATCGTATATACTAACACCATTCCTAAAAGTCATGCAACAGGGCCACTTGTAACAAAATATGTTCTGTAGATTTTTTTTTAAAAGACTAAAGTTTCATAATCAGGTTCACTTAATTTTTGAACTTTTACTGTTGCTCTATAACTAAGTACCCTTGAACAATATGTATACACTAAAACCTTTCCAAAATTATTACTTAACTAATTGTGGTATATCCTACGAAAGTATTATAAACAATCGGAATGAAATACAAATTTCCGTTGTAAATATATAGTAGATGATGATGATGCGATTTTTTGTAATAGAATTCATAGTAAAGTTTTCGTTTCAAACAAAAACGATGCTTTCAACATTAAAGCTAATACACCAATATGTGAAGTATCCGATTAAGGAAGGTTAACTTGAATTCTCATGAGCAACTACTCAGAGAAAAGTGAATATGTGGCTTTTGTGATACTTTTATGTCAGCCGGGCGCAGGTAATAAATCAATAAAGATTGTTTTCATAGCATATTCTTATTTTATTATTTTCATTTAAAACACAAACCTTTCACTCATTTAATTTAAAATGCATGCCTTATACTAATTTCATTTTAAAAAAAACTGAAAAGATAAACAATAACAGGAAATAATGCCATAATTAAAAGCAAAAAAATATTTTTAATTTACATACGCAAAATGTAACTACTGCTACTGGGAATTTTAAAAATGCTATCAGCAAGATGTGCGCACGGTTGTTATAAATGTACCCATTTTTTCTTCTTATCGAGGAGCAATTTATAAATCGCACAATATTATTCCAATTCCAATTTCTTTCATTGAGGAACCTATGACCGGAAAAAATGGAAAAAGACTCTTGTAGATTCTTCGGATGACGACATCTGACGCCATAAACCGAGTTTATATATATGAAAATAATTTTTAAGTCGTTACAAACATTGCTTTCATACTTAAATATTTTCATTGGTACTACTTGTTATCCCGTCGACCAATTTCGCCAAATTATATAAATCGCCAAAACATTCGCCAAATTATATAAATTGACATAATCTTTATTTTAAATAACGAAATAACAAATAAATTAGTAAAACATTAATAAAAATACAAATAAAACGTCGAAATTAAAATCACTTGATGACGTAAACACGTGTAGTTTGTTTAAATTCAAGTGAATTTGATATTTACGATGAACCATTATTGGCATTTAATCTTATAGTTTGACGATAGATTTTTGGTCGACAGAATATCTAAGTAGTACCTTTTCCATTTTTGTTTTATAACGCTAAATTCTCAGTAATTTTTTCCCTTTTATTTTACATAAAATCACTATTTTTTAAAAAAATTAAGATGCTTGATTTTTATTTCAAACTCATAGAGCCGTTTTTATTTTTTAGCCAAAACGGTTGATTTGATTTTTTTCCGTTGCTAGAGTAACGGATGTAATGATAGATATTTTGAGGTTTAGATGCCAAAGACACCGCCAAATTAGAAAAATATGAAATGTGTCATGAACTGTTGGACTTATAAAAATTTATTTGGTAGCATTCGATTCAGCATACAACACTACTTTAAAATATGCTATCATTTGACGCATAATTTTGATATTCGATTTTTTTCCCCTCCCCGTGCAAAAACCATTAGGTGTGACACTTTAGAAAATCCTTTCTTAGCAGAAGTTTATGTCATAAGAAGTATTTTTACCACGATTTTCAAGATTTTAGGTTCAGTAGTTTGCGCTGTGCGTTAATTAGTCCCCTAATCCAGACTTTATTTTATATACTATATTAGATATGTGATTTTGCGGTGAATCGATGATCGAAAATTAGTCCAATATCATTTGAAATATTACATAACAGAGGAGAAAGTACGAAGAAAGACGAAGGAGAAATGACGAATTACAAAAGACTTGTAATTTTTTTTTTCAAAATGTTGAATTTTTCCATAGTAATAACGTATTAAAACATAAATTTCCTTAAAAATTATCTTTATTTCCTAGATTTCGAATCTGTGAATTTTCCTATAAATGAAATTGGCTATATGACTTGAGAAAATAGATGATATTTGCTTAAATAAAATGGGTAATATTCGTTGATCTGAGTTCGAGTTTATAAATATCACATGCTTTCAGAATTACGGCGAAAAACATTTAAAAAAGTATGAAATTATTTTACAATATGTATGTGTGGCAGAAATTCACACTGAAATTTAAGTATTCGATTCCATTTTTAAAATATTAACTGATATCTATATAAGTTACAATTGAATATGAAAATGTACTCAAAAAATGATCTCTTTCACCTAAAAAAAACACCATTTGTGAGAACCTCCTCAAGCTAATGTCACGCTTATGCATTTTTGGCTTAAAATCACATTGTTTGGCGACAAAAGAAAAATAAAAAATTGTAAAGAAACAAATAGTAATTACACATGTGACTCACAATTACATCTGCTTGTTTCTTTTATAAGTTACGTGATGGGACAATTAGATATAAAAAAAAAGAAAAGAACAGAACAGAAAGAAAATGTCGTTAAAATTTCATCTAATCAAATTTTCAGATTCGTTTCCATATCTAACGCAAGCGATAAAGAGCCAAATATTGCGTATCAAGTGTAATATTTCTTATTAAATTAATTTTTAAGCATTACAAATATTTCTTTCAGGTTTTGATTAAATGTTTCCGTTTTTTAATATTATCACTCATTAAAACGGATTTTCTTCTTCTTTTTTTCTTTTTTTTTCATTTAAATAAAATTAGTAACAGTTTTTCTTTTATTTTTCGAAATTTAATAGCCGTTTCAATTTTTTTTATCAACGATGAATTTCGCCAAGAAATAAAATGGCAATCTTATCGCCCAAAATAACAGAATTTTCTGTCATAATTCTAAAACTAATATAGGTAGAATAATGTGTTATAGATTAAAACCTTCCCTGAATCAATACCTATCTAACGGTATAGGTTCCGTAAAAATCCATGCAGTAGAACTCGAAATCTAGGCGTTCGGAACGAAATTTCCGTTTGGATTTTATATATATAATAGATAATAGAATAGATAATAGAATTTATATATAAATATAATAGAATAGATAATAGATTATGTGTTATGAACTATCTCAAAGTTTAAAACAGATCGCATTGATAGATTTCCTAATTTTAACAATATCGCGTTATGTTAGTTCCACATTCCACCACCAGGGAGCGCACTCTATTCTTAACGAAAGCGTATCTGAACGAAACTCCTTCATGCAACCTTTCCGTAGATACATGAATCGGGAGGGTGGCGGTCTTAACCAATAATTTAAGATAATTGCTGAAATTACTACGAAAAATATTTTAAAGGGGCTCTAGGCGGGCCCCTAATAGAGTTAGAGGAAATCGGAAGACGGCAAAATAATCGCGGGGAAAAGTTTGCTTGGGTACTTCGGAGCTACTTTTGGCGCGAGATCTAAGCTCTACGACCAAAAGGAGCCCAGATATTTAAGGAAATATGAAGTAACAAAGTTCAATATAAAAGTATTTTCCGTAATCATTCTATAACTAATCTAGGTAGAATAATGCGTTACAGCTTAAAACCTTCCCTGAAACGATACCTATCTAACGGTATAAGTTCTGTGAAAATCCATGCGGTAGAACTCGAAATCTCGGCGTTCGGAACGAAATTTCCGTTTGGATTATATATATATAATAGATAAGATTTCAAGCACTCCAAAATTATAAGTTAACTTTGTTTCGCTTCAAAGAATACGGTAAAAAATATTTACATTTATCTGAGAAGTTTAATTAAGTTTATTGTTGACTATTTCTAAAAAAGCAATTGAAAAAAAGCATTATGCAAGATTGCAGAAACATTACCTAATGAACATTTCAAAATGTTTTAATTTATTTTTGTACTTTTTTAAAAATTATGTTCTGACAAAAATGTCAAACACAGGAATTCATAAAAATTAGTTTAACATTTGTCACGTCTTAGGTTTTATTTTTTATTTTATAAATACATTGTTCAAATAACAAGAATGTAAATATTTAAATAGCATGTATATAATGCAATATTGAAAAGCTCAGAATTACTTTATAATTAAAACATGTTTACATTGTAGTAATTGTGTTAAATACATAAAAGAAGTTCTGTCAAAAATTTAATTAGTATTTGCACTTGCCCTAAAAGATTTTTA
Source organism: Maratus speciosus (assembly GCA_963932465.1). Classification (NCBI taxonomy): domain Eukaryota; kingdom Metazoa; phylum Arthropoda; class Arachnida; order Araneae; family Salticidae; genus Maratus; species Maratus speciosus. Next base: position 526,061,772 of record OZ010786.1, read on the forward strand.
CAATTTGTGTTTATATAAACACCTGCTTTTAAATATATTTAAAAAATATTAGACTAATGTTTTCAGTCTCAAAGACATTAGTATTTTTATAACTCTTTCTTGATGCACACAAATCAGAAGAATTTGCGCTGTTAAAATACGACAACATACTGTAAAAAAAACGCAAACGGTTCTTAATCAAGCTCTTATCTTTCTAAATATTTACTGAAATATAATATGACCTCTTCCGAGTTACCCGCGTTTCCCTAAAGCGTTCCTTTACTTTCAGAAAAGGCAAAAATTTTCTTTTTCTGCTCATAATTTTAGGAGACATTTCCGAGTAACTTTTACACTGTATTAATTTCTCAACGCAAAATAACGAATTTATGGGCGCTATCTATTCTCAAATAACGAATTTCATGTTCAGCAATCATGATAAATTAGCAACATTAACATAAATATTAATCTTTTCTTCGTCGGCGTGCAATATCATATGTTCGGCTTTTTTGTACTTGAACGGTCGGCGTTACACGTCATGCGACGAAGAGAAAATTCTATATTTGAAAGTAAAATCATGGCTAATTACACCTTCCGTTATATTCTGCCATTCTTGTTTGTGATTTTTTTATGAATATTTCTAAGACATGGCACAGTCATATTCCTACGTTTTTTGTTTGTATTTCCTGTAATGTAGGCTTCAGTATACTAAAAAATACTAAACTAGATGAGGATTACTGCTCTCTGATGGATGAGTTTGATCAGAGAGCAGTGAACTTGAAATAAAACCCCGTCCCTTATCCCCGACCTGTCTTCTGTTTTTCACAGTGGTAGTGGAATCGACTACGGAATCCGGATGTACATTTTAGAGCAAGGGTTTTATGAGTGAGATATGGACAAGTAGCGTCCGTAACAACTGTTTAAACTTTAAATTCTGATTATGGCTCTATATTAGCCAAAAGTACTCGCTTTTTAACACCTTATGATTGTTTAATCGTTTTTTAAGTAATGGATCATTTATGTAAATTTATATAAAACCAAATGTTTAAGATAACACAAAATATAGAATATGAACATTAAAAAGCTCACGGTTTTATTTTAAAGGCGACAACAATAAAAATAATATAGATGTTACAAGCTAAAAAAGAACATGCGTAACTGTGCGTGCATCATGCGTACAAATCATGCGTACAGCATAGATTATGAAACACTTCCCAACACATTCATAATGCTATAACAAAATTTCACAGATTACTAAGGTGAAAGTTGACGTTTAAATGAACAATTTGGAAAACGCATAATGCCTTTGAGAACCCAAATTCTGCAATTACAGTGAATAGTGTTAAAATATACGATTTTTAGCAGCCCTGTACATGATCTATTGATGTGCATGAATACTACATAGTATGCTAAAAGTTAGTTCAGTTAAACGCATAGCACAGTTGGAAATTTCCACTCAGCAATTTCCGCCTATAAATGGATGTTGTTGAGAACTTTTGTGCGACGCTGTATATGATCTATAGGATTTATACACACCAAGTAATATTTAAAAAGTAGTTCAATTTAAAAACCCATATTACAACTCAAAACGCACTTCCAGCAATTATTGTTCATATGCTTCAATAGTTCAATTATTGCACATTTTCTTCGATAGCCAAATTATTTTGTGTGTCTCAGCAAAAAAAAACGATAAGTCCTATGCACACCATATTCTATAGTAGAAACCTTGTGGTACACCTCAGAGATGTATATCATTTCAACATGTTTAAAATACTGTAATACCATCAAAATACACGACAAACGATTTTCCCCACAGACCGTAATGTAAAAGAGTTCTTTTGAGTGGCCTTGTAAATGAACCAAAAATGCTACAACCTTTTTAATATCGAACATGCCCTAATAAACCCCAATAACATATATCCATTTCATAGCAATCGAGCTATATTTACGCGAGTTAAAGCACGGACAGGCAGACAGACAAACGGATGGACAGACAGACCTAATTTATAAACACTTTTCAACTATGTTGGAAAGTGTTAAAAATATATATTTTATTTAAAATTTCTTAGTACTTTCAACCTGCAATTCTTGCGCTTATCGTCAGAGAATATTTTTATTATTAATTGCTATTTCATCCATAGAAGTACGTCACTTCATTTGAAAATCGCGAAATTCACGGAGGGCGGCGTTCCACACTTCTGCCGTACGTCTATTATGCCGAGACACTAGCGGTAGCCCAGAAAAAAGAGGGGGAAATTTTAACATTGAAACCGGACAAATTTAAAAGCGGAAATCTTTAAATTAAGGACATCGAAAAGGAAAAGGGTTAGTATCGGGGTCATCAGACGTACGTTACGCCTTCGAGGTTAATGATTTTATGTATGTTTCAGATTATTTTTTTTTATATTTATTATTTTTTTAAAAGTAAGCTATACAATAATTAAATAATCAGCAGTGAATTATTTCAAAGCGTTTTTTTTTTTCTCTATGGTGGACAAGAAAGTTTGTAATTACCTCAAAGCAATATACTTGATAAATATAGTATCATCTACTTTTTAACACTTTCCAACAAGGTCAAAAAGTGTTTATGACTTCGGTTTGTCTGTCCGTCTGTCCGCGCTCTAACCCTCATAAATATACTAGGATTGCTCTGAAATTTTTGGATGTTATTAACGTTTACAATAGCACGTTCCCGATTTCAAATGAAGTTTGTAGCATGTTTCGTTCATTTACAGAGACAGTCAAAAGTATTCCGTTATATTACGGTCAATGGGAAAAATATCGTTTCAAATGATTTTTAATGATGTTACACGCTTTCAAACATAATGAAATTTATATGCATTTACGAAGTGTACTAAAATATGCATTCTGTAGAATATGCGGTGCAAAGAATAGTTGTTATTCATTTACATGTCCACTCAAAAGAATTCCATTACATTACGGCCTATGGAGAAAAATCGTTTGCGGTGTATTTTAATGATATTACACTATTTTGAACATAAAGAAATTGATATTTATCACTGAAGTGTGCTGCAAGGTTCTTATTATACAGCGTGGTGAGCATAAAATTTATCGTTCATTTACAGAGCTACTATAAAGAATTCCATTACATTACGGTACATAGGGAAAAATCGTTTGCGGTGTGTTTTAATGATATTACACTATTTTGAATACATTGAAATTGATATCTGTTACTGAAGTATACTGCAAGTTTCTTGTTATACAGCGTGGTTATCACAAAAATTATCTTTCTTTTACATTTACTCCCAAAAGAATTTGGCTAGAGGAGAAAGTGAACAGTAATTGAACTATTGAAGCCTATGAACAATGATTGCTGGAAGTGCGTTTTTAGTTGTGGTATGTGCTTTTAAATTTAATTATTTTTTAAATATTACTTCCTTTGTATAAATGCTATACATCATTTATTGGACTGCACAAAAGTTTTCAACAACATCGTTTATTGGCGAAAATTGCTGAGTGGAAAGTTTTAATTGTGCTATACGTTTAACTGAACTAATTTTTAGCATACACATCTGTAGATGATATACAGGGATGCACCAAAAAATCGTATATTTTTCCGACTATTCAGGGTAATAGCTGTGAAATTTTGCTATAGTATTCTGAAAGTGTTTCATAATCTATGCTGTACGCATAAAATTTTTGTTCTTGCTAATTTAAATCTTGAGTCCATTCGAAGAAAAACTGGAAATCAGTAATAGGGATATTACACGCACAATCCCCAGCAAGTCAAGGAAAAAACTGCTTATTGACAAAAATGTTTTGCATTTTAGAATTTAGGGTAGAACATATCGCGTACCCGTAAGAAAAGTGACATATATCGCACAAATTCTTTTTGCATTTTATTCTACTTAATAGGTTTGTCATGGGTGCTTCTTTCTAAACCAAAAGTTTAATAAGTGTAGTTATACGGGAAATCACTTTATTACGCTATATATCCATTTTTAAGCACAGAAGAGGGGTATATTCTGTGCGGAGGTAAAGTTACCAACCCTCCAAACCTCATCCTACATCTTCATTCTTAAGGGTTTTATGCACGTTTTTATACCTGCATGCAGAGCTAAGTGCTATAATTTCATGTTATAGTAGAATCATGAAAATTTCCTTTTGCCTCTCCTGTGAAATTTACTTTCGTTGGGATGTGTAACTTTTCTTGCGGGTGAGCGATATAATAATTTTCAGGAAAAAAAATTACATGCTTCTTTTAGATTGAAAATTAGATAAAAGAAATCAAACCAAGAAAGGGTTTAAATAAAAAATTTTGGGGCTAACACTGAAAATTAACATTATTTTGCACGTATAAGTGCTATTAATATGCAGCAGTAAACCGGTAATCCTATTAGGGAAAACTAATTTATACACTCGAAAACTACTCGAAAACGTTTCCAAAAATTATGGATGAGAAAAGAAACTACGTAAAGCCCCGATTGTCCGGGAGCGGATGATCCGCAGTGCGGTTTATCCGCGAAGAGATTTTTTTTTTTTATTATTCAAGTCAACAGAAAGGAAAATACAATAAGCTCTACTAATAAATATAAACAGAAAAATTCATGTATTCGAAAGAAATAGAAGAATATTTCTAGATTTGGTTGCCATATTTGAAATATCAGATATAAATTCTTGATGTCTTTTCTTGATTTTATTAACCAAACTTAAACACAGCAATTAAAATATTTAACAATTAAATAAGACTATTATTTTAAATTACAGGAGAGTATATTAAGAATAGCTTCATTTTCGAGATAAAAATTGTTCCATACTAAAAGAAAAAGTTTGCAATTTAGAATAAAGAAAATGTGTTTCCAAAGCAAGAAGCAAAAATGAATGACTGATTTTTTCTTTTTTTTTTTTTTTTTTATGTGTAACTCAACTATTTTTGTATAGTACGTATGGCATTGTTTCTTGTTTACTGTTCTTTATTTTAGTGATTTAGACGTAAAGCAGAGGTTCCTGCTGTACTGTGGATATGTATATATTTTAAACGTTTTATTATGTTTTTTGTACACTAAAACGTAATTTTTATGTTGAATTTTCTATTTTTGTTGTTTGCACCTATTTTCAGTCTTTTCGGGTTATCCGCGAATTTTGTTATCCACGGTACCATTACCACTCAATTCCGCAGATAATCGGGGCTGTACTGTATTGTTATAGGAATTCTTTTTTTAGGTCTCCTAATTCCTTTGGCTTTTAAAAATAAAGGAACGCTTTTGGGAATCACGTGTATCTCCGAAGAAATTATATGATATATTCGTAAACATTAAGAAATATAAGATTAAAATTAATTAAAGATTTCTCTTTTTTTTACAATGTAGCTATTTATTAAGATATTTAATCTCTTCGCTCCCTGGGCCCCCAAATAGGGACCTCCGTTTTGTCCCATTTTTAGGTGCGTTCATAATTATATAAATACGTAGCACCTATAGTCGTCGTTCAGTCCGTCCGTCCGCATATAACAGAGCAAAAACTACCCAACCAAATGGTCTGAAATTTTAAATATATGATTGTTGCAAAATTTTGTCGAGTCATTTCAATTTTTATGAAAATCCGATGTATAGTTTAATTACAGGGACATTCAAAATTTTTTCTTTACATTACGGCCAAAGAGAAAAAAATATTGCAAGTGCATTTTAATAATGTTACAGTCTTCCGAATGGTCTGAAATTTTAAATGTATAATTGTTGCAAAATTTTGTCAAGCCATTTCAAATTTTATGAAAATCGGATGTATAGTTTAATTACAGGGACGTTCAAAAGTTTTACTTTACATTACGGCCAATGGGAAAGAATTTATTGCAAGTGCATTTTAATGATGTTACAGACTATGCACTTATGAAGTGCAAAAAAAAATATACTTTCAGTACAATATGGGGTGCAAAACATATTTATAAAGCTAGTAATAGTACGAACGCACCTCATTTGCCCCGTTTGACGAGCAATTTCCTACTGGTATTAATCGTGCTCGAACATAATTACAATTTCGATATCCGAATGATATGTTTCGAAGTCTAAGATTCGAACTAATGCAAATAAAAAAAAAGCAATTTAACAAATTACAACGACCATTTGGAAAATGATTTTTTCGAAGACTAAAATTTAAGACATAAAAAATCGCACGGAGTTGATCATACATTACGTATGCCATGAATTAAACATTAATAGTGTTATTACACGCAAAAATTGCAAGCGACAAAAATCGCCTGCGACCCGTCAGATTTCTTATAACTTACGTATTATCCACCTGAAACTTACGTATTATCCAAGCATTTCATTGGCTGTTCGGGAAAAGGCTTTTCCATCGTCCAAGAAATCTGACGACCAATTTCAAATGAAATTTCATTCATAAACGTCTAAACATCCCACAATATTACTTTTTACACCGTCGTACAGAGAAAAAAATGTACTTTTAAATGCAATTTAGTTGAAAGCTGTATCTCAATTTGTTTCTGAGTTATTAATTTTTTTGTAGTTTTCATTACTTTTTTGCCATTGTGGCAACAGAAGTATCCATCTCTGTTGAAAGTAAAGGGAAATACAGATTACTGAATAGACCAATCAGAAAACGATTAAAATGCGGATTAAACCAATAAAAAGCTTCAGATATGCTTTTGATTTCTTACACTGATGAGGATAATAACCCTTTTTTCAAATGGTTAATAAAAATCTTGCTCTGAAGTCAAATGGAAGAAAAATAATTCAGTAATAATTAATAATACTGCATTGATATGTCAGTAGCAAAGACGTTAAATGAGTACATGTAATTTAAAACACATACGCAGTGTTTCACAATTATATGTCAAAAATCTAAAGGCAGGTAGAGGGTACCTAAAAAAGCAGATTTCTTATAGGAATGTGCGTGCAAAAATGCAGCGTTGAGGAAGAAGACGGCGCTGTTGAGATCTGCGGATGAAATCACGTTACTGACTTGTATCGTCATTCTACGCACGGATTTCGAGCAACATGCCTCATTACACATATACGGAGCTGGCCGACATGCAATTTTTGTATGGGGCTGCGCAAGTAAATGGCTCCCACCAAGCGCACGTCCAATAGCTATCGAGCTTGTCGAAGGACTATCCCCTACAGTGCATTATGCCGCTTCTTTCTCTGCAGGAATTCTGCGATATCTTCCATTGCCCGTATCACACCTCGAAGCATAAAGAAATCCACTCGCGCACAACATCCGATGATGACGCTCAAATGTCTTGCGATCTGGCAGATTCCTATCCTGGAATCGTTCCATGTACATTCTTTGAGCAGCCGTTCCATGTACATTCTTTGAGAAGCCGTTCCATTTCCTTATGCAGCCCCCATACATGAAATGCATGTCGGCAAGCTCCATATTGCTGTAACGATACATATTGCTCGAAATCCGTGCGGAGAATGACTATTCAAGCCAGTGAAGTGCTTTTATCCACTGAACTCAACATCGCCCTCTACTATCTAAATGCTGCATTTTGGCACCAACATTCCTATACGAAATCTGCTTACTTAGGTACCCTCTATCTGCCTTTATATTTTTGATATATAATTTTGAAACACCCCGTACATTAAGAAAGAAAACAGCAATTAAAATTTAGTTTAAACTGAATGTTTTATTTTAAAATAGCAAATATGTTAAATGCGTGTTTACATTGTTAATTTGCAGGTAATTTGAGTGCTGTGAGTGAATTTGAAGATCCAAACATTAAGGGCAAAAAAATGCAGTTAGTAAATTGTATGTGGAACTTAAAAACATTCAAAGCTAATGAAGACACGCACGCATTGCTGAACTGCAATTAACTAGATCGTCTTAAGCTAATTTTAAGACTTTTTTTTTATTACTGCGTTTAACATTTAGCGGCATTAAATATATTAAACTCTAAAAAGTCAATGTCATTTAAGTAATGTTTGAACGCTAATACTATATATATTTACATTTCAATCACTACTCGCATCCTTGAAGGCATAACGAATATACTTACGTATATTGGTTATAAGTATATTGGTTATGCTTTCAAGGATACCAGTAGTATCGTAGTAGGTGTATTCGAAATGGCTTGTTGACAATTAAAAAAAATATATATTATAAAGTACACGAATTAATATTTTAAATTCATGCGTCATTTATTATTACTGAATTAATCGGACATTTTGTGCCTGTTATAAAAAAAATAAATCGAAAAGACTGGTAGAAAGAAAGATGGCCGTCAACACAACACAAATAACATTGCATTAGTTCATTATTTATATTTCTGTAAAATTGTAAACTCATTATTTTTTTACATTTTGCGTTATAACTTTATTATGCAACAGTTATTACACCACCATATCACCACGTCATAGACTCATTTTATAAGCAGAACGTCGTATTCGGTAGGCAGTTTCTTGATTAAGTGTAGATGGGTACTTCCAGGGCTCTCGCTGCCGCTCGCCATTGCGCCAAATCACGACAAAATGCTTCATTTGGCGAGTAAACGAACAATAAGATTCGCCAAATTGCGAGTGGTAAAGTTCTGCTTTTTTATGTGTGCCAGTACAGTCCAGATTCTGATCCGCGTTACTGAATGTTTGATGTCACTTTTCTTGTTCAATCGCACCGTGCCGTTTACATTACTCTATTTATAGAGATTACTGAGTCAACACCAATTCAGTTTAACAGCAGCCGAAGACACAAAAAGGATTATGCAATAGAAATTTCTTTATTGTCAGTTGATCACTACCTATGTGCTAGTGTCCCGACGTTAAAAACACAAAACAAAATTACTCTCATGAAGCGCCAAATAAAGAAATATCTTGCTGTTTAGAGGCGGTGAAATTAGCCATTTTCCACACTATTAGTTGTGAGCAAAGCATCATTGGCCGGTCAATCTCTTCCATCTATTAGAGTCGGGATCCCATAGGAATTTTCACAACGGTAAATCAAAGATCGCTGTTTTGAATTTTTATTAAGACTGCTAAAAGAATGTCAGAAACATTTACACATTTGGAGACATTTAGAATGTACTTATTTTTAATATTTTCTGAGGCAGATAGTCGAATTTCTATTTCAAAAGCAATTACAAAAAATTAGGCTATTTTAGAACATATTGAAGAAAAGGGATACAATAATGCGTTTAAGATAGATTTTTCAGTGTTTCACGTCGAATCTATTTTGCTAACATTCTTTTCATTTGGCTAGGTTTTTTTTTTCTTATTCGCCAAATCACTAATGTTCTTCAAAAGCCAGTGAAAACCCCGACTTCCCGGTTACATTGGCGCTTTTCTAAAACGCTTGGCGCAATCTGATTCTAATCCTGGCGTGACCTCTTTTTCACCCAGTAAGAAAATTAAAATTTGTGTGATTTAATTGCTAATTAGAATAGTTGCGATTTATACTAATGAGATGATTCAGATATGAGACCAGGTGTCATTATCATAAAGGGTTCTGAGTGGATTGTGTGCCCACTAGTCAGGTCACAAAATATCAATTGGCAGAGCATTGGCAGCTTCATCCAAAAAGACCCTGGTTCAAATCCTGACCCGGACGCTCTTTCTCCAAGTTGGAAAATTAAAACTCGCATGATTTCTTTATTAATTAGAATAGTTGCGTCATATTGTGATGAGCTGATTCAGATATGAGACCAGATGTCATTATCAATAACGGTTCTGAGTGAATGGATTGTGTGCCCACCAGTTTTTTTCAGAAAAGCTCAGTTTTAAAGGTCCCTGGTTCAAATCCTAGCCTGGACACTTTTCCACCAAGCCAAAAGGTCCCTGGTTCAAATTCTAGCCTGGGAACATTTTTACTAATTTGGAAAACCACAGCTCGTGTATTATGCTTGTTTTTGTATGTATTAAAAAATTGCTTTTGATTGTATGTATTAGAAAAATTATTTCTGTTTGTGTATAATAAAAAATGAATGGCCTCTGAATGTTGAGTAAAGTAGGGCATATAGCCGGGCTTCTCGGTTTACAGACTGTATGTGAAAAACATTTATTAATTGATAACTATAACAGATTTTTTAGATTTAAGGGGTCTCAGGACTCTTAAAGCTTCAAAATTTTCGAAATTTTATTTTTTTTAGATGTTAAAATTACTTTTCTGAACATTTTAATATAATTGTTTCCTTGAAATTCTCATTAGAACAGAAGTTATCGCTTTTAGAATTATACCGGCTCAATAGCATAAGCAGCGTTTCCGGAATTTTGAAGGCATTTTTCTCCAAATGACATTTTTGGGCATAACGCGCATTACATCTCAAAACTTCTGAATATTTTTTCATAAAATTTTCAAAACATACATTTCATGTTAATCTGTATAAACGGAACCTAAAATTTCCTTTTTATTGTTAAAAAAAATATTTTTTCTAGGTGATTATGTTGTTGAAATTTTCAAAATTTCGTATTAGCTAAATACAACTTTGTATTAAAAATATAAAAGTCCTTCTAATACACACTTATTTAGGTTCAGGGTAATTAGTATAATCTGAATTATAACTAGGCACAAACATTTTCATTATAGTTTAATAGTTATTTTCTAATCCTGCGCGTAAGCTGTTGCACTAATTTTCTGCTTGTCAAATATCTGACAGTTTGGAGCCCCCTGTAAATGCTAATTCTGCATCTTGCAATTTTGTAAATACATAAAATGAAAGAACGTAGGTATATCTTTCATCTCAACAAAAATTGTGCTTTAAAATCATATAAGTTTAAGATATTAAATGTTGAAAAAGGTCTCTTTTTTCCTTTTTTTTCAAATTTTAAGAGTTCTGAGACCCTTTAATGTATTTGTTTACAATACTCACTAACAAAACTAACAGTAATATTTATATGAAAATTATTAATTATGCATTCAAATAAAGTTTTATAATTTATTAAGAGGGATAATTTTGTATTGACCCCGAGACAGAAGCAAACCACCAAAGAAACTGACAAAGATCACTATTTACAATCAGCCTTTTTGATTCTGATCATTTCAATGGTATAAGTTCATAGTTTGATTACATATCTTAAATTTAAGTTTTATTTATATTTTATTGTTTTATTAATTGATCGCTGAATGTGTTAATTTCGTAATGGAATATAAGATGGAATATATGCTGAACTATTTAATAGTGCTCCCTATTAAACGTTTATACGAGTATATGTATAATACGTATTATACGAGCTACGCATTTCAGATACGTGTAATATGGCTACGGCGGTTATACGTATTATGCAAAACAGCATATACGGTACATCGTATATACGGATCTTACCCATGCGGTTAAACGTATGAACGCCTAAACGTTTTTCATTCAAGGCATGGAAATAGATGTTTTAATGCTTATATGCGGATTAGAAACATTGAGAAATATCCTCTATTAGGGTCCTGTATATAGATGGCTTACAGGGGCCATCGTCATTCTTTGTTCAAAGAAGCACGATGGCCTGGGGTTTACCTACCTTCTGGTTGGTGCACAGGTACTTAAAAAATCTGAATACTTTCCTCTGTTTAGATTTTGGTTGTTTTCGCTAAAAACTAAGATATTAAATGTTTTACCATAGGTAGTGGATAGCTGCAAAGCTACCTTTCGCAGATCTGAAGCACAGCTTCTTTTCGTTTATGGCTTGGGCACTTCGCACATTATTTTTGCATGCGGCCAGAGACCATAATTAAATTTACTTTATATTTTATAGCGACATTGATCAATCCGACTCCTGGGAAGTTTTGTAATAGTACCTTTATTGTATTTAAGAATATTCTTTTCTAAATTTAAAATATTTTGAAAATATATTTTACTCTGAGAAAGAAAAGAAAAGGCAAGTCATTTCAAGAAAGTGCAATTGCGTTCTAAAACCTGCAAGTTCGTTATTTGCCAGTTTATAAGTAATCGAAATTTATAGGTACTTTATACAAAAAATTATATATGTCAATATTAACAAATCTTAAGCGTAATACCTCACATTTTGTATAAAAATACCATGAGTATCATGATTTAAAAAATGGATTTTCATTATACATTAACAGAGTAGAAAACATAATCTCCGTAGAAATAAAAACCTTTGCGCCCGGATGCAATTTTGAGAGTAACACACACGAATAAAGAAATTTTAAAAGATTAAAAAGAAAAAAACATACTTAACAAGGATTCACAATAAATCTGAAAGAATTATACTCTCATTCTTTGCTCAAAAAGTGTTTAATTTTGCTAGTTGCTTACAATGAAAACAATTTGCATATATTGCATGCACAATATATAAATATAATGGGGTATCTGATCTCAATACCATGAGATTAACAAAAAATCTAAATAAATTCAAAGTAAAAATTTGCGTAAGTACTTTTTCAATTCACGGTAATAACTTTCGGTTTTGAAATAAAAACACTAACATATTAACATTTTCGGAATTCAAGCAACTACGTCTTGATGTTACTGATGTAGTTGAAAAATCTCTTTCAGAACAGGTAAAATCAACAACTACATCTCCTTATCCTTCCAAAACACGGCTTTCTTAATAGGCATACATGACCATGTTTACTCCGACAAGCAGTTCGTGAACAGAACAATACCACATTTATTTTTTTAAATCATTATGAGAACATAATAAAAACACCTATAATGGCTACTTTCAGCAATTATTGTTTATTTATAAAGCCATTTAAACTGTTCCAGGAAATTTATATAACATTTTATCACCTTATTTAATGAAAATTAGAAGAAAATAAATGAAATAAAATATTTATAGAGAAAAATAAGATCTATGCAGATTGCTACGATAACGCCACCGATTTCCAACTTATTCTCCATTCAGGGACGTAAGACTGATGAGGTCCATTGTTATTAAAAGTAGATACGGCGCTTGAAATATACGTATACTTTAAATGTACGTATGCTTAAATATACGTTTAATCGATGTACCCTTATACGTATCCGGATACGTTTAAACGTATATTTTAAGGTATTCGTATTTCAAAGAAGCGTATTATACGTATTTACGTATATCGTTTAAACGTATAACTGAAGTACGTATGCCATCGGGAGCACTACTATTTACATTAATTTAAGTGCATTGGTTTTATTTTTGGTAATTGTCTGAAATCGATAGAGATCTATAAAAAAAAAAAAAAAAAATCATGCTTGCGAATTATTTTAAAAATAATAAAAATTGAATATATGGCGATACATTTTTCCAACAAAATACGATACAGTTTTCAAACAAATTCCATTTGAAAGTACATTTTTTCCCCTATTCGACGGCGTAACAATTTAAAGTGTACGATGTTTAGAGGTTTAAAAAAATTGCAGTAAAAATTTAATTAATCGTCTGCTATTACCACCGTCAAAATGATGCCGCGTTAAGGACAGACACATTTACATTTTATAATATTAGATGATTGTATAAATATATATATTTTTTAATTTAAGTGTATGAAACATTGTACACTCGGCCAGAAAATAAGTTTGAAAAATTATCTTCTCTTACCTTAGCCATTTTCTCGACAAAGCCTTTATTAAAGGGAATTGATGCTATACAGTGTGTCCCAAATCGACCGTATAAACTCTGCACCCGAGTTATATCTTTCCATACGATAATGTTTAAAACGTTCGCCACGCATATCGCGTCATGCATGCGCGCGCGCCATGGAATGACGTTAAGCCGACGTTGAACTCGTATTTTTAAAAGGCTGCATCTTGCAGCTATCGGTAGTCTTCGTATGGCGGCCATGTGTTCCGTTCATGACTACTGAGCATGTCGTGACATAAATTGTGCACAAATGTGTGTTTAAGCATTATCGTCTGGAAAGATATGCAAATACTGTTGTTGATATGTCCAATGAAGTGTTTTATTCTTGCACCGGTAGTGACGTCATACTTTGTTTTTCGTACTTTTCTCGTAAACTATGGATCGTACAAGAACGCTTCTTTGGGTAGTTTTTATGTACTCCCAACGAAGAATCTAGCTGTGCAGAGTTTATGCGGTCGTTTTGGGACACCCTATATATGTGTGTGTTCTTCGTATTGTGTCGTATGATTGCCTTATTCGTTACATTTTACCTTAACCCCCTTAGCCTACAACTACGTTTGAGACACGTGGTCTTATACTTGGGACAAAACTGATTATCACGGGCCTGGCCCGTAATACACTGGTCAGTCCAAATGTAAATATTACGGCCATGGCCCCTGGTACAATGATCGATCAAACGGGATTACTAATAAACATTTTGTGGTATACCTACCACAATTATTACATCAAATTGCAATTACTTACCAAATATTCTACAAAATTAAACCAGTTATATCTTATATATGTATGTACATTCCGTAAATCGTGCGCATTTGGTACAACTTAGGACCGATTTGCCGAACCGTGGAATAGCTGCGCGATCTTGGCTACGTTTTGGATCCAGGCTGTTGAAACGTAAATCGTAGGTTATGGACTTAATTAGATTGCAATTATCGACGGTGATTGCAAGTTGAATTATAATATTAAGACAATCGACTTAGCTCATTTTATACGATACATAAAGAAGATATAAATCCAAATCGAATGGCTTATTTCATTTTTTTTCTTGATATATTTGCCTATAAAATAGATGGGGTGGGACTTTTAGTAGTGGGTTATGTAGTGGGTTTAATAAAATCATAAATAAACAAATGTTTCGAAATATCCTATAATCAGTGTAAAAAATGTTTTGTAATGTGTATCTGTCTACACTACTTTCCTCTAAAAAACTTCAGGAAGAAATATTTGCTTTTTTAGAAATTTAAACGAGTGATTTCATATTAAAAGATATGTTCGCAAATTAAAAATATTTTCTTAACTTCTATTTTTCATGTGTTAGTACAAAAAAAAAAAAAAAAAAAAAAAAAAAAAGGTTAGGTTTTTTACTATTACATTTACTCAAAGCAAAGTATATATTTTGAATAAAAAGAAATATGAACAAAATGTATTTTTTTCGGATTAGAAATATTTTTAAAAATTGACAAAATGTTTCAGAGAAAACAGAAAGTTCTTTATAAATTAGAAGTGGAAAACGAAATTTGATATCCAATTTTATTTTTATTTTATTATTATTATTTTTTTTTTGCATAGAATTTTGCATGGTTAAAAAAAGTGGAGGTTGAAAATAAATAATCAAAAAAAGTTTCTTTTACACCAAAACAAAGAACTTTTTAAATACTTGATACACCATGAAATTGCTAATTGCTAGATTCTGATTGCATTCCTCTTTGTATAGATAATTACATTTTTCTAACCATTATCTGCCGCAGCCAAGGTTTATAAATATTCAATGAATACTTCCACTATGGTATAAAAAACCGCTTTCGAAAGAACGCTTCTTTTAATTTTTTTCCTATGTTTTTCCTCTTTCAAAGAAAAAAAAAGTAGCGTTTTATTCAAAGAAGAATTGGTGCATTATAGCAAATTCTTTCGATCATTTTTTTTAATTAATCAATCGACCAAGTTTTGTATCTTAAGATACTTCTTTTCTTTTTTTTCTTTTTAACCCAGTCATTAGTACTTTGGTAAGTATTTTATATCAGGAGAGGATGGTTCCAATAAAAGACTAGTTGAAACACTTAAGAAATATATGCAGAAGGCTTTTAAGTTTATTATAGGGATTGGTAATGAGTTTTAAAAAATTAAAGCAAGTTTAATGAAAAATTTACTCCTAAATAATGTAAGTTAACACTTAACTGACCGGAAGTATTCAAATTTATTTCCCACCAGGGCCTAGTTATTTTTCATACGAAGAGAGACATTGTTCTCACCATTGTTATATCAACTATCTATATATATATTTCGCTATCGTATGTGGCACAGAAATCGAGGTTATTTGTTAATTGTTTAATGGTAACGCCCAAATGAAACTCATCTCATTGGCTATTGAGCAGTATTTAATCTATATATATATTACGCTATCGTATGTGGAACAAATATCGCGATTATTTGTTAATAGTTTAATGGCAACGCAAGAATGAAACGCATCTCATTGGTTATTGAACAGCATTTAATGCATCTTCATACCTATAAGTTGGGTTACCATAGGGGGGACCCTGTTCTGTCGCCAAAAGTAACTCCAAGTTGGCGATATCTCTTATATTTCGAAAAATACTCTTAAACTTCCATTGTAAACCAATAGAGTTTACTTGCTTACAGAAAATCAACAAATTGAGTTATTTTAATGCAACAGAAACTAATATTAGTTTAAAGGATTATATTAATTATACTTAGGGGAGCCCAAGGAAATTAAAATATGAATAAAAGTAACAGGTTACAATGCTTAGCATGCTTTCCCAAATAAATTTTAAGGGAGACCAAAGTGGGGCGGCTAGTAGAAAAGAAATATTTGTATTATAGGGAAAATTTATTAGTATAACAAGATGATTTAAATTTTATATTCTTTTAGGGTAGGGTACTTTTCGAAGCTCTCTCCAATATGCATCCCTGGTTTATTTTACTTTATTTTATTTTATTATTTTTTTTTATGTGGAGCATCCAAAATATTTGCAAAAAATGGTATCTTACTATTATTCCTGGTGGATCAACATTAATTTATGTTGGTTAAAGACATTGTTCCCATATTGAAAATAACTCACTGTTGTTCTGAAAAGCTATTCACATTCATTTGGCAGCTTGGTAGGAAATGTTAACTTTTGTTCAGGAAACTAATTATATTTTGCTGTTTATGTAGCTGAATGATGTAATTATTAAAGGTAATAGGTACAGTCGTGGAAAAAAAAAGTAAACACCCCTTACTAATTCTTCAACAAATTATCGTAGACGGAAGTTACTGGTACCGAACGATTTGAAATAAAGTCTACTTTTAAATGACGTATATAAAATTTGCTTAGGGGGTCATCTACATATTAAAATGAACCCAAACCTCATTTTTTTCAATGGCAATACCCAATTTTAACGATATTTCAAATCTTCGGTTCAAAATATGCCTAGACACCAAATTTCAAGTCATTTGAATGATAAGTTTTTGAATTATAAACATTCAAAATTTAGTGCTTCTAATGTTAAATTACATTTTCATATTTTTATTTATATCTTCTGAAATTATGCTCCTAATGTGCTAATTTTTTGTTTAGAAATAAACTAATGTGCCCAAACATAAATACGCAGAATTTGTAATTTTTATAATTTTATGACATGAATTATGAATTATAAAATTAATATTCGAAAAAATTATGAATTGCAACCTACAATTTTTTTGATGGATTTAGATGTATAAAGTCCTGCTTTATGAAAATCCCAAATTTCACATTTTTCTTCCAAGTAGTTTTCAAATTATGCTTAAAAAACGGCAAAATGATGGATTAAGGGGCCGTCTATGACTGAAGTGAGTAGATATTTTGAAATTTCTTCTGCTGCCTTATTATGTCACAGACTTCATTGACTGCTTAAGGTGCCTTGATCTAGAAGGCGGCTCTCTCGGTTAGCAATCGAGAACCCAACTTCAATTTGGATACAGCCCTTAGAATACGCTCGTTTTAAAATAATTAATTTCTCGGAAACTTATGGTACGAATTGCATAAAAATTTGTTTTTAGGCTATTTGAAGGGTGTAGAGTTCATTTATGCTGTCAGACTTGGGTATTGCCATTTAAAAAAAATGAAGTTATGGTTCGTTTTAATATGTAGATGGCCCCCTAAGGAAATTTTATCTATATCATTTAAAAGTAGACTTTATTTCCAATCGTTTGGTACCAGTAACTTTCTTCTACCATAATTTGTTGAGGAGTTAGTGGGGGGTGTTTACTTTTTTTTCCCACGACTGTACATATAAGAAACATAACAACATCATCTATACTACTATTATAAAGAGGTCAAAATTGTTTATTTGTAGGAGGTAAGCTCTGGAACTACCGAACCGATTCCAAAAGTAATGGTCTCAAAATGATCGTGTTGGTCCAACTTAGAACATAGGCTATACCTTATGTCCGTGCCACTGGCCAAAAGGGGGTGCAGGATCAAAAAACGTTCTAAAAATGCGATTTTTGTATTACTGAAGGGCCTAGAAACATGAAATTTGGAATGGTAGTTACATATAAGATACTAATGATCTCTAAGGACATTTAAAAAAAAATCGAAATTAAAAAGGGGTGGAAATGCGCGAAAAGTGTTCTAAAAAACGTTCTAAATGGTGGTTTTTACGCAATTTCAGGAAGTACCAAACCGATTTCAAAATTAATGGTGTCAAAATGATGGTGACAACACTTGCTCCAACATAGGCTACATTTTATGTCGGTGCCACTATCCCTAAAGAGGCTGGTGGAGCAAAAAAACGTTCGAAATTGCAATTTTTGCGTTACTGAAGGGACCAGATACATGGAATTTGGAATGGTAGTTACTTATTAGATATATATGATCTCTAAGAACATTTCTTTAAAAAATCGAATTTTAAAAGGGGTGAAAATGCGCAAACGGCGTTCTAAAAAACGTTCTAAATGGCGATTTTTAGACAATCTCAAGAAGTACCAAACCGATTTAAAAAATAATAGTGTCAAAATGATGGTGACAACCGTTGCTCCAATATAGGCTACATTTTATGTCGGTGCCTCTACCCCCCAAAAGGGGGTGCAAGAGCAATAAAACGTTCAAAATTGCGATTTTTGTGTTACTGAAGGGACCAGATATACATGGAATTTGGAATGGTAGTTACTTATACGATACAAATTATCTCGAAGAACATTTCTTAAAAAATTCGACATCTTAAAAGGGTGAAAATGCGCGAAAAGAGTTCTAAAAAACATTCTAAATGGTGATTTCTACGCAGTCTGAGAAAGTACCCAATCTACTTCAAAAGTAATGGTTGGAAAGCTCTTGCTCCAACATAGGTTCTATTTCATGTCGATGTCACTACTACCTAGGGGCTGCAGAAGCAAAAAAAGTCCTAAATTGTGATTTTTGTGTTACGGAAGGGACTAGAATCCTGAAATTATGCAGGGCAGTTATTTATAAGATACAAAGGATCTCTAAGAACATTTCCTAAAAAATCGAAATTTAAAAGGGTGAAAATGCGCGAAAAGAGTTCTAAAAAACGTTCTAAATAGCGATTTCTACGCAATCTCAGAAAGTACCCAACCTACTTCAAAAATAATGGTTGGAAATTGATGATGACAGCCCTTGCTCCATTACAGGATCTATTTCATGTCGGCGTCACTACCACCTTGCGGTTGCAGAAGCAGAAGACTTTCTAAATTGTGATTTTTGTGATACTGAAGGGGCTAGCAACTTGAAATTTGGCATTGAAATTACTTATGAGATGTAAATACTCTCTGAGAAGAGTTCTTTAAAACTTTGAAATTTAAAAGGGGTGAAAATGAACGAAAAAAGTTCTATAAGCATTCTAAATAGCGATTTCTACGCAATCTCAGGAAATATAAACAGATTTCAAATTTGATTTCCGGTTTCAAATTGATGGTGACAGTCCCCGCTCCAACATAAGCTATATTTTACGTTGTTGTCACTACCACCTGGGGGTTACAGGAGCAAAAAATGTCCTAAATTGCGTTTTTTGTGTTACTGAGGTTGTCTAATATTTTTAATTTTGAATGATAATTACTTCAAAGATGCAAATGCTTTCTAAGAATCGTCGAAAGAAAGTTCCAAATTTAAAAGGATGAAGTGAGTGGAAAGCGTTCTAAATTACTATTTTTATGCAATCGTATGAAATACGAAACCGTTTTCAAACATAATGGTTGTAGATTGATGGTGATATAACCTGCTCAAATATAAGCTATATTTTATGTCGAGGGTTGCAGGAGCAAAAAACTTTCTAAATTGCGATTTCTGCGGTACTGAAGAGGCTAGAAACTTTAAATATAGTACCTTAGTTACTTATAAAATATAAATGTCCTGAAAGAACAGTCGAAAATAAATTCGAAATTAAAAAGGGGTGAGGCGAAGGGAAGGAACGAAAAGCATTCTAAAAGAGTCCTAAATTACGATTTCTATGGAATCTCAGGAAATAATAAACCGATTACAGAAGTTATTGGTTGCGATACAAGAGTGATAGTTCCTGATGCTTTACGGGCTATATTTTATGCCGGTGTCACTACCACCTGGTGTGCAGGAACAACAAGAAAGCCTTTAAAAACATTTAAATTCCGTTTTTTATAGAATATTAGGAAATACCAACCGATTTCAAGGTTAATGTTGGCAAATTAATGGTGACAGTCTCTGTTTCAACATTTTTCGAGACATTCTATTTCAACTCTGTTTCGGCATTTTATGTTGGTGCCACTAACACCAGAGAGCTTGGAATTTGACATGATGGTTAATTTTAAGATGTAAATGTGTTAAGATGGTTTCCAAAATATTTAAAATTTTGAATGAATACTGAAATGAGCGTATGGAATGAGCATAAAAAGTCTCGATATACTTTCTAAATTATCATTTAATTGGAATCAGTTTTAGGTCTTCTTATTAATTAAAATCTCATTTCTGTCTATTGTAGTTTTATAATGAAGTTTTGTCAAACTGTGGCTTAGTTTGTAATTTTTGAATTATTTCAAAAAGTATTCTTCTAATAAAAAATAGTCATGCAAAACTCACTTGGAATATTTCAACTATTACGCAAGCAAAGCCGCGGGGTATGCTAGTCTTTAATAAAAAGCTACGCGTTGCTGGCGACTGGCTTTTTCACTAATCATTGTCACAGATTAATCTCGGAAAAGGAAACATTTGAAGTTACTGAAAAAAATTAATAGCTCGAAAAATATTTATAACAAAATTGTGTATAAAAAAAAAACTGCGTTAGAAAGGTAAAAAATTGTATTTCTCTTGATATTAATTTCAAATCTAATGATTATGCCGTTTTTCAAATATTAAATTTCAAAAATTACCAAATTTCACATTGGAGTACCATAGCGAGATAATGGCAATATGCCCTGAAGTGTATACTGGCTATAGCGCGAGTCACAAATTACGGTAGCCTTTTATTATTTTATTAAAATATAAAAGTGAAATATGATGTCACGAGTGCATGATTCTTATTTAATTCTCGACAAATACTTGATGCGCCATTTCATTTTAATTGTGAATAATATAGGCTAATTCACGTATGACCTCATATTTAAAACGAATATAGGGTTAATGCGTGGCTTTTACAAGAGAAAGTGATATCATCAAGGGCTTTTCCTGAATTGAAATATCTTTTTCATATTTTTTCAATAATTAAGACTTTATTTAGGCTTAGGAAACATTTTTTAAAATAGTGGTATAAAAGCAAAATTTCTCAAGGCTGTAAATATATTAAAAAAGAGAGCATAATTGCGCGAGATTCATAGTCCGTACAGTATTTAATTTAAAAATTGATTTTTCTAATCAAACACGTTTAAAACCCCTGACAACGCCAGGCATTTCAACTAGTAAGCTATAAAAAGCTATAATATGTTTTTTGTCGCCATTTTTAGTCATTAGAATTTTAGTGAATATTTCATATAAAGAGAGGATGGTCCCAATAAGAGACAATTGCCAGTTGAGAATACATTGGCAATTTCCCAAGAAAGAAAGAACAACTCTTCAAAACAGAAGAAAATTTATTAAATCCTTCTTCTAAAATACAGTTGTAAAGCATCCACCACAAATCCCAGCTTGTTGCGATACTCCACAAAATCATCTACATTAGTAGTTACTTCAATTTGAAGTACATGTAGGTTACGATGATATAAAAACATTCTATTACTCCTGTGTCCCGCTTTTCAGACAGCAGACGTAGTTTTATAAGACAACAAATGCCACAAAATCTAATCTCATGTTATCATGTTTTATATTCCGGTGCGGAAGGGTTTTTACGGCACTGGAGATATTGGAAAGTACCAATAACAGCCTAAAGAAGCGCCGAATATGTTTTCACTGCGTATGAAAATTGGAGTTATATGATTTCGCTGAAAACATAATGCTAAACGATTTTTAGAATAAAATAAACTAGTATGTTGTGGCCATTACAAAACTTTCTTCTACATAAATCACGTCAATTAAATCATTTAAATAATACAAGAAATTACATCAATTTAGCACCAATTCATATCAAAGTATATTTGAATTTGAAGTTTGATGTAAACTTGTGCATTAGCTCTTGAGATAGAGCTATAGCGGAAATTCTGAAAAATGTAGCATAGCAGCGCCACCTGTTGAGCGACTTACACCAAACATAAACAGCACTAATTGGTATCAAGGTATACATGAATCTAAAGTTTGATGAAAATTCGCGCATTAGTTATTGAGATAGAGCTATAGTGGAAATTCTGAAAAAGACAGCATAGTAGCGCCACCTGGTGAGCAATATGCACCAAAACGTAAACAGCAGTAATTCATATCAAGGTACACCTGAATCTGAAGTTTGTTGAAAATACAAGCATTAGTTCTTGAGATAGGGCTATTGCGGAGATCACAAAAAATGTAGCGTAGCAGCGTCACCTGTTGCGCGATTTACACCAAATACTAATCAGCACCAACTTATATCAGGGACTAACTGAACATAAATGTTTATTAAATTCTGTTCATTAGTTCTTGAGATAGAGAGCCCACAAAATTTGTGTCGCACACAGACAGACTCACAGACTCACATACCAGACATTTTCTAAAAACATGTTTTTCGAGTTCTCTGACACCTAAAACGTGTAAATTCGTCGAAAACTGGAACTCGAAAATTTTCATGAATCAAATACTTTCTTCTTGTAAAGATAGAAGAAAGTAAAAATGGTACAAAACAGAAAATTTTAATAGAATTCATAGTGAGATTTTAAGATTAGGGATGAAAGATCTTGAAAGCAAATAATAAGTACGGGAAATGTTTTTTAAAATAGATTTTGAAGGAAACAACGTATTAAAATATGCATTTTAAACAGAAATGAATTTAAGTAACTGGAAGTAGTGGAATATTATTTAAGGGCTGGTCAATCAGCATCGGAATTCTCCCCCGTAATGTTAAGTCTATGGACTTTTGATGCATTTGTATATTTAAATATCTTCACGGGAAATTCATATTTTTAACAACTTTTTCTGTGTACTCTTCTCAAAGGATGTCTCCTTTTTTCTTAGTTTTCAAAATATTTTTAAAATCTATGCTGAATTTAATATTTTATGTGTTAAAAGCGGGCGAACTGTGAGTAAGATTTTAACACTTCCTATAAAATTAAGTCCATAATTTAGAAATATTTTAAGAACTAAAAAAAAAAAAAGAGATATCTTTTAGGAAGTATACACAAAAAATAGAAATTAAAAATATTAATTTTCCGAAAAGATATTTTAAATACACGAATGCATCAAATATCCATAGACTTTACATTAGTGAGGGGAAATCGGAAGCTGAATGACCAGCACCCTTAAGATAAGGAATAATTTAATGAAATACAATTGTAGAATCATTTTAAAAATGAAATTTATACGGAATAAATTTAATGAAGGGCAGAAATTTAATTTTCGTCATATATATATATATATATATATATATATATATATATATATATATATACATATATATATATACATATACATATATACATATATATATATACATATATATATATACATATACATATATACATATATATATATATATATATACATATATACATATATATATATATATATATATATATATATATATATATATATATATATATATATATATATATATATATATATATATATATATATATATATATATATATATATATATATATATATATATATATATATATATATACATACATACATACATACATACATATATATATATATATATATATATATATATATATATATATATATATATATATATATATATATATATATATATATATATATACATACATATATATATATATACACATATATATATATATATATATATACATACATATAAGGAAAACCGTTTTAACGTTATTACAAGGATAACCAATAAGTTAAAACCTAAATGTAAGTTAAGTGAAAAACTTATTCCGAAATAGCGTAAGTAAATTAATTAGCGTTTTCCAGATGTAGTTGAAATATATATTAAGAAATAAATTATTATGCCTATTCATTTTTTTATATTGGAAAAGTGTTACTAAAATACGAAAATTATTAAAATTTTCTAAGAAATATTAGTATACAAATATTTTGTCCAAGTTTACTTCTTATTAAAACAAAAAGGAAAAAAATCAAGCTTCAAGACTATTTTATGAAACACATCCCAACACATTCAGAATAATGTAATTGAACTGAACCGTTTAATAAGTTAAAATATTATGTCTAATTCAACCATATGGAAACGAATAACACACTTGAAAACCCAAATCCAGCTGTCCCCATCTACTATCAGAAAATTATCCTAATTCTTTCAGCAGCCCTGTATATAGATTTGTATCTATTAACTTTATGGATGCCAAAATTTAGTTCAGTTAAAAATGCATATATATACATTACTTGAAATTTCCCCTTCAGCAATTTTCGCTAATAAGGAGAATGGCACGTGAATTCTTTTGTGCACCCTTGTATATGAGATATAGAATTTATATACAGCTAGCCAAATAAAAAAAATAATAATAATAATTAATAATAATAATTAAAAGCGCATGCCGAAATTGAAAACATACTTCCAACCATTATTACTGAAAGACAGTTTTGTAATCGATTTCTTTTGCGTATCCCTGTAAACAAACGACAAATGCTATGAATGCCCTATTCTATTGCAATCATCTTGTAGTGAAATATTCAGTGATTTACATTGGTTTCAATACATTTGAAATAGTGTAATGTCATTAAAATACTCTGCAAACGATTTTTCCCCATATACAATAATGTAATGGATTTCTTTTGGGTGCCCCTGTGAATGAACTATTAATGCCACATACTTCATATGCAATACCAAACATTCTTAGGTGATCCTAAATAACATATATCAATTTCATGAAAATCCGAGTATAATTATGAGAGTTAGGGCGTTTACAGACGGACAAACAGACAACAAACCGAATGTATAAACACTTTTCAACTTTGTTGGAAATTGTTAAAAACAGGGTTCGTACCTTTCAGGAGAATGATAAAAGAGAATGAATTAACTTTCTTTTTCTATAACTTGATACATATTAAAGAACTAAGATGTATCTTCAACGATTAAAAAAATCATTGAACAAAGTATTTTTTCATATCTCTTTTTTGCAATAAAAAAACTTCAGCTAACTTTTAGTAGCCCTCTTATTTGTATGAAAAATAACATTTTCTAAAGTACTTGTAAAATTGTAACCCCGATAAATATATCAAACTAATTAAATAATTACCTTCTCCACTTCTTTAATAATGATATTTGGGAAGCAATTATTAACTTTTTTCAGTTAACAAATTAAGTTTATTAAAAGCGTTCTTTTTAATTAAATCTGCAATTAAATTTTCCGTACGGGCAGCTCATAATTTTCTTTTATAAGTGTGGTGATTCTGCAAAATATTTAGAGGATATAATTAGAGTCTACGCAGAAAAAATATAATCAGAGAATGGATGTTGTCATTTATTATATATTTCAATGAAATTTAATTTTAAAATATTTAAATATTTTTTTACGTCACTCAAACAATAGTTTCTGAATGGAATAGTAATTATATTTATCTGGCTTTTAAAGTATTCTAAAATAAATAAAATAAATAAATAAAAGTGAATTTACACATGAAAAATGTATATTTTACTCTCAACTGTTTCTGAAGATATTATCATTTTTATATTTGTTGGTCTACAATTTTCTTGCATACTTTTCGTAATCTCAACAATTAATTATACTAAGGGATACATGGCAAATAATAAAACAAGTGTACATTTTAATGAAAACTAAGAAATGTAAGATTATTAAATTAAGGTTATTTAGTAACTAAAAAAATATATCATTTTCTTTTAGTTTATGAAAAAAACCTGTTTTGTTTAAAGTACCAAAACTATGCTTTATTCATCACTTGGAATTTGTGGAATACATTGTAAGTTATTTTGTGCATTAGTAATCGAGTATGAAGTACTCTCATAAAATTTTAAATTTCAAAAATAAACATCTGGTGAAATTAAACTTAGTAAAATTACATTTTAAACTTACAGACGAATGTCTTAATGATTCAAAATAAAGAAAAAATGGTCATCAGCGAAGATATTTTTATTTAACTGAGGTTTAAGTTAAACTTGCGAGTTTAATTTTCCTTACAGTTTTACCTCTCTTTTTATTTTCTTCTAAATTTTTACTTATAATTAATTTGCATTACCCACAGAGCATTCAAATAAGAAATAATAACAATGTAGTATTTTCAGTAAAAAATTTTGGTATAACATTGTCTTAAAGAGGTGTTAAAGAAAGAATGGTAAAGAAAAAAAAGGGGGCGGTAAGGGGAAAAAAGGGACGGCAAGGAAAACAAAAGGCGATTGTAAGGATGGGACGGTAAGTAAAATTACCACCTACTTTTAGGCAAATCATGTTAAGACTAAGTGATTGCCACAATGTCCATTGATTTTTAGAAACAGTTATTTACATTAGAATAAATTAAAAAATCAAATTAATTTACCTCGAAAAGTGCAGGAATAAACCTTTTGGATGGTAAGACTACCAATAAAGCCACGCTGCTTGAAATTGATATTTAAATGCTTATTGAAATTCTACAGTAAATTTCCTGTCGAAGAATTTTAGCCATTCTTTCTCTAGCATACTTCTTAGTGAGAAAAAAGTTGAAAAAAAAAATCTGTGGTTAAATCTGAACTGATTTTCTGTATAATTTTAGCAAGAGGGACGGTAAGGAATCTAAAATCCAGGGACAGAATTCAAAAATTAATAACAAGCGTAAAATAGTGTGCAGGTTAATTTTTAACTACATATTTATATAAAACAATAGTCCCAGTTCCGGAAAAACTATTTTTATTGAAAAAAGTGTATAGAAGCAGCTCCAAATTTTAAAATCAACACCAGGAACGCGGAATGGTATACGAATGTCGTGATATATTTGGACCCTCAACATCGTCTAAAACTTATTTATCTCGTCAATATTGTTATACAGTCATGCAATGAATATTTTCAGTATAAGAAAAAACAACCAGGTGAATATGTACTAAAATAAAAATTATTATTCAGAAACTTAAGTCAAATTTATGTGAGAATTCCTCGTATGATGTTATTGGACAATTTCGCACGTCGCTATAGGTTACGGATAGGCAAACTCACGTGTTAGGAGGCCAATTGCCACCAATTTTTCAGGAAAATATTCTTCGATTTATTTAATGAAGAAACTCTGAAATTAAATAAGGCGATGAAAACTATTCCGAAAAAGTCGTGTTAATTTGCCTTCCCTACACCACACAGAAAATTATTTCTAAAAAAAGCTGGACAAAAGTCGAAAAATGAAGTTCGGTAAAAACCACAATACGTTATTTGTTTGTATAGCTCTCTATACTACCCGCAGGAAAAATTGGCTTTTCAAGGACAAGCGTCCACTTTTCACTATCCCTTCGTTGGTCACTCCTTGGCTCCTATCTTAGGTTAGTAACTATGGTAATGAAGACAAAATGAAAGAAGACGATTGTCCTTGAAACATCAATTTTTCCTACGGTGAGTCTAGTCAGTGCTTCAGGTAAACAATATCTTAGGAATGTTCCGTAACACTCCCTGTCGCACTATCAGTCTGAACACAGCTGTCGTGAATCGCAAATTCCTCTTTTCTCAGCGCTGTGGTGAGAAGCGCATTATTTAATTGCATTTACTGTTGCATAGAGTGGAGATCTGAATAAAATACTTTATGGACAAAGAAGTGGGAGGTATGTATCTTAAATTATTGTATTTAGTTTTAGTTATAAACGAATATAATTATGAATGTAGCCACCATGTTTTATCTTTAAAAATATGTGTAATTTTTACTAGTTCTTTTAAAATATTAGTGATTTATAAATACGTTCTGCCCTTTGCCCGGCAAAACTTTTTATTGCAATATAAAATATATATATTCCTTGTTATATTCATAAAATAAAATCTTGCCCCAACTTGACCATTTTTTTTTTTTTTTTTTTTTTTTTTTTTTTTTTTTTTTTTTTTTTTTTTTTTTACCGTTTTATAAATAAATGGTATCAGAAGATGACGATATTTTGAAAACGAAAAATCTTCATTTTCGTTTTAGAAACTTAGTGACAGCAAAAGATGTTTCAAAAAAGTTGCTGTTTGACTTTATGCAAGATTGTTCTAATAAGAAAATAGATGAAAAATTATGCTTCATGAAAAGTAAAGTTATAAAAATGATGAAATGTCCGGTAGATAAACAAGAATCATTAAAACGTTCGTTAAGCCGTTTCAAATCGGATTTTTTTAAAAAAATGGGAGGTTGCCAATAGGACAAAAAGTCGCTGTGTTAAGATAAATGAACATTGGCTTAACAGCTCCATAAAATTAGCTGTAGAAGATACTAGCTGTACAATATCAAAAAAAAGATCGACTAACAAAAGATTTCGCTAAAATGTGTGACAGAAGCAATTGACGAAAAACAAGAGATTTAAGGGAGCAAGTACATCTTGATCAATTAACATATGCAGCTATAGTACAAATCAATGTGCTGCTGATAATATTGATGCCTCGACACTCATAAAACATATATCTCTAAGTCAACAAGATATACTAAATACAGAAAAATTATGACTTCAGCAAAAGAAAACCACCATTAAGAAGAATACACCATCAGAAACCTTATCAATTTTTGTTGAAGCTGATCTAATGAGAAAGCAATGGGAAATTATTCATAGCGCAAATAAGAATATTTACTTGTTATTCTCTGATTAAGAAAGCGAAGAAAGATTGCTATATAAGTGAGGAGTCGATGAATATGACAGAAAGAAGCGCTGAAGTTAACCTACATGATCTTCTTGATCACACCTCTTTAAGACAATGTAAATATTTAGAAGAAGTGATTCAAAATAATACAGAAGAAGAAAACCACAATTTAGAACAAATATCTAAATGGGGTTGTGTTGGCTCCGAACATTCGCAATTTAAACAGATATTTCAGAATACTTCTGATAGTGATGCAACTATATTTCAGAGTTCTCTTGTTCCTTTGCGTTCATAGGCACTGTCTAGTGGACATAGAATTGATGATAAGAAATTTGAAAATTACACTGAAGAAACTGCAAAGCTTTATGCCTAATTATATGGGTGGCACCCAATGTCACCAACAATACATAAAGATTTAGTACATGGGGCTACAGTAATTAAACATGCAATATTGCCTATCGATCAACTATGGGAGGAGTCTGCTGAAGCTAGAAACAAATATTTCCGCCAATATAGACAAAGGTTTTCCCGAAAATTTTCTCGAGAGCAATGTAATAACAATGTTTTGAACAGACGTTTATTAAATTCTGATCCTTTTATAAGTATTTAAAGACCAAAGCCTAAGAAAAAATGAAAGCCTTTTTCTTGCAAAAAAATCAGAAACACCATACGGACAACATCCAAAAGAAGAGGAAGATAAGGATGAAGATGAAACAGATGAAGATGAATCTGATTAGAATAGTAAGTTACAGAAAGAACTTTTTATAAATATGTAAAAAAACCGGAATATTTCACTAAATATCATAAATGTTTATTCTAAACTGTTTTAAATAGTAGTTTACTTTTTAAAAAGCAAAGATTTTTCGTAATTTCGTAAATATATATATATATGTTTTTTTAGAAAATTATATATAATGACTCTAATTAGCTTTTTACAACATTTTAACTTGATATAACTCTCAAAATAATTTTGTCCATTTTTTTCATAAAATACTCCTCTGTGCACCGCTTTGCGACCCCGCAATCGATTCTATGCAAAAAGAAAAAAAACAAAAAAAAAAAACATGAGGTTAGTATTTCATACAGCTTCGTAACCAAGTACAAAAACACCTAAACACTTTATCCGGAATTATATTTATTTATTTATTTATTTGTTAAACAGAATCTCAAAGTTATTCTTTACAAATAAAAAATATAGGCGATTTTAACACTTGAACAATCTGCCGGACGAGAATATAGAATCAGAGTACATGGAAAATTTCCAAAGAACCAGATGTCTAAAACTTATGGTTTTCAAGAAAAATACAAAAGTAAAAATACATGGCATTACATGAGCATCACCAAAACTAATCTTTGTTAAACCTCATAAAATTTGAAAGCTGACATTTTTTTTAAATAAATAAAAGATTTTAAAAGATAAAAATTGTACCCATTGTGAAAGTGCAGCAATTATGGACAACACGAGATGGGTGGTAGGCGTGTATTTAATATGCAAATGAACATCCGTCGTGCGAATTTCTTTAAAAGGATTCAGCTTAAAACTATTGGCAATCATCTCAGAGTAACAATGTATTCCGTTAGTGTGTATTACAATATGTATTTTACTTTCGGCCAGGGTTATAATACTGAAAACTGCTAGAGAATTTGCGTCGTTAGAAAGAAAAGAAAAAATAATGAAATTAGTATTTCATACAGCTTCGTTAGAAAGTCTAAACAATGTAACCTAAATTATATAAAATATAACATATATATTTAATTAAATAACAGAATTTTCAGAGTTAATCTTTTCATGTGAAAACTATTAGGCTGTCTGAAAGTTCGTGCCGATTTTTGGTAGGTGGCGTAAAGACATGTCTGAATATAACAGAACGATTGAAAACGAATGACATGAGTACATATAGTATAAGTAAATATTAAATTTAAAAAATCAAAAAACCCGACTGCGTAAAAAGTGAACTAATTATTTCTCATGAATGTGAATCTATTCTTTATATTACTTACCTATTTTTTTTTTTATTTACTTGCATTGATAACTCTTAAGTTGTGTTTAATTGTTAGTTCCTATCTATAAACACTTTATAATGAGGCTTATAATGTCTATGATGGTTAGAGGTGCAGTAAAGCTAGAGATCCTACCTACACAACTTCCAGGGAGTGTAATATTTAAACGGAGGTTCCGACTGTAAAACAGTCAATGAAACATCGTCTTCATTTTGAAAGATCTATCCAATGATGTGCCACTCAATAGAGTGCGTAAAAAAAAAATTTCGTCTCTATCGGTATTTTGTATTTTACGTCCGTCATTTTGAATGTATAAAAACAAAACATAGCCTATAACCATCGGAAGGTTAAAACGAATCGATAGAGACCTCATTCATTAAAATCCATCAGCCGTTGAGATGTTTCGAGGGTATAAAGAAATCCACATACTTAGATATGCGTGAAACACATGACCCTTCTTGGAAGTCGGATAAAAAGACGGTACTTCAAGCTAATTTGGAAAAAAAATTCGTTAAGATACGTCAATTTTTGTCAGTTTTATACGCTTTTGAATATGGAAGGAAACAAAGTGCATTTTATGCATTTAATGCTTTTCTTTTACCGGAAAGGCAAAAATGTCACAGAAGCGACAAACAAGATATGCACTGTTTGTGGCGAAGTTGCTGTAGCTGAAAGAATTGTGAGGAAGTGGTTTCCTTGGTTTAACCCTTTATCTACTGAATTATGAATTCGTGAAAATTTTATCTTCTAAAGCATTTTTGTGAATTGTTTAAACAAAATTAGAAGATTTACATAATCATTTAATATGTTTTAGAAGGATTTTAGAAGCATTGACGGATTTAGAAGGAATAATTACATTTGAATTTATAGGGATTTTGTGCAATATTTATAACTCCACTCAAATCTTTTATTTTAAATATTTTTCTTAGTATTTTGTAGAATTAGGAAATGTACAAATATAACGTTCTTACAATAAAAATATAGAAATACTTGCGAATTGAAAAATTCCTCCCCCCTCCCCCTCAGCGCTAGAAAGCTGAAAAGACGCAAAGGCAAAAGAAATCGTCCTTTCAAAAATATTTTTGTTTTGTGTAACCCATAATGCTTTTGGAACAAGATAAAGTAATGTATCTATAACTCATTCTAAACAGAATTGCTACTAATCGATGTATTAAATGAATTTTATAACAATTTATTTTAATTGTACTTATAAATACCGTCAGTAGATAAAGGGTTAAAGCTGGTAATGTCAAACTTAAAGATCAAGAACGACCAAGTAGGCCCTCCACCACAGATGAAGATCAGATTCAAACACTGATCAAGAATAATCCACCCTAAACGGCACGTAAACTAGCAGAAATGTTAAATATGTCAAAACCCACCGTCCACGAGCATTTTGTGAATATGGATGGGTTCTCCTCGATTTAACGGATAAAAATCTGATGGATCGCATTTCCATTTACGACTCGCTCTATAAATGCAAAGGGGAGACACCATTTTTGAAGCAAATAGTGAAGGGAGGAGGAGGGGGGATGGATCATTTATAATAATGTTATAAAAATATAATGTTATAAAAATATAATGTTATAAAAACTTCAACTCTTTGGTCGAGATAAAAAAAATCACACAGAAAAGATTCTCGCTGAAAAATCCGAGAGATTCTGGAAGGACGGAATTTTCATGTTACCTGAAAGGTGGAGAAAGGTTGGTAGAATTGGCTGGCACTTATATAATTTAATAAATGTATTCTAAAATTTAAATTTTCTGCGTTTCAATTTCCTTTCAAAATCGGCATGAACTTTCCCGAGAACCCAATATATGGGGGTTTAGCATCTAACACTAGAACCGCCAGAAATTTTACTTAAGTGTTATAAAACTATTTAACACCAGAATTTTTATTTAAAACTGTTCAGCATATTTATTTAACTTATTTCTACGTGGTACATACTTAACTTATTTTAGAAAAAAAATTCTGGTTCCAATCGAAATATTTTCATTTTTTACCTGTCAAAATGACAGCTATGGCGGTTATAGTGTTAAAAGATATGCAGGGTTTTCGAATACGACCGCACAAACTTTGAAGAACAAGAATACACGCTCAGAGTACATGGAAAATTTCCAATGAACCATGCGTCTGAAGAGTATAGCTTTCAAGGAAACTGCAAAAGAAAAATATATGACGTCACATCTGTAGTACCAGCACTATAAAAAGAATTCCATTAAAATACGGAAATTGCACTATCAATCGAGACGCCAGTAATATTTCCGCATTTTAACGGAATTTTTCCCGTAAATTCGAAAAATAAATTCCGTTTTTTCACAAAATTTACGGAAAAAATTCTATTAAAATACGGAAATAGTACTGGCGTCTCGATTACCAGAACTATTTCCGTATTTTTACGGAATTTCTTTTTACAATGTGAGGCTGACGAAAAAGACAGGATGTCATGGTGCGTTCCACGTGTCTCTTTTATTAGACCACTTGAGTCACGTGATGCTCGAATGCACGAATACAGGTGCACGAAAAGAGCACCATGTGACTTTAGCGGCAGGCCCGTAGCCAGGTGGGGGCCAGGTCGGGCAAAGCCCGACCTGGAAAATGTTTTGCCCGACCTAGCGCATTCCGATAAAAACTTAAATTTCCAGTTTTCCGCCACTTCTCGTTCAACCTAGAATGAAGCTCGACATTCTGATCATTTTTTCACTCAATATTTCCCTTAAAAAAAATTCATGTAATACATCTTCAAATTTTCATTTTTCCATGACAGACCTTTCCCTCTACCCCTAAATTTCCTTTCTAGACTGGAAACAAAAATAGCAAAATTTCATCTATAAAGCTTGTTTCCTCTCCCTCTTAACAGACCTGTTGAAAATTGCTCCATTGTGCGTGCCTCGCTTTTTCGCTTTGTAGAAATTATCCCATACCGCTTCAACAACAAATCGGGTTTACCTTAAATCCCTAAAGCTTGCTTTCTTTATACAATTGTCACCCTATGTAATTTATCGTTAGGAGGCGGGGTTGAAACCAAAGGCTTCTGAAACTAATCTTGAAGCAGCCCACAATACTGTTTCCTTAACTTTAATTTGCTGTACATGACAGTTAAAGGCTTCTTTCGTGGAAACTTGGTCCGATTACAACAAATTCCAAAGGACACTCCCCCTCCCCCACATGTGAAAATACAAAATAGATAATGGAAGGTCTGTCCCTTCATCTCTTCGACTGTCTCCCATTCCACTGAAATTTTTTTTTTTAATGTCGCTTCTAAAATAAGCTAATCATTATTTCAAATTTAAACAATACAATGTGTCAGGTTACTTACGATTTTACAAATCCAAATTTATTACTTACTGGCACATTCATAAAGCCACCTTTATTCTTAAATTAAAAAATGTTACAGATGCTTTTATTAAGAAACGAAGAAACTGAATGCATTGTTTAATGAAACTGTTCTGCACTTTTTCTTAAAAGCAAATCACTTTCCAAAGTGGTCGTCAAAGTTGCCAATATAAGCCAGTTCTTGCAAGGTGACAGCCTGATACAGACCATCATAAGATAGAAATAATTACAACTCAAAGTGTAATACATTTATTGAAAAGTGAAAAACGGTATTCGATTCCAATTCCTAATTAAAAGAAATACATTTTATTTACGTTATGCCCAAGGCCGTAGGAAGGTGTTTTGAGGCCACCCACAAACTTTTTTTTCAAGTCTCCCCCCCCTCTAAGATTTTGGAGAAATATCTATATTTAATATTGCTATCCGAGTTCTATTTTATAACAACACCAGCGGAGCTTCACTAGTTGATTTTTTCAAAACGAAACTCAAACGAATTTAGAGTTGGGTTGAACTGCTTTCGGCAATGTGCGTACACCCATTGTGGCTATGCCGGCTCAGATCTTGAATCAAACAAACCTTGAATTATTGTAAATTTTTATTTCGATCCGGATTAAATTAAAATTTTCAACATTTTGTTCATGGTGTTATAGGAACAGATTTGATATTCTTACAACACGAATTTAATCAAAGCACTAGCAAAATTTAACTGAGAATCCCCCCCCCCCCATTTAGAAAAAAAATGTAAAAAAAGCACCGCAAAATGCGAAAGGATGCCAAAAATTGATAAAGATATTTCGAAGTTCATAGCGAGCAAAATGTACTATATTGTGCTAAAAGATTGAAACTGGATTTTATATTTACGAATGTTAAAAAAATTACCAGAAACACAGCTAAAAATTCTCGAAAAATTAAAAAATAGCAGAGAATAAAATTTGGAAAAAAAAAAAAAAGTTTCAAATGGAATTCCCTTTGCAAATGAACCGCCACAAAAAAACCCCCAAACATTGCACATAAATAAAAAAATATGGAAGTCGTTTCGTATTCTCTGTTTTTTTTTCAGTTTGACAATGCCATCCGCATGGCGCAGACAGATTTTTTTAAGCAGAAAATACTCACTTATAATAATTTTTTTCTGCTTTGAACGGTGCCTTTTATTAAAAAAAATATATATATATATATTTAGAGATTTACTAATTCCAAAAATATTA